>JASUUL010000024.1:9652500-12152500 GCA_030449875.1 Aegle marmelos | reverse complement strand
AAAGAGGACAAGCTTTCTAAGTTAAGAAAAGAGATCCTTTGTGGACGGTGATATGTAATGACCAACAGATTAATTATTAGGCCCAAGGGCATGTCATTGAGTGCTAGCCCTATAGTAAAACAAACCTAGGGCCCTAACATAGTTCTTTATATTTCTAAATTTTATTTAAAAGATTTAGCACTCATTTCATTTAGTCATTCATGTGCAAGGTAGGTAATACACGCATTAAGTGTTAACTTACGAGGCATTAGCTCGTGTAGTGCTTACATTACAGGAATTAAAGAATAGAGCAAGCTAATGCCAAGTCCTAACTAAGGCGAAGTGCATATGGACATAATAAACCTTGAGTTATACAAAGGGCTCAACTGTGTTTCTACCTAAATATAAATACTATAAATTTGTTTACGAAGTTGGTTTTGTGACATGTTACTAAGGGATCTTTGTCTTTTGCAATAAAGTTTTTGTGTAACAAAACTTTTATATTCTATATTTACTAAATACTTATTTTGAAATTTATATCTATGCTGAAAGTGCTGAATGTTTCACATTTTTAATCACTTTAGTTATAATTATAAATGTGGGGTGTTACAGTACACGACAGCAGTCGAGTAAAAGCTAAAATACATGACAGTCATTAAGTATGTGGACAAATAAAAAAATCCTTAAAATGTTGATTATAATGACAACACAATGAGTATTTAGTGTCACCACTTTCTATGTATAAGAATTCTTTGATTTTTTTAATTTCTTTTTAACCCATTTTGTAAGTCATGCGTGACAATTAACTGCTTCTTCTCTTTTTTCATAAAACCATTACCACAGCTTGCAATGATAAAATCCAACAACTTATGAATAGCAATTGTCAGAGGTTTTAAGAACAAAATTCATCAATTCTGCTATTTTTGTTGTCATAATACGATAATGAAACCTATCAAAATCAGAACAAGCCCACTTTTTATACCCTGCATCTTGAAGATATTTTACAACTTTTTTATTAACCTTTTGTATTTCATTCACAAAGTAATTAAAATATTGTGGTCAATAAGCCTTTACAGCTAGTTCAACAATTGCACTTACCTCAATTTCTTTAAATTTAGATCATAAGTTTTGCTTTAGGTGATGTATACAAATATCATATGTAGTATTTAGAAATGCGATTTTAACACTTGCCTTGATACTTGGGTGCTAGTCAGAAATGAAAACCAAATTAGGAATTTTACCTATTGCTTCATTTAACTTTACTAAAAACCACGCTTATGATCCATTGTTCTCATTCTCACTAATACTAAATGTAATAGAATAATATTGATTATTACTATCAAATATTGTCGCAATAAAAAAAGTTTCTTTAAATTTTCCCTTTAAGAATGTTCAATCAATTGTAATGACTAGCCTTATTCATGAACAAATCTATGCATATAACCCTCAATCGATATAAAGAAATATTTAAAGTTATTTATTTTGTTGAATTCAAGAAAGTTGTGGTGCCTAAATTTTTCTGTTCCAACATTTCCATGTACAAAGGAAGCAATTTGAATGAATCCTCAGGCATGCTTCTAACTTTCTCCATTTTATATTCTCTTGCTTTCCATGCCCTATAGTAACTTATTTCATACCCAAACTACTTTTGAAAAACTTCATTAATATCACCAAGTTTATCTGAGGATGAAGCACTATTAAACTCGTGATAAATCTTTTGTCCGATAAGCTTAAATGAGGAGTGACGATGATCTCTCTTATGAACATCAAGTGCATAACTATGGACACTATAGTACTTTCTAATTTCAAACATATTCGAACTTCCAAACTTGATAGCACGAATTGACACTTACAAGTATTGTAAATACACCTAACAACAAATATGTTCCTCCTTGACTTGACAGTTTTAAACTTAAAATTTTTTCCTTAAGGCTTCCATAGAAAACACTTCTTGTAACTTTTTTTTCGAACTGAATAACTTTTTCCCTATTATCCTATCAATATCACCAACAACTTCCACAGATGATAATTATTACTATAAGAATGTGAGTTGTCATTGTCGAATGAACAGTTGAATGTAAACAAATTAAATCTAGGCATATATTTACTATTGAGGGGAGGTAAACTCATATTACAAGGTGTTATATTCCCTACTGCTAGATCACTAACTGTTATCCCATCAAAATCATCATGAACAATAGCATTCATATTTTCTAATTCAACTTCCTTCTGTCATGGGTTGTTTTTGAACAACAAACTATGATATTGACTGATCATTAGCAACAAAAATGTTTTAGATTAAACCTTCACCTCGAATATATAGCTCAACAGGTTCTTATGGATAGCTATCTAGCCTAAATTTAAGGTTAACATTAATAATACGGGTCACCAAAATTTATTTTCATTTGTAAGTAATGCAAAGAGGAATCTTTAACTCGACTCCATTAGTTGTTTCCTTTAGAAAATAATCTACACCATCATCACTTATAGTTGGGACAATGGCATTGCATCAAATGTTTTGAGCTTGAACTTTATTTCAATGTAAAATTTAAAAATATCAATGCAAATGACCTAAGATACTCTTTTTATTAATTGTACATATGTTATAAGAATGGGGCACCATTATCCCTCTTGGCATCATAATATTAAATCTATAATGATCATTTTGCTCAATCCATTCATGACAAACATACTAAGCACACATACAACAAATACAAACTACAAAAAATAAAATCAAACAAGATATGTGTCAGCCTAAAGGCTACACATAATGTAATTTTGATAATAACAAATATGTATCTTAATTATTTTAAATTAATAATGTATTTTACATTTTTCACTAAGTTTTTGAAGGATAGAATTTATGCAAGTGAATTAAGTGATATCAACTTCAAGACACTCAATGGATAATGGCTAAATTGAGAATAAAGTTTGGAGCGCAACGGACTTATGATTATGATAAACAGTTATAAAGGCGGTATAATTTAATTTATGCTTGATTTAGCAATTTATGAAGCTCAAGATTTTAATTAATTAATATTATTCATTAATTTAAAGTTCTGATCATAAATCAAGTATTTCATGTAAAATAATTAATTTTTTAAAAATGGATTAAAGTGAAAAAGTTATGTAAATTTTTATTTTAATAAGTAATGTTTTTCGGTTTATTTACAAAGTCAAAAATATTTTTCATCATATCATAAAATCAGAAAGTTATAAGAATGAGAAATAATATTTAGAAATTCTAAAATTAGACTTGTTCGCAAAAATTTTAATATTTTGAGTTATAGTACAATTATAGAAATATATTAGGTAAAATTATAATTTTATGAGCAGTGATACTATAGCAAGTTAAAATAATTTCAAAAATAGACTTATTTGTAAAGTTTTATAAGTTTTTGAGCCATAGTATAATTAAAAAAGTTTTGGGTAAAATTATAATTTCATAAACAGTGTTATTGTAACAATTTTAAATTTAATGGTCACTTCACTGTAGCCAGGGACTAACCGCTTGAGAGAAGAGGCTACCCGTTTCAGCACTGGAATTTGTCTATAACGGCTATTTTTCGAGTCTAAACTATATAAACCCAAATCAAACTCATTTCTAAGTTCTTGCACAACCAAAAACAAGTTATTACATCATTGATTAAGTTTCTAATTTACAAATCAATATAAATTGAATAATTATAGTGCTATATTTGTTCATCCGCTCTTGAAGAGAGTTTTGCTTGTTGTAATTTTTAATCCCTTATCAAATTTGTGGTTGTACAAGTGTAGGAAACACTTGGGTGAAAGGATTGGGAAATAATCCCTAGATTGTAAGGGTTCATTGACACTTAGAAGTTAATTGTAATTGAATTGAAGTTGTGAGAGACTTAGATAGTGAAATCCTCGAGCTTGATTAGCTTGGAGGCGTGGACGTAGGCGAGGTTTGCCAAACCACATAAAAATATATGTGTTTGTTTTCTCTTCCATACTTTTTTCTATTTTGGCATTGTTAAACTTATTGTTTTTTATTTCATTAAGGTATTAAAATTAATTGTTGTATGATTTGCTTAGATTAATTTTTAAAAAATCCAATTCACCCCCCTCTTGGGTTGCATAACTAGAATTTCAATTGGTATCAGAGTAAGGTTCACTTATTAGGACTTAACTGTCTAGAGTAAAAGATCCATGGCAACCCAAAATAAATCTACATTTAGGGAAGGACAATCCGCAACTAGACCACCGTTTTTTTATGGTAATGACTACCCATATTGAAAAACTAGGATGAGAATTTATTTACAAGCTTTAGATTATGAAATTTGGGAAGTTGTTTGTGATGGACCATTTATGCCAATGACTAAAAATAAATTAGAAGATGACATTCCAAAACCTTCATGAAAATAGAATAAATAGGAAAAGAGAAAAACGTCTCTAAATTCTAAAGTTATGAATACATTATTTTGTGCTCTTCATAAGAAAGAATTTCATAGAGTCTTTAGTTGTGAAAGTGCCTCTGAAATTTATCAAAAACTTAAAGTTGTTTATTAAGGTACTAATCAAGCAAAAGAGTCCAAAATTAGTAGATACACTCGACAATATGAATTATTTCAAATGGAACAAAATGAAAGTGTTTACTCTATGTATACTAGATTCACGATTATAGTGAACACTCTAGGAGCCTTAGGGAACACCTTTTCTAATAGCAAGAAAGTTAAGAAAATCATTAGATCACTACCAAAGGAATGGAAGCTAAAGAGGACTTCCATTGAGGAAGCGAAAGATTTAAATACATTGCCTATTGATGATCTAATTAGTTCTCTTATTTTTTATGAGGAAGATTTGACAGTTGGAAGAGAAAATGAAGAGAAAAAGAAAAGCATCGCTCTTAAAGCCTCAAAACATGAGAGTAATCAGGATAGCTAGCTGGATGATGAGGAGATAACTATACTGGTTAGAAGATTTAGAAAATTCTTTAAGAAATCTATTGAGCGAAGCAAATTCAGAAATCTCAAGAACTAAAAGGAGAAGAGAAAGGCGATTATATGTTATGAATGCAAGAAGCCTGGCTATATACGATCGGAGTGGCCACTTCTCAGCAAGAAGAAAGTCAAGGTAGCTACTTGGGATGATAATGAAGAAGAATCGAGTGATGAAGCGAAATCCCATGAAGTGTTAAATTTGACACTTATGACAATTAGAGATGAGTTGAATGATAAATGTGACGAGGTAAGTGACCCTACTTATGATGAGTTATATGACCCTTTTAAGAAATTGCATGATGATTGGTTGAGAATTGGTAAAAAGAATGCATGTCTTAAAAAGAAAATGTTAGAACTTTCAAATGGAAAAGATGCATTACAAAAGTGTAATGACTTATTAAGTGAAAAAATCAAGATACTAGAATTAGATAATAAAGAATTACATGATAAAATTAATTCAATTAAAGATAAACAAAGTACTTCATATGAGTATAAAGAGTTTGTAGTAATAAATTATTAAAACAAAATGAAGTACTTAAGAAAAGACAAATGAACTCAATGAAATTGTGTTAAAGTTCACAAATGGTCAAAAGAACTTAGAAAAATTTGCTAAGCACTCAAAAATGTGTGTTTGATAAAGGTGGAATATGGTATAAGCCTAGTTTAAAATAAAAATATTATAAGAATTATTTTTGTTAGAGCTATCTCTATAAACAATCTTAAGATTGTTTGTCATTATTGTAATGAAAATAGTCATATAAGTTATAAATGCATACCAAGGAGCTAAATGTTTTTAGGTTCCAAAAGGAATCATTGCTAACACTTAACGACTCAAAAAAATTTGGGTACCTAAGACTTGAAATTTCTTTTACAGAGATTTAAGAAAAAGAAGAACAAATGGTACTTGGACAATGGGTGTTCAAGACACATGACAGGAAATTATTCTTGGTTCTCAAGCTTTACCAAAATTGAAAATGGTGGAAATGTATTTTCTAGAGATAACTCAAAAGAAAGATTATAGGTATCGGTAATATTGGTAAAGATTCTTCCACTCTTATTGAGAATGTGAGTTTGGTTGAAAATTTAAAACATAATTTGCTTAGTATTAGTCAATTGTGTGATAAAGGTTATAGAGTTATCTTTGATAAATCAAAATGTGTTATTGAAAATATATGTGATGACAAGATAGTATTTGTTAGTAGTAGGTATATAAATGTATATACAATTGATATAGATTGTGAATCTGTACATGACAAATGTTTTTCTATATTACATGATGATAATTGGTTGTGGCATAGAAGACTAGGTCATGCAAGTATGGATTTGATATCAAAAATTTAAAAAAATGATTTAGTTAAAGGCCTTCCAAAATTTATTTTCAAAAGGATAAAATTTGAAAAGCTTGCCAATTCGGTAAATAAATCAAAATTTCATTCAAAAACAAGAATCATGTTTCTACTTCAAAATCTTTTCAATTACTTCATATGGATTTGTTTGGACCACCTAGATATGCTAGTCTAAATGAAAAATATTATGCATTTGTAATTGTAGATAATTATTCTATATTCACTTGGGTATTATTTCTAGCTAATAAAGATAATGCGTTTGAGGAATTTAAATTTTTATGTAAAAAGGTTCAAAATGAAAAATGTTACTCTATTAGTTGCATTAGAAGTGATCATGGTAAAGAATTTAAAAATCATGCATTTGAAAATTTCTGTACTGATTTAGGTATTGAGTATTAATTTTCATCACCTAGGACTCCATAACAAATGGAGTTCTTGAAAGAAAGAATAGACCTATTCAAAAAATGACTAGAACCATGTTGAATAAAAATAGTTTACTAAAATATTTTTGGGCCGAAGCCATCAACACCACGTGTTTTGTTTTAAATTGTATGTTGATTATACCTTATCTCAATAAAACTTCCTATGAGCTTTGGAAAGATAGAAAACCCAACATTGGTTATTTTAAAGTTTTTAGATGCAAATGTTTTATTTTGAACACAAACGAAAATCTTAATTTGATCCAAAATCTGATGTTGGCATCTTTTTAGTTATTCAAACATAAGCAAAGCTTATAGAGTTATAATAAAAGAACTTTAGTTGTAAAAGAGTCTATGCATATTGCATTCGTGAGTCTAACCCTACTTCTACAAAGAAAATAGTTATTGATGATAATGCAGATAGAGATTTACTATAAGGATCCATACAAGATAAATAAGTAGAGATACCACCCGAAAATGAAGAGGATAAACAAGAAGAAGAAACGAGCATAGAACAGCAAGGAGGTACTTCTCAAACACTCCCTAAGAAGTGAAGGTATATTTCATTTCATCTTAAGGATTTAATTTTAGGAGACCCTAAACGAGGTATAACCACTAGGTCATTACTTAGGAATACATGTGAGTACAATGCATTTATTTCTCAAATTAAACCAAAATCCTTTGCGAATGTAGAAAATGATGAATCTTGGATCATGGCAATGCAAGAAGAATTAAATCAATTTGAGAGAAATAATGTGTGGAAGTTAGTTCCTAAACCGGAACACTAGTCAATCATAAGTATTAAATGGATATTTAAGAATAAAATAGATGAATCTGGTGTAGTTATTAGAAATAAAACTAGATTAGTAACTTAAGGATATAATTAAGAAGAAGAAATTGATTTTGATGAAACATTTGAACTAGTAGCTAGATTAGAATCCATTCAGATGTTGTTAGCATATACATGTCATAAAGATTTTATTTTATTTCAAATCGATGTCAAAAATATCTTTTTGAATGGTTATATTATGGAGGAAGTTTATGTAAAACAACCCCCTAGTTTTGAAAAAAAAATTTTCAAATCATGTTTTTAAGTTATCAAAAGCTTTATATAGATTAAAAAAAGCACTTAGAGCATGGTATGATAGGCTTAAGAATTTCTTGCTAAAAAATAGTTTCTCAATGAGAAAAGTAGATACTACTCTTTTTGTCAAACAGAAGAACCAATATATTCTTGTAGTTCAAATTTATGTGGATGATATTATCTTTAGTTTACTAATGAATATTATGTAAAGAGTTTTCTACATGTATGAGTAAGGAGTTTGAAATGAGTATGATGGAAGATTTGAAATATTTTCTTAGACTATAAATAAAACAAAACAATGAGGGAATATTAATCAATCAAGCTAAGTACATCAGAGATTTCCTCAAACGTTTTGGGATTGATAAATCAAAACCCAAAAGTACTTCGATAAGCTCAACAATCAAGCTAGATAAAGGTAAAAAAGGTAAAAAGGTTTATATGAAGATGTATCGAGGTATGATTGGTTCTTTACTCTATTTAACTACTAGTAGACCCGATATCATGTTTGGTGTATGTTTGTGTGCAAGATTTCAATTATGTCCCAAGGAATCTCATTTGCTTGCTGTGAAAAGAATTTTTCATTATTTGAATAGAACCATAGATCTTGGCCTTTGGTATCTTAGAAGAACTCATATAGAATTAACTTGTTATTTAGATACCGATTTTGTTGGTCATAAGGTTGATAAGAAAAATACTAGTGGCACTTGTCATTTCCTAGGTCATGCACTTATTTCATAGTTCTGTAAGAAACAAAACTCGGTTGCACTCTCAACCACTAAAGCCGAATATATTGCTGCAGGTAGTTGTTGTGCATAAGCTCTTGAGATGAAACAAACACTTAAAGATTATGGCATTAACCTTGAATAAATTCCTATAAAGTGTGATAATACCAGTACTATAAACCTATCAAAGAATCCTATTCAACATTCTAAAACTAAGTATATAGAGATTAGACATCATTTCTTGAGAGATCATGCTTAAAAATGTGATATTGCATTAGAGTTTGTCTCTTCAGAAAAATAACTTGCCGATATTTTTATAAAACTTTTTTACGAAGAATAATTTTTTAAAATTCGACATGAACTTGGGATGATGAAATTTTTGCATTAACAGCTTTAATCATGTTGTTGAGACTATTACAATTTGATACTCTGATGAGTATTGATGTGTTTATATATATTTAAGCATAATTAATGAGTAATACGCTTGATTTGTCAATCTATGAATGCTTACATATGTTTTGAATGTGTAAAGTTTATGCTTGATTAATGAGTTAATTGATTGAATCTTTAATCTTTGAATGTTAATTATCATGATTCATGAATGAAAATGGTTTTTGAAGTGTTTTGGGTTCAGATTGATCAAACTAAGCCGAAAGCAAGTATTGTGCAGCAAGTATTGTGCAACAAAAACAGAGGTCAGACAGCTAGCCACCTAAACCAATCGGCTAGGCCTTAAACCTGAGAGCCCCAAGCGGCTAGCCGCTTAGTCTCGGCCCAAAGGCCTTTTATCTCATCTTCTTCAAGCTTTCACCACTTGTTTCATCCTCTCTCTAGCTCGTGACCTCTCTCCTCTATTTCTCTCTCAAATTTCTTCATTTCTTACTCATTTTCTTGCCAAAATCATTCACTCAAATCATTTTTCAGCCATTAAACTATCAATATTCATCATTCAAACATCATTCTCTTCCTTACTTCTTCAAATCAAAATCCAAGCTTACCCATTTCTCTGTTTTTCATTTTAAGCCATGTTTAATCCATCTTTACTTAAACCTCAACCATATCTTGCCTTAAATCATCTCTAGGATTAATTTGCTTGTTTCAAAAATACTCATTTCACTCAAAATCTTAGATTTTAAATTTGGGTATTTAAGTTCGTTCTTGTTTCAATCATGGTAGGTGGTGAGAAATCTAAAGGAAAGCATATATCCAAGAAAAGAAAGGAGAATTATGGAGATAATCTAGAGTTTATAATGACTCATCCACCAACTATACCTCTTTGGAAACGGTTTGTTAATTTTTTCATGTCAAGGCTGGTAATTCCTTCACATTTCATCAATCTTCATAATTTGGATAATTTATATATTTGTGACAAATCTCTTAGTGCTTTACTTGTTGCAATGGGGTAGAAAAATACTTTAGTCTTTAATGAACCATATTATGAGAATTTAGTTCTAGTTTTGTATTCGAATATGGTTATTTCTTCGCAATTTTTAAATAGAATTATTATAAATGTTGGGGGAATTCTTATTGAATTTAATGTTGAGGATTTAAATTAGATTCTTAGAACTCCTAATGAAGGATTAGAGGTACACACTGCTAGAAGTCAACTTCATTATCCATGGCGTTCCGTTAAGGATGCTGTTAGAAAAATCTATAGATGTTCTGATATATCCTTTGATTTTTGTAAGTCCCCTTTAAAATCCCAAGCATTATCGCTTTAAATGAGAATCCTCCATTATGTTCTTCAACTTGTAATAAGTCCTAGGGGTGGACATAAAGATGAAGTTACTCGTTTAGATGTTGTTTTGCTGGATTGTATTCTTAAGGGTAGATTATTGAATGTTGGATATATCATCTTTCAACATATGTTGAGTGTTCTAAATTTTTCAAATCAGAAACTTCCTTATAATAGTATTATCACTCGTATTCTTAAACATTTTCTTGTTCCCTTAATCGAATCAATATTCTTGACTCCTAAAGAATTAGGAGATGATGCTATGGTAAATTTGGGATTTGTCTTTGAAAATGGTGAATGGTATAAAGATGAGAGACTAAAAAAGAAAGTTTCTACACTTGCCTCTTCAGATCATTTATTTTTTAATGATGTACTTCACCCAGATAAGCTTCCTAATCTTAGTAGTCTACAACGCTCACATCATCTACCACCTAAGGGTCTCTCACGTTCTGCTTCAGCAGATCATGCTGATTCGATGCAACGACTGTTGACTAATATGCATTCTCTTTTTGAGCAACATAGCCGACTTCAGTCACAGTTTCAAGCTTTTCAGATTCAATTCATTTCTGAACATCAATGCCTCTTTAAGCAGCAGCAGCGATTATTTGATCAACAACAACATCTCTTTGCTCAACAACAGTAGATTCTTGATGGACAACAACAACTTTTCGTTGCTTTTGGGTTTCTACCACTATCCACTTCTTCACATCCACCATCTCCATAATACTCTGTTCTAATCATATCTCACTCTGCACTACATCTTCATATACATTGTTGTTTTAATTATAGATTGAGGATGATCATTGTTTGGTATTTGGATGTTTCCTATTTGTTATTTGGATATGTGGTTGATGTTTGCTGGATAGTATGGATTTTATAACTCGATGGTTAATTACATACTTGAGTTTTATATGTTTCTTAATTAACCATTTATGTTTATTGGTCTTTGCATACTTTATTGGTAATTTTGATGATGAAGGAGGAGAAATCATATATTTTGAATTCTTGGAGACAGGTATATGTATTTTGATCTTGAGGAGTTTATACATATTTTTGAAATATTGAGTGGGAATTTATATTTAATATGTCATGTATGTCATATATTAAGGGGGAGTATAAATGTCAAAATATATGGAATATTTGTCATCATCAAAAAGGGGGAGATTCCCAACTAAAGACTACACATAATATAATTTTGATGATAATAAACATGTATCTTAATTGTTTTAAATTAATAATGTATTTCACATTTTTTAGCACGTTTTTAAAAGATAGTATTTATGCAAGTAAATCAAGTGAAATCAACTTCAAGCCACTTAACAGACAACGGCTAAATCAAGAACAAAGTTTGGAGCGCAACAGACTTATGATTATGATAAATTCTTGTAAAGTCGGTATGATTTAATTTATACTTGATTTAGCAATTTATGAAGCACAAGATTTTAATTAATTAATTATTATTCATTAAATTAAATTTTTTATCATAAATCAAGTATTTCATGTAAAATAATTGATTTTCTAAAAATGGATTAAAGTGAAAAAGTTTTGTAAATTTTGATTTTAATAAGTAATATTTTTAGGTTTATTTACAAAATCAAAAATATTTTTTTGTCATATCATAATTTCAAAAAGTGATGGGAATGAGAAATAATATTTAGAAATTTTGAAATTAGACTTGTTCGTAAAAAATTTTAACATTTTGAGGTATAGTATAATTATAGGAATATATTGGGTAAAATTATAATTTTATGAATAGTGATACTGTAGTTAAAACAATTTTAAAAATAGACCTATTTGTAAAGTTTTATAAGTTCTTAGGCTATAATATAATTATAAAAAGTTTTAAGTAAAATTATAATTTCATGAACAATGTTACTGTAGCAATTTCAAATCTAACGGTAACTTCATTGTAGCAAGCAGCTAACCGCTTGAGGGAAGAAGCTAGCCACTTCAGCACTGGAATTTGTTTATAACGGCTATTTTTCTAATCTAAACTATATAAATATAAATCAAACTCATTTTTAAGTTCTTGCACAATCAAAAACAAATTATTACATCATTGATTATGCTTCCAATTTGTAAATCAATATACATTAAATCATTATAGTACTATATTTGCTCATCCACTCTTGAAGAAAGTTTTGCTTGTTGTAATTTTTAATCCCTTGTCAAGTTTTGCTTGTGTAATTTTTAATCCCTTGTCAAATTTGTTGTTGTATAAGTGTGGAAAACCCTTAGGTGAAAGGATTGAGAAATAATCCCTGAATTGTAAGGGTTCATTGACACTTAGAAGTTAATTGTAACGGAATTGAAGCCATGAGAGGTTTGGATAGTGAAATTCTTGAGTTTGGTTAGCTTGGAGGCGTGGACGTAGGCAAGGTTTGCCGAACCACGTAAAAATATCTATGTTTGTTTTCTCTTCCCTATTCTTTTATATTTTAGCATTGTTAAACTTATTATTTTTTGTTTCATTAAGGCATTATAATTAATTGTTGTATAATTTGCTTAGATTAATTTTTAAAAAACTCAATTTACCCCCTTCTTGTGTTGCACAACTAGAATTTTAATATGTAACAAAGTGGAACCATTTGCCTATTTACCTGACTGCCGTCGTGTAATTGCTAATTTACACAACTATTGGTGTGTAACTTACTAAAATATACAACTATTGACATGCAACTTACTAAAATATACAATCAGAGGATATATTTAGTAAAAAAATATAATCTTTATACTAACAAAATACTAGATGTCATAACAACTACTATGTCCTTCACACTTATATGACGACTATCATGTAAATTCATATATGCACGACAAAAGTCCTAAAAGTTGCAAAAATATATGATTCAGTAAATAGTTAGAGGACATATTTCTTTTTTATAAAATATTTTTTTATACTGATAAAATGTTAGGATCTCATAACAATTAAAACATTTTATATATATGCATAATTATAGTATGTAAGTTCATACGCATACCATAGTAGGGTGTAACCTGTTAAAATGCATGATTATAGTCCAATAATAATAAAAGGACATATCTAGTGAAGAAAAACATTTTTTGCACCAATAGAATGTTAGGGTATTATAATAATTAGAACATTTTGTAAATTTTCACAACTACAGTCGTGTAAATCCATCATACACGACTGTTGTCGTGTATATTTGGTACAAAACAAAATTTTGGTAATAAATATAGGTTTCAATGAATTTAGTTATAAAATTCATCAAATAGCAGTCATATGATGTAAATGTAATGAAAATGTGAGTTTGAAATTCTAGTTGTACAACCTAAGAGAGAGGTGAATTGAGATTTTAAAATTTAATCTAAGCAAACTATACAACAAGTAATTTTAATGCCCTAATGAAATCAAGAACAATAAGTTTAACAATGCTCAAAATAAAAGAGTAGGGAAAGAGAGAACAAACATGAATATTTTTATGTGATTTGGTAAACCTCGCCTATGCCACACCTCTAAGCTAACCAAGCTCGAGGATTTCACTATCCAAACCTCCCAAGGCTTTAAGTTCATTATAATTGACTTCAAGATGTCAATGAACCTTTACAATCCAGAGATTATTCCTCAAACCCTTAATCTAAGTGTTTCCCACACTTATGCACTCACAAATTTGATAAGAAATTAAAGATTACAATAAGAAAATCTCTTTTTAAGAGTGAATTAACAAATTATAGTACAACAATAATGTAATCTATAATTATTTATAAGTTGGAAGCTCAATTAATAATGTATGAACTTGTTTTTAGTTATTGAAGAGTATAGAAATGAGTTTGATTTAGGTTTTTATAGTTTTGAATCGAAAAATAGCCGCTATAGGTAAATTCCAGCATCGAAATGGCTAGCCTCTATATTTTGGCGGTTAGCCACTTGCTATAGTGAAGTTACCATTAATTTTGAATTTACTATAGTAATATTATTCATGAAATTATACTTTTATCTAAAACTTTTTATAATTATACTATAACCTATAAACTCATAAGACTTTTCAAATAGATTATTTTCAGAATAGTTTGAACTTGGTGTAGTACCACTATTCATAAAATTATAATTTTACCTAACATATTCTTATATTTATACTATAACTCAAAATGTCATAAATCTTTATAAACAAGTCTAATTTCAAAATTTTTAAATAATATATATAATTTCCATAACTTTTTAAAATTACAATATGATCAAAATTATTTCTGATTTTGTAAATAAACTCAAAAATAATATTTACTAAATCAAAGATTGCAAACTTTTTCGTTTTAGTTCATATTTAGAAAATCAATTAGTATGCATGAAATATTTGATTTATGATCAAAAGTTTTAGATTAATGAAAAATAATTATTAATTGATTAATAGCTTGAACTTCACAAATTGTTAAATCAAACATAAATTAAATCATACCGACTTTACAAGAATTTATCGTAATAATAATTTTGTTGAACTCCAAAGTTTGTTGTTAATCGAACCATTTTTCGTTGAATGTCTTGAAATTGATTTCACTTAATAAATATATCCTTCAAGAACTTAGTAAAAATGTGAAGTACATTACTAATTAAAACAATTAAGATATATGTTTGTTATCATCAAAATTACATTATGTGTAACTTTTAGGATAACAATCTCTCCTTTTTTTTTTATAACAAACATCTCATGTATTTTGAAATTTATACTCTCCCTCAATACATGGCATACATGAATTAGCAAATTAAAATAAACTCTCCATTAATATATGGTCCATAGCAATTTGCAAAACTCCCCCTCAATATTTCAAAAAATATGTACAAATTCCTTAAGATCAAAATACGTATTACCTATCTTAAAGAATACAAAATACATGATTTCTCCCTCTTTACCATCAAAATTACCAATAATTTATACTAAGACCAATAAACATAAATGGTTAATCAAGAAACATATAAAACTCAAGCATGCAATTAAGCATAAAGTTATGAAATTCGTGTGATCCAGCAAACATCAACCAAATATCTAAATAACAAAGATCAAACATTCACCATTATCCAAATGTCTCATAATAAGCATCTATAATTAATACAACAATGCGTATAAAGAGGTAGTGCAAAGTGAGAGATGACTAGAGCAGAGCTCTGTGAAGATGGTGAATGTGAAGAAGGAGGTGGCAATAGAAACCTAAAAGCAGCAAAAAGTTACTGTTGTCCATCAAGAATCTGCTGTTATTGAGCAAAGAGGTGTTGTTATCGATGAAATAATCGCTGCTATTGCTCAAAGAGGCATTAATATTTGAAAATGGACTGAATCTGAAAAGCTTCAAACTATGACTGAAGTTGGCTGTACTGCTCAGAAAGATAATGCGCGACAGTTAATAGTTACTGCATCAGATCTGCATAATCTATCGAAGTATAATGTGAAGAATCGTTAGATAGTAGAGGATGTGAACGTTGTAGAGCACTGAAATCAAGGGGCTTATCTAGGTCAAGAGCATCATTAAAGAACATATGATTCAGAGGGGCAAATGCAGAAACTTTCTTCTTGAGTCTTTCATCTTTATACCACTAACCATTTTCAAAGACAAATCTTAAATTTGCTATAGCATCATCACCTAATTCCTTAGGACCCAAAAATATTAGTTTGGTTAAGCGAACATAAAAGTGTTTAAGAATACGAGTGATAATAATACTTCCTTCAATTTGAAAAATTCAGAACACCCAAGATATATTGAAAGATGATATATCTAACATTCAACATCCTACCCTCAAGAATATAATCCAACAAAAAAATATCTAAACGAGTAACTTCATCTCCATGTCCACCCCTAGGACTTATTACAAGTTAAAGAACATAATGGAGTATTCTCATTTGAAGTGGTAATGCTTGGGATTTTAAGGAGGACTTACAAAAATCGAAGGACAAATCAAAATATCTATAAATTTTTCTAACACTATCCTTAATGGAATACCAAGAATAATGAAGTTGACTTTAGTAGTGTGCACCTCTAATCCTTTATTAGGAGTTCTAAGAATTCGATTTAAATCCTCAACATCAAATTCAATAGGAATTCCCCCAATATTTATAATAACTCTATTTAAAGATTGTGAAGAAATAACTATATTCGAATAAAAAACTCGAACTAAATTCTCATAATATAGTTCCTTAATGACTAAAGCATTTTTTCGCTCCATTGTAACAAGCAAAGCACTAAGAGATTTATCACAAATATATAAATTATCCAAATTACGAAGATTGATGAAATATAGAGTAATTACTGACCTTCACATGAAAAGATCGATAAACTATTTTTGAAGAGGTATAGTTGGTAGATGAGTCATTATAAACTCTGAATTACTTCCATGATTCTCCTTTCTTTTCTTGGATATTTATTTTCCGTTAGATTTCTCACCACCCACCATGATTGAAACAAGAACGACCTTAAATACCCAAATTTAAATTTTTAAGATTTTGAGTGAAATAAGTGTTTTAAAGCAAGAAAACTAATCCTAGGGATGATTTAAGGCAAGATATGGTTGTGATTTGAGTAAAGATGGATTAAACATGGCTTAAATTGGTAGAGAGAGAAATGGGTAAGCATAGATTTTGATTTGTTGATTTGGAGAAGTAAGGGGGAAAATGATATTTGAATGATGAATAATGAAGGTTTAATAGCTGGAAAATAATTTGAGTGAGTGATTTTGGCAAGAAAATGATTGAAAAATGAAGAAATTTGAGAGAGAAATAGTGGAGAGAAGTCACGGTGGAGAGAGAGAATGATAAGTGATGAAGATGATAATAAAAATGGGCTAGAACTCGTGGCTAAGCGGCTAGCCACTTGCTCTTTAGTTTGAGAGCAAATTCATGCATATAATTTATTTATCATACTTAGGCACTCTATAATCATTAACAATCATCCATCAATTAATTTTAATAGTTTTAATAACATAATTAAAGATATTAATGCAAAAATTTCATCATCACAAGTTTATGTCAAATTTTTGAAAATTGGTATTCGCAAAAAGATTTTGTAAAAATATCGGCAAGTTGTTTTTCTATGGAAATAAATTCTAATGTAATATCACCCTTTTGAACATGATTTTTTAAGAAATAATGTCTAATCTCTATATTCGTGATTCTTGAATACATAATAGGATTCTTTGATAGATTTATAGCACTAGTATTATCACATTTGATAGGAATTTATTCAAGATTAACGCCACAATCACTAAGTGTTTGTTTCATCCAAAGAACTTGTGCACAATAACTACCTGTGGCAATATATTCGGCTTTAATAGTTAAAAGTGCGATCAAATTTTGTTTCTTACTAAACCATGAAATAAGTACATGACCTAGGAAATGACAAGTGCCACTAGTACTTTTCCTCTCTACCATATGACCAGCAAAATCAACATCCGAATAACATGTTAAATCTTATAAGTTCCTTTAGGATACCAGAGATCAAGACTATAATTCTACTCAAATAACGAAAAATTCTTTTCACAACATACAAATGAGATTCCTTAGGACATGATTGAAATCTTGCACACAAGCATACACTAAGCATGATATCGAGTCTAGTTGTTTTTAAATAGAGTAAAGAATCAATCATACCTTAATATAGTTTGATATCAACTTCTTTACCATTTTATCTTTGTCAAGCTTGATTGCTGTGTTCATTAGAGTGTTCTTGATTTTTAAGTCATTAATGCCAAACTATTTAAGTAAGTCTCTGATATACTTAGCTTGATTGATGAATATTCCTTCATTATTTTTTTTAATTTGAAGTACAAGAAAATATTTCAATTCTCCCATCATGTTTATCTCAAATTCTTTACTCATACATGTTGAGAACTTCTTACACAAACATTCATTAGTAGAACCAAAGATAATATCATTTACATAAATTTAAACCATAAGAATATCGTGCTTCTTATGTTTTACAAAAAGAGTAGTATCTAATTTTCCCATTAAAAAGTCATCTTCCGACAATAAATTTTTAAACCTATTATACCATGCTCTAAATGCTTGTTTTAATCCATACAAGCATTATCTCCAGTCTAAAGGAATATCACACCTACATCAACCATCCATATGCATCAATCAGCAGACTTTGTTGTAGCAATAGTAATCAGACCACTTTCAAGAATGACATATCTAACCCCAAAATCTCACCGTTTGTAGTGACACTCTCATAAAGAAATTAATCCTAATAAAATTTTGTCACTACAATGAATGGTAAATTGAGAGAAAATAATAAAGAAATATCATACACTCTCACCAAGATGAAAAAATATGCCCATAGCTTAGAAATAATACGATCTCAAATAAAGTATTAGTCAACCCAATATATTCATCATTTTTTTTCTTTTTTTTCTTTTTTTTTGTATATGCATCACTACATCTTAATTGCCCATATAACTAGCTTTTATTTCAGACTATCGTGCCTTAAAATCAAGAAGGACTTTTATTAGGACGTAACGTAGGCTAGGGACATGCTAACAAAGAAAGAAAAATATGGAACAAAATATATATGTTTGAGAGAAAGTTCAAGAATTTTTTTTTAAAATTACAAGATACATTTTGCTTATTTATTGCTATTGTACATCTTTTTTTTTATTTTTTTTATATAGCACAACTTCGCTGAACAAAATAATTATTTATATTTTTTTCCTCAAACATGAATAGGTGGATGAAACTTGTATGATATCGGGTAATACTACAAAAAGAGTAGTATCTAATTTTCCCATTAAAAAGTCATCTTCCGACAATAAATTTTTAAACCTATTATACCATGCTCTAAATGCTTGTTTTAATCCATATAAAGCTTTTGACAATTTATAAACATGATTTGAAATTTTCACATTTTCAAAACTAGGAGGTTGTTTTATATAAACCTCTTCTATAATATAACTATTAAAGAAAGTACTTTTGATATCTATTTGATATAAAATAAAATCTTTATAACATGCATATGTGTTGTGCAAATTTTATTGAACTCGCAAGCGCACGAATCTATTGTAGAATAGATTAATGGTGACAAGTGTCGATCCCACGAGGAGGTTGATTTTAATTATGTGCAAAATTAATTTTCTTTTAATGAGAACAATTAAATTATGATAACTTTATTCTAAATTGTGAATTAAAATGGCAGGAATAATTAAGAATGAAACTGTTATAATAAAGCACTTGGGTATCCGGATTTGCATCAACATGCTCCATGGGCTAAATATTCCATATTAATGCTAATTAAATCATAAGGGGGGATTTCACACCTTATGAACCACTCTCCAATAAGTATGGTGCCAAGGGCTTATCATGCCAAATAATAATAACCTTGTAGTAGGGTACCGGTTTAACTAGGGCTGTATCTAGACAAGACTATTATTATTTGTCGACGAAAAGTCAAAACAACCACAAATATTAGAGGGCAAGAGAAAGTAAATTTATCAAATTAAACCCATGGGACATGTTGAGACTTTACCTTCAACCCAAGCTCAAAAAGAAATTAGCTACTCATATTTTAACTAAGGATAAAAAAAGAAATTTTATCAAAAATACAAAGAAACTACAAGAAGGAGAAGGAATTTCAGAAATCTGAGCTTAAAAATGAATTCAGGGGTATCAAATTAGGGGGGGAGAGCCTCCTTTTTATAGATACATTGAGTGAATCGTGACCATTGGATTAAAAATAGTTCGGATGCTCAGGATTGCGCCACATCATCAGTCATCAGTCAACAGTCAACAGTCAACATTTGTATAGTACGCTGCTTGAATAGTAAATAATCCCATGTACACGCATGTACTGTACACACGATTTTTGCTTTATTGAGATGTTGCCACGTCATCGGTCAACAGCTCATAAGAAATCTAGCCCTATAAGATTGTGTCACATCATCAGTCAATACCACGTCATCGGTCAATGTCACATAAGTAGTCAATACCACATAATTCGTCCAATCTGAAACTGCCACATCATAGGTAGTTGCCACATCATCGGTCCGTATACATGAACAATGTCGTGAACAGTGTCGTGAACAGTACCGTATATGTGAACAGTGACTTTTTCTTTTAATGCTCCTCTTAAGGTTTTCGACCGTCCTGAGTCCAAATATGACGTCCGTTTTGCTGTCTGATCACTCGTTCATTGTGAAATGATCGTAATGCCCCTAAAATACATAAAATACATAATTATAATAAAACACATATAATTAAATAACAAAATACTTAAATAAATAAAAGTAGCAATGTTAGTGAGATTTAAAGTGTAAAATGACGATTTTCTACTTTATAAATATACACTTTCTAACACTCAACACACCCCCCAACCAGCTTATTGCTAGTGCCTAGCAAATAAAGCGAAGATAAAATTCAAAACTTTTTTTTTTAAAGGAAACACATGTGTTTATTTAATCAGATTAATGATAGCAATCAAATAGAAGTACAAGCATTATCTCCAGTCTAAAGGAATATCACACCTACATCAACCATCCATATGCATCAGTCACCAGACTTTGTTGTAGCAATAGTAATCAGACCACTTTCAAGAATGACATATCTAACCCCAAAATCTCACCGTTTGTAGTGACACTCTCATAAAGAAATTAATCCTAATAAAATTTTGTCACTACAATGAATGGTAAATTGAGAGAAAATAATAAAGAAATATCATACACTCTCACCAAGATGAAAAAATATGCCCATACCTTAGAAATAATACGATCTCAAATAAAGTATTAGTCAACCCAATGTATTCATCATTTTTTTTCTTTTTTTTCTTTTTTTTTTGTATATGCATCACTACATCTTAATTGCCCATATAACTAGCTTTTATTTCAGACTATCGTGCCTTAAAATCAAGAAGGACTTTTATTAGGACGTAACGTGGGCTAGGGACATGGCTAACAAAGAAAGAAAAATATGGAACAAAATATATATGTTTGAGAGAAAGTTCAAGAATTTTTTTTTAAAATTACAAGATACATTTTGCTTATTTATTGCTATTGTACATCTTTTTTTTTATTTTTTTTATATAGCACAACTTCGCTGAACAAAATAATTATTTATATTTTTTTCCTCAAACATGAATAGGTGGATGAAACTTGTATAATATCGGGTAATACTCCAAATTGGAGTGTGTAAGGATGATAAGTTAACAAAGAAAATTTTTTTTTTAAATAAAAGGCTCAAAAGGGCTAGAAAGTCTCAAACGGGTCAAAAATAGCCTTTCATCATCTTTTAGGACTCTAAATAATCTTCCATATCTACTAATTAAGTGGGCATTTAGATGTAGTAACACACACCTTTTTTTTTTTTAAGGGTTGACTCAAAGAAAATCTAGAGATCATGTATGAAATAATAAACTGCTAAGCTACATGAAGAATGGGCAAAAAGGGTTACTCTCCAAGAAAAATTAATAGGCTAAAAAACTCACTTAGAATTTATTATGACATGTGCATTCTTTCAAGCAACTCATATTTGTCCCCAACATCAACATATAGAATAGTAAACATGGTGTAACATCATTCAAGACCAAAGATAATACCAATACTAAAATTCAAAAGTCATCATATCATCCAATATCTAGAAATCATAAATTTCTTTTTCAACAGAATTCTTTCCCCCCAACCTATTCTAAACATAAAAAGAAAACATACATGCAGAAAAATTAAAGAAAAATGATTTTTTTCTTTTTTTTTATAAAGAAGATGCGTTTCTAGAGTTACTACACTCCATATTCAAATATCTTCGACTTTAAAAACTTGAAAACATATATTTATAAAGGAGAAAAATGAATGGTTAGAAAAGAAACACACACAATATATATATATATATTTATTTTGTTTATTTTGTTTTGTTTATTTTTGTTTTTTTTAACTAAGAAGATGCGTTTCTAGAGTCACTATACTCCATATTCAGCCATCTTCTATTAAAAAAGTTAGTCATGGTTAGTTCAACATACCACAATTGTCAACTATTCCCTCCCTCCAACTAGAACGAAACATTGTCCTCAATGTTTGAAAGGAAAGAAGTAGAGTTCAGAAGACATCACCTGAGTGCTGCAACACAGAAGAAAATATTTACAAGCGGAGAGTTAAATCTAATTTGTACTTCTTACTGCCGTTACTGTTACCATAATTGTTTGAACACTCCAACACAATAGCCTTTGGATCTGGCTCTGGTTGATAAGTTTGTAACAGATCAAGTAGTGCATTAGCAGTGTGTGCACAAATAAAGATTTTTTTCACTGAAGAAGGAATGAAATAATTTTTATTACATGGTTAAGAAATGCGAGAAAGCCATCATAAAAGTTATTGACATTTAACAAACCAATGGGTTTCTGATGAATGTTCAGATGGGACCAAGATGCTAATGTCATTAGTGCCTCAAGAGTTGTAAGATCGCCTGGAAGGAAAATAAAAGCATCGGTATGATTGAGCATTTCAGTTATTCGTTCTTGCATACCTAAGACGACTAACTCTCCTCCAATTGGTGAATGAGACAAACAACCCAAATGTTTTAGCATTTGAGGGATGATGCCTAACACTTGGCTCCCTCTAACAAAAGCACATTCTGATACCATTTTGGATAACCCTCGGTCACCTCCTCCATACACCAAGTGCAATTTTCTCTCTGCTATTCTTAGACCAAGATCTATGGCTGCCTCCATGAACTCTTTATGTTTGCCATAATGAAACCCAGAAAGCACACAAATGTTCTTGAATTGTTTACTAGAAGAAGCTGCCATTAAGATACTGCTAAAAAATAACTTGTGAGTGCTCAGTAAAAACAATTCGTATTTAAAGACCTTGGTGACAGTTGGTGACAGCTGTGTATGGGACATTATGTCAATTAACGTGTAAGACATATGACTCAAAAGTCAAAAAGAAAATAGTAAAAAGAAAAAGTAAATGAAATTATTAAAAACAATAATGCAAATAGTAAAATAACAGTGAAATAAAAGAATAGAGGGGTAAAAGGATATTTACAGATAGTTGTGATTGTGGCTCACATCTTCCTCTGGTTTTACGTCTAGAAACGGCTTGAACGCCCTCTATGGGTTGAGGATAGGCTTCCCATCCAGTTTTCTTACAAACTGGCAAACAGGGTCTTTTATAGTCAGATTCCCGAGACTATAGTTTGCACATTCTTTTTAGAATAATGGTCATAACTGGAGTATTGCATGTTGGATGTATGCACTGGGATTCGTTTAAAGAGATAAAAGGATATCATCCAATGACTCCTTATTCAAGCCATCCCTAATGAATTGAATCTTATCTTCTCTGTTATCAGACACCATTCCTAAAGAACATGATTTTTTATTGCATATCATTTTGGCACATTTATGACAAGCAACAGAAAGTCTTCGAGCTCGTCGTTTTCTCGCATAATTTCCTTTACCACAACCAAGCATGTATGCAATAAATTTAGGAGGTAACTCACCTGCTAAGCGAACTTTTGCCTCGATTAACCAACAAATGTCAGCAGGGATGTTATTCTTCATAAGCAATCGCATGCGTTCGGACCAAGCTTTATAAATGGTGAGAAGAGCATTCTGAGGAAGTGAAGGAAATCTCTTGTGAAGTTTTTCTAAAATCTCGTCTCTGTCCATACCTTCTTCTGAGAATATCAGTTATTGTGGAAAAACTGAAGTAACTGACTTGATTGTCACGGAGTACCGTTATCCGCCACTTGACCGGGGTTATAAACTTTAAACACACAAAGCAAATTAAAACACACAAACAAGAAAATAAATTAAAACACACAAAACAAACTAAAATCGTCCTCTTATTGAATTTACCTTAAGCTCCAATTGGATGTTGTAGATGCCTCTCTTAATTTCTCGGAGTTGGCTTTCCAAATCCTCAACATGGGCTACTACCTCTGGTGGTTGTAGCTGCTAGATACGATGTGTTTTACAAAATCGTATCTGACCTCTAAGATGAGATTGAATACGTCGAAACTGTCTAAGAATGCTGAAGAGATACTTTTTAATTGACATATTCGTGAGGAGAATGATAAAAAAATAAAAGCTTAAAAGTTAAACAGACAACTTTTACAAACATAATTAAAAATAGAAAAAAAAACATTAAATCACCGAAAGGAAATGAAAAGAAAAAATGTGTCAGGTCATTTCAATGTTTTGTGCTGTTTTCTCCACATGGTTAGGATTCGTGATATGACTTTACTTTTCTGACCATTAACTTTAAAAATTACACCGTTCCTTGGATTCTTAAATTTAATGGCTCCATATGAAAAAATAGTATGATCAGTAGATGGATCAGACCATTGAGAGCGTAACTTACTTAGAGAAATGTGCCCTTGAGAATTGAACAAAAATGCTTTCTGACCTGGTGTGAAAGATTTTCTAATGCTCCGCCTGTCACGGAGGATTTTCATTCATTTTCTGTAGTCCTTAGCATTTTTATCGTTACGAATCTCCTCTGGTTTTGCCAGTTGTATCCTCCTTTTTGAACCGAAAATGGGGTTAATGATGTCTACATTCTTTTGTTTGTCATCAGGAGAGGATGAGATGATTTCTGACAATATTTTTTCTTCTTCCAAGAATGTAGAATTCAAAGGGTCGAGTGAAGGTTTCAGCTCAATTCTTGGTGGTGATTCTAATGATGAGATGAGATTTTCTTTCAATGGTGCCAATTGCTCTATCCTTGTCTTCCACTTATCAATGTCCATGCATGGCGATAAATCTAATAAGACATTAACCTCATCAATCGACCTGTCAATATTAAAATCCAAACCAAAGTGAGTTAAACATGTCAGTAAAGGGTCATCACAAGGTTTAAAGGAAATGTGTGATCAACTAATTCATCAATTAAATCCACATCTACAATTTCATCATCAGTACTGTGAGGTTGTTTGGCAATGTTAAAAATATTTAGTTCCATGGTCATATTGCCAAATGACAACTACATATTTCCAGTCCTACATTGAATGTGAGCATCAGCAATAGCCAAAAATGGACGACCCAAGATAATGGGCATATGCTTCATTGAATCCTGCATTGGTTGAGTGTCAATTACAATGAAATCAACAGGAAAATAAAACTTATCTACCTGGATAAGCACGTCCTCTACAATACCACGTGGTATTTTCATGGATCGATCTGTAAGCTGTAACACCACCGGAGTTGGGTGTAATTCTCCCAATCCAAGTTCCACAAATACAGAGTAAGGCAACAGATTTACACTAGCTCCTAAATCCAATAAAGCATTCTCAATTGTGTGGTTCCCTATACTACATGAGATAGTGCGGGAGCCTGGATCTTTGCATTTTAGAGGCATTTTATGTTGGAGTATAGAACTAATATTTTCTGTTAGAAAGGCCTTTTTCTGAACATGAATATTTCTCTTTTTAGTACAAAGGTCTTTAAGAAACTTGGCATATGATGGCACTTGTGTTATGGCTTCAAGTAAAGGGATGTTAACACTTACCTGTTTGAAGATTTCAAGAATCTCACCTGTGGATTTTCCTTTCTTCCCTTTAGCTAACCTCTGAAGAAATGGAGCTTTAGGAATATATTCTCGTGGGTTGGTTTCCTCTTTCTCCCCTGATGATAATTTCTCAGTGTTCACAGGTACAATCTGAGTTGATTTTGGCATCTCCACTTTGTTGTCGACTTCTTTTCCTTTTCGCAAGGTCATCACTACTTTGACCTCTTCATGTTCTTGAGGTGAACTGGTACTTATATCATGCACTCCTTTAGGGTTTGGCACTGGTTGACTTGGGAATTTGTCTTTCTCAACAGTCATTGTTAAGGTTTGAACTGAAGAGACAAGTTGGCCTACCATTTTCTCGAGATTAAAAATTGATTGGGCTTGTGAGTTGAAGCCCGCTCTCATCTCATTTCGAAATTCATCAATGGTGCGGTTCTGCTGCTCGATCTTGGAGTTAGTAAGATTTTTAACATTTTGGAATGTCTCCTCCCATGGTTTGGATTGAGAATGGTTTGGATTTTGATTGTATGGTCTAAATGGTGGTTGAGAGGCTTGAGACATTTGAGGAACTAGTTGCATTGGTGGAGGTGGAACTAATGGTCCATTTTGTTGGAATCCTTGAGACCATAAAAAATTAGGGTGATCTCTCCATCCAGGGTTATATGTGTTGGGTAAGGGTTGTAGTTTGGTGGTTTTCTCATGACACCTATAGCATTGGCTTGATCTGAATATGAGTCATGGTCATGTGGCTCTGTTGATTTAGCAGTTGTGAAAAATGCTATTTGTCAAGCAAGACCTTCAACCATCTCTTTGACTTCTTTAATTCATGAGCTTGACTCGCCAATGTTAACCTCATTCACTCCCTTAATTCTCTTGGTATTTCTGAGTGATCGACTTCTTTGTTGAGAATTCTCTAATTGCCGTTGGAAGAATTCCCAAATCTCTGATGCACTTTTGGACATTAACTCTCCTCCACTGGTTGCCATTAGCTATTCTTGCATATGTGGCAATAATCCCTCCAAAAAGTATTGGCATTGGTACCATTTCTCGTACCCATGATGTGGACACTTCAAGAATAGCCCATTAAATCGCTCCCATGCTTCGAAAAACTGCTCGTCGTCTCTTTGAGTAAACTCTGAAATTTCCCTGCGAATAGCATTTGTTTTATGAACTGGGAAATATTTATTTAAAAATTTAGTTACCATTTATTCCCATGATGTAATGCTATTAGCAGGCATTGTATTAAACCATGAACGAACTCTATCTTTTAATGAAAATGGGAATAATCTAAGTTTAACATCATTATCTGAAAAATTCTCGTATTTAAAAGTTTGACAAATAGCATGAAAATCATTCAGATGATTATATGGGTCCTCATTTTCTAGGCCATAGAATGTAAGGAGACAGTTTAGTACACTAGGTTTTAATTCAAAACTCCTAGCAGCTACATTTGGGTACCTTATGCATGATGTGCGTAAATTAGCTAAAGGACTAAAATAATCCTTAAATGGCCTCTCTTGTGGCTCTGGTTGCTGATTTTGCAATTCCATTTCAAATTTCTCTTGAAAAACAGTGTGCTTGTGTGTGCGAAGTGTTTTTTCCAAATTAAGGTCTAAAGGTTCAAGATTAGGTGATAATGACCTTCGACCATGCATGCAAATAACAAAATAAATGAAAATAAAACAAATAAAAATAAAGAGGAGAGAGAAATTACGATACTAACCTTGTGACGTTGTTACAACTTTACTAAAAAACTAAAAAAAAAGAAAATAAAAAAAATAAAAAAATAAAATAAGAAGAAAAATTACAACGAAAAATAAAAAATTAAATTACAGAAATATAAAGAAGAGAAAAAGAAACAAAATTAAATTACAGGAAAAAATTTTAAAAAAAATTACTTAAACAAAAATTTAATTCTATGAAATAATAAATTAACAAAATAAATAAAAATTACAAAGAAAAATAACTCAGAAATTAAATATAGAAATTTAGAGAAATTACAAAGAAATTAAATTATTGAAATTTAAAGAAATTATAAAGAAATTAAATTATTGAAATTTTAAGAAATTTAAATTACCAAAATTAAATTCTATGAAATAATAAATTAACAAAATAAATAAATTTCAATAAATTAACAAAAATAAATAATTTAAAGAAATTATAAACAAAAATTTAATTCTATGAAATAATAAATTAACAAAATAAATAAAAATTACAAAGAAAAATAACTCAGAAATTAAATATAGAAATTTAGAGAAATTACAAAGAAATTAAATTATTGAAATTTAAAGAAATTATAAAGAAATTAAATTATTGAAATTTTAAGAAATTTAAATTACCAAAATTAAATTACAGATTCACTTTTTTTTAATTTTTTTAATTTTTTTAATTTTTTTAATTTTTTTAATTTTCTTAATTTTTTATAATTTTTAAAGAAAGCAATAACAAAAAAATTTACTAAAAAGAACTAATTCTATGAATTAATTCTACGAATAAATTAAAATAGATTACGAGATAAACAAAACAAATTACAAAGAAAAGTAAAGCAAAAATTAAAGTACAGAAATTTAAAGAAATCACAAAATAAAATAAAATTGTAAAAATTTAAATTACGAAAATTAAATTATAGAATTATTTTTTTATAAGGAAAAAATAAAAAAAATTAATTCAACAAATTAAAATAACTTACCTCCCCGGCAACGGCGCCAAAAACTTGTTGTGCAAATTTTATTGAACTCGTAAGCGCACGAATCTATTATAGAATAGATTAATAGTAACGAGTGTCGATCCCACGAGGAGGTTGATTTTAATTATGTGCAGAATTAATTTTTTTTAATGAGAACAATTAAATTATGATAACTTTATCCTAAATTGTGAATTAAAATGGCAGGAATAATTAAGAATGAAACTGTTATAATAAAGCATTTGGGTATCCGGATCTGCATCAACATACTCCATGGGCTAAATATTCCATATTAATGCCAATTAAATAATAACCTTGTACTAGGGTGCCGGTTTAACCAGGGCTGTATCTAGACAAGACTATTATTTGTTGACGAAAAGTCAAAATAACCACAAATATTAGAGGGGAAGAGAAAGTAAATTTACCAAATTAAGCCCATGGGACATGTTGAGACTTCACCTTCAACCCAAGCTCAAAAAGAAATTAGCTACTCATATTTTAACTAAGGATAAAAAAAGAAATTTTATTAAAATATAAAGAAACTATAAGAAGGCGAAGGAATTTCAGAAATCTAAGTTTAAAAATGAATTTAGGAGTATCAAATTAGGGGGGGAAAGCCCCGTTTTTATAGATACATTGAGTGAATCGTGACCATCGGATTAAAAACAGTTCGGATGCTCAGGATTGCGCTACGTTATCAGTCAACAATCAACAGTCAACATTTGCACAGTACGCCACCTAAATAGTAAATAATCCCATGTACACGCATGTACTGTACACACGATTTTTGCTCCACTGAGATGTTGCCACGTCATCAGTCAACAGTTCATAAGAAATCTAGCCCTATAAGATTGTGCCACATCATCAGTCAATGCCACGTCATCGGTCAATGCCAAATAAGTAGTCAATACCACATAATTCGTCCAATCAGATACTGCCAAGTCATAGGTAGTTGCCACATCATCGGTCCGTATACATGAACAATGTCGTGAACAGTGTCGTGAACAGTACCGTATATGTGAACAGTGACTTTTTTCCTTTAATGCTCCTCTTAAGGTTTTCGACCGTCCTGAGTCCAAATATGACGTCCGTTTTGCTGTCTGATCACTCGTTCATTGTGAAATGATTGTAATGCCCCTAAAATACATAAAATATATAATTATAATAAAACACAAATAATTAAATAACAAAATACTTAAATAAATAAAAGTAGTAACGTTAGTGAGATTTAAAGTGTAAAATGACGATTTTCTCCTTTATAAATATACACTTTCTAACACTCAACAATATGCTAACAACATCCTAATGGATTCTGATCTAGTTACAGGCGCAAATGTTTCATCAAAGTCAATTCGTTCTTCTTAATTATATCCTTAAGCAACTAATCTATCTTTATTCCTAACAACTATACTGGATTCATCCATTTTATTCCTAAATACCCATTTAGTACCTATGATAGATTGATGTTTAGTTTTATGAACTAATTTCCACACATTATTTCTCTCAAATTGATTTAACTCCTCTTACATTTTCATAATCTAAAATTCATCATTTTCGTATCCACAAAGGATTTTGGTTCAATTTGAGAAATAAATGCAGCATACTCACATGTATTCCTAAGAGATGATCTAGTAGTTACACCTCGTGTAGGGTCTCCTAAAATTAAATCTTTAGGATGAGAGAAACATACCTCCATTTCTTGGGGAGTGTGTGAAGAGGACCTACTTATGATTCTGTACTTGTTTCTTATTATTGTCTGTTCTTTAGATTTTCAGGTGGTGCATCTTCTTATTTATCTTGTGTGGATCTTTATAGTAAATCTCTTTCTGTATCATCATCAACAATTACTTTCTCCGTAGAGAAAGGGTTAGACTCGTCAAATGTAACATGCATAGATTCTTTCACAACTAAAGTTCTTTTATTATATACTCTATAAGTTTTACTTGTGTTAGAATAATTAAGAAAGATGTCAACATTAGATTTTAGATCAAATTTACCAAGATTTTCTTTTGTGTTCAAAATAAAACATTTGCATCTAAAAACTTTCAAAAAAACCAATGTTGGGTTTTCTATCTTTTCAAAGTTCATAGGAAATTTTATTGAGACAAGGTCTAATTAACATGCGATTTAAAACATAACAAGCAATATTAACAGCTTTGGCCCAAAAATATTTTAGTAAACCATTTTCATTGAACATGGTCCTAGCCATTTCTTGTATAAACCTATTTTTTCTTTCAACAACCCGATTTTCTTATGGAGTTCTACCATGAACACTTCATTACAGAAATTCTCAAATGCATGATTTTCAAATTCTCTACCATGATCACTTCTAATACAAGTAATAGAGTAACCTTTTTTATTTTGAACATTTTTATAGAAAACTCTAAATGCCTTAAAGATATCATCCTTATTAGCTAAGAATAATACCTATGTGAATCTAGAATAATCATCTATAATCACAATTGCATAATATTTGTCACTTATACTAGCACATCTAAAAGATTTAAACAAATCTATTCACCAATTATAGATCTTATAAAATTAAATTTTATCAAGTACAATGTAATCATGAAAGCACATTCTTTATTATCAATACCTAAGCAAAGCATAAGTACATAATGACGGTATATAGATTATCAAAATCAACATAGTTATTAAGATAAGCTATTATTATGAGCTAAACAAATAAGTGATCAAATTAATGAGTATAATAAGTCATACATGCCAATTTTATAAATAAATAATGATATAACACAATCAATGGCACAAGACTTCATATATACATAAATGATAAACAATTAATGTTTAAGTGATGGACAATGATTTACAAATATCAAATGAGCAAGAAAAATATAAAGATAATGGATTTTACTAAGATAAATGTGTATGTTTGATTTCTTAGAGAGAATATGATGAACAAATAAGGAATATGAATAAATGAGATGAAATATGATGATAAATAATTAAAAACATAAAATCAAAGATCATATAATCATCAAAATGAAATAAAAGACATCATGATAAGTTGACATACTACTATCATATATATCTGCACATGCATAATGATTACATGCAATAATAATTTAATTATGCAAACATAAGAGAATGTTTTCAAAAATTCAAGCTATTATCCATCCATCATGATCCATTTAACAATATCTATATTGAAAGAATTGTTACCTAAATAATTAAATCATTGTATGCATCATTTTCTTCTTAAATCATGATCAAGTGATTATTCTCACAAGCTTTTATTGAGGAACTCTCTATCATTTCATGATTATAGTACCTATAAAAAATGTTCAAGGTATTCCCTTTGGTGCCCAAATACTTTTGAGTCCTTCAGTGTTAGCAATAGTTCTTTTTCGAACCTAAATACATTTTATTTCATAATATGCATTTCTTTTAATCGAACATTTATTCTTCATGTGACCATCTTGATTACAATAATGACAAACACTTGTGGAGGTAACTTTAATAAAATAATTTTTATAATATTTTTATTTCAAGTGAGGTTTATCTCCAAGTCTTCCTTTATCAAACACACATTTTTTAGTACTTAGCAATTTTTTTAAATTCTTTTGACTACTTGTGAATTTTAACACAATTTCATTAAGCTCCTTACTCTTTTTCTTAAGCACTTTATTTTCTTTCATCAATTCATCAACATGTGATTTTTTATACTCATACAAAGTACTAGGCTTCTCATTTGATAATAAATCCTATCATGTAATATTTTATTCTCTAATTCTAGGCATGTAATCTTTGCATTTAATGAATCATTACATAATTTGTAAGGCATCCTTTTCACTTAAAGTTTCTAATATTTTCTTTTTAAGAAATGCATTCTTTTTACCTATTCTTCTCCAATCATCATGCAATTATTTAAAAGTATCATACAACTCATTATAAGTAGGAAGATCATTTACCTCATTAAGTTCATCATCTAATTTATCTCCAATTGCCATAAGTGTCAAATTTAACACTTCATGAGATTCCTCATTATTTGTAGTCTTCTCATACGCAACTTCAATTTTCTCTAAATTTCATAAGCATTAGAACAATTTGAAAGTTTGTGAAATTCCTTTTTATCTAAGGCAAAAAATGAAGCATTCATAGCGTTAAAATTTAATGACGTCTTTTTCTTATGCAACTCATTTAAGGTATTACTCCTAGGAATGAATAAACTATCACAAACTATTTTTCATATTTCATAGTCTAAGGCTTATAAAAAGACTCTCATCCTAGTTTTTCAATAAAGATAATCATTACTATAAAAAAAATAGAGGTCTAGTGGTTGATTATCCTTCACTAAAAGTAGATTCATTTTGGGTTACCATTGATCTTTTACTCTAGACAGTTAAGTCCTAACAAGAAAATTAGACTCTGATACTAAATGAAATTCTAGTTGTGCAACCCTAGAGAGGGTGAATTAAGATTTTAAAATTTAATCTAAACAAACCATACAATAATTAATTCTAATGCCTTAAAGAAATCAAGAATAATAAGTTTAACAATGCTAAAAAATAAAAGAGTGGGGAAAGAGAGAATAAACATAGAGTACACACTCTATCTAAAAAAAATGCTAAAAATAATCACTTGAACAAATATTTCATGCATATTAAGGGTTTACTATATCCTTGAATCTAGTACACATAGAGTACATACTCTCATTTTATTACATTTGAAACAATTCATATTGCTGAGTGTATCTACTAATTTTAGACTCTTTCACTTGATTAGTGTTGTGCAAATTTTATTGAACACGCAAGTGCACGAATCTATTGTAGAATGATTAATGGTGACGAGTGTCGATCCCACGAGGAGGTGGATTTTAATTGTGATGAATTAATTTTCTAAGTGAGTAGTTAAATTATGGTAAATTTATCCTAAATTTTGAATTAAAATTACAAGAATAATTAAAAATGCAACTGTTATAATAAAGCACTTGGGTATCTGGATCTACATCGACATGCTCCAGGGCTCAATAATCCTTATTAATTCTAATTAAATCATGAGGGAGAAATTCACTCCTCATGAACCACACTCTAATTAATATGGTACTAAGGGTTTATCGTGTCAAACAGTAATAACTGTGTTATTACTATCTGTCAACGAAAAGTCAAAACATCCACAGAAATTAAAGGAGAAAATAAAATAAATTTACCAATTAAGCCCATGGAATATGTTAAGACTTCACCTTCAACCTAAGCTTGAAAGAAAATTAGCTACTCATATTTGAACTAGGGATAAAAAAGAAATTTTACTAAAATATGAAGAAAATACAAGATAGAGAAGGAATTTTAGAAAATAAAGTTAAAAAAATGAACTCTGGGGTGTCAATTTAGGGGGGGAGCCCTCCTTTTATAGATACAACGAGTAAATCATGGCCATCGAATTAAAATAATTTGGATGCACAGGATTGCGCCACGTGGCAAGTTTGATTGGTTTGAACACATCATTAAGTCTATTATCCCATGTATATGCATGTACCGTACGCATATTTTCCTAATCCACTAATATACTGTCACGTCATCAGTTAATAGTGCATAAACATTTTTATCCAATAAGATTGTGACACCTCATCAGTCTAGCCATGTCATCAGTCAACGCCACATAATCAGTCAATGCCACATTATTCCTCCAATCAAATGCTGCCATGTCATTGGTCGGTGCCACATCATTAGTTTTGATCAATGCCATGTCATCATACAGTGCATATCAACAGTGTCATGAACAGTACCGTACATGTGAATAGTGATATTTTTTCTTCTATACTCCTCTTAAGATTTTTTATCGTTCTGAGTTTAGATTTTACCGTCTGTTTTATCATCCAATGTCTCGTTTACTATGGAATGACCATAATGCCACTAAAATACGTAAAATACTTAATTATAATAAAACACACATAATTAAATTTACAAGAAACTTGAATACATAAAAGTAAAAAAGTTAGTAGAACTTAAGTAAAAAAATGACGATTTTCTCCTTTATAAATATATATTTTCTAGTACTCAACACACCTCCTAACTAGCTTATTGCTAGTCCCTAGCAAATTAAGCAAAATCAAATTCAAACCCAAATTTTTTTTTAACTATCATGTTTATTTGATTAAACTTTATGATGTAAATCAAATAAAAGTATAAGCATTATCTCCTGTCTTTAAGAAATATTATTTTCAAATTAACCATCAACATGAATCAATCCAATAGACTTTGTTATAGCTATTGTAACCAAGCTGCTTTCAAGAATGACATATCAATACCCCAATATCTCACTAGTAGTGACACTCTCACAAAGAAATTAAACTTAATGATAATAGTCACTCCTATGAATGGTAAATTGAGAGAAAATATTAAAGTAATATTATACACTCTTACTAAGATGAAATAAATGTACCCACAGTTTAGAAATAATATGATCTCAAGTAAAAATGTGAGTCAGATCAATATATTTATTTATATTTTTTTCTTTTTTTCTTTTATTATTATTATTATTATTATTTATGCATCACTACATGTTTATAGCCTACGTAACTAGTTTTTACTTCAGACTATAGTTTCCTTAAATTAAGAAGGACTTTTATTAGGATGTAACATAGGCTAGGGAAATGACGAATAAAGACGAAAAAATAGGGACAGTAAAACAAAATACATGTTTGAGAAAAAAAAGAGTTTTTTTATTAAGATTACAAAGTACATTTCTCTTTTTTTTTAAACTAATAAATAAATTTTGAATTTTTCTCTTTTTTTTAAACTAAGGCACAATTTTTTTAAACAAACTAATTATTTACATTTTTCTCAAACATGAATGGGTTATGAAATTTGTACGACATTGAGTAATATTTAAGATTGGAGTTGGGTCGAGATGATAAGTTAACAAAGAAAAAGATAATATTTTTTTTTTTAAAGGCTCAAAAGGGTTAACTAAGGATATTTCACAAAAGGGATGGTTAGAAAGGCTCAAACGGGTCAAAGATGGCCTTTCCGTCGTCTTTTAGGGCACTAACTAATCTTCTATATCTACTAGTTAGACAAACTTTCAGATGTAGTAACACACAAATTTTTTTTTTCTTTATTTTTAGAAGGTTGACTCAAAAGAAATTTATAAATCGTGTATCAAATAATAAACTGTTAAGCTGTATAAATAATGGGGTAAAAGGGTTACTTTCCAAGAAAAATAATAGGTTCAAGAACTCACTTGGAATTTATTATGACATGTATATTCCTTCAAGCAACTCATATTTTTGTCTCAGACATAAACATATAGAGTAGCAAACATGGTGTAACAAAACTCAAGACCAAAGATAATATAAATACTAAAATTTGAAAGTCATCATGTCAAAAAATCACAAAATATATATATATATATATTTTTTTTTTTTTCTTAATTTTTTTAAGAAAAAGAAAACAAAAAAGATACGTTTCTAGAATTATGACATTACATATTCAGCCATCTTCAACTCAAAATTTTGAAAGTATATATTTATAAAAGAGAAATTAGAAAGAGAAAGTTAAAAAAATCACACTTAAAATGAAGCTAAAAAAATGAGTGAAAAGTAAATTTTTTTTTTTACTTTCAAACTAAGAAGATGCGTTTCTAGAGTCACTACAATCTATATTCAGCCATCTTTGACGTAAAAAGTTAACCACAGTCAATTCCTACAATAAAAATTAGTAAAAACTTAACAAAGATTAAGACATTCCACAATTATCAACTATTCCCTCCCCCCAACTAGGACAAAACATTGTCCTCAATGTTTTAAAGAAAAAAATAGAGATTAGAAGATATCACGTGGGTGCTACAACACAGAAGAAAATATTTACAAATGGAGAGTTAAATCGAATTTGCACTTCTTACTGTGGCTATTACTACCATCATTAGTAGGCCACCCCAAAATTAAGGTCTCAAGATGTGGCTCTGGTCTATAAGTTTGTAACAGATTAAGTAGCTCATTAGCAGTGTGAGCACAAATAAAGATTTATTTCACTGTGGAAGGAATGAAATAGTTTTTTATTGCATGGTTAAGAAATGCGAGAAAGCCATCATAAAAGTTATTGACATTTAACAAACTAATGGGTTTCTGATGATTGTTCAGATGAGACGAAGATGCTAATGTCATTAGTGCCTCTAGAGTTGTAAGATCTCTTGGTAAAAAAATAAAGGCATCAGTATGATTCAGCATTTTAATTATTCTCTCTTACATACCTGAAACAACTAACTCTTCTTCAGTTGGTGAGTCAGACAAACAACTAAAAGGTTTTAGGATTGTTGGGATGATGCCTAATACTTGGCTTCCTTTGGTATAAGCGGCTTCTAAAACTTGTTTTGATAACCCTCGATCACCTTCTCTATAAACCAAGTGTAGTTTCCTAGCTGCTATGCTTCAACCAAGATCTATGGCTGCCTCTATAAATTCTTTATATTTGCCATAGTTAAATCTAGAAAATACACAAATATTCTTGATTTGGTTGTTGAGAGTAACTGCAATTGGATACTTCTCAAAAATAATTTGTTAGTGCCTTAACAAAAAAGTCATATTTAAGAATCTTGGTGATAATGGTTCATAGTTGTAAATGAGGTAGCATGTCTATATCAAATAACTCGTGAAGCACATGGCTCGAGAGTCAAAAAGGAAATAGTGAAAAGACAAAGCAAATAATGATAGCATAAAATTAGAAAAGACAAAAATGTAAGTGATCAAACAATAGTGAAATAAAACAACATTGAAATAAAAGGATATTTACAAGTAGTTGCGATTGTGGCTCACATCTTCCTCTGGTTTTACGTCTAGAAATGGCTTGAACTCCCTTTATGATCGAGGATTGGCTTCCCATCCAGTTTTCTTATAAACTGACAAACAAGATCTTTTATAGTCATACTCCCAACACTATAGTTTGCACATTCTTTCTGGAATAATGGCCATCACTAGAGTATTGTATTTTGAACATATCCACTAGGATGCGTTTCAAGAGATAAAAGGATATCATCCAATGACTCTTTATTCAAGCCATCCTTAATTAATTGAATCTTATCTTCCCTATTACTAGACAGCATTCCTAAAGAACATCACTTTTTATCGCATCTCATTCTGGCACACTTATGAAACATTAGAGAGCTTTCGAGCTCTCCATTTTCTTGAATAATTTCCTTTATCACAACCAGGCATGTATGCAATAAATTTGGGAGGCAACTCACCTGCCAACCACACTTTAGCTTCGATTATCCATTAGATGTTAGCAGGGATATGATTTTTCTTAAGTAATCGCATGCGTTTGGACTGAACTTTATAAATTGTGAGGAGAGCATTCTGAGGAAGTGAAGAAAATTGCTTGTGAAGTTTTGCTAAGATCTCATCTCTATCCATGCCTTCAACTCAGAATATTAGCTATTATGGGAAACTGAAGTAACCGACATTGATTGTTATGGGGTACCGTTATCCGCCACTTAACCGGGGTGAAAAATGATAACATACTCAACAAATAAAAAAAATCTAACAAAAACACAACACACATAAAAATAAAAAAATACACAAAAAAATATTAATTTACCATCGTTCTCTTATTGAATTTACCTTAAGCTTCTAAATTCTTAACATGGGAAACTAACTTAGGTGATTGTAACTTCCAGATATGATGTGTTTTACAAAATCATATCTGGCTTCTGAGATAAGATTGTATACGTAGAAATTGTCTAAGAATGTTGAAGAGACGCTTTTTAATTGAGACATTCAATAGGAAAAATGATAACAGAAAACTTAATAAATAAAAAAAACACTTATATAAAAATAATCAAAATAATCTTAAGAAAAATAGAAAAGAAAAATTACATCACTGAAAATTTTTAATTCAAAGTTAATGGTTCATGTAAATTTATTTTTGTGTCTTTTCCATGTGGTTGGTACTTGAAATATGACTTTAATCTTTGACCATTAACTTTGAAGGTGACACTATTCTGTGGTTCTTTAATTTCAATTGCCTAATATGAAAAAACAATGTGAATAATAAAGGGACCAGATCATCAGGAGCGTAACTTACTTGAGAATAGGTGTAAGCAAGAATTGAATAAAAGGAAGAAATAAATAAAAATCCAGTTATAGGTCTATAGGCTCAAGATTAGATAATTATAACATTTGACCATGCATGCCAAGTATGCAAAATAAAAGAAAATAAGACCAAAATTAATAAAAATAATGAGGAATGAGAAATTACGATACTAACATTATCACGTTGTTACAATATTACTATGAACATACACTCAAGTGCTAAAAAAAGTATAAGAAATAGATTAAATAAAAAAATAAAAGAAATTACAAATTAAACAAGAAAAATTAAAAAGAAAACTAATGCAACAATTAAATTATAGAAATTTAAAGAAGAAAAGAAATTAAATTACAGAAATTACAGATTCACTTTTTTTAATTTTTAAATAAAAAATTTAAAAGAAAACAACTAAAAAATTACTTAAAAAATTAATTCTATGAATTAATAAATTAACAAAATAAATAAAAAAATTACAAAGAAAAATAACCTAAAAATTAAATTATAGAAATTTAAAGAAATTACAAAGAAATTAAATTATTGAAATTTAAAGAAATTTAAATTACCAAAATTAAATTACAGATTCACTTTTATGTAATTTTATAATTTTTTTAATAATTTTAAAAGAGAAAAAGAAAAGAAATTAATTTACAAGAATTGCGGATTCACTTTTTTATTTTTTTATAACAATTTTAAAAGAAAACACAAAAAAATTTACTTAAAAAATTAATTTTACGAATTAATTAAAATAAATTAACAAGATGAAATGAAAAAAATTACCAAGGAAATACACAAAAGTACTAAAAAGAAAATAAAAGAAATAAATTAACTAAAATTAAAATAAATTCAAGATAAACAAAAAAAATTATAAAGAAAAGTAAAGCAAAAATTAAAGTACAAAAATTTAAAGAAATTATAGAATAAAATTAAATAACCAAAATTAAATTATAAAATTATTTTTTTATAAGGAAAAAAATACAATAAAAGAAAAAAAATTAATTCAACAAATTAAGATAACTTACCTCCCTGGCAACGGCGCCAAAAACTTATTGTGCAAATTTTATTGAACTCGTAAGTGTACGAATTTATTGTAGAATAGATTATTGGTGATGAGTGTCGATCCCACGAGAAGGTGGATTTTAATTGTGTGTTGAATTAATTTTCTAAGTGAGTTGTTAAATTATGGTAAATTTATCCTGAATTTTGAATTAAAATGGCAGGAATAATTAAAAATACACCTGTTATAATAAAGCACTTGGATATCTAGATCTGAATCAACATGCTTCAGGGCTCAATAATCCTTATTAATTCCAATTAAATCATGGAAGAGAAATCCACTCCTCATGAACCACGCTCTAATTAATATGGTACTAAAGGTTTATCGTGTCAAACAGTAATAACTGTGTTATTACTATCTGTCAATGAAAAGTCAAAACATCCACAGAAATTGGAGGGAAAAATAAAATAAATTTACCAATTAAGCCCATGGAATATGTTGAGACTTCACCTTCAACCCAAGCTTGAAAGAAAATTAGCTACTCATATTTAAACTAGGGATAAAAAGATAATTTTACTAAAATATAAAGAAAATACAAGATAGAGAAGGAATTTCAGAAAATGGAGCTAAAAAATGAACTCAGGGGTATCAAATTTAGGGGGGAGAGCTCTCTTTTTATAGATATAACAAGTAAATCATGGCTATCAAATTAAAACAATTTGGATGTACAGGATTGCGTCTTATAGCTTATAATTTATTTTGCAATGACTTATGATTTAAGTATAATATTATATGAATCATATAAATAGAGAAAACTAGAGAACTAAAAATATTATAATATTGGGTATTAAAATTATTTTTTTATAACTATTTGCATATAATGATAATTATAATAATAATGTGAATTCTATAACAAAAATAGTCCATAATGACCTATATGAGTCATTTCCACATAGCTTGCATTATAAGAGGCCACCAATTGGGCTGTGATTTTAGGTTAAATTATTTCATTAAAAACTACGCAAAACAAAAATTATACTACCAATAATGTAAAATTACAAAACAAATTATCTACTTTAGTCACATGAATGTACAAAAATATTAAGTGTTAATAAATTTACGCGTATTTAAATATGATTGAATACATAAATATTCGGTTTCATGTTGTTAATTACTATTTCAATAATCATAATTTTTTTAATTATTACCTTTTATATAATTATTATTTTTATAATCAAAATTTTATTTGTATTAATTCGTAATCCAAAATTGACATCTTAAGATTAAATTTGAACCCAATATTCAAAATTTTAAATCAAGTAAAATTATTTCAATTAAGCCCCACAGTAAAAAATTTTAAAATCAAGTGAAATCGAATGCTTAGCCCAATTTAAAATCAAGAATAATGAACTAATGAAATAATAAAATAAGTTATTCACCAACCAAAAACCTTTTATTGATATGACATTTAATATTTGCACAAATCGTTTGTAACGACCATTTTAATTTAATTTTGATTAAGTTATTTTTAAGTATTTTGAGTTAATGTTTTTACTTTTACATAAGTTTCAGAATGTTCTTTCTGTAAGTTGTGGTTTAATTAGTATTGGACTCTTGACTTTTACTTTTAAAAAGAGTATTTTGGTTGCTGTAAGGCAGTGAGAAATTTTATCAATAAAATCAAAAGTTTTAGTCAAACTAGTGTTTCTTCTTCCTGGCTGTTTCATTGGTATCAGAGCAACGATCTGGCACTGCAAAAGATGGTAGAGGGAACTAGAGCATGCGATCAACGACGTCTGGAGGAGTCAGTAAACCAATTGAAGGAGGCTTCTGACCATCAAGCAATGGAATTGAAGGCGTTTTCTCAGATAATGGCAGCAACCAGTCTCAAACTTGATCAGATGATAGGCACATCAGGGGTTTCAGAGACATCATTAAAAGTTAGGAGTAGTATTTCCACTAGGCCAAGAACGGGGTTGAACTTTGGTTTATATAACCCACAGACAAGATTTTTAAAATTGAATTTTCCAACATTCGAGGGAGAGAATCCCAGTGGGTGGGTGTACAAATGTGAACGATTTTTCAAGTACAATGGGGTAGACGAATCTGAAATGGTAGGTTTAGCAACCATTCATTTGGAAGGAAAGGCATTAGAGTGGTTTCAAGGATATGAGATGGCTATTGCGGAACCTAGTTGGAGGTAATTTTCTACAGATTTAATTACACGGTTTGGTCCGGGTATCTATGACAATCCGGTTGATCAGCTTACTAAGTTAAGACAGATTTCAACAGTAAGGCTTTACCAAGAACAGTTTGAAGCATTGGTGGCCAGAACTCGAGGATTACCGGAAGAATTTTTTGTATAATGTTTTGTAAGTGGGTTGAAAGATGCTATAAAAAAATCAAGTAGCCATGTTTCAACTGAAGACATTAGTACAAGCAGTTGGATTGGCCTTGTTATAGGAGAGTACTTTGGAGGCAATGATCAAAGAGGCTAAGGCTTCAACAAGGACGACATTTTTCCAACCAAGCCCTACAGCAGAATCGAAACGAAGTTTTGTGGGACAAATTCCTCCAATCAAAAGAATATCTCCTGCAGAAATGCAAGAGAGGAGGGATAAGAAGTTGTGCTATTATTGTGACGAGAAGTTTAAACCAGGGCATAAATGCAAGTGGCGACAAATTTACTTATTAGAAGGGGAAGATGAGGAGGAATTGGGTAATGGAAGTAACAAAAAAGAGGATGAAGAAGAGGATCACTTGGTGTCTCTTCATGCTATGTCAAGGGCTATCTCTCATCAAACTATGAGAGTTAAAGGTAAAATAAAAAAGAAGAGAATTATCATCTTGATTGATTCTAGGAGCACTCATAACTTTTTAGATGTATCAGTGGCTAAGCGCACGGGGTGTGAAGTACAACAGGATAAACCATTAATGGTAGCAGTGGCTAATGGCTCCAAAATTGCTAGTACCGCAATGTGCAAACAGTTAGTGTGGAATATGCAAGGAAGGGAGTTTAGAGCAAATATGAGGCTGATTCCATTAGGAGGATGTGATATGGTATTAGGAATCCAATGGTTATCTCAACTAGGTCTAGTATTATGGGATTTCAAGAATCTATGGATGGAGTTTAAATGGGAAGGAAGAAGAATGGTGTTGAGGGGCTCCACAACAGGGCCGTTGAAGCTAGTTTCAGCTACCCATATGCAAAAGGACCTTAAACAAGTTTCCCAAGTTGCAGCTGCCCATATTTTTTCACTATTATTGGAGCCATATGTTAACTCTACCGCTGCTGCAAAAATTATAACAGATGAACCAGTGGAGTTGCATCAATTATTAGAAAAATATCAAGGTGTATTTATGGAACCAAAAGGGTTACCATCGCCTAGAGTTCAGGATCATCGAATTCCCTTATTGCCTGATAGCGTCCCTCTAAATATAAGACCTTATAGATACCCATATGTGCAGAAGGCAGAGATTGAACGAATGATTAAGCAGTTGCTTGCAGAAAGGAGTATACAAAGAAGTGTGAGTCCTTTTTCTTCTCTAATCCTCTTAGTTAAAAAAAAAGATGACACTTGGCGGATGTGTGTGGATTATCGTGCTCTTAATTTTATCACTATTAAAGATAAATTTCCCATACCAATTATTAATGAGCTACTGGACGAGTTACATGGGCCTAGGTTTTTCTCTAAACTAGATTTAAGATCTTCTATTTTTCAAAAAGCAATGGTTAAAATCTTTCAACCCATCTTGCATCATGCATTGGTTTACATTGACGATATCTTACTGTTTTTAGGAACTCATGAAGAACATCGCCAGTTGTTAAATCAATTTCTTGACATTGTCCAATCTCATAGAATAATGCTGTCACCAAAGAAAAGCACCATTGCCACTGATAACATTGAGTTTCTTCGCATAATCATCAAAGACGGTCACTACGAACCAGGAAAGCACATTGCCCAATTCGGGTGCACCCAGATGACATTCACAAAACAGCTTTTAGAACTCATGAAGGGCATTATGAATTTCTGGTAATGCCTTTCGGACTTACAAACGCCCCATCAACTTTCCGAAGCCTTATGAATGAAATTTTTCAACTCTTCCTGAGGAAATTTATCCTAGTATTTTTTGATGATATTCTAGTCTATAGTAAAAGTTGGGTAGAACATATGAAGCAATTGGAGTTAGTGTTGGAGATGCTTTTAAAAAATCATCTTTTTGTCAAAAAATCAAAATGTTCTTTTGGCAAAAAACAAGTAGAATATTTGGGCATTTAATTTCTGAACAAGTAGTTGCTACTGACCCTGCCAAGATTGAAAGTATAAAGTGCTGGCCGTCTCTCAACTCATTGAAGGCATTGCGGGGGTTCTTGGGTCTTACGGGGTACTACAGATGGTTTAATAAAAGATTATGGGAAGATTAGTCGTCCATTAACAGATTTGCTTAGAAAGGATAATTTTTTGTGGAACCAAGCTGCAGAAGATGCTTTTAATCGCTTGAAGTCAGCAATGTGCACAGCACCTGTTCTAGCCATGCCCAATTTTGAAAAAACCTTTGTTCTTGAGTGTGATGCATTGGAGGAAGGTATAGGAGCAGTGCTTCTACAGGATGGCAGACCGATATCCTACTTGAGTAAGGCATTATCACAAAAAAATCTGGGCTTGTCTGCTTATGAGAAAGAAATGCTTGCCGTAGTATTTACAGTTCAAAAATGGCGTCCTTATCTAATCGGAAAGCATTTCAAGGTTATTACTGATCATTTCAGCTTGAAATATATGTTGGAACAACTCATATCAACACCTATGCAGCAAAAATGGCTTACTTAGTTAATTGGTTATGATTTTAAAATTATTTTCAGAAATGGAAAAGAAAACAAAGCAGCTGATGCCTTGTTTAGATTACACGAATCCACTGAGAATGCATTAGTAATGGCAATCTTCTTTCCTATAACAGTGTGGGTGGAACAACTCAAACAAGAATGGCAACAGGATCTAGAAATTTAAAAACTAATTCAGGAAGTAGTTAACGAGAGTGCCTCGCATCCTAAATTTACTTGGGAAAATAATTTACTCAAGTACAACGGGAGACTTTGGGTGGGCAAAGATTCAAAACTAAAACAGCTAATTATGGCTGAAGCTCACGGTCGAACAGAAGGTGGGCATTCAGGAGTGAAAAAAACTTTAGTCAGAATTAGACGATCTTTTTATTGAAAAAAATACAAAGAGAAGTTTATTCTTTTGTGGCAGCATGTGATGTTTGCCAATGGAATAAACATGAAAATGTGCTAACCCCTGGTTTATTACAGCCCCTACCAATTCCAGAGCATAATTGGACTGATATATCAATGGACTTTATAGAAGGGTTGCCAAAGTCTGGTTGTAAGCAAGTTATTTTTGTGGTGGTAGATAGGCTGAGTAAGTATGCACACTTCATGCCTTTAAGTCATCCATATAGTGCTGTAGCTGTTGTGCAACTTTTTCTAGATAATGTGTATAAGTTGCATGGCTTGCCAAATTCTATTGTAAGTGATCGAGACAAAGTTTTCACTAGTACTTTTTGGCAAAGTCTATTTTCCTTGTTGAAAGCGAACTTATTGATGAGCACTGCATATCACCCCCAAACAGACGGCCAGATCGAAGTGGTTAGCAAGTGCTTGGAACAATACTTGCAATGCATGACAAGCGACAGACTGAAAGAATGGGTGAAATGGCTTCCTTTGGCTAAATGGTGGTATAATACTTCCTATCATTTATCAACTCGAATGACCCCTTTTGAAGTTGTTTATGGTAGGCCTCCACCTTCGCATATTACTTATATTCCTAGTAAGTCAACTGTGGCAGCTGTTGATTTCAGCTTAAGGGATAGAGATGCCATGATTCGTCTGTTGAAAGCTAATTTGGTGGATGCCCAGGCTCGAATGAAGCTGTATGTTGATAAGAAGAAATTTGAGAGGGAATTTAAGGTGGATGACATGGTATTTCTACGGTTGCAGCCTTATAAACAAGTAAGCTTGTCATTACACAATAATAGGAAGTTGTCCCCGAGATTTTATGGGCCTTATAAAGTTATACAAAAGATTGGACAGGTTGCCTATAAGTTAGAGCTGCCTGTACAGTCTAAGATTCATCATGTTTTTCATTTGTCATGTTTGAATAAGAAAGTTGGATATGTTGTCACTGAAATTACAGAGTTGCCAACAATGTAGAAAGATGGGCACCTACATTTAGAACCTGTTTCAGTTTTGGACAGACGAGTGGTTAAGCGAAACAATCGTCCATTAGTGTAGTGGCTGATTCATTGGTCTAACTCCTTCCCTGAAGATACAACTTGAGAGGAAGCAATTAAGATTCAGGAGAAATTTCCTCAGTTCAAGCCTTGAGGTCAAGGCTTTTTCTAAAGTTGGAAGGAATGTAACGACCATTTTAATTTAATTTTGATTATTATTTTGATTAAGTTATTTTTAAGTATTTTGAGTTAATATTTTTACTTTTAGATAAGTTTGAGAATGTTTTTTCCGTGAGTTGTGGTTTAGTTAGTATTGGACTCTTGACTTTTACTTTTAAAAAGAGTATTTTGGTTGCTGTAAGGCAGTGAGAAATTTTATCAATAAAATCAAAAGTTTTAGTCAAACTAGTGTTTCTTCTTCCTGGCTGTTTCACCATTTATAAGCCTCCACTTGTTGTTTACGGGAAAGAACTAGCCCATTTTCATGATTGTTGAAGGGGATGAATTCAACATTCTTGATTTGGTCAAGCTTTATTCATCACTTGATTTGAGATGGAAATAATGACTTCTACCTTAGATGTAGGAAGCATTTCTGCTGAGGTTTTAGACCTTAGTGAAGATGGATCATGGCAATAGATAACCTCTCCAAAAAATAACTCATTCATGTTTATAGGATGCAAGCTGTTAATGGTGCAAGTGCATGTATGTCATCACTTGCACAAACCATCGATAATAATGAATATTTGAGGGATATATCTAGTACCCCATCAACTTGTCATTCATTCTATATTTTATTAATCAATGGTTAGATTGCTTCAATATTAGCATTCATATTTTGATTTTGTGAATGATGCTCAAGCATGGCATAGAAAGTATGCTAAGTCTGTTGGATGAGCTTCATCATGACAACATAAGTAATCAACTCATAATTCATTAGTGGGTTTGTTCTGGGGAAAGATATAGGTTACAAAAAATATAGACATGAAGATAGAGTGAGAGAATCGAGGGCTATTATGTCTAATAAGTGCAAGGCTCAACTTTCAGTGAATTACGACAAGTTAAAAGGCAAGTATATGGTTATAAAACTCATTGTCGATCACACTCACCAATTTGTTGAACCATATGAGACACAATATCCATTCCTATAGACTTGTCAATAATATAATTTTGCTCATGCTAAGGCGTCATGACAAGTTACTGCAAACATTTGCCAGTTCACAGATTATAAGTCTTGCAAGTAGGATATTTTCACAATATTGGCCACATTGTTAAGACATGCAAAGCTAAATAGATACAAATCAAGTTGTTGAAATTATAAATATCGATACAAAAGGTATCATTCCGTATTGATCAATAAAGTTTGATTTAGAACTCAAACTGTATTTTGAATATATATTGGAGCAGGAAAATAGATTTTATAATTTGTTTTGGACTAATACTATTGCTCAATACAACTATAAACATTTAAGAAAAATAATACAATAAACCTTTGGTTATATTTTTTGGTGTTAATTACTATAGAAGAATCATAGCTTTTGGATGTACATTACTCATGAAAGATTGAATTATATACATGGCTTTTATAGACATTTCTAACTGTAATGCATAACAAAAAACACATAGGAATTATAATTGATAGTGATAAGGCAATGTTAAAGGCTCTTAAAATAATCAAATGTTAGGAAAGATGAATTCATGACAAAATTCTGAGACTTAATATTCAATGCAATGTCCTATTGATTAATTTGTTTGACAATGATTCTCTTCAGTTTATGAACTAGGATTGGAAGAATCTTTGGGTTGAAAAGATTTATGAGAGGCATAGAAAATGGGAAGAGGCTTATTTGAAAGGTATATCTTTGTGTGAGAACTTGAATTCTTACATGGGTCAGATTGTTCAACATAAGATAAAATTATATAAGTTCATTAGTCAAATTCATCGTCCAATATATTAGATTTGACATAAAGTGAAAGATAATTTTGAGACTAACCCCACTAGCAGTGTTCTTAGAACATACTTACACAACGTTAAAAAACATGCTCTAGAAATATATTCAAAGAATGTGTTTCAATAAACACTCTAGTTTCATGACAAGAGCAAATCAAGTGAACATTTTTTGTCATAATATACCACTATCCATTCTTGGTGAAGCTACACTAGTTTTGCTTGAATGTGCCATGACAGATGATTCTCATATCTATACTCTAGCTTAAGCTTATTATCCTCAATGAAAATGGATAGTGGTATATTATGACAAAAAAAGTTCACTTGATTTGTTCTTGTCATGAAACTAGAGTGTTTATATACCACTGACTTTGATTGTTGCTCGGAATGAAAATTAGTAAAATGATAAATATAACTACTACAACTCCCCATATTGAGAAGGAAGTTTAAAGGAGCAAAGTTTACCTTATTGTCTGCCACATGTAGCAATCTCTATCTTTTTGCTATAAAGAATGAGCAAACTTATATAAAATCCTTAGAGGAGTTTTAACAGTTGATAGTTTGATTTGAACAAATAGTTGCCAATGATGAATTAGCCAAATGAGCTAACCATCCTACAATTCAAGGGGTTTTAAAGTTGAAAAACCAAGTTATCATTTATAGTGAAAGCTGTGCTAAAACTATAAAACATAATGGGTCTAAAAGTCACTAATGTAGTTAATGTTTTTAGCCTAGGCATATAAAATAGACTAGCCATTAAAGTCCTCAAAGTGCTTAGAGGATAATAGAGGTGGTTGAAACTTGGGTGTAAAAGGTTCTGGATCCAATGCATATACTCAATCCTATGTGTTTTTTAAACCTACTTATTAGATGGTATCAACCTCGTAAGCTTTAATAGGTTCTAACTTTGAGATAAGTCGTCCTTCAATGCATGAAATTTCAAAAGAAAGTGTTGATAATAATGACAACAATATTCTCCAATAGTTTCTCAAATTGGTAGCATGTACTTCAATTGACAGCCATATAATAACTTGTAAGTGATCATATAGTTTATTTAGTTATCTTTTTTAATGACTTCCCTTGCTTTTGCACCACAATAAAAATTCACCTAATATGATAGTCTCTTATTTGACAGTTTTTGGTCCAGAGACTTATAACAATCGACACGTGATAGATTTTATTTCCATCATGAATATATTATATAATTATTTTACAAATTTCATCTATCAAGAAACTAGTTAATCATTTTAAGACAAAAATCTAGGGAAAACATTTGGGACACCAACGAATAGCCAACCACAGGATATCAGCTCACCTTTTAACAAGACAAATTTAGAATGCATTTTGTCTGCTATTGATTCACTGTTAATAAGAAAATGATCAACTGATATCACCTTTTAAATTCGTATATGGTTTTGGATTCTACCAGTATGCTGATATTATATTAACGGGTTATCGATATCATGCAATTACACAATGGTAACCCTTTTTCTTCTTTATTTTGCGATAACCCCTTGCTGTTAGCTCCCTAGATCATGACTGTCAAGCTTTCTCTCTCTAGATTTCTTCATCTTTTTAGAAAATTGGACCATTTAAATCATTCTAAAATTTCTACACTCCATTTTTCTTAATCATCAAATCACAATTTCATACCCTAAACCACAAAATCCCAATTTGAAACTCTAACAGTAAACCTTTTTTTCATTCTATAATTTAGTTGATTTTTCATCTTTTCTGGCCAAATTGAGCATTCCGATCACTTCCTCTACACTCTATATCGTCTTTCATCGATTGTTTTCCTTCTCAAACCAAAGTTTTCACCAATTTCCAAAAATCACTTAACATGGTGATGAAAGGCCTTCAAAACCTAAAAGACGGTTAAAGTAGAGGGCTAGAAGGAATCATACTCATCCCGCCAATCCCTCAATTTGAGAGGATTTACTTCCCCTCTACTTCTCTAATTAGAAGGTTCTAGACTCACTTTATGATGAGAAAGGTAATTGATTTCTTTTATGTTGATTTTGATGATTTTGAGGAATTAGTTGTTCATAGTAGAAATGTAGTAACACCCTAAACTAACATTGCGTAACACGTGACAAAAGAGGTTATTTACAAATAAAAATCTTTAGACATAAATTTCAAACTAAAATGCCTTAAATATTTATTCAATTAAAAACCACAAATCATAACTAATACTAAGAAATAACTTGTGAAGACATAAATATACCAAAAATCTCAAATCTCCCAAATTATAAGTTTATAGCAAAAATAAACTTAAAGGAATCAAGAGTTTATTCGTCCTCTTATTCAACTAACAAAACGAAATATATCTCTAACTCTATTACTAAGTATACCTCTTAAATAAGAAACTTAATTTGTAAAAAGTAATGATAAGGGGTGAGCCGTCAACTCAGTAAGTAAAATTATTCCTAATAGACTACACCTATCATTACTAAAAATATTGTAAGTCTTCTTTTTTAGTAAAACATATATTATAGTTCATAACCTTTCTCATTACAATAATAAATTCATAATAATTTTATAATATCAAAAGCACATAAATCATGAAAGTAAATCATATAACTTATATATAAATAATAAAATGTTAGCCCATGTTATATAGTATCACATGTAGTCCCCGTGACCAGGCTCGGACAGAATTAGATCAGAATCAGAATATTATGTGCACACTCATAACATAAACCCAATACCGGTCTAGAACTTATATATATTGTATAATATAATTAGAATTAGAATCATAATAACTATAGACATTGGGCCAAAACATTTAAATCAAATTTCCATCTACAATGATTTATACGTGGCACATTGTGGCACGTCTGCCCTTAAGAAATGACCCCTATACAGTCTCAAGTGGTGGCACTCGAATAATCATCAATAATTAAAATCATATATGGGATAAACTTTCGTATTATATTCATAAATATCTATAATAATAGTTTATGCTTGTAACATAAAATCTATTATAATATTTTATAAAAACATTCATAAAAGATAATCTTGTAACAAAATAATTTATGCTTCTAAAGGCATTGATAATATTTTGTTAAAATAAAATAATTTTTAGATTTAAAAACATTTATACAAACTAAATTTGTTATGAGAAACTATTAAGGAGATTGTTAACTTATCAATTTTAAATTATTAATTTTGATGATAAACAAACCACATATTTTTGGAATTGTATACACTATGTTTGTGAAGCATGAAAATATCTTTATAAATTAGCTTAAACATTTTTAGAATCAACTAGCATACCAGATTAGTCTAAATGGGAAATTAGTTAAGAAAAAAAAATTTAAAACAAAAAGGCATATCATTTAAGTTTAAGCGACACTAGTTATGAAAAAAAAGAATTCTGAAAATAGGCGATATATTGAATAGCCATAAAAAGGTAAACTGGTAAATGAAGTAATAAAGACTTTGAAGTACAAATGGTTTTGAAAACAAGCAGCATACCAAATTCATGAAACGACAAACCAATTACATAACAAATTCTTTCTCAATAGAAATGGCATACCGAATGAATTAAACGGAAAAGCAGTTATGGATCAGGGAATCTTTGGATGGAAAGGGCAAATCAAATTTGTTAAACGGCAAATCAGTTTTTCAAAAATTCAAATCTTCATTTATAATAGTAACATGAAGCAGCAAATCAATTACCATTAAACAGTAAGCTAGTTATAAGCAAAAAGTCAATAATGATTTTTTTTTAACTCTAGCTATAAATTGACTTATTGAAATTCAAACTAAGGTCGATCTAACATTGAGTATTGAGATTTCCACTGAGAATACAATCTACATTGAGCTTTAAATCTATTTTTATTTTATTTATTCACACTTTGAGCTTGTATTTGTAGTCATTCATATTGTGTGAAAGAAAATACATTTTTAATCCTCATTTTTTAGTAATTGTAAGTGTTAGGATACATTTATTGTAAGAGATTAAGTATAATCTTGAATTGTAAAAGTACATTAACACTTTAGAAGTCAAGTGTAAGATCTTGAAGCTTTGGAGGCTTGGATAGTGTAATCCTCAAGCCTGACGTGCTTTAGGCATGGATATAGATAAGATTAGCAGAACTACATAAAAATCTCGTGTTTATCTCTCTCTTACTCTATCTCTTATTTTTTATTGCATCTAAATTTGTTTATTTCATATATGATTGTGTTGGTTAATTTAATTTTTAATTTAAATTTACTTAATTTTTAAAATACCCAATTCAGCCCCTTCTTGAGTTGCCTAGATAATATTTCATTTAGTATCACAGTAAGGTACTCTTGTTTTAGACTTTACGGTTTTGAGTTAAAGGTCAAATGGCAACTCAAAATTATTCTACATTTAGGGAAGAACAGTCCACAAATAGGCTATTATTTTTTTATGGAAATGACTACTTATATTAGAAAACTAAGATGAGAATTTATTTGCAAGCTCTTGATTATGAAATTTGGAAAGTTGTTTGTTATAGCCTTTTTATTCCTATTACTAAAAATGAAGTTGGAGATGATATTTCAAAACCTTCACGAGAATGGATTGAATTGAAAAAATTCTCTAAATTCCAAAGCTATGAATGCATTGTTTTATGCTCTTCATAAGAAAGAATTTTATGGAGTCTCTAGTTATAAAAGTGCCCATAAAATTTGGCATAAATTTAAAGTTATTTGTGAAGGTACTAATCAAGTAAAAGAGTCTAAAATTAGTAGATACACTCGACAATATGAGTTATTTCAAATGAAATAAAATGAAAATGTATATTTATTCTATGTATACTAAATTCATAGACTTAGTAAACACTTTGGGAGCCTTACAAAAGACTTTCTTAAATAGCAAAAAAGTTAAGAAAATTATTAAGTCACTTCCAAAAGAATGGAGACCTAAGAGAATAGCTATTGAAGAAGCCAAAGATTTGAATGTCTTGCTTATTGATGATTTAATTGGCTCTCATATTTCTTATGAGGGAGATTTGACAATGAAGAGAGAAAATGAAGAGAAAAAAAAGCATTGCTCTCAAAGTTTTAAAACACGAGAGCGATGAGGAAAACGAGCTAGATGATGAAAAGATGATCACGTTAGCAAGAAGGTTTAGAAAATTCTTTAAGAATCCTAGTAAGTGAAGAAAATTAAAAAGTCTAAAAAATCAAAAGGAGAAAAAAGAGGCAATTATATGTTATGAATGTAAGAAGCCTAGTCATATAAAATTAGAGTATCTACTACTCAACAAACTCAAAAAGAAAGTTATGATGGCTACTTAGGATGACAGAGTGATGAAGAAAATTTGTAACAAGTGTTAAATCTAGCACTCGTGGCAATTGAAGATGATGAACTTGATGAGGTAAATAATCTTCTTATTTATGATGAGCTATATGATTCTTTTAAAGATTTGTAGAATGATTGGTTAAGAATTGGTAAAAAGAACGCATGCCTTAAAAAGAAAATTTTAGAGCTTTCAAATGAAAATGATATTTTACAAAAATGTAATGATTCATTGAATAAAAAGATCAAAGTGTTAGAATTAGATATTGAAACATTACATGATAGAATTGCATCTTTTAAAGGAAAATAAAGTACTTTATATAAATATGAAAAATTATGTTTATATTTCAAAATTAAATTTCGAAAAGATAAAATCTGTGAAGCTTGTCAATTTGGTAAACAAATCAAAACTTCTTTTAAGAATAAATTCAAGTTTCCATTTAAAAACTTCTTCAATTACTTCACATGAATTTGTTTGGACCTTCTAAATATGCTAGTCTAAGTGGCAAGTATTGTACGTTGGTGATTGTGGTTGATTATTTTATATTCATATAGGTATTATTCTTAGCTAATAAGGATTATGCATTTCAGGTATTTAGAATTTTCTATAAAAAGATTCAAAGTAAAAAAGATTATTCTATTACATGTATTATAAGTGACTATGGTGGAGAATTTAAAAATTATACATTTGAGAATTTCAACAATTATTTTGGCATTGAGCATTAATTTTCATTACCTAAGTCTCCAGAACAAAATAAAGTTGCTGGGAGAAAAAAATAGGTTTATTTAAGAAATAACTAGGACCATGTTGAATAAAAATAAGTTACTAAAATATTTTTGGTCCGAAGTTGTCAACACCTCATGTTATGTTTTAAATCGTATGTTGATTAGCCCTTATCTTAATAGAACTCCTTATGAGCTTTAGAACAATATTGGTTATTTTAAAAAATTTTTATGTAAATGCTTTATTTTGAACAAAAAAGAAAATCTTAGAAAATTTAATTCAAAATCTGATATTGACATATTTTTTTGTTATTCAACATAAGTAAAGCTTATAGAGTCTATAATAAAAGAATTTTAGTTGTAGAAGAATATATGCATGTTACATTTAATGAGTCTAACCCTTTCTCTATAAAGAAAATTATTGTTGATGAAAATGCAGATAGAGAGTTACAGTAAGAACCCTAACAAGATAAACAGGAAATGTACCACCTGAAAATCTAGAGGATAGACAAGACGAAGAAGAAACAAGAATGGAGCAATCATTAAGTACTTCCAAAACACTCTCTAAGGAGTAGAGGTATATTTTTTTCTCACTTTAAGGACTTAGTTTTTTTAATCCCTCACGAGATATTACCATTAAATCATCACTTAAGAATACATGTAAGCATACTGTATTTACTTCTTAAATTGAACCAAAATCTTTTGCAAATATAGAAAATGATGAATTGTGGATTATGGCAATGTAAGAGAGAGTTAAATCAATTTGAGAGAAAAATGTGCAGAAATTGGTTCCTAAACCAGAACATCAATCTATAATAGGCATTAAATAGGTATTTAGGAATAAAATAGATGAATTTGGTATGCTTGTAAGGAATAAAGTTAGATTAATGGCTTAAGGATACAATTAAGAAAAAGAAATTGATTTTGATGAAACTTTTGCATCAGTAGCTAGATTAGAGTCAATTAAGATGTTACTAGCATATACATATCATAAAAATTTCATCTTATATCAAATAGATATCAAAAGTGCATTTTTCAATGGTTATATTGAGAAGGAGATTTATATAAAACAACCTCCTAGTTTTGAAAATAAAAAATTTTTCAAAACATATATACAAGTTGTCTAAAGTATTGTATGGTCTAAAACAAGCTCCTAGAGTTGATATGATAAGCTTAAAAATTTTTTATTGAAAAATAATTTTTTAATGAGTAAAGTTAATACAACTCTTTTTATGAAGTATAAGAATCAAGATATACTTATTGTAAAAATTTATATTGATAACATTATTTTTTTATCTACTAATGAGATGTTGTGTAAGGAATTTTCATCTGTATGATCAAAGAATTCAAGATGAGCATGGTGGGAGAACTAAAATATTTATTTTATCTACAAATAAAATAAAATAAGAAAGAAAACTTAACAAATCAAGCCAAATATGTAAAAAACCTACTCAAAAGATTTAGTTATGAAAATGGAACAACAAAATGTACTCTAATGAGTAATGATATAAAATTAGAAAAAGATGAAAAGGATAAAAAAATTGATTCAAGGCATATCGAGGTATGATTAGATTCTTACTTTATTTGACTGCAAGTAGACTTGATATTATGTTTAGAGTGTCCTTATGTGCTAGATTCCAATCTTATCTGAAAGAATCTCATTTGCTCACTGTTAAACTTTTTTTGGTTATTTAATTGGTACTATAGATCTTGGTCTTTAGTGTCTTAGGGGAACACGTATAGACTTAACATGAACTCACACAAATGTTGACTTTGCTGATTTTAAAGTTAATAGAAAAAGTACTAATAGAACATGTCATTTTCTAGGATATTTTTTAGTCTCAGTTGCATTCTCAACAACTAAAGCAGAATACATTCTAGCCGATAGTTGTTGTATAAAAGTTTTATGGATAAAACAAACTCTTAGAGACTATGGCATTATCTTAAATCATATTCTTATTAAGTGTGATAACACAAGTGCAATTAATCTGTTGAAAAATCCTATTCAGTATCCTGAGACTAAACATATAAAGATTAGACATCATTTCTTAAGAGATTATGCTAAAAAAGAAGATTGTGGTTGAATTTATTTCAACTAAAAATCAACTTGCTAATATCTTCACAAAACCTCTGAGTGAAGTACAATTTATAAAGATAAGATATAAACTTGGAATGATGTTTGTTAGCGCATAATATGTGCTTAGATCTTTAAATGGAATTATTTATTGGTATAATTAATATGTTTGTTCTTATACTCATTAATTTTTTTTAAAAAATAACTTATTCAGAAGTTTTAAATTTCTAAATGATTTAGAACTCAATCAATTTTTAAAGAGTCAAATATTTAATTGGTGTGTACAATACTAAGTCCAATTTTTTTCTTTTGAAAAAAGAAAAATTTACTGAGGATAAGTGGCATATCGATTGTAGCCAATCGATAAGCCGTTTGATAGATTTCTACATTCTAAATGAAAACGAATAACCAGTTCTTACATATTAACACCAATCGAATAACCATTTAGCAGAACTGGTGAACTAATTAATTTATTCTCTCTTGCTATCATCAAAAGGATAACTGTTTAAAGAATCTAGTAAATTGTTTAAATATTTCTTGCACATTACTTGCAACCAGAGAACCAATTATAGAAAACAATAAGCCGTTTTCATGGTTCTCACATTTTGGACATAACCAGTAAGCTGATTAAGCTAACCGATAAACTGAACTATACTTCTTACATTACTTGACACATTTGGCTAGCCAAATAACAACAATCGATAAGCCAAATGTGTGTTATAATGGGTTATTCATGATCTTTTTCTTCATTTTGGCTAAGCTTTCCACTTTCTTTAAAAATTATTTCTCTCTTTCCTTAATCTCATTTAAAATCTCACATTTTGTTTGTTGCCAAATTGACTTAGGAAAAACATTCCCTATTAATTGTTATACCCAAAATCACTTCCCAAACATATTTTCATCACCAAATTCAAAAATTCCCAATCTTAACCTAAGTTTTTCTTTCAGCACTCTCTCCCTCTTAAAATTTTTCACTTCTCACTTCATTAATCTCTCAGTTAGCTATCACTCACTCTTATTCGCATCTATTCTCTTCTCTTTAATCTATTCAACATGTCTAGCTCATGCCCAACTCGAGGCAGAGGAAAAGAACTTATTCCACCCTCAAAAGGGCCTCGTCAGGAAGAGGGCAAATCACTCCACATTGATTTCAAGTCTAAACATTTGTAAGACAAGATGCTGGTTAAACGATCTCGCCAAAGTTTCATGACTCAACTTCTTACATTTTTTATCTACTCAAATTGACTTCTTACTTTTTTTATCTATTCAAATTGGCTTCATACTTTAAGTATTGGTAATAAAAATCCAATCTTGTTGGTGGAAGAAGTTGGTTGGTTAAATGCCCCTGAAATTAAAGAAATTGTTTATCTCGACTTGGCAAAAGTATTTTACTCGAATATGAACACTTTCATAGAGAAAGAGAATTGAGTAATAACTAGTGTCGGAGGAGTTATGATTGAATTTAAGGAAATAGACCTTTACAACATTCTAGGTTCTTCAAATAATGGTCTAGAATTCTTTTCATCTAGGAAAACTTTTGAAATTGATGACTTTGTCCATGTTAATGTTGTTAAAACTATATGTAGGTGTATTGATTTATCTAATGGCATCTATAACATACAGTTCCATACCTAATATCTTTGTCTCCAGTCTAGAATTTTACTTCATTTTATCCAATCTATTGTTTTTCTTAAATTATATCACTAAGATAAGGTATCTTATATGGATGTTACCTTGATTGATCGTATGCTCAAACATCGCCCTGTTAATCTCCGTTATATCATTGTGCATATTATGCTTTCCATAACTAATTATGTCACTCCTTCCCTCTCATATGGTCACTTCATCACTCGTATTTTTAAATATCAATGAACCCTCTTATACCTCTAGTAAAAATTTTGGTGACTTAAGGTTTAAGTGGCCTAATAGAGTTTGGGCTAAAGTCACTGATAATAAATACACTTTCCTTGCCTCGAGTGATGATCGTCCCTTAAATGATATGATTCTAGCTGACCAACTTTTTAATTTTTCACACCCTTTTTGTACTCTCGCAAACGTCAGCCCCCTCTTGTACTTATTCCTGATCCTACACCTGCATTGGCATCTAGCATTCCACCTCCAGAGCCTCCTACTTTAGATAAAGCTACTCTTTAGCAACTTTTAAATGAGGTGATGAGCGAATTTCCTTCCAGCAACACATTGTTGAGGAGCATGAGCGTCTCTCTCAGTAAACTCATCAGATTATCCATGGCTAGCACCTACTCTTTAAGCATTTTGAGATTCCATATTCATTTCCACCTTAATCACCTCCATTACCACCACCTTAGTAGATTTTTTTTTTGTATTTGGTTGACACACCTACATTTCATGTAATATTTTTTTCTTTCTGGATTTTGATGACATTTCTGGATATTTATTATTTTCTATGATTGATTTATAATCATTTATCTATATTTTGGCAATAAGGTTTATTTTCTTTCTTGTCTTATATTGTGAATTTTATTTTTCCTACAATGATTTATTTAGCTCTTTTTTATGATGAAGGGAGAAAAGGATAAAATTGTTTAAGGATAAAATTGTTTTGTTATAAAACCCTGTCATTCATGTAAGGGGAGCATATACACATTCATGTAAGGGAAGCCTTTTTAAAATTGTCATTCACGTGTCCATGCAGGGGGAGCATATATGCATTCTCATGTAGGGAGAGCCTTTTTAAAATTATCTTTTATGATTTAATCTCACTTCTGCGTAAAATATGCTTTGTCATCATAAAAAAGGAAAAGATTGTTAACCTATTAGTTTTAAATTGTTGATTTTGATGATAAACAAACCATATATCTTTAGAATTGCATATACTATGTTTGTGAAGGATGAAAATATCTTTATAAATTGACTTAAACATTTTTGGAATCAATTTACATACCGATTAGTCTAAATGAAAAATCAGTTAAGAAATAAAAAAGTTTTTAGAACCAAAAGGCATACCGTTTAAGTTTACGCGGCACGCTGATTATGAAGAAAAAGAATTCTGGAAATAAGCAGTATATCGAATAGCCATGAAATGATAGACCAATAAATGAAGTACTAAAGACTTTGAAGTACAAGCGATTTTGAAAACAAACAGCATATCGGATCCATAAAATGACAAACCAATTAGATAACAAATTCTTTCTAAATAGAAACAGCATACTCAATGAACTAAATGGAAGACCGACTATGGAGTAGAGAATCTCTGGATAGTACTGTGTAAATTTTATTAAACTCATAAGGGTACAAATCTATTGTAGAATAAATTAATGGTAACAAGAGTTGATCCCAGGAAGAGGTCGATTCTAATTACATGTTGAATTAACTAAATAAATGATTGGAATTATGGTGAAAGTAATTTAATCTATCTTAAAATTAAAGTTGGAATGGAAAAAATAAATTAAACCAAAAACTATTATAATGAAGCACTTAGGCATCTGAATCTGTATCAATATGTACTATGAGCTTAATATTCCTTATTAGTGTCAATTAAATTATAATAGGGATATCCACTCCTTATGAACCGCGCTCTAATTAATAATGATGTTAAGAACTTATCGTACCAAACAGTAATAACACAGTAATTACTATCTATCGATGAAAAGCCAAAATATCCACAGAAATTAAAGGGGAAAAAAAAGTAAATTTACCAAATTTAACTCATGGAACATGTTAAGACTTCACCTTCAAACCAAACTTAAAAGAAAATTAGCTATTTATTGTTGTGCAAATTTTATTGAACTCGCAAGCGCACGAATCTATTGTAGAATAGATTAATGGTGACGAGTGTCGATCCTACGAGGAGGTTGATTTTAATTATGTGCAGAATTAATTTTCTTTTAATTGGAACAATTAAATTATGGTAACTTTATACTAAATTGTGAATTAAAATGACGGGAATAATTAAGAACGAAACTGTTATAATAAAGCACTTGGGTATCCGGATCTCCATCAACATGCTCCATGGGCTAAATATTCCATATTAATGCCAATTAAGTCATAAGGGGGGATTCCACACCTCATGAACCACGCTCAAATAAATATGGTGCTAAGGGCTTATCGTGCCAAATAATAATAACCTTGTACTAGGGTGCCGGTTTAACTAGAGTTGTATCTAGACAAGACTATTATTATTTGTCGACTAAAAATCAAAACAATCACAAATATTAGAGGGGAAGAGAAAGTAAATTTACCAAATTAAGCCTATAGAACATGTTGAGACTTCACCTTCAACCCAAGCTCAAAAAGAAATTAGCCACTCATATTTTAATTGAGGATAAAAAAAAATTTTATTAAAATACAAAGAAACTATAAGAAGTAGAAGGAATTTCAGAAATCTAAGCTTAAAAATGAATTCAGGGGTATCAAATTAGGGGGGGAGAAACTCCTTTCTATAGTACATTGGGTGAATCGTGACCATCGGATTAAAAACAGTTCGAATGCTCAAGATTGCGCCACGTCATCAGTCAACAGTCAACAGTCAACATTTACACAGTAATGCCGTCTGAATAATAAATAATCTCATGTATGCGCATGTACTGTACACATGATTTTTGCTCCACTGAGATGCTGCCACGTTATCAATCTACAGTACATAAGAAATTTAGTCCAATAAGATCGTGACACATCATCGATCGACGCCACTTCATCGGTCAATACCACATACTTGGTCCAATCAGATACTGCCACGTTATAGGTAGTTGCCACATCATCGGTTCGTATATATGAACAGTGTCGTGAACAATACCGTGAACAGTACCGTACGTATGAACAGTACCTTATGTGTGAACAGTGACTTTTTTTCCTTTAATGCTCCTCTTAAGGTTTTCGACCGTCCTGAGTCCAAATATGACGTCCGTTTTGCTGTCTGATCACTCGTTCATTGTGAAACGATTGTGATGTCCTTAAAATACATAAAATACATAATTATAATAAAACACATATAATTAAATAACAAAATACTTAAATAAATAAAAGTAGCAATGTTAGTGAGACTTAAAGTGTAAAATGATGATTTTCTCCTTTATAAATATACACTTTCTAACACTCAACATACCCCCCAACCAGCTTATTGCTAGTCCCTAGCAAACAAAGCGAAGATAAAATTTTAAAAAAAAAATTTTAAAGGAAACACATGTATTTATTCAATCAGATTAATGATAGCAATCAAATAAAAGTATAAGCATTATCTCCAGTCTAAAGGAATATCACACCCACATTAACCATCCATATGTATCAGTCCAACAGACTTTGTTGTAGCAATAATAATCAGGCCACTTTTAAGAATGACATATCCAACCCCAAAATCTCACTGGTTATAGTGACACTCTCACAAAGAAATTAATCCCAATAAAATTTTATCACTACAATAAATGGTAAATTGAGAGAAAATAATAAAGAAATATCATACACTCTTACCAAGATGAAAAAAATATGCCCATAGATTAGAAATAATACGATCTCAAATAAAGTATTAGTCAACCCAATGTATTCATTTTTTTTTATATGCATCACTACATCTTAATTATCCATATAACTAGCTTTTATTTCAGACTATAGTGCTCTAAAATCAAGAAGGACTTTTATCAGGATGTAACGTAGGCTAAGGACATGACTAATAGAGAAAGAAAAATAGGAAATAAAATATATATGTTTGAGAGAAAATTCAAGAACTTTTGAAAATTACAAGATGCATTTTGCTAATTTATTGCTATTGTATCTTTTTTTCTTCCTTTTTTTCTTCTTTTTTTCTTCTTTTTTTTTGAATTTTTTTTGTGTAGCACAACTTCGCTGAATAAAATAAGTATTTATTCTTTTTCTCAAACATGAATAGGTGGATAGAACTTGTATGATATCGGATAATACTCCAAATTGGAGTGGGTCAGGATGATAAGTTAATAAAGAAAAGGTTTTTTTTTAAATAAAAGGCTCAAAAGGGCTAACTGTGGATATTACATAATAGGGATGGCTAGAAAGGCTCAAACGGGTCAAAAATGGCCTTCCATAATCTTTTAGGACTCTAAATAATCTTTCATATCTATTAATTAAGTGGGCATTTAGATGCAGTAACACACTTTTTTTTTAAGGGTTAACTCAAAGAAAATCTAGAGATCATGTATGAAATAATAAACTGCTAAGCTACATGTAGAATGGGTAAAAAGGGTTACTCTCCAAGAAAAATTAATAGGCTCAAAAACTCACTTAGAATTTATTATGACATGTGCATTCTTTCAAGCAACTCATATTTGTCCCCAACATCAACATGTAGAATAGTAAACATGGTGTAACATCACTCAAGACCAAAGATAATACAAATACTAAAATTCGAAAGTCATTATATCATCCAATATCAAGAACTCACACAAATTTTTTTTAATAGAATTCTTCCCCCTCAACCTATTCTAAACATAAAAAGAAAACATACATGCAGAAAAATTAAAGAAAAATGAATTTTTTTAAAAAAAAGATGCATTTCTAGAGTCACTATACTCCATATTCAGCCATCTTTGACTTTAAAAACTTAAAAACATATATTTATAAAGGAGAAATTATCAATTATTCCCTCCCCCCAACCAGAACGAAACATTGTCCTCAATGTTTTAAAGGAAAGAAGTAAAGATTAGAAGATATCACCTGGGCGTTGCAATACATAAGAAAATATTAATAAGTAGTTGCGACTGTGGCTCACATCTTCCTCTGGTTTTACGTCCAGAAACGGCTTGAACGCCCTCTATGGGTCGAGGATAGGCTTTCCATCCAATTTTCTTACAAACTGGCAAATAGGGTCTTTTATAGTCAGATTCCCGAGACTATAGTTTGCACATTCTTTCTGGAATAATGGCCATAACTGGAGTATTACATTTTGGACGTATCCACTGGGATACGTTTTAAGAGACAAAAGGATATCATCCAATGACTCCTTATTCAAGCCATCCCTAATGAATTAAATCTTATCTTCTCTGTTATCAGACACCATTCCTGCTAAGCGAACTTTTGCCTCGATTAACCAATGGATGTCAGCAGGGATATTATTCTTTATAAGTAATTACATGCGTTCAGACAGGGCTTTACAAATTAAAAGAAGGGCATTCTGAGAAAGTGAAGGAAATCGCTTGTGAAGTTTTACTAAGATCTCATCTCTTTCCATGCCTTCATCTCAGAATATCAGTTATTATAGGAAACTGAAGTAACCAACTTGATTGTCACAGAGTACCGTTATCTACCACTTGACCGGGGTTACAAACTTTAAACACACAAAGCAAACTAAAACACACAAACAATAAATTAAAACACACAAAATAAACTAAAATCGTCCTCTTATTGAATTTATCTCAAGCTCCAATTGGATGTTGTAGATACCGCTCTCAATTTCTCTGAGATCTCTTTCTAAATCCTCAACATGGGCTACTAACTCTGGTGGTTATAGCTGCCAGATACGATGTGTTTTACAAAATCGTATCTGACCTCTGAGATGAGACTGAATACGTCGAAACTATCTAAGAATGCTGAAAATATACTTTTTAGTTGACATATTCGTGAAGAAAATAATAAAAAATAAAAGCTTAAAAGTTAAACAGACACACTTTCACAAACATAATTAAAAATAGAAAAGAAAACTTTAAATCACCGAAAGGAAACGAAAGGAAAAAAAAATGTCAGGTCATTTCAGTGTTTTGTGCTGTTTTCTCCACATGGTTAGTATTCGTGATATAACTTTACTTTTCTGACCATTAACTTTAAAAATTACATTATTCCTTAGATTCTTAAATTTAATGGCTCCATATGGAAAAACAGTATGATCAGTAGATAGATCAGACCATTGAGAGCGTAACTTACTTGGAGAAATGTGCCCTTGAGAATTGAACAAAAATACTTTCTGACCTGGTGTGAAAGATTTTCTAAGGCTCTGCTTGTCACGGAAGATTTTTATTCACTTTCTGTAGTCCTTAGCATTTTTGTCGTTACGAATCTCCTCTGGTTTTGCCAGTTGTATCCTCCTTTTTGAACAAAAAATGGGGTCAATGATGTCTGTGTTCTTTTGTTTGTAATTGGAGAGGATGAGATGATTTTTGACAATATTTTTTCTTCTTCTAAGAATGTAGAATTCAAAGGGTCGAGTGAAGGTTTGAGCTCAATTCCTAGTGGTGATTCTGATGATGTGATGAGATGAGATTTTCTTTCAATGGTGCCAATTGCTCTATCCTTGTCTTCCACTTATTAATGTCCATGTATGGCGATGAATCCAATAAAGCATTAACCTCATCAATCGACCTGTCAATATTAAAATCCAAACCAAAGTGAGTTAAACATGTCAGTAAAGGGTCATCACTAAGGTTTAAAGGAGATGTATGATCAACCAATTCATCAATTAAATCCACATCTATAATTTCATCATCTGTACTGTAAGGTTGTTTGGCAATGTTGAAAATATTTAGTTCCATAGTCATATTGCCAAATGACAACTGCATATTTCCAATCTTGCATTGAATATGGGTATCGGCAGTTGTAAAAAATGGACGACCCAAGATAATAGGGATATGCTTCCTTGAACCCTGCACTAGTTGAGTGTCAATTACAATGAAATCAACAGGAAAATAAAATTTATCTACCTGGATAAGATCGTCCTCCACAATACCACGTAGTATTTTCATGGATCGATCTGCAAGCTGTAACACCACTGGAGTTGGGTGTAATTCTCCTAGTCCAAGTTTCATAAACACAGAGTAAGGCAACAGATTTACACTAGCTCCTAAATCCAACAAAGCATTCTTAATTGTGTGGTTCTCTATACTACATGAGATAGTGAGGGAGCCTGGATCTTTGCATTTTAGAGGCATTTTATGTTGGAGTATAGAACTAATATTTTCTGTTAGAAAGGTCTTTTTCTGAACATGGATATTTCTCTTTTTAGTATAAAGGTCTTTAAGAAACTTGGCATATGATGGCACTTGTTTTATGGCTTCAAGTAAAGGGATGTTAACACTTACCTGTTTGAAGATTTCAAGAATCTCACCTGTGGATTTTCCTTTCTTCCCTTTAGCTAACTTCTAAGGAAATGGAGCTTTAGGAACATATTCTCGTGGGTTGGTTTCCTCTTTCTCCTCTGATGATAATTCCTCAGTGTTCACAGGTACAATCTGGGTTGATTTTGGCATCTCCACTTTGTTGTCGACTTCTTTTCCTTTTCACAAGGTCATCACTGCTTTGACCTCTCCATGCTGTTGTGGTGAACTAGAACTTATCTCATGCACTCCTTTAGGGTTTGACACTGGTTGACTTGGGAATTTGCCTTTTTCAACAATCATTGTTAAGGTTTGAACTAAAGAGGCAAGTTGGCCTACATTTTCTCTAGATTAGAAATTAATTGGGCCTGTGAGTTGAAGCCTGCTCTCATCTCATTTCGTAATTCATCAATGGTGTGGTTCTGCTGCTCGATCTTAAAGTTAGTAAGATTTTTGATATTTTGGAATGTATCCTCTCATGGTTTGGGTTGAGAATGGTTTGGATTCTGATTGTATGGTCTGAATGGTGGTTGAGAAGCTTGAGAAATTTGAGGAACTGGTTGCATTGGTAGAGGTGGGGTTGATGGTCCATTTTGTTGGAATCCTTGAGACTATGAAAAATTAGGTGGTCTCTCCATCCAGTGTTATATGTATTGGAGTAAGGGTTGTAGTTTGGTGGTTTTCTCATGATACCTATGGCATTGGCTTGATCTGAATATGAGTCATGATCATGTGGCTCTGTTGATTTAGCAGTTCTCAAAGATGCTATTTGTTGAGCAAGACCTTCAACCATCTCTTTGACTTCTTTAATTCCTAAGCTTAACTCACCAATGTTAACCTCATTCACTCCTTTAATTCTCCTAGTATTTCTGAGTGATCGACTCTGTTGTTGAGAATTATCTGATTGCCGTTGGAAAAATTCCTAAATCTCTTATGCGCTTTTGGACATTAACTCTCCTTCACTGGTTGCCATTAGCCATTCTTGCATATGTGGCAATAATCCCTCCAAAAAATATTGGCATTGGTGCCATTTCTCGTACCCATGATGTGGACACTTTAAGAGTAGCCCATTAAATCGCTCCTATGCTTCAAAAAACTGCTCATCGTCTCTTTGGGTAAACTCTGAAATTTCCCTGCAAATAGCATTGGTTTTATGAACTGGGAAATATTTATTTAAAAATTTAGTTATCATTTGTTCCCATGATGTAATGCTATTAGCAGGCAATGTATTAAACCATGAATGAGCTCAATCTTTTAATAAAAATGGGAATAATCTAAGTTTAACATCATCATCTGAAAAATTCTCGTATTTAAAAGTTTGAAAATCATCAGATGATTATATGGGTCCTCATTTTTTAGGCCATAGAATGTGGGGAGACAGTTTAGCACACTAGGTTTTAATTCAAAACTCCTAGCAGCTACATTTGGGTACCTTATACATGATGTGCTCAAATTAGCTAAAGGACTAAAATAATCTTTAAATGGCCTCTCTTATGGTTCTGATTGTTGATTTTGCAATTCCATTCCACGTTTCTTTTGAAAAACAGTGTGTTTGTGCGTGCGAAGTGTTATTTTTAATTCAAGGTCTAAAGGTTCAAGATTAGGTGATAATGACCTTCGACCATGCATGCAAAGAATAAAATAAATGAAAATAAAACAAATAAAAATAAAGAGGAGAGAGAAGTTATGATACTAACCTTATGACGTTGTTATAACCTTACTATGAACATACACTCAAGTGCTAAAAAGAAAATACAAGAAATAAATTAACTAAAAATAAAATAAGAAGATAAATTACAATGAAAAATGAAAAATTAAATTACAGAAATATAAAGAAGAGAAAAAGAAATTAAATTAAATTACAGGAAAAATATTTAAAAGAAAACAGCAAAAACATTACTAAAAATAAAATTAATTCTATGGATTAATAAATTAACAAAATAAACCAAAATTACAAAAAAAATAACTCAGAAATTAAATTATCGAAATTTAAAGAAATTACAAAGAAATTAAATTATTGAAATTTAAAGAAATTTAAATTACCAAAATTAAATTACAGATTCACTTTTTTTTATTTTTTAAATTTTTTATAATTTTTTTATAATTTTTAAAGAAAGCAATAACAAAAAAATTTACTTAAAAAAAACTAATTCTATGAATTAATTTTACGAATAAATTAAAATAAATTACGAGATAAACAAAACAAATTACAAAGAAAAGTAAAGCAAAAATTAAAGCACAGAAATTTAAAGAAATCACAGAATAAAATTAAATTACAAAAATTTAAATTACAAAAATTAAATTATAAAATTATTTTTTATAAGGAAAAAATACAAGAAAACAAAAAAAATTAATTCAACAAATTAAAATAACTTACCACCCCGGCAACGGCACCAAAAACTTATTGTACAAATTTTATTGAACTCGCAAGCGCACGAATCTATTGTAGAATAGATTAATGGTGACGAGTATCGATCCTACGAGGAAGTTGATTTTAATTATGTGCAGAATTAATTTTCTTTTAATTGAAACAATTAAATTATGATAACTTTATACTAAATTGTGAATTAAAATGACGGGAATAATTAAGAATGAAACTATTATAATAAAGCACTTGGGTATCCGGATCTGCATCAACATGCTCCATGGGCTAAATATTCCATATTAATGCCAATTAAATCATAAGGGGGGATTCCACACCTCATGAACCACACTCAAATAAATATGGTGTTAAGGACTTATCGTGCCAAATAATAATAACCTTGTACTAGGGTGCCGGTTTAACCAGAGCTGTATCTAAACAAGACTATTATTATTTGTCGACCAAAAGTCAAAACAACCACAAATATTAGAGGGGAAGAGAAAGTAAATTTACCAAATTAAACCCATGGAACATGTTGAGACTTCACCTTCAACCCAAGCTCAAAAAGAAATTAGCCACTCATATTTTAACTAAGGATAAAAAAAGAAATTTTATTAAAATACAAAGAAACTATAAGAAAAAGAAGGAATTTCAGAAATCCAAGCTTAAAAATGAATTCAGGGGTATCAAATTAGGGGGGGAAAAACTCCTTTCTATAGTACATTGGGTGAATCGTGACCATCGGATTAAAAACAGTTCGAATGCTCAGAATTGCGCCACGTCATCAGTCAACAGTCAACAGTCAACATTTGCAAAGTAACGCCGTCTGAATAGTAAATAATCTCATGTATGCGCATGTACTGTACACACGATTTTGCTCCACTGAGATACTGCCACGTCATCGATCTACAGTACATAAGAAATTTAGTCCAATAAGATCGTGACACATCATCGGTCGATGCCACGTTATCGGTCAACGCCACATAAGCAGTCAACACCACATACTTCGTCCAATCAAATACTACCACGTTATAGGTAGTTGCCACATCATCGGTCTGTACGTATGAACAGTACCGTATATGTGAACAGTGACTTTTTTCCTTTAATGCTCCTCTTAAGGTTTTCGACCGTCCTGAGTCCAAATATGACGTCCGTTTTGCTGTCTGATCACTCCTTCATTGTGAAACAATTGTGATGCCCCTAAAATACATAAAATACATAATTATAATAAAACACATATAATTAAATAACAAAATACTTAAATAAATAAAAGTAACAATGTTAGTGAGACTTAAAGTGTAAAATGACGATTTTCTCCTTTATAAATATATACTTTCTAACACTCAACATTCATATTTGAATTAGGGGTAAAATGAAAACTTTACTAAAATACAAGATAAATGAGGAACTAGAGAAAATGAAACTAAAAATGAACTCAGAGGCATCAAATTGAAAGGCAAGCTCTCCTTTTATAGATACAATGAGTAAATAATAACCATCGAATTAAAATAATTTAGACACTTAGAATTGCACTACGTGACACATTCTAATTGGATTGAAGACATCAATAGGACTATCATTTGTGCATATGTATATACTGTATGCACGTGTCTTCTAGTCCACTAACATACCGCCATATCATCGATCAATAGTATATACATATTTTAGTATAATAGAATTGTGACATATCATCAGTCAATGTCACATAAGCAGTCAATACCATATTATCCATCTAATCAAATACTGCCACATCATCAATCAATACCATGTAATCGTACAGTACATATAAATAGTACCATGAACAGTGTTATAAACAGTACCGTACTTGTGAATAGTGATATTTAAACTGATATTTACACTTTTATGCTCCTCTTAAGGTTTTCGACCGTCCTAAATTCAGAATTACTGTCTGTTTTATTATCTAATTTCTTGTTCATTGTGAAATGACTATGATGTCCCCTAAAATATATAAAATATATAATTATAATAAACATACACATAATTAAATTACAAGAAACTTAAATATATAAAAGTAGGAATGATAGTGAAACTAGAGTGTAAAATGATAATTTTCTCCTTTATAAATATATACTTTCTAGTACATAATATACCCCTAACCAATTTATTACTAGTTCCTAGCAATTAAAGTGAAAACAAAATTCAAACTCAAAATAAATTTTTTTAACAATTATGTTTATTCAATCAAACCAATGATAACAATCAAATAAAAATATAAGCATTATCTCTAATCTAAAGAAATATTACCCCCAGATCAACCATTCACATGAATCAGTGCAGTAAACTTTGTCATAACTATAGTAATCAAGCCACTTTCAAGCAAGATATGTTAAACCCCAAAATCTCATAAGGAAATTAAACCTAATAACAATAGTCATTCCAATGAATGATAAATTAAGAGAATATAATAAAGGAGTAATATCACACACTTTCACCAAAATGAAATGAATATGCACACAATTTAGAAATAATACAGTCTCAAGTTAAAATGTTAGTCAAACCAATCTTTTTTTTCTTTATTTATGCACCACTACATCTTTTTAGCTCATAAAACTAGTTTCTACTTTAGACTATAGTTCTCTAAAATCAAAGACTTTTATTAGGACGTAACATAGGCTAGGGACAAGGCGAACAAAAGAGGAAAAATAGAGAAAGAAAAAAAAATATATGTTTAAAAAAAAGTAGAGTTTTTTTTTTAAGATTACATGGTACATCTCGCTCCTTTCTTTTAGAACTAATATATATATTTTTTAATTTTATTCTTCTTTTTTCTTTTTTTAATAAGGCACAAATTTATTGAATCAAGTAATTATTTACATTTTCTCAAATATGAATAGGTGATGAAACTTATAAGACATCGAGTAATATTCTAGATTAGAGTGGGTTAAGATGATACGTTGACAAAGAAAAGTATACATTTCTTTTTAAGGCTCAAAAGAGCGAACTATAGATATTTGAAAGAAGAAATAATTAGAAAGGCTCAAACGGATCAACGATGACCTTTTTATCATCGATTAGGACTTTAAATAATCTTTTATATCCACTAGTTAAATAATCCTTCAGATGAAACAACATGTATAAATTTTTTTTTTAAAGGATTGACTCAAACAAAATCTAAAGATTGTGTATAAAATAATAAACTGCTAAGCTGTGTAAAGAATGTGCAACTTTCCAAAAAATGACAGGCTCAAGAAATTACTTAGAATTTATTATGACATATATATTCCTTCAAGCAACTCATATTTGTCTTTGAAATCACCGTGTAGAGTAGCAAACATGGTATAACATAATTTAAGACCAAAGATAATATAAATAATAAAATTTGAAAGTTATCATATCATTCAATGTCAAAGGATCGTAAATTTTTTCTTTAAACTAAGAAGATACATTTCTACAGTCATTACACTCTATATTCAGTTATCTTCAACCTAAAAATTTAAGAGTGTATATTTATAAAGGAGAAGTATGAAAGATCATATTTAGAATGACTATCAAAGCTTAAGAATAAGAAAATGTCTGGAAAGATTATTTTTTTAACTTCTAAACCAAGAAGATGCATTTCTAGAGTCACTACACTATATACTCAGCTATCTTTGATCCAAAAATTAGTCACAGTTAGTTTTTATAACAAAAATCAGTAAAAACTTCACCAAGATTAAAAATTCCATAATTGTCAACTATTCCCTCCTACAACTAGCGTAAAACATTGTCCTTAATGTTAAAAAAATAAATAAATAAAGATTAAAAGATATTACTTATGTGCTACAACACAAAAGAAAATATTTACAAGTAGAAAGTTAAATCTAATTTGCACTTCTTACTACGACGACTACTACCATTATTAGCTAGCCACTCCAATACTAAGTTCCTGGGATGTGGCTTTAGTCTATTAACTTGTAACAGATTAAGTAGCTCATTAGTAGTGTAAGCACAAATAAAGATTTATTTCACTGTGGAAGGAATAAAATAATTTTTTATTACATGGTTAAAAAATGTAATAAAGTCATCATAAAAGTTATTGAGATTTAACAAACTGAGTTTCTGATGAATGTTTAAATGAACCCAAAATGTTAATATGATTAGTGTCTCTAAAGTTAAAAATCTTCTGATAAAAAAATAAAAGCATCAGTATAATTCAGCATTTCAGTTATTCTCTCTTACATACCTGAGACGACAACTCTTCTCCAGCTAGTGAGTCAGACAAATAGCGTAAAGGTTTTAGGATTATTGGGATGATTCGTAACGCTTGGCTCCCTCTTATATAAGCAGCTTTTGAGACTAGTTTTGATAATCACCGATCACCTTCTCTATAAACCAAGTGTAATTTTTTAGCTGCTATGCTTTGATCAAGATTTAAGGTTGCCTCAATAAATTCTTCATATTTGCCATAATTAAACCTAAAGAGCATACAAATATTCTTGAATTGGCTATTATTAGTAGCTGCCATGCTTTTAAAAAATAACTGGTGAGTGCCTTGAAAAAGTTATATTTAATAATTTTAGTAACAATGGTTCACAACTGTATATAAGGTAGCATGTCTGTGCCAAATAACGTATGAAATACATGGCTTGAGAGTAAAAAAGAAAATAGTAAAAAGAAAAAGCAAATAATGATAACATAAAATTATTAAAGACAAAAATGTAAATAATCAAACAACAACAAAATAAAATAATAGTGAAATAAAAGGATATTTATAAGTAGTTACAACTGTGGCTCATATCTTTCTCATGTTCTACATCCAGAAACATATTGAACTCCCTATATAGGTCGAGGATAAGCTTTGCATCTAGTTTTCTTACAAACTGGCAAATAAGATCATTTATAGTCAAATTCTCGAGACTATATCGTGCACACTCTTTTTGAAATAATGGCCATAGTTGGAGTATTATGTTTTGTACATATCCACTAGGATGCGTTTAATGAAACAAAAGGATATCATCTAATGACTCTTTATTAAAATTATCTCTAATAAATTGAATCTTATCTTTCCTATTATCAGACATTATTCCTAAAGAATATGAGTTTTTATTGCATTTTATTCTGGCATACTTATAATAAACATTAGAGAGCTTTCGAGGTTTTCATTTTTTTTTAGCAATTTCTTTTGTCACAATCAGGCATGTATGCAATAAATTTGAGAGACAACACACCTGCCAATTAAACTTTGGCTTCAATTATCCATCAGATGTCATTAAAGATATTATTCTTCATAAGTAATCACATGTATTCAGATTGGACTTTATAGATGGTGAAGAGGACATTCTAAAGAAGCAAAGAAAATCATTTGTGGAGCTTTACTAAAATTGCATCTTTGTCTATACATTGGGCTTAGAAGATCAGCTATTATGGAAAACTAAAGTAGCCCACTTCAACAGTCAGAAAGTACCATTATCCATTGTTTAACCAAGGTAAAAAATGATAACACACTAAAGAAAAGAAAAAAAATCTAGTAAAAACATAACTTACGTAAAGGCAAATAACAAAATAACACACAATAAAAAAAATGTTAACTTATGATCGTCCTTTTAATGAGTTTACTTCAAGTTCTAGTTGAATTTCATAGATTTCATCTTCTATTTTCCATAGTTACCTTTGTAAATCTTCAATATGAGATATCAAATTTGGTGGCTATAGATCCCAAATTAGATGTGATTAATAAAATTAGATCAAGCCTTTTAGAAAACACTTCACATGTAGAAGTTGTTTAAGGCAGTTGAAAAGTTATTTGTCTCACTGAGATACTCATAAGTGATAAGTGCAACTACAACCACTAAACAAACACATTTTAGCAAAAATAATGATAAAATGACAAAAGACTAAATCACCAAAGAGAAATAAAAAAAAATGTCAGATTTAATAGGTTATTTATATCTATTACGCTATTTTCTTCATATGGTTGGTACTCATTACATGACTTTTCTTTTCTAACTGTTAACTTTAAAAATTTCACCGTTTCTTAGATTCTTAAATTTAATGGCTCTATATGGAAAAACAGTATGAATAATAAATGGACCAGACCACCAAGAGTGTAATTTACTTAGAGAAACGTGCCTATGAAAATTGAATAAAAATACTTTCTAACCTAGTGCGAAAGATTTTCTCATACTTCGCTTGTCATGAAAAATTTTTATTCGTTTCTTGTAGTCCTTAACATTTGTATTATTACAAATCTTCTTTAATTTTGTTAGTTGTAATCTCCTTTGTGAACTAAAGATTAGGTCAATGATGTCTCTATCTTTTTATTTGTCATCAGGGAAGGCTGAAATAATTTCTGACAATGTGTTTTTTTCTCCCAAGAATATAGAATTTAAAGAGTCAGGTGAAGATTTGAGCTCAATCTTTAGTGGTAATTCTGAAGATGAGATGAGATTTTCTCTTAATAGTACTAATTATTATATCTTTATCTTTCATTTATCAATGTCCATGCATAGCGATAAATCTAGTAAGGAACTACCTCATCAATTGATCTATTAATATTAAAATCCAAACCAAAGTGAGCTAAAAATATTAGTAAAGGGTCATAACTAAAGTTTAAAGGAAAAGTATAATTAACTAATTCATCAATTAAATCCACATTTACAATTCCATCATTTGCACTAGGAGGTTATTTGGCAATGTTGAAAATATTTAATTCTATAGTCATATTACCAAATGACAACTGCATATTTCTAGTCTTGTATTGAATGTGAGCATCAGTAGTTGCCATGAAAGATCTACTCAAGATAATAGGGATGTATTTTCTTGAATCCTGCACTGGTTGAGTGTAAATTACAATGAAATCAATAAGAAAATAGAATTTATCTACCTAGATAAGTACGTCTTTTACAATACCACGTGGTATTTTCGTGAATCGAATTGAAAGCTGTAACACCACTAAGTTGAATGTAATTCTCTCCGTTTAAGTTTCACAAACACTGAGTAAGGCAATAAATTTACACTAACTTCTAAGTTCGACAAAGTATTCTAAATTGTATTGTTCCTTATACTACACGAGATAGCAGAGGAATTTGGGTCTTTGTATTTTAGATGAATTTTATGTTAGAGGGCTAACATTTTCTTTTAAAAAGACCTTTTTTTAAACATAAATATTTCTCTTTTTAGTACAAAGATCTTTAAGAAACTTGATATAAGATCGTACTTGTTTTATGGCATTAAGCAAAGGGATGTTCACACTTACCTATTTGAAAATTTTAAAAATCTCACTAGTGGATTTTTCTTTCTCTACTTCAACTAAGATCTAGGGAAATAGAGTTTAGAAATATATTCTCATGAGTTGGTTTTTTTTTCTCCTCTAATGACGAGTCCTCAGGATCTATATGTACAGTTTGAGATTTTTTTATCACCAACACCTTCACTTTGTTGTCGACTTCTTTTTCTTAGGGTTATAACGACTTTAACTTCTTCATGTTGCTGATGTGAACTAGTATTTGCTTTATACACTCCTTGAGGGTTTGGCACTAGTTGACTTGAAAATTTATCTTTATCAATAGTCATTGTCAAGGTTTAAATTGAAGAAGCAAGCTAGCCTACCATCTTCTCTAGGTTTAAAACTAATTAGGCCTGTGAGTTGAAGTTAGCTCTCATCTCATTTTATAATCCATTAAGAGTGCAGTTTTGTTGCTCGATCGTGGAGTAGGTAAAATTCTTGAAATTCTACAATGCATCCTTCCATAGTCTGGATTGAGAATATTTGAGTTCTAGTTGTAAGTTTTAAATGGTAGTTAAGAGACTTGAGGAACTTAAGGAATTTGTGGCATTGGTAGAGCTACAGCTGTTGATCCGTTCGGTTGGAATCCTTGAGACCATAAAAAATTAGAGTGGTCCCTCCATCAAGGATTATATGTATTGGAGTAAAGATTATAGTTTGATGGCTTTCTTATTGCACTTATAGCATTGGCTTAATCTAGGTATAATTCATGATAATGTGGCTTTGTTAACTTGGCAGCTGTTAAAGTTACGATTTGTTAGAAAAGTCCTTTAACCATCTCTTTGACTTCTTTGATTTCTAAGCTTGACTTGTCGATGTGAAATTGATTCACTCCTTTAATTCTTTTATCGTTCTTGAGTGATTGACTCTATTGTTAGGAATTATCTGCTTGTCACTAGAAGAAATCGCAAATCTCTTATGCGTTTTTTGATATTAGCTCTCCTCCACTTATTATCATTAGTCATTCTTGCACATTTGGAAAATACCCTCTAAAAAGGATTGGTATTGGTGTCATTTTTCATACATACATGTGAACACTTCAAGAATAACCCATTGAATTGCTCCCATATTTCAAAAAATTACTCGTCTTTTCTCTTGATAAACTCTGAAATTTCCCTGCGAATATAATTAGTTTTATATACTGAGAAATATTTATTCAAAAATGTTTTTATCATTTGTTTCCATTATATAATACTATTAGCAGGCAATATATTGAACCATAAACGAGTTCTATCCTTTAATGAAAATAGGAATAATATAAACTTAACATCATCATTTGAAAAATTTTTATATTTAAAAGTTTGGCAAATAGTATGAAAATCATTTAGATAATTATATGGATCTTCATTTTCTAAGCCTTAGAAGGTTGGGAGATAATTTAGCACACTAGATTTTAACTCAAAATTCCTAGCAATTATATTTGGATATCTTATGCATAAAGTGCTCAAGTTAGCTAAGAAATTGAAATAGTCCTTAAATGGCATCTCTAGTGGTGGTGGTTGTTGTTGCAAAACCATTTCAATTTTATTTTTAGCATATTTATATATGTGAAGTGTATTTTCTAGTTTTAGCTCTATAAGATCAAGATTAAGTAGTTGTGACTTTCGACCATGTATGCAAAGAATACAAAAAAAATAATAAAAATAAAAAAAGGAAGAAATTATGATATTAACCTTATTACGCTGTTACAACCTTTCTATGGAAACACACTCAAGTACTAAAAGAAATAAAATAAATTAATTAAAATAAATTAACAACATAAACGAAAAATTACAAAAACATGAAAACTACATTACAGGAATTTAAAAAAGAGAAAAGAAAAGAAATTAAATTACAGAAATTATAGATTTACTTTTTTATTTTTTTAACAAGAAAAAAATTATAAGAAAATAACTAAAAATATTTAAATTAATTACAAGGAAATTTAAAGAAATTAAATTACAAAAATTAAATTATAGAAGCTTTTAATAAGGAAAAAATAAAGAAAAAAAAATATTACAAAAATTAATTTAATGAATTAAAATAACTTACCTCTCTAGCAACAACGCCAAAAACTTATTGCGCAAATTTTTCTAAACTCGCAAGTGTGCGAATCTATTGTAGAATAGATTAATGGTGGCAAGTATCGATCGCATGAGGAAGTGGATTTTATTTATGTGTTAATTAATTTCTAAATGGATGGTTGGAATTATGACAAAAGTAATTTAATTTTTATTAAAATTAAAGGTGGAATGACAAAACTAAATTAAACTGACAACTATTATAATGAAGCACTTAAACATCTGAATCTATATTAACATTTACCATGAGCCTAATATTCCTTATTAATGTTAATTAAATCATGAGGGGAATATCCACTCCTCATGAACCACGCTCTCATTAATATGGCGATAAGGGCTTATCGTGCCAAATAGTAATAACTGTGTTATTACTATCTGTTGATGAAAAGTCAAAACATCTATAAAAATTAAAGGAGAAAAAAATAAATTTATCAAATTTAGCTCACGGAACATGTTGAAACTTTACTTTCAACCCAAGTTTAAAAAAAAAATAAGCTACTCATATTTGAACTAGGGGTAAAATGAGAATTTTACTAAATTACATATAAAATACAAGATAAATGAGGAACTAGAGAAAATGAAGTTAAAAATGAACTCAGAGGTGTCAAATTGAAGAGGAAAGCTCTCCTTTTATAGATACAATTAGTAAATCATAGCAGTCGGATTAAAATAATTTGAATGCTTAGGATTGCCCCAAGTGACACATTCTAATTTGATTAAAGACATCAACATGAATATCATCCCGTGTATATACATGTACCGTACGCACGTTTCTTATAGTCCACTAATATACCACCACATCATGGGTCAATGCTACATAATACATCCAATCAAATGTTGCCACATCATCCATCCAATCAAATGCTACCACATCATCAAGTCAGTGCCACATCATCAGTCAATGCCTAGTCATTGTATAGTATATATGAATAGTGATATTCATATTTTTATTCTTCTCCTAAGATTTTCAACGTTTAGAGTTCAAAATTACTGTCTGTTTTGCTATCTGATTTCTCATTCATTGTAAAATGATAATGATGCCCCCAAAATATATAAAATACATAATTATAATAAATAAAAGTAGGATTATTAGTGAAACTTAGAGCGTAAAATAATAATTTTCTCTTTTATAAATATACACTTTCTTGCACACAACAAATGGAAACAGCAAACCAAATTTGTTATATAGTAAACCAATTTTTTAAAAAGTTAAATCTTCATTTATAACGGTTACATGAAGTGGCAAACTAGTTACCATTAAGCGGTAAGTCAGTTATGAGCAAAAAGTGAATAACAGCCATTTTTTCATCTCCAACTATAAATTGGCTATTAAAATTCAAACTAAGGTTGATCTAACATTGCGTATCAAGTTTTTACTAAGAATACAATCTACATTAAGCTATTAATTTCTTATTTCATTTATTTTGTAGTCATTCATTTTGTGTGAAAGAAAATACTTTTGTAATTCTTATTTTTGAGTGATTATTAGTGTTGAGATACATTTGGGGTAAACGATTGGGTATAATCTCGAATTATAAAGGTGTATTGATACCTTAGAAGTCAAGTGTAAGATCTTGAAATCTTAGAGGCTTGGATAGTAGAATCTTCAAGTCCGATGTGTTTAAAGGTGTAGGCGTAGGTAAGGCTAGCTGAACCATGTAAAAATCTTATGTTTATCTCTCTATTACTCTGTCTCTTATTTTTTATAGCATCTAAATTTGTTTATTTCAGATTTAATTGCATTGGTTAATCTAATTTTTAATTTAAATTTGCTTAATTTTTAAAATACCCAATTCACCTCCCTCTTGAGTTGCCTAGATAGTATTTCAAAAACAATTGATTTTGGAAAAACTATAAAAACATATTTACTTATATTAATATCAAAATAATCATACTTGTCCAGTATATTAAGAATGAAGTTACTTATCTCGATTCTCTGGATTGATCTAGTATACTTAAAAGTCTCTAAAAGCCTCAAACAATTATAATATCTTAAACAAAATATAAGATACAAATATTGATAATTTATCCGAAGAATCAAATTTTTTATTTGTACCCGTGCTAGTCTTATTCTTAAAATTTTAACTCTTAGTCTAGAAGTCAAAGGGCATAATATTTTATAGAACTATTCACATGGACATTTCTTGTAAAATTTTCATGCAGATCTGATATCAAAAATATTTTTAAAACTATTTATTTCTTAATAAATCTAAAATTATTTCACAGTATTTTTAACTGAACAGAATGTGTTCTGAGAATTTTATAAAATTAGAAACAAATAAAAAAATTATGAAATTAAAACCGTGATTACTAACACATATATCAATCTCTATTTAAAAATTTAGAATTTTTAGACTTTATTTACTGGTGCAAATTTTTTTTGTAAATTCACTTGTTCTGCTAAAATTGAAATTTTCTAGTGTCGCAGTGTTTGCTTCAAAATTACATATAAAATTGAAAATGAAATCAAATTTGATAAAATAAAATTTATTCAAGAAGTCCTATGTGTCTAGTTTCCAGAAATATAAATTTCTTAAAAAATCATTGAGAAAATAGATGTTTAAAATTTGAGATACTCATGTTGTCCGAGATTGCCCAGTATGCCTAATGTATTAGAGATGGATAAGAAGATTCAATAATAAATTAAAACCCTAAACAGATCCTAAACATAGCTTAAATCATGTATTATGATCTGCAGCAATCTATATTCATAATTCAAAACACTAATTAGAGTAATAGAAAAGATTAGGAAGAGTAAAGAGAGCAAACTCACAAAATTGCCTTAATCCTCCTCTTAAACAATGTTCTTAATATTACGGTTTGGGTAAAAGTATAAACAGCTGTAGAGAAGAAGAAATAAATGTCATAGATTTAAGGTTATAAAAAAGGAAAAATTATGTATTGTAGAGTCTTAAGAAACCTTATTAGATTTGGAAAAATATTCCTATGAATAGCTCTAATTATAATTTTAATATCTTTATTAATAAATGTTATAGAGTTATATGTTTATCCTAATAAGAGTCAAATTTTCATAATTAACTATGGAATATGGTGTTTCAAATATAAAAAAGATGTTAGAATCATGTAGAATGCTTTTAGTATAGAAGAAAAGGCGTGCCTAAAGTTCGTTAGAATTTTCTACTTTAACATAGAGCTTTGGGCTATTAGGTTGGATAAATTAGTAACTAATGTTGCAAGAGTACCAATTGAGTTCAATGTGGAGGATTTGAATTGTCTTCTAGGGATTGAATATGTAGACTAGAGCTGTATAATTTATGAAAAAACTTTAATTTAACTATTTTTCTTACATAGAAGTGGCTAGGACTATATACAGACATCAAGATCTTTTAGATGATGCTTGCTTATTGTCTTCCCAAGCTCGGTTATTAATCCTGCAAATTAGAATTTGTCATAGTATTTTGCAGCATATAGTTATTCCTAGGAAAAGATACAGTGATGAGTTACTCGATTAGATGTTGGTTTGCTTGATTATCTTCTTAAAATGTGTCCAGTTAACCTTGGGCATATTTTTCTTTATGACACATTGACGACTCTGCAATGACCAATAGGCTACTTCCTTATAGTAGCGCTATTACTACGATATTGAAACATTTTAAAATTCGTATTACTTAACTGGTGTATAATGAGAGTAAGAGGTTAGAAAGAGAGATTATATTAGGGATGTTTTTATAAACATAATGCAAAATGGTTAAAGGCCACTTCATCAAAAAATGAGCATACACTTATAGCTTCTAAGGATGATCGAATGTTTAATGATATTTATCCCATCGATTAGCTATCAGACTTTAAACTATAAGCCAGATCTCGAGTCTCACATCAAGCTATAACTGCACAAGCTAAAGAGCTAAAGGAGCAAGAAGAGCAGGATCTACATACTAATATGCCTCCAGGTTTTAAGGATCCTTCAATCTTTGAAGGCTTGATGGAGCAATTACTTAGCCAGGTATTTTCTGTAAAGTAACAACATTTTAAGTTTCAATTCGTGCAATTTTAGATACAACAGCAAGAAATTTTGGATGCTCAGTGATGTATTTTAGTTCTGCTGTTATGTCTTTCGCGTATATATTTATGCACTCATCTTTATGAATTCATGACTTTTTTATGCTATCTTTTACTATTTTAGTTTTTATGATGATAACTGGATTGCGTGGTTGCTTATAATATGAATTAATAATTTTCATGTCTGATGATTCATTGAATGTTGGCATGATTGTGTTGTTGAATTGATAGAGCTGAGATGATTTGGGTTTGGAGTTGAGATAAGTTATGATTATTTGAAAATATTTTTAAAAAATTTTGTATATGAGGATATGCTTGTTGTTCGGGGGACTACTAAATTTTTTACATAAACAACGTTAATAACACTTGTACTTATTTCTTTATTTTGTTTTGTTCTTTTTCTTTATGATGAAAAGGGTGATATATGTATGAAAAGCATGTGATCTTGTTAAATTGGTTAAAATTTCTTTGTTAAGAATTTATTAACTAAAGGGGATATTATATTCAGGGGGAGAAATATTTATGGGAAATAAGATTTTATAGTCTTTCTTCTTAATACTTGTGTTAGGTTTTTCATCATCAAAAGAGGAGAAAATTTTAACAGATATGTTCTTTCATAATGTTGATTGATGACAACAAAACATATTTTAAAATTGATTAAGTTTGATAAAGTCTTTTAATCGATAAAAATACTTAAGTCATATAATGTTTTTCAACATAGAATAACTTTATGGAGATAAATAGATAATCATTAATAGTTAATGGCACATTGATTACACTATGATTAATGGAAAACTGTTTTGAATGAAAACAGTGAACTGTTTCATATAAAACAGTAAACTAATAGCATTCTAGAGAGCATGCACCCTATTATTAGTGAACCTTTTATGGTTAATGTGAACTAATATATTCTAGAGAGAAAGTCAATTGCTAATGATGAACCATTTATAGTTAATGATAAACCAATAACATTTTAGAGAGCAAGTCAATTACTAAAGATGAACTATTTATAATTAACAATAAACCAATAACAATCTAGAGAGTAATCATCTTACAAACGATGGACTATTTATGTCAAACGAATAGCTGATAATTTTAGGCAAGATTCTAGAACAATAATGGTGATCCGAATCCTTAAAATAGTGATCCGACTATTCAAAATTATAGCATGATAGTCACTTGCACAAATCCAAGCAGTGATCTTATAAGGATTAACAAAGATTCAATTGTATGTAGAAAGTTAACAATGGCTAGCTTTTAGCTTCAACTATAAAATGACTTAATCAAATTCAAATACAGAGATATTTAATAGTTGACATTGAACTTATTACTGACTATGCAATCTTTATTGAGCCTTAACTTATCATTGTTTTATTGAATCACGCCTTGGGTCTTCACTTGTAAACATATACATTGTATGAGGAAAAAATCTTTTGTAATATTTATTTTTGAATACTTGTAAATGTAAGGAAAACTTAGATTAAGAGATTTGAGATAATCTCTTATTTTAAAGATTGATTGACACTTGTAAAGTCAATTATAAAATTCTTAAAGCATTTTTTTAAGACTTAAGTAATGGAATTTTTAAGTTTAGCTAGCTTGAAGGTGTAGACATAAGCATGGTTAACTGAACCATGTAAAACTCTTTTGTTTGAATCTCTCTTCATTTCTCTCTTTACATTTTGATTGGTTTGTTTATTATTACTTTAAATTTGTTTAAGATGTGTTTTAATTTTTATTTAAGGATTATACAATTTTTAGAAACCTAATTCACCTTCCTTCTGGGTTGCATAGCTAGTATTTTCAGCATTGATTGGTAATATAGCAATGTCCTATTAGACTAATGATGTTACATGGAATAATTATATAACATTGACCAATGATGTGCCAAGATCTTATTAGACTGACATGTTAATTTGGCATTAACCAATGATGAGGCAGTATATTATTGGACCAAAATACTAATATGGCATTGACTAATGATGTGTTCTAGCAAATCAAAACTTGCCCCATGGCGAAATTATGAGCGTCTAAATTATTTTTATCTAATGGCTATGATTTACCCAATATATCTATAACCCTAATTTAATAGCTCTAAATATATTTTTGAGCTGTATTTTCTATAATTAGCTTTCCATCTTGTACTTTCTATATATTTTAATTGTATTTTTATTTTACCCTTAGTTAAAAAATGAGTAAATAACTTAATTTCAAGCTTGGATTAAAAGTGAAGTCTCAACATGATACATGGGCTTAATTTGATAAGTTTATATATTCTATCTCTCTTATTTAAGTGGTTATTTTGACCATCATTAACATGTATCTTAACTAGATTTTACAAGGTATATTGTTTCTCTAATGAAATATTGTTGTTTTCATTTAGCATTATTTTTTAGAGAGAAAACTCTCTTCTAATATTTTGTAGATCATCTTAACTAAATATTGATAGAGAGTGCATTAAGCTATTTTATGGATGATTTTGTCACGTTGTCAACACAAACATTATTATCATCTGGCACAATGTATTCTTAACACACAATTAGTAAAAGATCCTTATCTTTTAGCACAATGAATGCTTGATACTATACTTACTAGAGTGCGAATTATGAGGAGTTGAAATGCCTTTCATAAATTAATTAGAGGTAAAAAGGAATATTATACCCATGATGAAGTGTTAAGTTTGAATTTAGAGGCTCAATCTCCTTATTTATAGAGTTTCATCTTAATTCATTCTTGCCATTTTATTTTAAATCTTAAGATAAAGAAATCACTTCTAACCAAAACACATATAAACTTAGAAACTAGCCCTGTATATAATTAAATTACATGTTAGATCAACACTCGTCACTACAAATCTATACTAGAATAGATTCGTACACTTACAAGTAAAATAAAAATTGCACAACATTTACACCTTGATTGTTCACAATAACAAGATCCTGACTTTTTATTTTTCTTTACTATTTTTTAAACCAAATAGTCCATAATTTTCAAGCATGTCCTAGATGTTCAATAAGGACAACTACTTAGTTAAGTATATTTGCAACTATGACTTGGTTTACTTGGGATGTGTAAATATGTCTATCAAGTGATTTTTGATTTGTGTATGTGAATTATCATTTGCCCTTCATTTTCAATTTCAATGGTGTAGGAATCTAGATAAGATTCTTTTATCACTTACCGTGAAAACTTATGCCTATGATCATATGACAGTTTTTTCTCTCTAAATAGAGAAAATTTTATTTCATCAAAATGACAATTGATAAAACATGAGGAAAGCAAAATTTTAATAATATATTTAAGATATCTAAAAATAGATAATGAGCCAAAACTCATATAAATTCCTAAACATCATTCAGTTTTATTTTTGTACACTGGGAAAGGTGTAATAGGTATTTGTATGGCATAACCTTAAAGTGTAAAAATGAGATACATTAGGTTGATGTCCTAAGTACCAATTATTGATTGCTAGAAAATGTATATTTATAAAGGAAAAAATCGTCATTTTACACTTCAGGTTTTACTAACTTCTTTACTTTTATGTATTTAAGTTTCTTGTGAATTTAATTATGTGTGTTTTATTATAATTAAGTATTTTACGTATTTTAGGGGTATCATGATCATTTCACAATAAATGAGATATCGGATGATAAAACGACCAGTAAATCTGAACTCAAAATGGTCGAAAATCTTAAGAGGAGTATAAAAGTAAAAATGTCACTGTTTACATATACGGTATTGTTCACATGTACGGTATTGTTCATGGTACTATTCAGGACACTGTTTATATATACTGTACAATGACGTGACATTGACAAATGATGTGGCGTTGACCGATGAAGTGGCACCGACTGATGACGTGGCAGTATTTGATTATAGGAATAATGTGGCATTGACTGATTATGTGGCGCTGACTGATGACGTGGCTTGACTGATGACGTGTCACAATCTTATTAGATAAAAATGTTTAAGCACTATTGACCTATGATGTGGCAGTATGTTAGTGGATTAGAAAAACGTGCGTACGGTACATGCATATACACGAGATAATAGCCCTGATGATGTATTTAAACCAATCAGAACTTACCACGTTGCGCAATCCTATGCATTCAAATTGTATCTATAAAAGGAGGACTCCTCTCCTAATTTGACACCCCTGAGTTCATTTTTTTGCTCCATTTTCTGAAATTCCTTCTCTATCTTATATTTTAGTAAAATTCTCATTTTATCCCTAACTCAAATATGAGTAGTTAATTTTCTTTCAAGCTTGGGTTGAAGGTGAAGTCTCAACATGTTCCATGGGCTTAATTAGTAAATTTATTTTATTTTCCCCTCAAATTTCTGTGTATGTTTTGACTTTTTATTAACAGATAGTAATAACATAATTATTACTGTCTGGCATGATAAGCCCTTACTACTATATTAATTAGAGCGTGGTTCATGAAGGGTAGATTTCTCCCTCATGATTTAATTGGTATTAATAAGGAATATTGAGCCTTGGAGCATGTTGATGCAGATCCAGATACTCGAATGCTTTATTATAACAGTTACATTTTTAATTATTCCCGCCATTTTAATTCAAAAGTTAAGATAAATTTACCATAATTTAACCATTCACTTAGAAAATTAATTCAACACACAATTAAAATCCACCTCCTCGTGGGATCGACACTCGTCACCATTAATCTATTCTATAATAGATTCATGCACTTGCGAGTTCAATAAAATTTGCACAACACCAATTACAATAGAGAATATTGATGAACAATAGTAAGATTTAAGCATATCAATATCATCGCATCCAAAATAGCATGTCTTTATCTAGAAATAGATATTTGAGTATGTAGTATTAAGTTATTGTATTACCTAAAGACATTTGATGGAGGATTTTGATTACTATAAAAAAATTATTTAATTATCAAGCGATAAAATAGTTATTTTATGCTTATATTATAATTTATATTTGTTTTTACCTAATATTTTAAGAATAATTAATTATATCTTAACTGTATTTAATTTTATATATTTTGTATATTTATTAGATAAAATATCAATTTCACATCATTCGAGAATCTAAACAGACAAAAGGATATCAAATTTAGATTTTAGAGATCCAAAAATCTTAAGATTAGTCAAGACCGACTTAAAATTTTAACTAAAGATGAAATGAAAGATAACAAGTGAGATTAAGGGCTTTTAATGTCAAGGTAGAGGACATATAAGGACATATAACAAGTGAATATATGAATAAGAAGGTTATGATGTTGCGGGACAATGGTGAAATTTTAACTAAAGGTGAAATGAAAGATTATGACATGCCACCATTGGAGGACATTAAAGATAAAGAGTATACAACCCTTAGGGTGTATGCAAGTGAAAGGAAATGAAGCACTACAATAGAAAAATATTTTCAATACTAGGCTTCCGACATTTAAGAATGATTGTTGATGAGGGAAGTTGTACTAATGTTGTTTGTACTATCATGGTTGAAAAGTTAGGGATCCTAACACTTGAGCATCTATGGCCAAATAAACTATAGTGGTTTAATGATGGTTGTGAGATGAAATTGAACAAATAAGTATTAATGACTTTTTGAATCAACAAGTACAAAAATAAGGTACTATGAGATGTTGTACCAATGTAAGGTTAACACATGTTACTTGAGTGTCCCTAGCAATTCGACAAACATGTGAAGTATGATGGCTTCACCAACAAGTATTCATTTGTGTTTACTTAATTTAACATCACCCTTGTTCCATTGAGAAAAAAGCATGTTTATGGAGCTAAGTGAGCTTGTAAAGGGATAATAATAAAAAAAAGAGTAAACAAAAAAAAAGAGAAAAAGAGAGTGAAAGTCAGAGAGGGATAATAATCGCTAACAAGTATTCATTTTGTTTACTTAATTTAACATCACCCTTATTCCATTGAGAATAAAGCATGTTTATGGGGGCCAAGTGAGCTTATAAAGGGATAATAATTAAAAAAAAAGAGTAAACTAAAGAAAAAAAAGAAAAAGAGAGTGAAAGTTAGAGAGGCTAAGAAAAATGAAAGAGAAAAAGAAAACAAATATATGGCCATTGAGAGAAAATTAAAGTGAAAACACAAATATTCATATGCAAGAGTGAATAAGATAAAAAGAGCATTGTTTTCATTTCTACCAATAATTGGACTTCTCTACAAAGAGGTGTTTTTAAACATTAACAAACTTGACTATACTGTGTCTAATTCTATTATTTCTTTTTTGCAAAATTATAAGCATGTCTTTCTCGAGGAAGCGCCACATTATTTACCTCTGATCTAAAGGATTAAGCATTAAATTGATTTCATGCTCAATGCAACCATTCTAAACCAATTAGCCTATAAGAGCAACCTGAATAAGACAAAGGAACTGTAAAGACAGGTTCGTGAGTTAATGGAAAAAAGGGCATGAGAGAAAGCATAAGTCTATGTGCAGTCCTAGTTTTACTGGCTCTTAAGAAGGATGAAACTTAAAGAATATATTTAACTACCTCGCCATCAATAACATAATAATAAAGTATAGACATCACATTCTTAGACTAGATGATATGCTTGATGAATTACATAAGTCTTGTGTATTTTCTAAAATTGATTTTGAAAGCAGTTATCATCATATTAGAATGAAAGAAAGAGATGAGTGGAAAATTGCTTTTAAAGCAAAACATAGCTTATTTCAATCGTTAGTCATGCTTTTTAGTTTAACTAATATTTTGAGCACTTTATAAGATTTATAAATCATATTAAGCTTTTATTGGCAAGTTTGTTATTATTTATTTTGATGATATCCTCCTATATAGCAAAAACTTGGACAATCATATGGCATATTTGAAATCTATTTTAAATGCACTTACAAAAAAATGCTATTTGGTAATATGAAAAAGCATACATTTTGCATTGTTAAACTTGTGTTTCTAGGATTTGTCGTGAGTAAATAGGGTATGTAAGTTGATGAGGAGAAGATACGTGTAATCTGATAGTGGTCGACTCCTATAACATAAGTAATGTGACAAGCTTTCACAAACTTGCTAGTTTCTATTAGTGGTTTGTGAAAGATCTCAGCACATTGCTCGCATTGCTTACTAACATAATCAAGAAAAACATTTAGATTCAAGTTCAAAAAAGAATAAGAGAAGCTATTTCAAATGATCAAGCAAAAGCTAGTAAATGATCTTTTATTATCGATGGCTAACTTTAATAAAACATTTGAATTAAACGTGATGCTTCAAATTTTATTTTTTATAGGCACAATTTCAATATAGAAGAGACGACCAATTGCTTACTTTATTGAGAAACTAAGTGGCCAACATTAAACTAACCTGCTTATGAAAAAGAGTTGTAAGTTAGTTCAAGCATAAAAAATGTGGTAACACTACCTATGGCCTAAGGAGTTTATGATTCACACTGATATAAGTCTCTCAAACATCTTAAAGGCCAACACAAACTAAAAAAGAGCACATGTTCATTAGGTAGAATTCATAGAAATGTTTACATATATCATTCATTATAAATAAAGTAAGGAAACTTTTGTTGGAGATGAGCTTTCCCATTGGTATTTCTTAATGTCGATACTTAATGCTAAATTGCTTGGTTTTAAACATATTAAGGAATAGTATGTTAATGACCATGATTTTAGTGTTAAATACCAAGTTAGCAAAAAGACTACGATTGCCAAGTACTTTAAGCATAACGGTTGCTTGTTTCAGAAGAAAAAGTTATATAAGCTTAATTATTCTTTGAGAGATTTGTTAATAAGAGAATCCTATGAAAAAGGATTAATATGGCATTTTAGTAGTTTGAAGAAACAATTCTATTGGCCACATATGAAACAAGATATTAGGAGACATTATGGTAAATGTGTCATTTATTGGCAAGACAAATTGAAAATACAACATCATAGATTATACATGTTGAGTGTTAGAAAGTGTATATTTATAAAAGAGAAAATCATCATTTTACACTTTAAATCTCACTAACATTGTTATTTTTATATATTTAAGTATTTTGTTATTTAATTATATGTATTTTATTATAATTATGTATTTTATGTATTTTAGGGACATTATGATCGTTTCACAATGAACGAGTGATTAGATAGCAAAACGGACGTCATATATGGACTCAGGACGGTTGAAAACCTTAATAGGAGCAATAAAGGAAAAAGTCATTGTTCACATATACGGCACTGTTCATACGTACGGTACTGTTCACGACATTGTTCATGTATACGGACCGATGATGTGGCAACTACCTATGACGTGGCAGTATCTGATTGGATGAATTATGTAGATTGACTGCTTATGTGGCGTTGACCGATGACGTGGCGTTGACCGATGATGTGTCACGATCTTATTGGACTAAATTTCTTATGTACTGTAGATCGATGACGTGGCAGCATCTCAGTGGAGCAAAAATCGTGTGCACAGTACATGCGCTTACATGGGATTATTTACTATTCAGGCGGCATTACTGTACAAATGTTGATTGTTGACTGTTGACTGATGACGTGGCGCAATCCTGAGCATCCGAATTGTTTTTAATCCAATGGTCACGATTCACTCAATGTATCTATAAAAAGGGGGCTCTCCCCCCCTAATTTGATACCCCTGAATTCATTTCTAAACTTAGATTTCTGAAATTCCTTCTCCTTCTTATAGTTTCTTTGTATTTTAATAAAATTTCCTTTTTTATCCTTAGTTAAAATATGAGTAGCTAATTTCTTTTTGAGCTTGAGTTGAAGGTGAAGTCTCAACATGTTCCATGGGCTTAATTTGGTAAATTTACTTTCTCTTCCCCTCTAATATTTGTGGTTGTTTTGACTTTTCGTCGACAAATAATAATAGTCTTGTCTAGATACAGCTCTGGTTAAACCGGCACCCTAGTACAAGGTTATTATTATTTGGCACGATAAGCCCTTGGCACCATACTTATTGAAGAGTGGTTCATGAGGTGTGGAATCCCCCCTTATGATTTAATTGGCATTAATATAGAATATTTAGCCCATGGAGCATGTTGATGCGGATCCGGATACCCAAGTGCTTTATTATAACAGTTTCATTTTTAATTATTCCCACCATTTTAATTCAACAATTTAGGACAAAATTACCATAATTTAATTATTCCCATTAAAAAGAAAATTAATTCTGCATATAATTAAAATCAACCTCCTCGTGGGATCGACACTCGTCACCATTAATCTATTCTACAATAGATTCGTGCGCTTGCGAGTTCATTAAAATTTGCACAATAAGTTTTTGGCGCCGTTGCCGGGGAGGTAAGTTATTTTAATTTGTTGAATTAATTTTTTTTTGTTTTCTTGTATTTTTCCTTATAACAAAATAATTCTATAATTTAATTTTTGTAATTTAAATTTTTGCAATTTAATTTTTGTAATTTAATTTCTATAATTTAATTTCTGTAATTTAATTTTATTATGTGATTTCTTTAACTTTCTGTACTTTAATTTTTCATTTTTCTTTGTAATTTTTTTTGTTTATCTCGTAATTTATTTTAATTTATTCGTAAAATTAATTCGTAGAATTAGTTTTTTTAAGTAAATTTTTTTTGCTTTCTTTAAAAATTATAAAAAAATTAGAAAAATATAAAAAAATAAAAAAAAGTGAATCTGTAATTTAATTTTGGTAATTTAAATTTCTTTAAATTTCAATAATTTAATTTCTTTGTAATTTCTTTAAATTTCTATAATTTAATTTCTGAGTTATTTTTCTTCGTAATTTTTATTTATTCTGTTAATTTATTATAGAATTAAATTTTTTTAAGTAATTTTTTTTCCTGTAATTTAATTTTGTTTTTTTTTCTCTTCTTTATATTTCTGTAATTTAATTTTTCATTTTTCTTTGTAATTTATCTTCCTATTTTATTTTTAGTTAATCTATTTCTTGTATTTTCTTTTTAGCACTTGAGTGTATGTTTATAGTACGGTTATAACAACGTCACAAGGTTAGTATTGTAATTTCTCTCTCCTCTTTATTTTTATTTATTTTATTTTCATTTATTTTATTCTTTGCATGCATGGTCGAAGGTCATTATCACCTAATCTTGAACCTTTAGACCTTGATTTGGAAAAAACACTTCGCACTCACAAACACACTGTTTTTCAAAAGAAATTTGAAATGGATTTGCAACATCAGCAACCAGAACCACAAAAGAGGCCATTTAAGGATTATTTTAATCCTTTAGCTAATTTGAGCACATCATGCATAAGGTACCCAAATGTAGCTGCTAGGAGTTTTGAATTAAAACCTAATGTGCTAAACTGTCTCCCCACATTCTATGGCCTAGAAAATGAGGACCCATATAATCATCTGAATGATTTTCATGCTATAACCACCAAACTACAACCTTTACTCCAACACATATAACCCTGGATCGAGAGATTACCCCAATTTTTCATGGTCTCAAGGATTCCAACAAAATAGACCATCAGTTCCACCTCCACCAATGCAACCAGTTCCTCAAATGTCTTAAGCCTCTCAACCACCATTTAGACCATACAATCAGAACCCAAACCATTCTCAACCCAAACCATGGGAGGAGACATCCCAAAATTTTAGAAATCTTACTAACTCCAAGATCGAGCAGCAGAACCGCACCATTGATGAATTACGAAATGAGATGAGAGCGGGCTTCAACTCACAGGCCCAATCAATTTCTAACCTTGAGAAAATGGTGGGACAACTTGCCTCTTCAGTTCAAACTTTGGCCATGACCGTTGAAAAAAGAAAATTCCCAAGTCAACCAGTGCCAAACCCTAAAGCAGTGCATGAAATAAGTACCAGTTCGCCACAGCAGCATGGAGAGGTCAAAGTAGTGATGACCTTGTGAAAAGGAAAAGAAGTCGACAACAAAGTGGAGATGCCAAAATCAATTCAGATTGTACCTGTGAACACTGAGGAATCATCATCAGAGGAGAAAGAGGAAACTAACCCACGAGAATATGTTCCTAAAGCTCCATTTCCTCAGAGGTTAGCTAAAGGGAAGAAAGGAAAATCCACAGGTAAGATTCTTGAAATCTTCAAACAGGTAAGTGTTAACATCCCTTTACTTCAAGCCATAAAACAAGTGCCATCATATGCCAAGTTTCTTAAAGACCTTTGTACTAAAAAGAGAAATATTCATGTTCAGAAAAAGGCCTTTTTAACAGAAAATATTAGTTCTATACTCCAACATAAAATGCCTCTAAAATGCAAAGATCCAGGCTCCCCCACTATTTCATGTAGTATAGGGAACCACACAATTGAGAATGCTTTGTTGGATTTAGGAGATAGTGTAAATCTGTTACCTTACTCTGTATTTGTGAAACTTGGACTGGGCGAATTACACCCAACTCCAGTGGTGTTACAGCTTGCAGATCGATCTATGAAAATACCACGTGGTATTGTGGAGGAAGTGCTTATCCAGGTAGATAAGTTTTATTTTCCTGTTGATTTCATTGTAATTGACACTCAACCAGTGCAAGATTCAAGGAAGCATATCCCCATTATCTTGGGTCATCCATTTTTGGCAACTGCCGATGCTCACATTCAATACAGGACTGGAAATATGCAGTTGTCATTTGGCAATATGACCATGGAACTAAATATTTTTAACATTGCCAAACAACCTCACAGTACCGATGATGAAATTGTAGATGTGGATTTAATTGATGAATTGGTTTATCATACATCTCCTTTAAACCTTAGTGATGACCCTTTACTGACATGTTTAACTCACTTTGGTTTGGATTTTAATATTAACAGGTCGATTGATGAGGTTAATGCCTTATTGAATTCATCGCCATGCATGGACATTGATAAGTGGAAGACAAGGATAGAGCAATTGGTACCATTGATAGAAAATCTCATCTCATCATCAGAATCACTACCAGGAATTGAGCTCAAACCTTCACTCGACCCTTTGAATTCTACATTCTTGGAAGAAGAAAAAATATTGTCAAAAATCATCTCATCCTCTCCTGATTACAAACAAAAGAACACAGACATCATTGATCCCATTTTTTGTTCAAAAAGGAGGATACAACTGGCAAAACTAGAGGATATTCGTAACGACAAAAATGCTAAGGACTACAGAAAGCGAATGAAAATCCTCCGTGACAAGCGGAGCATTAGAAAATCTTTCACACCAGGTCAGAAAGTATTTTTGTTCAATTCTCAAGGGCACGTTTCTCCAAGTAAGTTACGCTCTCGATGGCCGGTCTATTTACGAATCATACTGTTTTTCCACATAGAGCCATTAAATTTAAGAATCCAAGAAACGGTGTAATTTTTAAAGTTAATGGTCAAAAAAGTAAAGTCATATCACGAATACCAACCATGTGGAGAAAACAGCATAAAATATTGAAGTGACCTGACATTTTTTCTTTTCGTTTCTTTCGGTGATTTAAAGTTTTCTTTTCTATTTTTAATTATGTTTGTGAAAGTGTGTCTGTTTAACTTTTAAGCTTTTAATTTTTATCATTTTCCTCATGAATATGTCAACTAAAAAGTATCTCTTCAGCATTCTTAGACAGTTTCGACGTATTCAATCTCATCTCAGAGGTCAGATACGATTTTGTAAAACACATCGTATCTGGCAGCTACAACCACCAGAGTTAGTAGCCCATGTTGAGGATTTAGAAAGCCAACTCCGAGAAATTGATAGAGGCATCTACAACATCCAATTGGAGCTTGAGGTAAATTCAATAAGAGGACGATTTTAGTTTGTTTTGTGTGTTTTAATTTATTTTCTTGTTTGTGTATTTTAGTTTGCTTTGTGTGTTTAAAGTTTGTAACCCCGGTCAAGTGGCGGATAACGGTACTCCGTGACAATCAAGTCGATTACTTCAGTTTTCCCACAATAACTGATATTCTAAGACGAAGGTATAGACAGAAATGAGATTTTAGAAAACCTTCACAAACGATTCCCTTCGCTTCCTCAGAATGCCCTACTTTTAATTTATCAAGCCCGGTCCGAACGCATACGATTGCTTATGAAGAATAACATCCCTGCTAACATCCGTTGGTTAATCGAGGCAAAAGTTCGCTTAGCAGGTGAGTTACCTCCCAAATTTATTGCATACATGCCTGGTTGTGGTAAAGGAAATTATGCGAGAAAACGACGAGCTCAAAGACTTTCTGTTGCTTGTCATAAATGTGCCAGAATGATATGCAATAAAAAATCATGTTCTTTAGGAATGGTGTCTGATAACAGAGAAGATAAGATTCAATTCATTAGGGATGGCTTGAATAAGGAGTCATTGGATGATATCCTTTTGTCTCTTGAAACACATCCCAGTGGATACATCCAACATGCAATACTCCAGTTATGGCCATTATTCCAGAAAGAATGTGCAAACTATAGTCTCGGGAATCTGACTATAAAAGATCCTGTTTGCCAGTTTGTAAGAAAACTGGATGGGAAGCCTATCCTCGACCCATAGAGGGCATTCAAGCCGTTTCTAGACATAAAACCAGAGGAAGATGTGAGCCACAATCACAACTATCTGTAAATATCCTTTTACCTCTCTGTTCTTTTATTTCACTGTTATTTTACTATTTGCATTATTGTTTTTAATAATTTCATTTACTTTTTCTTTTTACTATTTTCTTTTTGACTTTTTGAGCCATGTGCCTTACACGTTAATTGATATAATGTCCCATACACAGCTGTAACCAATTGTCACCAAGGTCTTTAAATGCGAATTAATTTTACTGAGCACTCACAAGTTGTTTTTAAGCAATATCTTAATGGCAGCTTCTTCTAGTAAACAATTCAAGAACATTTGTGTGCTTTCTGGGTTCCATTATGGCAAACATAAAGAGTTCATAGAGGCAGCCATAGATCTTGGTCTAAAAATAGCAGAGAGAAAATTGCACTTGGTGTATGGAAGAGGTGACCGAGGGTTATCCAAAATGGTATCAGAAGCTGCTTTTGTCAGAGGGAGCCAAGTGTTAGGCATCATCCCTCAAATCCTAAAACCTTTGGGTTGTTTGTCTCATTCACCAACTGGAGAAGAGTTAGTCGTCTCAGGTATGCAAGAACGAATAACTGAAATGCTCAATCATGCCGATGCTTTTATTTTCCTTCTAGGCGATCTTACAACTCTTGAAGCACTAATGACATTAGCATCTTGGTCCCATCTGAACATTCATCAGAAACCCATTGGTTTGTTAAATGTCAATAACTTTTACGATGGCTTTCTCGCATTTCTTAACCATGCAATAAAAAATTATTTCATTCCTTCCTCAGTGAAACAAATCTTTATTTGTGCACACACTGCTAATGCGCTACTTGATCTGTTACAAGCTTATCAACCAGAGCCAGATCCCAAGGCTATTGTGTTGGAGTGTTCAAATAATGATGGTAATAGTAGCGGCAGTAAGAAGTACAAATTAGATTTAACTCTCCGCTTGTAAATATTTTCTTCTGTGTTGCAGCACCCAGGTGATGTCTTCTAAACTCTACTTCTTTCCTTTCAAACATTGAGGACAATGTTTCGTTTTGCTTGGGGGGAGGGAATAGTTGACAATTGTGAAATGTTGAACTAACCATGACTAACTTTTTGAATAGAAGATGGCTAAATATGGAGTATAGTGACTCTAGAAACGCATCTTCTTAGTTAAAAAAATAAAAAAAAACAAAATATATATATATATTTGTGTGTGTTTCTTTTCTAACCTTTGTTTTTCTCCTTTATAAATATATGTTTTTATAAAAAATCATTTTTCTTTAAAGTCGAAGATGATGAAATTGTGAGTTCTTGATATTGGATGATATGATGACTTTCAATTTTAGTATTTGTAATCTTTGATAAACACCATGTTTATCTTCTTGATATTGGGGATAAATAAAAAAAATAAATTATTTTTCTTTAATTTTTCTTTTTTTGTCCATTTTCATGTTTTCTTTTTTCTATGTTTAGAATAGGTTGGAAATAGTGGAAGTCTTTGCAAAAAAAAAAATTGTGAGTTCTTTAATATTGGATGATATGATGACTTTCTAACTATCCTCTCTAGTCTTAGTTCCTTTGTATTATCTTTGATCCTTATTCCTTTTTTGTTTATACTTGATGATAATAATCATTCCAAAAATCTTTCATGTTTCACTATTCTACATGTTGATATTTGGGGACAAATATAAGTTGAAAAATGAAAGAATGCACATGTCATAATAAATTCGATGAACAAGTGAGTTTTTGAGCTTATTAATTTTTCTTTGAGCCCCCTTGTTCCGCAAGTAACGCTTGTTCCGCAATAGATTTTCTTTTGTCCATTTTTCATGTTAGACTAGTCATCGCTACCATATTCGCTTTGCTTTATCCGCCAGTAGGGGATCATTCTCTCGCAAAAAGGCTTTATTATTTCATTGGATGATCATTTTACTCTAGATTTTCTTGAATTTGAATTGAAAAAAGTGCAACCCTCCCAAAAATAAAAAAAAAATGACCTAACCAACGGGTAGATGGATGTGGAGGGTTGTCCTCATTCGAAAAATGGACGCTCATCTAAATGTCCATTTAATTAGTCCCAGATATGGAAGATTATTTAGGAGTCCTAAAAGATGATGGAAGGTCATTTTTTTAGACCCGATTGGAAGGTCATTTTTGACCCGTTTGAGCCTTTCTAGCCATCCTTATTATTTAATATCCATAGTTAGCCCTTTTAAGCCATTTATTTAAAAAAAAACCTTTTCTTTATTAACTTATCATCCTGACCCACTCCAATTTGGAGTATTACCCGATATCATACAAGTTTCATCCACCTATTCATGTTTGAGAAAAAAATATAAATAATCATTTTTGTTCAGTGAAGTTGTGCCATATAAAAAAAAAGAAGAAAAAAAGAAAAAAAGAAAAAAAAGGAAAAAAAAAGATGTACAATAGTAATAAATAAGCAAAATGTATCTTGTAAAAAGTTCTTGAATTTTTTCTCAAACATATATATTTTATTTCCCTATTTTCCTTTCTTTGTTAGCCATGTCCCTAACTTACGTTACGTCATAATAAAAGTCCTTCCTGATTTTAGGGAACTATAGTCTAACATAAAAGCTAGTTATATGGGTAATTAAGATATAGTGATGCATATAAAATAAAAAAAAATGATGAATACATTGGGTTGACTAATACTTTATTTGAGATCGTATTATTTCTAAGCTATGGGCATATTTTTCATCTTGGTGAGAGTGTATGATATTTCTTTATTATTTTCTCTCAATTTACCATTCATTGTAGTGACAAAATTTTATTGGGATTAATTTCTTTGTGAGACTGTCACTACAACCGGTGAGATTTTGGGGTTGGATATGTCATTCTTGAAAGTGGCCTCATTACTATTGCTACAATAAAGTCTGCTGGACTGATGCATATGGATGGTTGATATGGGTGTAATATTCCTTTAGACTGGAGATAATGCTTGTACTTTTATTTGATTGTTATCATTAATCTGATTGAATAAACACATGTGTTTCATTTCAAAAAAAAAAAAGTTTTAAATTTTATCTTCGCTTTATTTGCTAGGGACTAGCAATAAGCTGGTTGGGGGGTGTGTTGAGTGTTAGAAAGTGTATATTTATAAAGGAAAAAATCGTCATTTTACACTTTAAATCTCACTAACATTGTTATTTTTATTTATTTAAGTATTTTGTTATTTAATTATATGTATTTTATTATAATTATGTATTTTATGTATTTTAGGGACATTATGATCGTTTCACAAAGAACAAGTGATCAGACAGCAAAACGGACGTCATATTTGGACTCAGGACGGTCGAAAACCTTAAGAGGAGCATTAAAGGAAAAAGTCACTGTTCACATATATGGTACTGTTCATACGTACGGTACTGTTCACGGTACTGTTCACGACACTGTTCATGTATACGGACCGATGATGTGGCAACTACCTATGACGTGGCAGTATCTGATTGGATGAATTATGTGGATTGACTGCTTATGTGGCGTTGACCGATGACGTGGCGTTGACCGATGATGTGTCACGATCTTATTGGACTAAATTTCTTATGTACTGTAGATCGATGACGTGGCAGCATCTCAGTGGAGCAAAAATCGTGTGTACAGTACATGCGCTTACATGGGATTATTTACTATTCAGGCGGCATTACTGTACAAATGTTGACTGTTGACTGTTGACTGATGACGTGGCGCAATCCTGAGCATCCGAATTGTTTTTAATCCAATGGTCACGATTCACTCAATGTATCTATAAAAAGGGGGCTCTCCCCCCCTAATTTGATACCCCTGAATTCATTTCTAAACTTAGATTTCTGAAATTCCTTCTCCTTCTTATAGTTTCTTTGTATTTTAATAAAATTTCCTTTTTTATCCTTAGTTAAAATATGAGTAGCTAATTTCTTTTTGAGCTTGAGTTGAAGGTGAAGTCTCAACATGTTCCATGGGCTTAATTTGGTAAATTTACTTTCTCTTCCCCTCTAATATTTGTGGTTGTTTTGACTTTTCGTCGACAAATAATAATAGTCTTGTCTAGATACAGCTCTGGTTAAACCGGCACCCTAGTACAAGGTTATTATTATTTGGCACGATAAGCCCTTGGCACCATACTTATTGAAGAGTGGTTCATGAGGTGTGGAATCCCCCCTTATGATTTAATTGGTATTAATATGGAATATTTAGCCCATGGAGCATGTTGATGCGGATCCGGATACCCAAGTGCTTTATTATAACAGTTTCATTTTTAATTATTCCCACCATTTTAATTCAACAATTTAGGACAAAATTACCATAATTTAATTATTCCCATTAAAAAGAAAATTAATTCTGCATATAATTAAAATCAACCTCCTCGTGGAATCGACACTCGTCACCATTAATCTATTCTACAATAGATTCGTGCGCTTGCGAGTTCATTAAAATTTGCACAATAATACACCATGTTGGCAATACCCAAATGCCTTAAACTAATGTTTGAATGGTTTTATGCAAGGATTACCAAGGTCTAAATGAAGGAAAGACTAAATTTTTATGTTATTGATAGATTTTCTAAGACAATTTCATGCCACAAGATAGATGATGCTTATAATGTCGTTGACTCGTTCTTTAGTGAGATTGTGAGCTTGTATGGTATACCTAAGACAATTATTTTTTAAAAGGATGCTAAGTTTTCTAGTTATCTCTGAAAGACATTGTGGGCTAAGTTATAAATTAAGTTGTTGTTTGTAACTACTTGTCATCCTCAAATTGATGGTCAAACAAAAGTTGTGAATATAACTTTATCTACTCTATTAAGGGCTATTATTAAAAAGAACATCAAAACTTAGAATGATTGTTTGCCACATGTTGAGTTTGCTTGTAATCATTCTGTTTATTCTATAATTAAATATTCATTGTTTCAAATTATTTATCATTTTGATCTCTCCATTGGATATAATTGCATTACCTATTTTTGAGTATGTTAACTTAGATGATAAGAAAAAAGCTAAAATTGTTAAGTGATACATGAGATGGTCGAGTTCAATATTGAGTAAAGAGTTAAGTATATGCTAAACAAGTCAACAAAAGGCAATGCAAGCTAGTATTTGAACCTAGTGATTAGGGGTGGTTACACATGTATAAGGAACGATTTCCTGAATAAAAGAAATCTAAATTATTACCTCAAGAGGATAGTCCTTTCCAAGTCTTGGAATGGATCAATGACAATCCATACGAGCTAGATTTGCTCCGTGATTACAACATAAATGTTACTCTTAATTAAGTTATTTTGATGTAGGTGCTAATTTGAGGATAAATAATTTTCAAGAAATGAATGATGAGATTAAGGTCAAATCTATTACAAACACATGGGATGAGACATATTCAGATCTTATTTAAGTTGCCATTAGACATATCAAAAGAGCTTGTGGAAAGAAATTTAAAAAAAGCACTTAATGGGCTGATTCAAGCAACTTAGGCTTATTAAATTCGTAAAGGCTTGTTGAAAGAATTTAATATGATTTGGACCACTAAATGCGTTATCCGGGCTCTTAAAGTTTTCAAATAACCATCATCGTGCATAAACAAGCTAGCTTGCATATTATGGCTAGAAAATATGCTACTTCTCTTTTTGGATTTCTTAACTAGGCAAATGGTGAGATAAATTAGCTATTTCTCTTTAATTGCATAGTTTCTATTTTAATTGATATAAGGAATTAAAACCATTTAAGATTTTTACTTATTTGCTTTAGATTAGGTACTTTCTTTAGGTAATTAGTTCTTTTTTATTTTTGTTTGGGATTTATTTTCAAAAATTTCAAAGGTAATTATGGGATGAAAATTCTTGTACCTATCTATATATGATATCCTCGCATCTAATAAGAGAGATAGATCAACTTTGATGCAATTGGAGTTAGGTTAATTCTCTTTGGTTCTTAAATTAACTCTTTGAACTTATTAGATTTTTATGGCATTCAAACTTTTAACTTATCAATTAGCCCATCCACAGCTCATTGTAGAATCCTCGTATATACCAAGGTTTATGTGTTCATTGATCATCATGTTGCGATTCCATTTGATTCTAGGTCTAGAATCTAATCTTAAAGACTAAATTATATGTTCCTGAAAAATATTAACTTAGTTATTATTCATGGACATAAAAATAAGGAATTAACATGGAGGTTCAATATTACCTACTACTTTTTTAGGTTGCACTTTATTGAGTGTTAGAAAGTATATATTTATAAAGAAGAAAATCCTCATTTTACACTTTAAATCTCACTAACATTGCTACTTTTATTTATTTAAGTATTTTGTTATTTAATTATATGTATTTTATTATAATTATGTATTTTATGTATTTTATATATTTTAAGGGCATTACGATCGTTTCACAATGAACAAGTGATCAGATAGCAAAACGGATGTCACATTTGGACTCAAGACGGTCGAAAACCTTAAGAGTAGCTTTAAAAGAAAAAAAGTCACTGTTCACATATACGGTACTGTTCATAACACTGTTCATGTATACGGACCGATGATGTGGCAACTACCTATGACGTGGCAGTATCTGATTGGACGAATTATGTGGTATTGACTGCTTATGTGGCATTGACCGATGACGTGGCGTTGACCGATGATGTGTCACGATCTTATTGGACTAAATTTCTTATGTACTATAGATCGATGACGTGGCAGCATCTTAGTGGAGCAAAAATCGTGTGTACAGTACATGCGCTTACATGGGATTATTTACTATTCAAGCGGCATTACTGTACAAATGTTGACTGTTGACTGTTAACTGATGACGTGGCGCAATCCTGAGCATCCGAATTGTTTTTAATTCAATAGTCACGATTCACTCAATGTATCTATAAAAAGGGGGCTCTTCCCCCCTAATTTGATACCCCTGAATTCATTTTTAAGCTTAGATTTCTGAAATTCCTTCTCCTTCTTGTAGTTTCTTTATATTTTAATAAAATTTTCTTTTTTATGCTTAGTTAAAATATGAGTAGCTAATTTCTTTTTTAGCTTGGGTTGAAAGTGAAGTCTCAACATGTCCCATGGGCTTAATTTGGTAAATTTACTTTCTCTTCCCCTCTAATATTTGTGATTGTTTTGACTTTTCGTCGATAAATAATAATAGTCTTTTCTAGATACAGTCCTGATTAAACTGGCACCCTAGTACAAGGTTATTATTATTTGGCACGATAAGCCCTTGGCACCATACTTATTGGAGAGTGGTTCATGAGGTGTGGAATCCCCCCTTATGATTTAATTGGTATTAATATGGAATATTTAGCCTATGGAGCATGTTGATGCGAATCCGAATACCCAAGTACTTTATTATAACAGTTACATTTTTAATTATTCCCACCATTTTAATTCACAATTTAGGATAAAATCACCATAATTTAATTATTTCCATTAAAAGAAAATTAATTCGGCATATAATTAAAATCAACCTCCTCGTGGAATTGACACTCGTCACCATTAATCTATTTTACAATAGATTCGTGCGCTTGCGAGTTCAATAAAATTTGCACAACACACTTGCGCAAGCATTTATGGTGGTAAAACTACTTATTTTGGTTGTGCTTTTGGAATTTGTATGGACCTTACTTGGTGAGCTTTATTTGTTCTTGAAAATGAGTATTAACATAGACACTTTTTGAAACTTATTCCACGACCAAGTCCTACTAGTAGAGCTTTTTGTTCTACTATGGTTAGGTTTGGATAGCTTAAGCCATTATCTAATAAAAACCCTAGCAAAGAATTGATGCTACCTTAACCAATTAGTCTCTAAGATCAAATCCTATACTTGGAATTGAATTGAACCGTGGCCCAATGCTTAATAGAAGCACGAACCTTGGTACATGAGAATGCCACACTCAAGGTTTGAATGCTATGAAAATTCAATAAGTTCAAAGATTCATTTAAAAACTTAAGAGAATTAAACTTTCAAGCAAATTACATGAAAAACTTACCTCTTTTTTAATTGAATCCAAGTACATTATATAAGGTTGTTTTACATGAATTTCTAGCTTATAATCACCCTTGGAATTTCAAAAATAAACCTAAATCATATAAGGAAAGTCATATCAAATCAAATCAAAATCAACACTTAAAGAAAATGCCTAATCTAAAGGAAAGAAAGAAAGTCTCCTAAACAACTTAAATGCCTTACATCAATTCTAAAAACACATGTTACTAATAAAAATGGAAAGTAGGCAATTAAAAGATAAATAGCTAATATATAATGCCATTTGCCTTCTCAAAAATAGGAAAGTACCGAAAATGAAAGTACCTTATTTTTCTGCCATAATGTGTAAGCCAACTTGTGATTTTGTAAGATGATTATTTAAAAACTTTAACAATTTGAATCACACATTTGGTAGTCTGATTATCATATACAATTCTTTCAATATGACTTCATGAATTTGATTTAACCCAAGTAGCTTGAATTAACTTATTAAGAACTTATTTGAATTTCTTTACACAAACTCTTATAAAGAGTCTGATAGAAAGTTGAATGGGATCTAAATATGTCTCATTCCATATACTTGTGGTAGCCTTATCCTGAATCTCATCAATATCTTTCTCCTTTTACAATGTCAAATGCTATATCAACTCAATGAAATTTTAAATATCTATACCTTATAAGCTATGCATTCTTTTCTAGTTGTCTCTCATTTTATGACATATACTGTGTTTGACTATGGATCTTCTCTTATAAAATGATTTCCTCTTGTCATTCACTTCTTTTCTTCTATTTAATATAGGCCTCTTAGGTTGAAAGGCCTATCAATTTTAGTCCAGTTAGTCTTATTTAGAAGGGGATTAATTGTTGCTGAAATAGTAAGCATATATGCTTTCTTTGTTAAGCTTCTGTAAACATAATCAAATGTCTTACCATGACTATATAAAATTCCTATCATGACATGCTTGCATAGAATCCCAATTATCCGCCACCCACCATACTCACAATACTATTTATTAAAGTCGAAAATGTAATGCTTTCCATGTTAGGCATAATCCCTACAACTTCAAATTGATATTTGCTTGCTTTTATAATAGACACTCATTAAATAGCCTTAGTAATCTTAGCAATTTTTTTTTTGTACTCTTTGGTATATTTAAACCCTAATCCTCATACTTATCTCTTCTCTTTATCAACCTTTTTTATAAGATTTATTCTACTAAACTTAAGAAGCTTTAGAATCAATATCCTTCTATAATCATGCAAATAACCATTCCATGACTAGCATGTTGTTTGTCACATGATCAGTATTGTAAGATGAGTTGAAATGATGGCATGAACATGTGCTTAGATCATTGTCAATCAGCCACTTGTAAGCATTTTCATCAATTTTATTGTTATCATTGCATTATCAAATTGAATCTTGTTAGTGGCTCTTGCTTTTTTTCAAAAGCACTCTCTCAAAATCTTAGTTGAATATTGTTTTCTAAAATTGGCATATACATGCATTGCATAGTTTCTAATTTTTGAACTTGGAAACACATCTTAAATAGCATAAATGAAGCCTTTCTACCTTTCAGACATAAATGTGATAGCCATATCATTATGGATATTCATATGCTCTTTAAATAGTTTCAAAAACCTTGTCTAAATCTCCCTCGATTTAACCTCATATCTATACACAATCAAAGAAAAAACATCATTATTTGCTTTTAAAGTATCAGTAGAAATCAAAATGCTTCCCAAATATGTCTTTAAGTGGCAATCATCTAAACCAGTGAATCTTTTGCACCTTATCATGAATCCCTGTTGTTGAGCTTTGAAACTAATGAAAATTCTCTTAAATTTATTCTTGATTCCAAATAATTCTTGATTGATCTTTACTATTATGCCATTGTTAGTCATAAGCAAAAGATTAGCATAACAGTTGATAGAACATATGAAATAATATAATCACCCTAATGCATATTTAGTAACTTTTCTTAGCCCTGTATAGTGTTCTCTTATTTATAATAGACAAATCTACTTATAACTTAAAAGCTATGGAAGATGAGGAAATATGAGGATTTCACTTGATTACACAAAATATTTCTCAACTACCCAGTTTTAAGAATCTTAATAAGTGGTCCGCATATGCGCACTTGTTTAATTTTATCTATCATCAAGGAAGTATGAATTCTCAACTTGTACCTTTTGTTTGAGGATAAAGCAGTGACTGTAGCCCTCTCATTATTTTCTCTATATAGGCACAATCTTGTTGATTTGTAGACTCCTATTAGATTGTAAAGTCCTTGAAGATATTACTAAATTCATCCATAGTAGAAAACATCAGACCAGCCTTTAATATAATTTCTTCATCAGCCATTTGTCTGAACCTTTATGCTCTTAATTCTCTTGCCATATCTAAACTTAAATAAATATCATCAGGTAAAGTATCCTTATCAGTGTTTTCATAACCAATAGAAGTGTCTTGTCATTAGAATTAGAATTATCACTAGAATCTATTATATTTTCTACATCTATATTGTCAATTTTCACAATTTCCCACCTTCACCATTAGTCCAATTTATAGAATCCATATTGTTGGTATCATCGTCATATAGTGTTTTATTATCAACTTTGTATAATGGTTCATCCTTTTAATTAGTAGTTTGTTCATAATAAATTACTTCTCTTATTGTAGGTTGGTTACCTCCCTCGCAAGATTTAAGTATTTTCTTAAGAGTATTTTTAAGAGAATTTTTAAGAATAAAAGGTGTGTGATGATTTTAAAGAATTCTAATTGCACTTCTTCTAATAGCAATGACTTCATTTCTAGGCCAGAGTGGGCAAACGGTTTGGTTTTTATCAAATGGAGAAAATTCAATTTGGTTCAGAGGATAAAAACTAAATAATTTGAAAATAAACAAACCGATTGGTTTGTATTTGGTTCGGTCAAAACCAAACCGAACCAACAAAGCGATCGGTTTGTTTCAATTTAAAAAAATATTTAATTTAAAATATACAAAGAAAAATTTGTTTCAATTCCTAAAACTAACCCTAGATCAGCACGGCAACAAAAGCCATCTTTCTCAAGCTTCACAACAATCTTCCTTGATCACAGCCTCTCACGGACTCATCCCTCATGCATGGTCAGCCTCACCTGATCACGGACTCATCATTCATGGTCTCACTCTCATCGTCAGCTGCCGCTCATCTCGCTAGTCGTTGCAAGCTCTCTCCGTCGTTGCTATCGCACGGGTGAACGTGAGCAGCACTAAGTTGAGTGTAGTTTCACTCACTGACTCACCGTTAGTAGCAACTAGTTCAATTTTATTTTAGTCTAATTCAATTCAATTTCACCTGAATTATTGTTTGATTGATTTCTTTTTTGTAAATAAAAAATGGGTTGATCTATTTGGTTGCTAATTTAAGGCATGCGGGTTTGATTTGATTTTTTTTTGGTTATGATGTGTTTCGTTTGATTTAATCATTCACTAGTTGATTTTGATTTGCGTAATTTGTAACTGATATTGGATTGTAAAAACTGCAAATTTAAAAGCTGTTGATTAGGAAAACTGTAAAATTTAGGTACTTACTCTATTTTATACACACAAACTCCAGTAAATTAAAAGAAAAGTTTTTTGAGTTGTGCGATTGAATTTGAGGTGCAATAGCTTTAATGAACAATAAAGACAATTGTTTCGTTCATGCTTTGTAAAACTAGTTTCTGTCATGGCTTTCAGTAGTAGGGTAATTTAGCAAAGAGCTTTGTTCTGCTAGTTCTTTGAACCCCAAAATGGAGTTCCAGTTCAAGTAAGCCTCTTTTGGTTTGATAGAGGTTCAATTGTTCTTGTTCACTCAATTTCTTTCCTGTTGTGTCTTAGTGTTTCTTCTATTCTTGTTTTGTCTTTTGTTTTTTGAAATTTTTCGTTGATATTTAAACTAAGGAAAAAAAAAACCAACTGAACCAAACCGAATCTAATTTGAATTTTAGAACCAAACCGAATCGAATTAAAATAATTCGGATTGGTTCGGTTTGATTTTAAAATTCGGTTGGGATTCAGTTCTTATTTTTAAGAACCATTCGGTTTTGGTTTGGGTTAGTTCTGAATCAGAACCAAACAAAACCGTATACTGCCCACCCTGATCTAGGAGCAATAAATTAATTTCAGTTAGCATTATGGTCACAAAACTTAAAAACTCCATGTCAATCTCTAATAACTGCTTAGCATTTTAAAAAGAATTTGAGCCATTATTTAGAACTTTTCATAGTTTAGCCTATGTCTATTAACACATTCTCCATAACATCATTAATCAGAGCCACCAACCTTAAATATTCTATCTCATATTTATCTAGGTCAATCAATTTACCACCAAAGCGAACCTTAACATGTATTTGATCCATCTGTCCATATAAATATTCAAATCATAATACCTAGAAAGAAAATTTAACATTTTTTTTAATTCTGGCGCATGATTCAAAATAACTAACTATGTAAAGAGAATCCAAGTAATCAATTTTTTGTGAATTTTGAAGTTATTATAATTTTTAACAATATGTCTAATTTCACTGATTTTTCTATCTATCCAAATGATCTCTGAAAATGTTGTTGATGTTTTTGCCTAATTCTCATTATGTCTACTTACTATATATTTAATTTCATAATTTTTGGTTGAGTGTAAAAGGTATTAAAAATCATTATGTTAAGTTGCTGCAATTCTAGAAACTGCTTTTCGGAATTATAATGGCTGATGATCAAATTATTTTAGGATATTAAAATGTTTTGGAATGACCTATAAAAATTATATTTATATAATATTATGAATTCTCTATGATTTTAAGGTTATTTGACTAACTTTTATTGATTAAGCATTAAGTTATGAATTTTTGAAATGCAAAATACAAACTTGAAAGTTTCTAGACACGTTTGCTAATCTTTTAATACAAATTTATTTAAAAATAGTTTCTCATGTTCAAAAATTCTAGGAGTTTGATATGTTGCTTTAGATTTAGACTAGGATTGATGGTTTAGTGCTTATAACTAAACTTGATTATATTGAATTTATATCAAGGTCAAAATAAGTAGTAATATTGATCTGAATATGTCTTGATGTTTTCAAATGAGAGTGAGTTTATGGTTAAGGTTATTGTTCTCTTTATTACTAAGAATCAAGATAAGTAGATTCCTACATGGTACATGTATTTCACTAATAAATTACTTTCATTTCAAAGTATGTATTATGTTGAATGAAAAATATGTGAACCTGGTGATTTTCAGTCTATTTTAATATTTTATTAAGTAAAATTATTCTTTATTTATAACAAACTTTATTTTTTAGAAACTTGTTTTATAAATTGTCTTTAAAATGAAAAATTTTATTAAATTATTTCAAGTCAAATGCTTTGAAATGATTATCAATGATTTAAATATAATTTGCGGAAGCTTACAAATGATTAGATGTTCACGGATGATTTTAAATGTTTTGATTCATTATTTATAGTGATGTTATATTATGCTATGGAAGGCTAGCCGAATTTTGTGCACCTATAATATTAATGTTAATGATTCTCGTTGGGTAAAGTACCTTTAATGGTGTTATTTGACTAAGTCACTCAGTCTATAGGTACCCTTAATGGTGTTATTTGGCTAAGTCACTCAGTCTATAGGTGACATTATGTAGCATAAACTAAATATGTTTTATGTGTTTAAGAGTTAATTATGTTTTATGTGTTTAAAAAGCTATTGCTATGTTTAAAGGATTTAAATGATTTTATTATGATGTTCTAGCTTAGTCTTGCTAAAAGAGATTTATAAGGGTAATTTTCATCATCATCATCATTATTATTATTATGTATTTCCAAGAAATTTAATCACTGTTACTTATCAAGTTGACAACTCACCCCTCATTACCATATTGTTTACAAATAGAGTTAGACGATGTGAGCTCAAGGTCTTAGGAGGAAGAATAAAAGTTTGATTTCTTTTGGGGCTTTAAGTTAAGTTAATAATTTATGAATAATTTAGCTTTTATTGGGATATTTGTCAGATGAAATATTTGAAACTGAATATTTGTTAGTAGATAGTCGACAAATATTTCATGAAGGCGTAAAGAGGCGAAGTGGCCAAGAAATCATAAAGAAACCGAAAAACACAAGTCGAAGAAAAGCTGAAGCAGACAATACCTGCAGCTGTGAAGATAAATACAGTAGCTTATTTGTTGGCAAAAACACAAGCATTTTTTGTTGGCATTCAAGAACACAGCTAGCTGATACAAGACTTTGATTTCAATTATTCTCCATTTCTCACTTCGGCTGCGCCCAAGATGCTTTTGCCCTTCACAAACCTGTTTAGGACCCGTCCAACTTATACAATTTGTAGATGGCTTGAAGATAATGTCGAAAAGACGATGCCAATTACAAAACAACAATAGACTTCAACCGAACTGTTAATCATTTCTTAACTATATTTTTATTTTTTCAGCTACATTTTTTTTTATTTGCCACCAGTATCAATTCAGATGAAGTCAACTCTTCACTTCAAAGAGATATATGTATTGTGTGCGAAATGCAGAATTAAGAGTACTAAATAATCATAGAAAAATAAAAGACACAAATTTTACGTGATTTAACAGTATGTCTATGTCTATGGGAGTAAGAGAAAAATAATTGTATTACATTAATTATTAAAGTACAAATTTGAGTAAAGAAAAACTCACTTTCCAAAACTCAAATATACCCAGTACTCTCACACACTGCAGGAAATATAAATTTTCCAAACAAACTTCTTTCACTACTCTCAAAAGCTTAGAAACTTATAAATTTATCAAATTTTGAGATGCTAACAAATGAGAAAATGACTTCAATTTATAGGCTTGAAGCTAGCACTATTCCACCTAACTCAAGCACTATTCTACCAACCCCTTTACAAGATGTCAACGAGTTTGATATTTCTTTGGCTAATTTGTCAAGTTTATTGACAAATTGTTCAATCTTTGGCCAATTTTGAAAAGTTCTCCAAATTTGAATTTGGTTTTCCTAATTTTTCAACAATTCTTCACCTTGGCAATGATTTTATCTAAATCTGAGCCAACTACGAATGAGTCATCATCCCCAAAGTAGTTGCATCTCTGTGACTGCCTACGTACACAAAATTTGGAATCAAGCCAACCGTAGTTCAAAATTCTCCAAACTCAATGCATTCGAAGAATTTTATTTGATTTCAAGCAATATTGAAATTTAACTCTAGAAATTACCTTCATCAACATATCTAATAGGTAATCCTTGATATCAATCTTTTTCAAAAACACAATACCGATCTCGATAATCTCTCGTATATAACGATATTTCACATCTATGTGTTTCATCTGAGCATGATATGTTTGATTCTTCGCAATGAGTATCGCATTTTGATTATCACAGAATACTATAATATTTTTCTGGATTACTCCCAAATCACCTAACAAGCCTTTCAGCCAGATAGCTTCTTTTCTAGCCTCAGTTTCTACCATGTACTCTTCTTCCGTAGTGGACAGAGCAATTGTCGATTGTAAGATCGACCTCTAACTAATCGGACCTCCACTCAATGTGAATGCATAGCTAGTTGTTGATATTTACTTGTCAAGGTCTCCGACGAAATTAAAATCACAATACCCAATACATTGTTTACCACAATTCTTTTTTAATAATAACCCAACATCAATTGTCCCATACAAATATTGGAGAATCCACTTTACCGCAAGCCAATGGTCTTTACTCAGATTATGCATGTATCAACTAACCATACTAACAGCTTGAGATATATCAAGCCTTGTGTATACTATAGTATATATAAGACTACCCACAGCACTGGCTTATAGAACACGAGCCATGTAATCATGCTTCTCTTGGGATGTAGGATATCAAAAAGAGCTTAATTTGAAATGAGGAGTTAGAGGTGTACTTACTGGTTTAGTTTTATCTTTAATACCGAATTTTTCTAGCACCTTCTTCAAATAAGATTTTTGAGTCAACCACATGCTTTTATTCTTCTTGTCTCTATAAATCTCTATCCTAAGTATTTTCTGTGCATCACCCAAATCTTACATCTCAAACTCATAAGCCAGCTGCTTCTTTAATTTTTCAATCTCACCTCTGTTCTTCGAAACTATAAGCATATCGTCGACATAGAGTAATAGATAAATGAAAGATTCATCTTGTAGTCTTCTAAAGTAAACACAGTGATCATGTTCACTTCTGTGAATTTCTGTCCTTGTATAAATTGATCAAATCTCTTGTACCACTGCCTTGGTGACTGTTTCAGTCCGTACAAAGATTTAATCAATCTACACACATGATTCTCCTTTCCGACAACTTTGAAACCACAAGGCTGAGTCATATAGATTTTTTCCTCCAAATCTCCATGCAAGAATGTTGTCTTAACATCCAATTGAGCCAACTCTAACCCATATTCAGCTACTAAGACAAGTAAGATACAAATAGAAGTATATTTTATGACTAGAGAGAAAACTTCATTATAATCAATACATTCCTTCTGAACAAAACCTTTGGCAACGAGCCTTACCTTGTATCAAAGAGTTATTTGATTTGGAGATCCTTATTTCTTGGTGTAGACTCATTTATTGCCAATAGCCCTTTTCCCTTTTGGTAACTTCACAAGTTTCCAAGTCTAATTTTGATAGAGAGATTTCATCTCTTCTTTTATGGCTAACTTCCACTAATTACTTTCACTGTTGCGTAATGCTTTACCGAAAGTATTGGGGATGTCATCATCAATAACTAAAAGTGGATAAACTACCACCATGTCTTTAGTAAGCCATCCAGGTTTCTTTATCTCTCTTCTTGGCCTCTTTGTTGCTATAAAATTATCATTAGTTGTTTCTTTATTTTGTGGGACATCAGAAGAAACAACCTCTTCTTCAACTCTAGGTGTTACATCTATAGTTGAACCCTTCTTTATTGTAGAACTAACTGGTATATATGGAGTTGCATCAAACTTTACCTGCTGCAATACCTTTGTGGTCTTGTTCTCCACCTGCTAAGAACTTGAATCTTTCAACATTAAAGCTTCATCAAACTTGACATCTCTGCTATACACAAACTTTTTATCTTTGAGATCCTAAAGCTTGAGCCCCTTTATTCCACCTTTGAATCCTACAAAGATAGCTTTTCTAACACGAAGATCCAGTTTACCATCTTTGAAATGATAATAAGCTGGACACCCGAATATACGAAGAGAATCATAATCTTGTGTATGCTTTCCAGACCACATTTCCATAGGAGTTTTACCTCCGATTACAGCAGAAGGCAAACTGTTTATCAAATGACATGCATAGCTCATAGCCTCAGCCCAAAACATTTTATCTAAACAAGCATTAGTAACATACATCGTACCTTCTCCAGGAAAGTATGATTCTTACGCTCAGCTATACCATTCTGTTGTGGAGTATGTCTCACCATGAAATGTCTTTTAATACCTTCGTTCTGGTATACTTGTAAGAATGGATCAAAAGTATATTCACTCCCATTGTCCGAATGCAATACTTTGATCTTTCTACCAATTTGAGTCTCTAACAGTTTCTTCCATTTCATGAAAATCTCTAGAACCTCATCCTTTGCTCGCATGGTGTACACCCACACACGTCTAGAGAAATCATCAACAAATGTAACAAAATAATGGCTTCCACAAATTGATACAGTCTTGGTTGGTCCCCATACATCACTATGAACATATTCAAGGATCTCATGATTATTATGATTAGCAGTACCAAATTTGACCCTTGTTTTCCTGCCTACTACACAATGCTCACGAAAATTTAATTTATAAGTTTTGGTACCTTTTAAGAGTCTATGCCTCATAAGAGTTTGCAAAGACTTCTCTCCAACATATCCTAGTTACACATGCCATAGCTTGATGGTGTCACTGTGCACCTCAGTAGCATTTGCTTCATCAGCTGTACCTTTCTTTAAATAATATAGATTGTTATGTTGAATTCCTTGTAAAATCACTATAGCCCCATATGTGAATTTTATTATGCCATTTTTAATAGTAATCTTATAGCCCTTAGCTTCTAGAACACCCACAGAAATTAGATTTTTCTTTAAAGTTAGAATATATCTAACCTCTTTCAGTTCTTTGACCATTCCATCAAATATTTTGAGCTGAATTGTTCCTATCCCCATTTTCAGATTATGAAAATCTGTAAATCATTCCTTAATAGGACATAAATGATAGGTTGCTCCAGTATCAAGTATCCACGTGCTCGAACTAGCCACGTATGCTGCAAGAGTAATACTTAATGAATAATTAGAGTCTTCATCTTTACATGCCTTGTTTGCTGCCGCTGGTTTCTTCCCATCTCTCTTTTGAGCCTTTAGACAATCTTTCCTCTAATGGCCCTTTTTATGATAAAATGCACATTCATCTCGAGCTATCTTTTTGCTTCTCAATTTGGATCGAAAATTCTTTCCACCACGCTTCTTCTTTTTCTCTATCGTCCTTTCTCTAGCAAACAAAGCATCAGATGATGCTTTTTTTGAATGTTTATCATTATTTCAAATTTCTAAATTGGTCAATACTGTACAGATATCTTTAAAGATGATTACACTTTTCTCATATATTAAAATAGTTACAAAATGACTATATTTCTCTAGTAGTGAGTGTAACAGGATCATAGCCTCGACTTTATCCTTAATATCTTCATCAAGATTCTTTAAATTAGCAAGTAACTTTTCAAATCTTGAGACATAATCGTGCATTGACACCCCAAGCTTCATTCGAAAGCCATATACTTGACTCATTGCATGAAGGTAATTTTTAGGACTTTTCAGTAGGTACTTCTTCTCCAATGTATGTCACAAAGTCTCACACACTCCTTATCTTTTACCAAGTATTTTACCTCCTTGGTCAAACAAGATTTGATCTGACCACAGGCTTTCTCCTTCATACGATCTCAACTTTCTTCATCATACAAGTGTCTTTTATTTTTCAAAATAATATCGAGATCAATTTGAATAAGAGCATCCATAACTTCGCGCCTCCACATGCCAAAGTTGATTTTCTCATCAAACTTTTCAACATCGATCTTTTGACCCCTTATAACAGGTGCCGAAAGGCGAAAGTCTCGTCTCCCACTTGAAGTATCTCTAGGAATAGTCTGGGTGGATCTCTCCCCACTTCTGAAAGTTTCACCTTCTACCATTTTTTCAATAAACTATTTCTACTTGAAAGATTAGTGTTTATGTATATGTACGCGTGAAAAAATACACCAGGAAAGTTCCCAGGAAAAACTAGAGGGGTCACACCGGTCCCACTTAAGACCCAATCTCTTTAGCCTCTTATCGCCTTTGTAACAGAACTTTGCTAGACATGCACAAATCCACACTACTATACAAGCTACTAATCCTCCCAAGTATGAACGGTTAACTTTATCGTATTCGTAAACAATACCATACGTGAATAATATCATATATTTAAACAGTATTGTATACATTAATAGTACTGTATAGTACCGTACCCCCAAAGTATGAACCGTCAGCTCTGATACCACTTGTGTGCAGAATGCGGAATCAAGCACACCAAATAATCATAGAAAAATAAAAGACACAAATTTTACGTGGTTCGACAGTATGACTACGTTCACTGGAGCAAGAGAAAAATAATTGTATCACTAATAATTATTAGCGTACAAATTTGAGTAAAGAAAAGCTCGTTTTCCAAAACCCAAATACACCTAGTACTCTCACATACTGCAGGAAATATAAATTCCCTGGACAAACTTCTCTCTTACTCTCAAAAGCTTAGAAACTTATAAGCTTATCAAATTTTGAGATGCTAACAAATGAGAAAATAACTTTAATTTATAAGTTTGAAGCTAGCACTATTCCACCTAATCTAAATACTATTCCACCAACCCCTTTACAATATGTCAATGAGTTAATATTTTTTAGGTTAATTTGTCAAGTTTATTGACAAATTGTTCAATCTTTGGCCAATCTTGAAAAATTCTCCAAATTTGAATTTGGATTTCCTAATTTTTCAACAATATGGAATGGGTATGTCATCACATAAATTAAGTTCGTTTTGTAACTCCCAAAACTTCAAACACAAGTTTTAGAGTTCATAACTAATTGTGGATTGTTGATTACAGAAAGCAACTAGATAGTCTAAATCAAGTCTTGTTTAAAATATAAGGCTTCTGGAATCGTGAATGTAAAATAGATGTCAAGGTGATATGGTTTTGTGTTTGGATTTAAATTCCGTAAAAAAAAAAAAATTTCTATTTTTTGAGTACCATGTTGCCTTTTGTTAAGAGCTGAAAGTATTGGACGTGCATTAACATATCTCTGAAATGTTTACAATGTGTACAAAATGATAACTTAGTCAACGAAGACATCTTCATTGCTGGAGCAGAACTTGACAACGCTTTTGGGATGAGAAGAACTAAACAATATAATCCAAAGTTTATTCAATAATACTATTTATCAATTGAGGACGGACATTCTTGTTGGATTCCAACGGACTAGAATTGACTTTTTTTAGGAGATCGAATGCCATTTCAGAATCATTATAGGACCACTGAAGGCTAGTAGCAAAATTATTATAGTGGATTTTATTTCTAATGACCTTTTCGGTAGTCTAGTATGGGTACAGCAATCACATTAATGATTATTTGTCACATCATTTATTTATACCTTATAACTAAGGTAGAACTATTATAACTAAGGTAGAACTAACAATAGGACGCATCATTGATTGGATGTGTGTGCGTGTGTGTATATATATATATATATATATATATCAATAATTTGTGTTACCAAATTAAAGTATGCATGGTTATAAAGTAAAAAAAGAATCTTACAATCTTAAAAGTATAAATTATTATCTTTTACAACCTTTACAGCAACCTTTACAGCTATACTGAACTCTATTTTATGATATATTTACACTAATGCCTTGTGTTCTTCCACTTGAATGCCTTGATCATGCACATCAGCATCTGTTGGTGATTGAATATCCAGTCATTACTTTCGGATTAGCTATCAATCTATTTATCTTTTTTAAACATTTCACAATCTATGAATATCCGCATGTGCTAGATAACAATCTCCCATTAAGAAATTGAACATGGACATGATGAGAGCAATGGAATGCCCCACTTTTATCATAGTTGTACTTTGCTATTAAGTGAAATAGAGGCTTACAAAAGAGATGTAAGAAAAGCCTCGCAATAGAGGAGCCTATGAAATTCAAACATCGCTCAATGTCAGATATTAATCAAATTGGACCATATACGGCTATTCAACCACCCAACTTAGTTAAAATTGAGGACATTGAAGAATTTCATCCACAACAATTTGCTCAGTATAGGCACTGGGTGGACCCATGATTTGAAGATGTTGAAGTACTCAGTTTTTTGGAATATCTTATTCCAATTAATTTCAAATGGTTTGCATCAGTGGAAAGAGATGATTGGCTGAACAATGATTTAAGTTTCAATTTTTGTTTTTTATATTTTTCCCATTTATAGATGTCTTACTCAAAATATAGTTAACCTTTGCCGTCCACTTAATTTTGCAAATTAAGTACTCGTTGTTCCCCTTAGTTCATTGTATCCTTTTTCCATATGTTTCAGCATATTAACATCTACATTAGTCTGATAAAATGAAGACTTTACAACTTAGATAATTTGTAGGCAAGAACATGTGCTTGCATTGATGCAGAATTCTGGGTACATACTTCAATCCTGCGCATTCTTGGTTTTAATAGATCTATTATTTTTCTATATATCATTGTGCAATGGTCAGAATTGGTTTAACAATTTCAATTTAACTATAGCCTCAAAGCAACCATTTTTATTCGTAATAATTTATATTTTTACATTGACTTCAATTTCAAGGTAACTATTTACAACTTATGGTCTGAGATGCAACAAGATCACATGAAAGCCCTCCAGGTGCGATTTGATGTTGATTCCACTGTTGATCAAGCTAGAAAAACTAATCCTCATATTCACTGATTTTAAATAATCAGGTTACACCATGCTTATTATTAATTCTTATGTCTGCTCTTAACAATAAATATACAAAAGCTTGTGCTTCAATTATCCATTGTTAGGTTTATTAACCAATCAACTTAGGTAGATCACATGGGCCAGCATCTCAAATCAGCTTTGTCGACAGAAGAATTACCATATATGATCCACTCATTGATCACTTTTCAGCTGAACAAGTTGCTTCCTAGATGGCATGCATGTGAGTGCTTATTCTACGAATGCTAATTTAGCAAACTTCCACCTTGATCGTCTGAGCTTATTATTACAAAAACACCCAATAAAGAGTCATGAGAGGTCTGCCACAGCAAGAATCTAATTCAGGAAATTGTGGGGTTTTTGTGCTGAAATTCATTGAGTACCTAACACCTCGTGCCCGTTTCAATTTCATTGCACAAGATGGGCCCTCGCTGATGAGGAAGATTGCCGTATCCATGCTGCTCGATGAAATAGTCTGATCACCGTACTTGTTTCATCTCAGAAATATGTAACGATGAAATAGTCTGATCACCGTACTTGTTTCATCTCAGAAATATGTATCAATGTCTCAACAAGACTATAGCCCTTGTGCATATACTTAACTCTACCACAAACATTTAAACTTTTGCTGTATTTTCCTTTATTGTGCTCATTATATTTTGATATATTATTCTTGAACTTTATATGTTATTTGCTGGTTAAATATTGTCATATTTTTGTTGAACTCTATATGTGATTTGCTTTAATCTTAACACTACTACATTAAACTCCATGCTGCTTGCTTTTGTGTTTATTCTAGTACCATCATCCTTTCAATGTCCTTTATGTATTCTTCACTTTTTTTACTGATAACATATTATATAATCGAAGAAAATTTGATGGATCAAATTAATTGACCATTTTGCTTTAAAATAGGCAAAAATAGAGGAAATGAGAAGATTGATTAGATAAACGTCACAGCAATAGCAATATCCATGGTCATTATCATCTTTTGAATATCCAGGGAATTCATTTTCACAATCTTTTTTCCATAGTTTAATATTAATATTATAGGTAGATTATCTTTACAATACATTAGCATTTACAGCCATCACCAGCGTCATAATCCCCTGAGACATTTTTATATTTAGATTTGCACTTTGTCTTACAAGCATCTTTTACTAAAATTCAGCCAAATCTTCAATAAATAATTTCCCTCTAATTACTGGCAGCAACATGGTGCCTGCTATGAGAACAAGAAAGATTAATGTAGAGAAGACCTTGTTATTGTACATGTTGAAAAAAAAAGTTCATTGTTTCTTGTTTCTGACACAAGTTCAAGGTTGTTTTAGCTCCATTTAAAACTCTATTATTAAATCTGTTCATCAAAAATATCATAATTTTATCTATATATTCGTTTTTTTACAAATTCAATTTTTTCAATTTTAGAGGCACGAACTTTTTGCAAAAACTTGACCATTAGACTTGTGACACAAAAAAATGCATGTCTATTTAATCAAGCAAATATTATTATATTCAATACTTTTTTATCCTATTCATGCCTGTATACAATTACAAACTCTCGCAGACCATGTCCACCGTTTCTTTTCACATTTATTGTCCCTCTATGTAAATGGCCTGCCTGAAATCATATTATAGCATACTCTGCCCGTGCTTATTGACAGCCTACTCAAGGGAAAAATAAAAATTTTTTTATATCTACACTTATATATGCTGCCTAAAATTTGGTAAAAAAATCTTTACATTCCACATCAAACACTTATATCCCTTGACGAGAAAATTATTACAGAACTTTCGTATACCTCATTTAGGAGGTGCAACAAACTAAAAGAACGGGATGCAAGAGACTTAGTGGTTGGTAATGGTTGACTCGAAGAAATTCAAAGTTTAGTTGATGAAGATAGCCAGGAGGAGCCATAGAAACTTTATTCTCTAAGTTGCTTAATTATCACTTTTTTAACTGCGGGAACTTAGATTACCTCAGTTTTCTTAAATTTTGTTTTATTTTATTTTGTTAGATAGTTATAACAAGTTTTTCACACCTAAAAACATTGTGTGAATTTGAATTGTATTTTGAGAATCATAAGCATAACCTAGAATCACGTACGTGGTAAGCATACATACAATTATCACAACTCATAACAATTTCACTTTCTCCTTACATGAATAATATATCATTTAACGTACAATCAGAATTGTATTAGAAAAATTGTCACTAAGACATAATTGTTATGCAATATACAAGTGTTTTCTATTTATTGGATGCAATTATTGAATGTTACCTAATATGTTCATTAATATATTTTCAATACAAAAATTATACTAAAATAAAGGGATCTAGTCAAAAGAAATGGGTTCCAGCTGCTTGTAAACAATTGGGGGATCATTAGAGAATGAGGTAGGGTTGCAGCTACAATGCAGCCATTAAAACCCCTGTATGCTGCAGAAGATACAGCTTGAGCCGTTGGATTCGGCTTCTTTGAATCCAACGGCTGGGGTTTTGTATTTAATTAAAAAACAAAAAGAACGCAAGTAAATTAAAAAAAAATACGGGCAACCGGTTGAAAAAAAGCAAAGTCATTCTCTCCCTCCCTCCCTCTGTTTCTCCCTTCCGTCCTTCTGGATCATGACAACAAAACCCAACCCTCTTCTCTCTCCCTCTCAACCGCCACACTCTGCTTCAGTTCTTGCTTTTGTTCTTGCTCACCTTCCCACTTCTGCTCACGCTATCACTACTGCTCATACTCCCGCTTCAGCTTCAGCCTCCCTCACTGTATTGATCTCGCTCTGGCTGTTGCTCTTGCTCTTGGTGCAGCTCACATCATGCTCACTCTCGCCCTCACTCTCGCTCCTGCACCTAACTCCATGTTCACTCTTCTCATCAAGATGACTCAGCATTAAACTTAACCTTATAATTATTGAAATTATTAGATTTATAATTATTGTATTGGAAAAAAATAATTTATTAATGATATAGTGTAGAAATATAATACACACACATTATTTGACGAAATATCACAGAAAACTCTTTGGTTTCTTCTCTTAAGAATATAGGTTGTCTTTTTATTTTTAGATCTACACTTGGTTGTATTTGAGGAAAATAATTCGTTGATGATATGTATAAAAATATAATGCACACATTAGTTGACGAAATGTCACATAAAATAAGCCACTTAAAATATGCAATAAAGATTATATTTTATCTCTCTAATGATAAAAATTAAATATGAAATATAAAATAATAAATATAAAACTTGAATGTACATATGAAATAGGGTAAAAAAGAAAATTTTTAAGGTTTTTAAAAAATATTTATATGAAATATTAAACGATAAATATGAAATATATCACTTAAAATATGTAATAATGAACATAAAATATGTGTATTTCTTTAATAGTAAAATATGAAACAATAAATATAAAATTTAAATGTAAATATGAAACGAGGATAAAAAAAAAATTTAGGATTTAAAAAAATATTTATATGAAACATAAAATATAAAACATAAAACATTAAATATGACATATATTCCATAAAAAATAATTCAACTTTTGTCTTTTTATTATCACTCATTTTATTTTAATTTTTAAATATTTATAATACTAAAATATTTTTCCATTTTTAATTTACTTATCTTCTTTTACTTATTATTATTATTATTATTATTATTATTATTCAAATATTATTTATTTTATATATTATTTATTTAAATTTATTTAAGTATTTAAAAAATATTATTAGCAGCAATGGTTGAAAAATCAGTTGCTGCCATTTTTGGCTTCAAGATGACAGACAAACAATATTATTTATTTTATATATTATTTATTTAAATTTATTTAAGTATTTAAAAAATATTATTAGCAGCAATGGTTGAAAAATCAGTTGCTGCCAGTCACAAAAATTGCTTGGCTTCAAGATGACAGACAAACAATAAGGAGGTCAATTAATTGACCCAAAAGTTTATATATCATAGCCAACTCCATGAGAGAGAGGTAAATAACTTTGTTTGTAATAATTCAACCTTCTCATCACACCCATCTTGTGAAATGAACAGTCTAAAATGGCCATGTTTCAAATTAGGCCATTGCTATAATACATGCATGCATAATTAGATAAATGTAAGGAATAAAAAAAATTAAAAAAAAACATTGCCATTGTTTGATATTAAAAAAAAAGTAATTGGAGCAACCAAATTGCTCCTCAAATGATTAAAAAATTAAAAAATTATAAAATAAATAAATAAAATAATAATTATTTTAATAATAAAGGCCAGATAACAATAAAAAAATAGTTTTAAGTTTAATGATTTTAATATCAAGTTAACGGTAGGTATTTTATATTTATTGATCCATTAATTGTATGATTTTTAAGGTTGTAAGTTAATGATTCCAAGTTTTAAGTTCATTGCTCTTAATTTCAATTTCCTTTGATTTCAAGTTTAATGATCACACTATCAAATTAACGTTAGGTATTTCATGTTTATCAATTTATTAATTATATAATTTTCAGGGTTACAAGTTAATGATCATAAGTTTCATGTTTATTGTCCTTAGTTTCAAGTTCCTTTAGTTTTATGTTTAATGATCTTGGTATCAAATTAACAATAAGTGTTTCATATTTATTGGTCTATTAATTGTATAATTTTTAGGATTATAAGTTAATAATTTTAAGTTTCATGTTTATTATCCTTAATTTTAAGTTTCATCGGTTTCAAGTTTAATAGTCTCAGTATCAAATTAACAGTAAGTATTTCATGTTGACTGGTTTTACATGTTTTCATTTCTTTCATATTTAATAATAAAAAATCTCAGCCATTCAATCGACTGTATTTAATCCAATGACTATTTTTTACGCATGTATGGGATACGTGCATGAACTGTAGCCGCGCCCCTTGAATTGGACTACCTCTTGAGTGATCAGCAATAGGTAATAACTTCCTTTCTTACTGGATGCAAACCAACTATTGCAGTTCTCTCATAATTTTTAATGCTGCACGTGTCCAGCTCAGCAACCTTCCATTCTCGTATCAAAGTCTGTTTTATACAATTTTCACAACTAAAAATGAAGAAAAAAATTAAATGAAATAATCTGAATGCCGTGAAGTCAACAAGATAAAAGCACTAGAAAAATTATTCAGCAATGTAGCAATTACTTATTGCCATACTTCTCACTTTCATTGTCAACATCATTATCGTACTATTGGCGCTAATAATCAGAATACAATAATGATAGCAAGACTTGAGAACTTCTGCAGAATAAGCTCCAAAGATCCCGCAAATATCACTTCAAAAAGAATATTGGTCATCAATAATTCAGGGAAAGGAACTTAGTAACAAAGAACCTAACTTTTTAGTCATGACTAATAAGCTAAAGTACTTTGTGATTTTCTATTAGTAGCAGAAATTAAGCTACCTACAATTGATTACAAATTATATTTTTTGATAGGACTTTGAAAGCCAATATTTTTGAAAGGACTCTAACACCAATTCATATAAAATGCCCTGTTAAATTTCCGTCCATTCTATCTGATACAAAACAATCTATATCTTTTATATGAAGTACATTATGTTGTGCCAAATACCCCCAACCAGCGCAAGTTCAAATTGTCACAGTTAGACAAGTTCGAAGCTATTTGTAATAAATAGTAATCACTTGTTTGAATATGTACTTGTAATTGACTAAAGGAATCTTATAATCTACAAGTTCAAAAAAAAAAAAAAAATTAGTAAACCACTAAGACATTACAAGAAACAAAAGAGAATCCAACTTCCACACAGTCAAATTTACATGCATCACAATAATATTAAATTTTCTATCACCAGAAACGTAAATAGCATCAAGTACTACGCTATCATAAGATGGAAAATAATATATGCAGGTCATTCCATAAAATTCACACAACATTCTGCAATAGATAATGGCAAATAAATGAACAAAAGGTTCATGGGAAAATATGACATGCGGCGCATATACCACAGAAAGAGATCCCTCCTGTTCGTGTCACAAACAGACATCTTGAGTAAAGGATCCCATGTATACATGGCTGTATAATTGGGCATATGCAATGTCCTGTGCCAAGATGGACTCAGTTTTGCAGCTGGGATTTATAGATGTCATAGCCAGAGGTGGCTGCAGTTACCGGTGACAATCTGATAGAGTAGGAATAAGCTACAGCAGGAACAAGATACTTATCGTGGACACAAGGTGTCCAGCTATCATCGCCACCCAGACCCATATGTTTGTGGTCAAGATGCACCTGTAATAACACCAGCACCAGCTGACACAGTTATAGTACGTGTGAAATCTGTTATACATTCACACGCACATTTGATGGTAGAGCACATACGAACAATTATGAATGAAATATTGGATCACTAGGCCTGATAATTATCTTAGCTCTGTAAAAACTTTTACTGGCAAGTGGCAATGATATTTTTAACAGGAAAAGGATTACCTCAATCTTGTTTTCTTTTACAAGTTGCTCGTTATGTGTTGCCCGGTCAAGTTCTGTTGTGGTGTAGTAACTTGCATTCAACTGCATGGGTGGAGAGCTGCTGTACACTGAAGCATAAATTCCAATTCCGTCCTTGTTTTGGAATGTCACCCATCTAACATCTGCCCTACCCGCACATTCTCCAGGAACAATGTAAGGCACGTGCATGTCCCCCACTATCTGCTCATAGACATTCACATGGGCTGCTGCTTTTCTATCTGGATAACATTCAAATGGTCCTCTTCCGTAAAATTTAATCTTGTCCATTGGTTGTTCCAAATGGAATTCAACTCCAACACGCGGTAAAGGTGGAAGATCAGAAGTATTTGGTTTGAAGTTGCACTCTACAATGACATTCCCCGAACCATAGATTGTGTAATCTATAACAATTTCAAATAAAGCTTTTGCCTTTTCCAAATTGGCTAAGGAACCTGAGTCAACCCCTGGTGTCCCATCATAAACCACTTGTATTTTCACAAAATATTCTGTAACATTCTGAATAGAACAACTCCTTGTAAGAAAAACAAGGCTATCAATACCAGCAGCTTTCCACCTGGAGTAATAACTACTTTCCCCTCCCCCTTTGTCATTATCAGTAGGTGCTCTCCAGAAGCATGGGAATATGCCTCTTTTCATCACAGAAACTCCCTCAACCTGCCATATTGCACACATCTTTACTCAGCTATGTGCACAAAAAAAGGAAAACACTAGTGCTTAGCAAAGAAAATGCAAGAATAAGTTTCTAGACAATTATTGTATGAGTCATTGCAATCAGTTTTGATTTGGTTTTCCATGATTTCAGTTACAAATATGTTCAGAGGATAAGAACCTCACCAATTTGATTTGGCTTTCAGTATTATTTCAAGATTGACATAACCAAAACAAACTATTGACACTACAAATTTTCTATTTGTACCCAAAGTTGTTAGTGATATCACATTTCATATGTTATGGTCACACACGATTGAAACACAGAATATTTTATGTATTAAAAAAAATATAAGAAATTTCAACTTCTCTTGTCTCACTCAGCCACCACCTCCTCTCATTCTTAGCTCCTCTCATTGCTCACAGCCATGCCTCACACCATCAATGTCACTACCTGCCATGGATAACGTCACCTTTCTCATTCACACTCCATCAATTTTCAGTTCTTAATTTTTTAAAAAATGAAAAGTGAAAAAAGGGTCTCCATTTATATTTCAGCCTTTCCCTGGCCATCACTTACCAACTCACCTCTAGTTGCCGACTTGCTGGCTGCTATTTTTCCTTTTCACCAGACATTGCACCCAACCTCAACACAATCCTTTTTATTATTTTTATTATTGTAATTTAATTTTAAATTTTTAGTTCAACAAGATTGTAGTTTGATATAAATTGTTCGTAATGACATTAAATCCTAAATAGAAGATAAATTGGTGTAACTAATAGCAAAAATGGATATAATAGTAATATTGTTTCCCCCTTTCTATTTCCTACTATGAATCGCGTCTGATTTATCTTCTAAAATATTGATATGTGCTGAAAGAAACCCAATGGTTAGTCTGAACAGGTTTTGAAATAAGAAAACCCAACACATTTCAGTTCATTTTAGTTTTGGCTAAAACTGATCTAAACAGACCTAAGACCACACATAATTTCACATTAATTTGTGATTCGGTATAGAAAAATTGAAAGCAGTAGGTAAAAGAATTTATAATTTTCCCAGGACTATAGTACTCCTTAAAAATAGTTAATAATCACCATAAATAAACAAATATCCATAGAAGTTTTAAGCTATTTCTAAACTTCTACATCAGAAAATTCAACACCTAGTATCCATCATAAGGAATTTCATCTACAATGAAAATCTAGGGACTCACCAATGGTTTAATACACATTTTCTGCAATTATTTAAAAGAAATTGGTTGTCCAAAGACTAAACTAAAAGGCCTGTCATGCATGATACTTGTGTATGCGAACATAGTGATGTACCAAAAATTCCTCAACACCTAAAGGGGTTTGATTGAGAAAGGAGAAAATATTTATCAGATTTTTTATTTTAGATGTCAAAGAATTATGTCTAATTTTCTCTAAAATGCTGAAATGCATGTTTTCTTCATTACAGATGCAATCAAATTAAACATAATTCCTAGAAACTTGATCTTTAAAAGCCTAACAAGAGTGTTTAAAACTGTAACAGGCTTGTTACATGGAACAAACATAAACACAAAGCAAATAAAAAACTCAAGCACTAGTCGCTACACTTTTAACTAATGTAGTAGATAGTTTTGACCATGGGGAAAACAGGCTTCTAATGATGTTAAGAATCCGTTGACCCTACGAGTTTAAGTTAATAGGAGCAAGTCTGGGAGTAATATTGAACCTCTACAAGGTCCAATATATGGTTGGCTACTTTTATAATAGTCTATGACCAGTGGTATAGAGTACCTGCCAGCTCTCAACAGCTCCAGTCTGAATGTCAAATTTGATCTCCCATTTATTCTGGTGACTCAGTTGAATCTTATTACCAAGATTTTCATGGAGAATAATAGCATCTCCAGTTCTAATGACCTGGAAGCCAGCAAATTAGTAAAGTGGAGATTAATATCATTTTTATAATTCATGCATCTTATTTTCTCAGTAAAATTTGAAGAATAATTACATGAGGAAGTCTCTCTCTTTTGGAAGGTAACTGGACTTGTGTGGTTGAAATAACATGACCAGCTTCAGCCCAACATGTAGAATTCATAAGTTTAGCAGTTACCGTCAAAAATATTTCTTCAGCAGAACATGAATTCCATAGAGAATACCAGGGACTTGATTTCAATTCTATTTCATAATTGCTATGGGGTTTTATCGGTGGAAGAGATAGAATTCCAAATCCAAGCCTGTAACCATCCCCGTGAGCAACCCAGCTAAACTCTAACCCTTGTGTTGATTCAAAAAAATTAGCATTGGATATCTGTAAAGAGAAATTTCAGCTTTAAGTAACCTATGATTAGGTCAAGAGTAAGCCAAAGCCAATTGAATAAAGCATGTACCTTGAGAGTGCCTTTCTTTAAGGAAACCTTGATTGCTTGATAAACATATTTAACTTCTGAAAATGACAATTAAGGCAATAGTTGTGATGCAAGCTGATTATTAAGGTAATCATCTCAAAAATCGCTATAAGTACCTTAAATCATACATTTGACATGTAAATAGTTACCATGTAATGCAGGATGCGGAGTTCGATCTGGCCAAAGAAGGCCGTTCAAACAAAAGTTCAAGTCATTGGGGGTATCGCCAAAGTCGCCTCCATAAGCCCAGTGTTTAGTACCATCAGAAAGCTCTCTCAATAGCCCCTATTTGCAAAAATACAAATATTTAAGTCTCCCAACACATGAATATATACTAAAATACCCAAATAAAAGTGAAAGAAATAAAAGGTATAAAGAGAGAGACAGAGGAACATAGATGAGATGAGAAGACATTATGGAAATAATTTCAGTTATACAAAGCTTCAATAAATACTTCTAAGAGAACAGGCTAGATATAGCAGGGAAACTGGCTTTCAGTTTCATAATCAGAAACGGGGGGCTGTTGTGCAGAGAACAAACTGGTGTCCAGTTTTCATCTCGCACTTAAACAAAGCCGTAGGTTCTAAGAAGTTAAATTTCTGTTGACACTATATGCATTCATGCATAGTTCAAACAAACAAGGTATGACGGAGACACCTCAATGTTTAAAAGAAAATTAGAATTTAAAATATGAATAATAACGCATTAAGGTGTGTTGAAAATATGTTAATCAGCCACTTCATTTCTAAAGGACACAGAAAGATTATAAACCTGGTCAACCCATTCCCAGATAAAGCCTCCTTGGAGACCAAATGTGCTATCAATCGCTTCCCAATATTCATGGATATTCCCATTACTGTTCCCCATTGCATGCGAATACCTGTCATATGACAATCATTAGGACCCCTAAGTAAACAATGTGCAAGAATTGGAAACAAAAGGGGAAAAAGGGCTATTTATCATGTCATTCACCATCTAAAATTAAAAATAAAATTGAAAAGAAGAAACATACTCGCACAATATCAAAGGACGAGTTTCAGTTGGATCTTTTGCAATCGTCACTATGTCCCAAACACGCATATACATCGGGCACACAATATCTGTAGACGGAGTTCTAGATCCACCTCCTTCATAGTGCAGTAGCCGCGAGGGATCCTTTCCTCGTATCCAACCTAATCGAAAGCCAACACATCATTGACAGCCAGTTTTGACTTAATATGTATGAGGAACAAAAATGTAATGTAATGAGGAAAAGAACTGATGGAAGGGCAGGCATGATTTCAGTACTTTTTATTTGTTTTTATAGGAAATCATTCATAGATTAATTCAGAATTTGTACTTTCTACTAACCTGTGTTTACTCTAAAAGATAGCCTTCATAATATCTACAATCCAAAGTCAAAACTTTGCAGCAAGAAGAAATTTTGTAGCTTTTCCCTCCTATTTCTACTGCATTTTTCTCTCCTTTTTCAATTTCGAAACAAAAAAAGAAGGAAAAATCATAAAAGAAAGAGAGAAAAGTTATCATTCAATTTCAAGACCTGAGTAAAACAATGGTCTAAATGTCTAGGACTTTTAATCATAAGTATCTGGAGCGTTATTAGGGAGCGAATTCTTAGAGACTCCCATTTTCTCGTTGGGGTTCTTAGGAGCTTTGTGTCATCCAACCCTCAAAACAATGGTCTAAATGTCTAGGAATTTTAGTCGTAAGTATCTAATTGAGAAAGGCAGAATAACCGTCTATCAAAGCTTACTCAAATTATAATTCTATGATATAAAGTCATACGCCACCAAGTGTCGTGCATTATTTATTCTCTGTTATTCCTTACAAAATGAGGGACGTGACAATTATATAACAATGCCACGTCAGTTAAGCCGTAGTTTTATGACTATGCCATGAAATTAGACAGAGTAGGTGCACTAGTCTTGTCCACAAAAAAAGAAGATTGTTATTCTTTTATTCTCACTATAATAGACATACTCAAAACATTCTAATGCTCATCAATCAATCGTTGATTTTACAACAATACTCAAATCCTCAACTTGTCACCTTTTAATTCCAGAAAAATTTCAACTGCCGCTAGTATCTGATAGCATTTTCAGGATTGTGTTGTGATATGAAAATATTTTAAAAGGTAAAATTGCAGTAACTAAACCTTTGACTGAAGAAGTTCTCTGAAAATACCAAACAAAGCATGCCTAGCTCAAAATAAATAAAAGTAATAAAAACTTAAAATTATTTTAAAAAAAGAGTCGAAAAGTAGAATCAAGTACCAGCAGCAGCGGAATGATTAGGGCCGTGTCCAGCCTCATTTCCCAAGGACCAACAAATAATGCTTGCATGATTTTTGTCCCTCTCTACCATGGCGATTACACGATCCATCATTGCGGCAGCCCAACTTGGTTCCATAGTAGGATGCTTCAAATGTTCCGAAAAATAGAAACCATGTGTCTCGATATTGGCTTCATCTATCATGTACAATCCAAACAAATCACACAACTCGTACCAACGGGGATGCTGGGGATAATGACTATTTCTCACAGCATTGATGTTGTTTTGCTTCATAAGAACCAAATCCTACAAGCAGAAGAATATAAAATCTCAAATGCCATTCACAGAAACCAGCAAATTAAGCAAAGACATTGGCCAAGGGAAACGAAGGGCCAAACAGTACCTTAACGATGCAGGATTCAATGTTTGTCTTTCCAACACGAGGATGATGCTCATGCCTATTCACACCTCTTATGACCACTGGATTGCCATTAACAAGTAGTTGTTTTGGGGCTTTTGATACTTGCCGTATGCCAACAAGACATGATTCACAGTCAACAACAAGGCCAGATGCATCTTTTAGGATGACAACTAGCGTGTACAAATTTGGCTGTTGAGGAATGCCAATAAACAGCAAATGAATTAATATGCAAATATACGTTGGTTTAATTGCAAGTTAAGACACTCCTTGAAAGAGTATAATTCATCAGGTAATTACTAAAATGAAATAAAAAAGTGCCAAGATAATTCTTTTCAACATTGAAGTACAATCTTGAAGTTTCCTAACTGAGAATAAAAAGCACCCATCTCATGCAAAATTTTCAATTTGCACTTTCTCATGGATGGTAAAATGCACTAGAATATTTTACATCAAAGAGAAAAAAGAACTGAAGTAACTGTAGAAAGTAAACCAAGGCACTGGCACAAGGACGACCTGAACTTTATAGTAATAGCAGTGATCATGATAGGTTCCTATAGTGCTTGATATGTCTACTATATACATTAAAGACATACTGCATAAATCCATGCATCAAAAAGTAAAAAAGAATTGCATTAACCATAGAAGGTCAATCAGAGCATGCCAAATTCAACCCTTTGTTTTGGAAAAAAAACAAAATAAAGGATTAGCACAGCAGCATCTATTTAATTGAATGCTATTCTTCATACTGAATTTTTGTATTTGATACCAACCAAAGAAAAGAAAAGGATAAAATCCACTTGATTAATATATTTATTAAAATATAAATTTGATAGCTGAATGTGCATAGATTCCTCACTTGTTCTGCAGACCATAGCCTAGGCATTTCCAGTTTTCCAACAAGCACGTAACCAGGAAATTCTACACTTGCAGTAGAGGGGTTGAGCTGTATGTTAGCCACCTTAGATGAAAGTAGATCAATGCATCCGTCACAGTTATACCAGCTTCCAGTATCATATAATCCAGCTTCAATGACAAAGTTGGCAAGGATACCGTCTTTAGATGTTTGTGGGGGGCAATCTATTTCCACTTCAACCTGAATAATGATGACAACATCTCAATAAGTCTTGACAAGAAATACAATGAGAACATGATAACTTGAAGATGAATCAGTCACTGAGAGCATACAACAATTCAAACACACATGGGATGAGTAAGCCAAATAGAGGAAGCAAGCATCATATTTACACAACTTATCAATTATGCACAACGATAATGATGAGAAACCACAATGGGAAAGATAAATATGGAACAAAACAGTGATCAAAGCATAACAACTCTGTGGTCTCTTATCAATACTTGTTAGTTATTCCAGGAAAAAATCATTTGTGACTAAAATAAAATGCAGTGGCTTTTTGCGTGTGCCCATCTGTCAACCCACCTTAAATGTTTCCTTTGATGTCTTTTTGATAAGGAACAGGACAAATTTATTTCTATGATAAGAGAGACACAAAAGGTCTACCAGCAGATATTTTGGCTTATTACAACAATAGTTGCTAATATAGCCCTTTTTAACATTTTGAGGTGCAACCTGCAACACTTTTACCCGCAAGATTGAAACAAATGAACCAGAATCCTTAGAAGTGAGTAACTTCATAGCTGAGAAAGCTAAAATTTATTTTGTTGCTTTCTAAGGTTTGAACTCTGTTCTTCCCTTAAACCAATCTCCTCCCAGCCAACAGGAAAAGGAAATCTGTCCAGTCTGCAACACTCTGGACAAACTCTGCAAGTTGATCAGGTAAAATCGGCTCCATGTAGGCTGTATTAATCAGATATTTCTACCGAGAACTGCTTCTGATCGCTGCCCCATTGTTTTAGACTCCAATGCTATAAAATGGGGACCTGTTCCTTTTCAATTTGAAGACATGTGGCGGCAGCATCATCAATTTAATCAATGCATGGGAGATTGGTGAAGTGGGATGCAGTTTATAAGTTATAAAGGATACCATTTCATGATCAAAATAGGGAAGGTTAAGAAGCAGCCAAGGAACTAGAATAAGCTTGTTTTTCGTAATAAGGAAAAAAAAAGAAGTCAATCAAAGGTCAAATCAAAGAAATGGACAAAAGCAGGCAGGGCTGATGGACGAGACTTTATTCAATGAAAGAAAGCAGAATAAGTCTAGGCTGCAGAAATTAATCCTTCAAGGAGGAGACAAGATGGTGGCAAAAGGCTAAGTTAGTGGGGGCAAAAAATGGGAATGGCACTACCAAAATGTTTCATAAAATAGTAAATGGGCAGAGAAACACAAATATGATCAACAAGCTAGAAACATCAGTGGGAGAGCAGATTCGAGATGGTAGAAAAATTGAAGAGAATTTTAAATTATTTTTCTAATTTGTTACTCAAGTGAAAAAGATTTGAGACCAACAGCGATGGGACTTAATTGGGCCCTTCTTAAAGAACAGCTTGCAGTCTAGTTAGAAACAAAGTTTGAGAAAGAGGAAGTTAAAAAGGCCATTGATCAATGCTGCCTAGACAAAGCCCTGGGTCCACATGGTTTTTCTTTGGCATTTTTTCAACTTACTGGGAGATTATTAAAGATGATATGAAAGTGATGGATGGAGTTTTCTGAAAAAGGGGTTGTCAACAAAATCACGAACACCACTTTCATTTGCCTTATTCCTAAGAAGAAAGAATCTATCAAGATAGGAGACTTAGGCCTATATGCCTTGTCACAAGCCTATACAAGATTATGTAAAAAGTCTTATCTCTTTAGTTGAAGAGAGTTTTGCGAAACACCATCTCTACTATGTAATCAGCTTTTATTCGAGGCAGACAAAATTTCTATGCTGTGTTGGCAGCTAATGAAGTTGTGGAAGAGTATAAAAAGAAGAAAGAACGAATGATGATTAAGATTGATTTTGAGACAATGATGTAGATTGGAACTTCTTGAATTTTGTATTACAACCCAAGGATTTTGGGGTACAATGGAGGAGTTGGATAAGAATTGTCTTCAATCTATGAATTTTTCAGTTTCCATCAATGGTCGTCCTCGGGGTCTTTTTGAAGCTACAAGGAGGCTTAGAGAAGGCAATCCTTTATCTTCTTTTCTATTTATTTTATTAGCAGATGGTTTGACCAAGTTGATGAAAAAAACTCCTGAAGCAAATATAGTGAAGGGCATCAATGTTGGTAAGCAGTCGACAATGGTCTCTCACCTCCAATTTGCCAATGATATTCTCTTCTCAAAGTAGTTGAAGCATTTAGTCTTATTTCTGGCCCTAATGTGAATAAAGCTAAAAAGCTTTGTTGTAGGAATCAATTCAACTGAAGAGAAATTGAATGCCTTAGCTAATCAATTTGGCAAGTCAATAGGAAGTTGAGCTATTAAGTATTTAGGTCTTCGTTTAGGGAGCAATCCCAGATTTTTGAGTTTTTGGGGTCCAGATGTGGAGAATGAAAGAAGACTTGGAGGACGGAAAAAAGCCTTTCTTTCCAAAAGTGGTAGCCTTACTTTAATTCATTCGGCATTGTCAGCTCTTCCTATCTACTTCCTTGCCTTGCTCAAGATTTCAAGTGAGGCAGCCAACAGAAAAAAAAGGTTGATAGGGGATCTCTTTTGGGAAGGTTTTGATGAATCAAATGACTCCCACCTTATTAGATGGGATGTCATTTCAAGATCCAAGTTTAAAGAACGGTTAGGAACTGGAAATGTGGTAAAGTAAAATGCAGCACTTTTAGCTAAATGGCTGTGGAGATTACCATCTTGAAAAAAGATTCTCTTTGGCATTCGGTGATTAGAAGTATAGCCTCCAATCAAATGGTTGGTATTAATGTTGTTAACAATGCAAGTCTTAGAAGCCTTTGAAAAGCAATCTTAAAGAAATTCTCTCTTCTCTTTCTCACATTAAACTAAAGGTGGGAATGGTAAGGTTATTCGCTTTTGAAAGTGTGGACAAAAAAGAGGAGAAAAAACAAGGAGACAGAGGATAAATAATTTCTTTGCTTTCTTGGTTTATGGTAGTTTCTTATTTTATTCAAATGATAAGAAAATGGTAAAAAATCTCTAAATTAGGACAGCCTACAAAAATACATTTATGAGCTTTCGGATCAACTTTTGTTTTTCTAGAGTCATGGTTATGAACAAAAGCAATACTATTGAAAACTTTGAAAGGAATACTTCTTATTAACCTTGAAGTTGGAAAATATTCATTGAAAAAATTCATTGGTGTCTTTGTTGAAAGTAAAAGATTATAGCCTAATTTTGTGTATATGTTTATTCTTTCCTTGTATAGCTTATTTTTCTTAATTACTTGTAGTTTCCTTATATAGCCTAGTCAGACTAATATATAATGTAAAGACTGCAACTTCTATGTATAAAAAATATCTTCCCAATATTTTTTCTCATGGTATCAGAGCCCAAGTTAGGGTTTTTGGAAAAGTTGTTTTGTCAACAAACTTTCAGCCGCCAATACCTTTAGGGTTTTATCTTGTCATGTAACTTTTAAATTTTGATATAGAATGTTAGATGTCAGCGAATCCAGCTCTAGTGTCAACATTAAACATGTTCAAGTCAATAATTCCATTGACAATCCTTGGGGTTCGATCCGGTTTAGCCAATCCCTAACCATCGCGTGGCACTTCTTTAATTCATGAGTTATTTTTTTGATTTTTTGGCTTTGTTTTCAGTTTAAATGGTTTTTGGATTTAGAATTTTAAACCAAAAACCAAACTGGAGTATTTGATTTTATACCGAACCGAAATATTCCATTTCTTTTTTTTTTTTTTTGGCAGAAAAAATATTGAACCAAACTGCTCAAAAACTGAATCGGTAATTTTTTGGGCCCAGTTCAGTTTTGTTCACCCTTATCTCTAAATTCACGGTAGGCAGGATTAACGCTTAGGAGATTTTTTTTCTATGTGTTATCACTTCCCTCGCCTTTATCAGCTCTATCCTACAAGAAATGTTTCTATAAATTTATGTGCATCTTCTTCCTCTTCGTGGAATTGGCATTAGAATTTCAACTTCAAGAAAAACTTGAATGATAAGAGAGATTTAGGATTATGCATCTCTTGGAGTTGTTAGACAATGTTGGTATTGAAGATCTAAAGAAAGTTCGAAGATCAAGATATGATTCTTGCAAATCTTATCTTAACTGACTGATTAATGATTTCTCCTTGGCTGATTTTTTATCCCCCATAACGATTTGGAAGGCTAGTATTCCCCCTAAAATTCAAGTCCTTTTATGGGCCTTGGCATAGGAAATTAAATTATAGAGATGTTATTCCAAGAAAACTCCCCAATAAGTGTATCTACATCTTGGTTTGTGATGTGCAAAACAGCAGAAACTTCTAAGTATCTCTCTCTTCATTGTTTTGTGGCCTCAAAGTTGTGGAATAGATTGTGCAAAGAGACTAAATTTTCTGGTCACACCGGGTTCTTCTTATGGAGAATTCCATCGCTTTTAGTAAAGGAAAAAAAGCCAAAACTCTATGGAACTGTGCTATGGTAGCACTATTTTGGGTAATAAGGCAGGAAAGAAATCATGTACTTTTTAAGGGAAAAATGCGGACAACATTGAAAATTTGTAAGATAGAGTCTGACTTCTAGCTTCGCTTTGGGCTTCAGTTTCCAAGCAGTTGCAAGATTCATCTTTTAGCTTCATTCATCTAAGCCAGAAGAATGTTTTGAGATTGGTGTCTAGGCTGCTCTGATATTGCAGAGGGGTCATTAGTATATTTTTGTATAGTGTAGGAAACATTTTCACTATTTTGATTTCTTAGTGGACAGTCGGTCCACTCCTTGTAACCATTCTTCATCTTTAATAAAATTTTCAGTTTCTTATCAGAAAAGTTTGCAAACATTCAATAATGCCGGTCAAACAACCTATAACGGACAAACCGTGCTTCCTAACATCGTAGATTAACAAACAGACTCTGCAAACATTTGATAATGCCAGTCAAACAATCTATAACAAACAAACCGTGCTTCCTAAGATTGTAGATTAACAAACAGACTCTGCCCATTAAATGACTAGTTCCAAGCCAAGCTTATCCAAACTCTTTTAAATGAAGCAATAACAGAGGAAACATTATGAAGCCATAGAATCACTTGGAAGCAAAAGGAAACAAAATTCAGTAGTACCAAACATTAAAAAGAATTCCATAAGGTGCTTCATGAAGGCAACGCATATTAGAGGCAGAACGGGACTATGTCTTTCAACATTAACTGTGCCAGAAAAGTTCACACCAAAAATGCGAAGGTTCTCTTTACAGATACCACCAAGAAACCTTGAAATTGAAGACTAACCAACATGGAAAAACTTTCAACCCAGCAACTCCAATATGAATATAAAGACAGAATATACCTCACATGCAATGGAGGGTTCATGCAAAATGACAACAAACTCCAATGGACAACTTTACATCATACTCGGAATTCATAAAAAACAATATGAGAAGAGTTGAGCATAACTAGGTATTATGCAATTATTCTCCACATAATGGAGAATGAAAACTTTTCAAATTCAAGCAAAATTCATTATTTTCAGATTTCATTACTTCAAATATGTGAAAATTAATCTTAAAGTTGACAAGTGTTTACCTGTATATCCACATGAGAAAAGTCCTCTGCCAGATTTGATTTAAAGAAGTAGTCTGCAATAAATACCTGCATTTCAACTGGTTTATTTATTCAGTCAAAAAAATCCTCGGCCAGATATGATATAAAGAAGTAGTCTGAATTGAATACCTTCAGTACAATTGGTTTATTCATTTAATCCGTTATCCACTAGTAAAAAAGTCGCCATCAAACCACAAGAGAGACAACATCACAAAAATGAAAAATATTAACATGAATTTAGGACAATTTATTAGATCAAACAAAGGTAAAAATAGAAAATACGATCCCCAATAAGGCACGTCAAAATCATTCAATCCATTACTACATTTAAATATAGGTAAGATGTGTTAAATTAGCTTTAAAGACTTTTCCAACCACACTGGTCATTTTAACTTCATAGATGGACCATTAATCAATGATAGATCTAACTGAGTGACTTCCACTGTGGTTCTTTGGTCAATCCAGATGGAACGTAATTGCTGGATAAAATTTATAAGATTACGACATCATCAAAAAGTACTTGTAGTTATATAGGATCCATGCACTACATAGATCAATAATTTACTAATATGCAAATAAATCCATATGATACATCTAGATGGCATTCATAAAACATAGCTTGTATTGATTTTAAGGGTTTGAACCACCCCTTACTAATGAGGGAAGTCACTAACAAGTTAGATCTTCCCTCTCTTTTTTTTTTTTTTTTTTTCATCTTCCCCTCATTTCTATTGAGTTTTACCTTTTTTCAGTTGTTTTATTTTTTTCTATTTTTTAAGAGATGAAAGAACGACATGGTTTGCTATTATGATTTTGTTTCTGCAATTTTAGAACTTCTTATCACACACCACATCCCGTCCCTGCACATGCACAAATAGAATTGAAATGTAGACCTCCTCTTAAGTATGTGAGAGGGAGATTGGATCCATAGACCTCTCATTTCATTGCAAGAGCTCTAACCACTAGGCTATTCTCCATGGGACTCCTCTGTCTTTCCTCTCATGCTCTCTTATCTTCCTTTTTATTCATTCTCCCTTTTAATTTTTTTCTTTGGATTGCTACTATCTATTCTGTCGTCTATGTAAGTTCCTTTCCATTTCTGTCTCTTTATTTCATTCTCTGTTCTTTCCTCCTCTTTTCTTATCCCTTTCCTACATTACTTCAAACAAATGTATAATTATAATGTGTTATAATTTTACCACTCAAGAACCAATCTTATTACAATTATTTCATTTACAAATACATTCTCATTGTTACCAAGTAAAACTAAAAACCACTCACAGGATAAGCCTGTTAACCATTCATCCTTGCACAGTGTTAAAACTTAGATACTGCTGTTATTCCATTACCATGACCTGGAAAGCCTAGGCTTTAGTCAAATTATTACTTAACATAGCTCCCATTATTATTAATTAAATTGTAAAGAGATGTTATCGGAGAGTCATCGGTAGCATTAGATACAACAACATGTACCAAAAAGCATAACTTTTCTCCAAAGGAAAAAAGTAGTGTTAGATACAAATTTTAGCGAAACAAGAAGTAATCTTAAGCTTCAACATTTAAGTACAACAACATGAACCAAACCTTGACCCATTATCCAAACAGAACAAACTGCTGTGAATTAAGCGATAAGATGAACCTACAGACCTATAACAAGGTCAGAATTACTGCCTAAAGTTCAGTTCAATTTAAAAAAAAAAATGCCTACAAACCTGTGGTTTAGCTAGAAGAAGCACATCACGGTGAATACCAGATAGCCACCAATGATCTTGATCTTCAAGGTAAGAACCATCACTCCATCTAAAAACTTGAACTGCTAGAACATTCTTCTTGTCTGAACCATGAGGATAACAGTAATCTGAGATTTCGAACTCTGCTGGTAGCCTACTGTCCTGACTGACTAGGACATTTTAAACAAGTTTGTTAACTCCTCAAGTCATCAAGAACTCCAAGACATGCATATCATTGTTCTATGACACACGGCACAACAGTTAACAATCATGACATCAACATGCAAAATGCAAAACTAAGCACTTCCTACATATGAACCAAATCAAAGCTTCACCAATAAATTAATGATAAAAAACCTTCAGATCAAAACTTACTAGCATACAATACTTTTCACATATTTTCGTTTTCATGGATTTTGAAGTGTCGTCATTTCTTTCTCCGACAAAGACAACTGTTTTACAAGAAATTGAAATTCATACTGCTATTTCCACAATGTAAATTCTTGGATTTCAGTTTAAGGATCAAATTTCACTAAACTACCTACCAGTCTTCAGCATATGCTCTCTACCTCAAGACATGATATTTGGAAACCATTGATCATCCATCAAATTACGTCCAAGCTCTAGCTTAAAGTCAGTGAAAGAATTTATATTACAGAAATGACTGATGATATAACTACAAACTTATTTTGTGCCAACTGATGTGGCCTCAATTCATTAGTAGGATGAAAATACTAAATAATAAATAATATGGGCTAACAGCTATCTAATCCAACCAATTGAATTATGCCACATCAATTTGTACAAAACAAGTTTGTACACGTGTTTGTAGCTCTATCTTTACTCTAAATAAATTGGATAAATTGAAGAAAACATGGTTTCTCTAAAGACTGAATTTCACATTTCTGCTTCCAGAAAACAAACTTTTACATTTCTTTTTCACATTAAAAACAATTGAAAGATCAAATTCTTAGTCAACTTAATAATACTGCTTTAGCATATGCTCATTACTTTTGATATGAAATTTTGTGCCATATGTTTCATCCATCAAGTTATAAGCTCTAACTCAAGGAATATTAGCCTTTTTTATGGTTTATGAACTAAAACATGATTATCCGGTCGTAACACTTCATCCACCTCCTTTAATCCATTAATTATAGGATTCTAGAATAAATTTAAGATCCCATTTCTCTTTAAACTGGATCTCAAATTCACTTGCATAAGTTCTCTCATAGAGCTCACAATGCTTTACATGAATGAGTTTAACATCCACAAATACATTACAAAATAAATGATTCAGCTAATGCTCACTAAGAAGGCTCTGCAACTGGTAGTACAACTATAGAGCATCACAAAGAAAATAAGTATATCCTGTGCATACAACAACTACTATAAAAATATATCTTGGAAGCATGCAATAATTGTACCTATATCCCACAGGGACCCCATTAATCCATGCACAGAAAGCAGAGTCAACAGCTTCAAAGTGCAGGAAAATTCTGCGACCTGTCATCAACAATTTATAAGTTGAACAATTTCAGTGTTAGATATTATAGTGAGCATATAACTGAAACAGTGAAAAAAGAAAAACATAGTGAGATGAAATAAAAATAAGAACAGGAAGCATGACCTGAAATGAATAGCATAACAAATTAATACTTTGTAAATAGATTTATACCAAGATTTCATGGCCCTATGAATTTGAACAACAGCCATGACTATGTGTATTAGATGATCAAAAGATAGAGTGAGGACGACCTAGCTAGCTTACTAAATAAATGGTGATTTGAGATATATAGGTTATTGTTGTTTGAATTTTTGACATAACAGGGCATGTCAAATTTGAAACCAAACATTTATGTTAATCAAACAGTCCAGAGTGTAAAGTCAAACATAGAGAAGGGTAACAATCATTCTCATTAATCCATAAAACATTATAAACCATTGGTTTATAAAAACAGATGGCTTAGAGTTTGTATCTCATTTTAAGAAAAGCACCATGCTTACATTGCTCCGAAGGTGGGAGAGAATTCCATAATTTTTATAACTCCTAACTATTCATATAAAATAAGAATCTCCAAGACAAACTCCAGTATTCATGTGAAGGACAACAAGCCATATATCAGCTTATTTTATCATTACAATTTGACCTGCATACTTTAAAATACTCATACATGTGGAAAGTGCTTCCAGATTTCTGAAAATATTCATCAACCTAAAATGTATCTTTAATAGTTTAAACATGAATGATGATACAGCCACAAACTCTTATTCAAACTTAATTTGTACAAACTAACGTAACATTAACACATTAGTTGAATAAAAATACAAAATAATTAAAACAAATCATATAGGCCAAGAGATATCTAATTCAACCAATTAAATTATGCCACATTAGTTTGTACAAAAAAAGAGTGACTCTATATTATTACTCTTTAAACATTCTTCACCAAGCCACATCCAATCCCAGTTTCTTCATTTAAAATTCCACACAACCAGTCCATAAACGAAGGAAAATTTGGGCATTTTGCTTAACACCATGGACTATTATGGCACCCTTCTATAAGCGAAGGCATAAAACAATATGAGACATGAGAATATAGGGTAACAATCAGGAATAATCCTGGAATTTGAGGAAGAGATTGGGATAGACCCATTGTAGATAATCTAAATTGAAAATACAGATAGTTTAGTACACAGATAGCAACAGATAGGCACCTACAAATGCATATAATTCAATAGTAACTGTTCGATGAAGAATTAGTCAGCAAAAAAGTCATTTCCTTCTCTCCGAACCATCACAAAGCTAACTTGAGCATTGAACTTCTTGAGCCTACACAGTAATGGCACCTTTCTGACACATTGTCTTAGCCATTTTGCAGGCTAGAACTTTTGTTCCACCACCCAAAACTCAATGAAATTCAATCCTACATTCAATCAGTTTACCAAGCTTTTGTTTCAACAGTTTGCGTTTGCCTCTGAGGTAAAAACACCTGACACTTTGATTGAAAAAGAAATATGAATCTATTCCATATAAGTCAACCACCAAGAAAGAGGAAGGATTCCCATCTACTGCTTGAAGAAGTGGAATCAATACTAGACAGTGCAGTTCAACATGAATACATGAGTCCATGCTTCCATGCTTCAAAATGTCAACTACACATTAGCATCAGAACACCAGATATTGACCCCCCGTACCAACTATATCTCAGCTAGATAAATTTAATTATTTCTTGCCTAGACATTGCTTTCTATGAAATTTTGTTAACTGCATAATCGCTTATGTCGAAGGGAAAAGAAATGAAGAAAGAGAAACAAGGGCACTGGGAGAGGAAACAATTGGTAAGGTCTTCTAGTTAGGCAGAAGTTAATATTTGACAATATATGTGATAGTAAAAGTCACATTGATTATCAATACAAGGAAAAGATCGGACAACACATCCCAAGTAAATATAAAACTTACTTAGAAACAACAATGCTGCCTATAATAAGGCCAAATATTTAGCAAAGATATGAAGGGCATAACAGGTAAGCACAACAAATTAGCAAGAAGTCAAAGTCCATATGAGTGTAAAGTTTACTACAGGAAAGCATAAGAACTATATCTCAGCTAGATAAATTTAATTATTTCTTGCCTAGACATTGCTTTCTATGAAATTTTGTTAACTGCATAATCGCTTATGTCGAAGGGAAAAGAAATGAAGAAAGAGAAAAACAAGGGCATTGGGAGAGGAAACAATTGGTAAGGTCTCCTAGTTAGGCAGAAGTTAATATTTGACAATATATGCGATAGTAAAAGTCACGTTCATTATCAATACAAGGAAAAGATCTGACAACACATCCACGGGTAAATATAAAACTTACTTAGCAACAACAATGTTGCCTATAATAACAAGGCCAAATGTTTAGCAAAGATATGAAGGGCGTAACAGGTAAGGGCAACATCTTAGCATGAAGTCAACAAAACATATGAGTGTAAAGTTTACTACAGGAAAGCATAAGAACTACCGAACTTTTACTAAGATACTAATTAAACAGGAAGCATAATTCGAATAGCTACAGCCAAAGTAAACCAGGTTTAAGAAGCATTGGCATTCATAACTAATTACCAACACAAACAAAGAGATCATACCTTGCCACTCTTTAGGAATGTGAAAGCATGTCCTGTAACAGCCTGTAGGATTTTCTGCAGGGACATTAGGGGGGTCGAGTGGAAATGGATATACAACATTTGTATAAATTGGGCGATCGAAGCCATGCATCTGCCAATTTGAAGGAACTGTTCCAAAAAATATGACTAAACTTATGGGAGAAGAATGAGGAGAACACTTGCAAAATTAAACAAGAAAAGAAACCAAAAGACTCATCTCCATCTATAAATCATGATTTTGATTAGTTATAAAAGGAAACTGTTAATAAATAAACGATGATAAAAATACCTGGAAATGCATATTAGAAAACACATGCTTACCGGGTAAAGCTTCCCACTTGGAATCCTGAAATGAAATTTTATGAAAATTCAGAGGAACATCAGCAGGACTTGAAGCCAAGAAAAATTTCCAGTAACCAGATAAAGACTTGACAAAAGGCAAGCCATTTGTCCAAAAGGCAGCACTATCAAGAGCTTCGTGGACAGCATCATCATCCCAAACAGCAGAATTGGACACTGAAATATCCACTTTATTGCGTTCATACCAATATTTAAGAGAACCTATCACATACAACTCAAAGTCAATTTTATATATATTTAAGAGAGAGAGAGAAAAGCACCATAACATACAACTATTTAAGTTGTAACAATTCAAAACTTTTCGCTGTATTTAATTTAGTTTTTAACTTAGATAAATCTAAAGAAAAGAAAGTCAGAAATGGATGTCAACAAGAGAAAACAGGATAACGAAAAGAGAAAAGCTTTAGTTCAACCTGCAAGCTGAAAATAAAAACTAAATTTGCTTTTATCTTTTTTTTCTATAAATATAGAGTAATAATATAATTATAAATTTTTTTCTATAAATTAATATAATATAACTTAATTAATTAAATTAAATATTTTTTACTTTACATAATTTATTTTAATTATTTTATAATTTTATTTAATCAACAATTAAATAATACATTAATTAAAAAAATAAATTTATATAAAAATTTATAATTATACCCTCGTTTATAAATATATAGTTCCCATAAGCTCAAGCAAGACAACACAAAAGAGCAAAATCAGCCAATTGAAAGACGACTATTTTATTGCAAGCGCCAAAACTTAATGGATCTTGGAAACTCAAAAAAAAAAACATGAAAGGAAACAAGTTCTGCAGAGGAACAAAATCAAGATATGATGATTGAACAGACTAAATTGAAATAGACGGAGAAGCCCTTTGCTAAGCCTTAAAATTCTGTTTGAATGTAACGGAAAAACTGAAATTTAGGTTACCTTCGACAGAGTCATGGCAACGCAAAGTAACATGAGGGTCCCTTTTCCTCCACTTGATGAAGGACGGATCTTCCCAAACTTTATAACCATTTGCATTTTCTAAAGCAAACGGAAGTAGTCCGACTAGAGAAGCCATTTCCTCAGATAATGATGTCGAAGTATGCACATGCCATGCTATGGATTGAGAGAAAAGTGTGAGGACAGGCCTGTTGAGTCACCGCTGTTTTTTCTTTTTTTCTTTTTTTTTTTTCCTTCTTTGGGGGCCAGTTAATTACTTAGGCGCAACCAGCCTTCATTTGTTAAGATTTTCAAAGCAGAGGTTTCATTCGTTGAGATTTTCAGAGAATTGTGGGGATATACTCCCCATTCCCCTCAAAATGTGAGGGGTGATTACAATTAAATTCGATCAATTCCTATAATTTATAAAATTTTAATTTATGGATTAGTGACTTATATTAAATTAAAAATATAAAAATTTATAATTAATAGATTGAATATAAATTTATTTTTATAAATTTATAAAAATAAAAAAAATATTTATTTAAAATTTATAAATATGACATTAATATTAATAAATAAATAAGTTAAAATATAATTATATTAATAATATATTATTTTTTATTTGATAATAATATAAAATAAAAATAAGTGGATAATTAATTTTTTTATTATTATAATCAATATATACCACTTATCTCCTATTATTTTTATAATAGACAATAATCTTCTTAACAGTATAAATTTATAATATTATCTCTGTTTTTAAATACATAAAATATTTATATTTATTATAAATTAAATAAATCATATGAATAGAAACTAAATAAAAAATTAAGTATTAAAAATAAGAAATATATGTTTTGATGTGAAAAAAATTAATAATATTTTTTGTATTTTTTATTTTGTAAATATTTTTTATAATAAATATTTTATAATAGTTTAAAATTAAATATAAAAAGCACAAGATAAATATTTTATTATTTATTTTATAATAATTTCTTCTATTTGTCATTCAAGTTTTCTTATAATAATTTTTTTATCATTTTATAATAATTTTTTATATATTTATTAAATAAAAATATTTATAACATAAGAAAAATACAAGAAAAATATTTTTTTATTATTTTTTTAGTCAAATATATATTTCTTATTTTTAATAGTTAATTTTTATTTTAAATTTTATTCATGTAATTTGTTTAATCTATAATAAATATAGATAAAAATATATTTGAAAATAATAGTAATATTATAAATTTATACTATTAGAAGAGTTATTGACTATTATAAAAATAGAAGTAAGCAGATAATATATATTGATTACAGTAAGGAGAATTGGCAATCTCCTAAAAAATAATTAAATAAACAAATGTAGATTCCTATATAGTTAAGTTTTATGTATTGATCTGAAAAAATTAGATTTTTTTTTATTTTTAGAGTGTTATATTTAAAACTTTATATGAATTTTTTGACTTTATATAAATAATTAATTTATTTAAGTCTTATTTAATTTTAAATTTAATTGGTACTAAAATTATTTTTATATTAAATTTTTTTATTTAGTTAGTTCATAGATAGGACAAAATTAAAAATTTTTAATTCGCAAACTAATTTATAAAATGGCGAATTGGGTTAAATTCGCATTTGATCCATAAATGTAAGGATTGAATTTGGATTGAATTTCATCAATTTAGATTGGATTAAAAATTTATAATCCGTAAAATCATAAATCAAATATAGATTGATTTCTAATCCATGAACACCCCTACAAAATACGCAAAACATATCTTACGCTATTTAATTTTACGTCTATAATACTTAAAAAGAACCAGGAAAATACAAAAATATTGTCAATTACAACCTTACAAAACTAAATTAATATCTTGAACACAAGCAAAGTTTAGTAATTAGTTGAGGACAATTACAATGATTAGGTCCTTGAAAAAATCCTCGACTTTCTTAATCAAGTTAGGTAACAAATTGAGTATACTCAACCTCAATTTAACTATGACTAGTTAAGTTTCTTAAAAAATGCTTAGCTTCTTTAATGAGTCAAGTAAAAAGTTGAGTTTACTCTATTTTAATTGAACCACGACCAATTAACTCCCTTGAAAAATTCTCAACTTTTTTTATAGGAGTCGAGCAATGAGTTGAGTATACGCAACTTCAATTAACTTGTTCAAAGATTTTTTTCGATTCTTACTCAATTTATTCAAAGGACCTACTTGACTTACTACACGACATATTCAAAACAATTACTTGACCCTATTCAATGTGATCAGAATACTTACTTGACTTCATTAAACAACTTAAAATAATTAATACTTGACTTATTCAAGAGATTACTTGACACTTATTTGATGTTTTCAAAAGAATTAAAATAATACTCAACTTATTTAATAGATTTACTCAACTAATTCTCAACTTATTCATAAACTTACTTAACTTCTGCTTGATTTGTTTAGAGACTTGTTCTACAAACTACCTAACTTATTGTACAATACTTGAGTAATTACCTGACTTATACTTTACTACTAAGCTTACTAGTACTTGACTTATTTCTCGACTTCCGACCTAATTACATCATAACTTACTCAACTCACTTTAGTTTTTGTTGCACTAGATACTTGACTTAACTTCTTATTCAACTGGGTACCCAACTTAATCAACTCTCTTGCATCACTTCTTACACAACTAAATATTCGACTTACCCAATATCATACTCAACTTGTTCATGGAATCATTTTTTAATCACTCAAAAGTTAAATTAAATATTTTGAATCTTAAATCCCTATATTTTATTCTATAATGTGTGTATGCATGCACTAAAATGAATAATATACTATTATAAACTTATAAATCATTAAAAATATACTTCTAATGAAATCAAGTTAAACCTAAGCATACAATCATACAAAAGTTTTATATTTCAAACATACCTTATCCACGTTGTTTTTGAAGAGTTTATGTTTATAAAAAAAACCTTTATATTGAAGGTAGGAGATGAAATGGTGATAGATGAGAAAATTGTGAGGAAAGAACAAAGAGGAGTAAGAAATTATAAAATGGTGAAGATAGATGGTCTATTTAATGGAATGTTTTTTACTTTTTCCTCCTTCTTCAGGTATATGTATATAATGGGGTATAAGTTTCCTATTTAAAGGCAAATGGGGTATATTCAAATGAAAACCTTAAGATTTTATTATTTTATCAACAAATTATTTAGGTATTTGGTCTTTAACGAGAACTTCTTCTAAAAATTATAAAAATATCTTAAGATAAGACTTTAAAAATTATCATAATAAATAAACAAACACACAAAATAAATACATTTGTATTTTACATAGTTTAATTTTTAAAAAGGTGGTGATATTTCAACTTATAATTTTTGTAAAGCCACCCTAATTTTTAATAAATGATTATAATAAATACACATTATTTTTTAAAAAATATAGATAATGAAGAACTTTAAGATTTAATCAAATAAAATTAGATAACTAAACTTTTAAATACAAAAACACGTTTCTTGGGGCAATTTACTCTAACATATGTATGATCAAATGATAACATGCAGAAATTATGACTAATATAATATATCACCAAGTTGATATATTATGCATGCCACATAATAAGATAAAAATGGTGTCTCTTGTTTTTACATGTTTGAATTCAAATACATAGCTTCCAAATAGTTAGTGGAAGTAAATTTTTCTAATTCAAACATTTAATTAGGTCTTTGATTGCCTAAATAAGTGCATGGCTCTATCATAAATAAGATACTAAGACTCTTTTAAAAATTAAAGTGTTTAACTAATAGTATGTACTTAAGGTTCTTTATATAGTCTAATAGCAATGTATATTGATCAATAAAATCCAACAGTGGTGTCAGAGCATAAGTTTCAACGTAAAACAAGGATTCAAGTATGAGAAAATTTTATTAAGGAAGTTGATCTCAATTTCATTCAAATCAATTGCATTTTTCATACCAAAAGAATTATAGAAGTTTTAACAATTTCATAAAGTACAAAACACTAAGTTTTAACATCTAGAAATGTAGAAATAATCAAAATTAGTGACTAGTTCATAGAGGTCTACAAGTACGTGCATCATATGTACTTTAGAGCTTGAAGATGTGTGCAGCCACAATTTGCAAGCAAATCGTAATCCGCCCATTTTAGCCAATCCAACTTAAAGCATGCCCTACCCAACCCGTACTTGAGTAGCACCCAAATCCACATGTTGATCTACTCTAATTTGATTTTGAATCACATTCAACACGATTTGATCTATTGTTTACCCAGGCTTTGACTACATGTCACTTGTTGGTAGACCATGGCTTGATGATTTCTGGTTTATTCAAACTAGTCACTTTTATCAAATTTGGTTTAGACATAAAATCAGCCCCAAGCTGCACCAAATTTTGCAATTCAAGGTTTTCTACTGATCTAGAGTGAGTTGTGGCCTCAGAATTCAATTTTGAGGACTTAAGATTTAGAAATTTAGGGAAGTGCCATTAATTTTGTAATTATACCCAAGTATTAGAAGGGTTTTCACATGTGAATTGTTTGAAATATTAGCTATGCAACTTATAAGGGGTGAATTGAGTTTCTAAAACTTATGAAGTACTTGAATAAAATTAATACAAATATAAAATAAATTAAAAAATAATAACTAATAAATAAAGCAATAAAAAAATATAAAGAAAGGAGAGAAGAGAAAATCAAATATAGAGATTTTTACGTGATTCGACCAATTCTACCCACATCAAATGCCAATAAGCTCACCAGACTCGAGAATTTCATTAATTAAGCCTTTAAAGACTTCAAGAACTCTTACAATTGATTTCATAGGTGTCAATCAATATTTACAATAAAAGGTTATTCCAAATCTCTTAACCCAAGTATTTTGCATACTTATATTTTCTCAAATGCAAGATTTTTCTCGCACGTAATCTATGTGTTTATAAATATATGCCCAAGGTATAATTGAAAGAAAGAATAAATTAATTAAAGCTCAAAAACATTGTATTCTCAATAATATACTCTTTAGTATTTGTTAGATTCACTTTGATTTGGATCTAATGTAGTCTTTTTATAATTAGAGTTAAAAACTAACCATTATCGACTTTTTGTATAAAGTCATATCATCATTAAGTCTTACTGGATTGCCTATTTTACTTGAGCAGGTTACAACTTAGCCAAAATTTAAATCATCGAATTGTCATTTTCAGATGTTAGATCACCGTTAGTTTCTAGTGGTAACCTTGCAAGAAATATAGTCGCTTATCATTTTCGAGATGTTGGATCGCCGTTAGTTTTCAAAAGCTAAACACCAATTTGTTCAATATCGATTAACCGTTTGCTACAGTGAAATTATTTTCTTAAATTATATTTTTATCTCAAAATTTTTCATAATCATATTATAGCCTAAAACTTTATAAACCTTTACAAATAGGTTTATTTTTAGAATTCAAAATAATACTTGTTGATTTCCATAAACTTTTGAAAATGTGCTATAGCCTAAAACTTTATAAAATGTTTCAAATACATTCATTTGTAAAATTTCAAAAAAATAATTATTGATTTCAAAGTTCTCAAAACTTTTTCAATTTAGACCATTAAGTCGAAAATAACCAATTTCATAAAATCATTTTTTGATTAAGTATAAAACCTTTGTATCATAAAAATAATGATTTATTTAAAATGTATGAAAAATAATTTGAGCTTTTAAAAGCTTATTTTTTTTAATTTTGTTATGCGTAGAGTTATTAACATTATATAAGATATTATAATTAATATTTACAATTGATATTACATTAAAAGCTTAGTTATTTTTTATTTTGTTTGTTATCATTAAAATCAACATTATAGATACATACATGTTAACACTCTTATGCCTGAATACTTTTAAAAATTGCTAAATCTCAAAGAAATCAACTTCTCTATCCAGGATTTGATTGTGATGGAAATCAATTCTATTTAGTCAATTCAAGGTCTAGGTCTCATTACATCTCATAATGGTTCTAGAACAGAGTGAATCAATTTACTTGCACTAACTTTCTAATGACAAAAGTTTCATCAAATTGCCAGATCTTGTACCATTAGCAACAAAAGATTCATCAAGGCCACATTTATGCTTGCACTTGAATGAGTATAGTTCTAAGTTAATAAAACCTAGTGATTAATGAGTTCAGTCTATGATAACTCTATGAAATGAGAGTTATCAAGACATTTTTATACTTAAACCAATATTAGTTAGAGAGTAATAGATATGTTATTATTGCATTTTTAGTTATATTTTATACCAGCATCTATTTAAGTTTAAATTTAATAAATTCATGGTGATTTAGACCACATGGTGCTCTGATTATATGTATTCTTATAGGTGACCAAAAATCTAAAATTTTAAGGGTAAAATTTTGCAATAACAGATTTATACAAATTACTGAGCTAAAGAAAATGCTATAGTTATTGTTGTAGCAACCCAGAAGTAATTACAGAGGGGATTTTGCATGATTTAATTAACAAAATAGTGACAAACACAAAGAGATACGCAATCTGAGGTTTCCAGATAAAGACACATGACCGCAACTTTTTGTTACCCTAATTCCAATGGTGATTTACACCACATGGTGCTATAATTATGTGTATTATTATAGGTGACTAAAAATCTAAAATTTTAAGGGTAAAATACTGCAGTAATAGATTTATAGATGAATTACTAAGCTAAAGAAAATGTTATAGTTTATTGCTGGAGTAACCCAGAAGCAATTACAAAGGGGATTTCACACGATTTAATTGACAAAACAATGACAGGCATAAAGAGATATGCAATTTGAGGTTTCCAAATAAAGATACATGGTCGCAACTTTTTGTTGCTCTAATTCCAATGTATAAAAGAGCACACATGAAGAAAATAAAAAGGGAGAGCTATCACACACGGAAAATAATAGAGGAAACAAAAGAAAACAATCAAAAAGAGAGATTCGAGGGCTGTAGTAAGAGATTCAAGAAGGAAAAGAAAGAGAGATTGCAAATATTTAACAAAACTTAATTTCTTATGATTATTCTCTTGTTTTTAATTTGTTTTATGGATGTATTTGATGGCAAAAACAAGTTTTATTATTGTTTTATCTTGAGTGTTAGACAAGTTTAATAATTATTTGACTAATATATGTGTCTTGTGCATAATGTATTATAACATTTTGTCTTAATTTTACTTATTACAATTTTTTATTTTGGTTGACTACCCATTTAGTTGATACTGGTTAAGAAAAAAACTTAAAAAAATCTGACTTAGTAGAACAAATTAAGACAATACACGATTTTAGATTGAGTTTCCTAAGTTGAGTTAATTTTGATTCGAATAAGGTCATTGTTAAGATATACATGTTTTGTTTATTGATTTTGATGATAACAAACAATTAATCTCTATTGATAATGTTGTTAGAAATTCAAATATTTTCTTAAAAGTCAAAGCTCTCTGCATGTGTTTACAAGTTTTAGAGAAATTGGAACATTTTGTACAAAATATAGTTTTCTGGGTATAAACGGTAAACCGTTAAAAATTAACGGTTAACTGATAAAATGCAGAGAGGTTGTTCTCTAAGAACTTCAACAAATCAAACACTGGAATTAAAATGGTTAACCATTAAACATATAACGGCTAATCGATAATATCCAGATTCTCATATCTTGTTAGTCTTTTACCGTTTAAAGGAAACCAGTTAAGCTTTCTATTTTATAAGTTGCTGGAAATTAACGGTACACTGTTAATAGATAACGACCAACCGATAATATCCAGACTGACATTCTTTGTTAGTCTTTAACCGTTTAGCAAAAACGGATAGAGGATTTTGTTATGCAGGTCCCTAAATTTTAACGGCGAAAGAATAATTAGTAATGATTAACTGATAATTTGAAATCAAGCCTAACAGTAAAATTGACCAGCGAAAACAGTTATCCGTTAATGATTAACGGTAATCCATTTTCTGTCAACAATGATGAATAACGGCTATTTTTCAGCTCCAACTATAAATAAGTTCATCCAAGTCAAATCAAAAAGACAACAACACAACTACTGAGCATATTCACAAATATACAATCTACATTGAGCTTTAAAATAGATTTTTTACTTCATCTACTCACATATTGGGCATTAGGCATTGATTTGTAATCTTGAAAAATTGTGTGAGAGAAAAATCAATTTGTGATCTTTTTTTTTGAGTGATTGTATGTGTTGGGATACACTTAGATTAAGAGATTGAGAAAAATCTCTTCTTGTAAAGGTTTATTGACACCTTGGAAGTTAATTGTAAAACTTTTAAACCTTGGTGGCTTACTTAGTGGACTTAAAAATTATTGTGTTTGATCTCTCTTACTCCATCTCTCTAATTTTATTATTCATTTATTTATTTATCTCAAATTTAATTGTTTAATTTATATCACTTGGAGTCTTTTGTTTTCTAAAATTTTAAAAACCTAATTCATTCCTCTCTTGGGTTGTCTAGTTAGTATTTCATTTGGTATCAGAGCTTGCTTCTCTTATTAGGACTTAACTGTCTACAGTAAAAGATTCATGACAACTCAAAGTGATTTAACCTTTAGGGAAGGACAATCCACGACTAGACCACCGTTTTTTGACGGAAATGACTACCTATATTAAAAAACTAGGATGAGAATTTACTTACAAGCCCTAGATTATGAAATTTGGGAAGTTGTATATGGTGGTCCATTTATACCTGTGAGTAAAAATGAAGTCGGAAAAGATATTCCAAAACCTTCACAGGAATGGAATGAATTGGAAAGGAGAAAATTTTCTTTAAATTCCAAAGCTATGAATGCCTTATTTTGTGTACTGGATAAGAAAGAATTTCATAGAGTGTCAAGTTGTGAAAGTGCTTATGAAATTTGGCACAAACTTGAAGTTGTTTATGAAGGCACGAATCAAGTGAAAGAGTCTAAAATTAGTAGGTACACTCGACAGTATGAATTGTTTCAAATAGAACAAAATGAGAGTGTATATTCTATGTACACTAGATTTACTGATATAGTGAACACTCTAAAAGCCATAGAAAAGACTTTTTCAAATAGCGAGAAAGTTAAGAAAATCTTAGATCACTTCCTAAGGAATGGAGACAAAAAAGAACTGCCATTGAGGAAGCCAAAAATTTAAATATCTTACCTATTGATGATCTAATCAGTTCTCTTATTTCTTATTAGAAAAATTTAATAGCTGAAAGAGGCAATGAAGAGAAGAAAAAAAACATTGCCCTCAAAATCATAAAATATGAAAGTGATGGAGAAAGTGAGCCGGATGATGAAGAGCTGGTTATGCTTGCTAGGAGGTTCAGAAAAATTTTCAAGAAAACTGGTGAGCGAAGAAAATTTAAAGATTTCAAGAACCAAAAGGAGAAGAAGGAAGCAATCAAATGTTATAAGTGCAAGAAGCCTGGTCATATAAGATTGAAATGTCCTCTTCTCAACAAGTTCAAGAAGAAAGCAATGGTGGCTACGTGGGATGATACCGATGAAGAAACAAGTGATGATGAAGAGCATCAAGAAATGACAAATCTAGCTCTCATGGCGATTGGAGATTATCAAATGATGAACTAGATGAGGACTTAAAGAAGAAAAAGAATAAATGATGCCTGGACAGCGGGTGTTCAAAACACATGATAGGAAATTATGCTTGGTTTTCAAGTTTTACCAAGATCGAAAATTGTGGAGATGTATCCTTTGAAAATAATTCAAAAGGAAAGATCATTGATATTGGGAATGTCGGTAATGTATCTTCTACTCTTATTGAAAATGTGTGCTTTGTTGAAAACTTGAAACATAATTTATTTAGCATTAGTCAATTATGCGATAAGGGTTATAAAGTAGTTTTTGATAAATTTAGATGTGTTATTGAAAATGCATGTGATGGAAAAGTTTTGTTTGTAGGAAATAGATGTGTTAATGTCTATACTATTAATATAGATTGTGCATCTACTATTGATAAATATTTCTCTGCCTTGCATGATGATGGATGGTTATGGTATAGAAGACTAGGTCATGCAAATATGGATTTGATTTCAAAAATTTTGAAAAATAATTTAGTTAAAGGACTTTCAAGAATTAGTTTTCAAAAAGATAAAATTTATGAAGCTTGTCAATTTGGAAAACAAATCAAAACTTCTTTTAAAAACAAGAATTATATCTCTACCTCAAAACCACTTCAATTACTTCATATGGATTTGTTGATGAATCTTGGATTATGATATTGCAGGAAAAGTTAAATCAATTTAAGGAAAATAAAGTATGGGAATTAATTCCTAAATCATAATATCAATCTATCATAGGTACTAGTTTGGTATTTAGAAATAAAATGAATGAATCCGGTGTGGTTGTAAGAAATAAAGATAGATTAGTAGCCTAAGGATACAACCAAGAAGAAGGAATTGATTTTGATGAGACATTTACACCTGTAGCTAGATTAGAATCCATTAGAATATTGATAGCATATGCATGTTATAAAGATTTTATTTTATTTCAAATGGATGTCAAAAGTGTTTTTCTAAATGGTTATATTATAGAGGAAGTTTTTGTGAAACAACCTCTTAGTTTTGAAAATGAAAAATTTTCAGATCATTTTTATAAGCTATCAAAAGCATTGTATATGGATTGAAACAAGCACCTAGAGCATGGTATGATAGGTTTAAAAATTTCTTGCTTGATAATGATTTTTCAATGAGAAAAGCTGATACTACACTCTTTGTTAAGTATAAGAATCAAGACATACTTGTTGTTCAAATTTATGTTGATGATATTATCTTCGGTTCTACTAATGAGTCCTTGTGCAAAGAGTTTTCATCTTATATGAGTAAGGAATTTGAAATGAGCATGATGGGAGACTTGAAGTATTTCTTTGGACTTCAAATCAAACAAAACAATGAGGGAATTTTCATTAACCAAGCTAAATATGTCAAAGATTTGCTCAAAAGGTTTGGAAATGATGAATCAAACACCAAGAGCACTCCAATGAGTATAACAATCAAGCTTGACAAGGATAAAAAAGGTAAAGAAGTTGATATTAAAAATTATCGAGATATGATCGGCTCTTTACTTTATTTAACTACAAGTAGACCTGATATCATGTTTAGTGTATGTTTGTGTGCAAGATTTCAATCATGTCCTAAGGAATCTCATTTGCTTGCTGTTAAAAGAATTTTTCGTTATTTGAGTGAAACCATAGATCTTGGCATTTGGTATCCTAGAGGAACTCATATAGATTTAACTTGTTATTCGGTTACCGATTTTGTTGGTTATAAGATGGATAGGAAAAATACTAGTAGAACTTGCCATTTTCTAGGCATTCTCTTATTTTATGGTTTAGTAAAAAATAAAACTCAGTTGTACTCTCAACTATTGAAGCGAAATATATTGCTGCAAACAGTTGTTGTACTCAAGCTCTTTGGATGAAACAAACACTTAAAGATTATGACATTAAACTTAAACATATTCCTATCAAGTGTGATAATACTAGTGCTATTAATCTTTCGAAAAATCCCATTCAGTACTCTAGAGCCAAGCATATGGAGATTACACATCATTTCTTAAGAGATCATGTTCAAAAGGGTGATATTACATTAGAGTTTATTTCTATGGAAAAACAACTCGCCGATATTTTTATAAAACCTCTTTGTGAAGAACAATTTTTAAAAATTCAGCATGAACTTAGGATGATGAAATTTTCACATTGACATTTCTAAATATGCTATTAAGTTTACTCAATAACTGAACTTATGATATGATGTTTTAATATCCTAGTAGTATGTATGTTTGTTTTGTATGAATTAATTGATTTAAAACACATATGTTCATGAATTTGGTATTAAAATGTCATGATCTTGATATGTTATCTTTGATGGTCAAGTATTGAATTTAATATGCAAAACAAATAAACGGATAACCGTTTTATTATAAACGGTTCACCGTTTATTTAAAGAAACTAAAATTTTTTTCTTTTCTCTCTACCCTCACACCGTTTGAAGATAATGGTAAGCCATTTAAAGACAGGAAGGATCTCAACTGTTACCCTCTCACCGTTTAATATTAACAGTAAATTGATTAAAGACAGAGAGTTACCTTAACATTGCCCCTTCACCGTTTATCCTTAATCCTTAACCGCTTACTCATTACATATTCTCGGAAATTTAGTCTCTCACCGTTTATTACAAACGGTTCACCGTTATCGCAAACTATATAACTGGTCATTGGTTTCCTTTTTCTTCTCACTTACCCTCTCACCGTTTTCGCCATTGTTGCCAAGCCGAAGTTTTTCATCTCATTTTTTTTTCGGATTTTCTCCTTTTTTGCAACATATTACGCCAATAGAAAGCTTTCCAATCACTTTTAGGAAATTCTACCGATTCAAAGCTTCAAATCGTGCTAAAAATTAAAAAATCCCAAATCAAAACCCTAAGGGCCGTGGACTGGTGTTTGATCATTTTGATCAAATTTTTCACAATTTCCCGACATACTAAACCAAAATTCCTCTTTCTCTACTTCGCTTTCACATAATAATCGGTTCATTTACTCCAAAATCCATATTTCGAAAGATTTTCCTCTATTCATCATGGCTAAGCCATCATGGAGACCTTAGAGAAGGAAACATACACCATCTGTCAACCCAATACGACCATAGGAAACTTCTGAGTTTGAAAAACTACACTTCCCTATAGCCGCATTGTGTAAACGATTTGAGGATCGTTTTGTGGGCAGACAGATACTATACTCTTATTTTGTAGATATAGATGATTTTCACGATCTGATTGTCTGTGATAGAAGTGTTAGAAACATGCTTAGACCCTGGTGTTGTGCAAATTTTATTGAACTCGCAAGCGCACGAATCTATTGTAGAATAGATTAATGGTGACGGGTGTCGATCCCACGAGGAGGTTGATTTTAATTATGTGTGGAATTAATTTTCTTAATGGGTGAATGAATTTGTGGTGAAATTGATATAAACTATACTTAAATTTAAATTACAATGGCAGGAATTAAATTAAACTGAAATTTATTGAAATGTCGTGCTTGGGTATCCGGATCTGCATCAACATGCTCCATGGGCTAAATATTCTATATTAATGCCAATTAAATCATAAGGGGGGATTCCACACCTCATGAATCACGCTCAAATAAATATGGTGCCAAGGGCTTATCGTGCCAAATAATAATAACCTTTTACTAGGGTGCCGGTTTAACCAGGGCGGTATCTAGACAAGACTATTATTATTTGTCGACGAAAAGTCAAAACAATCACAAATATTAGAGAGGAAGAGAAAGTAAATTTACTAAATTAAGCCCATGGGACATGTTGAGACTTCACCTTCAACCCAAGCTTAAAAGAAAATTAGCTACTCATTTTTTATTTAGGAATAAAAAGGAAATTTTATTAAAATACAACGAAACTACAAGAAGGAGAAGGAATTTCAGAAATCTAAACTTAAAAATGAATTCAGGGGTGTCAAATTATAGATACATTGAGTGAATCGTGATCATCGGATTAAAAATAGTTCTGACACTCAGGATTGCACCACGTCATCAGTCAACAGTCAACGTTTGAACAGTAATGCTGTTTGAATAGTAAATAATCCTATGTATGCGCATGTACTGTACACACGATTTTTGCTCCACTGAGATGCTGCCACGTCATCGATCTGCAGTATATAAGAAATTTAGCCCAATAAGATTGTGACACATCATCGATCGATGCTACGTCATCGGTTAACGCCACATAAGCAGTCAATACCACATAATTCGTCCAATCAGATATTGCCACGTCATAGGTAGTTGCCACATTATCGGTCTGTATATATAAATAGTATCGTAAACAGTACCATACGTGTGAATAGTACCATATATGTGAACAGTGACTTTCTCCTTTAATGCTCCTCTTAAGGTTTTTGACCGTCTTGAGTCCAAATATAACGTCCGTGTTGCTGTCTAATCACTCTTTCATTGTGAAACGATCGTGATGTCCCTAAAATACATAAAATATATAATTATAATAAAACACATATAATTAAATAACAAAATACTTAAATAAATAGAAGTAGCAATGTTAGTGAGACTTAAAGTATAAAATGACGATTTTCTCCTTTATAAATATACATTTTCTAACACTTAATACACCCCTAAACCAGCTTATTGCTAGTCCTTAGTAAATGAAGCGAAGATAAAATTCAAAACCTTTTTTTTTTTTAAAAAGGAAACACACGTGTTTATTTAATCAGATTAATGATAGCAATCAAATAAAAGTACAAGCATTATCTGTAGTCTAAAGGAATTCACACCTACATCAACCATCCATATGCATCAGTTTAGCAGACTTTGTTGTAGCAATAGTAATCAGGCCACTTTCAAGAATGACATATCAAACTCTAAAATCTCACCGGTTGTAGTGACACTCTCACAAAGAAATTAATCCCAATAAAAATGGTCACTACAATGAATGGTAAATTGAGAGAAAATAATAAAGAAATATCATACACTCTCACTAAGATGAAAAAAATATGCTTATAGCTTAAAAATAATACGATCTCAAACAAAGTATTAGTCAACCCAATGTATTCATTTTTTTCTTTTTTCTTTTTGTATATGCATCACTACATCTTAATTGCCCATATAACTAGCTTTTATATCAGACTATAGTGCCCTAAAATCAAGAAGGATTTTTATTAGGACGTAATGTAGGCTAGGAACATGGCTAACAAAGAAAGGGAAATAGGGAAACAAAAAATATATATGTTTGAGAGAAAGTTCAAGAACTTTTGAAAATTACAAAATGCATTTTGCTTATTTATTGCCATTGTATATCTTTTTTTTCTTTTTTTTTGAAATTTTTTTTATGTAGCACAACTTCGCTGAACAAAATAATTATTTATCATTTTTCTTAAACATGAATAGGTGGATAGAACTTGTATAATATCAAGTAATACTCTAAATTGGAGTGGGTCAGGACAATAAGTTAATAAAGAAAATATTTTTTTATATATATATAAAAGGCTCAAATGGGCTAACTATGAATATTACATAATAGGAATGGCTAGAAAGGCTCAAACGGGTCAAAAATGGCCTTCCATCGTTTTTTAGGACTCTAAATAATCTTCCATATCTACTAATTAGGTAGACATTTAGATGCAGTAACACACACTTTTTTTTGCTTTTTTTTAAAGGGTTGACTCAAAGAAAATCTAGAGATCATGTATGAAATAATAAACTGCTAAGCTACATGAAGAATGGGCAAAAAGGGTTACTCTCCAAGAAAAATTAATAGGCTCAAAAGCTCACTTAGAATTTATTATGACACGTGCATTCCTTCAAGTAACTCATATTTGTCCCTAACATCAATATGTAGAATAGCAAATATGGTGTAACATCACTCAAGACCAAAGATAATACAAATATTAAAATTCAAAAGTCATAATATCATCCAATATAAAAAAAAACTCACACAGATTTTTTTCTTTTTTTTTAACTTAATTCTTTCCCCCCAACCTATTCTAAATGTAAAAAGAAAACATACATGTAGAAAAATTAAAGAAAAATGATTTTTTTTTTAAAGAAGATGCGTTTCTAGAGTCACTACACTCTATATTCAGCCATCTTCTACTTTAAAAATTTGAAAACATATATTTATAAAGGAGAAAAATAAAAGGTTAAAAAAAACACACAAAAAATTTTTTTAATTAATTTTAATTTTTTTTTACTAAGAAGATGCGTTTCTAGAGTCACTACACTCTATATTCAGCCATCGTCTACTCAAAAAGTTAGTCATGGTTAGTTCAATATTTCACAATTGTGAACTATTCCCTCGCCCCAACCAGAACGAAACATTGTCTTCAATGTTTGAAAGGAAAGAAGTAGAGTTTAGAAGACAGCACCTGGGTGCTGCAACACAGAAGAAAATATTTACAAGCAGAGAGTTAAATCTAATTTGTACTTCTTATTGCCGCTACTGTTACCATCATTATTTGAACAGTCCAACACAATAGCCCTGAGATCTGGCTTTAGTTGATAAGCTTATAACAGATCAAGTAGTGCATTAGCAGTGTGTGCACATATAAATATTTTTTTCATTAAGGAAGGAATGAAATAATTTTTTATTGCATGGTTAAGAAATGCGAGAAAGCCATCATAAAAGTTATTGACATTTAACAAATCAATGGGTTTCTGATGAATATTCAGATGGGACCAAGATGCTAATGTCATTAGTGCCTCAAGAGTTGTAAGATCGCCTGGAAGGAAAATAAAAGCATCGGCATGATTGAGCATTTCAGTTATTCATTCTTGTATACCTGAGACGACTAACTCTTCTCTAGTTGGTGAATGAGACAAACAACCCAAAGGTTTTAGGATTTGAGGGATGATGCCTAACACTTGGCTCCCTCTAACAAAAACAGCTTCTGATACCATTTTGGATAACCCTCGGTCACCTCCTCCATACACCAAGTGCAATTTTCTCTGTGCTATTCTTAGACCAAGATCTATGGCTGCCTCCATGAACTCTTTATGTTTGTCATAATGAAACTCAGAAAGCACACAAATGTTCTTGAATTGTTTACTAGAAGTAGCTGCCATTAAGATACTGCTCAAAAACAACTTGTGAGTGCTCAGTAAAAATAAATCGTATTTAAAGACTTTGGTGACAGTGGTTACAGTTGTGTATGAGGCATCATGTTAGCGTTAATTAACGTGTAAAGCACATGGCTCAAAGTCAAAAAGAAAATAGTAAAAAGGGAAAAAAATAAATGAAATTATTAAAAACAATAGTACAAATAGTAAAATAACAGTGAAATAAAAGAACAGAAAGGTAAAAGGATATTTACAGATAGTTGTGATTGTGGCTCACATCTTCCTCTTGTTTTACGTCCATAAACGGCTTGAATGCCCTCTATGGGTCAAGGATAGGCTTCACATCCAGTTTTCTTACAAACTGGCAAATAGGGTAGTTTATAGTCAGATTCCCGAGACTATATCGTGCACACTCTTTCTCGAATACTGGCCATAACTGAAGAATTGCTCTTTGTACGTATCCACTGGGATGCGTTTCAAGAGACAAAAGGATATTATCTAATGACTCTTTATTCAAGCCATCCCTAATGAATTGCATCTTATCTTCTCTGTTATCAGACACCATCCCTAAAGAACATGATTTTTTATTGCATATCGTTTTGGCACATTTATGACAAGCAACAGAAAGTCTTTGAGCTCATCGCTTTTTCGCATAATTTCCTTTACCACAACCAGGCATGTATGCAACAAATTTAGGAGGTAACGCACCTGCTAAGCAAACTTTTACCTTGATTAACCAACAGATATCAGCAGAGATGTTATTCTTCATAAGCAATCGCATACGTTCGGATCGAGCTTTATAAATGGTGAGGAGAGCATTCTGAGGAAGTGAAGGAAATTGCTTGTGAAGTTTTGCTAAGATCTCGTCTCTTTCTATGCCTTCGTCTTAGAATATCAGTTATTATGGGAAATTGAAGTAACCGACTTGATTGTCATGGAGTACCGTTATCCGTTGACCGGGGTTACAAACTTTAAACACATAAAGCAAACTAAAACACACAAAGAAGAAAATAAATTAAAACACACAAAACAAACTAAAATCATCCTCTTATTAAATTTACCTCAAGCTCCAATTGGATGTTGTAGATGCCTCTCTCAATTTCTCTGAGATCTCTTTCTAAATCCTTAACATGGGCTACTAACTCTGGTGGTTGTAGCTGCCAGATATGATATGTTTTACAAAATCATATCTGACCTCTGAGATGAGATTGTATACACCGAAACTGTCTAAGAATGTTTAAGAGGAACTGTCTCATGATTAAAATGATAAGAAAAATCTTAACGGTTAAATAAACACACTTAAACAAAAATAATTTCAATCAGCAAAAGAATGATAAAAACTAAAAAAATAAAAAAAATAAACAATCAAATCAGTGAAAAGAAAAGTCTCAATTTAAATAGGTGGGTCACTCAAATTTATTTCGCTGTCCTCTCCATGTAGTTGGTATTCTAGATATGGCTTTAATCTTTGACCATTAACTTTGAAAGTGACACCATTTGTTGGATCTTTAATTTCAATTGCCCTATGTGGAAAAATAGTGTGAACAATAAATGGGCTAGACCATTGAGAGCGTAACTTACTTGGGAATAAGTGCAAGTGAGAATCGAATAAAAGTACTTTCTGACCTGGAGTGAAAGATTTTCGCATAATTTACTTGTCGTGAAAGACTTTCATTCGTTGCTTGTAAATTTTGGCATTCTCGTATGCATCATTTCAAATTTCTTCAAGTTTTGCCAATTGTAATCTTCTTTCTGAGCCAGCTTGCTGTATGTCAAAATTAAATTTCTTGATGGCTCAGTATGCACGATGCTCGAGTTCCACAGGTAGGTGGCATGCTTTTCCATATACTAGCCTGTAGGGTGACATCCCAATCGGAGTCTTAAAAGCCATTTTATATGCCTATAATGCTTCATCGAGCTGCAACGACCAATTTTTTCTGTCGGGCCTCACTGTTTTTTCTAAAATGTGCTTTATTTCTCGATTGGAGATCTCAACTTGGCCGCTGGTCTATAGGTGATATGGGGTCGCCATTTTATGAGTGATGGAGTACTTTGTCAAAAGTGCTTTGAAAAATTTATTACAAAAGTGGGCACTACCATCACTAATTATTGCTCGAGAGAATCCAAAGCGGGAAACAATATTGCTTTTCAAAAATCCTATTACCACTTTATGATCATTGTTCCTACATGGAATTACCTCTACCCATTTCAAAACATAGTCAACAGTGACCAATATGTATTGATGGCCAAAAGATGAGGGAAAGGGTCCCATGAAATCGATACCCCATACGTTAAAAATTTGAACCACTAGAATTGGGTTTAGTGGCATCATATTTCTTCGTGTAATGCTCCCTATTTATTGACACCTATCATATGAAGAGCAAAAGGTATAAGCATCTCGAAATATAGTTGGCCAATAGAAACCACATTGTAAAATTTTAGTAGTTGTTTTCTTAGTACTGAAGTGGCCTCCATAAGCTTGTTCATGGTAGAAAGAAAGGATATTCTGAAATTCATTCTCTGGGACACATCGTCTAACAATTTGGTATGCACAATATTTAAATAGATAAGGATCATCCCAAAAGAAATTCTTTATTTCTACAAAGAATTTGGCCTTGTCCTGCTTAGTCCAATGCTCTAGAAGTTGACCTGTAACAAGATAATTAACTATATCAGCATATTATGGTATTACTTCCACACTGATTAATTGTTCATCTGGAAATGACTCATTCAAAGGTAAATGTTCTATTGTTGTGTTAAAATGAAGACGGGAAAGATGATCAGCCATAACATTTTCTATTCCTTTCTTGTCTTTGAATTCTAAGTCAAATTCCTGCAAAAGTTGCACCCAACAAATTAGTCTAGCTTTTGCATCTTTCTTTGTGAGAAGATATTTAAGAGCAGCATGATCTGTAAATATAATTATTTTACAACCAATGAGATAAGATCGAAATTTTTCAAATGCAAATACAACTGCTAGCATTTCTTTTTTAGTGGTTGAATAATTCAATTGTGCATCATTCAATGTCATACTAGTATAGTAAATCACATGGGGAATCGATCAACTCTTTATCCTAATACTGCTCCTACTGCATAGTTAGATGCATTACATATAAGCTCAAATGGTAAGTTCCAATTTGGGGGCTGAATGATGGGTGATGATGTCTGCAACTGCTTTAGTTTTTCAAATGCCACAAGATATGAATTATTAAAGACAAAAGGTACATCCTCAGCAAGTAAATTGCATAAGGGTCTAGAAACTTTGCTAAAATCTTTAATGAAACGTCTATAATAACCAGCATGCCCAAGGAAAGATCTTACTTCTCTGACTGTTTTAAGTGGAGGAAGATTGGAAATGAGATCCACCTTGCCTTTATCAACCTCAATACCTTTGCTTGAAATGATGTGACCGAGAACGATACCTTGTTTAACCATAAAATGGCATTTCTCCTAATTCAAGACTAAATTTTTCTTGATACATCTCTACAAAACTAGTGTTAGATGATGTAAACATTGATAAAATGAATCTCTAAAAACGAAAAAGTCATCCATAAAAACCTTAAGGAATCATTCAACCATATCAGAAAAATGCTCAACATGCATCGTTGAAATGTAGCAGGTGCATTACATAATCCAAATGACATTCTCAGATATGCAAAAGTGCCAAAAGGACATGTGAAGGTGGTCTTCTCTTGATCTTTTGGTGTTATGGGAATCTGATTATATCTTGAATAGCCATCTAGAAAGCAATAAAACTCATGACCTGCTAATCTATCAAGCATTTGATTGATAAATGGTAAAGGAAAATGGTCTTTACGTGTGACAGAATTCAACTTTCTGTAATCAATACATACACGCCATCCTGTAGTTACTCTAGTGGGTACTAATTCATTATCAGCATTGATAACTACTGTAACTCCTGACTTTTTTGGAACAACTTGCACAAGACTGACCCATGAACTATCAGAAATGGGGTAAATGATACCTGTATCTAATAGTTTAAGGACTTCAGTGCGAACAACCTCTTTCATGTTAGGGTTTAACCGATGTTGCATTTCTCTAGTAGGTTTAACATTTTCATCAAGGTGAATGTAATGCATATAATCCACTGGATTTATACCTTTTATGTCTGCTATGGTCCATCCTAATGCTCCTTTATGTTCTTTTAAAACATCCAACAACTTACCTTTTTGTTCGTCATTGAGGGAGGAAGAGATAATTACTGGTAAAGTACTTTCTTCTCCCACGAATGCATATTCCAAAGTGTTGGGTAATGGCTTGAGCTCGAGTTTTGGTGGTGATTCTGATGATGGGTTGAGTTTCTTTTCTGATGGCACTAGTTGTTCAACTCTTGACTTCCATTTATTAGTGTCCATTGATGTTGCTGAGTCAAGTAGGGCATTGACTTCATCAACTGATCTGTCAATATCAAAATTCAAATCAAAGTGAGTTAAACAAATTTGCAAAGGGTCATCACCAGGGTTTGAAAGAAAATTATTATCAACTAGTGTTTCTATTAAATCCACATCAACAATCCATCATCTGCACTGCGAGGTTGTTTGGCAATGTTAAAGATATTGAGTTCCATAGTCATATTGCCAAAAGACAACTGCATATTTCCAATTCTACATTGAATATGTGCATCGACAGTTGCCAAGAAAGATCGGCCCAGAATAATGGGAATATGCTTCTTTGAATCCTACACTAATTGAGTGTCAATTACAATGAAATCAACAGGAAAATAAAACTTGTCTACTTGGATAAGTACGTCCTGCACAATACCACGAGGTATTTTTATGGACCGATCTGCAAGCTGTAACACCACTGGAGTTGGATGTAATTCGCCTAGTCTGAGTTTCACAAATACAAAGTAAGGCAACAGATTTACACTAGGTCCTAAATCCAACAAATTTTTCTCAATTGTGTGGTTTCCTATAATTATATGAGATAGTGGGGGAGCTGGATCTTTGCACTTTAGAGGCATTTATAGAACTAATATTTTCTATTAGAAAGGCCTTTTTCTGAACATGAATATTTCTCTTTTTAGTACAAAGGTCTTTAATAAACTTGGCATATGATGACACTTGTTTTATAGCTTCAAGTAAAAGGATGTTAACACTTACCTGTTTGAAGATTTCAAGAATCTCACCTGTGGATTTTCCTTTCTTCCCTTTAGCTAAACTCTGAGGAAATGAAGCTTTAGGAACATATTCTCGTGAGTTGGTTTCCTCTTTCTCCTCTGATGATGATTCCTCAGTGTTCATAGGTACAATCTGAGTTGATTTTGGCATCTCCACTTTGTTGTCGACTTCTTTTCCTTTTCGCAAGGTCATCACTGCTTTGACCTCTCCATGCTGCTGAGGTGAACTGGTACTCGCTTCATTTACTGCTTTAGGGTTGGGCACTGGTTGACTTGGAAATTTGCCTTTTTCAACGATTATGGCCAAAGTTTAAACTGAAGAGGCAAGTTGTCCTACCATTTTCTCGAGATTAGAAATTGATTGAGCTTGTGAGTTGAAGCATGCTCTCATCTCATTTTGTAACTCATCAATGGTGCGGTTCTGCTGCTCGATCTTGGAGTTAGTAAGATTTCTGACATTTTGGAATGTCTCTTCCCATGGTTTGGGTTGAGAATGGTTTGGATTCTGATTGTATGGTCTAAATGGTGGTTGAGAGGCTTGAGAAATTTGAGGAATGGTTGCATTGGTGGAGGTGGAGTTGATGGTCTATTTTGTTGGAATCATTGACGTTAGCCTAATAGGTTATAAATATTATGATTTTGATGATAACAAACATATGCATTAAAGTGTTTTATTTTATATTTCACAAGTTCACTAGTTTTGAAGGATAATAAATCAAGTGAAATAAAGTGAAATCAAATTCAAGACACTCAACGGGCAACGACGGCTCAATGGATAATTTATTGCGACAATTTCTTGCTCAATTTTATGTTAATAAAATAATTATTTTTCAAGTTAAATACTTTTATGTTTATGAGATAAAATATTTTGTGGATTAAAGTAATTTGGATAAAAATAAAAATGTTTTAAATTTCGGAGTTGGACTTATTTGCTAAATTCTAAAACGTTTGGGCTTTATTGTAACTTATAATAGATTGTGGGCTTAAGTGAAAAGTTTTGAAAACTTTAAAGATTATGGTGATTTAGCTAAAACTCAAAAAGAATTTATTTGAAAAGATTTTCTTTAGTTTGGGCCACACTATAATTTCAGAATGTTTTTAGGAATTAAATAATAATTAACATTTCTAAGATTGGGTCTTTTTGAAAAGTTTTATAACGTTTTGGGCCATAGCATAATTTGAATAAGTTTTGAGGTAAAACTGTAATTTCATGAACAGTATTCTGTAGCAAAATTCAAAATTAACGGTAACTTCACTGTTACGAGCGGAGAGCCGGTTAAATTAAGCGGCTAGCCGCTTGAGCACTGGAATTTGATAATAACGGCTAGTTTTCGAGTTTTAACTATAAAAACTCAACTCAAACTTCATTTAAAAGTGTTTGGCAAGCAAAAATAAGTTTGTAAAACATATATTGAGCTTTCATATTGCAAATCACAATAAATTAAATCATTCTTGAGCCATTATTTGTGAATCTACTCTTGTAGAGAGTGTTTTTCTTTGTAATTTCTTTTTTTGTATTGTATTAAGAGTGTTCAAGTGAGGGAAACACTTAGGGTAAAGAGATTAGGGTGATAATCTCTTGATTGTAAAGGTCCATTGACACCTTGAAAGTCAATTGTAAACATTTGAAGCCTTGGGAGGCTTGGATAGTGAAATCCTCGAGCTCGGTTGGCTTGGAGGCGTGGACGTAGGCGGGGATTGCCCAACCACATAAAAATTGCTGTGTTTGCATTCTCTTCCCTTACTCATTTATTTTGCAAGCATTGCCTAATTTATTATATTTGATTTAATTCCTGTAAAACTTAATTTTTGTTTGCATTAAGGCATTAGATTGAATTATTTGTAAAATAAATTTTAATAACCCAATTCACCCCCCTCTTGGGTTGCTTGTTTGTATTTCATTTGGTATCAGAGCTTGGTTCTCTTATTAGGACTTAACCGTCTAGAGTAAAAGATCCATGACAACCCAAAGTGATTCAACCTTTAGGGAAGGACAGTCCATAACTAGACCACCATTCTTTGACGGAAATGACTATCAATATTGAAAAACTAGGATTTGAATTTATTTACAAGCCCTATATTATGAAATTTGGGAAGTTGTATGTGATGGTCCATTTATTCCTTTGACTAAAAATGAAGTCGGGGAAGATATTCCAAAACCGTCATGGGAATGGAATGAATTGGAAAAGAGAAAAGCTTCTTTAAATTCCAAAGCCATGAATGCGTTATTTTGTACACTAGATAAGAAAGAATTTCATAGAGTGTCAAGTTGTGAAAGTGCTTATGAAATTTGGCACAAACTTGAAGTTGTTTATGAAGGCACGAATCAAGTGAAAGAGTCTAAAATTAGTAGATACACTCGACAATATGAATTGTTTCAAATGGAATAAAATGAAAGTGTATATTCTATGTATACTAGATTTACAGACATAGTGAATATTCTAGGAGCCCTAGGAAAGACTTTTTCAAATAGCGAGAAAGTTAAGAAAATCATTAGATCACTTCCTAAGGATTGGAGATAAAAAAGAACTGCCATTGAGGAAGCTAAAGATTTAAATGTCTTACCTATTGATGATCTAATCGGTTCTCTTATTTCTTATGAAAGAGGCAATGAAGAAAAGAAAAAAAACATTGCTCTCAAAGTCACAAAATTTGAAAGTGATAGAGAAAGTGAGCCGGATGATGAGGAATTGGCTATGCTTGCTAGGAGGTTCAGAAAATTTTTCAAGAGAACTGGTGAGCGAAGAAAATTTAAAGATTTTAAGAACCAAAAGGAGAAAAAGGAAGCAATTAAACGTTACGAGTGCAAGAAGCCTGGCCACATAAGATCGGAATGCCCTCTTCTCAACAAGTTCAAGAAGAAAGCAATGGTGGCCACGTGGGATGATACTGATGAAGAGCTTCAAGAAATGACAAATCTAGCTCTTATAGCAATTGGAGATGAATCGAATGATGAACTAGATGAGGTAAATGATCTTCCTACCTATGATGAATTACATGATGCTTTTAAAGAATTATATGATGAGTTAATGAAGATAGGTAAAAAGAATGTAGGCCTTAAAAAGAAATTAATAGATTTCAAAAATGAAAATGAATCATTGAATGCAAAGATTACATGTTTAGAACTACAAAATAAAATGTTGCATGATAAAGTCACATCTTCAAATGAGAAACTTAATACCTCATATGAGCATGAAAAATTACATGTTGAGAAATTGATAAAGGAGAATGAAGTTCTCAAGAAGAAGAATAATGAGTTAAATGAAATTGTGATAAAATTCACAAATGGCCAAAAGATGTTGGATAATTTACTTAACTCTCAAAAATATATTTTTAATAAAGGAGGACTTGGGTATAAGCCTAACTTGAAGCAAAAGTATTACAAGAATTATTTTGTTAAAGCTACATCCACAAGTGAGCATAAATTACTTGTCATTATTTCAATAGAAATGGTCACATGAAAAATAGATGTCCTGTGAAAAGAAATACTTATTATGGTATAAAATATGTTTGGGTTCCAAAAAGGAACCATTGCTGACATCCAAGGACCTAAAAAGATTTGGGTACCTAAGACTTAAAATTTCCTCTGCAAGGCTTAAAGAAGAAGAAGAATAAATGGTACTTGGACAGCGGGTGTTCAAGACACATGACAGGAAATTATGCTTGGTTTTCAAGTTTTACTAAGATCGAAAATGGTGGAGATGTATCTTTTGGAGATAATTCAAAAGGAAAGATCATTGGTATTGGCAATGTCGGTAATGTATCTTCTACTCTTATTGAAAATGTGTGCTTGTTTGAAAACTTAAAGCATAATTTACTTAGTATTAGTCAATTATGTGATAAGGGTTATAAAGTAGTCGTTAATAAATCTAGATGTGTTATTGAAAATGCATGTGATGGAAAAATTTTGTTTGTAGGAAATAGATATATTAATGTCTATACCATTAATATAGATTGTGCATCTACCATTAATAAATGTTTCTCGGCTTTGAATGATGATGGATGGTTATGGCATAGAAGACTAGGTCATGCAAACATGGATTTAATCTCAAAAATTTCAAAAAATGATTTGGTTAAAGGACTTCCAAAAATTAGTTTTCAAAAGGATAAAATTTGTGAAGCTTGTCAATTTGGAAAACAAATCAAAACTTCTTTTAAAAACAAGAATCATGTCTTTACTTCAAAACCACTTCAATTACTTCACATGGATTTATTTGGACCCTCTAGACATGCTAGCCTAAGTGGAAAATATTATGCATTTGTAATTGTAGATGATTATTCTAGATACACTTGGGTACTATTCCTGGCTAATAAAGATGATGCATTTGAAGTTTTTAAAGTTTTCTGTAAAAAGGTTCAAAATGAAAAAGGATACTCTATTACTTGCATTAGAAGTGATCATGGTAGAGAATTTGAGAATCATGCATTTGAAAATTTCTGCAATGATTTAGGTATTGAGCATAAATTTTCATCACCTAAAACTCCATAACAAAATGGAATTATTGAGAGAAAGAATAGATCTATTCAAGAAATGGTTAGGACCATGTTAAATGAAAATGCACTACCTAAATATTTTTGGGCCGAAGCCGTCAACACCGCTTGTTATATTTTAAATCGGGTGTTGATTAGATCTTATCTCAAAAAACTCCCTATGAGCTTTGGAAAGATAGAAAACCCAACATTGGCTATTTCAAAGTTTTTGGATGTAAATGTTTTATTTTGAACACAAAAGATAATCTTGCAAAATTTGATCCAAAATCTGATGTTGGTATCTTTCTTGGGTATTCAAACTCAAGCAAAGCTTATAGAGTGTATAATAAAAGAACTTTGGTTGTGGAAGAGTCTATGCATGTTACTTTTGATGAGTCTAATACCTCCTCTATGGAAAAAGTCGCTGTTAGTGATGATGTAGATGAAAATATACAAGAAGATTCATCAAAGGACAACCAAAAGAATGTAGAAAATCAAGTGGAGCAACTTGAAGAAACAAGCATAGAACAAAATCAAGGTACTTCTCAAGCATTCCCCAGGGAGTGGAGGTATGTTTCTTCTCACCCAAAGGATGCCATTTTAGGAGATCCATCCAGAGGTGTTACAACTAGATCATCACTTAGGAATACATGTGAGCATGCTGCATTTATTTCTCAAATTAAACCAAAATCCTTTATGGATGCGGAAAATGATGAATCTTGGATTATGGCAATGTAAGATGAGTTAAACCAATTTAAGAGAAATAAAGTATGGGAATTAGTTCCCAAACCAGAACACCAATCCATTATAGGAACTAAATGGGTATTTAGAAATAAGATGGATGAATCTGGTGTGGTTGTAAGGAATAAAGCTAGATTAGTGGCTCAAGGATACAACCAAGAAGAAGGAATTGATTTTGATGAGACATTTACACCTGTAGCTAGACTAGAATCCATTCGAATGTTGCTAGCATATGCATGTTATAAAGATTTCATTTTATTTCAAATGGATGTCAAAAGTACCTTTCTAAATGGATATATCATGGAGGAAGTTTATGTGAAACAACCCCTTGGTTTTGAAAATGAAAAATTTCCGGATCATGTTTATAAGTTATCAAAAGCATTGTATGGATTAAAACAAGCACCTAGAGCATGGTATGATAGGCTTAAAAATTTTTTGCTTGATAATGATTTTTCAATGGGAAAAGCCGATACTACACTTTTTGTTAAGCATAAGAACCAAGACATACTTGTTGTTCAAATTTATGTTGATGATATTATTTTTGGTTCTACTAATGAGTCCTTGTGCAAAGAGTTTTCATCTTGTATGAGTAAGGAGTTTGAAATGAGCATGATGGGAGAATTGAAGTATTTCCTTGGACTTCAAATCAAACAAAACAATGAGAGAATTTTCATCAACCAAGCTAAATATGTCAAAGATCTGCTCAAGAGGTTTGGAATTGAAGAATTAAACACTAAAAGCACTCCAATGAGTACAACAATCAAGCTTGACAAAGATGAAAAAGGTAAAGAAGTTGATATTAAAAAGTATCGAGGTATGATCGGCTCTTTACTTTACTTAACCGCAAGTAGACCCGATATCATGTTTAATGTATGTTTGTGTGCAAGATTTCAATCATGTCCCATGGAATCTCATTTGCTTGCTGTTAAAAGAATTTTTTGTTATTTGAGTGGAACCATAGATCTTGGCCTTTGGTATCCTAGAGGAACTCATATGGATTTGACTTGTTATTCGGATGCCGATTTTGCTGGATATAAGGTGGATAGGAAAAGTACTAGTGGAACTTGCCATTTTCTAGGTCATTCTCTTGTTTCATGGTTTAGTAAGAAACAAAACTCGGTTGCACTCTCAACCACTGAGGCGGAATATATTGCCGTAGGTAGTTGTTGTGCACAAGCCCTTTGGATGAAACAAACACTTAGAGACTATGGCATTAAACTTGAACAAATTCCTATCAAGTGTGATAATACTAGTGCTATTAATCTGTCAAAGAATCCCATTCAGCACTCTAGAACCAAGCTTATAGAGATTAGACATCATTTTTTAAGAGATCATGTATAAAATGGTGATATTGCTTTAGAATTTATCTTTACGGAAAATCAACTTGCTGATATTTTTACAAAACCCCTTTGCGAAGAACAATTTTCAAAAATTCGGCATGAACTTGGGATGATGAGATTTTTACATTAACATCTCTAATTATGTTATTGGATCTATTAAAATTATTTGCTTAATGTTTGTTAATGTTTTTGAAAGAGTTTGAGCATGATAGATAAGTAAGGTGTTATGAAATATTCATTTCAAATGCTTGTGTGCTTTATGATACATGCTTGATAGATGAATTATTTACTTGATTTAATCATGTTTTAAATGTTTAAGATCATGATTTATGCATTAAAATGGTTCTTGAGAGGTTTCGGAATCAAGAAATGATGACGACATTGATAAAAAATGGCCGAAAATTGAAATTGGTACAGTTGCGCATCAACCAGGCGGCTAGCCGCCTGAACCAAGCGGCTAGCCACTTGGACTTGCTCCCAAACCCGAGAATAAGCGGCTAGTCGCTTGGTCACGGGTTTTACCCTCTTCCTCTCCCTCTTTTTGGCTTTCTTCATCATTTACCTCTCTCTCTCTCAAAACCATGACTTCTCCTCCATTTTCTTTCAAAAATTCTTCATTTCTCAACCATTTTCATGTCAAAATCTTTGATTCAATCCATTACCCATCCATTTAACTTCCATTAAACATCTTCTAATCATCATTTTAACTCCCTCTTCTCTTGTTCATCACTTTCTCTCTCTCCCGCGTGAATAGTGCTTTATCATCTCTCTCTCAAATTTCTTCCATTCTCACTTATTTTTTTGCTAAAATTAATCATCCAAACCATTACCCATCCACTACTCCTTCATTTTTCATCATCTAAACACCATTTTATCACATCTCCATAAAAAATTCGAAATCCAAAAACCTAGTTTTGGCTGTTTTTCTCTCTAGATTTTCAAGCTTTCTCTAGCCCATCTTTAATCAATTCCACATTATATCTAAACCTCATTCATCTCTAGGATTACATTTCTTGGCTCAAACTTATTCATTTTACTCAAATCCGAAATTGTTCAACAATGGTGGGTGGAGAAAAAGCCAAGAGCAAACAAATGGCCAAGAGACGCAAGGAAGATTATGAGGATAATACGGAGTTTTTGTCAACTCATTTTCGACATCTCCCGCTTCGGAAACGGTTTATCGATAATTTCATGCCGAGGTCGGTTATTCCTCCTTACTTTGTTAATTTTAAGAAATTGGCAAATTTGGAAATTTGTGGTAAATCTCTTGATAAACTTCTTATTGCCATGAGCTGGAAAAATGTCTTAGTTATTCGAGAAGCATATTATGAGAATTTAGTTAAGGTTTTTTATTCAAATATGGATATAGAAGTTTCGGATAAAATTGTTACTAGTGTTTGGGGAATTCGTATTGAATTTGATGTTGCGGAGTTAAATCATATTCTTGGGACTCTAAATGAGGGATTAGAAATTTATAGTGCTAGAGCTAGAATAGATCATCTATGGTTTTCTCTTGAAAATGTTGTTCGAAAAATTTGTCGCCGACGTGATTTATCCGATGAATTTTGTCGATCATCATTAAAATCTCAAGCTTTGCCTCTTCAAATTAGAATCCTACATTATGTTCTTTATCATGTGATTACTCCTAGATATGGTCATGGGGATGAAGTTAACAGATTGGATGTGGCTTTATTGGATTGTATTTTGGAGGGTAGAAAACTCAATATTGGGTACATTATACTCAATCATATGCTTAGCACACCTTGTATGGCTAAAAGGTCCCTCCCTTATGGTAGTATCATTACCCGCATCCTCAAACATTTTCGAGTATCCATTACCAAACCAACCTTTTTAAACTCAAGAGAACTAGGAGATGATGCCATTGCCAACTTAGGAGTTATTTGGGCAGAAGGTAAATGGACTAGGGACCGGAGATGCTCCACCAAAGTTTCTGAACTTGCTCCTACAGATCATCATTTCTTTAACGATGTTCTTCCACCAGAGCAGCTTCCTGATCTTAGTGTCCCACAGCGCTCTCATTATCCATCTTCTGTGGGTTCTTCCAAAACTCCTTCAGCTACCCATGAGGATCAAATGCAGAAGATGTTGGCTAAAATGGATTCTCTTTCGACACAGCAAAGCCGACTTCAATCTCAGTTTGAAGCTTTTTCAGCTCAATCCACTTTAGAGCACCAACGCCTCTTTGAGCAACAGCAGCAATTATTTGACCAACACCAGCGACTTTTAGCTCAGCAACAGCAGATTCTTGATGGCCAGCAACAGCTTTTTGCAGCTCTTGGGTTTCCACCACCATCATCTTCATCACATCCACCATCTTCATAGCTCTTTTATTTCTGTCACTCTGTACCACACATTTTTATGCATTTACATTTTCTTTATGGATTGTGGATGATCATTACGAGCTATTTGGTTGTTCTGTATTTGGATGATTTGTCTTTGGATGCTTTGTATTTTAATTGGTATATTATGGCTTCTTGACATATTTTTCACTCTTCATGTCTCTTGCCTGTATTTGGTTGATTGTTTTGCCTTAGTTTAAATTTTGATGATGAAGGGGGAGAAGTCATGTATTTCAGAGACAGGTATTATATTTTCTTTTTACGCACTTGTGCATGTTTTTTGAAATATTAAGGGAGAGCTTACAAATTATTATAGATCATATTTTCGGGGGAGTTTATTTTAAATTTAATTATATACGCCATGTATTAAGGGGGAGCATATATGTTAAAAATACATGAGATGTTTGTCATCATAAAAAAGGGGGAGATTGTTAGCCTAATAGGTTATAAATATTATGATTTTGATGATAACAAACATATGCATTAAAGTGTTTTATTTTGTATTTCACAAGTTCACTAGTTTTGAAGGATAATAAATCAAGTGAAATAAAGTGAAATCAAATTCAAGACACTCAACGTGCAACGGCGGCTCAACGGGTAATTTATTGCGATAATTTCTTGTAAAGTCGGTATGATTTAATTTATGCTTGGATTAGCATTTGTAAAGATCAATTTTATGTTAATAAAATAATTATTTTTCAAGTTAAATACTTTTATGTTTATGAGATAAAATATTTTGTGGATTAAAGTAATTTGAATAAAAATAAAAATATTTTAAATTTCGGAGTTGGACTTATTTGCTAAATTCTAAAATGTTTGGGCTTTATTGTAACTTATAATAGATTGTGGGCTTAAGTGAAAAGTTTTGAAAACTTTAAAGATTATGGTGATTTAGCTATAACTCAAAAAGGACTTATTTGAAAAAATTTTCTTTAGTTTGGGCCACACTATAATTTCAGAATATTTTTAGGAATTAAATAATAATTAAAATTTCTGAGATTGGGTCTTTTTAAAAAGTTTTATAACATTTTGGGTCATAACATAATTTGAATAAGTTTTGAGGTAAAACTGTAATTTCATGAATAGTGTACTGTAGTAAAATTCAAAATTAATGGTAACTTCACTATTACGAGCGGGGAGCCGGTTAAATTAAGCGGCTAGCCGCTTGAGCACTGGAATTTGATAATAACGGCTAGTTTTCGAGCTTTAACTATAAAAACTCAACTAAAACTTCATTTAAAAGTTTTTGGCAAGCAAAAATAAGTTTGTAAAACATATATTGAGCTTCCATATTGCAAATCACAATAAATTAAATCATTCTTGAGCCATTATTTGTGAATCTACTCTTGTAGAGAGTGTTTTTGCTGTAATTTCTATTTTGTATTGTATTAAGAGTGTTCAAGTGAGGGAAACACTTGGGGTAAAGAGATTAGGGTGATAATCTCTTGATTGTAAAGGTCCATTGACACCTTGGAAGTCAATTGTAAACATTTGAAGCCTTGGGAGGCTTGGATAGTGAAATCCTCGAGCTCGGTTGGCTTGGAGGCGTGGACGTAGGCGGGGATTGCCCAACCACGTAAAAATTGCTGTGTTTGCATTCTCTTCCCTTACTCATTTATTTTGCAAGTATTGCCTAATTTATTATATTTGATTTAATTCCTGTAAAACTTAATTTTTGTTTGCATTAAGGCATTAGATTGAATTATTTGTAAAATAAATTTTAATAACCCAATTCAACCCCCCTCTTGGGTTGCTTATTTGTATTTCAATTGAGACCATGAAAAATTTGGGTGGTCTCTCCATCCAGGGCTATATGTGTTAAAGTAAGGGTTGTAGATTGGTGGTTTTCTTATGATACCTATGGCATTGGCTTGATCTGAATATGACTCATGGTCATGTGGTTCTGTTGATTTAGCAGTTGTCAAAGATACTATTTGTTGAGTAAGCCCTTCAACCATTTCTTTGACTTCTTTAATTCCTAAGTTTGACTCACCAATATTAACCTCATTCACTCCTTAACTCTCCTGGTATTTCTGAGTGATCGACTCCATTGTTGAGAATTATCCGATTGCCGTTGGAAAAATTCTCAAATCTCTGATGCGCACATTAACTCTTCTCCACTAGTTGCCATTAGCCATATGTGGCAATAATCCCTCGAAAAAGTATTGGCATTGGTGCCATTTCTCGTACCCATGATGTGGACACTTTAAAAGTAGCCCATTAAATCGCTCCCATGCTTCGAAAAACTACTCGTTGTCTCTTTGGGTAAACTCTTAAATTTCCCTGCAAATAGCATTGGTTTTATGAACTGGGAAATATTTATTTAAAAATTTAGTTACCATTTGTTCCTATGATGTAATGCTATTAGCAGGTAATGTATTAAACCATGAACAAGCTCTATCTTTTAATGAAAATGGGAATAATCTGAGTTTAACATCATCATCTGAAAATTCTCATATTTAAATGTTTGACAAATAGCATGAAAATCATTCAGATGATTATATGGGTCCTCATTTTCTAGGCCATAAAATGTGGGGAGACAGTTTAGCACACTAGGTTTTAATTCAAAACTCGTAGCAGCTACATTTGGGTACCTTATGCATGATGTGCTCAAATTAGCTAAAAGACTAAAATAATCTTTAAATGGCCTCTTTTGTGGTTCTGATTGCTAATTTTGTAAATCTATTTCAAATTTCTTTTTAAAAACAGTGTGTTTGTGCGTACGAAGTATTTTTTCCAATTCAAGGTCTAAAGGTTCAAGATTAGGTGATAATGACCTTCGACCATGCATGTAAAGAATAAAATAAATGAAAATAAAACAAATAAAAATAAAGAGGAGAGAGAAATTACGATATTAACCTTGTGACATTATTACAATGAAAATACACTCAATAGCTAGACTAAAAAGAAATTACGTGAAATAAATATTAACTAAAATTAAAATAAATAACAAAGAAAGATAACAAGATAAATTAAAAAAATTACAAAGAAAAATAATATGGAAATTAAATTATACAAATTTAAAGAAGAGAGAAAGAAATAAAATTCTAATCAATTTTTTTTGTGAGAAAAAAAATTACATGAAAGCAACTATATATATAAAAAATAAATATTAAGAAAAAAAACTAATTCTACGAATTTAAAAATACTTACCTCCCCAGCAATGACGCCAAAAGCTTGTTCTGTAAATTTTATTGAACTCGCAAGCACACGAATCTATTGTAGAATAGATTAATGGTGACGAGTGTCGATCCCACGAGGAGGTTGATTTTAATTATGTGTGGAATTAATTTTCTTTGATGGGTGAATGACTTTGTGGTGAAATTGATATAAACTATGCTTAAATTTAAATTACAATGGCAAGAATTAAATTAAACTGAAATCTATTGAAATGTCGTACTTGGGTATTCAGATCTGCATCAACATGCTCCATGGGCTAAATATTCCATATTAATGCCAATTAAATCATAAGGGGGGATTCCACACCTCATGAACCACGCTCAAATAAATATGGTGCCAAGGGCTTATCGTGCCAAATAATAATAACCTTGTACTAGGGTGCCGGTTTAACCAGGGCGGTATCTAGACAAGACTATTATTATTTGTCGACGAAAAGTCAAAACAACCACAAATATTAGAGGGAAAGAGAAAGTAAATTTACCAAATTAAGCCCATGGGACATGTTGAGACTTCACCTTCAACCAAGCTTAAAAGAAAATTAGCTACTCATTTTTTAATTAGGGATAAAAAGGAAATTTTATTAAAATACAACGAAACTACAAGAAGGAGAAGGAATTTCAGAAATCTAAGATTAAAAATGAATTCAGGGGTGTAAATTTAGGGGAGGAGAGCCCCCTTTTTATAAATACATTGAGTGAATCGTGACCATCGGATTCAAAACAGTTCGGACACTCAGGATTATGCCACGTCATCAACAACGATCAGCAATCAACAATCAATCAAATCAAACGTTTAAAACAAGAATATTGTTTGAATAGTAAATAATCCCATGTATGCGTATGTATTGTACACACGATTTTTGCTCCACTGAGATGTTGCCACGTCATCAATCTGCAGTACATAAGAAATTTAGCCCAATAAGATCGTGACACATCATCGATCGATGCTACGTCATCGGTCAACGCCATATAAGTAGTCAATACCACATAATTCGTCCAATCAGATATTGCCACGTCATAGGTAGTTACCACATTATCGGTCCGTATATATGAACAGTGTCGCGAATAGTATCGTGAACAGTACCGTACGTATAAACAGTACCGTATATATGAACAGTGACTTTTCCTTTAATGCTCCTCTTAAGGTTTTAGACCGTCCTGAGTTCAAATATGACGTCCGTTTTGCTGTCTAATCAGTCGTTCATTGTGAAATGATCGTGATACCCCTAAAATACATAAAATACATAATTATAATAAAACACATATAATTAAATAACAAAATACTTAAATAAATAGAAGTAGCAATGTTAGTGAGATTTAAAGTGTAAAATGACGATTTTCTCCTTTATAAATATACACTTTCTAACACTCAACACCTGAGAATCAGCTATTAATGTTAATGATAGGTTTTACCCCAATCTAGTTCGGATTTTCTATTCCAATATGGAATTATCAACTAGCCGTTTAGATAGAATAGTTACTGTGATTGGTGTTATATCTATTGATTTTGATGTAGAATTTTTTAATACCATTATTCTTGGGATTGAGGATGAGGGTAGTACATTTTATACCTCTAAAAAAACACTGTCCTTTGATGATTTTGTCCATAATGAGGGTGTGAGAAATATATGTCGTCGTAAGGAATTCAGTGATGAGATATGTGGCCTACCTTTTCGAGCTCAGTTATTGGCTTTTCAGGTTCGCATTCTTCATAGTATTTTGCAGCATATAATCATTCAGATGAGGTTACACATATGGATGTTGGATTATTGGATAGTTTACTTAGTGGGCAACCTGTTAACTTAGGATATATTATTATGCGTCATATGTTAACCACTCCAGCAGTTTCCCATTGCTTGCTTCCCTATAGCAGTATCATAACTAAGATATTGCGATATTTTCATGTACCAATATGGGAAGGGGTGTATAAAGAGCCCAAGAGGATTGGTCAAGATGCAGTGAGTAGTATCGGTTTCACTAGGAGGAATGACTAATGGCACAAGATTACCAATGCTAAGAATCAGGACACCTTGATTGCTCTTGAAGATGATAGAATGCTTAATGATATTTATCCTCCCGATTAGCTTTCTGATTTTCGACTTGGAGCTCGTCCTGTTCCTCAACCATCAGTCCCTTCTGGTTCTGCCATGCCTGAGATGGATTTTAATCCTCCCTCGATTTCTGCGGCACCTCTAGCTCCTAAGCAGCCTTGAGCTCAGCTCAGCCTCCTATCTCTGATATTTTGCATCAGCTGGTTGCTGATGTTCGCCAAGTTTCTAAGACCCAGCAGATGATTCTTGATCGCATAGATGCTATTTCTCATGATCAGCAGCAGCTCTGAACTCAGCTTCAGACCTTTCAAGAGCTGAGCCTCGATCATCAGTATAAGATCATTGCTGAACAGTGACAACTCTGAGGTACTTTGGGTATGACCCTAGAAACACCTCTGCGGCAGCTTCTCCTCCACGACCTATATCTTCCTCATCTCCTTCTTCACAACCTTCCACTACATGACCTACCTCTTCGCGACCCTCTTCTACGCGACCTCATACTTCGCGGAGAGCTTCATAGTTTCTGCATTTCTTTTTGTTTTGATTGTTTCGCATAAACATTCCATATTTTGATTGTATTTTTCTTCTTTAACTTATCTATATTTTGTTGATGGATAAGCTTATTCATTGAGTTTTCTTTTGTTAAGTATTTATAACTATTGTTGTTCATATTATTTGCTCTGGATTGGAGTTGTTGGATATAGATGGTTGCTTAGTTACCTTTGAAAGTGTTTTTATTCTTTTGTTGTATTTAAGGATTTCTCAAATTTTAAGGGGGGACTCTGCCAAAATTTTATCGAAATTATGGGTAACAACTTTCTTTTTTTGTTTCTCTCCTTCAGTTTTATTTTTGAGGCTAACTATTCTTTTTTATGATGAAGGGAGAGATAAAAATCATAAACTAAAATTTTGTAGCAGAAAACATGTTCTTGTGATAGAAGTATTTTAAGTCATATATGTAGGGGAAGCATATAGTTAGGGGGAGCACAATATTTTGAATATGTTTGTCATCATCAAAAAGGGAGAAAATGTTAACATATACATGTTTTGTTTATTGATTTTGATGATAACAAACAATTAATCTCTGTTGATAAATGTTGTTGGAAATTCAAATATTTTTTTAAAAGTTAAAACTCTCTGCATGTGTTTATAAGCCTTAGAGAAATTGGAACATTTTGTACAAAAATATGATTTTCTGGATATAAACGGTAAACCGTTAAAAATTAACAGTTAACCGATAAAATACAGAAAGTTATTTTCTAAGAACTTCAACAAATCAAACACTGGAATTAAACGGCTAACCATTAAACATATAACGGCTAATCGATAATATCCAGATTCTCATATCTTGTTAGTCATTTACCGTTTAAAGGAAACTGGTTAAGCTTTCTGTTTTATAAGTTGCTGGAAATTAATGGTACATCGTTAATAGATAACGGCTAACCGATAATATCTAGACTAACATTCTTTTTTAGTCTTTAACCATTTAGCAAAAACAGATAGAGGATTTTTGTTGTGCAGGTCCTTAAATTTTAATGGCGAAAGAGAAATTATTAACGGTCAACTGATAATTTGAAATCAAGTCCAACGGTAACATTGACCAGCGAAAACGGTTATCCATTAATGATTAATAGTAATCTGTTTTCTGTCAACAAGGATGAATAACGGCTATTTTTTGGCTCCAACTATAAATAAGTTCATCGAAGTCAAATCAAAGTGACAACAACACAACTAGTGAGCATATTCACAAATATACAATTTAGAGCTTTAAAATAGATTTTTTACTTCATCTACTCACATATTGGGCATTGATTCGTAATCTTGAAAATTTGTGTGAGAGAAAAATTAATTTGTGATCTTTGTTTTTGAGTGATTGTAAGTGTTGGGATGTACTTAGATTAAGAGATTGGGAAAAATCTCTTCTTGTAAAGGTTTATTGACACCTTGGAAGTCAATTGTAAAACTTTGAAGGCTCGGTGGCTTCCTTAGTGAAATCTTCAAGCTCGATGTGCTTGAAGGCGTGGACGTAGGCAGGGATAGCCGAACCACGTAAAAATTATTGTATTTGATCTCTATTACTCCATCTCTCTAGTTTTATTATTCATTTATTTGTTTATCTCAAATTTAATTGCTTAATTTATATCACTTTGAGTCTTTTATTTTCTAAAATTTTAAAAACCCAATTCACCCCCCTCTTGGGTTATCTAGTTAGTATTTCAGTCATGCATAATCTAAGATTAGTGAAGAACTATATATAGAGATATACCTTGTAGAGCAATTGGGATCTAGAACCTATAATACTATATCTAATATTAATGTAGCAATTAGTCATTGTTAGTTTGCATTTAGATATAAAATATTCAACAGACAATAGCTAAGGATGTATAAGAGATTCTGCGTATTACTATAGCAGATGCTACAACAAGGGTACTGTAATTAAAAAAATAATCAAAGTCATTAAGTGAGTTTAAGCACTCAATTATCTATATGCTATTGAAGAAATCTTTGTGTTCAACTTTAGTTTTCTTTTTAATTGTATTTTATTTATTGCATTCTTTTTTGCTTTAAATTATTAATTTTATAATTTATTTTGTTTAAATTAGTTGGTTAAAATTATACTTATAGAATTATTGTAGCCAATTCTATAATATCAATCCCTATCGAGATAATCTTGAATATTCACCATTATATTATTTATTGTGTACACTTACACACTAACAATCCACCTATTATTATTAAATAAGTGTAACATAAGTACTATAATTATAATCTTTCTACTATTTAAGTACTAATAAATAGTAATACTAGTATTATTATTTATTAGCTTCGTTATTGAAAATGAGATGTAAAACAAATTCAAATACAAGTAAAGTCAAGAGATTAAGTAATGTTAATTTTAACATTAGGAAAAGAAGAATTTCTTATTTGTTGACACATGAAAGAACTTTGTGCACAATTACTAAGACAAGCTCACAGATGACACAAAGATGACAAAATGATAGGAGGATATTGCCTTGACAAAGGCTATAATTGTCAATAGTAAGTAAAATGGTTTGATGCCATTACATGAAGTGCATGATACTGTAAAAGAAATCATGTATTTGTTGGAAAATATACATAGGGTTGAAACTCATGTACAATTTTGGTTGCCAAAACTTAATAACCTTGGTATATTTGAAAATGATAGTGTCGCGGATCACATTATCAAATTGGAAATTCTTGCAAAAGATCTTTCCAATGCAAGCCACTCTATTCTTAAAAAATGCAAGAATCAGCTAAACAGTTTGCCAAGAACTTGGGATTATATGCTGACATCTTTGACATATGGGCAAAAGGAGTTGTGCATGTCCACTTTCCAATCATTTTGGGTAATAGAAGAAGTCAGATTAAGTAAAAGGAAAGTGGAGAATTGTTCCACCAATCTTCTCTCACTAAAAAGCTCTCATAACAACACAACCAAATCTATAAGCACCAAGTTCAAAAAGAAAAAACATACAACCCCCTAAAAGTATGGACACAACAAATAGAATAAAAACAAAAAGAATTGATGTTTAATTGGTGTTTTATATGTTGAAATATCAGTCATTTCAAGGTAAAATATAAGTAAAAGAAGACAATAGAACCACAAAGAAGTTGTTTTGACAAACTCTGAAGTACTCATTGCTAAATTTAATGGTCAATCGTGGCTAGATTCTAGTACTATGTTAATAGTAACAAAAATTGGTTTATTAAAATTGAATATAAAACATAAGGAGAGACTCGCTCGTATAGGAGAAATAATACTTATGTTGATTTGCAAGGCATAGGGGATTGTAAAATTTTCTCTAACAATTCCGCCATCATCTTGAAAGATGTTCTATTTGCTCCAACAATAAAAGGAAATTTGATCTTTGTGTTTTGTATTACATAAAAAAGATTTTGATATTGGATTTAAGTCTAGGTTTGTGATGATAAGAAAAGATGGTGTTATACTGTTGGAGGAAAAATAATTGATGATATGTATTTCATTGGCTCTACTATTATAAAGTTTGTTTTTCTAATGATGTTTATTTGTTTGATTCTCATGATAAAATTTTTCTTTGGCATTTACAATTAGATCAAATAAACAAAAGTAAAATGATTAGAATGACTAACAAAGAAATGCTCCTTCAAAGTAAATATTGATGATTTTAATATGAATGAATCATGTTTTAAAGGAAAATCATCAAGAAATTTTTTTTTCAAAATATTGGAATCATCATTTACTTAAGATAATCCATTCAGATTTATGTAGAGCTATGAGAATAAAAACACATAGAGGTATATAATAGTTTGTCATATTTATAGATGATTGTTCATAATTTGAGCATATGTACTTGTTAAAACACAAGTCTGAGGCTTAGAAAATTTAAAGATATACAAAAAAGAAGTAGAGAATTAATTTTGTTGTTCCATTAAAGCCTTGACTAGTGATCATGGTGGTAACTATGATGCTTTTGATGATTTCTGCAAATAGAATTTGTTTAAGACATATTTATACAGTGCCTTACAATTCACAACAAAATGAAATTTTAGAAAGCAAAAATCAAACTCTATGAAATATGACGGCATCTAAGATGTCTTATTAGGAAATGCCATTACAATTTTGGGAAAAGGCATTATCTACAGCAATATATATATTAAATAGAGTTAACACAAAAGCTAACCCTCTAACCCTATAAAATCTAAACAGATACCAAACTTGACTTATCCAAATTAACGATATGGGAATGTAAGGTATTGAGTATTAGAAAATGTATATTTATAAAGGAAAAAATCATCATTTTTTACTTCAAGTTCTACTAACTTCTTTACGTTTATGTATTTAAGTTTCTTGTGAATTTAATTATGCATGTTTTATTATAATTAAGTATTTTACGCATTTTAGGGGTATCATGATTATTTTACAATAAACGAGATATCGGATGACAAAACGGATAGTAAATCTAAACTCAGAATGGTCAAAAACCTTAGGAGGAGCATAAAAGTAAAAATGTCACTTAAAAAATTAATTCAACACACAATTAAACTCTACCTCCTCGGGATCGACACTCGTCACTATTAATCTATTCTACAATAGATTCGTGCACTTGCTAGTTCAATAAAATTTGCACAACAAGTTTTTGGCGCCGTTGCCGGGGAGGTAAGTTATTTTAATTTACTGAATTAATTTTTTTAGTTTTCTTAGTTTTCTTTTTTCCTTATAAAAAATAATAATTCTATAATTTAATTTTTGTAATTTAAATTTTTATAATTTAATTTTATTCTGTAATTTCTTTAAATTTATGTACTTTAATTTTTAGTTTACTTTTCTTTGTAATTTTTTTGTTTATCTTGTTAATTTATTTTAATTTTAGTTAATCTATTCCTTTCATTTTTTTAGTGCTTGAGTGTATTACCTTAGTAATTTTTTTTCATTTATCTTGTTAATTTATTTTAATTAATTCATAGAATTAATTTTTTTGTTGCTTTTTTTTAAAATTAAAAAAATTTAAAAAAAGTGAATCTGTAATTTAATTTTGGTAATTCAAATTTCTTTAAATTTCAATAATTCAATTTTTTGTAATTTCTTTAAATTTCTATAATTTAATTTCTAAGTTATTTTTCTTTGTAATTTTTTGTTTATTTTGTTAATTCATTAATTCATAGAATTAATTATTTTTAAGTAATTATTTTGTTTTAGTTGTTTTTTTTAAATTTTTTCCTGTAATTTAATTTCATTTCTTTTTTTATTTTTCTTTCTATAATTTAATTTTTCATTCTTCATTTGTAATTTATCTTGTTATTTTATTTTTAGTTAATCTATTTCTTTTATTTTCTTTTTAATACTTGAGTGTATATTCATAGTAAGGTTGCAACAACATGATAAGGTTAGTATCGTAATTTCTCCTTCTTCGTTATTTTTTTAAAAATTTGTTCTCATTTTTTTGTTGTATTTTTTAATTTTTTTATGCATGGTCGAAGGTCACAATTACCTAAACTTGAACCTATAGACTTAAAATTAGAAAAAATGCTTCACACACACAAACATATCGCATTTAAAAATAAAATTGAAATAGATGTACAACAATAAGAACCACCACAGGAAAGGCCATTTAAGGACTATTTCAGTCCCTTGGCTAACTTGAGCACATTATGTATACGATACCCAAATGTAGCTGTTAGGAGTTTTGAATTAAAACCTAGTGTACTAAATTATTTTCTAACATTTTATGGCCTAGAAAATGAGGACCCATATAATCATTTGAATGATTTTCATGCTGTTTGTCAAAATTTTAGATATAAAAATTTTGAAGATGATGATATTAAAATCAGACTATTCCCATTTTCTTTAAAGGATAGAGCTCGTTCATGATTTAACACATTACTTGCTAATAGCACTACATCATAGGAACAAATGGTCACAAAATTTTTAAATAAATATTTCCCAGTTCATAAAACCAATTCTATTCACAGGGAAATTTCAGTGTTCACCCAGAGAGAAGATGATCAGTTTTTCGAAGCATGGGAGCGGTTATACATGTTATTCTTGAAATGTCTACATCATAGATATGAAAAATGACATCAATGCCAATACTTTTTAGAGGGATTATTGTCAAATGTGCAAGAATGACTAATGGCAACAAGTGGAGGAGAACTAATGTTTAAAAGTGCATAAAAAATTTAGGATTTCTTCGAGTGACAAGCAGGTAATTCCCAATAACGGAGTCGATCATTTAGAAACAATAAAAGAATTAAGGGAGTAAATGAGGTCCAAATTGACGAGTTAAGCCTGGGAACCAAAGAAGTCAAAGAAATGGTTGAAGGACTTATCAAACAAATTACATCATTAACAACTGCTAAATCAATAGAGCCACATGACCATGACTCATACCCAGATCAAGCCAACTCCATAGGTATAATGAGGAAGCCATCAAACTACAACCCTTACTCTAACACATATAACCCTGGATGGAGAGACTACTCCAATTTTTCATGGTCTCAAATATTCCAACAGAATGGACCAACAACTCTAACTCCACCAATGCAACCAATTCCTCAAGTTCTATAAGCCTCTTAGCTACCATTCAGACTTTATAATCAGAACTCAAGTTATTTTCAATCCAGACCATGAGAGGATGCATTCTAGAATTTCAAGAATTCTATTTACTCTGCGATCGAGCAACAAAACTGTACTATTAATGGACTACGAAATGAGATGAAAGTAGGCTTCAACTCACAGGCCCAATCAATTTCTAACATCGAGAAATGGTAGGTTAACTTGCCTCTTTAGTTCAAATCCTAGCAATGACTGTTGAGAAAGGCAAATTCCCAAGTCAATCAGTGCCAAACCCTAAAGGAGTGCATGAAGTAAGTACCAGTTCACCTCAGAACATGGAGAGGTCAAAGCCATCATGACCTTGCGAAAAGAAAAAGAAGTTGACAATAAAGTGGAGCTACCGGTGACCAAAACAACTCAAATTGTTCTTGTAAATATTAAATACTCATCATTAGAGGAAAAAGAAGAAACTAACCCACGAGAGTATATTCACAAAGCTCCATTTCCGTAGAGGTTAGCCAAAACAAAGAAGGAAAAATCTACTGGTGAGACTTTTGAAATCTTCAAACAAGTAAGTGTCACAATCCCTTTATTTGATGCTATAAAACAAGTGTCATCTTATGTCAAGTTTATTAAAGATCCTTGTACTAAAAAGAAAAATATTCATGTTCAAAAGAAGACATTTTTAATAGAAAATATTAGTTCTATACTCCAACACAAAATTCCTCTAAAATGCAAGGACTCAGGCTCCTCCACTATCTCATGTAATATAGGGAACTACACAATTGAGAATGTTTTATTGGACTTAGGTGCTAGTGTTAATTTGTTGCCTTACTTAGTGTTTGTGAAACTTGGACTAGGAGAATTACACCCAACTCTAGTGGTGTTGCAGCTTATAGATCGATCCACGAAAATATCTCATAGTATTGCGGAAGATATCCTTATCCAGGTAGATAAGTTTTATTTTCTTATTGATTTCATTGTAATTGACACTCAACCAGTACAGGATTTAAGGAAGCACATCCCCATTATCTTGGGTTATCCATTCTTGACAACTGTTGATGCTCACATTCAATGTAGGACTAGAAACATGCAGTTGTCCTTCGGTAATATGACCATAAAGGTAAACATCTTCAACATTACCAAACAACCTCACAATACAGATGATAGAATTATTGATGCAGATTTAATTGAAGGATTAGTGCATGATACTTTTCTTTCAAACCTTAGTGATGACCCTTTACAAATATGTTTAACTCACTTTGATTTAGATTTTAATATTTACAGATCAGTCGATGAGGTCATTGCCTTACTTGACTTAGCACCATCCATGGATACAAATAAATACAAGTCAAGAGTTGAACAACTAGCACCATCAGAGAAGAAACTCAGCCCATCATCAGAATTACCACTAAAACTCGAGCTCAAGCCATTACTCAATACTTTAGAATATGCATTCTTGGGAGAAGAAAATAGTTTGTCGGTAATTATTTCATTATCCTTAGAGACAAAGAGAAAGGTAAGTTGTTAGAGGTTTTAAAAGTAGAGGTTTTAAAAGAATACAAAAAAGCATTAGGATAGACCATAGCCGACATAAAAGGTATAAACTTAGTAGACTGCTTTATTATAACAGTTACATTTTTAATTATTAAATCATAACTGTTATAATCCCCCTTTGCTTGACTTAGCACCAAGACTGTCAAACTAATCTCGGAGAGACCCCGTAAAACAGGAGACAAATTCCTTCAAGACTGAAACAAGTTATACACCAGGCTTAACCATTTGCAAATCTAGCCAAGCAGAAAGTTCTTAAAGTCTTTCACGCCATTTAGAAAGTGAGACATCATCGAATGTAAACCAGGATCCATTTCAAGAAGCAACCTTAGCTTGAACCCTAAGAGGGAGTGAGAGCTTTCTCCTTTAAAATCTTCTTCAACATATAAAGGAATATCAACATAAGGTTTCCTGGGAGGACGTCTAGAGGTCCTGTCTATAGTTTCAGATTCAGCAGGACGATCAGCCATGAGAAGGCGGGTAATATCTGCTAGATTCTTTTCTAAATCATCTGAACTGCAATTGAGTTCTGAAGTCTCAGTGGAAGAGACTGAAGAATCTATTGAAAGAGACTCATCTGCTGAGGGATCAGGATAGAGATCTGGTGGGTCTGACAGTAAGTAACTTTCAGCAGGTTTCTTTTGATCAGATTTAGAAGGTGGTTCTGTAAAATAAGGTAAGACTGAAGTAAAAGGAACTTCTGGGTTAACTGGTTCATGAATCTTAATAGAAGTTTGTCTGGGTTCAGGATAGTAAGAGTAATAGGAGGAACTGAGACAGGAGGAGGTAAAGGTCGTCTTGAAGGTCTAGGTTTGGGTTTTCTAGTTGGAGGAAACAGGGTATGTGTCATTAGGAAAACCTTTTCGGGTTCATATGACCTAGGAGGTTGAGGATATATAGAACTGAGAGGATGGTATGGTTCTGTGGGGAAAAAAGACATAGTCAGAACAGAAGCAGGAGTAAACTATTGGTTTTGGAAATTTTCAGCATCAATCCTAGCAATCTCAGCCTTTAAACGACGAATCTCTTTTTCTTTTTTATTAAAGTCAGAAGACATTTGACCCTGAGCAATCATTTCTGGAAGATCGCTATCAAGTTGAGCAAGTTTAGCACGACGACCATTATAGAGATTTGTCAGCTGATCTGAGATGGATGCGACTTTGTTCTCAACCACAGTAGATCTACGAGCAATCTGGTCAACCTTTGTATGTAGAGAGGTCAGAGAAGAATTCTGTACTCTTGCATTTTGCGTCTACCAATTGAGAACAGTCTCAAAAGGTTTTGGTTCTTCTAAATGCCCACTAGAGGTGATTAGAAAGTTGACAAATGGTCTAGAGCATACTTGATGTGCCAGATCGGATCTCTTTTGAGAGGAGGAAAATCAGCATTGTAATCTGATGAAGAGGTAGATGAGAACATCATGCAAGACACCGGTATAGGTGTTGGCAATAAACTTTAATGGCGGTTACATACGTGGGTTGATGTTTCTGAATCCACTTGAGTCCTTTATGATACAGAGGTAAAAGAGGTGGATAATCTGGTTCGTCATCATCCTCAAAAAGATAAGGATGCTGATATTTGCAACCAGAAAAAATAACCTTCTTCTTTTTCTTTCTAGAAGAATAGTGATCGAACTCATCATTATCATTTTCACATGGACAGCCTAGATCGCACATGCCTGAGCCGGAAACATCCCACATAAAATGGCTATGAAGTTTATTTGGATAAATAGGAAGACCTTGGGAGGAGAAATGTAAGATAGGTAAAGGGTCACCATTAAAAAAAAATTTCAGGGTGGTGATGAACAGGTTGTATTATTGAATAGGTAAAAGACATTCTGGCTAGTTTTGTAGGGGTTGATGGAGGAGGTTTGAACTGAAGGTGAAAAGTACCATCAGATCTTTTTTCATATATTGGTTCAGAAATCTGGATGGGGGTGGTGTTTTGATGAAAGTGTTCATAATTTGTTATCCACTTAAACGGCATGAGCTTGAGAAGATCGGCTCTTGGGATCTGTCTGGGGATTTGAATGATTATAGGGATATCTGGAGATTCAGCAAGGATTATAAGGGTATCTGAATTGGCTTCATTGGATGAAGGAAGATTAAGTGAATGATTTTGAAGTCTATAAACCAACTGGTGATGGATGGTGGCAATCTTTACACTTGTAATTTGTTCAGCTCCTTGGATCTGAACTTGAATTTTAAGGAAACTGGAGAGATTCGGATCATCTAGTGAAAGATTGAAATTTGGGTAGATAATAAGGACAACGCTGTCGGCATGGAGGGTAGTAAGGACAATGCCGATAGTGGCTTGCTGGTATTCTTTGAATTTGGTGTCTAGTAAAGCAATTCTAGCTATAACAGGAAGGCCTTTTCTCCTATGAAGAGTAAGGATAAGGCAAACACCGCCAAGATGAAGGTGTGTGTATTTGGACTACTTCCAGTGAGTAATCAACTCAAGAGAAATTTCAAGAGTAACATACTGCTCTGTAGAAGTAGATTGTAGAGAATAGTGATCAAGAGAAGAAGACTGTCTATACTCTTTTGGAGCAGGGAGATTTGTACGGATGAGAGAGCGAATAGAACGAGTGAAAGAAGATGGACATTTATATAACTGGTAAGGATTCACAAGAGAAAGAGTGGATTCATTTACTTGAGCAGAATCAGGGATATAAGAATATTCTATAAGACTCTCTATCTTAGAAGTAGTATGCTTAGTAACATTTTTAACAGCAATCTACTCCTACTCCTGTTCCGACAATGACTTTTTTCCCCACAGAACCATATTACATCTTTCAAAAAGTCATTGATCACAAATCCTATTGTGACAATGATGATCTCACAGTCCAGCTATGGTCTTTAATGGCCATGCAAGAGTTTTTACCTACCACAAATGGCTTATGTCAACAACCATTCATTCCTCATCCTAATCCTGATCAGATGCACCACTTGGTCTTCAGACTCCAGACTGTTTTCCATCCAGTAGTAAACAAATACACTACTTGGGGACATTATGTCATCAGAAACATCACTCCACAAGCTTATTATATTTTCTGGTATTGGCTAAACCTCTATCCAGTTGTCATTTTCTTTGATCCAAACCTAGTTCATACTAGCCGAAGATATGGTAGTGGCAAATGGTTCGACAAGATGCTAGCTCTTATTTTCAAAGATCCTTTGACCCTTGAACTCATCACAGGATACATAATCCAACAACCTATTATTGTCATTATCAAGCTAACGGATATCTGGGGCAGATATGCTGAACCCCTGGTCAAAACTATTGATCATCACCACCATTATGAGTCTTTTTGCACAATGTGGAATGAGTGCCATACAGCTAGAAAAGCTCTAGCTGAAGAATACGGAGTTCCTCCCTCATATGCCACTCATATTCCTCTGTCTTCGGATGTCACTTTAACCCCTGAACTCTTTTACAAAGAACGAATCCGAAACCATCTCCTTCATCCCGATGAAGATTTATTCCTCCAGCCTGAATATGATAACTATCTTCTTTCACTCGTTCTATTCGCTCTCTCATTCGTACAAATCGCCCTGCTTTAAAAGAGTATATACAGTCTTCTTCTCTTGATTACTGTTCTCTATAATCTACTTCTGCAGAGCAGTATATTACTTTTGAAATTTTCCCTGAGTTGATTACTCACTGGAAGTAGTCCAGATACACACACCTTGATCTTGCTGGTGTTTGCCTTATCCTTACTCTTCATAGGAGAAAAGGCCTTTCTGTTACAGCCAGAATTGGTTTACTGGACACCAGATTCAAAGAATACCAGCAAGCCACTATCGACATTGTCCTTACTACCCTTCATACCCGCAACGTTGTCCTCACTATCTACCCAAATTTCAATCTTTCACTAGATGATCCGAATCTCTCTAGTTTCCTTAAAATTTAAGTTCAGATCCAAAGAGCTGAACAAATTGCAAGTGCAAATATTGCCGCCATCCATCACCGGTTGATTTATAGACTTCAAAATCATTCACTTGATCTTCCTTCATCCAATGAAGCCAATTCAGATACCCTTATGATCCTTGCTGAATCTCCAAATATCCCTACATTCATTCAAATCCCCAGACAGATCCCAAGAGTCGATCTTCTCACGCTCATGCCGCTTGAGTGGATAACAAATTATGAACACTTTCATTAAAACACTACTCCCATCCAGACTTCTGAACCAATATATGGAAAAAGATCTGATGGTACTATTCGCCTTCAATTCAAACCTCCTCCATCAACCCTTACAGAACCAGCCATAATGTCTTTTACCTGTTCGATGATACAACTTATTCACCACCACCCATAAATTCTTCTTAATGGTGATCCTTTACCTATCTTACATTTCTCCTCCCAAGGTCTTCCTGTTTATCCAAATAAACTTCATAGCCATTTTATGTGGGATGTTCCCGGCTCAGGCATGTGCGATCCAGGCTGTCCATGTGAAAATGATAATGATGAGTTCGATCACTATTCTTCTAGAAAGAAAAAGAAGAAGGTTATTTTTTCTGGTTGCAAATATCAGCATCCTTATCTTTTTGAGGATGATGACGAACCAGATTATCCACCTCTTTTACCTCTGTATCATAAAGGACTCAAGTGGATTCAGAAACATCAACCCACTCCTTGTAAGCTACTGCCATCAAACCTTATTGGTTTGTTGCCAACACCTATACCGGTGTCTTGCATGATGTTCTCATCTACCTCTCCACTAGATTACAATGTTAATTTTCCTCCTCTTGAAAAAAGATTCGATCCGGCACATCAAGTATGCTCTAGACCATTTGTCAACTTTCTAATCACCTCTAGTGGGCATTTAGAAGAACCAAAACCTTTTGAGACTGTTCTTAATTGGTAGACTCAAAATGCCAGAGTACAGAATTCTTCTCTGACCTCTCTACATACAAAGGTTGACCAGATTGCTCGTAGATCCACTGTGGTTGAGAACAAAGTCGCATCCATCTCAGATCAGCTGACAAATCTCTATAATGGTCTTCGTACTAAAGTTGCTCAACTTGATAGCGATCTTCAAGAAATGATTGCTTAGGGGCAAATGTCTTCTGACTTTAATAAAAAAGAAAAAGAGATTCGTCGTTTAAAGGCTGAGATTGCTAGGATTGATGCTGAAAATCTCCAAAACCAGTAGTCTACTCCTGCTCCTGTTCTGACTATGTCTTTTTTCCCCACAGAACCATACCATCCTCTCAGTTCTATATATCCTCAACCTCCCAGGTCATATGAACCCGAAAAGGTTTTCCTAATGACACATACCCTGTTTCCTCTAACTAGAAAACCCAAACCTAGACCTTCAAGACGACTTTCACCTCCTCCTGTCTCATTTCTTCCTATTACTCTTACTATCCTGAACCCAGACAAACTTCTATTAAGATTCATGAACCAGTTAACCCAGAAGTTCCTTTTACTTCAGTCTTACCTTATTTTACAGAACTACCTTCTAAATCTGATAAAAAGAAACCTGCTGAAAGTTACTTACTGTCAGACCCACCAGATCTTTATCATGATCCCTCAGCAGATGAGTCTCTTTCAATAGATTCTTCAGTCTCTTCCACTGAGACTGCAGAACTCAATTGCAGTTCAGATGATTCAGAAAAGAATCTAGCAGATATTACCCGCCTTCTCATGGCTGATCGTCCTGCTGAATCTGAAACTATAGACAGGACCTCTAGACGTCCTCCCAGGGAACCTTATGTTGATATTCCTTTAGATGTTGAAGAAGATTTTGAAGGAGAAAGCTCTCACTCCCTCCTAGGGTTCAAGCTAAGGTTGCTTCTTGAAATAGACCCTGGTTTACATTCGATGATGTCTCGCTTGCTAAATGGCGTGAAATACTTCAAGAACTTTCTGCTTGGCTAGATTTGCAAATGGTTAAGCCTGGTGCAGAACTTGTTTCAGTCTTGAAGGAATTTATCTCCCGTTTTACGGGGTTTCTCCGAGATTGGTTTGACAGTCTTGGGGAATATAGGCAATTGCAGTTCATTCAAAAGCCAAGTATCTCTGCGGCCTTAATGGATATTCACACGTATTTCCTTGGTGAACCTGCAACTCTTTTTGCCTCTGCTCGCAAAGATTACCTCGCAATGAAGTGCTGTTCTCTTCAACGAACAGATTTGAATTACCACTTCAAAAGAATTTCAGCCCTTTTCCATAAGCTTGGTGGAATCAACGATAATGGATATTCAGCTTAATATCAATACAATGAGTATTGGTAGAATTTTCCAGCTTGCTCTAGCTTCGCTTGACCATCTCTGTGAATAGAAGAAGTTCTTCAAAAATCTAATAAAGGAGAAACCTTTATTCAAAGCTGCTTGTCGAAAGCCCTATTTGGAAATCAAATGCAAAGGTAAGAAGCAGTGTGATTATCCTACCAAAAAAAAGCACCATGGATCTCGCTTCTACAGGAAATCTCAATTTCCATCTTCTTGTCGGCGTCATTTCCCTAGACGTTCTAGGAAAATTCATTACTTCTGATGAAAGAATCCCTTTGAACTTCTTGACAAAAAACAAAAAAAAGCAGATGTTTTATTTGCAAGAAGCATAGACATTTTACAAAAGATTGTCCACAAAATCCTAAACATTCTATGTGTTTAGTCCAACAACTTTAGTCTCTTCATCAATTTTCTCCAGAAACAGATCAGATTGAACATCTTTACACTGAACAAGAGTCTCCTGACCAAGATATAATTTTTGCTCTTGGTTCCTTCGATTCTGAGGCAGTGTCTAGTGAATCTTATGATTTCTCTCCAGAATATTCCTTTGTGTTTCAAGTCCAGACTCACCCTCAGTTCTTCTCAGTTCAACCTATTCCTTCGGTAAAAATCTAGATTCTCATGTCAAAATACAGTCGTCCTATATCCCTCATTGCTTTTGTCGATACTGGCGCTCAGCGTAGTATTTTGAATCCAGTTATTCTCCCTCTAGAAGCTTGGATTGTTTCTGAAATTCATTTTCGTGCAGCTAGTGGAAAAGTCTTTTCCACCTAGCTTCATACAAAAAAATGAATTAGAATTCAGTTATTCCCAAAACTCACTGTTTGGACTCATGTTATTGGATCTAATCTTCCAGACAAAGATTTACTCTTGGGGTTTGATATCCTGTTTAAGGCAGAAAAAGTCCAAATCCTTCCTACTAGGCTTAGGTTTCAATCCATGTTTCAACCTTATGTAGATAAGCTTAAGCTATACCATTTGGCCCATTCTCCTCTTGATTACCAAGATGTTACGACCCAATTATTTTGATTTTGTCCAACCAATCATTTGACTTTTGACCATCCCAGCCCATTATGGAAAAATCCAGCTCACTTCATAAAGCTTCCTTTCAAGCTCAATGAAGATGTAAATTCTACTAAAGCCACCCATCCGGGTATGCCACCTTCAGAACTTCTTTTTGGCCCAAACAGAATATGCTGAACTTTTGGCCCAAGACCTAATTGAACCTACTTCTTCCCAATAGGCTTATCAAGCTTTTTATGTCAATAAAAGATCTGAAACTTTACCCGGGAAAAAGCATTTAGTAATTGATTATCAACCCTTGAATCAATTCCTACAAGATGACAAGTTCCCTCTTCCTCACTGAAACTCTCTGTTTATATATCTCTAGAAAACTATCTCAGGAAATTCCTTTCCTCACATTGCTGTTCACACTTTACAGCTGTCACAAATGCTACAATAGTCTACCCCACCAGGGGATCTAGAACAGACGACAGCTGTCAAGATCACTCAGAAGTCACTGCCTCTAAGGATTCCATCCGTTGAAAAAAGCATGATGCAAACAGACACCATTAATGTTTACTGAAGAGCCATTCCTCTCAAAAGCTTTATTAAACAGGATGACGGCCCCGTACACCATTGCCCTGCATCAAGGAATCCAATGCCTATAGGGAAGATTATCACTATAAATATGGGAAAAAAGACGACATTCTCTACCATTCAGCCTAAAACTTCCTCACACAATCTTCCAGGTGTCTACACACCATCTCCATTATGGATTCATCCAATCTTGCTTCTTCAAGCCTTCTAGCCCTCATAGCCTTGTTACCAGAAGCCCTTCAACACTACATCTTTCAGAAAGTCATTGATCACAAATCCTATTGTGACAATGATGATCTCACAGTCCAGCTATGGTCTTTAATGGCCATGCAAGAGTTTCTACCTACCACGAATGACTTATGTCAACAACCATTCATTCCTCATCCTAATCCTGATCAGATGTATCACTTGGTCTTCAGACTCCAGACTGTAATGCCAAAAAAAAAAAAGAATTCCTAATAGAATTTGGGCTTTCACTAGGATTTATGGAGGTCTTTTTATTAGAAAAGGGTAGAAAAGAATATTAAGTTATTAATAAGGGTTATTTAGAAGATAGTTTTTGAATAAAAGGTTATTTTTTCAAGATTCCATTCCCTATAAATTCATCTTTTATCTCCCTTGTTCATAACCTTAAAAACTTATGATATTCTTGTTTCCTTTCTTATCAATTGTTTATAATTTTTCTTTACTCAAATCCTAGGATTCAATCAAAGCAAACAGTATGTATACCCTCCTTATTCCCTTCAAGAATTTCTTGTAAATCATTCTATTTGGGGTTTATATTTGGCATGATTTTAGATTTTTTTTTTAGATCTTAATTCATGACATATGATGTGTTTAGGGTTTATTTAGGGTTTTGATTAATTAGGAGTTTGGTTAATTAACCCTTGGCATAATATAGGATGATTTTGGACAGCATGATATCTTGATTGTTAAACTGATATTTTGTGAAAAAAATTTTATTAGAAATTCATATTCTAGAAAATAGACATATAAATCCTCCTTAATAAATTTTATTTAATCAAATTTTATTTCATTTCCAATTTCATATATATTTTCGAATTAGAAACCACTGCACTGGAAAACTGCGATTCCAGCAGTGCGATTGGGTTTACAGAATTATTTTTACTATCAAACGAACTCGGAAAATTATGAAATTTTATCTGGATGTTAAGATACGTGTATATTATCTCCAGTTTTAATTTCGTAATTTTATGATAATTATTTCATTTTATAAAATTCCCAGAAACGGTTCTGTTCGGTTAAGGTTATGAGAAAACAGTTTTGAAATTATTGAGAAATAAATAGTTTTAAAAATGTTTTTGATCTCCGATCCTCTTCAAAATTTTATATGAGATACTTATGGATGTCTAGAATAGTTTTTTAGAATATTATATCATTCTGAATTTTAGATTAAGAGTTAAAATTCTGAGATCAGACATGTACAGGAATGAATTAGAAAGGCAGATTCTTAGAGTGAGTTATTAATAATTATGTTTTGTATTTGTTAAGGTGTTGAGGACTCTTAGGGACTTAGAGGTGTGTAGTTCAAGATTCTTATATCGAGGTAAGTAACTTCATTCCTAGTATACTAGATAGGTATAAGTATTTTGATATTATTATAAGAATTTTATACTATTTAGAAATTAAAGGATTTTCATAGCAAAATCAGTTTATGAGAATGTTTTCAAATATGAATTCTTTTAATAAAATATTTTATAAATGTCTTTCAATATGTAAATTATTTTGGTGACATGACTTCTTATTATGATTTTATCTGTAAATCAGTTTGCAAGCCTAAATTATTTTTATGGACTTTTCTGAATCTCATACAAATGTTTGGTACTCATGTGTGATTTCAGTTATTGATGATTATAAGATTCTTAATGTTTTGGCTCATTGTCTATAGTTATTCTGATTCTGATTCTGATTGTAATATATGATATATCTGTCTAGACTAGTACTGGATATAAGTTTTGAATGTGCACACAATATTCTGATTCTGATTCTATCTGGGCCGGGTCACTGGGACTATAGGTGACACTATGTGACATGAGCTAACGTTTCATCTTCTGTACATGTGAATATGATTTGCCTTAATAAGTAACTTTGTTTTTGATATTCTGAATTCTTATGGATTTACGTTATCTTATTGAAATACGTTACTTCATCATGGAATATAGTTTTTGTGAAACTTATGGATTTATGAAATATATTTTGCTCAAAGAAGGCTTGCAATATATATTTTTCGGTATCGATAGGCCTAGTGTGTTAAGAATGGTTTTACTTACCGAATTAACTGCTCACCCCTCGTCATTACTTTTTGCAGATTAAGTTCCTTTGAGAGATGTGCCTAGCCATGAAGTTAGAGATTTTCACTTTTGTTCTCTATTTGAATAAGAAGAAAAAGAATAGACTTATGTTTTTTTAGTTTATTTCGATCATGAACTTGTAATTTGGGTTTTGAGACTTTGTTAGTTTATGTGACTTGTGACTTGTGGATTATTCTTATAACAATTTGAGGTATACTAGTTTGGTATTTATGAGTATAGATTATGTTTTGTGAGTAACCTCCTTCTCTCACGTGCTCTGCATGTATTAGATTTGAGGTGTTACACAGACTATTTTCGATCCAGTAGTAGACAAATACACTACTTGGGGACATTACGTCATCAGAAACATCACCCCACAAGCTTATTATATTTTCTGGTATTGGCTAAACCTCTATCTAGTTGTCATTTTCTTTTATCCAAACCTAGTTCATACTAGTTGAAGATATGGTAGCGGCAAATGGTTCGACAAGATGCTAGCTCCTATTTTTAAAGATCCTTTGACCCTTGAACTCATCACAGGATATAGAATCCAACAACCTGTCATTGTCATTATCAAGCTAACGGATATCTGGGGCAGATATGCTGAACCCCTGGTCAAAATTATTGATCATCACTACCATTATGAGTCTTTTTGCACAATGTGGAATGAGTGCCATACAACTAGAAAAGCTTTAGCTGAAGAATACGGAGTTCCTCCCTCATATGCCACTCACATTCCTCTGTCTTCGGATGTCACTTCAACCCCTGAACTCTTTTACAAAGAATGAATTCGAAACCATATCCTTCATCCTGATGAAGATTTATTCCTCCAGCCTGAATATGATAACTATCTTCTTCAAGGTCAATCATCTGATCTATGGGAAGATCTAGAATGGCCTCAACCCTATCATTCAGAACCATCATCGGCAGACCTATCAGAAACAGAAGAATCATCTTCTATCCTGCCTATTATTCTGAACGAGCCACCAAAGCCATTTCCTGCACAGATTCAGACTCAGCCATCTCTGGATCTATCTGAAGAAGAAGCCAAAAATCGACCTTGGCCGTGTGTCCCAGGCTGTTCTCATCCTGAAAAGAAATCCAAGCTAGATGCTGACGAAGAGACAGCCTCTTTAGTCACGTGTATTGTAAAAATAGGGACATGTCTTATCCTTATATTTTGTCTTTATCTTCATCTTTATCGGTTAAGAATCTACTTTACCAAAAGTCTTTGTTGTAATAGGATAAAGTAAGGGAAATAATTAACGTACTTTATACTTTTAGACTTTTAGATTATTGATTGTTTTTGTCTTGTTGTTAAAAAGCATGGGAGTCCTGTCCTAGCTTTGTGACAAGTGTTTTGTTTACTTTTAGAAAAGTGATAGGTCCTGTCTCATTTTTCTCGTTTGTCTTTTATGATCCTTATCCCCATATAAGGGCATCTCTCTTCGTTGTAAAATAAGTTTAAGAAAAGGTTGAAGTTTCTTTCAAGATAAGTTTCGTTGAAATATATTCAGTCTTATCTATCCATGGCTTTCTAATTCTCTCTCTTCTTAGTTCGATGAAGCTCTGAAATAAATAAGAAAAGATATAAGTAAGGAAAAAGAAATCTGTTCAAATTAAAACCAAGTCGTATGCTCTACACTTACCTTCTCTGAAGGATCCTATGTATCAGAAAGCTTGAGACCTTTTGATTGTTTTCTTATCTAGTTAGGTACCCATTTGAGAGCCTGAGGATGGCCGTGTTAGGGTTTTAAAACCAGGCAAAAGAAAAGATTTCTGGGTTTTCAAGTTTCTGTTTCCACGAAAATGGTATCGATTCCGCTGTAGCCCTATGTGGGTTGATACACGATACTGGTATCAAAGCTTGTGTAGCTTTGAGTACTCAGCATGCCCCCATTTATATTTATATTGATAATCTTCTCTATAGGCATTAGATTCCTTGATGCATAATGCAAGGCAATGGTGTATGAGGTCGTCATCCTGTTCAATAAAACTTTTGACAGGAATGGCTCTCCAGTAAACATTAATGGTGTTTGTAGCTGAACCTTAGTCAAAACTATTGATCATCACCACCATTGTGAGTACTGAAGGCGAACAGTACCATCAGATCTTTTCTTATACATTGGTTTAGAAGTCTGGATGGGAGTGTTATTTTGGTGAAAGTATTCATAATTTGAAAAATTCATTATTTCAGACGAAAGAATCCCTCTGAACTTCTTGACAAAAAATAGAAAAAAAAAGCAGATGTTTTATTTGCAAGAAGCATGGACATTTTGCAAAAGATTGTCCATAAAATCCTAAACGTTCTATGCATTTGTAAATAAGGTAAAAATAAACGTGTTTTTGCTGAATAACATGAAGTAGTAGAAGTTACTGTATGTGTTTATCTTGTTAGATGGTGTTTTCATAAGCATATGTTGCCATTCATAGTAAGTTTGAATGCTATTGAAATTAGATTTAGTTTATTGTTGATTCTGCTGAAATAGAAGCAATTAGTTATAGCATTGGTACATGGATTTAATGCATATGCATGCATAAACGATGGTCTTCTTGTATTTACATATTGCCTTCCAGTCCAAGCCTTGCAAAAAAGAGGAAATTATGGATAGATATGAAATTATGAAAGATATAGGATCTAGGAATTTTGGGGTAGACAAGGGAGGTTCTTACTGTTAAGTTCATCAAGAAAGGCCAAAGGGCTTTGGAATATTCACTTAGACTAATTTTTCTTGTCTGGATTACCATTTTTTCTTCTTAGCTCTCGGTTTTTGGTTGATTGAGGTGTTTTGCTGGTCTTGCATATTGACGAACATGTGCAAAGGGATATCATGAACCACAGATCATTGAAGCATCCTTATATTGTCAGATTCTATATATATTTCTGTAAATGCAAATTTTTTTATTTTTTTGACTGCTTAGATGTTGCATGCAATAGCAGCCAGTCTTCTGTTTACATATGCAAAGGTAACCTCTTTAGAGGTACATTGGAGGTTCAGCTAGTGTGACATTATTTCCCACTATATTTGTTTTACCATAAATTAGAATTTTTCTCTTCCAAATTCTATTGCGCGTTTATTCCTTTATAATGAACTTCAAACTACAATCCTGTTTTAAGTTACATTTAAGGAAATTAAGCTAGACAGCTTGTCAAAAATGCTACTAAATTTATGCATCAAATAGCATATGGCAGTTTGAAGTTAGTTGCTTGATGTTTCCCCTTCTTTTTTAGATTATATTGTGGTTGAAGTTTCAGGGTTTTATTATTGGATAATTTACCTTCATGCTTAATTGGATACACTTGCATGGTTTTTCATCTTTAGCTTCGAAAAGCCAGAATGAGAACCAATTCAATAGATTGAACAGCCCCCTTCACCTTATAAACCTTTATGCTTATACTAGTATGAGTCATTACAAATTTGCCAAAATGAGGACCAATTCATTCAATTGAACAGCCTCCTTCACCTTGTAGACCTTTATGCTTATACTAATATGAGCCATTGCAAATTTCTTGTGGTATCGAAATTTTTTTTAGTTTGATAGCAAAATAGTAATGACTATGTACATTGCATTTTAGGAAAGAGGATTCTGCATATGATTTTTAGGCTACTCCTTGCGAGTCCTGCTAATTTCGACTCATCTAGCCATAGTTATGGAATATGCTGCTAGAAGAGCACTGTTTGAAAGGATATGCAATGCTGGCAAATTTAATGAGCATGAGGTAGAGCATAAGGAGAATGATTTATTTAACATATTTGCTTTAGAGAATATTTTATTTGTTGGCTATTGCACAGAGCAATCTTCATCCTAAATTCTTGTATGTGGCATTTCAAAGAGTGTTTATGATTGTATATTTTCTAAAAGTTTGTTAATAGCTAAAATTCAATTCATATGGTTTCTTTATAATCTTATTTGTTATTACATCAGGCAAGGGTTTTCTTCTAGCAATTGATATCAAGAGTTAGCTCTTGCCATTTTATTTTAAGGATCTTAAATAATGCTATAGATAGCATGAAGAAGTGAATGCTCTTTATCCTTCCTTTCATCCTTTCCCATCTAATGGTACTATAGAGTATGAGAGTTTTTCTCTTTTATCTTTTATTCCTCTAAATTTCTTTGGCCTGTCAATTATTTTGTATAAGAGGCTGGGAGCTCTCCTGTAGTTGAATTTATATATTGGAATAAATTTGTAAGAATTTATTCAATATATTGTTTATAATGACAACTAATAATGATAAAGTAACTATGTTTTGAATGTCTCAGTAGTTTACTTGCCTTGTAGAAAGTATACACCTTCACTTTTATGCAAATTTGAAGAATTAAATTAACCAGTCCATATGCAGTTCATGAAATGCTACAATTCAGTAAATGAGTTTGAATCAATCGAAAATCACATCACTTCCCTAAAAGTCCTTATTGATGATAACTAGTATTGTGCAAAAAGGACTATGAAACACGGAAATGAAAAGATGAAGTTGCATGACAAGATTTAAAGGTGATAGCCGTGCCCTGCCTCCATGTGTTACATTCAGTGGCATGCTTAATGATTTGAATGCCATTGAGCTGATGAATCAGTAATACGAGACAATGGCTCCAACAAATTTATTACAATAATTCAATTTAAGCATTAGACAATGGTACTTTAAAATTTTTATTTTGATTCTAGCGTGAACTTTAGTACCCACTAGTTCTAAAAGCTTTTTAATGATTTATTATTTTGGTAGTAAGTGTATTTTGATCATTTCAACAGTCTACTAACGATCAACCTAACTAGTAACTAACACCACGGGATGTGTTTGTAATTATATTAATATATTGTATACGCTAAGTCTGAGGGAAGCTCTCTAAAAATTATCCAAAAATATGAAGGGATACTGTCTTTTAATATGTGCAACAATGGTCATGCTTCCAAAGAAAATGCGACAAAGTAGTGGAGACATGAGAAAAATAGAATTTTTCTTCGATGATAACATATACCTCGCCTAAATTTTTAGGAAATTACAGATCAGGTTGAGTGGAATGTTAAACCAAAATTATAGTTTCGTCTTCTCTATAATCACAGTTTTAATGTTAGTGAGAATGAGAAGGGCATGCATCATCTTTAGCTGCTTTTCCAACTTCAAAAATCTTGTGTGTGGTGATATTAGGGATATGACCTTTAGTTCTTGGCCCCAATTTTTTTATTGGAATTATCTTTTATTCTTTTATTGTAAAATAAAAGGCATTTTAGTCTTTAATTCTATTTTTTGGGGCCACTTGGCATTTATATTTTTCCATTTTTTAAAGTATGAAATATATTAGAATGACAATTTTTGTAAGGAGTACTTATAAATATTCGAAAGTTAAGAATTTGACATCTATATTCTCTTAATTTTTTTTTATTGGTTTGAATGAGAATAGAGATCCCATCTCCCTTGCAATACACCAACATTTGAAAGTTAATAACTTGACTTTTATGTTAATTAGGAGTAATTTGATAATATTATAATTTTTAAAATAATTATCATTTCCTATATTATAAAAATAATTAGTTATATAGACAATCAATGGTGCTAATTCTTATTCTTACTAAGAAAAGGAGAACTTACATGAATTTTTCAAGTTCTACAAGTATTAAGACTAAAGATCTAAATGAACCATCGACAAAAACAAGCAGCATAAAAAATAAAAATAAAAATAAAAAAAGTGAAGCTTCAATTCAAAAGAGAGAATGTCAAAAAGAAGAGAGGGGTAGGTGAATTGGAGAGAAGACTTAGCAATCATAGTTAAAATTAAATCAATAAGTCTTGTTAACACACACATTTTCACAATTTTGATTTTGATAATAATAAACTAGGTTAAAATGTTGAAGTTATTAAAATTGATTAAAATTTTAAAGTTATATGATAGTTTGGGGTAAGTTCAAGATGTTGTACAAATTTTATTGAACTCGCAAGTGTACGAATCTATTATAGAATAGATTAATGGTGATGAGTGTCGATCCCATGAGGAGGTGGATTTTAATTATGTGTTGAATTAATTCACTAAGTGAGTAATTAAATTATGGTAGATTTTATCTTAAATTGTGAATTAAAATGACGAGAATAATTAAAAATGTAACTGTTATAATCCCACCTTTAACTCAAGCTTGAAAGGAAATTAGCTACTCATATTTTAACTAGGGATAAAAAGGAAATTTTACTAAAATACAAAGAAACTACTAGATAGAGAAGGAATTTCAAAAAATGGAGCTCAAAAATGAACTCAGGGGTGTCAAATTAGGGCAGGAAGCTCTCCTTTTATAGATATAGCGAGTAAATCATGACCATCGAATTAAAACAATTTAGATGCACAGGATTGCGCCACGTGGTAAATTCTGATTGGTTTGAATACATCATCAGGGCTATTATCCCGTGTATATGCATGTATCGTATGCACTTTTTCTTCTGATCCACTAACATACTGCCACGTCATCGGTCAACAGTGCATAAATATTTTTATGCAGTAAGATTGTGACACGTCATCAGTCAACGCCACGTCATCAGTCAACGCCACATAATCAGTCAATGCCACATCATTCCTCTAATCAAATACTGCCACGTCATTAGTTGGTGTCACATCATCGGTCAACGCCACGTTATTGGTTAATGCCACGTCATCGTACAGTACATATAAATAGTGTCATGAACAATACCGTACATGTGAACAGTACCATTTTACTTTTATGCTCCTCCTAAGGTTTTTTACTGTTCTGAGTTCAAATTTACCTTCCGTTTTGTCATCTGATATCTCATTTATTGTGAAATAATCATGATGCCCCTAAAATACGTAAAATACTTAATTATAATGAAACACGCATAATTAAATTTACAAGAAACTTGAATACATAAAAGTAAAGAAGTTAGTAGAACTTGAAGTGAAAAATGATGATTTTCTCCTTTATAAATATACATTTTTTAGTACTCAACACAAGAATCTAAAAATAAATATATAACTGTTAATATAATCAAACAACCGTTTTTCTAAAGGAGGTTACCTAGTTTGATTATAAAAAATAACAATGAATCATTTATTGAAAACCGTTAATTGATAAAATCTAGAAAGTGATTATTTAGCACAAACAACTAGCCTATATTATTTTGTATGTCTCTCAAAATAAATAGAAAATTGATAACTCCAAACAGTGAATCAATTTTTCAGATTTTAGCATAACGATAACTTGGACATTTAAAACAACGATCCAACAGTAGTTAATGGAGATCTGATTATTCTTAGAAAGTCAACAATAGTTAGTTTTCTTCTCTAACTATAAAAAATTTTCTTATTCAAATTGGAAGTGATTCAACAATCATCATTAAGCTTATTTCTGTGCATTAAATCTCTCTTGTGCCTAAAAATTTGGGGAACTTGTATAATATCGAGTAATACTCCAAATTGGAGTGGGTCAGGACAATAAGTTAATAAAGAAAATATTTTTTTTTATATAAAAGGCTCAAATAGGCTAACTATGGATATTACATAATAGGAATGGCTAGAAAGGCTCAAACGGGTCAAAAATGGCCTTTCATCGTCTTTTAGGACTCTAACTAATCTTCTATATCTACTAATTAGGTAGGCATTTAGATGCAATGACACACACTTTTTTTTCTCTTTTTTTTTAAAGGGTTGACTCAAGGAAAATCTAGAGATCATGTATGAAATAATAAACTGCTAAGCTATATGAAGAATAGGCAAAAAGGGTTACTCTCCAAGAAAAATTAATAGGCTCAAAAACTCACTTGAAATTTATTATGACATGTAGAATAGCAAATATGGTGTAATATCACTCAAGACCAAAGATAATACAAATACTAAAATTCAAAAATCATCATACCATCCAATATAAAAAAAACTCACACAGATTTTTTTTAACTTAATTCTTTCTCCCCAACCTATTCTAAACATAAAAAGAAAACATACATGCAGAAAAATTAAAGAAAAATGATTTTTTAAAAGAATATGCGTTTTTAGAGTCACTACACTCCATATTCAGCCATCTTAGACTTTAAAAACTTGAAAACATATATTTTAAAAGAGAAAAATGAAAGGTTAAAAAAACATAAAAAATTTTTTTAATTAATTTTAATTTTTTTTACTAAGAAGATGCGTTTTTAGAGTCATTACACTCTATATCTATTCATGTTTGAGAAAAAAGGATAAATAATTATTTTGTTCAGCAAAGTTGTGGTACTAAAAAAAATAAAAAAAAGAAAAAAAAGAAGAAAAGAAAAGATATACAATAACAATAAATAAGCAAAATGCATTTTGTAATTTTCAAAAGTTCTTTAACTTTCTCTCAAACATATATATTTTGTTTCCCTATTTCCCTTTCTTTGTTAGCCATGTTCCTAGCCTACGTTACGTCTTAATAAAAGTCCTTCTTGATTTTAGGACACTATAGTCTGAAATAAAAACTAGTTATATGGGCAATTAAGATGTAGTGATGCATATTAAAAAAAAAAGAAAAAAATGAATACATTGGATTGATTAATACTTTGTTTGAGATCGTATTATTTCTAAGTTATGGGTATATTTTTTTCATCTTGGCGAGAGTGTATGATATTTCTTTATTATTTTCTCTCAATTTACCATTCATTGTAGTGACAATTTTTATTGGGATTAATTTCTTTGTGAGAGTGTCACTGCAACCGGTGAGATTTTAGGGTTTGATATGTCATTCTTGAAAGTGGCCTGATTACTATTGCTACAACAAAGTCTGCTAGACTAATACATATGGATGGTTAATATGGGTGTGATATTCCTTTAGACTACAGAAATGCTTGTACTTTTATTTGATTGCTATCATTAATCTGATTGAATAAACACGTGTATTTCCTTTATTTAAAAAAAAGATTTTTGAATTTTATCTTCGCTTTATTTGATAGGGACTAGCAATAAGCTGGTTGGGGGGTGTGTTGAGTATTAGAAAGTGTATATTTATAAAAGAGAAAATCGTCATTTTACATTTTAACTCTCACAAACATTGCTACTTTTATTTATTTAAGTATTTTGTTATTTAATTAGATGTGTTTTATTATAATTATGTATTTTATTTATTTTAATGGCATCACGATCGTTTCACAATGAACGAGTGATCAGACAACAAAACAGACGTCATATTTGGACTCAGGACAGTCGAAAACCTTAAGAGGAACATTAAAGGAAAAGTCATTGTTCACATATACGGTACTGTTCATTCGTATGGTACTATTTACGGTACTGTTTATGGTACCGTTCACGACACTATTTATATATACGGACCGATGATGTGGCAACTACCTATGACGTGCCAGTATCTGATTGGACGAATTATGTGGTATTGACTACTTATGTGGTGTTGACCGATGACGTGGTATCGACCGATGATGTGTAACGATCTTATTGGGCTAAATTTCTTATGTACTGTAGATCGATAACGTGGCAGCATCTCAGTGGAGCAAAAATCGTGTGTACAATACATGCGCATACATAGGATTATTTACTATTTAAACAGCGTTACTGTTCAAACATTGATTATTGATTGTTGACTAATGATGTGACACAATCCTGAGTGTCCGAACTGTTTTTAATCTGATGGTCACGATTCACTCAATGTATCTATAAAAAAGGGGCTCTCCCCTCTAATTTGACACCCCTGAATTCATTTTTAAGCTTAGATTTATGAAATTCCTTCTCCTTCTTATAGTTTCTTTGTATTTTAATAAAATTTCCTTTTTATCCCTAGTTAAAATATGAGTAGCTAATTTTCTTTTAAACTTGGGTTGAAGGTGAAGTCTCAACATGTCCCATGGGCTTAATTTGGTAAATTTACTTTCTCTTTCCCTCTAATATTTGTGGTTGTTTTGACTTTTCGTCGACAAATAATAATAGTCTTGTCTAGATACCGCCCTAGTTAAACCGGCACCCTAGTACAAGGTTATTATTATTTAGCACGATAAGCCCTTAGCACCATATTTATTGGAACGTAGTTCATGAGGTATGGAATCCCCCTTATGATTTAATTAGTATTAATATGAAATATTTAGCCCATGGAGCATGTTGATGCAGATTTGGAAACCCAAGCACGTCATTTCAATAGATTTCAGTTTAATTCAATTCATGCCATTGTAATTTAAATTTAAGCATAGTTTATATCAATTTCACCACAAATTCATTCACTCATTAAAGAAATCAACCTCCTCGTGGGATTGACACTCGTCACCATTAATCTATTCTACAATAGATTCGTGCGCTTGCGAGTTTAATAAAATTTGCACAACATTATAAACCTATCAAAGAATCTCATTCAACATTCTAGAACCAAGCATATAGAGATTAGACATCACTTCTTCAGAGATCATGTTCAAAAGAGTGATATTGCATTGGAGTTTATTTCTATGGAAAAATAACTCGCCGACATTTTTACAAAACCTCTTTGTGAAGAACAATTTTTAAAAATTCGTCATGAACTTAGGATGATAAAATTTTTATAATGACATTTCTAAATATGCTATTGAGTTTATCCAATAACTTGACTTATGATATAATATTTTAATATCCTAGTAGTGTGTATGTATGTGTTGTATTATTTAATTATTTTAAAACATATATGTTCATGAACTTTGCATTAAAATGGCCTTAGAGCACTTTTAGATCAAAGTCATGACCTTGATTTGTTATTTTTGATGGCCAGATATTGAATCAAATATGCGAAACAAAAATAAAATAAACGAATAACCGTTTTTCTTATAAACAGTTCACTATTTATTTCCAGAAATTATGATATTTTTTATTGCTCTCTATCCTCTCACCGTTTGGAGTTAACAATAAACCGACTAAAAATAGTAAGCTGTCTTAAATTGCTCCGTCACTGTTTACCCTTACTCATTAACTGTTTTCTCGTTACACGCTTGTTATGCAAATTTTATTGAACTCACAAGCACACGAATCTATTGTAGAATAGATTAATGGTGACGAGTGTCGATCCCACGAGGAGGTTGATTTTAATTATGTGCAGAATTAATTTTATTTTAATGGAAACAATTAAATTATGGTAACTTTATCCTAAATTGTGAATTAAAATGGGGGAAATAATTAAAAATGAAACTATTATAATAAAGCACTTGGGTATCCGGATCTGCATCAACATGCTCCATGGGCTAAATATTACAAATTAATGCCAATTAAATCATAAGTGGGGATTCAACACCTCATGAATCACGCTCAAATAAATATGGTGCCAAGGGCTTATCGTGCCAAATAATAATAACCTTGTACTAAGGTGCCGGTTTAACTAGAGTGGTATCTAGACAAGACTATTATTATTTATCGATGAAAAGTCAAAACAATCACAAAAATTAGAGGGGAAGAGAAAGTAAATTTACCAAATTAAGCCCATGGGACATGTTGAGACTTCACCTTCAACCCAAGCTTAAAAGGAAATTAACTACTCATATTTTAACTAGGGATAAAAAGGAAATTTTATTAAAATACAAAGAAACTACAAGAAGGAGAAGAATTTCAGAAATCTAAGCTTAAAAATAAATTCAGAGGTATCAAATTAGGGGGGAAGAACCCCTTTTTATAGATACATTGAGTGAATTATGACCATCGGATTAAAAATAGTTCGGACACTCAGGATTTCACCACGTCATCAGTCAACAGTCAACAGTCAATAGTCAACGTTTGAACAGTAATGCCGTCTGAATAGTAAATAATCTCATGTATGCACATGTACTGTACACACGATTTTTGCTCTACTGAGATGCTGCCACGTCATCGATCTACAGTACATAAGAAATTTAGCCCAATAAGATCGTGACACATCATCGGTCGATGCCACATCATCGGTCGATGCCACATCATCGGTCAACGCCACATAAGCAGTCAATACTACATAATTCGTCCAATCAGATACTGCCACATCATAGGTAGTTGCCACATCATCGGTCCGTATATATAAACAATGTTGTGAACAGTACCATAAACAGTATCATAAACAGTACCGTATGTATGAACAGTTCTGTATATGTCAATAGTGTCTTTTCTTTTAATACTCTTCTTAAGGTTTTCAACCGTCCTGAGTCTAAATATGACGTCCGTTTTGCTGTCTGATCACTTGTTTATTGTGAAACGATCGTGATGCCCCTAAAATACATAAAATACATAATTATAATAAAACACATATAATTAAATAACAAAATACTTAAGTAAATAAAAGTAGCAATGTTAGTGAGACTTAAAGTGTAAAATGATAATTTTTTCCTTTATAAATATAGACTTTCTAACACTCAACACAGCCCCCAACCAGCTTATTGCTAGTCCCTAGCAAATAAAGCGAAGATAAAATTCAAAACTTTTTTTTGAAAGGAAACACATGTGTTTATTCAATCAGATTAATGATAACAATCAAATAAAAGTACAAGCATTATCTCCAGTCTAAAGGAATATCACACCCACATCAACCATCCATATGCATCAGTCCAGCAGACTTTGTTGTAGCAATAGTAATTAGGTCACTTTTAAGAATGACATATCCAACCCCAAAATCTCACCGGTTGTAGTGACACTCTCACAAAGAAATTAATCCCAATAAAATTTTGTCACTACAATGAATTGTAAATTGAGAGAAAATAATAAAGAAATATCATACACTCTCACCAAGATGAAAAAATATGCCCATATCTTAGAAATAATACGATCTCAAATAAAGTATTAGTCAACCTAATGTATTCATTTTTTTCTTTTTTTTTATATGCATCACTACATCTTAATTGCCTATATAACTAGCTTTTATTTCAGACTATAGTGCCCTAAAATTAAGAAGAACTTTTATTAGGACGTAACGTAAGCTAGGGACACAGCTAACAAAAAAAGAAAAATAGGGAACAAAATATATATGTTTAAGAGAAAGTTCAAGAACTTTTGAAAATTATAAGATGTATTTTGCTTATTTATTACTATTGTATATCTTTTTTCTTCCTTTTTTTCTCTTTTTTTTTGAATATTTTTTATGTGGCACAACTTCGCTGAACAAAATAATTATTTATTCTTTTTCTTAAACATGAATAAGTGGATGGAACTTGTATGATATCGGGTAATACTCTAAATTGGAGTGGGTCAGGATGATAAGTTAATAAAGAAAAGGTTTTTTTTTTAATAAAAGGCTCAAAAAGGGTAACTATAGATATTACATAATAGGGATGGCTAGAAAGGCTCAAACGGGTCAAAAATGGTCTTCCATCGTCTTTTAGGACTCTAAATAATCTTCCATATCTACTAATTAGGTGGGCATTTAGATGCAGTAACACGTACACATATATTTTTTTTTTTTTTACGGGTTGATTCAAAGAAAATCTAGAGATCATGTATGAAATAATAAACTGCTAAGGTATATGAAAAATAGGCAAAAAGGGTTACTCTCCAAGAAAAATTAATAAGCTCAAGAACTCATCTGGAATTTATTATGACATGTGCATTCTTTCAAGCAACTCATATTTGTCTCAATAAAATTTTGTCAGTACAATGAATTGTAAATTGAGAGAAAATAATAAAGAAATATCATACACTCTCACCAAGATGAAAAAATATGCCCATATCTTAGAAATAATATGATCTCAAATAAAGTATTAGTCAACCTAATGTATTCATTTTTTTTCTTTTTTTTTTTATGCATCACTACATCTTAATTGCCTATATAACTAGCTTTTATTTCAGACTATAGTGCCCTAAAATTAAGAAGAACTTTTATTAGGACGTAACGTAGGCTAGGGACACAGCTAACAAAAAAAGAAAAATAGGGAACAAAATATATATGTTTAAGAGAAAGTTCAAGAACTTTTGAAAATTATAAGATGCATTTTGCTTATTTATTACTATTATATATCTTTTTTCTTCCTTTTTTTCTTCTTTTTTTTCTCTTTTTTTTGAATTTTTTTTTATGTAGCACAACTTCGCTGAACAAAATAATTATTTATTCTTTTTTTCAAACATGAATAGGTGAATGGAACTTGTATGATATCGGGTAATACTCTAAATTGGAGTGGGTCAGGATGATAAGTTAATAAAGACAAGGTTTTTTTTTTTAATGAAAGGCTCAAAAGGGCTAACTATAGATATTACATAATAGGGATGACTAGAAAGGATCAAACGGGTCAAAAATAGTCTTCCATCCTCTTTTAGGACTCTAAATAATCTTCCATATCTACTAATTAGGTGGGTATTTAGATGCAGTAACACGCACGCATATATTTTTTTTTTTACGGGTTGATTCAAAGAAAATCTAGAGATCATGTATGAAATAATAAACTGCTAAGGTATATGAAAAATAGGCAAAAAGGGTTACTCTCCAAGAAAAATTAATAAGCTCAAGAACTCATTTGGAATTTATTATGACATGTGCATTCTTTCAAGCAACTCATATTTGTCTCAATAAAATTTTGTCAGTACAATGAATTGTAAATTGAGAGAAAATAATAAAGAAATATCATACACTCTCACCAAGATGAAAAAATATGCCCATATCTTAGAAATAATATGATCTCAAATAAAGTATTAGTCAACCTAATGTATTCATTTTTTTTCTTTTTTTTTTTATATGCATCACTACATCTTAATTGCCTATATAACTAGCTTTTATTTCAGACTATAGTGCCCTAAAATTAAGAAGAACTTTTATTAGGACGTAACGTAGGTTAGGGACACAGCTAACAAAAAAAGAAAAATAGGGAACAAAATATATATGTTTAAGAGAAAGTTCAAGAACTTTTGAAAATTATAAGATGTATTTTGCTTATTTATTACTATTATATATCTTTTTTCTTCCTTTCTTTTCTTCTTTTTTTCTCTTTTTTTTGAATTTTTTTTATGTAGTACAACTTCGCTGAACAAAATAATTATTTATTCTTTTTCTCAAACATGAATAGGTGGATGGAACTTGTATGATATCTGGTAATACTCTAAATTGGAGTGTGTCAAGATGATAAGTTAATAAAGAAAAGGTTTTTTTTTTTAATAAAAGGCTCAAAAGGGCTAAATATAGATATTACATAATAGGGATGGCTAGAAAGGCTCAAACGGGTCAAAAATGGTCTTCCATCGTCTTTTAGGACTCTAAATAATCTTCCATATCTACTAATTAGGTGGGTATTTAGATGCAGTAACACGTACACATATATTTTCTTTTTTACGGGTTGATTCAAAGAAAATCTAGAGATCATGTATGAAATAATAAACTGCTAAGGTATATGAAAAATAGGCAAAAAGGGTTACTCTCCAAGAAAAATTAATAAGCTCAAGAACTCACTTGGAATTTATTATGACATGTGCATTCTTTCAAGCAACTCATATTTGTCTCTAACATCAACATGTGAAATAGTAAACATGGTGTAACATCACTCAAGACCAAAGATAATACAAATACTAAAATTCAAAAGTCATCATATTATCCAATATAAAAAATAACTCACACAAAATAATTTTTTTTAACATAATTCTTTCCCCCCAATCTATTCTAAACATAAAAAGAAAACATACATGCAGAAAAATTAAAGAAAAATGAATTTTTTTCTTTTTTTTAAAGAAGATGCGTTTATAGAGTCACTATACTCCATATTCAGTCATCTTTGACTTTAAAAACTTGAAAACATATATTTATAAATGAGAAAAATGAAAGGTTAGAAAAAAAAACACACACAAATTATTTTTTTTACTAAGAAGATGCGTTTCTAAAGTCACTACACTCCATATTCAGCCATCTTTTACTTAAAAAGTTAGTCATGGTTAGTTCAATATTCCACAATTGTCAACTATTCCCTTCTCCTAACCAGAACGAAACATTATCCTCAATGTTTGAAAGGAAAGAAGTAGAGTTTAGAAGACATCACCTAGGTGCTGCAATACAGAAGAAAATATTTACAAGTGAAGAGTTAAATCTAATTTGTACTTCTTACTGCCGTTATTATTACCATCATTATTTGAACAGTCCAACACAATAGCCTTGGGATTTGGCTCTGGTTGATAAGCTGTAACAGATCAAGTAGCGCATTAGCAGTGTGTGCACAAATAAAGATTTTTTTCACTAAGGAAGGAATGAAATAATTTTTTATTGCATGGTTAAGAAATGCGAGAAAGCCATCATAAAAGTTATTGACATTTAACAAACCAATGGGTTTTTGATGAATGTTCAGATGGGACCAAGATGCTAATGTCATTAGTGCCTCAAGAGTTGTAAGATCGCTTGGAAGGAAAATAAAAGCATCGGCATGATTGAGCATTTCAGTTATTCGTTCTTGCATACCTGAGACGACTAACTCTTATCCAGTTGGTGAATTAGACAAACAACCAAAGGTTTTAGGATTTGAGGGATGATTCTTAACACTTGGCTCCCTCTCATAAAAGCAGCTTCTAATACCTTTTTGGATAACCTTCAGTCACCTCCTCCATACACCAAGTGCAATTTTCTCTCTGCTATTCTTAGACCAAGATCTATGGCTGCCTCTATGAACTCTTTATGTTTGCCATAATAAAACCCAGAAAACACACAAATGTTCTTGAATTGTTTACTGGAAGTAGCTACCATTAAGATACTGCTCAAAAATAACTTGTGAGTGCTCAGTAAAAGAAAAATTCGTATTTAAAGACCTTGGTGACAATTGGTTACAACTGTGTATGGGACATTATGTCAATTAACGTGTAAGGCACATGGCTCAAAAGTCAAAAAGAAAATAGTAAAAAGAAAAGAAAAAATAAATGAAATTTAAAAAAATAATACAAATAGTAAAATAATAGTGAAATAAAAGAACAGAGAGGTAAAAGGATATTTACAGATAGTTGTGATTGTGGCTCACATCTTTCTCTGATTTTACGTCCAGAAACGGCTTGAACGCCCTCTATGGGTCGAAGATAAGCTTCCCATCCAGTTTTCTTACAAATTGGCAAACAGGGTCTTTTATAGTCAGATTTCCGAGACTATAGTTTGCACATTCTTTCTGGAATAATGGCCATAACTGGAGTATTACATTTTGGACGTATCCACTGGGATGTGTTTCAAGAGATAAAAGGATATCATCCAATGACTCTTTATTCAAGCCATCCCTAATAAATTGAATCTTATCTTCTCTGTTATCAAACACCATTCCTAAAGAACATGATTTTTATTGCATATCATTCTGGCACACTTATGATAAGCAACAGAAAGTCTTTAAGCTCGTCATTTTCTCACATAATTTCCTTTATCACAACCAGGCATGTATGCAATAAATTTAGGAGGTAACTCACTTGCTAAGCGAACTTTTGCCTCGATTAACCAACGGATGTCAGCAGGGATGTTATTCTTCATAAGCAGTCGCATGCGTTCTGACCGAGCTTTATAAATGGTGAGGAGAGCATTCTGAGGAAGTGAAGGAAATCGCTTGTGAAGTTTTGTTAAGATCTCGTCTCTTTCCATGCCTTCGTCTCAGAATATCAGTTATTATGGGAAACTAAAGTGACCGACTTGATTGTCACGGAGTACCGTTATCCGCCACTTGATCGGGGTTATAAATTTTAAACACACAAAGCAAACTAAAACACACAAACAAGAGAATAAATTAAAACACACAAAACAAACTAAAATCATCCTCTTATTGAATTTACCTTAAGCTTCAATTGGATGTTGTAGATGCCTCTCTCAATTTCTCGGAGTTGGCTTTCCAAATCCTCAACATGGGCTACTAACTTTGGTGGTTGTAGCTGCTAGATACGATATGTTTTACAAAATCGTATCTGACCTCTGAGATGAGATTGAATACGTCGAAACTGTCTAAGAATGCTGAAGAGATACTTTTAGTTCTTAAAAGCTAAACAGACACACTTTTGCAAACATAATTAAAAATAGAAAAGAAAACTTTAAATCACCGAAAGGAAACGAAAGAAAAAAATGTCAGGTCATTTTAGTGTTTTGTACTGTTTTCTTCTCATGGTTGGTATTCGTGATATGACTTGTCTGACCATTAACATTAAAAATTACACCGTTCCTTGGATTCTTAAATTTAATGGCTCTATGTGGAAAAATAGTATGATCAGTAGATGGATCAGACCATTGAGAGCGTAACTTGCTTGGAGAAATGTGCCCTTGAGAATTAAACAAAAATACTTTCTAACCTAGTGTGAAAGATTTTCTAATGCTCCACTTGTCACGGAGGATTTTCATTCACTTTTTGTAGTCCTTAGCATTTTTATCGTTACGAATCTCCTCTGGTTTTGCTAGTTGTATCCTCTTTTTTGAACCAAAAATGGGGTCAATGATGTTTGTGTTCTTTTGTTTGTAATCAGGAGAGGATGAGATGATTTCTGACAATATTTTTTCTTCTTCCAAGAATGTAGAATTCAAAAGGTCGAGTGAAGGTTTAAGCTCAATCCCTAGTAGTGATTCTGATTATGAGATGAGATTTTCTTTCAATGGTGCCAATTGCTCTATCCTTGTCTTACATTTATCAATATCCATGCATGGCGATGAATCCAATAAGGCATTGACCTCATCATTCGATCTGTCAATATTAAAATCCAAACCAAAGTGAGTTAAATATGTCAGTAAAGTGTCATCACTAAGGTTTAAAGGAAATGTGTGATCAACTAATTCATCAATTAAATCAACATCTACAATTTCATCATCAGTACTGTGAGGTTGTTTGGCAATGTTAAAAATATTTAGTTCTATGGTCATATTGCCAAATGACAACTGCATATTTCCAGTCCTGCATTGAATGTGAGCAGCAGCAGTAGCCAAAAAGGACGACCCAAGATAATGGGGAAATATTTCTAATCCTGCACTGGTTGAGTGTCAATTATAATGAAATCAATAGGAAAATAAAACTTGTCTACTTGGATAAACACGTCCTCCACAATACCACGATGTATTTTTGTGGACTGATCTGCAAGTTGTAACACTACTAGAGTTGGATGTAATTCGCCCAGTTCAAGTTTCATAAACACTGAGTAAGGCAACAGATTAACACTAGCTCCTAAATCCAACAAAGCATTCTCAATAGTATGGTTCCCTATACTACATGAGATAGTGGGGGAGCCTGAGTCTTTGCATTTTAGAGGTATTTTATGTTAGAGTATAGAACTAATATTTTCTGTAAAAAAGGTCTTTTTCTGAACATGAATATTTCTCTTTTTAGTACAAACGTCTTTAAGAAACTTGACATATGATGGCACTTGTTTAATAGCATCAAGCAAAGGGATATTAACACTTACCTGTTTGAAGATTTCAAAAATCTCACCTGTGGATTTTTCTTTCTTCCCTTTAGCTAACCTTTGAGGAAATGGAGCTTTAGAAACATATTCTCGTGGGTTGGTTTCCTCTTTCTCCTCTGATGATGATTCCTCAGTGTTCACAGGTACAATCTGAGTTGATTTTGGCATCTCCACTTTGTTGTCGACTTCTTTTCCTTTTCGCAAGGTCATCACTGCTTTGACTTCTCCATGCTACTGTGGCGAACTGGTACTTATCTCATACACTCCTTTAGGGTTTAGCACTGGTTGACTTGGGAATTTGCCTTTCTCAACAGTCATTGCTAGGGTTTAAACTGAAGAGGCAAGTTGGCCTACCATTTTCTCGAGATTAGAAATTGATTGGGCCTGTGAGTTGAAGCCCGCTCTCATCTCATTTCGTAATTCATCAATGGTGTGGTTCTGCTGCTCGATCTTGGAGTTAGTAAAATTCTTGACATTTTGGAATGTCTCATCCTATGGTTTGGGTTGAGAATGGTTTGGATTTTGATTGTATGGTCTAAATGGTGGTTGAAAGGCTTGAGACATTTGAGGAACTGGTTGCATCGGTGGAAGTGGAACTGATGGTCCATTTTGTTGGAATCCTTGAGACCATGAAAAATTGGGGTGATCTCTCCATCCAGGGTTATATGTGTTGAGTAAGGGTTGTAGTTTGGTGGTTTTCTCATGACACCTATGGCATTGGTTTGATTTGAATATGAGTCATGGTCATGTGGCTCTGTTGATTTAGCAGTTGTCAAAGATGCTATTTGTCGAGCAAGGCCTTCGACCATCTCTTTGACTTCTTTAATTCCTGAGTTTGACTCACCAATGTTAACCTCATTCACTCCCTTAATTCTTCTGGTATTTTTGAGTGATCGACTTCTTTGTTGGGAATTATCCAATTGCCACTGGAAGAATTCCCAAATCTTTGATGCGCTTTTGGATATTAACTCTCCTCCACTAGTTGCCATTAGCCATTCTTGCATATTTGGAAATAATTCCTCCAAAAAGTATTGGCATTGGTGTCATTTCTCGTACCCATGATGTGGACACTTCAAGAGTAGCCCTTTAAATCGCTCGCATGCTTCAAAAAACAGCTCGTCGTCTCTTTGGGTTAGCTCTGAAATTTCCCTGTGAATAGCATTGGTTTTATGAACTGGAAAATATTTATTTAAAAATTTAGTTACCATTTGTTCCCATGATGTAATGCTATTAGTAGGCAATGTATTAAACCATGAACGAGCTCTATCTTTTAATGAAAATAGGAATAATCTAAGTTTAACATCATCATCTAAAAAATTCTCGTATTTAAAAGTTTGACAAAAACATGAAAATCATTCAGATGATTATATGGGTCCTCATTCTCTAGGCCATATAATGTGGGGAGACAGTTTAGGATACTAGGTTTTAATTCAAAACTCCTAACAGCTACATTTGGGTACCTTATGCATGATGTGCTCAAATTAGCTAAATGACTAAAATAATCCTTAAATGGCCTTTCTTGTGGTTCTGGTTGCTGATTTTGCAATTCCATTTCAAGTTTCTTTTGAAAAACAGTGTGTTTGTGCGTGCGAAGTATTTTTTCCAAATCAAGATCTAAAGGTTCAAGATTAGGTGATAATGACCTTCGACCATACATGCAAAGAACAAAATAAAATAAATAAAAATAAAGAGGTGAGAGAAATTACGTGAAATAAATATTAACTAAAATAAATAACAAAAAAAGATAACAAGATAAATTAAAAAAATTACTAAGAAAAATAATATGAAAATTAAATTATACAAATTTAAAGAAGAGAGAAAGAAATAAAATTCTAATCTATTTTTTTTAAGAATAAATTAGGAAAAAAATAAATTACAAAAAATAAATATTAAGGAAAAAAACTAATTCTACGAATTAAAATACTTACCTCTCCGGCAACGGCGCTAAAACCTTGTTGTGCAAATTTTATTGAACTCGCAAGCGCACGAATCTATTGTAGAATAGATTAATGGTGACGAGTGTCGATCCCACGAGGAGGTTGATTTTAATTATGTGCAGAATTAATTTTCTTTTAATGGGAATAATTAAATTATGGCAACTTTATCCTAAATTGTGAATTAAAATGGCGGGAATAATTAAAAATGAAACTGTTATAATAAAGCACTTGGGTATCCGGATCTGCATCAACATGCTCCATGAGCTAAATATTCCATATTAATGCCAATTAAATCATAAGGGGGGATTCAACACCTCATGAACCACGCTCAAATAAATATAGTGCTAAGAGCTTATCGTGCCAAATAATAATAACCTTGTACTAGGGTGCCGGTTTAACCAGAGCGGTATCTGGACAAGACTATTATTATTTGTCGACGAAAAGTCAAAACAACCATAAATATTAGAAGGGAAGAGAAAGTAAATTTACCAAATTAAGCCCATGAGACATATTGAGACTTCACCTTCAACCCAAGCTTAAAAGGAAATTAGCTACTCATATTTTAACTAGGGATAAAAAGAAAATTTTATTAAAATATAAAGAAACTACAAGAAGGAGAAGGAATTTCAGAAATCTAAGCTTAAAAATGAATTCAGGAGTATCAAATTAAGGAGGTAGAGCCCCCATTTTATAGATATATTGAGTGAATCGTGACCATTGAATTAAAAACAGTTCGGACACTCAGGATTGCGCCACGTCATCAGTCAACAGTCAATAGTCAACGTTTGAGCAGTAACGCTGTCTAAATAGTAAATATCCCATGTATGCGCATGTACTGCACACATGATTTTTACTCCACTGAGATGCTGCCACGTCATCGATCTATAGTATATAAGAAATTTAGCCCAATAAGATCGTGACACATCATCGGTCAACGCCACATAAGCAGTCAATACTACATAATTCATCCAATCAGATACTGCCACGTTATAGGTAGTTGCTACATCATCGGTCCGTATATATGAACAATGTCGTGAACAGTACCATAAACAGTATCATGAATAGTACTGTATGTATGAACAGTATCATATATGTGAACAGTACTTTTTCTTTTAATGCTTCTCCTAAGGTTTTCGACCGTCCTGCGTCCAAATATGACGTCCGTTTTGCTGTCTGATCACTCGTTCATTGTGAAACGATCGTGATACCCCTAAAATACATAAAATACATAATTATAATAAAACACATATAATTAAATAACAAAATACTTAAATAAATAAAAGTAGCAATGTTAGTGAGACTTAAAGTGTAAAATGACGATTTTCTCCTTTATAAATATACACTTTCTAACACTCAATAATGCTCTCGGGAAATTAGCCCCTTATCATTTATAGAAAATGGCTCGCCGTTTTTGCTAAATATTTAAGTGGTCACGGGTTTCCTCTTTCTCCTCATTGAGCCTTTCATCGTTTCTGCCATTTTTGCCAAACCAAAGCTTTTCATCTCATTCTTTCTCAAAGTTTATACTTTTTCGCAACATATTATACAAATAGAAATCTTCCTAATCACTTTTAGAGTGATTCTACCAATTTAGAACACCAAGTCGTGCTCAAAATCAAAAAATCCCAAATCCAAACCCTAAGGGTAGCGAACTGGTGTTTGCCCTTTTTGATCCAATTTTTCACAATTTCTTGACATATTGAACCAAAATTCCTCTTCCTTTACTCCTTCTCAATATAATTATCGGTTCATTTACTCCCAAATCCATATTCCGAAAGCTTTTCTATTCATCATGGCTGAGTCATCTCGGAGACCTCAAAGAAGGAAACATACGCCCTCTATCAACCCAAATACGACCACGGAAAACTTCTGAATTTGAAAGACTACACTTCCCTACAGCCGTATTGCACAAACGATTTGAGGATCATTTTATGGGTAAATAGGTACTTGACTCTTATTTTATGGACATAGATGATTTTCAGGACCTAATTGTATATAGTAGAAGTGTTAAAAACATACTTAGACCCTGGGAATCCGCTATTAATGTTGATGGTAGATCTTACCCTAATCTAGTTATGATTTTCTACTCTAATATGGAATTATCAGCTATCTATTTAGATAGGGTGGTTACTTTGGTCGGTGGTATATCTATTGATTTTGATGTAGAATTTTTTAATATCGTTATTCTTGAGATTGAGGATGAGGGTCATACATTTTATACCTCTAAAAAACCTATCTTTTGATGATTTTATCCACAATGAGGGTGTGAGAAATATATGCCACTGTAGGGAGCTCAGGGATGAGATTTGTGGCCTACCTTTCTAGGCTCAATTGCTGCCTCTTCAAGTTCGCGTTCTTCATAATATTTTACAACATATAATTACACCTAGGAGAGGTTATTTAAATGGGGTTACTCATATGGATGTTAGGTTGCTAGATAGTCTGCTTAGTGGGCGACCTGTTAATCTTGGTTATATCATTGTGTGTCACATGCTGACTACTCCTGTAGTCACCCACTGCTTGCTTCCCTATAGCAGTATCATTACTCAGATACTGCAGCACTTTCATGTACCAATACGGGAGGCTGTGTATAAAGAGCACAAAAAGATTGGCAGAGATGCTATGAGTAGTATTGGGTTTACTAGGAGGAACGACCAATGGCACAAGACTGCCAACGTCAAGAATCAAGATACTTTGATCGCTCCTGAAGATGATCGAATGCTTAATGATATTTATTCTCTCAATTAACTTTCTGACTTCTGACTTGGAGCTCGTCTTCCACCTTCTCGTCGTTATGACATTCCTTAGCCATTAGCTCCTTCTTGTTCTGTCGCACCTAAGATGGATTCTGATCTTTCCTTAGTTTTTGAGGCACCTCCTACTCCTGAGCAGCCCTCTGCTCCTCAACAGCCTCCAGCTCTGGCTCAGCACCTCATTTTTTATATTTTACAGTAGCTGGTTGATGTTTGCTAGATTTCTGAGCACCAGTAGCTGATTGTTGATCAAATGGATGCTATCTCTCTTGATCAGCAGTAGCTCCAGTCTCAGGTTTAGACCTTTCAAGAGCAGAGCCTTGATCTTCAGTATGAGATCATTACTGCACAGCGCCAGATTCTAGGGTATTTTGGGTTTGACCCTGGCAGCACCTCTGCGGGAGCCCTCTCTGTTGTATTTAAGGATTTCTCAAAATTTTAGTGGACGACTTTGCAGAAAGTTTTACCGCATTTGTTCTCATGGTAACCTCTTGCTTTTCACTCTTATGTTCCTTTACTTCAATTTTTTTTTATAATGAAGGGGGAGATATATAATCATGAACCAAAATTTTACATTTTTTTTAAAGAAACTATCTTCTATTAGCAAAACTGTTTTCTAGTATACATGTAGGGGGAGCAAAATATTTTGAATATGTTTGTCATCATCAAAAAGGGAGAGAATGTTAACATGTACATATTCTGTTTATTGATTTTGATGATAACAAACCATTAATCTCTTTTGATAAGTTTGTTGAAGTTTCACAAATTCAAATATTTTCTTAAAAGTCAAAACTCTGCATCATGTGTTAATCCTTTACCATTTAAAGGAAACCAGTTTAGCATTTTGTTTTATAAGTTGCTGGAATTTAAAGGCAAACCGTTAACATATAACGACTAACCGATAATATCCAAAACTTCATATCTTATTAATCCTTTACCATTTAAGGAAAATCGGTTAAGCATTTTGTTTTATAAGTTGCTGGAATTTAACGGCAAACCGTTAACATATAACAGCTAACCGATAATATCTAGATCTTCATATATTGTTAATCTTTTACCATTTAAAGGAAACTGGTTAAGCATTTTGTTTTATAAAGTTGTTGGAATTTAACGGTGAGCTGTTAAAATATAACAGCTAACCGATAATATCCAGACTAACATTCTTTGTTAATCTTTAATCGTTTATCTAAAACGGATAGAAGATTTTTGTTGTGCAGGTCTCTAGATGTTAACGATGAAAGAGCAATTACTAACAGTCAACCATTAATTTAAAATCAAGCCCAACGGTAACATTGACCAACACAAACGGTTATTCGTTAATGGCTAATGGTAATCCATTTTTTGTTAACAAGGATGAATAACGGCTAATTTTCAGCTCAAACTATAAATAAACTCATCTAAATCAAATCAAATATAGACAACAACACAACTACTGAGCATATATATGAATATACAATCTACATTGAGTTTTAAACAGATTCTTACTTCATCTATTCACACATTGGGTATTGATTTGTAATATTAAAAATTGTGTGAGAGAAAATCAATTTGTAATCTTTATTTTGAGTGATTGTAAGTATTGGGAAGAAAAATTAATTTGTAATCTTTGTTTTGAGTGATTGTAAGTACTGGGATACACTTAGATTAAGAGATTGGGTAAAATCTCTTTTTGTAAAGATTTATTGACACCTTAGAAGTCAATTGTAAGATTTTGAAGTCTTGAAGGCTTGATTAGTGAAATCATCTAGCCTGGTGTATTTGGAAGCGTAGACGTAGGCCGGGATAGCCGAACCATGTAAAAATCATTGTGTTTGATCTCTCTTACTCTATCTCTTTATTCTTCATTGTACATTTATTTATTTATTTCGAATTTGATTGCTTCGTTTATATCACTTTAAGTTTTTGTTTGCTTAATTTTTAAAAACCCAATTCACCCCCCCTCTTGGGTTGTCTAGTTAGTATTTCACGAAGATATCATCAAAGTAAACTACCATAAATTTTCCTATGAAAATCACAAAACATGATTCTTTAACCTCATGAACGTACTAGGTGCATTAGTTAAACCGAAAGGTATTACCAACCACTTATACAATTCATATTTAGTTTTAAATGCAGTTTTCCATTCATCTCCCTCTTTCACGAGAATCTGATAATAGCCATTCTTTAAATTAATTTTAAAAAATAAATAGGAGCCATGTAGTTCATCAAGCTTATCATCTAACCTAGGGATAGGATGTCTATACTTTACTGTTATTTTGTTAATAGCTCGACAATCCATACACATGCGCCATGTTTCATCTTTCTTTGAGACTAAGATGACAGGAATTGAATATGGGCTAAGACTTTCCTTTACAAAACCCTTTTGCAATAACTCATCTATTTGCCTTTGTATCTCCTTCATTTCCTTAGAGTTAGCTTTATAAGCAGGTCAATTTGGTATGGTAGAACTGGGTATAAAGTCTATTTGATGCTCAATTGCTCTTAAAGGAGGTAATCCTTGGGGAATAAAGACACCACAACACTATTCAAAAAGAGTTAAGGTCATTAGTAGAAAAATAAACATCCATGTACACAAGAACAAGTACTTGCTGCCTTGCCATCATTGCACTTTTAACCTCATGTTTTTTAGCAAATACACTCATTTATTTACTTTTCTATCCTTTTTGCTCACTTTCCTCTTCCTTTTGTTTATTTTTATTAAATATATATACCAAACACACAAAATATAACTAAATTGAATCTATTAGGATCAAGAAACAAAAACAAAGGAAATAGAAGAAAGGCACAATATCAAAAATGCAAAAACGAAAAAAGTAAAGAAAGATAATGATAAATAACCTGTTTTTAAAGACCGAGGCTCTGATACCAATTTGATATGAACCCTCTAGGCAACCAACTTTGGGAACCCTTGAATCAATAGATTAGAAAACTTCATATCACTAGAAACAAATTGTGAATGATCATATTAGAACGTAAAGAAAACTAATTCCTTAAAACCCTAATCTTGAGATGCTACAAAGGTTGATTACTTCCTTGATAAGTCAAATTCATGCATTTAATCAAGAACACAAGAAGGCAAAGCAAAGCTTCTCTGAATAATTGAAAATTTTCTCCTTCCTTAATATAACAAGCTGATGTCTTTTTATAACAAAACCCTAAAGAAAACCCGAATTAGTAAAACCAACGAATTGGGCTTAATGAAATTAAAAAATGGACCTAATTAATTAAATAACAATTAAGACATAAAAGCCCATAATTAAATAAAAATGAAATTATATTTTTAATTAACCCATACACCTATTATACTTGTCTAAATCTACGCCTTATACGATAAGACAATTTACTATCCATGGTGAAGCTTTAAGATATTTTTCTAGCTTAGCCTCTTTGTAATGCACTTCCATAATCAAGCATGAAAACAATACCATTAAACTTAAAATTGCTATTATTAAATATGAAACTAACTACAAATTATTATGTTATTTGATATTCTATGTATTTTATTAAATGTAATTATTTTATATCTTATGTACATTATAATAGTATTTTGTTCATTTAAGGGACGTTTATTTTAAAAAAAATCATGATGTTCAGTTTCCAAATAAATAAAGATCTTTTTTATTTTTTTTACTTTTTCATTCCTGTTGTGCATGTCTCATATGCATGTATAGTAGTAAAAGCCCCAAAGTATTATATATGTTATGCTCTAGAAACATTGTTGTGAAAATTATTTTAACATATATGAATAAAAGGACCTGCAATAAAAAGTAAGAGACAGTGTTTGGTTCGATTTAATTCTTAAAATCCTATTGGATTCAAATTTATAAACAAATCTATTTTTATTTTTAATTAAAAAATTGATAGGGTAGGCAAATGTCACGGAACAAGTATTTTGTGTAGCAAACCCATGCGGCACTTAGAAGAATTCTAACATGCAAGTCGCTAAGTAAGTCTAAATAACTTCTCAAATTCATAAAATAATGACACTTGCAGATATATTCGAAAGAAGTGAGAACAATGTGAGCAACTATAATTTTATTACTCACTAAAAAGAAAATTACAAAAGAGCTTTTTACAAGAGCTTGAGAACTTATATGTTGAGTGTATATGCTGGTGGTTTTATATGTGTGGTGTGGTGGTGAGTAAATGAGGGTACTCACCCCTATTTATAGATGTGCAAGTTGCCTAAATATCTAGCTAAAGACTTAAATGAAAAGTTGTAGAAAGTTCTAGGTTACTTATAATTGTAGAGAAATTTAGAATTCAAGCCAAGCTTGGTTGATCACTAAGTGCACCACAGCAAGTTAATTGTATACAGTGGGCAGTGTTGAGTGCACTATGTTGCTAGGTACATCCTGCTGTAGTGTGAAGTATACCCCACTTTAAATTGCATCTTGCTGTTAGGCAAATTTCTACTTTAAGTGTATCCCGCTGTTAGGTAGACTTTTACTTAGTGCAATCATGCATATAAAATTAGCCTCTATTTGTAGGAAATTTGAATGTCCCACGACATAAAGCCGATATATATATATATAATTTGAATGAAATCTTTAATTCCCTATTTCTCCTTCTCTTTCTTGATTGCTTTTTTATTGTGAAAGAGAAAAAATGATACATTCACTCACCTAGGCTCATGTAATGCAAATTTTATTGAACTTATAAATGTACGAATCTATTGTAAAATAGATCAACTATGATGAGTGTCAATACCACGAGAAGGTAAATTTTAATTGTATGTAGAATTAATTTTTTAAATGGATGGTTGAAATTATTGTGAAAGTGATTTACACTATCCTAAAATTTAAATTAAAATAACAATAATAAATTAAAGTGGCAACTATTAAAATGAAGCTTGAATTTTTGGATTTGCACTCAACATGTATCATGGGCTTAATATTCCTTATTGGTGTCAATTAAATCATGAGCGGGGTCTCAACTCCTCATGAACCTCACTCTAATTAATATGATACTAAGGACTTATCGTGCTAAATAATAATAACCTTGCACTAGAGAGATGGTTATCCAATGCAATATCTAGGCAATATTATTATTATTTATCAATAAAATTCAAAACTTCCACATAAATTAGAGGAGAAAAGAAAGTATTTTACCCATTTAAACCCATGAAACATGTTAAGACTTCACCTTCAACCTAAACTTAAAAGAAAATTAGCTATTTATAATTGAACTAAGGATAAAATGAAAATATATCAAAATACTTAGAAAATATAAAATGTAAAAGGAATTACAGAAAATGGAGTTCAAAAATAAATTCAGGGTATCAAATTAAAGGGTAGGCCCTTATATTATAGATACAATGAGTAAATCATAGTCATTAGATTAAAATAATTTGGACATTCAGAATTGCGCCACTTGGCAAGTTTGATTGAATAAAACACATAATTAGGGCTATCATTCCATGTCTATGCATGTGTCGTATGCACATATTTTTGGTCCACTAACATACTACCACATTATTAGTCAACACTACATAAATATTTTAGTTTAATAGGATTATGACACATCATCAGTTAGTGCCACATTATTCATTTAATCAAATACTACCACATCATCAGTCGATGCTACACTATCAGTCAATGCCATGTCATTGTACAATAGATGTAAATAGTGTTATGAACAGTACGATACATATGAAAAATGTTGTTTATCTATTTTCAAAGTTTTCAACTGTCCTAACTTTAGAATTATTGTCTGTTTAACTATTTGATCTCTTATTCATTGTAAAAAGACCGTGATACCTCCTAAAATACATAAAATATCTAATTATAATAAAACACACATATAATTAAATTACAAGGAATTTCTATACAATAAAGCAGGAATGTTAGTGAAACTTGAAATGTAAAATAACGATTTTCTTTTTTATAATATATACTTTCTAGCATGAACATACTCTCCAATTAGCTTAAGCGAAAACAAAATTCAAACCTAAAATTATTTGTTTTTAAATAGTTGTGTTTATTTAATTAAACTGATTATAACAATTAAATAAAGTATAAGCATTATATCCAGTATAGAGAAATATCACCTCCACATCAACCATCCATATGAATAAGCCCAGTAGAGTTTGTTACAGCTATAGTAATCAAGTTACTTTCAAGAATGACATGTTAAACCCTAAAATCTCACCGGTAGTAACACTCTCATAAGGAAATTAAACGTAATAACAATGGTCACTCCAATGAATGGTAAACTGAGGGAAAATAATAAATAAGTAATATCACACATTCTCATCAAGATAAAATAAATGTGCCAATGTATTTATTTATTATTTTTTTTCATTTATGCACCATTACATCTTTTTAGCTCATATAAGTAGCTTCTATTTCATACAATAGTTCTCTAAAATGAAGCAAAACTTTTATTATGACGTAACATAACTTAGGTTCATAGCAAACAAAGGAGGAGAAATAGAAAAAAATAAAATATATGTTTGAGAAAAAGTAGCGACTTTTTTTAGATTATAAGGTGCATCGCACTTATTTATTCTATTATTATTTTATTTTGAACTAATATTTTTTAAAATTTTTAAATTTTTTTTGTACAACATAATTTTATTGAATAAAATAATTATTTACATTTTTTATCAAATATGAATAGGTGATGGAACTTGTAAGACATCGGGTAATATTTTGGTTCGAAGTAAGTCAAGATAATAAGTTGACAAAAAGGATTATATATATATATATATATATTAGTCAAGAATTCCTAACTTTAATAAAGTCAGAGATAAGCTAAAAACAAAAAAAAAGACTTTAATGCACTGTTTTTTTGTCTTTTAGCCCATTCATGACTAGAAAATTACTATATATATATATATTTATAAAGGCTTAAAAGAGTTAACTATGGATATTTCATAAAAGCGATAACTAAAAAGGCTCAAAGAAGTCAAAGATAGTCTTTCCATCATCTTTTAGGGCTCTAAATAATTTTTCATAACTACTAGCTAGATAGATCTTTAGATATAGCAACACTTCTTTTTTTTTTTTTAAGAGGGTTGACTGAAAAGAAATTTAGAGATTGTATATAAAATAATAAACTACTAAAATGTATGAAGAATGCACAAAAAAGGTTACTCTCCAAGGGAATTGACAGTTTAATAACTCACTTGTTAGTCATTATGATATATATATTTCTTCAAGTAATTTATATTTGTCTCTGACATCATCATATAGAGTAGCAAATATAGTGTAACATAATTTAAGGCCAAAGATAATATAAATACTAAAATTTAAAAGTAGTTATGTCATCTAATATTAAAAGATTATAAATTTAAAAAAAAAAAGATACATTTCTAAAATCACTACACTCTATATTCAGTCAACTTCAACCTAAAAAGTTGAAAGTTTATATGTATAGAGGAAAAGTTAGAAACATTAAATTTAAAATGATTGTCCAAGCTTAATAATAAAAGGAAAATGTCTAGAAAGTAAATCTTTTTTTAACTTCTAAACTAAGAAAATACATTTCTAGAATCATTACACTTCATATTCAGCCATCTTGAACCCAAAAAGTTAGCCGCGGTTAGTCTTTACAATAAAATTAGTAAAAACTTCACCAGGATTGAGACATTCCACAATTATCAACTAGTCCCTCCCCTCTACCAGAATGAATATTATCCTCAATATTTTAAAGGAAAGAAGTAGAGTTTAGAAGATATCACTTGGGTGCTATAACATAGAAAAAAATATTTACAAGTAAAGAGTTAAATCTAATTTGTACTACAGCTACTGCTGCCATCATTAGTTAGCCATTCTAACACTAAGGTCTTGGGATGTGGCTCTAGTCTATAAAATTTTAACAGATCAAGTAGTTCATTAGCAGTATGAGCACAAATAAAGATACTTTTCACTATGTAATGAATGACATAATTTTTTATTGCATGGTTAAGAAATGCAATAAAATCATCATAAAAGTTATTGACATTTAATAAACTAATAGGTTTATGATAAATGTTCAGATGGGCTCAAGATGCTAATGTAATTAATGCTTTTAGAGTTGTGAGATCTCTTAGTAAGAAAGTAAAAGCATTAGTATGATTTAACATTTCAGTCATTCTTTTTTTCATACCTGAGATGACTAACTCTTCTTAAGTTGGTGAGTCAGACAAACAGCCAAAGGTTTTAGGGTTCTTAGAATGATGTCTAACATTTGGTTCCTTCTTATATAAGTAGCTTTTAAGATCATTTTTTATAACCCTCGGTCACTTTCTCCATAAACCAAGTGTAATTTTCTAATTGCTATGTTTCGACCAAGATCTAAGGCTACCTTAATGAATTTTTTATATTTGCTATAATTAAACCCAAAGAGCATATAAATATTTTTGAATTGATTGTTTGAAGTAGCTACCATTGGTATACTCTTCAAAAACAATTGGCGACTGCTTTTAAAAAATCATACTTAATGATCTTGGTTCACAATTGTATATGAGGTAGCATGTTTGTGTCAAATAAAGCGTAAAATACATGGCTCGAGATTCAAAATGAAAATTGTAAAAAGAAAAAGCCAATGATCATAAAATGAAATTATTAAAGACAAAAATAGAAATGATCAAACAACAATGAAATAAAACAACAGTGAAATAAAAAGATATTTACAGGTAGTTGTGACTGTAACTCACATTTTTGTTTGGTTTTACTCTCAAAAATAGGTTGAACACTTTCTATGGGTCTAAGATAGGCTTCCTATTTAGCTTTCTTATAAACTATCAAATAAGGTCATTTATAGTTAGATTCTTGAGACTATATCGTGCATACTCCTTCTGAAATAATGGCCATAACTGAAGCATTACTATTTGTGCATAAAATAGATTTATATTGCATCTCATTTTTGCACACTTATGACAAGCAATAGAGAGTTTTTGAGCTCTTCGTTTTCTTAAGTAATTTTTTTCTTACCACAACTAAACATGTACGTAATAAATCTAGGAAACAACTCACCTACCAATCACATTTACTTCAATTAACCACCAAATAGCAGTATGGATATTATTCTTCATAAGTAATCGCATGGATTTGAACAAGCTTTATAGATTGTGAATAAAACATTTTGAGGAAGTGTAGGAAATCGCTTGTAAATTTTTTTTAAAATTACGTTTTTATCCATGCTTTCAGCTCAAAATATCATTTATTATGGAAAATTAAAGTAACCGACTTTAATTGTCACGAAGTATCGTTGTCCACCACTTAACCAGTATAATAAACTAAATCACAGAAAGAAAATTAATGTCACAATCATCCTCTTATTGAATTTACCTCAAGCTCTAATTAAATCTCATAGATGCTTCCCTCAGGTTTTCTAGTTGTCTTTTTAAATCATTAACATAGGATACTAACTCTAGTGTTCATAGCTTCTAAATAGGATGGTTTTATAAAATCGTATCTATCCTCTAAGATGAGATGATACACGTCTAAATTGTCTAAGAATGTTCAAGGAGCTATTTAGTTGAGGCACTCATGATTAAAAATGATAAGAGAAAACTTAAGGGTTAAACAAAAACACTTATGCAAAAATAATTTTAATAATCACAAGAATAATAAAAAAAGAAAAGAAAAAAATTAAAATAATAAAAAAAGAAAAAAAAATTAAATCACTGAAAAGAAAGAGGAAAAAAATCTCAATTCAAATTTGGTAGATCACTTAAGTTTATTTTGGTATCCTTTTTATATGGTTAGTACTCGAGATATCACTTTGATTATTGACCATTAACTTTAAAGTTGACATTATTCTTTTGATCTTTAATTTCAATTACTCCATGTGAAAAAATAAAGGGCTAGATCAAGAGTGTAACTTACTTGAGAATAGGTGTGAGCAAAAATTAAATAAAAGTACCTTCTGATCTGGAATGAAAGATTTTCTCATAATTTACTTGTCATGAAAGACTTTCACTTGCTACTTGTAAATCTTGGCATTTTCATATACATTATTGCGAATTTCGTCAATTTATACAAACTATAATCTTCTTTCTGGGCTAGCTTGCTATATGTCAAAGTCAAATTTCTTGATGGTCCAGTACGCATGATGCTTGAGTTTCACAAGGATGTGGCAAGTTTTTCCATACACTATCCTATAGTGTGACATCCCAATAGGGGTCTTAAACTTTATTCTATATGTCTATAATGCATTGAGTCTCAATGACCAATCTTTTCTATCTAGTCTCATAGTCTTTTCTAATTTGTGTTTTATTTCTCGATTGGATATCTCAACTTGTCCACTAGTTTGTTGATGATATGGGCTCGTCACTTTATGAGTTATGTAATATTTTGTCAAAAAAGATTTAAATGATTTGTTACGAAGTGGGCACCACTATCACTGATTATTACTCCAAGAAATCCAAAACGTGAAAAAATATTACTTTTGAAAATGACTATCACCACCTTGTGATCACTAATTTTTCATAGAATTGCTTTAACCCATTTTGATACGTAATCAACAAAAACCAATGTATTGATGGCCAAAAAAAGGGAGAAAATTCTCATAAAGTTGATATTTCATCCCAACCACTAAAATTGAGTTTAGTGGCGTCATATTTCTTCAAAAAATACTTATCATTCATTGACATCTATCACATAAAGTATAAAAAGTGTAAGCATCTCGAAATACAGTTGGCCAATAAAAACCAAATTGTAAAATTTTAGTAGCTCTTTTCTTAATATTGAAATAGCCTCTATAAGCTTGTTAATGGTAAAATGAAAGGATACTTTGAAATTTACTTTCTGAGATATATTGTCTGATAATTTAATCTGTACAATACTTGAATAGATAAAGGTTATAACAAAAGAAATTCCTTATTTTGATAAAAGATTTGCTTTTTCCTGCTTAGTCGAATGCTCTAGAAGTTTCATCAATTACTCATCTAGAAATGATTCATTCAATGGTAATAATTTGTAATTGTGTTAAAATTGAGATGAGAGGAATGTTCTGTCATGACATTTTCTATACCTTTCTTAACTTTGAATTTAAAGTCAAATTTTAAGAAAGTAGCACCCAATGAATTAGTCAACCTTTTACTTCTTTCTTTATAAGAAGATACTTAACAGCAATATGATCTATGAGCGCAATTATTTTACAACCAATAAGATAAAACAAAATCTCGATAATGCAAATACTACTGCTAGTATTTCCTTTTCAGTGGTTGAATAATCTAACTATACATCATTCAATTTCATACTAGCATAGTAAATGACATGAGTGATTCGATCAACTCTCTATCTAAATACTGTTCTATTACATAATCAGATACATCACACATAAGCTCAAATAGTAAGTTTTAGTTTGGGGGCTGTGTTGAGTGTTAGAAAGTGTATATTTATAAAGGAAAAAATTATCATTTTACACTTTAAGTCTCACTAACATTGCTACTTTTATTTATTTAAGTATTTTGTTATTTAATTATATGTGTTTTATTATAATGATGTATTTTAGGGGCATTACGATCGTTTCACAATGAACGAGTGATCAGACAGCAAAACAGACGTCAAATTTGGACTCAGGACGGACGAAAACCTTAAGAGGAGCATTAAAGGAAAAATTCACTGTTCACATATACGGTACTGTTCACGGTATTGTTCACGACACTGTTTATGTATACGGACCGATGATGTGACAACTACTTATGACGTGGCAGTATCTGATTGGACGAATTATGTGGTATTGACTGCTTATGTGGCGTTGACCGATGACGTGGCATCGACCGATGATGTGTCACGATCTTATTGGATTAAATTTCTTATGTATTGTAGATCGATAACGTGGCAGCATCTCAGTGGAGCAAAAATCGTGTGCACGGTACAGTGCATACATGGGATTATTTACTATTTAGACGGCGTTACTGTGCAAATATTGACTGTTGACTTATGACGTGGCGCAATCCTGAGCATCCGAAATGTTTTTAATCCGATGGTCACGATTCACTCAATGTATCTATAAAAAGGGGGCTCTCCCCCCCTAATTTGATACCCCTGAATTGATTTTTAAGCTTAGATTTTTGAAATTCCTTCTCATTCTTGTAGTTTCTTTGTATTTTAATAAAATTTTCTTTTTTATCCCTAGTTAAAATATGAGTGGCTAATTTTCTTTTAAACTTGGGTTGAAGGTGAAATCTCAACATGTTCTATAGGCTTAATTTGGTAAATTTACTTTCTCTTCCCCTCTAATATTTGTGGTTGTTTTGACTTTTCGTCGATAAATAATCATAGTCTTGTCTAAATACAACCCTGGTTAACCCAGCACCCTAGTACAAGGTTATTATTATTTGGCACGATAAGCCCTTGGCACCTTATTTATTTGAGCGTGGTTCATGAGGTGTGGATCCCCCCTTATTATTTAATTGGTATTAATATGGAATATTTAGCCCATGGAGCATGTTGATGCAGATCCGGATACCCAAGTACTTTATTATAACAGTTTCATTTTTAATTATTCCTATCATTTTAATTAACAATTTAGGATAAAATTACCATAATTTAATTGTTTCCATTAAAAGAAAATTAATTCTGTACATAATTAAAATTAACCTCCTCGTGGGATCGACACTCGTCACCATTAATCTATTCTACAATAGATTCGTGCGCTTGCGAGTTCAATAAAATTTGCACAACAGGCTGAATGATAGGTGATGATGTCAACAACTACTTTAGTTTTTCAAATGCCACAAGACCTGAATAATTAAAGATAAAAGTTATATCTTTAGCAAATAAATTGCATAAAGGTCTAAAAATTTTTACTAAAATCTTTAATGAAAAGTTGATAAAAACCAATATGCCGAAGGAAAAAGTTTACTTATCTGATTGTTTTAAGTGAAGGAAGAATGAAAATGAGCTATACCTTAACTCTATTAACCTCAATACCTTTGCTTCAAATAATGTGATTAAGAACAATATCTTATTTTACCATAAAATAACATTTCTTCCAATTTAAAACTAAATTCTTCTCTATACATTTCTGTAGAACTAATGTTAGATGATGTAAATAGTAACTGAATGAATTGCTAAAGACAGAAAAATCATCCATAAAGACTCAAAGAAATCACTTAACTACATCAGAAAAAATACTTAACATACATTGTTAAAATGTAACAGGTGCATTATATAATTCAAACGACATCCTCCTATATCCAAAAGTGCCAAAAGAGCAAGTGAAAATGATTTTTCTTGATCTTTTGATGCTATGGTAATCTAATTATATCCTGAGTAATGTTGAATGTTCGAAAGTGTATATTTATAAAGGAGAAAATCTTGAATTTACACTCTAATTTTTATTAATATTCTTCTTTTTATGTATTTAATTTTCTTATGATTGAATTATGTGTATTTTATTATAATTCAGTATTTTATATATTTTAAGGACATCATGATTATTTTACAATAAACAAAACATCAGATGACAAAATAGACAATAATTTCAAATTCAGAATAATAAAAACATTTTAGAGGAACACAAAAGCATAATCATACTATTTATATTTACGGTACTGTTCACATGTAAAGTATTGTTCATGGTACTATTCACGATATTATTTATATATACAAACTGATAACATGGCATTAATTGATGACGTGGCACCGATTAATGATGTGACAGTATTTAATTGGACAATTTATGTGGCTTTGATTGATGATGTGGCATTGACCGATGATGTGTCATGATCCTATTGAATTAAAATGTTTATGAGGTTTTAATTGATGATGTGGCAATATATCCGTGGACCAAAATAACATGCATACAGTACATGTATATATACGAAATGATAGCCCTAATAATGTGTTCAATCTAATCAAAACTTGTCAGGTGGTATAATCCTGAGTATTCAAATTGTTTCAATCTGATGGCCATGATTTACTCATGGTATGTATAAAAAAGGGCTCATTCTTATTTGACACCCCTGAATTTATTTTTTATTTCCATCTTTTATAATTCCTTCTTTAGCTTGTATTTTGTATGTATTTTAATAAATTTCTATTTTACTTTTAGTTTAATTATGAATAGCTATTTTTCTTTTAAACTTAGATTGAAGGTGAAATCTTAACATGTTCCGTAGGCTACATTTGATAAATTTATTTTCTCTTCCCCTTTAATTTCTGTGGATGCTTTAACTTTTCATTGACAAAAAATAATAATAACGTTATTGCTATTTGGCACAAGAAATCCTTAGCACTATATTAATTAGAGTATGGTTTATGAGAAGTGAACTCGCCCTTATGATTTAATTAACGCTAAAAAGAAATATTAAGCCCTTGGTGTATGTTGATGTAGATTCAGATATCCAAGTATTTTAGTATAATAGTTGTCATTTTAATTATTTCTCCTCATTCAAATTTAAATTTTAGGATAATATAAATCAATTTCTTCATAAAATTTAACTACCCACTTAGAAAATTAATTCTACATATATTTAAAATCCACTTTCTCGTGAGATCGACAATCATTACTATTAATCTATTCTATAATGATTCGTGTACTTGTGAGTTCAATAAAATTTATGCAACAAGTAGCTATCTAGAAAGTAATAAAATTTATGACCCGCTAATCTATCAAGCATTTCATTGTTAAATGATAAAACAAAATAGTCTTTGCGTATGATAGAATTTAACTTTTTATAATCAATTCATGTGCGTCACCTGTAGTCACTCTAGTGATATCAATTCGTTATCAACATTGATAACCACTGTGACTCTTGACTTTTTAAGAACAACTTGCAAAAGACTAACCCATAAACTATTAGAAACGGGGTAAAGGATACTTGTGTTTAATAGTTTAATGAGTTTAGCTTTAATAACTTCTTTTATATTATGAATCAACTAACATTGCATTTCTTTAATAGGTTTAGCATTTTCATCAAATTGAATATAATGCATGTAGTCTACTAGGTTTATACCTTTTATGTTAACTATGATCCATCTTAATACTCCTTTGTACTCTTTTAAAACTTTCAACAACTTATCTTTTTGTTTGTCATTTAGGGATGATGAAATGATTACTGGCAAAGTACTTTCTTCTCTCAAGAACGCATAATCCAAAGTGTTAAGTAATGGTTTGAGCTCGAGTTTTGATGGTGATTTTGATAATGGGCTAAATTTTTTCTTTGATAATCCTAGTTGTTCAACTCTTGACTTTTATTTTTTACCATCTATGGATGGTGCTAAATCGAGTAAGGCATTGACCTCATCAACTGATCTGTTAATATTAAAATCCAAAGCAAATTGAGTTAAACATATTTGTAAAGGGTCATCACTAAGGTTTGAAAAAAAATATTATCAACTAATTTTTATTAAATCTACATCAACAATTTCATCATTTGTATTGTGAAGTTATTTGGTAATGTTGAAGATATTTATCCCTATAGTCATATTACCAAAGAACAATTGCATATTTTTAGTCCTACATTAAATGTAAGTATCGATAATTACCAAGAAAGGTTGACTAAAGATAATGGAGATGTGTTTTCTTGAATCCTACACTAGTTGAGTGTTAATTATAATGAAATCAATAGGAAAATAAAACTTATCTACCTAGATAAACACGTCCTTCACAATACTACTAGATATTTTCATAGATTGATGTATAAACTGCGACACCACTAGAATTAGGTATATTTCTCCTGGTCTAAATTTCACAGGTACTAAATAAGGCAATAGATTTACATTAACTCCAAAGTCTAATAAAACATTCTTAATTGTGTGGTTTCCTATATTACATGAGATAGTGGGGGAGCCTGGTTCTTTATATTTTAAAAGACTTTTGTGTTAAAGTATAAAACTAATATTTTTTGTTAAAAATATCTTTTTTTGAATGTGAATGTTTTTTCTTTTTAGTACGACGGTCTTTGAAAAGCTTGGTATGAGATGACACTTATTTTATACCATTAAGTAAAGGAATGTTAATACTTACTTATTTAAAGATTTCAAAAATCTCACCCGTAGATTTTTTCTTCTTTGTTTTAGCTAACTTCTAGTGAATTAGAGCTTTAGGAAAGTATTCTAGTGGGTTGATTTCTTTTTTCTCCTCTAATGATGAGTCCTCAACATTTATAGGTACAATTTAAGTTATTTTGTCACCAACACCTTTACTTTATTGTTAACTTTCTTTCCCTTTTGCAAGGTCATAACGGCTTTTATCTCTCCATATTTCTAAGCTGAACTAGTACTTATTTCATGCATTCCTTTAGGGTTGAACACTGGTTGACTTGTAAATTTGTCTTTCTTAACAATCATTGTCGAGGTTTGAACTGAAAAGCGAAGTTGTCCCACTATCTTTTTAAGGTTTAAAACTACTTAGGTTTGTGAGTTGAAGCCTAATCTTATCTTATTTCATAGTTCATCAATGACATGTTTTATTGCTCGATCGTAGAGTGAGTAAGATTCTTAAAATTTTGGAATGCATTCTCCCATGATATGGGTTAATAATAGATTAGGTCTGATTGTATGGTCTAAATAATAGTTGAGAAACTTGAGGAATTTAAGGAATTAGTTGCATTAGTAGAGCTGGAGCTACTGGTCCATTTTGTTGGAATCTTAAGACCATGAAAAATTGGGATAGACTCTTTATACAAGATTATATATGTTGGAGTAACAGTTGTAGTTTGATGGCTTTCTCATTATACTAATTACATTGGCTTGATCTGAGTATAAGTCATGGTTAGGTGGCTCTATTAATTTAGCAGCTGTTAACGATGCTATTTGTCAAGAAAGTCCTTTAACCATCTCTTTGACTTCTTTAATTTCCAAACCTGACTCATCAATGTGAACCCCATTCACTCCCTTAATTCTTTTATTATTATCGACTCCATTGCTAAGAATTATCTGCTTGTCACTAAAAGAAATCCTAAATCTCTAATGTACTTTTTAACATTAGCTCTTCTCCACTTGTTATCATTAGTTATTCCTGCACATGTGAGAATAATCACTCCAAAAAATATTAGCATTGGAATAATTTCTCGTACTCATGATGTGGACGCTTTAAGAGTAATCCATTGAATCATTCTCATACTTTAAAAAACTGGTCATCTTTTCTCTGGGTAAACTCTTAAATTTCCCTACAAATGGCATTGGTGTTATGCACTAGGAAGTTCTTATTCAAAAATTTTATTACCATTTATTTTTATGATGTAATGATATTAGCAAGCAATGTATTTAATCATGAACGAGCTCTATACTTTAAAGAAAATGGGAATAATCTAAGTTTAACATAATTATGTAAAAATTCTCATATTTAAAAGTTTGACAAACAGTATAAAAATCATTCAGATGATTATATGAATCTTCATTTTCTTAGCTATAGAACATTGAGAGACAGTTTAGCACACTAGGTTTTAACTTATAACAGTTACATTTGGGTATCTTATGTATGATGTACTCAAGTTAGCTGAGTGACTAAAGTAGCCCTTAAATGACCTTTCCTGTAGTTGTGGTTGTTGTTCTTGCAAATCTATTTCAATTTTATCTCTAATTGCAACGTGTTTATGTATGCAAAGTATTTTTTTTCAATTCTAGGTCTATAGATTCAAGATTATGTAATTGTTACCTTCGACCATGTATGTAAAAAATTCAAAAAAAAAAGAATAATACTAATAAAAAAATAAAGAAGAAAGAGAAATTACGATGCTAATTTTATTATATGTTAAACCTTATTATGAAAACACACTCAAGTACTAAAAAATAAATAAATTAACTAAAATTAAAGTAAATTAACAAGATAAACAAAAAATTACAAAGAAAAATACATGAAAATTAAATTATAGAAATTTAAAGGAGAAAAAAAGAAAAGAAATGCTTAGCTTAAAAAGCAGAATTACTTTTTTTTCTCTTTTATTAATAAAGAAAAAAATTACAAAAAAACTAAAAAAATTATTTACAGAAATTAATTCAATGAATTAAAATAACTTACCTCCCTAGCACGGCGCCAAAAACTTATTGTACAAATTTTATTAAACTCGCAAGTGCACAAATTTATTATAGAATAGTTCGGTGGTGACGAGTGTTGATCCCACGAAAGGTAGATTTTAATTGCATGTAAAATTAATTTTCTAAATAGATGGTTGAAATTGTGGTGAAACTAATTTAACTATCCTAAAATTTAAATTGGAATAGTGGGAATAAATTAAAGTAACAACTATTAAAAGGAAGCACTTGAATTTCTAGATTCGCACTTAATATGCATCACAAACCTAATATTCTTTATTAGTACCGATTAAATCATTAATAAAGTATCTACTCCTCATGAACCTCACTTTAATTAATATGGTGCTAAGAGCTTATCGTGCCAAATAATAATAACCTTGTACAAGGGAGATGGTTACCTAGTGTAATATCTAGGCAAGATTATTATTATCTGTAAATGAAAATTCAAAATATCCACATAAATCAGAAGGGAAGAGAAAGTATATTTATCAAATTAAGCCCATGGAATACATTGAAAATTACCATCAACCCATACTTGAAAAAAAATTAGCTACTCATCATTCAATTAAGGGCAAAATGAACATTTATTAAAATACATAGAAAATACAAGATGGAGATGGAATTATAGAAATAAAGCTAAAAAATAAATTCAGAGTGTCAAATTAAAGGAAAGCCTCCTATTTATAGATACACTAAGTAAATCATTGTCATAGAATTAATAAAATTTGAACATTCAGGATTGCACCACGTAGTAAGTTTTGATTAGATAGAACTCATCATTAGGACTGTCATTTCGTGTATATGCATGCACTGTATGCATGTTTTTTTCTGTCCACTAACATACTGTCATGTCATCAGTTAACACTATTGAGTGTTAGAAAGTGTATATTTATAAAGGAGAAAATCGTCATTTTACACTTTAAATCTCACTAACATTGTTACTTTTATTTATTTAAGTATTTTGTTATTTAATTATATGTATTTTATTATAATTATGTATTTTATGTATTTTAGGGGCATTACGATCGTTTCACAATGAACGAGTGATCAGACAGCAAAACAGACGTCATATTTGGACTCAGGACGGTCAAAAACCTTAAAAGGAGCATTAAAGGAAAAATTCATTATTCACATATACGGTACTGTTCATACGTACGGTACTGTTCACGACACTGTTCACGTATACGGACCGATAATTTGGCAACTACCTATGATGTGGCAGTATCTGATTAGACGAATTATGTGGTATTGACTGCTTATGTGGCATTGACCGATGGCGTGGCATTGACTGATGATGTGGCACAATCTTATAGGGCTAGATTTCTTATGAATTGTTGACTGATGATGTGGCAGCATCTCAGTGGAGCAAAAATCGTGTGTACAGTACATGCGTGTACATGAGATTATTTACTATTCAGGCGGCGTTACTGTGCAAATGTTGACTGTTGACTATTGACTGTTAACTGTTGACTAATGACGTGGCGCAATCCTGAGCATCCGAACTGTTTTTAATCCGATGGTCACAATTCACTCAATGTATCTATAAAAAGGGGGTTCTCCCCCCCTAACTTGATACCCCTGAATTCATTTTTAAGCTTAGATTTCTAAAATTTCTTCTCCTTCTTATAGTTTCTTTGTATTTTAATAAAATTTCATTTTTTATCCTTAGTTAAAATATGAGTAGCTAATTTTTTTTTGAGCTTGGGTTGAAGGTGAAGTCTCAACATATTCCATGGGCTTAATTTGATAAATTTACTTTCTCTTCCCCTCTAATATTTGTGGTTTTTTTGACTTTTCGTCGATAAATAATAATAGTCTTGTCTAGATACAGCCCTGGTTAAACCGGCACCCTAGTACAAGGTTATTATTATTTGGCACAATAAGCCCTTGGCACCATACTTATTGGAGAGTGGTTCATGAGGTGTGGAATCCCCTCTTATGATTTAATTGGTATTAATATGAAATATTTAGCCCATGGAGCATGTTGATGCAGATTCGGATACCCAAGCACCTCATTTCAATGGATTTCCAGTTCAATTTAATTTCTGCCATTGTAATTTAAATTTAAGCATAATTTACATTAATTTCACCATAATTTAATTGTTCCCATTAAAAGAAAATTAATTCAGCACATAATTAAAATCAACATCCTCATGGGATCGACACTCGTCACCATTAATCTATTCTACAATAGATTCGTGCGCTTGCAAGTTCAATAAAATTTGCACAACAAGTTTTTGGCGCCGTTGCCGGGGAAGTAAGTTATTTTAATTTGTTGAATTAATTTTTTTTTGTTTTCTTGTTTTTTTTCCTCATAAAAAAATAATTCTATAATTTAATTTTTATAATTTTAATTTTTGTAATTTAATTTTATTTTATGATTTCTTTAAATTTCTGTACTTTAATTTTTGCTTTACTTTTCTTTGTAATTTGTTTTGTTTATCTCGTAATTTATTTTAAATTATTCGTAAAATTAATTCATAGAATTAGTTTTTTTTAAGTAAATTTTTGTTGTTTGTTATTGCTTTCTTTAAAAATTATAAAAAAAATTTTAAAATTTAAAAAAAATTAAAAAAGGTAAATCTGTAATTTAATTTTGGTAATTTAAATTTCTTTAAATTTCAATAATTTAATTTCTTTAAATTGCTATAATTTAATTTCTGAATTATTTTTTTTTGTAATTTTGGTTTATTTTGTTAATTTATTAATCCATAGAATTAGTTTTTTTTAAGTAATTTTGTTGTTGTTTTCTTTTAAATCTTTTTCCTGTAATTTAATTTCATTTCTTTTTCTCTTCTTTATATTTCTGTAATTTAATTTTTCATTTTTCGTTGTAATTTATCTTCTTATTTTATTTTTAGTTAATCTATTTCTTGTATTTTCTTTTTAGCACTTGAGTGTATGTTCATAATAAGGTTATAATAACGTCACAAGGTTAGTATCGTAATTTCTCTCTCCTCTTTATTTTTATTTGTTTTATTTTCATTTATTTTGTTTTTTTTGCATGCATGATCGAAGGTCATTATCACCTAATCTTGAACCTTTAGACCTTAATTTGGAAAAAACACTTCGCATACACAAACAAACTATTTTTCAAAAGAAACTTGAAATGGAATTGTAAAATCAGCAACCAGAACCACAAGAGAGGCCATTTAAGGATTATTTTAGTACTTTAGCTAATTTGAGCACATCATGCATAAGGTACCCAAATGTAGCTGCTAGGAGTTTTGAATTAAAACCTAGTGTGCTAAATTGTCTCCCCACATTCTATGGTCTAGAAAATGAGGACCCAAATAATCATCTGAATGATTTTCATGCTATTTGTCAAACTTTTAAATACGAGAAATTTTCAGATGTTGATGTTAAACTTAGATTATTCCCATTGTCATTAAAAGATAGAGCTCGTTCATGGTTTAATACGTTACCTGCTAATAGCATTACATCATGGGAACAAATGGTAACTAAATTTTTAAATAAATATTTCCCAGTTCATAAAACCAATGCTATTCGCAAGGAAATTTCAGAGTTTACCCAAAGAGATGACGAGCAATTTTTTGAATCATGGGAGCGATTTAATGGGCTACTCTTGAAGTGTCCACATCATGGGTACGAGAAATGGTACCAATGCCAATACTTTTTGGAGGATTATTGCCACATATGCAAGAATGACTAATGGCAACCAGTGGAGGAGAGTTAATGTCCAAAAGCGCATCAGAGATTTGGGAATTTTTCCAAAGACAATCAGATAATTCTCAATAAAAAAGTCGATCACTCAGAAATACCAGGAGAATTAAGGGAGTGAATAAGGTTAACATTGGCAAGTCAAGCTCAGGAATTAAAGAAGTCAAAGAGATGGTCGAAGGCCTTACTTGACAAATAGCATCTTTGATAACCGCTAAATCAACAGAGCCACATGACCATGATTCATATTCAGATCAAGCCAATGCCATAGGTATCATGAGAAAACCACCAAACTACAACCCTTACTCCAACACATATAACCCTGGATGAAGAGATCACCCCAATTTTTTATGGTCTCAAGGATTCCAACAAAATAGACCATCAGTTCCACCTCCACCGATGCAACCAGTTCCTCAAATGTCTCAAGCCTCTCAACCACCATTTAGACCATACAATCAAAATCCAAACCATTCTCAATCCAAACCATGGGAAGAGATATTCCAAAATGTCATAAATCTTACTAACTCCAAGATCGAACAGCAGAACCGCACCATCGATGAATTACGAAATGAGATGAGAGCGAGCTTCAACTCACAGGCCCAATCAATTTCTAATCTCGAGAAAATGGTAGGCCAACTTACCTCTTCAGTTCAAACTTTGGCCATAACCATTGAAAAAGGCAAATTCCCAAGTCAACCAGTGCCTAATGCTAAAGCGGTGAATGAAGCAAGTTCTAGTTCACCACAGCAGGATGGAGAGGTCAAAGCAGTGATGACCTTGCGAAAAGGAAAAAAAGTCGACAACAAAGTGGAGATGCCAAAATCAACTCAGATTGTACCTGTGAACATTGAGAAATCATCATTAGAGGAGAAAGAGGAAACAAACCCACAAGAATATGTTCCTAAAGTTCCATTTCCTCAGAGGTTAGTTAAAGGAAAGAAAGGAAAATCCACAGGTGAGATTTTTGAAATCTTCAAACAGGTAAGTGTTCACATCCCTTTACTTCAAGCTATAAAACAAGTGCCATCATATGCCAAGTTTCTTAAAGACCTTTGTACTAAAAAGAGAAATATTCATGTTCAGAAAAAGGCCTTTTTAACAGAAAATATTAGTTCTATACTCCAACATAAAATGCCTCTAAAATGTAAAGATCTAGGCTCCCCCACTATCTCATGTAGTATAGAGAACCACAAAATTTAGAATGCTTTGTTGGATTTAGGAGCTAGTGTAAATATGTTGCCTTACTCTGCATTTGTGAAACTTAGACTGGACGCATTACACCCAACTCCAGTGGTGTTACAGCTTGCAGATCGATCCATGAAAATACCACGTGGTATTGTGGAGGACGTGCTTATTCAGGTAGATAAATTTTATTTTCCTGTTGATTTCATTGTAATTGACACTCAACCATTGCAGGATTTAAGGAAGCATATCCCCATTATCTTGGGTCGTCCATTTTTGGCAACTGTCGATACTCACATTCAATGCAGGACTGGAAATATGCAGCTGTCATTTGGCAATATGACTATGGAACTAAATATTTTCAACATTACCAAATAACCTTACAGTACAGATGATGAAATTGTAGATGTGGATTTAATTTATGAATTGGTTGATCATACATTTCCTTTAAACCTTAGTGATGACCTTTTACTGACATGTTTAACTCACTTTAGTTTGGATTTTAATATGGACAGGTCGATTGATGAGGTTAATGCCTTATTGGATTCATCCCCATGTATGGACATTGATAAGTGGAAGACAAGGATAGAGCAATTGGCACCATTGAAAGAAAATCTCATCTCATCATCAGAATCACCACCAGGAATTGAGCTCAAACCTTCATTCGACCTTTTGAATTCTACATTCTTGAAAGAAGAAGAAATATTGTCAAAAATCATCTCATCCTCTCCTGATTTCAAACAAAAGAATACAGACATCATTGACCCCATTTTTGGTTCATAAAGGAGAATAAAACTGGCAAAACCAGAGGAGATTCGTAACGACAAAAATGCTAAGGACTACAGAAAGTGAATGAAAATCCTCCGTGACAAGCGGAGCATTAGAAAATCTTTCACACCAGGTCAGAAAGTATTTTTGTTCAATTCTCAAAGGCACGTTTCTCTAAGTAAGTTACGCTCTCGATGGTCTGGTCTATTTACGAATCATATTGTTTTTCCACATGGAGCCATTAAATTTAAGAATCCAAGAAACGGTGTAATTTTTAAAGTTAATGGTCAGAAAAGTAAAGTCATATCACGAATACCAACCATGTGGAGAAAACAGCACAAAACATTGAAGTGACCTGACATTTTTTTTTCGTTTCCTTTCGGTGATTTAAAGTTTTCTTTTTTATTTTTAATTATGTTTGTGAAAGTGTGTCTGTTTAACTTTTAAGCTTTTATTTTTATCATTTTCCTCACGAATATGTCAACTAAAAAGTATCTCTTCAACATTCTTAGACAGTTTCGACGTATTCAATCTCATCTCAGAGGTCAGATACGATTTTGTAAAACACATCATATCTGGCAGCTACAACCACCAGAGTTAGTAGCCCATGTTGAGGATTTAGAAAGCCAACTCTGAGAAATTGAGAGAGGCATCTACAACATCCAATTGGAGCTTGAGGTAAATTCAATAAGAGGGCGATTTTAGTTTGTTTTATGTCTTTTAATTTATTTTCTTGTTTGTGTGTTTTAGTTTGCTTTGTGTGTTTAAAGTTTGTAACCCCGGTCAAATGACGGATGACGGTACTCCGTGACAATCAAGTCGGTTACTTCAGTTTTCCCACAATAACTAATATTCTGAGACGAAGGTATGGACAGAAATGAGATTTTAGAAAAGCTTCACAAATGATTCCCTTCGCTTCCTCAAAATGCCCTACTTTTAATTTATAAAGCCCGGTCCGAACGCATGCGATTGCTTATGAAGAATAACATCCCTGCTGACATCCGTTGGTTAATCGAGGCAAAAGTTCGCTTAGCAGGTGAGTTACCTCCCAAATTTATTACATACATGCCTGGTTGTGGTAAAGGAAATTATGCGAGAAAACGATGAGCTCGAAGACTTTCTGTTGCTTGTCATAAATGTGCCAGAATAATATGCAATAAAAAATCATGTTCTTTAGGAATGTCATCTGATAACAGAGAAGATAAGATTCAATTCATTAGGGATGGCTTGAATAAGGAGTCATTGGATGATATTCTTTTGTCTCTTGAAACGCATCCCAGTGGATACGTCCAACATGCAATACTCCAATTATGGCCATTATTCCAGAAAGAATATGCAAACTATAGTCTCAGGAATCTAACTATAAAAGACCCTGTTTGTCAGTTTGTAAGAAAACTGGATGGGAAGCCTATCCTCAACCCATAGAGGGTGTTCAAGCTGTTTCTGGACGAAAAACTAGAGGAAGATGTGAGCCACAATCACAACTATCTGTAAATATCCTTTTACCTCTCTGTTCTTTTATTTCACTGTTATTTTACTATTTGTATTATTGTTTTTAATAATTTCATTTACTTTTTCTTTTTACTATTTTCATTTTGACTTTTGAGCCATGTGCCTTACACGTTAATTGACATAATGTCCCATACACAGCTGTAACCAACTGTCACTAAGGTCTTTAAATACGAATTGTTTTTACTGAGCACTTACAAGTTATTTTTTAGCAGATATTAATGGCAGCTTCTTCTAGTAAATAATTCAAGAACATTTGTGTGCTTTCTAGGTTTCATTATGGCAAACATAAAGAGTTCATGGAGGTAGCAATAGATCTTGGTCTAAGAATAGCAGAGAGAAAATTACACTTGGTATATGGAGGAGGTGACCGAGGGTTATCTAAAATGGTATCAGAAGCTGCTTTTGTCAGAGGGAGCCAAGTGTTAGGCATCATCCCTCAAATCCTAAAACCTTTAGGTTGTTTATCTCATTCACCAACTGGAGAAGAGTTAGTCGTCTCAGGTATGCAAGAACGAATAACTGAAATGCTCAATCATGCCGATTCTTTTATTTTCCTTCCAAGCGATCTTACCACTCTTGAGGCACTAATGACATTAGCATCTTGATCCCATCTGAACATTCATCAGAAACCCATTGGTTTGTTAAATGTCAATAACTTTTGGCTTTTCGTCGACAAATAATAATAGTCTTGTCTAGATACAGCCCTGGTTAAACCGGCACCCTAGTATAAGGTTATTATTATTTGGCACGATAAGCCCTTGGCACCATACTTATTGGAGAGTGGTTCATGAGGTGTAGAATCCCCCCTTATGATTTAATTGGTATTAATATAGAATATTTAGCACATGGAGCATGTTGATGCAGATTCGGATACCCAAGCACGTCATTTCAATAGATTTCCAGTTCAATTTAATTTCTGCCATTGTAATTTAAATTTAAGCATAATTTACATTAATTTCACCATAATTTAATTGTTCCTATTAAAAAAAAATTAATTCAGCACATAATTAAAATCAACCTCCTTGTGGGATCGACACTCGTCACCATTAATCTATTCTATAATAGATTCGTGCGCTTGCGAGTTCAATAAAATTTGCACAACAAACACCACATAAATATTTTAATATAATGGGATCGTGACATATCATCGGTTAATACCACATCATCAATCAACGCAATATAAGCAATTAATGCCACATTATTCATCTAATCAAATGTTGCCACCTTATCAGTTAGTGCCATATCATCAGTTAATGCCACATTATCGTACTGCATATGTAAACAGTGTCATGAACAGTATCACGAATAATGCCGTATATGTGAATAGTATTATTTATCCTTTTATGCTCTTTTTGATGTTTTTAACTGTCCTAAATTTAAAATTGCTACCCATTTTACTATCTGATTTCTCATTCATTGTGAAATAATCATGATACCCTCTAAAATGCATAAAATACTTAATTATAATAAAATACACGTAATTAAATCACACGAAATTTAAATACATAAAAATAAGAATATTAGTGAAACTTGAAATGTAAAATGACGATTTTTTCTTTTATAAATATATACTTTCTAGTACTCAATAGCCTACACCCACACTCACACTGTCACTGCTATTACTTCTATTCAAGTCTGCGGAAGCTACAGCTTCTAGCTATTCTTGACTTGTTTCCTCATTCCAACTACTGTCGTGTCTATCATTCTCATTCGCTATTGTCAACGGCACAAGATAAGGTTGTAAGTGCAATTCCAAATGGTGCATAAATGGATATTTGTAATTCAATCTTTTGTTTGGCATTGTAAAAAGTGTTATGGACACTGAAATGAAATTCTTCAATTTTCTTTTGTAAAATGGCTGTTAGTATTGTTGTTGGTTTCATTTTTTTAACATTGTAATTGTTGTTATTTTGAGTGGTGATGGTGATGGTTATTCTATTATATATATTTATCAGTTGGAGATGCGTTTGTCGAGATTGGATATTAATCTTTCTTGTCTTCTTGGGGATGTTTGGTAGCTACTGTTCACTTTTGTTTTTCTTTCTTGGATCGTTAGCTGGGTTGATATTTGATTTATTTTGAAACTAAATTGCATTTTAGAATGGGTTATAACTGTTGAGTGTTAGAAAATGTATATTTATAAAGGAGAAAATCGTCATTTTACACTTTAAATCTCACTAACATTGCTACTTTTATTTATTTAAGTATTTTGTTATTTAATTTGGATGCTCAGGATTACGCCACGTCATTCAATAACATTTGTGCGAATGCATAATAGTAAATAATCCCATGTAAGCGCATTATTTATACACACGATTTTTGCTCCACTTGATATCATAGTTGCCAATCATCGGTCCGTCCGTATACATGAATATTGTCGTGAACATTAAAATCTTGTATGTATAAGCGATCAGTATATGTGAATTCTTTTTTTTCCTTTAATGCTCCTCTTAAGGTTTTCGACCGTCCTGAGTCCAAATATGACGTCCGTTTTGCTGTCTGATCATTCGTTCATTGTGAAACGATCGTGATGCCCCTAAAATACATAAAATACATAGTTATGATAAAACACATATAATTAAATAACAAAATACTTAAATAAATAAAAGTAGCAATGTTAGTGAGATTTAAAGTGTAAAATGACGATTTTCTCCTTTATAAATATACACTTTCTCCAAGAATTCAAAGGGTCGAGTGAAGGTTTGAGCTCAATTTCTAGTGGTGATTCTGATGATGGGATGAGATTTTCTTTTAATGGTGCCAATTGCTCTATCCTTGTCTTCCACTTATCAATGTCCATGCATGGCGATGAATCCAATAAGGCATTAACCTCATCAATCGATCTGTCAATATTAAAATCCAAACCAAAGTGAGTTAAACATGTCAGTAAAGGGTCATCACTAAGGTTTAAAGGAGATGTATGATAAACCAATTCATCAATTAAATCCACATCTACAATTTCATCATCAGTACTGTGAGGTTGTTTGGCAATGTTAAAAATATTTAGTTCCATGGTCATATTGCCAAATGACAACTGCATATTTCCAATCCTGCATTGAATGTGAGCATCGGCAGTTGCCAAAAATGGACGACCCAAGATAATGGGGATATACTTCCTTGAATCCTGTACTGGTTGAGTGTCAATTACAATGAAATCAACAGGAAAATAAAACTTGTCTACTTGAATAAGCACGTCCTCCACAATACCACGAGGCATTTTTATGGATCGATCTGCAAGCTGTAACACCTCTGGAGTTGGATGTAATTCGCCCAGTCCAAGTTTCATAAAAACAGAGTAAGGCAACAGATTTACACTAGCTCCTAAATCCAACAAAGCATTCAAGACGACTAACTCTTCTCCAGTTGGTGAATAAGACAAACAGCACAAAGGTTTTAGGATTTGAGGGATGATGCCTAACACTTGGCTCCATCTGACAAAAGCAGCTTCTGATACCATTTTGGATAACCCTCGGTCACCTCCTCCACACACCAAGTGTAATTTTCTCTATGCTATTCTTAGACCAAGATCTATGGCTGCCTCCATGAACTCTTTATGTTTGCCATAATGAAACCCAGAAAGCACACAAATGTTCTTGAATTGTTTACTAGAAGAAGCTGCCATTAAGATATTGCTCAAAAACAACTTGTGAGTGTTCAGTAAAAACAATTCGCATTTAAAGACCTTGGTGAATGGGACATTATGTCAATTAATGTGTAAGGCACATGGCTCAAAAGTCAAAAAGAAAATAGTAAAAAGAAAAAGTAAATGAAATTATTAAACAACAATAATGCAAATAGTAAAATAACAGTGAAATAAAAGAACAGAGAAGTAAAAGGATATTTACAGATAGTTGTGATTGTGGCTCACATCTTCCTCTGGTTTTATGTCCAAAAACGGCTTAAACGCCCTCTATGGGTCGAGGATAGGCTTCCCATTCAGTTTTCTTACAAACTGATAAACAGGGTTTTTTATAGTCAGATTCCCGAGACTATAGTTTGCACATTCTTTCTGGAATAATAGCCATAACTGGAGTATTGCATGTTGGACGTATCCACTGGGATGCGTGATTGCTTAAAATAACTTACCTCCCCGGCAACGGCGCCAAAAAAGTGAATCTGTAATTTAATTTTGGTAATTTAAATTTCAATAATTTAATTTCTTTGTAATTTCTTTAAATTTCTATAATTTAATTTCTGAGTTATTTTTCCTTGTAATTTTTATTTATTCTGTTAATTTATTATTCTATAGAATTAAGTTGTTTAAGTAATTTTTTCCTGTAATTTAATTTTGTTTCTAGTAATTTTTTTTCTGTAATTTTATTTTATTTCTTTTTCTCTTCTTTATATTTCTGTAATTTAATTTTTTATTTTTGTTGTAATTTATCTTCTTATTTTATTTTTAGTTAATCTATTTCTTATATTTTCTTTTTAGCACTTGAGTGTATGTTTATAGTACGGTTATAACAACGTCACAAGGTTAGTATTGTAATTTCTCTCTCCTCTTTATTAAAGGGGGATTCCACACCTCATTAACCACTCTCCAATAAGTATGGTGCCAAGGGCTTATCGTGCCAAATAATAATAACCTTGTACTAGGGTGCCGGTTTAACCAGGACTGTCTAATTTATAAAGCTTTCGGTGATTTAAAGTTTTCTTTTCTATTTTTAATTATGTTTGTGAAAGTGTGTCTGTTTAACTTTTAAGCTTTTAATTTTTATCATTTTCCTCACGAATATGTCAACTAAAAAGTATCTCTTGATTCTTAGACAATTCAATCTCATCTCGAGGTCGATACGATTTTGTAAAACACATCGTATCCTGGCAGCTTTTGAAAGTAGCCCATGTTGAGGATTTAAAAGCCGACTCAGAAATTGAGAGAGGCATCTACAACATCCAATTGGAGCTTGAGGTAAATTCAATAAAAGGACGATTTTAGTTTGTTTTGTGTGTTTTAATTTATTTTCTTATTTGTATGTTTTAGTTTGCTTTGTGTGTTTAAAGTCTGTAACCCCGGTCAAGTGGCGGATAACGGTACTCCGTGACAATCAAGTCGGTTACTTCAGTTTTCCCACAATAACTGATATTCTGAGATGAAGGTATGGACAGAAATGAGATTTTAGAAAAGCTTCACAAACGATTCCTTTCGCTTCCTCAGAATGCCCTACTTTTAATTTATAAAGCCTGGTCCGAACGCATGCGATTGCTTATGAAGAATAACATTCCTGCTGACATCCGTTGGTTAATCGAGGCAAAAGTTCGCTTAGCAGGTGAGTTACCTCCCATCATATGCCAAGTTTCTTTTAGGGAACTATAATATAACATAAAAGCTAGTTATATGGGTAATTAAGATGTAGTGATGCATATAAAAAAAATGATGCATTAGGTTGACTAATACTTTATTTGAGATCATATTTCTAATTCATAAGAATATTTCTCGGATTAAAATCGTGACCATCATATGCCAAGTTTCTTAAAGACCTTTGTACTAAAAAGAGAAATATTCATGTTCAGAAAAAGGTCTTTCTAACAGAAAATATTAGTTCTATACTCCAATATAAAATGCCTTTAAAATGCAAAGATCCAGGCTCCCCCACTATCTCGTGTAGTATAGGGAACCACACAATTGAGAATTCTTTGTTGGATTTAGGAGCTAGTGTAAATCTGTTGCCTTACTCTGTTTTTGTGAAACTTGGACTGGGTGAATTACATCTAACTCCAGTAGTGCTACAGCTTGCAGATCGATCCATAAAAATACCTCGTGGTATTGTGGAGGACGTGCTTATCCAGGTAGACAAGTTTTATTTTCCTGTTGATTTCATTGTAATTGACACTCAACCAGTACAGGATTCAAGGAAGTATATCCCCATTATCTTGGGTCGTCCATTTTTTGGCAACTGCCGATGCTCACATTCAATGCAGGACTGGAAATATGCAGTTGTCATTTGGCAATATGACCATGGAACTAAATATTTTTAACATTGCCAAACAACCTCACAGTACTGATGATGAAATTGTAGATGTGAATTTAATTGATGAATTGGTTTATCATACATCTCCTTTAAACCTTAGTGATGACCCTTTACTGACATGTTTAACTCACTTTGGTTTGGATTTTAATATTGACAGATCGATTGATGAGGTTAATGCCTTATTGGATTCATCGCCATGCATGGACATTGATAAGTGGAAGACAAGGATAGAGCAATTGGCACCATTAAAAGAAAATCTCATCCCATCATCAGAATCACCACTAGAAATTGAGCTCAAACCTTCACTCGACCCTTTGAATTCTACATTCTTGGAGGAAGAAGAAATATTGTCAGAAATCATCTCATCCTCTCCTGATTACAAATAAAAGAACACAGACATCATTGACCCCATTTTTGGTTCAAAAAGGAGGATACAACTTTTCGTAACAACAAAAATGCTAAGGACTACAGAAAGAGAATGAAAATCCTCCGTGACAAGCGGAGCATTAGAAAATCTTTCACACCAGGTCAGAAAGTATTTTTGTTCAATTCTCAAGGGCACGTTTCTCCAAGTAAGTTACGCTCTCGATGGTCTGGTTTATTTACGAATCATACTGTTTTTTCACATGGAGCCATTAAATTTAAGAATCCAAGAAACGGTGTAATTAAAATGTAGTTTATTAATTTCTTTTATCATTAACCACACCTCATAAAGTAAATTTATTTTATAGCTTAGCAGTTTATTAATTTCTTTTGAGTTTGGGTTGAAGGTGAAGTCTCAACATGTTCCATGGGCTTAATTTGGTAAATTTACTTTCTCTTCCCCTCTAATTTTGTAGTTGTTTTGACTTTTCGTCAACAAATAATAATAGTCTTGTCTAGTTACAGCCCTGGTTAAACCAGCACCCTAGTACACGGTTATTATTATTTAGCACGATAAGCCCATACAAAGCTGTAACCAACGGTTATTATTATGCAATAAAAAATCATGTTCTTTAGGAATGGTGTCTGATAACAGAGAAGATAAGATTCAATTCATTAGGGATGGCTTGAATAAGGAATTGAGAGAGGCATTTTTTCTTAAATACTTCCATTTAAGAAAAAATGGAAGGCCATTTTTGATCCGTTTGAGCTTTTTTAACCATCCCTATTATTTAATATCCATAGTTAGCCCTTTTGAGCCTTTTATTTAAAAAAAAAACCCTTTTCTTTATTAACTTATCATCCTGACCCACTCCAATTTGGAGTATTACCCGATATCATATAAGTTCCATCCACCTATTCATGTTTGAGAAAAAAATGATAAATAATTATTTTGTTCAGCGAAGTTGTGCTACATAAAAAAAATTGAAAAAAAAGAAAAAAAAGAGAAAAAAAAGAGAAAAAAAAAGATGTACAATAGCAATAAATAAGCAAAATGCATCTTGTAAAAAGTTTTGAATTTTTTCTCAAACATATATATTTTGTTTCCCTATTTTCCTTTCTTTGTTAGCCATATCCCTAGCCTACGTTACATCCTAATAAAAGTCCTTCCTGGGCATTCTGAGGAAGCGAAGGGAATCGTTTGTGAAGCTTTTCTAAAATCTCATTTCTGTCCATACCTTCGTCTCAGAATATCAGTTATTGTGGGAAAACTGAAGTAACTGACTTGATTGTCACGGAGTACCGTTATCCGCCACTTGACCGGGGTTACAGACTTTAAACACACAAAGCAAACTAAAACATACAAATAAGAAAATAAATTAAAACACACAAAACAAACTAAAATCGTCCTCTTATTGAATTTACCTCAAGCTCTAATTGGATGTTGTAGATGCCTCTCTCAATTTCTCGGAGCTGACTTTCACATTATCAGAAAATAACATGTGCCTTACACGTTAATTGACATAATGTCCCATACACAGCTGTAACCAACTGTCACCAAGGTCTTTAAATGCGAATTATTTTTACTGAGCACTCACAAGTTGTTTTTGAGCAATATCTTAAAGGCAGCTTCTTCTAGTAAACAATTCAAGAATATTTGTGTGCTTTCTGGGTTTCATTATGGCAAACATAAAGAGTTCATGGAGGCAGCCATAGATCTTGGTCTAAGAATAGCAGAGAGAAAATTACACTCGGTGTATGGAGGAGGTCACTTTAATGTTTTGTGCTGTTAAAGTTTTCTTTAACAGCACAAAAGTAGGGCATTAAAGTAATTTAATTAAAAGTCAGTAAAGGGTCATCACTAAGGTTTAGTTACTATTCACACATACGGTACTGTTCATACGTACGGTACTGTTCACAACACTGTTCATGTATACGGACCGATGATGTGGCAACAACCTATGACGTGGCAGTATCTGATTGGACGAACTATGTGGATTGACTGCTTATGTGGCGTTGACCGATGACGTGGCGTTGACCGATGATGTGTCACGATCTTAATGGACTAAATTTCTTATGTATTATAGATCGATGACGTGGCAGCATCTCAGTGGAGCAAAAATCGTGTGTACAGTACATGCGCTAAACCTTAATGATGACCCTTTACTGACTTTTAATTAAATTACTTTAATGCCCTACTTTTGTGCTGTTAAAGAAAACTTTAACAGCACAAAACATTAAAGTGACCTCCTCTATACACCGAGTGTAATTTTCTCTCTGCTATTCTTAGACCAAGATCTATGGCTGCCTCCATACGCTCAAGTGCTAAAAGGAAAATATAAGAAATAGATTAACTAAAAATAAAATAAGAAGATAAATTACAACGAAAAATAAAAAATTAAATTACAGAAATATAAAGAAGAGAAAAAGAAACAAAATTAAATTACAGGAAAAAAATTACTTAAACAATTGACGTCATATTTGGACTCAGGACGGTCGAAAACCTTAAGAGGAGCATTAAAGGAAAAAGTCACTGTTCACATATACTGATCGTTTATACGTCATGATCGTTCATTCATCTTTTTTCATTCACACTTTTCATATATACGGACCGATGATGTGGCAACTACCTATGACGTGGCAGTATCTGATTGGACGAATTATGTGGATTGACTGCTTATGTGGCGTTGACCGATGATGTGGCGTTGACCGATGATGTGTCACGATCTTATTGGACTAAATTTGTGCAAATTTTAATGATCCTAAGGCTCAGGATTGCGCCACGTCATCAGTCAACAGTCAACAGTCAACATTTGTACAGTAATGCCGCCTGAAAATATAAATAATCCCATGTAAGCGCATGTACTGTACACACGATTTTGGCTCCACTTGATCGTGACACATCATCGGTCAACGCCACGTTATCGGTCAACGCCACATAAGTAGTCAATCCACATAGTTCGTCCAATCAGATACTGCCACGTCATAGGTAGTTGCCACATCATCGGTCCGTATACATGAACAGTGTAATGAACAGTACCGTACGTATGTTCATTAAAATTGTGGGAACATATATATTTTTAATAGAATATCAAAACATTGAAGATTTTGAGATTTAAAGTAACCCCGGTCAAGTGGCGGATAACGGTACTCCGTGATAATCAAGTCTGTTACTTCAGTTTTCCCACAATAACTGATATTCTGAGACGAAGGTATGGACAGAAATGAGATTTTAGAAAAGCTTCACAAACGATTCCCTTCGCTTCCTCAGAATGCCCTACTTTTAATTTATAAAGCCCGGTCCGAACGCCTGCGATTGCTTATGAAGAATAACATCCCTGCTGACATCCGTTGGTGAATCGAGGCAAAAGTTCACTTAGCAGGTGAGTTACCTCCCAAATTTATTACATACATGCCTGGTTGTGGTAAAGGAAATTATGCGAGAAAACGACGAGCTCGAAGACTTTCTGTTGCTTGTCATAAATATGCCAGAATGATATGCAATAAAAAATCATGTTCTTTAGGAATGGTGTCTGATAATAGAGAAGATAAGATTCAATTCATTAGGGATGGCTTGAATAAGGAGTCATTGGATGATATCCTTTTGTCTCTTGAAACGCATCCCAGTGGATACGTCCAACATGCAATACTCAGTTATGGCCATTATTCCAGAAAGAATGTGCAAACTATAGTCTTGGGAATCTGACTATAAAAGACCCTATTTGTCAGTTTGTAAAAAAACTGAATGGGAAGCCTATCCTCGACCCATAGAGGGCGTTCAAGCCGTTTCTGGACGTAAAACCAGAGGAAGATGTGAGCCACAATCACAACTATCTGTAAATATCCTTTTACCTCTCTGTTCTTTTATTTCACTGTTATTTTACTATTTGCATTATTGTTGTTTAATAATTTCATTTACTTTTTCTTTTTACTATTTTCTTTTTGACTTTTGAGCCATGTGCCTTACACGTTAATTGACATAATGTCCCATACACAGCTGTAACCAACTGTCACCAAGGTCTTTAAATGCGAATTGTTTTTACTGAACACTCACAAGTTATTTTTGAGCAATATCTTAATGGCAGCTTCTTCTAGTAAATAATTCAAGAACATTTGTGTGCTTTCTGGGTTTCATTATGGCAAACATAAAGAGTTCATGGAGGCAGCCATAGATCTTGATCTAAGAATAGCAGAGAGAAAATTACACTTGGTGTATGGAGGAGGTGACCGAGGGTTATCCAAAATGGTATCAGAAGCTGCTTTTGTTAGAGGGAGCCAAGTGTTAGGCATCATCCCTCAAATCCTAAAACCTTTGGGCTGTTTGTCTCATTCACCAACTGGAGAAGAGTTAGTCGTCTCAGGTATGCAAGAACGAATAACTGAAATGCTCAATCATGCCGATACTTTTATTTTCCTTCCAGGCGATCTTACAACTCTTGAGGCACTAATGACATTAGCATCTTGGTCCCATCTAAATATTCATCAGAAACCCATTGGTTTTTTAAATGTCAATAACTTTTATGATAGCTTTCTCGCATTTCTTAACCATGCAATAAAAAATTATTTCATTCCTTCCTCAGTGAAACAAATCTTTATTTGTGCACACACACGCTAATCGCTTACTTGATCGATCTGTTACAAGCTTATCAACCAGAGCGGATCCCAAGGCTATTGTGTTGGGTACTGCTCAAATAATGATGGTAACAAAGAATGGCGAGTAAGTACAAATTAGATTTAACTCTCCGCTTGTAAATATTTTCTTCTATGTTGCAGCACCCAGGTGATGTCTTCTAAACTCTACTTTTTTCCTTTCAAACATTGAGGACAATGTTTCGTTCTGGTTGGGGGGAGGGAACAGTTGACAATTGTGGAATGTTGAACTAACCATGATTAACTTTTTGAATAGAAGATGGTTGAATATGGAGTATAGTGACTTTAGAAACGCATCTTCTTAGTTAATATATATATATATATATATATATATATATATATATTTGTGTGTGTTTTTGGGAACAGTTGACAATTGTGGAATGTTGAACTAACCATGATTAACTTTTTGAATAGAAGATGGCTGAATATGGAGTATAGTGACTTTAGAAATGCATCTTCTTAGTTAAAAAAAATAATAATAATAAAGCACTTGTAACTGTTATAATATTTCTTGTCGACAAATAATAATAGTTTTGTCGAGCAATCATCAAGTAACATTACCGTATGGGGTCAATGATGTCTGTGTTCTAAGGAGAGAAAAATTACAATACTAACCTTGTGACGTTGTTATAACCGTACTATAAACATACACTCAAGTGCTAAAAAGAAAATATAAGAAATAGATTAACTAAAAATAAAATAAGAAGATAAATTACAACGAAAAATAAAAAATTAAATTACAGAAATATAAAGAAGAGGTGACATTACTGTACAAATGTTGACTGCTGACTGTTGACTGATGACGTGGCGCAATCTTGAGCATCCGAATTGTTTTTAATCCGATGGTCACGATTCACTCAATGTATCTATAAAAAGGGGGCTCTCCCCCCCTAATTTGATACCCCTGAATTTATTTCTAAGCTTAGATTTCTGAAATTCCTTCAAGGGAGTGAATGAGGTTAACATTGGTGAGTCAAGCTCAGAAATTAAAGAAGTCAAAGAGATGGTTGAAGGCCTTGCTCGACAAATAGCATCTTTGACAACTGCTAAATCAACAGAGCCACATGACCATGACTTATATTCAGATTAAGCCAATGCCATAGGTATCATGAGAAAACCACCTGCCACTCATATTTTAACTAAGGATAAAAAAGAAAATTTTATTAAAATACAAAGAAACTATAAGAAAGAGAAGGAATGTTGAGTGTTAGAAAGTGTATATTTATAAAGGAGAAAATCGTCATTTTATACTTTAAATCTCACTAACATTGCTACTTTTATTTATTTAAGTATTTTGTTATTTAATTATATGTGTTTTATTATAACTATGTATTTTATGTATTTTAGGGGCATCACGATCGTTTCACAATGAACGAGTGATCAGACAGCAAAACGGACGTCATATTTGGACTCAGGAGGGTCGAAAACCTTAAGAGGAGCATTAAAGGAAAAAAGTCACTGTTCATATATACGGTACTGTTTATACGTACAGTACTGTTCATGGTACTGTTCACGACACTGTTCATATATACGGACCGATGATGTGGCAACTACCTATGACGTGGCAGTATCTGATTGGACGAATTATGTGGATTGACTGCTTATGTGGCGTTGCGAAAAGGAAAATAGTGTTAGAATTGGAGTATTGCATTTTGAACGTATCCACTGGGATGCGTTTCAAAAGACAAAATGATATCATCCAATGACTCCTTATTCAAGTCATCCCTAATGAATTGAATCTTATATTCTCTATTATTAAACACTATTCCTAAAAAATATAATTGTTGTAATTTATCTTCTATTTTATTTTTAGTTAATCTAAGCTTAGAAAATGTATATTTATAAAAGAAAAAATTATCATTTTACAATAACTTAAATTACAACCCGATTCAAAATTTAGATCCAAATTTTCAATCAAATCAATCCAAAACTTCTATCCAAACTATTTGCGTTTCAAACTAATTTAATTGAATTTTCCAAATCAAACGGATGGTAACAAATCGAAACCCAAACAAACGCAAACGAAGCGCAATTTGCCTACCGCTAAAAGACATTCTCTTACTTCTCTACTTTTAGCTTCTGCCATTTTAATCTTTAATTTATTCTTATTTACAATCATTCTATCGAGATTGGGATACTTTCCATTTAGATCCACAACAGCGTGGATTTATCATTACTCTTGCTTTTTGGCTTATTTTTCACAGCTAGTAAAACCAAGTCCTTTTACCGTATATATGAATAGCTCTCTAAGGCTCTTTGCGAGTCCCATTCAATCTGCCAAGGCCATCTTCGACACTTACCCTAAAGTGACCTTATCGTTGCTGTGAAATCGGCGGATCAATAGAAGATTTGAAGGAGGGGAAAAATGGTGAGACTGACTGCCGACTTGATTTGGAAAAGCCCTCATTTCTTCAATGCCATTAAGGAGCGCGAGTTGGATCTTCGAGGTTTCACCATCTTCTTTGCTTCATCCTTTAATCTTCTTGATTTATATGGAAATTTTATCCGTTCTTTTGTTATTTTTCTTTTCTTATTGCAGGTAATAAAATTGCTGTGATTGAAAACTTGGGCGCCACTGAGGTCAGTGTTATTTCTCGCGTGTTATTTTAGTTAGTATTTAGCAACAACCAACCGACAAATAATTTGGTATTAAATATTTACTATTTGTTTCATTTTTAAGATATTATAGATATTCGGTGCCTTGCACTCACTTTGATGCTTATGAGGTGCAATTTAACAATTCTTACCCTTTAATATGAATTTTTGGCAGGATCAATTTGATACCATCGATTTGTCGGACAATGAGATTGTCAAGCTTGAGAACATGCCCCATCTGAATCGTTTGGGCACTTTGATTATAAATAACAATAGAATTACTCGTATTAATCCCAACATTGGAGGTAGTTAAATATTTTAGAATGCTTCATTCTTTTTCTTGTACCGTTCTTTGAGAAGAAGTACACTATATTTATATTTGTATTGCTTTCTTCTGCAGAGTTCTTGCCAAACTTACACACTTTGGTTCTGACAAACAATAGGCTTGTCAATCTAGTGGAGATTGATCCTCTAACATCCCTTCCAAAGTTGCAGTTCCTTAGTTTATTGGATAATAGCATCACCAAAAAGCCCAATTATCGGTTGTATGTGATTCACAAGCTGAAATCTCTGCGTGTTTTGGATTTCAAGAAGGTGAAAAGCAAGGTGAAGACTGAGGCCATTTGAATGCCCCTTACAAATTGTACATATATGTTGTTTATTTTGCTCTGTAATATACCTTGCCTGTGGTAGTTTATTATCGACAAAATATATGTTTATAAAGGAATTTAGATGCTTGTGCAAACATCTTAAATTCATTTCTCTTAAAGTAGATACATTTTTACCCAATTCAACTAAAAAATTAACCTTTATTTGTAAAGAGAGAAAGAAAAAATGTCTCCACTATAAGTATGTTAACATTTTTAAGGGAAATTTGAAGTATTCTGGGTATATGTTTCTTGCACATGCTAGGTGAGTTCTCAAGATGGAATTTTTGATATGCTTTTTTGATAATCATCTTGTTTTGTATATAGATGTATGCCTATCCAGTGGTAAATGTAAATTTTGATTAATTATCTTCTGCCAAAATATAGGAAGGAAAATAATCAATAGTTGTTAGAGGAGCTACTTCATCGCAAAATTCTAAGAGTTAAATTACTATTTCATTAGCCCTTGGCATTCTGTTAGGCTGGATGCTTGCTGTGTAATGAATCTTAAGCAGAATAACAATTGTTTAGTCCTGGTTTAGCTGCAATTCTTGTGTTTTATGGATTTGTTTTCTCTTTTGGGATATTTAGTCTGGCTCAGCCTTTGTAACATTGTTATCTCACAGAACTCTTTCTCTAGATGACATGTGGGTTTGCATTACATTTTGTATTTTTATCATTCTTAATTTTGTCAGTTTCTTAGACGAAGTAAAAAGAACCATATCTGTAGGATTTGAAGTTCACTAGTGTTTTTGGTTTTGTATATGTTTGATTAATCATATCCAATGACTGTTTACTTAAGCTACAACTAGCTTCTTAAATAAGATGAAGTGGCTTTGGCACAATGTGTTGTATTGTGATGATGGTTCTATTTCAATGGCGTGATAAAATTATTGAAGAGTATTGAATAGAAAATTATTATTCAGAAATTCTAGACTTCTATTTGCAATATCAAATACACATTTTCAGTGTTTGTAATTCTTTTTGATAGGAAAGAATGGAAGCAGCAAGTCTGTTTGCCTCAAAAGAAATGGAAGAGGAGGCTAAGAAGGAATCTATGAAGACATTGACACCGGTTGAGGTTCCGAATGTTTCAAAAGAAGAGGAACAACAAACTCCAAAAGTGGTTGCCCCCACTCCTGAGCAGATTATAGCCATCAAGGTATTCTGTTTATTGCAGTACAAGAAGTCAATGGTATTCTTTCCTGAGGTTTAAACGCATGTAGAAGATACTGGGACTTTCCAAAACGTTGGAAATCAGATGATTTAATCAACAAGGCATAAGGATGTAATGAGATCTAATAATTTAAAAATGTTAGGATGATTAAAAGACTCCTAGTTCTAGGCTTAATTGGCATGCCATACCAGCTTTTATTGCATAGGCGAAAAGAGATTTTAGCCGCTCTGCTTGGTCAATCAAGGCTGTAAGACCAGCAAATAAAGATAGCGACTGAACAAAGTTAGAGTATCTCAGAATTTATTTTCTTATAATTTTTGAACCTATATATATACACATATATATATATGTATATATACATATATATATATATATACACACATACATGAGTCCTCAAAAAAAGCTAAAGATCGTAGGGAGGGGAAGCCAAAATCATATGGGTTAATATATATATGTGTGTGTGTATAAAACAACTGGTGCTTGTAATCTGCAATGAACAGCCACCTACAGCAGTGGTTAGCTGAAATTGTCTAGATAAGTTACGTCAAACTCCTTGCCAGTGGAGGTGAATGAAGAAAAGAAGGGTACTTGAAGCTCCTTTCTGGCTGACCATAGCAAAGCAAAAATCAAATTCTACCCCTGACCATGTTGTATGGTGTTTTCTCCTAAATATAGGATCTAGCTTATTTATGTTCATATAATACAAAGAAAATGAAACAAACACATTTCCTAAGAGTTTCGGTCTTGTTTCCTTACCTGAAGGTAAAAGTATTCTCCATTAGCATTGAGTCACTAGAACTTGTGGCCAACAAATAGGTTCTTTGCATAATCTCTTCTACAATCTTGTATTGTCTTTTTGGGAGCAGTTATTGGTAACCATTGCTTGTCAAACCTTGTTTCGAGATCTCTGATGCTTTTTCTAAGATCAGTTTTATGTAGAAAAAAGGATATATATTGGACCATTGAAGTAAAGGCTGCGCTGTCTCGCAGAAAAAAGTTATTTTACGAAGTGTATTGGTTTTTTTTTTTTTTTCCTCCATTTTTGTGTCAAAGGGTAGAACCTTTGTCATTGACCAAAATCATACTTGCTTGGCAAGAATTAGATTGATGAAGAACGTAGACACTCGGCAGCTAAATTAGTCTGACATTTTAGGTTGGATGATCTTTTGAGAATAAAAGAGGTAGGTATTAAGGCTCAGAATATTGCATGTAAAAATAAGGGTTTGTCTGTGTCAAGAGATTATCGTATTTCTCAAAATGTGTAACATAAAGGGTACTCACATATAATTTATTTATGACTTTACTGATATCTAGTTGTCATATCATGTTTAGTTCTCTCATACTGTTTTTGAAGGACATCCTCAGTTTTTGGCAATTACTGTATGCCTTAGATACATTGAGTAGTGCTCAAAAAGGAAAAGAAAAATATGTTGAGTTATATTTTTTTGAATTATGGTTTTACTGTTATGCAGGCTGCTATTGTGAATTCTCAGACACTTGAAGAGGTTGCAAGACTTGAAAAGGTGCTCTTTTTTAGTTGGAAAATATGCCTTTTTGAATTTTGGAATTTGTTATTTCCACTGATTGAGCTTAAAATTAACAGTTAACTTTCCTTATCTGGCTTATACATGGTAGGTTCTGAAGTCAGGTGAGCTTCCTGCAGATTTGAAAATTCCGGATTATGATTCTGGCAGCAAGGATGCGAAAGAAAATGATGAGAAAATGGTGTCTGACAGTCAAAATGACGCTGATGCTGAACCAAACAATGTGGAAACCCAGAAGAATGATGAACCTGCTGCGATGGAACAGGTATCATTCTATTATCTTACTGGCATTCGAACAACAATTTTGTATTCTTATACTCTTCTTTTTTCTTCTCCGTGCGTGTCATGAGATATGGAATGCCCATGCTCCATGATAAAACTGAGCCTAAGTGACATTTTTTCTGTTATTGTTTGTTGTTCAAGATATTAGTTCTGTTATATGGACTGTGGGAACTGATTATGCTTAGTAAGAGTTTCTGTAAGTTAATGTAACATTTAGGTTTCAGTTATGGAATTAATTAGGCACTGCTTTCTTCCCCTGTGGACATATTAGCCATAAGGATGAAATTGAGCAGATTGCCTTTACTGTTTCGGTTTAAATCACGCTGGAAATGTGTTGATGTGTCATTTTTTGTCTACTTGGTCAACTTGTAGTTGGAGGTTGTTGAATGCAGTCCAGATCAGTAAATATATTTTGAGAGGTGGTTCATATTTTCTGTCTTGTCTGGGTTGCTTGGCCACTTTCTTGAAATTGGCTTGGTTAAAATTGACTGAAGCAGTAATTTATTGACAACAGTTGAAACCAAACAGCATCATGTTACTTCAGAATGTAGGACCTGATCCTCCTAGTTTTACCTATAAATTTTCATCTGCTAATGTTTGTCTCTTTTGGGGATGATTAATGAATGGGTATAACTTGGATCTTTTTCATCCACAGGCGCATGACTTGACCTCAATGTTCTCTTGCTTATGTCAAAGTCCTATTTCTTTACCGGCTACTTTTCATTGCCTCTAGCTGCATTGATTTTGGATTATCCATTAGTCATCATTGACTAGGTTGCACGGATAGTTTGTACTATTCTAAATTCTTATATTGTGATTCATGTGTCAATTTCCCTATGGATACAGTGAGGTGTGCGTGACTTTGATGTGTCTTGTTGTGAAATGGTAGTGACCGATCATGGGAGTATGCGCAGTAATGGCATCTGGCAATTGATTTAGAACTTGATTCCCATATTTTTAGTTGTTGCTAATCATGCTGGTTTATTTTCATTCGCTTCATAAGCTGGAACTTTTGGGTAGTGACGCATATTTTCTTTTTGGCCAGGACTAGAAGGGGTGATTCATGTGCAAGTCCATCCAAAAGCTTCTCACTCGTGTGCCTGCACCCAATATATCAGATCTAAGTTCTGTTTAGACTTTTTTCTTCCCCCATCATTTCCTCTACCACATCTGCCTTGTAGTGACAGGAACTTAAAAGGGAGGGGTGTTTGCACATGCAAATGTAGCCGGGTATGTATAACTTCATTTGTTAGGAATTTTCGCGATTAGTTTGCCCCCAGTGCATCTGGAAAAATAACATAGTACACTGCTAGCTTATTCACTACATCATCTACTTTCTGGAGCAAGGACTTTCCAGTTGTGCTTGTAGGTGTATGGCATATCGCTCCTTTCCCAATTTATCTAAACTGGCAAACTTCATTTTGCATTAGAAACTTTATTGTTCCTTTGAAATACGGTTCATCAGGGGAAGTAATTCCAAACATCTGACCACCATGTTAATCAAATCAATGTAGTGAGGGAATTCCTTCGGGAGAAATGAATTCTGATTCCAGACATGATAGTAGTTTCGTATGTGATCAAGTGGCAACGATAATAATGTCTTGCGTTGAGGTTGGCTGACGGATGTACGTAAGCCCAGGCTGACGAATGTTAGTATTATAGATCTGGAGCCCAAGTGATATCTCAGAATTCTGGGCGGCCCGTGCATGATTGACACACCGAACTTTTGTTTTTTTTTTTTTAATATACAATTTACGATGCACTGACTGAACTGTTTCAAGCACTTTAAATCCTCTAGTGATCGTCGTATGAATATCAATATCAAGCATCTGTAAAAATAAGTCACTGACTAAAAACTAAAATATCATCTATATAGATTATACAAAATATTGAAAACGGTTTTAATATCCTATTCATTCTGGCTTGAAATATTTGTGGGGTATTTTTTAATTCAAATAGTATTACTAGCCACTCAAAGTGCGCTTGTGAACAACTGAAAACTGTCCATTAAACAGATTTTTCGTGAAGTCGTATTTGTCAAAATTCTCTTTTACAATTAAATTTTGAAATATATTTAACATTTTGTATACAATTTACTAATTCATCTTTATTGGGCATTTTATAACTATTATCTAATGTATTATCATTTAATCCTTTATAATTAATTACCATTTTAGTTTTTTCCTCTTTTTTGCTCATTATGATTATTTATAATAAATGCAAGGCTTCTATGTCTACTTGTACTATTTCTAATGACTTTTAATTTTAATAATTTATTTATATGCATTTTGAACTTTTTTCTATCTTCTAGGGTATAAGCTAAATTTGTGTTTTTATTATGTCTGGATTAATGATTTCTAATTTATATTCTTATTACTTTTCTAATTGGGTTATTTCCTATTATTTATAATTTTTCTAACTCTTCTACTTTATTCTTAATTTCTATTGCCCATTTTTCACATTGTGCTATTGTTAAACTTACAAGAAAAATGGATAGAAATATTTTAATAGTGAAGATATTAAATTAATTTAAACACTTAAAGGAATAGTTAGAAATCTCAAACCCTTAGCATTACCATTAGACTATTATTATAAAATCATACAAATAGATGCCAGTAGTTTAGGATGGGTAGGAACATTAATACAAAAGCGCAATAAAGATAGTTCAAAAGAAAAAGAAGAAATAGCTATGTATATCAGTGGAAACTTTACAGAAATAGGAAGTAGAAAATTCAATATAGAATTTGAAATTTTAGGAATAATAAATTCTTTAAATTTATTTTATTTGTACAAAATGATACATTTAAGATAAGAACTGATTGTAATAATATTATAAAATTTTATAAAAAAGTACAAAAGAAAAACTTCGAAAAGAAAAATTCTTCTATTAGCAAAAGATAGATATATTTTTTAGAAGTAATAATAGGTAGAGGATACAAAGAAAAATTTGAACATATAGTCTGTAAAGATAATACTTTAGCAGATATTCTTTCAAGATTGATTAATCAATAATTATTTTGCAAGAATGGAGCGATTTATGAATTTCGGTCCAATTAAGCTTTAGACAGTTCCAATGAGGAACAAATTTAAGTTTTAAAAGTAAATTTCAGTTATTAGACAATCAGCAATGCATTTTAAATAATTTGCCCACATGATAAATTAAAAGTAGCCAAATGCACTCATGCATTATTTTAGACAGATTAATGACAATGTAGACAGTAATCACTTTGCATTTTTCATATTATTTATAGGTAGACAACTAGGCATTTATTGTTAGTGGAGAGAGGTAGTTAATTTAATAGTCAATTATACTAATCCTTATTATAGAGGTTTTCATGCATTTCATAAAGCTATATAATTTGCTGGACATGAGATAGGACCAAAATATTATGTTAGCCATTTAATTTAATCTTTTAGACAGTGCATCAGCATCGTCAAATAGACAGTTAAGTAATACGATAGATAGTACATCATTATCATCATCATCATCAATACAATTTCGTAACCATTGTAAAGTCATGACACATACAATTAGAAAGCTTAACAAGACTAGATATTATTTAGACAGTGTAGTAGAAGTATGTAGATAGAAAATAATTGCATTAGAAAGTGCTAAAGAGGAATTAATTAGATAGAATATTTTATTACAAAATAAATATTCAGTTCTTTTACTCAATCATCAAAAAGTCCAAAAAATACAAAAACCCCAAAAATTCCAAGTAGAAAAATGACCTTTAGGCGGATTATTTTATCATACCCTAGTCGGACAGTTGTCTAAAATTCACCAAATCTCATCTTTTCTTAAAGAAAGTATAGAAATGGTAAAAGAAAAAATAGTAGAAAATCTATACATAGATCTTGTTTCATTTGCCAATCAGCTGTTCCATAGCCAATTAAACTTCTTATTAGAATTTGGATCCAGTTAGTTAGAATTAAAAAAATCAGTTCACTTAGACATGAATTCCCTACTATCTTTTTTTATTATTCTTTAGCCAGAATATTAAACGATGAAGATATTTTGTACAAAGCCCTTAGTTTTGGAGTGATAAGAACTATTTATATTTTTAACCAAGACATATTTAAATTCTTTCCTTGAACCCTAAGCAGAGCCTTAGACATTATAACACCAGCCCCTCTAATAATTAATTTCAATTCTATACCACCCAACCACAAATAGTCAATAAAAGTAAAACTGTCGTCATACTACCGGCACACCATGTCATTTTTATCTGTGAAGGAGCAAAGAAGTTAAGAAGAAGATTCTATCATTACAAGCTTAACTTTTTTGTAAAAGATATTTATAGAAGAACTCATGAAATGGCAGCCTTCTATGAGTGGGTACATACTCATGACAAGATTATAGCTTAAGCAGAACACTATACAATTATAACTCAAAAACATATTTTTTGTGAGGAATTACTCATCCCTTCACTACAGATAAAAATTGACAACCTAGAGAAACGTGAAGAAGATTTAAAGGTGCTAATAGAAATCAATGACATGCCATCTTCAAAAGCAGGATTAAAGGCTATGAGTCATCAATCCCTAGATGCGGATGTGGTTGAACCAGTTGATGAAATGATGGACAAATAGGAGACACCACCAAAGAAAATTAGTCAACAATAGACAACTAGCAAAAGTAAAAGTGGTTGGAATCACGTGTTTTCACAGATGGCCTTTCTTTACTCACTACCTGATAAGGGAAAAATTGTCAAGGCATCTTTTTAATTTTATCTTATTTGATCAATAGTGAGTCATTATAAAAACAGTAGTTAGTTACTATTTACAGAAAGTGAGTCACTACAAAGTGAATGTATTTAGACAAGTTTTAATTTTTTTATTTTTCACATGCAAATAAATGTCCTTAGACAAAGTCACTAGAAAGTAATAAGTATCTAAACAGTCTTTGTCGTTGGCTTTTCACCACACGTAAAGCGTAATTTTAGTTTTTGTCTTTTCCTTTTGAGTCACAAGTCCTTAACATATATAAAGGACTCTTGAGTTAAGATATAAATAGAGTTGACAGTACACGGTGATGAAACTCTTGTACTTAAACACAAAAGAAATAAAATTTTCTTATTTATACACATTTAACCATCTCAGTAATTCAACTAAGTAATTTAACTTCTTTAATTTTTATCTTTTTATTTATTTAGTTTTTGGGTTCAAAAGTCTAGCCAAGTTAATTAAAGTATAAATTATATTTAAAGCATTAATAAAAGACTTATTAGTACTTAGAGACTTATATACTAAAGAGAAGGAAAGGGTAAAAATTGGAGCTAGCATAAATACTAGGGGAGATCTTCTATGTGGCTTGTTATACTAGCATTGTAAATTGATCTAATCCCCATTTAGGTTGATCATTAGAATATATGTCGCTGGTTTCCCATCAATATATAGAGTTCCTAAAAAGGTTTTGTAAAAATTACAAAAGTTGCTTTGGCAAAAACTGGCCTTTCAAAGTTTATTTAACTGTTTCCAAAAACATGCAAGTTGAAAACACCTTTAACTCCTTATCGTCGCCCTAAAACGCCTTTTCAACACATTAACGGGTAAAACGGCCAATGAAGACTGTGTTTTAAAAGAATTTTTTAGAAAATTAGTAGAAACTTTTACTAGGTTTTTACTATTTTTGTCAGGAACAAAAACCTTGATTTTTATAAAAATTTCCCTCTGGATTTTCTTTGCTTCTGATTAATAACAAAGATTGTCTTTTATTAATGCTTTAAATGTAGTTTATACTTTCAGTAACTTGGCTAGACTTCTAAACCCGAATGCTAAATAAATAAAAAGATAAAAGTTGAAGAAGTTAAATTACTTACTTAGTTGAATTGCTGAGATAGCTAAATGTATTTGAATAAGAAAATTTTATTGCTTTTGTGTTTAAGTAAAAGTGTTTTGTATCTTGTGTTGTCAGCTCTATTTTCATCTTGACTCAAGAGTCCTTTATATACACTGCGGACTTGTTACATAAAGAGAAAATACAAAAATTAATATTACACTTTACATTTGGCGAAGAGCCAACGATAAAGATTATCTAGGTACATTTAACATAAAAGACAAAACTAAGATTTGTCCAAATACATTCACTTTGTAATAGCTCACTTTCTAAAAATAATAACTGACTATTATTTTTATGATGGCTCACAGTCAATAAAATAAGACAAAATTGAAAAGATGGCTTTACAGTTTTTCTCTTATCGGGTAGTGAGTAAAGGAAAGTCATCTGTAAAGATACGTGATTCTTACTATCTGTACAAACACCTGACTCTGACTATTTTTACTTTTGCTAGCTATCTGTTGTTGACTAATTATCCATGATATTTTCTATACTGTCTACTTCTTCACTTTCTAATTCATCCTACCATTCTGCTTTTTGTTGAGCCAATTCCTATTGCTCCTTTTGAGTCCTGATTTCAGTTTTTAATTCTTTGGCATAATGCTCAACCACTTTTGTGTACTTTGTCTTTGTGAGGAATGGTACTTCTGGAAGTGAATGTTTTGAGTATCTCTTTTAGACTACATCTTCAGTGATGAGGTGGTACTTTTTAAGTTCAAAATGAGCCCAATAGAACTATCTACCTATAACTTTACTAGTCCAGTGTTTAAGTTGGTCTTCTACACTATACTGTTTCCTGGCCGAGGAAATTCTGTTCCATCGAGTAAGGGTTTAAATTTTTGAAACATGACTACTATTTTATGCTGCGTTAGTGTAATTCCAGACTCATCCCACTCTGGTGGTTTGTTGTCTATAACTAATTCTACAAAGGCGTTATTTATATTGGCTAATGTGTTTAAGACAACCGTGGCTATTTTTCTACCAAATAAATCTGTTTGATTTGGGTCTAAAAAGATTAATTGACCTTATAGATCATAATTTAATAACAAAGTTGGTGTTAAAACTATTTTTTCATCTTTATATTAGATTTCTAAAGGTTCATATCTGGCTAAATCTATACAGACTAATGGCATACAATAAACAAAATGACATTAGCAAATATATCTTTCTAAAGGAAAAGACATACATAAGGGATCCTCTTTTGGACAATTTACATTTTTAGTTTTATAATGAGTTTTCTATATAATAGTTAAACCATTAATATTTATTTTCGATCTAGGAAGATCAATTAAGAATTTTATATTATAAATCTGTTTATCTGTAGCTAGTTTTTCTTTTTTTTTCTTATTGTTTGAATTAATGAGCTGGAAGTGGATATTCCTTCTTTTGCTATGCTTCGACCAAGATCTGAGGCTGCCTTTATAAATTCTTTATATTTGCTATAGTTAAACCCAAAGAGCACACAAATGTTCTTGAATTGGTTATTATGACTAGTTGCCATTAGAATATTTCTAAAAAATAATTGGTGAGCACCTTATAAAAAAGTCATATTTAATGATCGTAGTGATAATAGTTCACAGTTGTATATAAGGTAGGATGTTTATGTCAAATAACGTATGACGCACATAGCTCAAAAGTAAAAAATTAATAAAAAGAAAAAAAAATAATGAAATTCTTAAAGACAAGAATGTAAATGATCAAATAACAGTGAAATAAAAGGATATTTATAGATAGTTACGACTGTGGCTCAGGTCTTCCTCTAGTTTTACGTTAAAAAATAGTTTGAACGCCCTCTATGAGTTGAGGATAGACTTCCTATTTAGTTTTCTTACAAAATGGCAAACATAATCATTTATAGTTAGGTTCCCAAGACTATATCATTTATACTCTTTCTAGAATAATGGTCATAACTAGAGTATTGCGCTTTATACGTATCTATTGAAATGTATTTCAAGAGACAAAACAATATCATCTAATTACTCTTTATTTAAGTCATTCCTAATGAACTGAATCTTGTCTTACCTGTTATCAGACATCATTCTTAAAAAAAATGGGTTATTAATGCATATCATTCTAAGCTCTTCGTTTTCTTGCATAAATTCCTCTACCACAATCAGGCGTGTAAGTAATAAATTTAGGAGGTAACTTACCTGTTAATCTCAATTTGACTTCGATTATCCATCGGATGTCAGCAGGGATGTTAATCTTCATAAGTAATCGCATACGTTCAGACTGACCTTTATAGATAGTGAAGAGAGCATTTTGAGGAAGTAAAGGAAATCGCTTGTGAAGCTTTACTAAAATCACGTCTTTATCCATACCTTTGCTCAGAATATCAATTATTATGAGAAACTAAAATGACTGATGTTAATTATCATGGAGTATCATTATCTGCCACTTAACCGGAGTAATAAACTGAAATACATAAAGAAAAATAAATGTCAAAATCATCCTCTTATTGAATTTACCTCAAGCTCTAATTGAGTGGCAAAGATGCCTCTCTCAATTTTTCTGAGTTGTCTTTTTAAATTCTCAACATGAGAAACTAACTCTAGTATTCTAGCACCTAAATAGGATGTGTTTTACAAAAACTTATCTGACCTTTGAGATGAGATTATATATGTTGAAACTGTCTCAGAATATTAAAAAGAGGTTGTTTAATTGATGTACTTATGATAAAAAATGATAAGAGAAAACTTAATGGTTAAGCAAATACACTTATTCCAAAAATAATTTTAATGATCACAAGAATAATAAATAAATTAAATTACCAAAAAGAAAGAGAGACAAAATCTTAATTTAAATTTAGTGGGTCACTTAAATTTATTTCAGTGTTTTCTCTACGTGGTTGGTACTCTAGATATGGCTTTAATCTTTAACCATTAACTTTAAAGGTGACACCATTCTTTAAATCCTTTTATGGGGCCAGACCATTAGGAGTGCAACTTACCCGAAAATAGGCGCAAAAGAGAATTGAATAAAAATATTTTCTGACTTGGGATGAAAGATTTTCGCCACCTGTAAATCTTGACATTTTCATATACATCATTGTAAATTTCTTCAAGCTTTGCCAATTGTAATTTTCTCTCAAAGCTAGCTTACTGCATGTCAAAGTTGTATTTCTTAATGGCTCAATACCACGATACTTAAGTTCCACATGTAGGTGATAAACTTTTTCATACACTAGTCTATATGATGATATCCTAATTGGGGTCTTAAAAGCCATTCTGTATGTCCATAATGCATCATTGAGTTGTAGTGACCAATTTTTGCTGTTTGATATCATTGAGTTGTAGTGACCAATTTTTGTTGTTTGATATCACCGTCTTTTCTAATATGTATTTTATTTCTCGATTGGAGATCTCAACTTGACCACTGGCTTGCAGATGATATGGGGTCGCTATTTTATGAGTGATAGAATATTTTATCAAAAGAGCTTTAAATAATTTGTTACAAAAGTATGCACTACTATAATTAATTATTGCTCAAGGAAATCCAAAACATGAAACAATGTTGCTTTTTGAAAATCCAATCATCACTTTGTGATCATTGGTTCTATATAGAATGGCTTCTAATTATTTTGATACATAGCCAATAGCAACCAATATATATTAATGGCCAAAAGAAAGGGAAAAGGGTCCCATGTAGTCGATACTCTATACATAAAAAATATCAACTACTAAAATTGGGTTTAATGACATCATATCCTTCGGGGTAATGCTTCCCATCATTGACACCTATCACATGAAGAATAAAAAGTGTGAGCATCTCAAAATAGAGTTGACCAATAGAAATCATATTGTAAACTTTTAATATCAATTTTCTTAGCGCTGAAACAACATGGCAGAATGAAATGATATTTTGAAATACACTTTCTGGCACACATTGTCTAAAAATTTGATCTGCACAATACTTGAATAGATAAGGATCATCCTAAAAGAAGTTTTTTATTTTCACAAAAAAATTTAGATTTGTTCGATTTAGTCCAATACTATGGAAGTTGACCTATAATAAGATAATTAATTATATCAGCATTTCACTTATCAATTATTTATCTAAAATGATTCATTTAATGGTAACAATTTTAGAATTGTGTCAAAATTGAGACGAGAGAGATGGTTTGCCATAACATTTTCTATACCTTTTTTATCTTTGAATTTGAAGTTAAATTCTTATAAAAATAGCACTCAACGGATTTGTCTAGCTTTTATTTCTTTCTTTGTGAGAAAATATTTAAGAGCTGCATGATCTATGAACACAATTATTTTACAACTAATAAGATAAGATCGAAATTTCTCTAATACAAACATTACTACTAGCATTTTTTCAGTAGTTGAGTCGTTCAACTGTGTATCATTTAATGTCATACTAGCATAGTAAATGACAAGGATAATTTTATGAACTCTCTATTTAAATATTGCTTCTACTGCATAATCAGATGCATCATATATAAGCTCAAATAATAAATTCCAGTCTGAGGGTTAAATGATGGGTAATGATGTTAATAACTGTTTTAGTTTTTTAAAATGACGATTTTCTCCTTTATAAGTATACATTTTCTAGCACTCAACACACCTCCAACCAGTTCAAGTCCCTAACAAATTAAGCGAAATCAAATTCAAACCCAAAACTGTTTTTTGAACTACCATTTTTATTTATTCAAACTTATGATAACAATTAAATAAAAGAATAAATATTATTACTAGTCCTAAGAAATATTACTCAAATCAACCATCCGCATGAATTAATTCAATAGACTTTGTCACAACTATTGTAATTAAGTTGTTTTCGAGAATGACATATCAATATCCTAAAATCTCACTGGTAGTGACACTCTCACAAAGAAATTAAACTCAATAACAATAGTCACTCCCATGAATGGTAAATTGAGAAAAATATTAAAGTAATATCACACACTCTCACCAAGATGAAAAAAGTGCACCCACAGCTTAGAAATAATACGATATTAAACCAAAATGTGAGTCAAACCAATGTATTTATTTATTTATTCTCTTTTTTTCTTTTGTTTATGCATTACTACATCTTTACAACCTATGTAACTTGTTTTTACTTCAGACTATATTTCCTTAAAATTAAGAAGAACTTTCATTAGAATGTAACGTAGACTAGGGATATAGTGAATAAAGACGAAAAAATAAGGAAAAAAATAAAATACATCTTTGAGAAAAAGTAGAGTTCTTTTTTTTAAAGATTACAAGGTACATCTCTCCTTTTTTTAAAATTAATAGATATTGAAAATTTTTCTTGTTTTCTTTATTTTTTTAATAAGGCACAATTTTATTGAACAAAATAATTATTTATATTTTTCTCAAACATGAATAGGTGATGGAACTTGTATGATATCGAGTAATATTTTAGATTGGAGTTGGGTCGAGATGATAAGTTAACAAAGAAAACGATAAGAATTTAATTTTTTTGAAGGCTCAAAAGGGTTAACTAAGGATATTTCACAAAAGAGATGGCTAGAAAGACTCAAACAGGTCAAAGATTGTCTTTCCATCATCTTTTAAACCTCTAAATAATCTTCTATATCTATTTGTTAGATAAGCTTTTAGACGTAGAAACACACAATTTTTTTTAGAAGGTTGACTCAAAAGAAATTTAAAAATCATGTATAAAATAATAAACTGATAAGTTGTATAAAGAATGAACAAAAAGAGTTACTCCCCAAGAAAAATAGCAGGTTCATGAACTCACTTGGAATTTATTATAACATGTATATTCATTTAGGCAACTCATATTTTTGTCTTTGACATCAACATGTAGAGTAGCAAAACTTGGTGTAACAAAACTCAAGATTAAGGATAATATAAACACTAAAATTTGAAAGTCATCATGTCAAAAAGATTACAAAAATATTTTTAAAATTTTTTTTGTTAGAAAAAACTAAGAAGATGCATTTCTAGAATCAAGACATTTTATATTCAATCATCTTCAACTCAAAATTTTAAAAGTGCATATTTATAAAGGAGAAGCTAGAAAGAGGAAGTTAGAAAAATCATACTTAAAATAAAGCTTAATAATTAAAAAATAACTAAAAGTAAATTTTTTTTTGAACTTTCAAACTAAGAAGATGCATTTTTAGAGTCACTATACTCTATATTCAGCCATCTTCGGTGTAAAAAGTTAACCACAATTAATTTCTACAACAAAAATTAGTAAAAACTTCACCAAGATTGAGGCATTCCATAATTATCAACTATTCCCTCTCCCCAATCAGAATAAAATATTGTCCTCAATGTTTTAAAAGAAATAAGTAAAGATTAAAAGATATCACCTGAGTGCTACAATACAGAAGAAAATATTTACAAGCGGAGAGTTAAATTTAATTTGCACTTTTTACTGCGGTTACTATTACCATCATTAGTTGGCTTTGGTCTTTAAGCTTGTAATAGATCAAGTAGTTCATTAGCAGTGTGAGTACAAATAAAGATTTTTTTCACTGTGGAAGGAGTGAAATAGTTTTTTTTATTGCATTGTTAAGAAATGCGATAAAGCCATCATAAAAGTTATTGATATTTAATAAACTAATGAATTTCTGATGAATGTTTAGATGGGACCAAGATGCTAATGTCATTAGTGCCTCTGGTGTTGTAAGATCTCCTAGTAAGAAAATAAAGGGATCATCATAATTCAGTATTTCTGTTATTCTCTCTTGCATACCTGAGCCGACTAACTCTTCTTCAATTAATGAGTCAGACAAACAGCCAAAAGTTTTAGGGTTGTAGGGATGATACTTAACACTTGGCTCCCTCTAGTATAAGCGATTTTTAAAACCAGTTTTGATAATCCTCTGTCACCTTCTCTATAAATCAAGTGTAGTTTCCTAACTGCTATGCTTTGACCAAGATCTAAGGCTGCCTCAATAAATTCTTCATATTTATCATAGTTAAATTCAGAGAGTACACAAATGTTCTTAATTTAGTTGTTGGGAGTAGCTACCATTAGATACTTCTCAAAAATAATTTGTGAGTGCCTTAAAAAAAGTCATATTTAATAATCTTGGTGACAATAGTTCACAAATGTAAAAAAGGTAGCATGTCTATATCAACTAACTCTTAAAGCACATGGCTTGAGAGTCTAAAAGAAAATAGTAAAAAGAGAAAGCAAATAATGATAGTATGAAATTATTAAAGACAAAAATGTAAGTGATTAAACAGTAGTGAAATAAAATAATATTAAAATAAAAGGATATTTACAAGTAGGTGTGACTGTGGTTCACATCTTCTTCTCATTTTACATTCAGAAATGGATTGAACGCCCTTTATGGGTCGAAGATAGACTTCCTATCCAATTTTCTTACAAACTGACAAATAGGGTTGTTTATAGTTAGATTTCCAAGACTATATTTTGCATATTCTTTCTAGAATAATGGTCATAACTGGAGTATTACGTTTTGTACGTATCCACTGGGATGTGTTTCAAAAGACAAAACGATATTATTCAATGACTCTTTATTCAAGTCATTTCTAATGAATTAAATCTTATCTTACCTGTTATCAGACAATATTCCTAAAGAACATGGCTTTTTACTACATCTCATTCTGGCACACTTATGATAAACATTAGAGCGTTTTGAACTCTTTATTTTCTTGAATAATTTCCTTTACCATACCAAGCATGTATGCAATAAATTTGAGAGGTAACTCACCTATCAACTACACTTTGGCTTCAATTATCCATCAGATGTCAATAGGAATTTTACGCTTTATAAGCAATCGCATGCATTCGGACTAAGCTTTATAGATGGTGAGGAGAGCATTCTGAAAAAGTGAAGGAATTCGCTTGAGAAGCTTTGCTAAAATTGCTTTTTTGTCCATGCCTTCAACTGAGAATATTAGTTATTATAAGAAACTAAAGTAACCGATATTGATTGTCATAGAGTCCCGTTATCCGCCACTTAACGGGGGTAACAAACTAAAATACATAAAGAAAAATTAATGTCAGAATCACGTTCTTATTGAATTTATCTCAAGCTCTAATTAGATATTGTAGATGCCTCTCTCAATTTCTTTGAGACATCCTTCTAAATCCTCAATAGATGTGATTTGTTTTACAAAATCATATTTGACATTTGAGATGAAATTATATACATTAAAACTGTCTAAGAATGTTAAAGAGATGCTTTTTAATTGAGACATTCATGAGAAAAAATGATAAGAGAAAACATAATTTATAAATAAAAATAGTTACGTAAAAATAATTAAAAACAGAAAAGAAAACTTTAAATCACCAATAAAAAATAGAAAAAAAGTCAGGTCATTTAAATTTTTTGCGTTGTTTTCTCCATATGGTTGGTATTCGTGATATGACTTTACTTTTCTGATTATTAACTTTAAAAATTACATAGTTCCTTGGATTCTTAAATTTAATGGCTCCATATGAAAAAACAGTATAAACAATAAATGGACAAGAACATCAAGAGCGTAATATCTACAGAAATTAAGAATATTTTCTGACTTTGCGTGAAAGATTTTCTCATGGTCCGCTTGTTATGAAAGGTTTTCATTCATTTTTTTGTAGTCCTTAGCATTTTTTTCATTATAAATTTTCTCTAGTTTTACCAGTTGTAATATCCTTTTTGAACCAAAGTTAGGGTCAATGATATCTATATTCTTTTGCTTGTCATCAGGAGAGGATGAGATAATTTTTTATAATGTTCTTTCTTCTCCCAAGAATGTAGAATTCAAAGGTTACGTAAAGATTTGAGCTCAATCTTTGATGGTGATTCTAATGATGGGATGGGACTTTCTTTTAATAATGCTAATTGTTCTATCTTTGTCTTTCATTTATCAATGTTCATGCATGGCAATGAATCCAATAAGACATAAAACTCATTAATCGATTTGTCAATATTAAAATCTAAATCAAAGTGAATTAAACATGTTAGTAAAGAGTCATCACTAAGGTTTAAAGGAAAAGTATGATCAACTAATTTATCAATTAAATCCACATTACAATTTCATCATCTGCATTGTGAGGTTGTTTGGCAATGTTGAAAATATTTAATTCCATAGTCATGTTGCTAAATAACAACTGTATATTTCCAGTCTTACATTGAACGTGAGCATCGGCAGTTGCCATGAAAGGTCGACCTAGGATAATGGGAACGTGCTTCTTTGAATTCTACATGGTTAAGTGTCAATTGCAATGAAATTAACAGAAAAATAAATTTTATCTACCTAGATAAGCATGTCCTCCATAATACCACAAGGTATTTTCGTAATCAATCTGCAAGCTGTAACACCACTGGAGTTGGGTGTAATTCTCCCAGTCCAAGTTTCATAAATACTGAATAAGGCAAGAGATTAATACTAGCTCTTAAGTCTAACAAAGCATTCTCAATTGTGTAGTTCCCTATACTACATGAGATAGTGGGGGAGCCTGGGTTTTTGCATTTTAGAAGAATCTTATGCTGGAGTATCTAACATTTTTTGTTAAAAATATATTTTTTTGAATATAAATATTTTTCTTTTTAGTACAAAGATCTTTAAGAAACTTGGCATAAGATGATACTTGTTTTATATAATCAAGCAAAGGGATGTTAACACTTACCTATTTAAACACTTACCTATTTAAAGATTTTAAAAATCTAACCCGTGGATTTTTCTTTCTTAGATTTGACTAACCTCTAGGGAAATTGAGCTTTAGGAATATACTCTCGTGGGTTGTTTTTTCTTTTTCCTTTGGTGATGAGTCTTCAGCATTTACAGGTACAATTTGAGTCATTTTTGTCACCGACATCTCCATTTTACTGTTGACTTCTTTTTCTTTTCATAGGGTTATGATATGTTTGACTTTTCTATGTTGCTGAGGTGAACTGGTACTTGCTTCATGCACTCCTTTGTGGTGTGGAACTAGTTAACTTAGGAATTTGCCTTTCTTAACAGTCATTGCTGGGTTTGAATTGAAAAGGCAAGTTGGCCCACTATCTTCTCAAGGTTTGAAATTGATTGGGTTTATGAGTTAAAACATACTCTCATCTCATTTCATAGTCCATAAATGGTGTGGTTTTGTTGCTCGATTGTAGAGTGGGTAAAATTCTTGAAATTCTAGAATGCATCCTCTTATGGTCTAGGATGAGAATAATTTGAGTTATGGTTGTAAGGTCTAAATGGTGGTTAAGAGGCTTGTGGAACTTGAGGAATTGGTTGCATTGGTGAAGCTAGAGTTATTGGTTTATTATGTTAGAATCCTTAAGATGATGAAAAATTAGGGTGGTCTCTCTATCCAGGATTATATGTGTTGGAATAAGGATTGTAGTTTGATAGCTTTCTCATTATACCTATGACATTAGCTTGATCTGGGTATGAGTCATGATCATGTGGCTTTATTGATTCGGCAATTATTAAAGATGTGATTTGTCAGGTAAGTCCTTCAACCATTTCTTTGACTTCTTTAACTCCTGAGCTTGACTCGCTAACTGAGACCTCATTCACTCCCTTAATTCTTTTATTGTTCCTGAACGATCAACTTCATTGTTGGAAATCATCCGCTTGTCTCTGGAAGAAATCTCAAAATTTTGATGCACTTTTGGACATTAGTTCTCCTCTATTATTGTCATTAGCTATTCTTGCACATTTGGCAATAATCCCTCCAAAAAATATTAGTATTAGTGCCATTTTTCATATCCATTATATGGACATTTTAAGAATAGCCCGTTGAACCGCTCCCATACTTCAAAAAACTGCTCATCTTCTCTCTTGATGAACTCTGAAATTTTCCTGTGAATAGAATTAGTTTTATGAGATGAGAAGTATTTATTTAAAAATTTTATAACCATTTGTTTTCATGATGTAATGCTATTAGTAAGTAATATATTAAACCATAAACGAGCTCTATCTTTTCAAGAAAATGAGAATAGTCTGAGTTTAACATCATCATTTGAAAATTTCTCATATCTAACTTAAGCACATCATGTATGACAAACAACATGAAAATCATTCAAATGATTATATGGATCCTCATTTTCTTGGCAATAAAATGTTGGGAGGCAATTAAGCATACTAGGTTTTAATTCAAAACTCTTAGCCGCTACTTTTGGATATCATATACATGACGTGCTCAAGTTAGCTAAGAGACTAAAATAGTCCTTAAATGGTCTCTCCTGTGGTGGTTCTTGTGGTTGTAAATTCATTTTAATTCTAAGTTATAAGCTTAAGATTAGGTAATTGCAACCTTCGACCATGTATAAAAAAATGCAACAAAAAAAGAGAATAAAATAAATAAAAATAATAAAGAGAGAGAAATTATGATACTAAACTTATCATGTTGTTACTATTTTACTATGAAACTACAAGAAATAGATTAGCTAAAGATAAAATAATAAAATAAATTAGGGCATAAAATGACTAAAAAGTTAAATTATAGAAATATAAAGAAGAGAAAAAATTAAATTACAGGAATTGCAGATTCACTTTTTTTATTATTTTATTTTAATTTTTTTAATAATAATTTTAAAATAAAACAACAATAAATTAATTAAAAAATTTAATTCTACAATTAATTAAAATAAATTAACAAGATAAAATGAAAAAAATTACCAAGAAAAATAACTCGAAAATTAAATTACAGAAATTTAAAGAAATTATAAAATAAAATTGAATTATAGAAACTTAAAGAAATTTAACTTACAAAAATTAAATTATAGAATTATTATTATTTTTTAATAAGGAAAAAATACAAGAAAATAAAAAAATTAATTCAATAAACTAAAAGAACTTACCTTCCAAGCAACGGTGCCAAAAACTTATTTTGCAAATTTTATTGAATTCGCAAGTACACGAATCTATTGTAGAATAGATTAATGGTGACGAGTGTCGATCCATAAGAAGGTAGATTTTAATTATGTATCGAATTAATTTTCTAAGTGAGTGATTGAAATTATACTGAAATTATCCTAAATTTAGAATTAGAATGGCGGGAATAATTAAAAATGACAACTATTATAATAAAGTACTTGGATATCTGGATCCATATCAACATATACCAGTGCTCAATATTCCTTATTAGTACCAATTAAATCATGAGGGAGAAATCCATTCCTCATGAACCACACTCTAATTGATATGATGCTAAACGCATATCATGCCAAACAGTAATAATTGTGTTATTACTATCTGTGGACGAACAGTCAAAATATCCACAGAAATTAGAGGAAAAGAGAAAATAAAATTTTCAATTAAGCCTACGGAATATATTGAGGCTTCACCTTCAACTTAAGCTTAAAAGAAAATTAGCTACTTATATTTGAATTAAGAGTAAAATTAAAATTTTACTAAAATATATAGAAAATATAAAATGGAGAAAGAATTAGAGAGAATGGAGCTTAATAAATGAACTCAGGGGTATTAAATTAGGGGAGAAAGCCCTCCTTTTATTGATACAATGAATAAATCATGACCATCGGATTAAAATAATTTAAACGCACAGGATTGCACCACGTGGCAAGTTCTGATTGGTTTAAACACATCATCAAGGCTATTATCCTATGTATATGCATGTGCCATACACACATTTTTTAAATCCACTAACATGCTGCCATATCATCAGTCAACAGTGCAGAAACACTTTAATCTAATAAGATTGTGATACCTTATCAGTTAAGCCACGTTATCAATCAATACCACATAATCAATCAATACCACATCATTCCTCCAATTAAATGCTGCCATGTCATTGGTCGATACTACATCATCAGTCAATGCTACATCATCGTATAGTATGTATGAACAGTGTCATAAATAGTACCATGAACAGTACCATACATGTGATTAGTGTCATATATTTGAACTCTGATATTTATACTTTTATATTCCTTCTAAGATTTTTGACTGTTTTGAGTTTAGATTTATTATTTGTTTTATTATCCAATGTCTCATTTATTGTTAAATGACCATGATGCCCCTAAAATTTATAAAATACTTAATTATAATAAAACACACATAATTAAAATCACAAGAGACTTGAATACATAAAAGTAAGGAAGTTAGTGGAACTTAAAATGTAAAATGATAATTTTTTCCTTTATAAAAATACATTTTTTAGCACTTAACGCTAATTTCATCACAAAAAATAAATTTCGTCACTAAAGGGTTCTTTTCATTGCAAAAGGGTGCTTTTAGCGACGAAATACTTCGTCACAAAAATCATTTTTTGCGACAAAAATTATCATCGCCAATACATGAATATGGCTTTAAATCATGGCAAAAAAAAAGGTTAAGGCAACGAAATGGTTCCTTTTGGCGATGATATGATTTCATCGCTCAAAATGTTTTCAGCGACAAAGTATTTTCGTCGCTAACAATTGTTTTTGTGATGAAATAATTTTGTCCAAAAAATTTGTTAATTTTGTCATAGAAAATTTGTTTTGACAATGAAATAATTTCGTCGTAGAAAATTGTTTTGGCGATGAATTGTTTTTGTCACCAAAAAGCTTTTTTGCCATGAAATTTTTTGTCACAAATAGTCTTTTTTATGAATATTATTTTGGACCCTAAATGTGGCTAAAAGCTATTTTTTAATTTTTATTATTAATCAAATCAATTAATTTTTTAAAAAATAAATTATTAATGAGATAAATAATTTAAAAAAGACAATGTTATTATTAACTTTTATAACTATAACTATAATAAAATCTCAACTACAAATTGCAAGTTCAAGCCACAAAAATACCTCATTCACAACAAACTATAATGAGGAGCCAAATTGGTTTGGTTCTAATGTTGTTAAAAATGATGTGACATTCTTTAGCTCCTTAGATAAATAATTAATCTTGCATTGCTGTGATTGTAACTGATTTTTATACTCTGCAACTCTTGCTCAGTTGTCTACAACCGATCCTGAGTTGTTTGCAATCGATCTTGACTTGTTTATAGCTAAGCTTGAGTTGTCTATAACTCATAAGGGGTGGTTTCTAATTCAGTGCCTAATGCCTCCTCATTGGAGATGGAACTTGAAAATATTGATGAGCTCGCCTTCATTTTGCAAGTCCCGTGTAATACTTGTCAGGATATCTCTTCATCACTAAATGGTTGAGGTCCCTCAGCTTGAGACAATTGGTTTAACTCAACCATTTTTTCCTATAAAGAAAAATTATTACTTTAAAATAAATTACATTATGTAACCAATCTTAAATTCAATAGGAATAGCAATCTTACGTGTGCAGATTGTGCCTTCGAATTGATCCATCTATTTTTCTCACTATAATGTGTAGAACAAAAAAATCTGAAAAAATTTATACTTCACTTAACTAAGAAGACCGTGACTAAAAATGTTTATAACATTAGAATGATTAACACTTTAAAATTATGATTTAACATAAATTGAAAGACATTATACCTCCTCACGATGAAACTTAAATAGTTTTGATCCTCCACGATGGTTGAAGGGAAGTTTACCACTATTTTTTACATTTATTTTGTACTTTTTCTAAAAATAATAGCAAAAAATAAGAATTTTCATGCTAAATAAGTAAAAATTAAAATATAAAAAGTACCTTTATAAAATTTTATCTAAATATCCCTATTTTACTAGATGTATTCAATTTTTATATATCAACAAATACATCAACATAGAACCACAAAAAATATATTAGACCAAAATTCACAAATAAATGAATTAATGAGCTCGATATCCATTATCATAAATTTCTAAAAACAAATCAGCATGATCTTCCCAAGTTCCAGTTTATCAAAGCCTATCAAAATACAATAAACACTTTCAACACTTCAAATAAAAATTTTTCATATCAGCTACTTCAACTTAACAAAATCAAACTTAGGGCCTTAGGCACTCTTCACCTTTTCACTACTCAAGTAAGTATCACTTAATTTATCTTTGAAAACAAGCATCATTTAATTAACTTACTGGCAACTTATAACACAAGTTTTGTTCAAAACAGTACAAGTTAGAAGCATCTGTTTAAAGCAATAATGAAAACAAATTTGATTAAAAAGAAAATATAGCTTCTAGTAAAAAAACTAAAAGGGTTAAAAGAAATAACATCTATAGTTTTTCTCTCTAGCAATAAAACCAACATGGAAGATTTCCATTCTATTGCTTTTTCAACAAAAATAACAAAAATACTCAACTTTCCACACAATAAAAAATTTAAAAAATTTCTTATTTCAATAATGTGCTTTCTCTTTCTTTTAAAAAACATATGCAACCTCAAAAATACTAAAGGTATATGATACATAGCTTGTGGCTTATTACTTAACTCATGAGTCTCATTCTCCCAAATGTCGCATAATTTATCTGAATCCACTTGTTTGACATCTTTTGGTAAATGTCTACATGCCTCACTTGGTGGATATTTTTTATAGGCCTTCCTCAATGTCTTGAATCGATAATTAGCATATCATTCACCCATTATTTTGTTCAAATAGCGCAAAATAATCAATTACAATATTATTAATATGTGATTGTAATTGATATATCAATTATAACACTGTTCTTAAAAAAATTTGAATACAAGTAAACATTTAAATAGATGACCCTCTCATTCCAAGGAATCTTCGACCATTATACTATGCCCAGTGAAGCACAAGTTCTAACAATTGTACCATAACTGTCAACCAATTCTTTACAATATGTTCTTTCTTGTTCCTCTGTAATTCGCAAAATAGTGACAACTATTCGACCTATCAACCTCACCATAGTCATTGTATTAAGACCTTGTGTAGGTCCTTGAGAGCTTTACACTTTTGGAGATGAGCCTATATAAAAGAAAAAATCACATAATAAACAAAAATAAAACCACACATATAATAATGAAAGAAATATTAATAGGAATTAGACAACTTATAGTTGAAGTTTATGATTTGTTACCTACACTGCTCTGAACATCTTGTGAATCCTCTATAGTGCAAGGAATTATGTCATCATGCAAAGCTGGAGTACTATGTGTAGAAGAAATAGATGCAACGGAATGTTTACGTAAACCTGGAGCCATTTGCAAGATAGAATATGCTGTTTAAAAATAAATAAAATTATAATAACTTAGAAAAGAAGAGAAAAATTTTTAAAAAATGCTACAAGAAAGATTTTAATTAACCAATTAGATTAATTCAATAGTAAAAACAAATATGAAATTATATACCCTATGTACTTCAATCCATATTATAATCATCTAATTTTATAAAAGTTCACAATTTGCAATATCTTCATCATTATCATCCAAAATTAGTTCAACAAATTCATCATCATGTAAAGATTTTTGCACAAGTTGGGCATCGATTAAATCTATAGCAACATCACCTCTCCTGAATGTTTGTTCACTGAAACTATCTTGCTGTGAAACAGACACTAGATAACCATCTGAGTTAGTACATTGGTCCCCGTCCTCTTTATATGCATCATGATCAATATTGTCATCATTCCCTTCATTTTTCTCTTGCACATCCCACACACCTTTTTGACTATTTTCCCCCACTTTCCATCCTTTACCAAGTGTAGGATCGTCAATATACATTACCAATTGTGCTTGATTTGCTAGTATAAAAGGATCTTTATTATACCATGTCCTAGTAACATTAATTGATGCAAGATGGTAACTTTACGTACTCTTTTCTTCTTCAAATCCACATCAAACCATTTACATTTAAATAAAACAACCTGACGCTATGAGAAATATACTAACTCAATGACATAAATTAAAACTCCAAAAAAATCAATGTTGTCATCATTGTGTGAACTAGGTACAAGCACTCCACTATTTTGGGTTGTACGACGATCATCCCTTTCATTTATAAGAAAACATTCACCATTAACACTCACGAATATTTATATACTCTAGGATTTAGCTCAAATGCCAATAAACATAGTGGGTGTTCATCATCTAAGGATCCTTAGGGACGCATTTCTCTCACCTAAGTGACAAACACATGTATCAAAACTTGATCACGCTAATATCAATTAATATTTTATAAAAAATAAATAATATCTTATAGTAAAGGAAAATACTTACACGTGACTCAAACCATTTCAGAAATAATTGTCCTTGACTTTTAAGCAAATTTGTTTTCCCCTTCATTTCTATCAATATTAGATGTTCACTATAACTAATAAAAATTCATTAATATACTTAATAAATTTTTATTACTAAGCACAAAAGCTAAAAAGAGTAACTCACTCTATGTATGATTGTACTTCTTCACAATTGTTTAGTATAAACCAGTGAGCTTATTAATATCATCTTGTGACAATTCTTTAAATCCAACTGGTCCAAATAGTAGGGCATTTTGTGAGAAAACTAAAAATTTATCCCCTTGATCCCCCTATTCGGATTTCTTTCAGGTCGATTAAATTTTGTTTCAATTTCATTGAGATACATTGAATAGAAAGTCAATACTTCATTAATAATGTAAGCCTCTGCAATCGATCCCTCTGGATGAGCTTTATTCCTGACATATTTCTTATATTTACCAAAAGCACTATTAACAATCAAAGTTATATTAGTTAGATATAATTGAATACTATAATGATATATGAAAAATGAACAATTACAATAGAATAATTACTTTTCAATTAGATACATCCATCAAAAGGCAACTGAACCACCATATCTTGCCTCCATAGGTAAATGTACAACTAGATATACCATTATGTCAAAAATGCTAGTGGAAAAATACGCTCAAACTTGCAAAGTATCAAGATAATTCTTTTTTCCACCTCGGTAATAATTTCTTCAGTCACTGTCTTCACACATAATTACCAGAAAAAATTACTTAACTCTAGAATGGCCTCACACACTTTTTTTTTTAAATGGGGACATATTATAATCAGAAGTAGTTTCTCCAATATGACATAACAATCATGGATTTTCAAACCAAACAACCTACCATCATTAACACTTACACATCTACCTATGTTTGATGTATAACCATCCGGAAACTTTATCGATTTCAAGAACTAACAAAATTTCTGCCTTTCTTTCAATGTTAAAGTGTAACAATGATGAGGCTTTAAGTACCCATTAGATTATAGTTTTAAGTGTAACTCTTTCTGAATACCCATATCTTTTAAGTCTTGTCTCGCCTTAATAGTATCTTTGGTTTTCCCATCAATGTTCAATAGTATCTTTGGTTTTCACATATGTTTTTCTCAATATGCATCACATTGAGATTGTGCCGAAGCTTTAACTTTGGCCAATACTCTACCTCAAAGAAAATACTTTTTTTAGTCCAGTTTAACTCTTCTAGCTTTCTTTTTCTTTTCTTATCTTTATTCCAGGTTTCAAATCCTTGACATGCTCAAATTGTTTCAAGATGTCATTCTTGAAATATTCTTTTGGTGGAGGATCCTATTGAGTGCTAGAAAATGTATATTTATAAAGGAGAAAATCATCATTTTACACTTCAAATTCTACTAATTTCTTTACTTTTATGTATTCAAGTTTCTTATGAATCTAATTATGTGTGTTTTATTATAATTAATCATTTTACATATTTTAAGGACATTATGGCCATTTCACAATAAACAAGACATTAGATGACAAAATGGACAATAAATCTGAACTCAGAATAGTCGAAAATCTTAGGAGGAGCATAAAAATATAAATGTCACTGTTCACATATATGGCACTATTCATAACACTGTTCATATATACTATACGATGACGTGGCATTGCGCAATGATGTGGCATTGACTGATGACGTGGTTTGATTGATGAGGTGTTACAATCTTATTCGATAAAAATATTTATGTACTGTTAATCGATGACGTGGAAGTATGTTAGTGGATCAGAAAAATGTACGTACGGTTCATGTATATACACGGGATAATAGCCTTGATGATGTATTCAAACTAATTAGAACTTGCCACGTGGTGCAATCCTGTGCATCTAAATTGTTTTAATCCGATGGTTATGATTTACTCGTTGTATCTATAAAAGAAGGGCTCCCCCCCTAATTTGATATCCTTGAGTTCAGTTTTTAGCTCCATTTTCTAAAATTCCTTCTATATTTTGTATTTTATTCGTATTTTAATAAAATTCTCATTTCATCCCTAGTTTAAATATGAGTAACTAATTTTCTTTCAAGTTTGGGTTGAAGGTGAAGTTCCAACATGTTCTATGGGCTTAATTGGTAAATTTATTTTATTTTTTCTCTAATTTTTATGGATGTTTTGACTTTTTGTTACCAGATAGTAATAACACAGTTATTACTGTTTGGTACGATAAGCCCTTAGCACCATATTAATTAAAGCGTCATTCATGAGGAGTGAATTTCCCCCTTATGATTTAATTGGTATTAATAAAGAATATTAAGCCCTGAAGCATGTTGATGCAGATCCAAATATCCAAGTGCTTTATTATAACAGTTGCATTTTTAATTATTTCTGTCACTTTAATTTAAAATTTATGATAAATTTACCATAATTTAACCACACACTTAAAAAGTTAATTCAACACATAATTAAAATTCACCTCCTCGTGGGATCGATACTCGTCACTATTAATCTATTTTATAATAGATTCATACATTTGCGAGTTCAATAAAATTTGCACAATAAGGTTTTGGCGTCATTGCCGGAGATATAAGTTATTTTAATTTATTGAATTAATTTTGTTGTTTATTTTTTCTGTAATTTAACTTTTGTAATTTAAATTTCTTTAAAATACTATAATTTAATTTAATTTTGTAATTTCTTTAAGTTTCTGTTATTTAATTTTTAAGTTATTTTTTGGTAATTTTTTTATTTTATCTTGTTAATTTCTTTTAATTAATTCATAGAATTAGTTTTTTAAGTAATTTTTTGTGTGGTTTACTTTTAAAATTGTTATTAAAAAAATTAAAATAAAAAAATAGAAAAAGTGAATTCGCAATTCCTGTAAATTAATTTCTTTTCTTTTTCTCTTTCAAAATTATTAAAAAACAAAAAATTAAAAAAGTTAAAATTAAAAAAATGAACCTGTAATTTATTTTTTATAATTTAAATTTCTTTAAATTTTAGTAATTCAATTTCTTTGTAATTTCTTTCAATCTCTATAATTTAATTTCTAGGTTATTAATTTATTAATTCATAGAATTAATTTTTTAAAGTAATTTTTAGTTGTTTTCTTTTAACCTTTTATTAAAAAATAAAAAAATAAATCAGTAATTTCTGTAATTTAATTTCTTTCCTTCTTTAAATTTCTATAATTTTATTTTCATGTTATATTAATTCGTTGAATTTATTTTTACAAATAATTTTTAGTATTCTTTTCTTGTATTGTTTTTATTCTTATAGAAAAATTCTACAATTTAACTTTTATTTGTAATTCAATTTCTTTGTAATTTCTTTAAATTTTTATAATTTAATTTTTTATTTACTTTCCTTGGTAATTTTTTTGTTTATCTTGTAATTTATTTTAGTTTTAGTTAATCTATTTCTTGTATTTTCTTTCTAGTACTTGAGTGTATATTCATAGTAGAGTGGTAACAGTGTCATAAGGTTAGTATCGTAAATTCTCCATCTTCTTTATTTTTATTAATTTTATTCTCATTTTTTATTCCAGTTTTTATGCATGGTCGAAGGTCGCAATTACCTAAGCTTGAACTTATAGACTTAGAATTGAAGAAAACACTTCGCACACACAAACATATCGCATTTAAAAATAAAATTGAAATGGATTTACAACGACAAGAACCACCACATGAGAGGTCATTTAATGACTATTTCAGTCCTTTAGCTAATTTAAGCATATCATGTATACGATACCCAAATGTAGTTGCTAGGATTTTTAAATTAAAACCTAGTATGCTAAATTGTCTCCTAACATTTTATGGCCTAGAAAATGAGGACCAATATAATCATTTCAATGATTTTCATACTGTTTGTTAAAATTTTAGATATGAGAATTTTTTAGATGATGATGTTAAACTCAGACTATTCCCATTTTCTTTAAAGGATAGAGCTCATTCATGGTTTAATACATTGCTTGTTAATAGCATTATATCATGGGAACAAATGGTTACAAAATTTTTAAATAAATACTTCCCAGTTCATAAAACTAACTCTATTCATACGGAAATTTCAGAGTTCATCCAAAGAGAAAACGAGCAATTTTTCAAAGTATGGGAGCGATTTAACGGGCTACTCTAGAAATGTCCACATCATGGATATGAAAAATGACACCAATGCCAATACTTTTTGAAGGAATTATTGTCAAATGTGCAAGAATGGCTAGTGGCAATAAGTGGAGGAGACCTAATGTCCAAAAATGCATAAAAAATTTGAGATTTCTTCCAGCGACAAGCGGATAATTCTCAACAACGGACTCGATCATTCAGGAACAATAAAAGAATTAAGGGAGTGAATGAGGTCCAAATTGACAACACAGAGAAGTCAAAGAAATGATTGAAGGACTTACCCAACAAATCACATCTTTAATAGTTGCTAAATCAACAGAACCACATGTTCGTGACTCATACCCAGATCAAACTAATGCCATAGGTATAATAAGAAAACCATCAAACTATAACCCTTACTCCAACACATATAACCCTAGATGGAGAGACCACCCTAATTTTTCGTGGTCTCAAGGATTCCAATAGAATGGACCAATAATTCCAACATCACTAATGTAACCAATTCCTCAAGTTTCACAACCCCCTCAGCCACCATTCAGACCTTACAATCAGAACTCAAATTATTCTCAACCTAGATCATGGGAAGATGCATTCTAAAATTTCAGGAATTCTACCTACTCTATAATCGAGCAACAAAACTACACCATTGATGGACTATGAAATGAGATGAGAGTAGGCTTTAACTTACAAACCCAATCAATTTCAAACCTTGAGAAGATGGTGGGTCAGCTTACCTCTTTAGTCCAAACCCTAGCAATGACTGTTGAGAAAGGTAAATTTCTAAGTCAACAAGTGTCAAACGCTAAAGGAGTGTATGAAGCAAGTATCAGTTCACTTCATCAACATGGAGAGGTCAAAGTCATCATGACCCTGCGAAAAGGAAAAGAAGTTAACAATAAAATGAAGATGCTAATGTCAAAAACAAATTAAATTGTACCTATAAATGCTAAGGACTCATCATCAGAAGAGAAAGAAAAAACCAACCCATGAGAATATGTTCCTAAAGCTCTATTTCCCTAGAGGTTAGCTAAAGCATAGAAGAAAAAATCCACAGGTGAGATTTTTAAAATATTCAAACAGGTAAGTATTAATATCCCTTTACTTGATGCTATAAAACAAGTACCATCTTATGTCAAATTTCGTAAAAATCTTTGTACTAAAAAGAGAAATATTCATATTCAAAAGAAGGCATTTTTAACAGAAAATGTTATTTCTATACTCTAACACAAAATTCCTTTAAAATGCAAAGACTCAAGCTCTCCCACTATCTCATGTAGTATAAGGAACCACACAATTGAGAATGCTTTATTGGACTTAGGAGCTAGTGTTAATCTATTGCCTTACTCAGTGTGTGTGAAATTTAGACTAGGAGAATTACACTAAACTCTGTGGTGTTGCAGCTTGCAAATTGATCTACGAAAATACCTCATGGTATTATGGAGGATGTGCTTATCCAGGTGGATAAGTTTATTTTCTTGTAATTGACACTCAATCAGTGCAAGATTCAAGGAAGCACATTCTCATTATCCTAAGCCGACCTTTCTTGGCAACTGCCAATGCTCACATTCAATGCAGGACTGGAAATATACAGTTGTCATTTGACAATATGATCATGGAACTAAATATTTTTAACATTGCCAAAAAACTTCACAATACAGATGATGAAATTATAGATGTCGATTTAATTGATGAATTAGTTGATCATAGTTTTTCTTTAATCCTTAAGGTTGACCCTTTACTAACATGTTTAACTCACTCTGGTTTGGATTTTAATATTGACAAATCGATTGATAAGGTTAATGCCTTATTGGATTCATCGCCATACATGGATATTAATAAATGGAAGATAAAGATAGAGCAATTAATACCATTAAGAGAAAATCTCATCCCATCATCAGAATCACTACCAAAGATTGAGCTCAAATCTTCACCTAACTCTTTGAATTCTACATTCCTAGGAGAAAAAAAATATTGTCAGAAATCATCTCATCTTCTCCCGATGACAAACAAAAGAATGCAGACATCATTGACCCCATCTTTGGTTAAAAAACAAGGATACAACTGATAAAATCAGAGGAGATTCGTAACGATAAAATGCTAAGGATTACAAAAAGCGAATAAAAATCTTTCATGACAAGCGGAGCACGAGAAAATTTTTCACACTAGGTCAAAAAATATTTTTATTCTATTCTCACAGGCACATTTCCCAAGTAAGTTATGTTCTCAATAGTCTGGTCCATTTACTGATTATACTATTTTTTCACATGGAGCCATTAAATTTAAGAATCCAAGGAATGGTGCAAATTTTAAAGTTAATGGTAAAAAAAGTAATAGAGAAAATAGCATAAAAGATTGAAGTGACCTGACATTTTTTTCTTTTTTCTCTTTCTATTTCTTTTCGGCGATTTAAAGTTTTCTTTTCTATTTTTAATTATTTTTGTGTAATTGTGTTTGTTTAACTACTAAGTTTCTCTTATCATATTTCCTCATGAATATCTTAACCAAAAAGCATCTCTTCAACATCTTAGACAGTTTCGATATATACAATCTCATCTCAGAGGTCAAATATGATTTTATAAAATATATCGTATCTGAAAGCTACAACCACCAATGTTATTTTTTATTTGCTTTTACGTGTGTTGTGTTTTTGCTAGATTTTTTTCTTTCTTTGGTGTGTTGTCATTTTTCATCCTAGTTAAGTGGCGGATAATGGTACTCCGTGATAATCAACGTTAGTTACTTCGGTTTTTCATAATAACTAATATTCTAAGTTGAAGGCATGGATAGAGATAAGATCTTAGCAAAACTTCACAAGAGATTTCCTTCATTTCCTCAGAATGCTCTCCTTACCATTTATAAAGCTCGGTCCGAACACATACGATTACTTATGAAAAATCATATCCTTGCTGACATCCGATGAATAATCGAAGCTAAAGTGTAGTTAGTAGGTAAGTTACCTTTTAAATTTATTGCATACATGCTTGGTTGTGGTAAAAGAATTATTTAAGAAAATGAAAAGCTCAAAAGCTCTTTAATGTTTGTGATAAGTGTAACAAACTGAGATGCGATAAAAAGTGATGTTCTTTAGGAATCCTGTCTATTAACAAGAAAGATAAGATTCAATTCATTAGAGATGGCTTGAATAAAGAGTCATTGGATGTATCCTTTTGTCTCTTGAAACACATCCAGTGGATACGTATAAAACGCAATACTCTAGTTATGGCCATTATTTCAGAAAGAATATGCAAACTATAGTTTCAAAAATCTGACTATAAATGACCCTATTTGTCAGTTTGTAAGAAAACTGGATGAGAAGCCTATCCTCAACCCATAGAGGGCATTCAAGCCATTTCTGAACATAAAACAAGAGGAAGATGTGAGACACAATCGTTACTACTTGTAAATATCATTTTATTTCAATGTTATTTTATTTCACTGTTGTTTAATGTTAAGTGTTAGAAAGTGTATATTTATAAAGGAGAAAATCGTCATTTTACACTTTAAATCTCACTAACATTGCTATTTTTATTTATTTAAATATTTTGTTATTTAATTATATGTATTTTATTATAATTATGTATTTTATGTATTTTAGGGGCATTACGATCATTTCACAATGAACGAGTGATCAGACAGCAAAACGGACGTCATATTTAGACTCAGGACGGTCGAAAACCTTAAAAGGAGCATTAAAGGAAAAAAGTCACTGTTCACATATACGGTACTGTTTACACATACGGTACTGTTCACGATAAATGGCGGAAATAATTAAAAATGTAACTGTTATAATAAAGCACTTGGGTATCCAGATCCGCATCAACATGCTCCATGGGCTAAATATTCTATATTAATACCAATTAAATCATAAGGGGGGATTCCACACCTCATGAACCACTCTCCAATAAGTATGGTGCCAAGGGCTTATCGTGCCAAATAATAATAACCTTGTACTAGGGTGCCGGTTTAACCAGAGCTGTATCTAGACAAGACTATTATTATTTGTCGACGAAAAGTCAAAACAACCACAAATATTAGAGGGGAAGAGAAAGTTTTATGTTATCACTATTTGCTTTGTCTTTTCACTATTTTCTTTTTCACTCTTGAGCCATATACCTCTCCTTCAACCATGTAAATATTTTCTTCTGTACTGCAACATCCAGGTGATATCTTCTAATCTCTACTTCTTTCCTTTAAAACATTGAGGACAATGTTTCGTTCTGGTTGGGGGGAGGGAATAGCTGATAATTTCTCCTTTATAAATATATGTTTTCAAGTTTTTAATGTCGAAGATGATTGAATATGGAGTGTAGTAACTCTAGAAACGCATTTTCTTTTTAAAATATTAATAATAATAAATTATTATTATTATTTGTTTTGACTTTTCGTCGACAAGACAAGACTATTATTATTTATCGACGAAAAGTCAAAACAAAAAAAAAATTCATTTTTCTTTAATTTTTCTGCATGTATGTTTTCTTTTTATGTTTAGAATAGGTTGGGGAGAAATAATTCTGTTTAAAAAAATATATATATTTTGTGAGTTCTTGATATTAGATGATATGATGACTTTTGAATTTTAGTATTTGTATTATCTTTGGTCTTGAGTGATGTTACACCATGTTGACTATTCTACATGTTGATGTTGGGGATAAATATGAGTTGCTTGAAAGAATGCACATGTCATAATAAATTCCAAGTGAGTTTTTGAGCCTATTAATTTTTCTTGGAGAGTAATTCTTTTTTCCCCATTCTTCATGTAGCTTAACAGTTTATTATTTCATACATGATCTCTAGATTTTCTTTGAGTCAATCCTTTAAAAAAAAAAGTGTGTGTTACTGCATCTAAATGCCCACTTAATTAGTAGATATGGAAGATTATTTAGAGTCCTAAAATCAACCTCCTCGTGGGATCGACACTCGTCACCATTAATCTATTATAGTCTAAAATAAAAGATAGTTATATGGGCAATTAAGATGCAGTGATGCATATAAAAAAAAATGAATGCATTGGGTTGACTAATACTTTATTTGAGATCATATTATTTCTAAGTTATGGGCATATTTCTTTATTATTTTCTCTCAATTTACCATTCATTGTAGTGACAAAATTTTATTGGGATTAATTTCTTTGTGAGAGTGTCACTACAATCGGTGAGATTTTGGGGTTGGATATGTCATTCTTGAAAGTGGCCTGATTACTATTGCTACAACAAAGTCTGCTGCACTGATGCATATGGATGGTTGATGTGGGTGTGATATTCCTTTAGACTGGAGATAATGCTTGTACTTTTATTTGATTGCTATCATTAATCTGATTGAATAAACACATGTGTTTCCTTTAAAAAAAAAAGTTTTGAATTTTATCTTCGCTTTATTTGCTAGGGATTAGCAATAAGCTGGTTGGGGGTATGTTGAGTGTTAGAAAGTGTATATTTATAAAGGAAAAAATCGTCATCCACAGTTCATAAGAAATCTAGCCCTATAAGATTGTAACACATCATCAGTCAATACCACGTCATCGGTCAATGCCACGTAAGCAGTTAATGCCACATAATTTATCCAATTAAATACTGCCACGTCATAGGTAGTTGCCACATCATCGGTCCGTATACATAAACAGTATCATAAACAGTACCATACGTATGAACAGTACCGTATGTGTGAACAATGACGTTTTTCCTTTAATGTTCCTCTTAAGGTTTTCGACTGTCCATATTTTTGTAATTTAAATTTTTGCAATTTAATTTTTGTAATTTAATTTTATTGTGTGATTTCTTTAAATTTCTGTACTTTAATTTTTGTTTTACTTTTCTTTGTAATTTGTTTTGTTTATCTTGTAATTTATTTTAATTTATTCGTAGAATTAATTCATAGAATTAGTTTTTTTAAGTAATTTTTTTGCTTTCCTTAAAAATTATAAAAAAATTAAAAAAATTAAAAAAAAGTGAATCTGTAATTTAATTTTGGTAATTTAAATTTCTTTAAATTTCAATAATTTAATTTCTTTGTAATTTCTTTAAATTTCTATAATTTAATTTTTGAGTAATCCCTCCAAAAAGTATTGGCATTGGTGCCATTTCTCGTACCCATGATGTGGACACTTTAAGAGTAGCCCATTAAATCGCTCCCATGCTTCGAAAAACTGCTCGTCGTCTCTTTGGGTAAACTCTGAAATTTTCCTGCGAATAGCATTGGTTTTATGAACTGAGAAATATTTATTTAAAAATTTAGTTACCATTTATTCCCATGATGTAATGCTATTAGCAGGCATTGTATTAAACCATGAACGAGCTCTATTTTTTAATGAAAATGGGAATAATTTAAGTTTAACATCATCATCTGAAAAATCCAACAAAGCATTCTCAATTGTGTGGTTCCCTATACTACATGAAATAGTGGGGGAGCCTGGATCTTTGCATTTTAGAGGCATTTTATGTTGGAGTATAGAACTAATATTTTCTGTTAGAAAGGCCTTTTTCTGAACATGAATGTTTCTCTTTTTAGTACAAAGATCTTTAAGAAACTTGGCATAAGATGGCACTTGTTTTATGGCTTCAAGTAAAGGGATATTAACACTTACCTGTTTGAAGATTTCAAGAATCTCACCTGTGGATTTTTCTTTCTTCCCTTTATCTAACCTCTGAGGAAATGGAGCTTTAAAAACATATTCTTGTGGGTTAGTTTCCTCTTTCTCTTCTGATGATAAGTGATCACGCCAATGCCATAGGTGTCATGAGAAAACCACCAAACTGCAATTCTTACTCCAACACATATAACCCTGGATGGAGAGACCACCCCAACTTCCCATGGTCTCAAGGATTCCAACAAAATGGACCATCAGCTCTACCTCCAACAATGCAACCAGTTCCTCAAATGTCTCAAGCCTCACAGCCACTATTTAGACCATACAATCAAAACCCAAACCATTCTCAACCTAAACCATGGGAGGAGACATTTCAAAATGTCAGAAATCTTACTAACTCCAAGATCGAGCAGCAAAACTGCACCATTGATGAGTTATGAAATGAGATGAGAGCGGGTTTCAACTCACAAGCTCAATCAATTTCGAGCCTTAAGAAAATGGTGGGACAACTTGCTTCTTCAGTTCAAACTTTGGCCATGACCGTTGAAAAAGGCAAATTCCCAAGTCAACCAGTGCCAAACCCTAAAGGAGTGCATGAGGTAGGTTCTAGTTCACCACAGCAGCATGGAGAGGTCAAAGCAGTGATGACCTTGGAGAGTAACTCTTGTTTGCCCATTCTTCATGTAGCTTAGCAGTTTATTATTTCATACATGATCTCTAGATTTTCTTTGAGTCAACCCTTTAAAAAAAAAGTGTGTGTTACTGCATCTAAATGCCCACTTAATTTCCATTAAAAAAAATTAATTCTGCATATAATTAAAATCAACCTCCTTGTGGGATCGACACTCGTCACCATTAATCTATTCTACAATAGATTCGTGCGCTTGCGAGTTCAATAAAATTTGCACAACATTTGATCACTTACATTTTTTTCTTTAATAATTTAATGCTATCATTATTTGCTTTATATTTTTACTATTTTCTTTTTGAGTCTCGAGCCATGTGTTTCACGAGTTATTTAACATACACATGATACCTCATTTACAGCTGTGAACCATTATCACCAAGATTCTTAAATATGACTTTTTTGTTAAAGCACTCACAAATTATTTTTTAGAAGTATCCAATGGCAGCTACTCCCAACAACCGAATCTAGAACATTTGTGTACTCTCTGGATTTAACTATGGCAAATATAAAGAATTTATTAAGGCAGCCGTAGATCTTGATCAAAGCATAACAGTTGGAAAACTACATTTGATTTACGGAAGAGGTGATCGAAGGTTATCAAATCTGGTTTTAGAAACCACTTATACCAGAGGGAGCCAAGTGTTCGGCATCATCACAATAATTCTGAAACCTTTTGGTTATTTGCTTGACTCACCAACTGGAGAAGAGTTAGTCGTTTCAGGTATGAAAGAAAGAATAACTGAAATGTTGAATCATACTGATGCCTTTATTTTTTTACCAGAAGATCTTATAACTCTAAAAGCACTAATGATATTAATATCTTCGTCCCATTTGAACATTCATCCAAAACTCATTGGTTTGTTAAATGTCAATAACTTTTATAATGGCTTTCTCGCATTTCTTAACCATGTAATAAAAAACTATTTCATTCCTTCTACAGTGAAAAAAATCTTTATTTGTGCTCACACTGTTAATGAGCAACTTGATCTGTTGCAAGCTTATAGACCAGAGCCACATCTTAAGACTTTAGTGTTAGAGTAGCTAACTAATAATGCTAGCAGTAGTCACAGTAAGAAGTACAAATTAGATTTAACTCTCCATTTGTAAATATTTTCTTCTATGTTACAGCACTTAGGTGATATCTTCTAATCTCTACTTCTTTCCTTTAAAACATTGAGGATAATGTTTCGTTTTGGTTAGGGAAGGGAATAGTTAATAATTATGGAATGTCTTAATCTTGATGATGTTTTTATAATTTTTTATTGTAGAAGCTAACTGTAGTTAACTTTTTACTCGAAGATGGCCGACTATAGAGTATGGTAACTCTAAAAATGCATTTTCGTAGTTATAAAGTTAAAAAAATTCAATCATTTTTTTACTTCATTTTAAGTGTGATTTTTCTAACTTTTTCTTTCTAATTTCTCCTTTATAAATATATTCTTTTAAAATTTTAAGTTGAAAATGGTTGAATATGGAATGTCGTGATTCTAGAAACGCATTTTCTTAGTTTTTAACTAAAAAAATATTTTAAAAAATATTTTTGCAGTCTTCTTTTTGATATGATGACTTTTAAATTTTAATATTTGTATTATGCTTAATTTAAGTTTTGTTACACCATATTTGCTACTCTACATGTTGATATCAAAGACAAAAATATGAGTTGCTTGAAGAATATACATGTTATAATAAATTCCAATTGAGTTCTTGGAGAGTAACCCTTTTTACTATTCTTTATACAACTTAGCAGTTTATTATTTGATACACGATCTATAAATTTCTTTTGAGTCAACTTTCTAAAAAAAAGTGAAAAAAATTTTTGTGTTGCTACATCTCAAAGTTTATCTAACTAGTAGATATGAAAAATTAGTTAGTGCCCTAAAAGATAATGGAAAAACCATCTTTGACCTGTTTGAACCTTTATAGCCATCTCTTTTATGAAATATCCTTAGTTAACTCTTTTGAGCCTTTAAAAAAAATTATTATCATTTTCTTTGTTAACTTATTATCTTGACCCAACTTTGATCTAAAATATTATTTAATGTCGTACAAGTTCCATCACCCATTCATGTTTAAAAAAAATAATTATTTTGTTCAATAAAATTGTATCTTAGTAAAAAAAAGAAAAAGGAAAAAAATTAAAATTTATATATTAGTTTTTTAAAAAAGAGAAATATACTATGTAATCTTTACAAAAAAAATATTATTTTTTTCTCAAATATGTATTTTATTATTCTTTCCCTATTTTTTTGTTTTTATTCGCTATGTCTTTAGCCTACGTTATGTCCTAATAAAAGTCTGTCTTGACTTTAGAGAACTATAGTCTGAAGTAGAAACTAGTTACAGGGGCTATAAAGATGTAGTGATGCATAAAATAATTATATATATATATATATATATATATATATTGATCTAACTCACATTTTATCTTGAGATCGTATTATTTCTAAGCTATGAGTACATTTATTTTATCTTAGTGAGAGTGTGTGATATTACTTTAATAATTTCTCTCAATTTACCATTCATGGAAGTGACTATTATTATTAGGTTTAATTTCTTTGTGAGAGTGTCACTACTAGTGAGATTTTAGGGTATTTATATGTTATTCTTGAAAGTAGTTTGATTACAATAGTTATAACAAAGTTTACTAGATTGATTCATGTGGATGGTTGATTTGGAAGTAATATTTCTTAAAGACTGGAGATAATGCTTACACTTTTATTTGATTTATATCATAAAGTTTAATTAAATAAACATGATAGTTCAAAAAACAAGTTTTGGGTTTGAACTTAATTTCGTTTAATTTACTAAGGACTAATAATAAACTAGTTAGGTTGTGTGTTGAGTGTTAGAAAATGTATATTTATAAAGGAGAAAATCGTTATTTTACACTTCAAGTTCTACTAGCTTCTTTACTTTTATGTATTCAAGTTTCTTGTGAATTTAATCATGTATATTTTATTATAATTAAGTATTTTGCGTATTTTAGGGGCATCATGGTTATTTTACAATAAACGAGACATCAGATGACAAAACGAATGGTAAATCTGAATTCAGAACGGTCGAAAAACTTAGGAGGAACATAAAAATATAAATGCCATTGTTCACATATACGGTATAGTTTATGGTACTTTTCATGACACTATTCATATATATTGTACGATGATGTGGCATTGACCAATAATATGGCATTGACTAATGACGCGACTTGATTGATGAGGTGTCACAATCTTATTACATAAAAATATTTATGCACTATTGACCGATGATATGGCAATATATTAGTGGATCAGAAAAACATGCGTACGGTACATGCATATACCCGGGATAATCAAAACTTGCCGTGCGGCGCAATCCTATACATCCAAATTGTTTTAATCTGATGGCCATGATTTACCGTTGTATCTATAAAAGGAGGGCTGTCCTCTTAATTTGACATTCCTGAGTTCAATTTTTAGTTCCATTTTTTGAAATTCCTTCTCTATCTTGTATTTTCTTTATATTTTAGCTAATTTTCTTTCAATCTTGGATTGAAGGTGAAGTTTTAACATATTCCATGAGCTTAATTGGTAAATTTATTTTATTTTTCCCTCTAATTTCTGTGGATGTTTTGACTTTTCGTTAATGATAGTAATAACATAGTTATTACTATTTGACACGATAAGTCGTTAGCATCATATTAATTAGAGTGTGGTTCATAAGGAGTGGATTTTCCCCTCGTGATTTAGTTGGTATTAATAAGGAATATTGAGCCCTGGAGTATGTTGATGCAGATCTAGATACCCAAGTGCTTTATTATAATAGTTGCATTTTTAATTATTCCAGCCATTTTAATTCAAAAATTATGATAAATTTATCATAATTTAACCACTCATTTAAAAAGTTAATTCAATGCATAATTAAAATTCACCTCCTCATGGGATCGACATTCGTCACCATTAATCTATTCTACAATAGATTCGTGCACTTATGAGTTCAATAAAATTTGCACAACAGATCCCTTTCTATCTCCCTATTAAACTCCAAACTCCTACTCATGAATGGCCACGTGGCAAGAATATGCGATGCCCCATGTCACCTATTTTATCTCGCAACTTTACAAAGGAAGTTTTTTCATTACACACAAGACAAGCTTTGTACCCTTTTGTGCTCTATCCAGACAATGCACCATATACGGGAAAATCATTAATTGTCCATAATAATGCAGCACATATCAAAAGCCTACAATTAGTTGAAGCATCATAGGTATCTATGCCAACAACCTATAATTCCTTTAATTCATCAATCAAAGGCCTTCAATAAACATCAATGTCTCTCCTTGGTGCATGAGGTCTTGGTATGAGCAATGACATGAACATGAATGGATCTTTCATTGTAATACTTTACCTTTATGATCGTAACTAAAGTGGTTAAATCAGGTGTAACATTAAGTATTTGTGGAAACGATTTCAAAATAAGCATTTTATAAATATTGTACACAAAAAAAAGTTTGTTACATAAAAACTATACAAAAGGGTTTGTCACACCAAAAACTTTGTTACAAAATTCACAAAACAAGCTTGTGGTATTTATGCTTAGATAGGAATATAGTTGAGCCCGTTATATAACCCAAGCTCTGTTATGTCCATATGCACCTTGCCTTGGTTGGGACTTAGCATCAGCTTTTTCCTACTCAGTTCCTACAATGTAAGGACTACGTGAGCTAATGCCCAGTAAATAAACACTTGATGCATGTATTACCTATCATGCACATGAATGACTTTATGAAACAAGTACTGAAGCTTTTACATGAACTTTGAAATATAAAGAACGATATTAGGGCCCTAGGTTTGTTGTACTACAAGGCTAGCATTCTATAACATGCCTTTGGACTTAAATTAATTGATCCGTTGGGTATTACATATCGTCGTCCTAAAAAGATCTCTTTTCTTAGCTTAAAGAGCTTGCCCTCTTTATGAATGCTTGCCACCTAGTACTACAGCATCCCTTTCTTTTTTAAATTCATTAAAATATCTTTTTATTAAATTACTCATGAAATGCATGAGACTAATGTAACTTATGCCACAGCATGTAAATTTTCCAATCATACAATAAAGCAAAACATGAAACTAATTTAAGACAACATCTAACATAGGCGACAGTGCTGTCCATACAGAAATTAAAGAATTAAAATTATAATATAGGCGGTATGGCCGACCATGTAAAGAGTAATAACAACATCAAATTTTAGACGGCAGTGCTAACTATGACATGATAAAATAAGAGCATCATATTTAGGCGGCATAGCCGACCATCCAATCAAGTAAGTAGTAAGCATAATATCCTAGGCAGCATAACCAGCCATATGAGGATGATATCATGATGTAGGCGGCATAGCCAGCCATGTGGGATTTAACAATTTCTAATCACACCATAATAATAATCATTATAAGCTAAGAGATTATTTAAAACTAAACCTAGCATAAAAGAATTATTACTTAGAGCTAATTTAACATATTGTCCTTACATTATAGTTGAAGTGAAGTGTTACTTACTTGTTTTCTTTGATTCTCCTAAACCTTCCTTCCTAAACTTGAAAATTTCTTTACTAGTGATGCTTTGGCTTAGAATGGTAAAAGATGAGATTTCTAGGGTTTTTAGAAAATGCAAGGGCTAAGGGGTATTTATAGAGTTTCCTAAGGTCCATGTGTGGCTAGGATTTTGCCACTATATCATTTGATTAATGGTGGAGATTTACTGCTCCATAAATATCTTAGTGATTTCTAGAATGTTAAGATTTTGCCACCTAACACTTAATTAATGGTGAAGATTTATCTATTTATAAATATCTTAGTAATTTATAGAATTTCTAAATCTCTACAATATTTTTATTACATCATCACTTATGTCATTATTTATGTCATCATTACTTTTAAATTATTAATATCTTTCTATAAATATCTTAGTAATTTCTAGAATTCCTAATATCTCTACAATATTACTTATGTAATTATATTATTATACATTATTATTATTATTATTCTTATAATAAATGCTTAAGGGAGTTTGTTGGGTTAATTATATTATATCTAAGTAAGAAGATTGTACCTCACATTCATATACTTCTACGGAGGTAGATTGTAAGCCATCAATATAACAGGCCACATACTAGTGGAGTTATACATGCTTGCAAAAGAATTAAATCCACCAGTTACAAGTCTCATCCTCACATTATATGGGTCTTTTGCAAATGTAGGATATGATCTATCAAAATCCATCCAAACCTCACTGTTGAGTGTTAGAAAGTGTATATTAATAAAGGAGAAAATCGTCATTTTACACTTTAAATCTCACTAATATTGCTACTTTTATTTATTTAAGTATTTTGTTATTTAATTATATATATTTTATTATAATTATATATTTTATGTATTTTAGGGGCATTACGATCGTTTCACAATGAACGAGTGATTGACAGCAAAACGGACGTCATATTTGGACTCAGAACGGTCGAAAACCTTAAGAGGAGCATTAAAGGAAAAACGTTATTGTTCACATATACGGCACTGTTCATATGTACGGTACTGTTCACGGCACTGTTCACGACACTGTTTATGTATACGGACCGATGATGTGGCAACTACCTATGACGTGTCAGTATTTGATTGGACGAATTATGTGGTATTTACTGCTGATGTGGCGTTGACCGATGACGTGGCATCGACCGATGATGTGTCACGATCTTATCTGACTAAATTTCTTATGTACTGTAGATCGATGACGTGGCAGCATCTCAATGGAGCAAAAATCGTGTGTACAGTACATGCGCGTACATGGGATTATTTACTATTCAGGCGGCGTTACTGTACAAATGTTGACTGTTGACTGTTGACTGATGACATGGCGCAATCCTGAGCAGCCGAATTGTTTTTAATCCGATGGTCACGATTCACTCAATGTATCTATAAAAAGAGGGCTCTCCCCCCCTAATTTGATACCCTTGAATTCATTTTTAAGCTTAGATTTCTGAAATTCCTTCTCCTTCTTGTAGTTTCTTTGTATTTTAATAAAATTTCCTTTTTTATTCTTAGTTAAAATATGAGTAACTAATTTCTGTTTGAGTTTGGGTTGAAGGTAAAGTCTCAACATATTTCATGGGCTTAATTTGGTAAATTTACTTTCTCTTCCCCTTTAATATTTGTGGTTGTTTTGACTTTTCGTCGACAAATAATAATAGTCTTGTCTAGATACAGCTCTGGTTAAACCGGCACCCTAGTACAAGGTTATTATTATTTGGTACGATAAGCCCTTGGCACCATACTTATTGGAAAGTGGTTTATGAGGTGTGGAATCCCCCCTTATGATTTAATTGGTATTAATATGGAATATTTAGCCCATGGAGCATGTTGATGCGGATCCGGATACCCAAGTGCTTTATTATAACAGTTACATTTTTAATTATTCCCGCCATTTTAATTCAAAATTTAGGATAAAATCACCATAATTTAATTGTTTCCATTAAAAGAAAATTTATTCGGCATATAATTAAAATCAACCTCCTCGTGGGATCGACACTCGTCTCCATTAATATATTCTACAATAGATTCGTGTACTTGCGAGTTCAATAAAATTTGCACAACAAGTTTTTGGCGCCGTTACCGGGAGGTAAGTATTTTAATTCGTAGAATTATTTTTTTTTGTTTTTTTTATTTTCTTGTATTTTTTTCCTTATAAAATTAATTATTCTATAATTTAATTTTTGTAATTTAAATTTTTGTAATGTAATTTTATTCTGTGATTTCTTTAATTTTTTGTACTTTAATTTCTGCTTTATTTTTCTTTGTAATTTTTTTTATGTTGTTAATTTATTTTAATTAAATTGTAGAATTAGTTTATAGAATTATTTTTTTTAAGTAATTTTTTTTGTTGTTGCTTCCTTTAAAAAATTTAAAAAAATTACAAAAAAAAATTAAAAAACAAGTGAATCTGTAATTTAATTTTTGTAATTAAAATTTCTTTAAATTTCAATAATTCCATTTTTTGTAATTTCTTTTTTTTCTATAATTTAATTTCTAAGTTATTTTTCTTTGTAATTTTTATTTATTTTGTTAATTTATTAATTTGTAGAATTAATTTTTACTTTTAGTTGCTTTCTTTTAAAATTTTTGTTTCCTTGTAATTTAATTTCGTTTTCTTTTTCTCTTCTTTATATTTCTTTAATTTAATTTCTCATTCTTCATTGTAATTTATCTTATTATTTTATTTCTAGTTAATTTATTTCTTGTATTTTCTTTTTAGTACTTGAGTGTATGTTCAGAGTAAAGTTGTAACAACGTCACAAGGTTAGTATCGTAATTTCTCTCTCTTCTTTATTTTTATTTGTTTTATTTTCATTTATTTTGTTATTTGCATGCACGGTCGAAGGTCATTATCACCTAATCTTGAAGCTTTAGACCTCGATTTGGAAAAAATACTTCGAACGCACAAACACACTGTCTTTCAAAAGAAACTTAAAATGGATTTGCAAAATCAGCAACAAAAACCACAAGAGAGGCCGTTTAAGGATTATTTTAGTCCTTTAGCTAATTTGAGCACATCATGCATAAGGTACCCAAATGTAGCTGATAGGAGTTTTGAATTAAAACTTAGTGTGCTAAACTGTCTCCCTACATTCTATGGCCTAGAAAATGAGGACCCATATAATCATCTGAATTGATTTTCATGCTATTTGTCAAACTTTTAAATACGAGAATTTTTCAGATGATGATGTTAAACTTAGATTATTCTCATTTTCATTAAAAGATAGAGCTCGTTCATGGTTTAATACATTGCCTGTTAATAGCATTACATCATGGGAACAAATGGTAATTAAATTTTTAAATAAATATTTCCCAGTTCATAAAACCAATGCTATTCGCAGGGAAATTTCAGAGTTTACTCAAAGAGACGACGAGCAGTTTTTCGAAGCATGGGAGCGATTTAATGGGCTACTCTTGAAGTGTCCACATCATGGGTACGAGAAATGGCGCCAATGCCAATACTTTTTGGAGAGATTATTGCCACATATGCAAGAATGGCTAATGGCAACTAGTGGAGGAGAGTTAAGGTCCAAAAGCGCATCAGAGATTTGGGAATTCTTTCAGCGGCAATCGGATAATTCTCAACAACGGAGTCGATCACTCAGAAATACCAGGAGAATTAAAGGAGTGAATGAGGTTAACATTGGTGAGTAAAGCTCAGGAATTAAAGAAATCAAAGAAATGGTCGAAAGCCTTGCTCGACAAATAGCATCTTTGACAACTGCTAAATCAACAGAGCCACATGACCATGACTCATATTCAAATGAAGCCAATGCCATAGGTATCATGAGAAAACCATCAAACTACAACCCTTACTCCAACACATATAACCCTGGATGGAGAAATCACCCCAATTTTTCATGGTCTCAAGGATTCCAACAAAATGGACCATCAGTTCCACCTCTATCAATGCAACCAGTTCCTCAAATGTCTCAAGCCTCTCAACCACCATTCAGACCATACAATCAGAATCCAAACCATTCTCAACCCAAACCATGGGAGGAGACATTCCAAAATGTCAAAAATCTTACTAACTCCAAGATCGAGCAGCAAAACCGCACCATTGATGAATTACGAAATGAGATGAGAGCAGGCTTAAACTCACAAGCCCAATCAATTTCTAATCTCAAGAAAATGGTAGGCCAACTTGCCTCTTCAGTTCAAACCCTAGCAATGACTGTTGAGAAAGGCAAATTCCCAAGTCAACCAGTACCAAACCCTAAAGGAGTGCGTGAGATAAGTTCTAATTCACCACAGCAGCATGGAGAGGTCAAAGCAGTGATGACCTTGCGAAAAGGAAAAGAAGTCGACAACAAATTGGAGATGCCAAAATCAACTCAGATTATACCAGTGAACACTAAGGAATCATCATCAGAGGAGAAAGAGGAAACCAACCCACGAGAATATGTTCCTAAAGCTCCATTTCCTCAGAGGTTAGCTAAAGGGAAGAAAGGAAAATCAACAGGTGAGATTCTTGAAATCTTCAAACAGGTAAGTGTTAACATCCCTTTACTTGAAGCCATAAAACAAGTGCCATCATATGCCAAGTTTCTTAAAGACCTTTGTACTAAAAAGAGAAATATTCATGTTTAGAAAAAAGCCTTTCTAATAGAAAATATTAGTTCTATACTCCAACATAAAATGCCTCTAAAATGCAAAGATCCAGGCTCCCCCACTATCTCATGTAGTATAGGGAACCACACAATTGAGAATGCTTTGTTAGATTTAAGAGCTAGTGTAAATCTGTTGCCTTACTTAGTGTTTATGAAACTTGGACTGGGAGAATTACACCCAACTCCAGTGGTGTTACAGCTTGCAGATCGATCCATGAAAATACCACGTGGTATTGTGAAGGACGTGCTTATTCAGGTAGATAAGTTTTATTTTCCTGTTGATTTCATTGTAATTGACACTCAACCAGTGCAGGATTCAAGGAAGCACATCCCCATTATCTTGGGTCGTCCATTTTTGGCAATTGCCGATGCTCACATTTAATGTAGGACTAGAAATATACAGTTGTTTTTTGGCAATATGACCATGGAACTAAATATTTTCAACATTGCCAAACAACCTCACAGTACTGATGATGAAATTGTAGATGTGGATTTAATTAATGAATTGGTTGATCATACATTTCCTTTAAACCTTAGTGATGACCCTTTACTTATATGTTTAACTCACTTTGGTTTAGATTTTAATATTGACAGGTCGATTGATGAGGTTAATGCCTTATTGGATTCATTGCCATGCATGGATATTGATAAATGGAAGACAAGGATAGAGCAATTGGCACCATTGAAAGAAAATCTCATCTCATTATCAGAATCACCACCAAGAATTGAGCTCAAACCTTCACTCGACCCTTTGAATTCTACATTCTTGGAAGAAGAAAAATATTGTCAGAAATCATCTCATCCTCTCCTGATGACAAATGAAAGAATGTAGACATCATTGAACCCATTTTTGGTTAAAAAAAGAGGATACAACTGGCAAAACCAGAGGAGATTCGTAACGACAGAAATGCTAAGGACTACAGAAAGCGAATGAAAATCCTCCGTGATAAGCAGAGCATTAGAAAATCTTTCACACCAGGTGAGAAAGTATTTTTGTTCAATTCTCAAGGGCACATTTCTCCAAGTAAGTTACGCTCTCAATGGTCTGGTTCATCTACTGATCATACTGTTTTTTCACATGGAGCCATTAAATTTAAGAATCCAAGGAACAGTGTAATTTTTAAAGTTAATGGTCATAAAAGTAAAGTCATATCACGAATACCAACCAAGTGGAGAAAACAGCACAAAACATTAAAGTGACCTGAATTTTTTTTTCTTTCTGTTTCTTTTCGGTGATTTAAAATTTTTTTAATTATATTTTTGTAAGTTTAACTATTATTATTATTATTATTATTATTTTGAATAAATGTACCAGAATGATATGCAATAAAAAATCATGTTCTTTAGGAATGGTGTCTGATAACAGAGAAGATAAGATTCAATTCATTAGGGATGGCTTGAATAAGGAGTCATTGGATGATATCCTTTTATCTCTTGAAACGCATCCCAGTGGATACGTCCAAAATGCAATACTCCAGTTATGGCCATTATTCCAGAAAGAATATGTAAACTATAGTCTCGGGAATCTGAGTATAAAAGACCCTATTTGCCAGTTTGTAAGAAAACTGGATGGGAAGCCTATCCTCGACCCATAGAGGGCGTTCAAGCCGTTTCTGGACGTAAAACCAGAGGAAGATGTGAGCCACAATCGCAACTACTTGTTAATATTTTCTTCTGTATTGCAACGCTCAGGTGATATCTTCTAATCTCTACTTCTTTCTTTTAAAACATTGAGGACAATGTTTGTTCTGGTTGGAGGGAGGGAATAGTTGATAATTTCTCCTTTATAAATATATGTTTTCAAGTTTTTAAAGTCGAAGATGGCTGAATATGGAGTGTAGTAACTCTAGAAACGCATCTTCTTTTAAAAAAAAATTCATTTCTCTTTAATTTTTCTGCATGTATGTTTTCTTTTTATGTTTAGAATAGGTTGGGGGGAAAGAATTCTGTTAAAACAAAAATTTTTGTGAGTTCTTGATATTGGATGATATGATAACTTTTGAATTTTAGTATTTGTATTATCTTTGGTCTTGAGTGATGTTACACCATGTTTACTATTCTACATATTGATGTTGGGGATAAATATGAGTTGCTTGAAAGAATGCACATGTCATAATAAATTCCAAGTGAGTTTTTGAGCCTATTAATTTTTTTTGGAGAGTAACCCTTTTTGCCCATTCTTCATATAGCTTAGCAGTGTATTATTTCATACATGAGCTCTAGATTTTCTTTGAGTCAACCCTTAAAAAAAAAAGTGTGTGTTACTGCATCTAAATGCCCACTTAATTAGTAGATATGAAAGATTATTTTGAGTCCTAAAAGATGATAGAAGGCCATTTTTGACCCGTTTGAGCCTTTCTAGCCGTCCCTATTATATAATATCCATAGTTAGCCCTTTTGAACATTTTATAAAAAAAAACCTTTTCTTTATTAACCTATCAACCTGACCCACTCCAATTCGGAGTATTACCCGATATCATACAAGTTTCATCCACCTATTCATGTTTGAAAAAAAATAATAAATAATTATTTTGTTCAGCGAAGTTGTGCTACATAAAAAAAAGAGAGAAAAAAGAGAAAAAAAGGAAGAAAAAGAAAAAGAAATATAATAGCAATAAATAAGTAAAATGTATCTTGTAATTTCTAAAAATTCTTGAACTTTCTCTCAAACATATATATTTTGTTCCCTATTTTTCTTTCTTTGTTAGCCATGTCCCTAGCCTACGTTACGTCTTAATAAAAGTCCTTAATTTTAAGGCATGATCGTCTAAAATAAAAGCTAGTTATATGGGCAATTAAGATGTAGTGATGCATATACAAAAAAAAATGAAAAAAAATGAAAAAAATGAATACATTGGGTTGACTAATACTTTATTTGAGATCATATTATTTCTAAGGTATGGGCATATTTTTTTCATCTTGGTATGATATTTTTTTATTATTTTCTCTCAATTTACCATTCATTATAGTGACAAAATTTTATTGGGATTGATTTCTTTATGAGAGTGTCACTACAACCGGTGAGATTTTGGGGTTGAATATGTCATTCTTGAAAGTAGCCTGATTACTATTGCTACGACAAAGTCTGCTAGACTGATACATATGGATGGTTGATGTGGGTGTGATATTCCTTTAGACTGGAGATAATGCTTGTACTTTTATTTGATTGCTATCATTAATCTGATTGAATAAACACATGTGTTTCCTTTAAAAAAAAAGTTTTGAATTTTATCTTCGCTTTATTTGCTAGGGACTAGCAATAAGCTGGTTGGGGGGGTATGTTGAGTGTTAGAAAGTGTATATTTATAAAAGAGAAAATCGTCATTTTACACTTTAAATCTCACTAACATTGCTACTTTTATTTATTTAAGTATTTTGTTATTTAATTATATGTATTTTATTATAATTATGTATTTTATGTATTTTAAGGGCATTACGATCGTTTCACAATGAACGAGTGATCAGACAGCAAAACGGACGTCATATTTGGACTCAGAACGGTCGAAAACCTTATAAGGAGTATTAAAGGAAAAAGTTACTGTTTACATATACTGTACTGTTCATACGCACGATACTATTCATGGTACTGTTCACGACACTGCTTATGTATACAGACCGATGATGTGGCAACTACCTGTGACGTGGCAGTATCTGATTGGACGAATTATGTGGTATTGACTGCTTATATGGCGTTGACCGATGACGTGACATCGATCGATGATGTGTCACGATCTTATCGGACTAAATTTCTTATGTACTGTAGATCGATGACTTGAAAAATCGTGTGTACAGTACATGCGTGTATATGGGATCATTTACTATTCAGGCGGCATTACTGTACAAATGTTGACTGTTGACTGATGACGTGGCGCAATCCTGAGCATCCGAATTGTTTTTAATCCGATGGTCACGATTCACTCAATGTATCTATAAAAAGGGGGCTCTCCCCCCCTAATTTGATACCCTTGAATTCATTTTTAAGCTTAGATTTCTAAAATTCCTTCTCCTTCTTGTAGTTTCTTTGTATTTTAATAAAAATTTCTTTTTTTATTCTTAGTTAAAATATGAGTAGTTAATTTCTTTTTGAGCTTGGGTTGAAGGTGAAGTCTCAACATGTTCCATGAGCTTAATTTGGTAAATTTACTTTCTCTTCCCCTTTAATATTTGTGATTGTTTTGACTTTTCGTCGATAAATAATAATAGTCTTGTCTAGATACAGCTCTGGTTAAACCGGCACCCTAGTACAAGGTTATTATTATTTGGTACGATAAGCCCTTTGCACCATACTTATTGGAGAGTGGTTCATGAGGTGTGGAATCCCCCTTATGATTTAATTGGTATTAATATGGAATATTTAGCCCATGGAGCATATTGATGCGGATCCGGATACCCAAGTGCTTTATTATAACAGTTACATTTTTAATTATTCTCGCTATTTTAATTCACAATTTAGGATAAAATCACCATAATTTAATTGTTTCCATTAAAAGAAAATTAATTCGGCATATAATTAAAATCAACCTCCTTGTCGGATCGACACTCGTCTCCATTAATCTATTTTACAATAGATTCGTGCGCTTGCGAGTTCAATAAAATTTGTACAACACTCACCATGTACTGGATGTTTGAAAATATCATTTGTACCCACTCGTTTCTCATGATGCCATCTCATATCACTTGCTATGTGTCCCGACATAAATAATCGTTGTAGTCTAGGTTTTAAATGAAAATGCCATAAAATTTTATGTGGAACATTTTTCCCTTAACTACAATATTTATATCACGGTTCACCACATATTAGACATTAATCAAGTGATTCATTTTCTTTCCAAATCAACATACAATCATACTTGCAAGCATGAATAACTTCATAGCTTAACCCCAATCCTTTCAACATATTTTTGACATCATGTAGGTTTCCTGGAATCTCAGTTCCCTCAGGTAAGAATTGAATCAATAATTTGAGTAACATATCCATTGATTTGTTACTCCACTGATTAAGGCCTTTTATATGCATTAACCTGACAATAAAACTAAATAATGATAATCGTGCTCTAGAGAAAGGCATCTTATGAGCATCATTTAACAAGCCACTCACTTCACAAGTATTTAAATCCTCAATTTCGAAAGGAAATGTGTATGCATCAACAGTAGGTGGTTCTGCATCAAAGTCTAACATTGGACCCCATAAATCATCGAGAATATTAAATGTGTCATTATGATCATGGGCAATATTACTATTTTCTATAGCTTCTAATTCTTTCTTAGATGAAAGTGAACGAGACTCACATTTTTCACCATGGTAAACTCATATATCATATGTAGGTGAGATCCCCGACTTGTATAAATGATCATAAACTACATTTAATGGTCTAAAAATTGCATTCAAACACTTTTGACATAGACAATGGACACAATTATTCTCATCTACACACTTTGCTGTAGCTCTCATAAATGAATTAACACCGTCTCGATATTCATCACAAAGTTTATTTCTAAGAGACATCCAACTTTTATCTGTTATTGACATTTTAACCAAATCAAATCCTGTTCATATTAGTGGTTCATTAATTTCTAAACAATTTTTCATTAAAAATTATTTAGGAACAAACAAAAAAGTATATAAGCACTAAATTACATAAAATAGGTATCTTAAAACAACAATCTACGATTTTAATATGCAACCAGCAAAATTAACAATAAAATTACATAAAACAATAGAAAAAGCACAAATAACATATTTATGCAATAAAAAATAGTAGAAATAGTAATAAATTACAATAAATAATAGTAAAAAGTTACCTAAACAACAAAAAAAATACCAAATAAAAACTTATCCAATAAAAATTATAAAATAGCAGCAAACAATAGTTAAAAACAATAGAAACTCACATTAAATTTTTTGTATTATGCTCACTAATAGCTATAAGTGCTAAACAGATATTTGCTGGAAGATTTAAGAATTGTCTATCATCTTCTCTATAGAAAATAAGTAAATAACAATTGAAACAGCAAAATAATAGTAAATAACAGTAAAAGGTACCAAAACAACAGTAGAAAAATAATAGATTATTTAGTAAAAATAGCAAAATAGCAGCAAACAACAATTAATATAGTAGAAACAACAGAGTCAGCAATAAGTAACAGTAAATTTAATAGAATAAATCTAACAAAATGAAACTTCTCAAATTTGAAGTAGACATATAAATGAACAACATATTAAAATTTGAGATTATTCTGATATCGTTAGGCTAGTGTTTGATGGGATGAAAGATATTAATGAATAGTTATGTCAAAATAAGTTACGACAAAGGCAACATAGTTTAAAAAATCATTAAAAAAGAATACAAGTTCAATCAAAAAGAAAATTTCTTGATTTGAAATGGACATATAGATGGATAACATATTAAAATTTAAGATCATTCTAATATCGTTAGGCTAGTGTTTGGTAGGATAAACCCATTAAAAATCAAATATAAACTCAATTCATTTCAATTTTCTAGAATCGAATTGATCGAATTTAAATTTAGTTTCTGAAAGTTTCAAATCATTAAAGGTCATCTACTCAAGTTTTGGAACAACCAAGTTCATGACAACAATTCATCAATCCTGAAATTTCCAACATAATTTCATAACCATTAATCAACTTTTCACCTCAAAATCAAGATTTCACTGGCCTAAGTGAGAATGGAATTGTTATTATTAAACTTCTCTAGCCTAATTAACAAAATCGTTCACTCTAATAAGCAATAAAACTAGATTTCCAAGTAAATACAAAGTCTTAATCACATTTTGTCAATGACATTAATCAACACATAACAACTCAAAAAAATGAAAAAAGAGCAAGATGAAGAAGTACCAAGAAGCTTATTCAATTTATAAAACCTTGATTTGCCCAAATAATTACACAATTTCCTCATGACGACTTCTAGGTTTTGGCACCATCAACATAAAGTCTCTTAGAATAGCTTATTGATGAGCTTGAATGATTGATACTGCAGGTTCTTAGTAAGTTTAGGGTTGTTAGCTGGAAAAGAAAGAGATAGAGGGAGCGATGGGTCTACAAGTTGTGAGAGAAAAGTAAAGCTTTTGCCTAGCAAAACTACTTTAGGGCATGAGTTTCTAGTACACGCCTTTCTTTTTAATTCTCGATAACGGCATACACCATTTTGATTTAAGTTTAAGTGATTGTTTGTTTTAAAAAGAAAATTAATTATATTACACAATATAAATTTAATTGTGTATTATATTAATCGTATAGGTTAATTTTAATTTTAATCTGTAAAAGATATACAATATTATATTTAACTCATAATTTTAATCAAAATATATGTAAGTATTCTAACTTTAAATTAAGTTGAACTACCTACCATTTAATAAATTAAATATGAAACCAAAAAATAGTTATTGATGCTAATATTTTTTTCATAAATTAAATGGGTCTGCAACAAAGATGAAACTTTTAGCGACGGAATTTTTCATCGCTAAAAATAGGTTTACATCGCCAAAGGTTATTTTTAGAAACAAAAAACATTCGTTGCAAATTTTTTCTTTTCATGACAAAAAATAATCATCGCCAAAGGTTATTTTTAGCAACGAAATACATTTGTTGCCAAAGGTTGCTTTTTGCATGAAAAATAATCGTAGCCAAAGGTTATTTTTAGTGATGAAATACATATGCATCGCCAAAAGTTATTTTTAGCAATGAAAAACAATTGTCGCAAAAGGTTGCTTTTTGCAACGAAAAATAATCGTTGCCAAAGGTTATTTTTAGTGATGAAATACATTCGTCGCCAAAGGCTTCTTTTTGTGACAAAAAATACTCATCGCCAAGGTTATTTTTAGCAATAAAAAATATCCGTTGCGAAAGGTTGCTTTTAGCAATGAAACATATTTGTCGCCAAATGTTGCTTTTCACAATGAAACGTATTATTTGTCGCCAAAGGTTGCTTTTCACGATGAAATATATTCATCACCAAAGGTTGCTTTTCGAAACGAAACATATTTATCGCCAAAAGTAGTTTTTAGCAACAAAATATTACATCGTTAAAATTGGCTTATTAAGATCAATTAATATTGTAGTAATAAATTTATTAGCAACCAAATTTTTGGTCACAAAATATAAGATAGCGTGATGAGATATGTTTCGTTGCTAAAACATCTTTTAATGATAAATATTATTTCGTCGCTAAAAGTGTTATAGCTTTAGTTTTGTCTACTTTATTGCGACAAACTAATTTTCATCGCTATAACTATAATTTAGTGACGAAATGTTTCGTTGCTAAAGAGTCTTCTTTTAGTGAGGAAAATTAGTCGTAAAATGTTGAATTTCACCGTTAAAAACCTTCGTGCCAATATAAGACTAAAAATTAAATATTAATTTTTTCTTCATTGGATTTAGTGAAGAAATTAAATTCCGTATCTAAAAGTGATTTTTAGCTACAAAAATATTTTCGTCGTTAAAAGTTTTTGTCACTAATTTTTGTAGTGGGTATTTGCATGTAATTGTTTAAGGACTTCAGTTTTAACAACTTTTTTCATGTTAGGGTTCGACTGACATTGCCTTTTCCTAGTAGGTTTTGCATTTTTATAAAAGTGAATATAATGCATGCAGTCTATTGGGTTTATACTTTTGATGTCGACGATGGTCCATTCTAATGCTCCTTTGTGCTCTTTAAAAACTTTCAATAACTTACCTTTCTATTTATCATCTGGGATGATGAAATATTTACTAGTAGAGTACTTTCTTCTCACATATTTCAAAGTGTTGGGTAGTGCTTTGAGCTTGAGTTTTTGTAGTGATTCTGATGATAGGCTGGGTTTTTTCTCTAATGGGGTTAACTATTCAACTCTTGACTTCCATTTATTTGTGTTTATAAATAGTGTTGAGTTAAATAAGGCATTGACCTCATTGATTAATCTATCAATATCAAAATTCAAACCAAACTAAGTTAAACATGTTTGTAAAAAGTCATCACTATGGTTTGAAAGAAAAGTATTATCAACTAATTCTTCTACTAAATGCACGTCAATAATTCCATCATCTGCATTGTGAGGTTGTTTGGTAATGTTGAAGATATTTAGTTCCATAGTTATATTGCCAAAGGACAATTGCATATTTCTAGTCTTATATTGAATGTGAGCATTAGCAGTTGCTGAGAATGGACGGCCTAGGATAATAGGGATGTGCTTCCTTGAATTTCACATTGATTAATTGTCAATTATAATAAAGTCAATAGAAAAATAAAACTTGTCTACCTAGATAACCAAGTCCTCTACAATACCACGAGGTATTTTCATATATCGATCTACAAACTATAATACTATTAGAGTTAAGTGTAATTCTCTCAGTCCAGGTTTTACAAACACTAAGTAAGGCAATAGATTTACACTAGTTTATAAGTTCAACAAAGCATTCTCAATTGCGTAGTTTCCTATACCACATGAGATAGTGAAGGAGCTTGCATCTTTGTATTTTAGAGAAATTTTGTATTAGAGTATAGAGTTAACATTTTGTGTTAAAAAGGCCTTCTTTTGAACATGAATGTTTTTCTTTTTAGTACAAAGATCTTTAAAAAACTTGACATAAGATAAGACTTATTTTATAGTATCAAGCAAAGAGATGTTAACACTTATCTGCTTAAAGATTTTAAAATTCTCACTTATGGATTTTTTCTTCTTTACTTTAACTAACCTATGAGGAAATAGAGTTTTAGGACCATACTTTCATGGATTGGTTTCTTTTTTCTCTTCGATGATGAGTCTTCAGCATTTACAAGTACAATTTGAGTTGCTTTGTCACCAGTATCTCTACTTTATTATTGACCTCTTTTTGTTTTTACAGGGTTATGATGGTTTTAACCTCTCTATACTGTTGAGGTGACTTGGTACTTACTTTATGCACTCTTTTAGAGTTTGATATTGGTTGACTTAAGAATTTACTTTTCTCAACACTCATCTTAAAGTTTCAACAGAAGAGGCAAGTTATCCCATCATTTTTTCACTGTTTGAAATTGATTTGGTTTGAAAGTTAAAACCTACTCTCATCTCATTTTGTAGTTCATTAATGGTATAGTTCTATTACTCGATCATAGAGTGTGTAAGATTCTTGAAATTTTAGAATGCATCCTTCCATTGTTTGGGTTGAGAGAAGATCGAGTTTTGATTATATAGTCTAAATAGTGGCTGAAAAACTTAAGGAACTTGAGGAATTTATTACATTGGTAGACCTGAAACTGTTGGCCCATTCTGTTAAAATCTTTAAAACTATGAAAAATTAGAATGGTCTCTCTATCAAGGATTATATGTGTTGGAATAAGGGTTGTAGTTTGATGGCTTTCTCATTACACTTATGGCATTGGCTTGATCTAAGTATGAGTTATGATTATGTGGCTCTATTAATTTAACAACTATTAAAGATACGACTTGTAGAAAAAGTCCTTCAACCATTATTTTGACTTCTTTAATTCTCGAGCTTGGCTCACCAATGTGAACCTCATTTACTCCCTTAATTCTTTTGCTATTTTTGAATGATCAACTCCGTTGCTGGAATTTTTCTGCTTGTCATTGGAAGATATCCCAAATCTCTGATGTGCTTTTTAATATTAGCTCTCCTCTACTTATTGCTATTAGCCATTCTTATACATTTGGCAATAATCCCTCTAAAAAGTATTAGCATTGCTGTCATTTTTCATACTTGTGATGTAGACACTTCAAGAGTAACCCATTAAATTGCTCTCATTCTTTAAAAACTGCTTGTCCTCTCTTTAGGTGAATTCTGAAATTTTCCTGTGAATAGACTTAGTTTTATGTACTGAGAAGTATTTATTCAAAAATTTTGTTACCCTTTATTCTCATGATGTAATGCTATTAGTAGGCAATATATTGAACCATAAATGAGCTCTGTCTTTTAATGAAAATGGGAATAATCCAAGTTTAACATGATCATCTAAAAAATTTTCATATTTAAAAATTTGACAAACAATATGAAAATCATTTAGATAATTATATGGATCCTCATTTTCTAAACCATAAAATGTTGAGAGATAATTTAGCACATTAGGTTTTAATTCAAAACTCCTAATAGCTACATTTAGGTATCTTAAGCATGATGTGCTCAAATTTGCTAAGGGACTGAAGTAGTCCTTAAATGACCTATCTTGTGGTAATTCTTATTATTACAAATCATTTTAATTTAATCTTTAATTGTAATGTGTTTGTATGTGTGTAGTATTTTTTTTAGTTCTAGGTCTATAGGTTCAAAATTAGGTAATTATAACCTTTGACCATACATGCAAAGAATGAAAAAATGAGAACAAAACTAATAAAAATAAAAAAGGAGAAATTATGATACTAACCTTATTATACTGTTACAATCTTTTAATGAAAATATACTGAAGTGCTAAAATACAAGAAATAAATTAAGTAAAATTAAAATAAATTAACAAGATAAATGAAAAATAACATGAAAATTAAATTATAGAAATTTAAAAAATTACAAAGAAATTGAATTACAAAAATTTTTAAAAATAAATTAAAAAATTAAATTGTAGAAATTTTTTTAATAATGAAAAAATATAAGAAAATAAAAAAATTATAAAATTAATTCAATGAATTAAAATCACTTACCACCCTAGCAACGGCGCTAAAAACTTATTGTGCAAATTTTATTGAACTCACAAGTCATGAATCTATTGTACAATAAATCAATGGTGACGAGTGTCGATCTATGAGGAGATGAATTTTAATTATATATAGAATTAATTTTTTAAATGAGTGGTTGAAATTTGGTTAAAACGATTTGAATTACTTAAAATTTAAATTGAAATGGTAGGACTAATTTAAACCGATAACTATTATAATTAAGCACTTGGGTATCTGAATCTATATTAACATGCACGATCAGCTTAATATTCCTTATTAATATCAATTAAATCATGAGGGGGATATGCACTCCTTATGAACCACGATCTAATTAATATAGTACTAAGAGCTTATCATACTAGATAGTAATAGCTTTGCTATTACTATTTATATCCAGAAAATCAAAACATCCATAGAAATTAGAGGAAAACAGAAATTAAATCAAATTTAACACATGGAACATGCTGAGACCTCACCTCCAACCTAAGTTTAAAAGAAAATTAGCTACTAATATTTGAACTAAGGGTAAAATTAGCCTTTATTTTTTATTGTATATCAAATAGTGGGCTTTGATCCAATGTATAAATAAGTTTTCTACTTCAATAATAAGTCACTTAGTAAATTATCTAAATAATATCTTATGGTTTATTCTCATTTAAAGAGAATCACATGCATTGTCCAAGTGTAGTTCTAATTGGGACCTATCAGGTTCCCACCTGAGCCATATAATTATCATCATCATTATAATATTTATATAGGTAAGATTTTTCCAATGACATCAATAGTAATACTAATTCATTTTTTTGAGAATTTTTTTATTTTTTATTTTAACATTGAGACTTTAAGTGAGGCAAAGATGGATTTGTGAGAATTAGAAATTGAGAGGTGGCAGAGATTGGGAATTATTGAATTAGATTTAGAAATTTAAGGATTTATTTTTTTATTAATTCTAAATTTAAAAAATTTTAAGATTTTTTTAATTTAGAATTATTGAATTAGATTTAAACCCAACCGAATTAAAACCTAATCAAGCTGCAAAATTCAACCCAAATACTGTCAATACCGTAATTTTTCTCACTCGTTTTAATTAAAAGACAATTAAAACTATTTTGAATATAGAAACGTAATAATAAACAAAATTATTACTCTTAAATTTAAAAAATTATAAAAAGATATTTTACATTAAAAAATATAGATAATAATTAATGTTACTATTCTTCACGTGCAATGACATTATTGATCAAAAAATATCATGAAGGGTACCATTAGAGTCGAAATTAGATGATCTACCCAATGATAGTCTAAATATGAGAAAATAGTGGTATGTAGAGTTGCATGCTCTTTTTAAAATAACTACAACCATAACTACACAATAAAAAACATGTTACATTATAATGCTACCTTTCTATAATTTATAGACCCTCAATTTGGTTGTTAAACACAATAAACCTTGAAACGTTATCTAATCATGGGGTCTTGCTATAGTAATTTGCATTAGAAGGCACATCTTCGCTAGCACACCCACTTATGTAATAATATTTCCACCATTACATAGATTGGAGAATTTTGAATTTGTCAATAGTATTTGTATTTCTGTTCACTCACTTCTATTTTTTTGTGATGGTGCTATTATTGTTTGTCACTAACGGTTCAATAATATTGATTTTTCATTTAATTTACAAAACTTAATATTAACTATAATATTCAATTTTAGTCTTATGCACTTAAATATTACTAATATTCAAGTTCATGGATGGATATCGAATAAATCAAATCTAAAGTGTTTTGGATGGATATTATCTAATCTATTTGAATTAGATATTTAGATATCCCGCTTGAATAGGTATGTTTATTCTTTCTAGTTGTCAACTCAATTAATAACTATATTGTGCTCGATTTTAGAACTCTTAATATGATAACTTGTTTATGACACAATTAATTATTCGATTAATTAAACTAAATTACATATATTTTAATTGATAAATATATGTTGAATTGCTATCTCTATTGTTGTCCATGTGTGATGTTAGCAAGAGAGAAGAAAAAAATAGAAAATACTTATTTTTAGTTTATTTTCAAATAGAGTAATTGTTTAGAATTTTTTTTTTACCCTTCTCTTAGATAAGTTAATAAAAGATCTTAACCATATGAACATGCATTAATGACTATTTAAACTATTGGGGTGGAGTAAAAAATATCATTTTTAAACAAATAAAAATGATTCTACAAATTCATAAACTAACACTTTATTATTTTTAGTAAATTAACATATTTTTACTACATAATTAAATGATTGATTGTTAAATAAATTTTATGTTAAAAAATAAGACATTGACTACACATAATATGAAATTAAATTCATTTTTATATTTTGTACATTTCATCTACTTGAGATGGTAAAATCTCTTGTGTTGAAAAAAAAAAAGGTTATGGGTTTGAACCTTGCTCGAATGGGTGAGAGGAAATTAGTTGTCATTATGTTAAATTAAAATAATTGTATTTATATTTATCATTAATTATGGTTAGTACAGCTTAACTATGTAATAAATTAGTTATGTATTAATTAATAAGTAAATTTATTAATTTAAATAGATGTTAACAAATATAAGAATAAGTCATTTAATTGAAAACCTAGTTCAATAGTATTAAAAAAAAGAATATTATGAACTTATTATTTTAAAACTTTTAATATTTCTTATTTTATATTAAAAATAGAGACTTTAATATTAATAACCCAATAATTACATTAAAAGCCATTATAAAACTCTTGTCAAATCCAACCGTGGATTTGAAAGAGATGAAAGCTGGACCCATTTTCAAAAGCTATTGCAATTCGATAAAGAAAGCATTTATATTTAGTCCAAACTAAAACTTGCCCCGACCCATGAACCTTTTTAAGTGAGTGCCCAAAATAAACTACAGTCCTAAGGAGGTTTCGTTAGCAATTGCGCGGAGCGCCATCGTAAAATAAAAGTTGAACAATGTGTGCTAAAAAAAAAAAAAATTTTAAATAACTTATCAAAAAAATTTATACAAGGACATTTTCAAAAGCTATTACATTTATACTCAAAATTTTAAAAAATAATTACTGACATTTAAATTAAAAAAACACTATTATTTAACTCTTATATATTTTACCTTAATTATTTTAAAAAATTAACTTTAAAATTTTTGTAAATACAAATAATATATTTAGTTAACTAACAATATTAAAATATTTTAATAAATTTTAATCTATTAATTATTATATTTATTTTAATAATATATTTTTATTTATTATAGATATTTTAAATAAATATTTACATTAAATACATTCTACAATTAAAAATATTCTCACATATTAACATTATTAAAATTATTATTTTACATAATTTTTAAAATAATTTGAAATTTTAATACACTTGATTTTAATATTATGAACTTATTTATTATAAAATTTACTTTAACTTAATAAAATATATTAATAACTTATAAAATATTAAAATATTTTTTAAATATTTAAATTATTTTAAATAGTATATATTATTACAACATTTATTTTAATATTGATTAAAATTAATTTTTGTAAATAATAGAAATAAAAAATATAATTACCAAAAGAAGATTTAAATATACTTAAACTAAAAAAACAGAGATTAAAAATATAATTGTCAAAATAAATTTAATTATCCCTATTTTAATAACCGTTCTCACATTCTCCCAGACCTCGAGGTGTAATGCCCTCCCACCTCCTCCTAAATAAAATACTACAAATGCCAATGATACAGCACAAAATTGTTGTAAGGCAATTTTTCCCCAACCAGGGCAGTGAGCGTTTTAACCTCCAAGTAGTAGAAGAAATAATTTTACCAACATCAACCAAACATGTACTTCCACAGCTACCACAGAAAGCTATATTTCACAGGCACTTGACATTAACCAATAACCAAAATCTTCCAATGGCTGGTCACTTCACACGGATGATTAAAACAGTAAAGCACAAAATACACAATATCAAACTGTTTACATGTATAATAAACAAACACTATACTTTATTATTATATTAAGCCACAGCCTACCAAAGATGGAGATCTAATATGCGTGTTTAAACAACATAACCATAAACAACCCACTCCGGTACAGAACAGTAGATCCATCACACTGATTAACATTCACTGTATAAACAATAGAACCATAAAAAGATAAACCCAAGTCTAAGAGAACAGTTTCAAACAACAATCCCCTAGGCTTGCCATGGGAGAGATGCCCATATCCATCATCTGAATGCCAGGTAACAATACTTGTGCAGCACTTTTGTAAGGTCCTCTGCAACATTAAACAGTAGCTTTGCAAAATTTTTCCCTTCTAGATCATATCCAGCAGTGCAATTACAAAGCCCATATAACAGAATGATAGTAAGCTTGCCCAGCTAAAAGACATAATGTAATCGCACCTGCAAAAAACAAACAATTCAAAACAAAATCCAAAATTACAACTGCAGGAGAAAGCCCCAAAAAGAGAAAACAAAAAAAAGGAAAAGACAATGAAGTGATACACCACAGAACAAAATCACTGAAGAAACAAATCAAATAGAGCCATAAGAAATGTTTACATATGAAGAACAAAAAGATGAATCTAGAAATCAAAACCTCAGCAGCATCTTGGGGACGTTTTGGAACATAGGTACTTCAAAGCTGGCGCGAAGAATCGCGCACTGGTGCAGGCTCTTCACGTCATCATCCTGCACAAGCAATGGGGTAGGTTTGATTGATTGCTATTCAGAATCATCATAAATTTCCCCATCATCAGAAAACTCATCCAATGATCTCATATCAAGCTGGTAGCGGAGAATTCCACCAATCCCGCCAAAGCCTCTGCAAAACTGGGACCCTTCTTGTGATTTGTTGGTAACAAACTCAAGTGTGCAACCGAACCTCCTGTATTCATTTGCAAACCATTCAAGCAGCGATGACTTTTCCTGAATCTCCAATTCAGCAGAGGTGGCAGAATCACGAAAGTTGTTCTGATTGGTCTCTTGCTCCCTGTTCAAATGTTTTAAGACAATCTCACCAGTAACAGTGTTCTTCAAAACATACCTAGTAATGTCCAAATTTTCCCAAACAATTAGCGTGTCGACAGCACCCATATCCAAAGCTTTCAGTGTGTCATCAGCACCAAAAACATACTTCCCAGTATCCTGGCTTATCTCTTCAAAATACTTTCCTATCAAACGCTTCTCTTGTATAAACTTCACATTGGACAGACTCTCAGCAGATAGCTCAATTGCCTGGTTAAATCCATTCTCCCCTCCATAAGAAACATCTACTACTTTCAAAATTTTAGCCTGAAGGCGAGGATCAAACATATCTGACTGACTAAGCTCAGTTTTAAAGTCAGCTGATCCAGCAAGTACTAGTCCTGAAACATTAGGCTGGCTAGTAGCAGGATTGATATAAAACTGTGTGGCAAGTTCAGCTGTTTTCCTAACATAGTTGTGGCGCTTCTCCATTCGAAGTCGGGCAAACCGAAGGGCTGACTGTCCTCCTCTTCCATGTTTCTTTGGAAGGTCGACACTGAACTTGTGGAGCACCTCACGGGTGTTACCACTTAGAGTCCCAAAAAGGGTTCCATTACCATCCATGACAATAAAACCAAACTTGTCATCAGATTCCAACAGTTCATTCAGAGCTTCAGTGTGAAACTTATTGTCACAGAGGTAAAGAGATGCATTAATAGGCCTGAAAGGCTCAAAGTCAATTGTAACCTTCTTTTCCTTCCCATCTTCAGTAACAATTGTTCCTGTGTACAGCACAAGCCCATTGGGAGGGACCTTGTTGTAAAGCTTCAATCTTTGCTGAGCAGATGTGATTGCACCCAATACAGATTGACGATTGACCCTGCTTTTGATGTTTGAAGCAGTTCCAAACTCGTCACCCAGCATTTTGGTGACTCGGGATACCTGATCACGAGGAGGCATGATCAGAGATATCATGCTGGTACCATTTCCTCTAGCAGCTTCAAGTGCTTTGATCAACTTCTTGATCTTCCAAATCTCAATATTTTTATCAGTCTCCTGACCATCTGCCATTGTACACTGGATACAGTAAATCTAAAGCTGTGATAAAAGCACCTGTAAAAACACATAAAACCAAAATGAGGTTATCTATTAGACAATCATACATTCAAAAGATGCCTCCATGCACGCTAAAGGTTTCCAAGAATCGTAAGTGAATAACAAATGATGAAATAAAATTAATGACCCACATAAATAGTTTACATTGAAGGAAGGGGAAAAAACACAGGTCAAAATATCACAGAGGGATAGCAATATCAGAAAGAAAAAAGCTACTTACCCTGCCCTACGTTGGAACCATTGGGGATACAAAGCAAACTATCCAAAATCTCAAACAACATAAGGCCCATAAAGAAGCATAATTCAAATGCATATAAGCAAGGACCCAAACAAAATCAAAATAAACGAAAAAGAAATGAAAAAGAACTCAAGTTCAAGTTCGAACACAGCCAAATGAGCTTGGGAAAACAATAGCAAAAGGCAAAAAAACAATTTGAAATGATAGAAACTCAGTCTCATTTTAAGGCAGTGCTACAAGCTCTCTAATTACACATAAATCAAATTGATAAATAAAATATTTTTGTTTTTGTGTAGTTTCACAAGTTCAAGTTTCATAAATTAAGATAATAATCTTTCAGGATTAATTAAGTTCTTGCCGACAGCTTTCAGCACTTTAAACCATAGGCCGTCAATCTCCACATTTCTATCCAAATAATACATCTCATCTATGGCTTAGGGGCAAGACATCCCGATGGGTACTAGTAGGCCAGGCAGTGAAATAAAGAAGGTTGTTTCATACAAAAAAATATAGATATCCTTTTTTTCAATTCATTTTCCTATTGATTCATTTTTTCTTTCAAAGTTTAACTTTTACACCAGCCAAATTACTCAAAGAAGTTGTATCTATTTAAATAATAACTGCAACACATAATACTGGAATAGTTATTATCAAGGCCACCCTTGAGGCATAGTTTGGTCAATTCCCTCAACTATAGCTAAATTTAGAGTTGAAAAAATGGAAATTCAAAGGCTAACAGTCATTTCAAAATATACCTTTGCCCTAAGTAATCACCAAAAAGGATGTTCAATTTAAAAAAAAATGAATTATATCCTTAAACAAATTAATGGAAAAACCAGGGACCAAAATGATAAAATACTAATAAAAAAACAACAGCTGAACATTCATTTTATGGTTCATATAAGTATCTCCAGACATACAGTATTCATACCTATATTTAGGAAGTGTGAACAATGAGGACCTAAACGATAAAATATGATTTTTTAAATTATTTTTTAGTAAATCAATTTTTATTATTAATTTATTATCGATTTTTCAAATAACTAAGAGCTTTAACATATCAATAACAAAAAGATAATTCAATCCCTTGCAAACAATCTCAAAAACGCAAAGAAAGGCTGAGCTCAAAAGAAACTCCTCTTTCTCCTAAACAGAAAAATTTAACTCCCATCTATATATACGATACCTTACGTAGCGTATTCAGATTAAACTGGAATTAAAAGAAATTGAGAAAACTTTATTTTAAGATAAACATATCAGTTTACAGCCATCAACCGAATAATTAAAATATTAGTTTATTTTGAAATGTAATTTTCTAAATCGTCATCCACAATCACCAACAGAAAAGATACAAAATTAATAAAAATTAAAAAAGTAAAGTATAGCCATAATTATGAAAAAAAATTAATAAAAAGAAAATCCCCAAAGGAACATTAGTTGCTTCAATGGACAAAAATAATAAAAATCAAATTAAATTAATAAAAGAAAACGAAATAAAATATACCGAAAATAGCAGATCGCTTTGTAACAAAGAGGAGAATGGAATTTGCTTCACTCGAGGAAAAGGGAGGATACAATAAGAATAAATGTAATGATATCAATGGGGAAAAATCGAATTTATATTGTGAACGTTAACCATGAGTGTCCGGTTAACGAAACATTTAACTATGGTTAAGTTAAATTCGTGGGAAATGAATCCTAGGTTGAGTTAACCGACTTGCGGGGCGCCTTGTCGTGCATGGGATTGCTAGAGAGAGCCGCCGATATTTTTCCCCTTTTGGGCCTTGATTGAGCCCAATGCAGATCTGTGGCCCAAAATAATGCAAAGCCTTCCTAGAGATTAGAAATGACGGTTGATATTTGTGTAATCGATGTAATTTTTGACAGGATCTACCAACTCAACTCAACGAGAACACTATATTAATGAACAAGTATGGGTAAATTAAAATTGATAACATTAATAAATGATGTAGATTTGAAATTTAAAATTTCAATCAGAATACTCGATTTATGGTATGATTAATTATTATTTAGTTATATTAGATTGACTTTTTTTTATTTAATAAGACTGTATGATATTTTTCATACTTTATAAAGTATTTAGTTGTATTTAAAAAAAATTGACTAAATTTTTTAATTAAGTATGTAGTTTATAAATTTTCAAGTAGAATATGTACAAGTATGTTAAAAACTTAAAATGATGATTTTTTTTTTACATAAAAGTTAAATGTTATGTTAAATAGGTAACATGATTTTGAAAAAAAAAAAAACTTTTTGTACAAAGGTTTATGTCTATAACAAAGTACCTTAAAAAAATATTGAAAACTCATCAGATTAAAATTTGAGATTTTTGACAACTAATAAATAGGTTGCGTTCAAGTTAACTCAATTTAATATAATATAGAGAAGATAAAAATATAATATGAATATGACAATTTAATCCAAATTGCTATCTCTATAAGTCACATCCCATTCATACAGTAATTTATAGCAAAAATTTATAATTTTCTAAAAATTTATATAGATTAGTAGTCTAGATAAGGGTACAACTACAATACAACTATAGTTTCATACACTACTTTTTGTCTTTTTTCTGATCCAATAGTTGGATTGCATGAATCTAATTATATGGTTATTATCAAGGCAATCCATTTTGTTTACTAAAAAATAAGGAAAGATTAAGTTTTAAAATTTTGACACATTAATCAATTAAAATATGTTATTATATGGGCCAAAGGTAATTTAGTAAATGAACATATTTAATATATTAAAAATATGGATGGATTATTTTAACTAGCTAAAATACTCTTCACTCCCATATACTTAAAAAACCAGTTAAATTATAATAATATTATCATGTGTTTAATGTAATAAAAGATTGGACAAGGTTTTAGATAAATTTTGATAGTATTAAAATAAAAGATAAATAAATATTAAATAAATACTTGGATAGTCATTTAAATTTCATTATAGAGTTTATAAATCATATTTTCAAAATAACAAACTTCTATATGTAAATTTGAAATTATGTAAAATTATTTATACTTTATCACACATATGAAACTGATTAATTATTTATTTAATGTGAAAATAAATAAATTATATAATATTTATTCTATTACTTAAATTTAAAATGATAAAGAATGAAACTTAAATTTAAATTTAAAATTCTAAAGAATGAAACTTAAATTTAAAATTATAAAGAATGAAACTTAAATTTAAAATTGTAAAGAATGAAAAATAACTTAAATTAGTAGATTAAGGGAGAATACCTGTAAAAAAAAATTAAGATTAACTAACTTTTAAAACTTCTAATATAACTTTTTTTTATTTTGTGTTGTTAACATAAAACAAAATTTTAATCTAGAAAACTTATTCTAAGGCCTTTTTAGTGTAAAAAACTATCATTATCATATGATAATTTGATAGCCTAAGCTGTATTATTTTTAGTTCACTTGTTTATATCAAATACCATATTGAGAATAAATTTTAATAAAGTAAATCGATTCCACTATCTTTAGCCACATTCAACAAACTCTAATTGATTAGATCTTCTCATAGAAAGTAAGATATAACTTTTTTTTTTTATTGCAATGGTAAAGAAGATAATAAACATAATATATTTCTTCTGAGAAAATCCAAGTATTATTTTTATGAGATTTTTTGCTTAAGAAATTAGTACAATTTATTTAGTTAGAAGACTCTATTTTTTATGTTTTAGAAGGATTATATATTTGATAATGAATAAATTAAGACTTAAAATAAGACAAACTCATTGAGAATGAGAGACAGAGAGAATAAACTTTTAGAATTTAAAAATTATTATATTTTAAATGGAGCTTATTACATAAAATTATTAAAACTTATGGTTTCAATTATATACAGATAACACTAGGGATTGCCAAAGAAAATACCAAATAAATTTTTTAGAATTTTGAAATTATTATATTTTAATTGAGACTTATTGTATAAAACTTTTAAAACTTTTAGTTTTATTATTTATGAAAAACAATAGGGACTGTTAAAGAAAAATACCAAAATTAAGTTGCTTGGTACAACTGTTGTAAAGTAGTTTTGTCCGTCTAGGTAATCAATTAAATTCTTGCCTTTTTTCATGTTATTAAGTGATCTTAACCGTTTTTAGTACTTGACCTCACTTATAAAGAAAAAATTAAAAAGGACTTATTGATTGATTATAAAAATTATTTAATTAATTTGAATTTTAAACCAATATTAAGGATTTTATTATAAACTGTTATTTTTAATAAAAAATGTATATATATATATATATATATATATATATATTAGTTTTTTCACTGTTTAAAGAAGGAATTGGAACACGGAAGGGCCAAATAGAGAGAGACAAAGAGAGCGAATGAGAATGATGGCATGTAGAGGACAATCAAATGAACTTGCACATTTCATTTCATTTCAAATCAAAGATTTTTGGATGGGCATTTTGCTTATTTAGTTATTTTGGTTGCATTTCTTGTGATCTCTAACTTTGTTTTCAAGGATCTCTAATTGAATAGAAAAGGAATTAGAAATAATGGGTCAAATATGCTATATTTATATAATGCAATGCTGTTATTATGTGTTTGAAAGCTTCAACTATTTCATTGAATTCTCTATTAATTTATATAATACTACTCTGGATAGCTGACTGACTAATAATATCCTAAAACTAAGGAATCCACATATAATTTACAAAAACACAAGAGCTAACAGTTGATTAAGAATATCACAATTGATTTTTACTAGAAATAAAAGATTTGTGATAATCTTAAGGTGGCTGATTGTGGCTTCCATGATTCTTGTGTAATTCGTTCCATCAAGAGCACCAATCTTGGATCAGAGAAGGGAGAATTGAAGGGAGGACAACAAGTTAATCAAAACATCAGCCAATTGCACTTTTGTTTACTTGAAGCAATCTCTTTGCATCCTAATCACAAACAAAATGGTAGTCAATGGTAATGTGTTTCATACGTGAGTGAAACACTAGATTCACTCAAACATAAGTGGCCTTAATATTATCACAATAAATGACAGGTGTGGTAGAGACAGGGATGTGAAGCTCTTTGAGAAGAAAAGTTAACCAATTAATCTCAATAGTGGTAGAACACTCGATACACAGCTTTAGTATAAGAACAAGCAACATTTTTTTTGCTTTTTCAAAGCACCAAGAATTAGGATTGGAACCAAGATATACTATAATACCAGTAGTAAAGAAGTTCTATCATCGCAATTACCCATCTAATCAAAATATGAAAATGCATGTAAAAGATGCGGGGAGTTATGTTTGAGGAATAAACCATGATATATCGAATGCTTTAAATATCATAGTAAATGTTTAGTAGCAGTTCGATAGAGTTAAGATGGACAATGCATAAATTGTGACAATTTATTCACAGCGTAAGAGATATCAGGCTGACTAAGAGATAAGTATTTAAGAGCACTAGCTACATGGTGATATTTAGTAGCATTGGTTGGTAGAGAATTGCCATTAAGAACAAGATTGCCATTGGTGGCCAATGAAGTAGTAATAGCTTTTACCCTATCCATTTTAGTCTTGGCAAGAAAATTCGGTATATTTTCTGTTGTAAGAGAAAAAGACCGACCAAAGTATTTATGGCTTCCACTCCTAAAAAATAACTTAATTCTTTAAGATCTGTGACAAAGAACTGGGTAGCAAGAGCTTGTAGAAATTGTTGAATAAACTTATTATAATTCCTTGTAACAATTAAATCATCGAATATACTAGAAAGTGTACTGTGATTTTATTAGTGTGATAAATAAACAAAAAAGAATTAGATTGACTATTAAGAAAGCCGTTCCTTATACTAAGCTCGTGGAACTTGCTGAAGACCATAAATCACTTTATATAAATAAAACACATGATGAAGTAAATCTGATAGAATAAACTCTAGTAGTTGTGCCATATAGACTTCCTGTGTTAATGTAAACATCTAATTGGTTGAAGAGACCAATTCTGAGAAATGGGAATATGGAGAATTATTTGAACAGTGTTAAGCTTGATAACTAGATTGAATGTTTCTATATAATCTAGTCTATTACATTGGTGAAAGCCTTTAGCAACAAGCGTTCTTTGTATCTTTGAATACTCCCATTTGGATATCTTTTGACCTATAAAACCTATCTACAACCAACAATATTAAGGTTAGAATTTAAAGGTACTAGCTCCTATGTAGTATTCTTGACAAGGGCATTAAATTCCTCACTTATACCTGCCAATCAATGAGGGCTTTTTTTTTTGCTTGAGATATGCATGTAGGTTTATAGGATAATAGTAATGGATGGTTGCTAGAAGCATAGGCATGTTTAGGTTGAAATATACTATTTTATGAGCATGTTACATGAATATAACTTGACAATTGTGGTGGGGCTAATGGTAATACAAACTATAATGGTAATATTTGTTGGGATGAGGGTAGGGATAGGGTCAGTAATTTAGGCTGCAAAGAAGTGCCCTTTATAAGAGGGTTATGAGAATTAGTAATAACTCGAAACGACAATTTACGAGCAGGTGTAGAAGAAACACCGAAAGAAGTGGTATTAGTCATTGCATGGCTAGTTTATTTTTCTCATGAAATGGCACATAGTAGGTTAGTGGCAGCATGTAGGAAATGAGTTAAATCGGGGAAAGTAAGGTGGAAGTTAATGGACCTTGAGTAATAGTGATGGAAAAACCCCAATTATAAAAACTAAATGGTGAGACTCTTCTAGAATAAGGATCAATTGACTCAAATGGAAATTTAGCTTTATTAAAATGAATATGTTGAGATATAAAATGATGATTAATAGAGAGATCAAAATATTTATAGGCACTCTTAAGAGAAAGAGTAACCTAAAAAGACACATGGTTAGGAATGAGGTTCGACTATGACTTTATAGATGGTGTATGGTTTTAACCAAGGAAAACATTAGCACCCAAAAACTCGAAGCTTAAAGTAGTTTAGTTTTATCCCAAATAGTTTTCCAAAAGGTGAGATATTTTGAATAATAGATGTAGGGAAATGGTTTATTAGATAACAGATATTTGGAAAGCATGGCTTCAAAAGGCTGTAGAGAAAAATGTTAGGTAAAAGAGAGTGAGACCAGTTTTACAAATATGTCGATGCCTATATTCTGCCATTCCATTGTGTTTAATAGTATATGGGGGAGTAGTTTGGTAGGTTCTCCTATGTGGGGCAAAAAATCTTTTTGATTTGATACATTCTCTCTCTCTCTCTCTCTCTCTCTCAGAGTAAATAAATGTGATAGATGTTTTGAACAATTTTTCAACAAGTGTTTTAAATTTAGAACAAATATGAAAAACATCATATTTAAGACATGGGGGATGTAACCATACATATCTTATAAAGTCACCTATAAAAATAATGTAATAACAATACATATTAATAGATTCAATTGGAGCTGGACCTAAAAAATTTGTGTAAATAAATCTAAAAATCCTTTACTAGAAAAAGTTGATTCCCCATGTAGAAGCCTAGCTCTATTTCAAGAACATGAAGTGTATAATTTTAAAAAGTAACTAGCTAATGTAGATGAAAGAGATCGCTTATTAATAAGAAATTCAATGACTCGAGATAAAAGATGGCCAAGACAACAATGTTAGTTACAAGCTAAAAGCTTCATGCCTATGAAAGTCACTGGTTTGTTATGTAATATGTCATGCAATGTTGTTGGATACTCATAAGTATTACTTTTATTCGGGCCTTGTAGAAGAGTTACCCCCATGCTTGAATCCTTCATAAAAAAATGTTCAAGTGAAAGTCTAATAGAAACATTATTGGTCTTACAAAATTGAGAGAAAAAAATCAAGTTTTATTTTATAGAGGGAACACAAAATACATTATTTAAAGAGAATAAGTGCGAAGGTGAAGAGAGTTGGTTCATTCGAACATGTGTGATTGGTAAGCCTGAACCATTACCTAAAACAACATTATCAAGCACCTTATATTCTAAATGAAAAGAAAAGTTCTATAAATCCACAATAATGTGATGAAAAGCACTGGTTATCAAGCATCCAATTTGTATTTTTGCCAGTGTTATCACTTGACCTACATGACAAATATATATGTGATGGTTCTTGGCCTAAGTCTCTTATTTTACAAAAATAAGACAGACTCGTGATAGAAAATTTTTATATCAATAAAATATGATAAAATTGTGATAAAATTTTATTATATGATAATAATAAGATGGATTTGTGATAAATATTTATATTATCATAAATTAATGACTAGTATATGATAGTGGTTTTAGTGATGGGCAATTTGAAATAAAGTTTTATTTTGAATTTATTTCTGAATGACTTAATCAAAATTTTAAAATGATTTTATTAAATAAGATAAATAAAAAATGAAGGGAAAAAAGAAAAAAAAAGAAATGGTAGTGTTTAAAGAAAAGTAAATGAAAATGAATAAACATAAAACACTTCATGTCGGTTTTATTTCCCAAGTGTCTAGCCAAAAGACCTTTACACGGTCTGAGTCTCCTAACAATCTATCACCCTAAACCCCTGCATTAGTAGCACTATCGATTTTTCCTTGCCACCCACCGTTGATTTTGTCCAACATCGAAATCCACACGAAGAACCCAGTAAATATGTGCTACCACCGTTGCATTTCAAAACCCTAACTGAAAACCTAAAGTTGATTAAGCTCGATTATTTTCATTAACATAGGTAATTATTCTCCTTATTTTCTCTTGCATGTCAATTTAATTAAAATTTCTTGTCAATTTCAACATTAAAGGTGTAGTTTTTAGCACTAAAGGTTTACCTAGAATTTGTTCACTGCGTTGAAAAATGGATTTTTTTCTCTAAAATTTATGTGCTTAAGTGTATCAATTTTTTAAAATGAAGAAAACCTAAACCTATAAAATGATATTAGTTTTGTACTTGTGGGCTAATCACCTAGACATTTTGTTCAATCTTCAAATTAGGGATCCAATTATTTTCTTATCAATTCTTGTGTGATTGATCTTCTTTATTAGCTGAGGGCTTTTGCTCCTCTACTTCAATAGGTTCATTTTATCTGATTAATTAATTATTTAGTTTATTCACTTTAGTCTATATATTTTTAAATCTAACTTTTATCTCACATTTGATTATTTTAGTTTTTTTTTTAAATTACTTTTGCTTGCTTTTTAGACTTGATCTATTGTTAGTTTTATTGCATTCTAGAAAATCCTAAATAACTAATGACATTGGTACTTTTTGCTTTTTGGTTATATATTTTAATTATTTATTTTTGGTTATTCAACGCCAACTCTAAGCTTTTGTGTGTAATATAACATTAACTTTTCATTAGTTTTTGTTCAATGTTTATTTATCTTTGTCACTTATTTGAAAATTATTTTTGTTACTTGTGCTAGATCGAAATGATATTCCAAGTGGTTTTAGCAAGCAAGTAGCTTGTTGCTACATTTTATTTTCTTTTTGTTATTATTTAGATTATGAGATCTTAGTTACTCTCTTTATTTATATAGTTCAAAATTTAGTTGACTAGTACAAAATTACATTGGAAAGAAAGACTGACATTACAATATTTTAACTCTCTACTATGAAAAGATATAAGTGTGTGTTGGTGAAGAGTTTTAGTTACAAGTTATCCATATTACCTTACTTACAACAACTAAGCTTTCCTATTATCAATTGTATTAACTATATATATGGCAAATTATTTAAACCAATGGATGTTATCATAGCCAGCAAATTAATACTTGATTCTTTGAGGAAAAGTAACATGTTTCCTTCATGGAAATTTGTTGGAGCAAAGACTTTAGTAGATAATAATGCTACTTCTAAGGTTAGCGTGGCTTTGATGCTATGTTTTTGTATGCTTTTAGTTACTGTACCATTTTTGTAGCAAAGACCTTATCTGCTTAGCTTAGTTTTGCTTACTTATTGACATCTTTGGATTTTGATTGTGTTCAAAGCCAAACCAAAAAGCTGTGCATATTGCAAAAGAAGCTCTATCACATCACATCAGTGAGCTTTTAAAAAAGTCTGTGGGAATTGCAAGGGAGCTATTTTAAAGTCATTTTCCCCACTATATTTTAGTGTAATTTGCAGTAGATAGGCTGGGTTATGTGTTAACATGCATATGTCTAAACTATTGATTTTGATGATAAAATAATTTATATATTCTTTTGATTAAATTATTGGAGTTTTTATTAATAAATTAGTTTATGAGGTAAGTATAGACATGTTCATGATTTTTGGATAAAAGTTAATTTTTAATCGAAAACCTTTTTCTATAAAGAATTACAAAAATTCTTAATCTGAAAGCTAACGATGAATTATTTATCTAGAAAATGGCTAACTAGTAAAAATTAGAGTTGTTGTTTTCTAAAAACGGATAAACATAAAGGGTTCTAGAAATGAACGCCTAATCATTAATGCTAAATAGTTAACCATTAATTTTTAGTAAGCTAATTATTTCTAACCTTCAACCGTTTATCAAAAATAGATAAGTTCAATTTGTTTGTAGATTTCTAGAAGTAAACGACTAATTGATAATTTTAAACAGTCAACCGATAACTTTTAGAGAGTAATTACTTCTAAATCCTAAACATTAACAGATAAGTTCACGTTATTTTATAGGTCTCTGAAATTAAATGGTTAACCAACAATTTCTAGAATTAAATCATATTATGATCGTTAACCATTTAGCAAAAATGGTCAAGCTCAAATTGTTTCTGAAGATTCTAGAAATTAACAGTGAATCGATAACTCCAAACGATAAATCGTTTGTTTGAATTTTCAACTCAAGATGATCATTTGGACCAATCAAAACGATGAACCGATAGTAGTTAATGGTGAGCCGATTATTCCCAAAAAATTTAACAACGATTAGTTTTCAGCCCCAATTAGAAATTGGCTCATTCAAATTCAAGAAAAGATATATTTAACAATTACTATTGAGCTTGCCATTGAGAATACAATCTATATTGAGTTTTAAATTTGTTTTCATTGTATTTATTCACACTTTTAGCTTTTATTTGTAATCATCCATATTGTGTGAAAGAAAGTATTTTTGTAACCTTTATTTTTAAGTGATTGTAAGTGTTATGATACACTTAAGATAAACAATTAGGTATAATTTCAAACTATAAAAGCATATTGACACCTTGAAAGTTAATTATAAGTTTTCTAAGCCTTAGAGACTTGGATAGTGGAATCCTCAAGCCCAATAAACATGGAGGTGTGAACGTAGGTTAGATTGGCTGAATCACGTAAAACTCATTGTGTTTGAATCTTGTTTGAATCTCTCTTCCCTTATCTCTTTATTTTTTTATTGATTTATCTATTGTTGTTTTTAAAATTTTGTTAAGATTTGCATCAAATTAAATTGAGCATTCGATAATTTTTAGAAACTTAATTCATCTTCCTCTTGGGTTGCCTAGATATTATTTTATTATGGTCTTTTACATATCTAGCTTGAAGGGTTGCTTCATGTAAATGAATGCCCTACTTGCTTTGTCATAGGAAGCTACTTCTTTTTTAGTTGTTCTTGGGTTTATTTTCAGTTCATTTCATTGTCAAGGATTGAAAAGAAATTATTGTTGTTTGTTTTTTTTAATTCATTTCATTTAATTACTTTCAATAAGTTTCCTTTTTCTTTTTTATTGGATTGCATAGAGACTATTCTAAAGGGTATGAAGTCAGTTTTAAAGCATAGGAGCAGCATCTGAATTCTTATAGGGTAATTTGTGCACTTGTATACTCTTTTATTGTTCACCTTTTATCTAAACATTGGCCTGTTTCCAGAAAGTATGTTTGAAACATGGATAGCATGTATATGGTTGAAAAATATTTATTGTTGCACAGAGTCTATTTGTTATTGATTTTTAGCTTTGAAGCATGTTAAAAATATTGAAGCATTGAATCATTCATTGGAAGTTTGGTTGACTTTGTGAAAGTCCTCATCCTTGCACTATAGCCATAGAGTTTTGTGCTTGAAATCTAGTTCTTTGTCTCTATTTTGAATTAAAATTATGTTGATTGGGTTCTACTTGTAATATTGATTGGCTTTTGATTTATTAGCATGACTTTTTCACATTACAATTAGGTAAACATTTCTAGGAGTTGATTAATTATGCTTGGATATCTTTTGAAGTTCAAATGAGGATGTAGGTTTTTGAAGATATGATTCAAATATGCTATAAAAGTTATTTTATAGACCACTTAAAGTTATTTTTTGTTAATTAATTCCTTTTACCCATAGTATCATTTTACTAAGATAGGGTTTCATTTGTAAATAAGTTTATGCATTATTAGGTATGAACTATTAGTTCATCAATTATGAACTATTTTTAATGTCATATTAATCCATACTTTAGGTATTACAATTTTCAAAGAGTGGCCAATATCACAATACACTTCCTTGACGATTTTGGGGGGTGACAACTCAAATACACTACTAGTTGGCCTGAAAGAGGAAGCCACCAAGGTAATTTATTAGTTGAGAGAAAATTTGATGAATTTCAAAAACTTTCCATTCGATCATCTACTAGTTATTATTTTATTACCTAATATTCTAATCCATACGTGTTGTCATGGACTTTGAATTTGATAAAGTTATATTTTACTTGTGTAGTTATCTAGCTTGTTACACTTGCTATGTTGGAATTTGATGAAAATGGTAAATATTGCTAGAGTTGGCTATTTTTTTTCATTCATGCAAAAACAGGTCTTGCATAATCGTGCATCTTTACATGTTTAGCTTCTTCTTAAATTTGTATTTGTTATATGCTCCATAAAATTGCTAGAATCAAATTCTAATTAATGTTGTTGGCCTCTTTGTGTTGCTGGAACTAAGCTGATCATGGTTCATCAATTTGAAAATTGCTAGACTTCTATATGTTGCTAAAATTTAGTTTGTATGTTGTTACAATGCTCTTCTATTTATGTTGGACTTGTCACTTGTATTTGGATAAATTATGTTTGTTGACAAATATTGATAATTATTCAGTGTTATTTATTTCATTTTCTTTGTCAATGAATTTTTAATTGCAATATTCATTTTAACAATCTAATTAATTAATTAAATTATGAAATTTTAATTTCTAAATCAATTGCAAGATTTTTATTAAAATGATAATGATTTAATGGTAGAAACAAAATAGTCATTTTTATTAATTATAATTTCAATTTTTGAATTAATTGTAAAAAAATTCAATAAATTATAATTTGCAAATTCACGTAAAATTTAAGATTTCCCACTAAAAACTTGTAATGCAGCATGTGAAATTAAAAAAAAAGAGGCAAATTCAAAATTATTATATTTCTCTCTAAATAAAGTTATAATGGTTATATGATTAGTTATATCCATCACCGGTTGTGACAGGAATTATTTTGTCATCAATTCTTGACGCCGGCTATAATGATAGTATGAACAACCATTATCCACTCCTTATTATGATAGTTTTTACCTATCATAAAGGGTCATTTTTCTTATAGTGTATGAGAGGAAGATTTCTTGTTAGTAATAGGTTTAATTTTCGAGGCTGACTTAAGTTTGAGACATTGCTTTGCTGTATGCCCTATTTGATCATAAAATTAGGATTTGACTTTAGAATAGTCATGTTTGCCATGGTAGTTCCCTTTTACAAGAATTGTTAGAATGTTGATGTTGTTCATTTTGCCACAATTTTGCTATAGATCATTGTTCTGTAGTTTTTTCCATTTTTTAGACTAATTTTGTGATTGTAATTAGCTGTCACAGTGAAGGAGCTATTGGTTGCTGAAAACTCAATAAAATGAGAGTTATTATGACATTTTTAGACTTAAATAAATATTACTTAAAGAGCAAATGATGTGTTTTTATTGCATTTTTGTCATACTTTGTACAAGCATTTATTTAAGTGTATTTTTAATAAATTGATTTTATTTTAGATCATTTTGTGCTTAGAATATGTGCTTGATTATAGGTAACTAAAAAGTTCAAATTTTATGGGTGGAATGTGTTGTGCAAATTTTATTGAACTCGTAAGTGCACGAATCATTTGTAAAATAGATTAATGGTGACGAGTGTCGATCCCACGAGGAGGTGGATTTTAATTATGTGTTGAATTAATTTTCTAAGTGAGTGGTTAAATTATGATAAATTTATCCTAAACTTTAAATTAAAATGACGGGAACGATTAAAAATATAATTGTTATAATAAAGCACTTGGGTATCTGAATCTATATCAACATGTTCCAGAGTTCAATATTCCTTATTAGTACTAATTAAATCATGAGGGGAAAATCCACTCCTCATAAACCACGCCCTAATTAATATGGTGCTAAGAGCTTATCGTGCCAAACAGTAATAACTGTGTTATTATTATCTGTCAACGAAAAGTCAAAACATCCATAGAAATTAGAGGAGAAAATAAAATAAATTTACTAATTATGCCCATGGAATATGTTGAGACTTCACCTTCAACCCAAGCTTGAAAGAAAATAAGCTACTCATTTTAAACTAAGGATAAAAAGGAAATTTTACTAAGATACAAAGAAAACATAAGATAGAGAAAGAATTTCATAAAATGGAGTTAAAAAATGAATTCAGGGGTGTGAAATAAGAAGAGGAGCTCTCCTTTTATAAATACAGCGAGTAAATCATGGTCATTGGATTAAAACAATTTGGATGTACAGGATTATACCACGTGGCAAGTTATGATTGGTTTGAACGCATCACCAGGACTATTATCTTGTGTATATGTATGTACTGTATGCACTCTTTTTTATTCATTAACATACTGCCACGTCATTGATCAATAGTGCATAAATATTTTTATTTAATAAGATTGTGACACCTCATCAGTCAACCCACGTCATCAGTCAACATCATATAATCAGTCAATACTACATCATTCCTCTAATCAAATGCTATGACATCATTGGTTGGTGCCACATCATTGGTCAATACCACATCATCGGTCAATGCCACGTCATTGTACAATACATATAAACAGTGTCATGAACAGTACCGTACATGTGAACAATGATATTTTTACTTTTATACTTTTCCTAAGGTTTTTGACTGTTTTGAGTTTAGATTTACCATCCGTTTTGTCATCCGATGTCTCGTTTATTGTGAAATGACCATGATGTCCTTAAAATATGTAAAATATTTAATTATAATAAAACACGCATAATTAAATTCACAAGAAACTTAAATACATAAAAGTAAAGAAGTTAGTAAACTTGAAGTGAAAAATGATGATTTTCTCTTTTATAAATATATATTTTCTAGCACTCAGCAGAATGCTACTGCAACATGGTTGCAGAGATGGCAAAAGAACTTAGCTGTTGAGGAATTAAAACAAGTCTGAAATAGTGAAGTGTTTTTGCAATCCTGTAGCAATTGCAGACTAGGTTTTACACGAGATAATTAAAAGATTGTGATCAAAAGTTTCTTAAAAAAGATGATATGCCCCCACATGCTTAGTTATCTTAATTTTAAGTTATATAAAAGGAGCATGCATGAGATAGAAAGTAAAAGCTGTCATTTAAGAAAATCACAAGGAAAAACAAAAAAAAAATAGAGAATAAGAAAGATTTAAGGGCTGCATCAGAAGATTGAAAGAGAAAGAAGGAGAAATTGCAAGATCAAGTAGAACTCACTTTCTCATCTTGTTTTCTTATTTTTATTTCCTTATAAAAATATATTCGATGGCTAAAACGATTCTATTTACTGTTTTATCATAAATCATGAACTAAATTTTTTTATGGTTAAGTGATAAACAAGCTTAATAGTTATTTGACCTATATATGTGTGTTGCTTTGAATTTACTGTAATATTTTATTTTGATTTTATTCATTTCAATTCCCTATTTCGGCTAAACATCAATTTACTAGATACTAAAAAAGAATGGGCCTCATAAAGGTCTAATTTAGTGGAGCAAATTAAGACAATATATGGTTTTAGATTTGGTTTCCTAAGTTGAGTTAATCTCAATTTGAATAGGGCTATATTGATCCAAAATTACTAAAAAATTGGACATGAGGATTCACTTTATATGGTAAGTAGAGCCTAGAATATATAATGCTATGTCTAATGTTGGTGTAATAATTGGTTATTGTGAGGTTGCATTAAAGTACAAAATATTCAATAGGCAAGAACTGAGGATGCATAAAGGATTCTGTCCAATGCTATAATAGATGATGTGGTAACAAGATATTAATTGGGAAAAAGAGTCAAAATCATTAAGTGAGTTTAATCACTCAACTACTCAATTCCTATTAATTATGTCTTATGTTTGACGTGAAAATTTTCCTTATTACATTTTATTTTAATTAGTTCACTAGTTTCATTAATTGTCTTATCCTAATTTCGATTGTAATTGTACTGTTATAATTACTATAGCAAATCTTATAATATCAATCAATATTGAGATAGTCTAAATGCTCATCAATATATTATTTATTATATACACTTGAACACTGACATGTATAAAAATTAGTAGCACACTACCTGCAGACTTTCAATTGAGATAGCTTTCAAACTCCATGAGTATATCATGGAGACCATCAAAGGAAATTTTGTTATTCTTGGAATGGATGTTGAGATTTCCTTAAAGTCAAAACTAAGACTATTTAGGCAGTAGAGAACAATATCATCTTCTTCAAGTGGAGCACTAATTAATGCCAATTGGTCAGCATTGCTCTTGATGGATTAAAGAAACTTAGACATAGGTTTAGTATCTTAATGAGACAAAGAGTTTTTCTTTTAAAGACATGATGAGGGATCTTGACCTATTGGCACAAAGGTGGTCAAATTTAATCCAAGCCTTTCTTGAACTTGAGGAAAAAGAAATATATGGCATGATAGATTCAAGTAGAGAGGTAAAAATAACATGAAAGAGAAGTTAATCTTGTTGAATCCAATAAAGGTAATTAGGACTTGTAGAAGGTGGCGTGATAGTGTGCCATTCAAATATCCCATCAAGTTATAACTAAAGAGAAGGGAGTTGAACTGAGTGCACAAAAAGGGATAAATTGAGGAAGTTAATTTTAAGGGAAGTTGGGGGCTACAACATTAGGGGATATTAAAGAGTGAGCTTCATTATTGGTAATGGGTAGAGAAATGGTTTGCTTACTTTCAATAATTTTGTTAGGCATAGTAACAGATCTTGGTTTCTCGCTAGAAAGATAAGCATTTAGATACCATAAAAGAATTATGCAATATCGCTATTATATGTTTGAACGCTTCCAATATTTCATTGAATTCTTCAATAATTTATATAGGACTATATTGAATAGGTGCTTGACTAATGGTTGACTACTAATAAACTAAAACTAAGGAAAATAAATGTAATTTACTAAAATACAAGAGCTAAAAGTTGACTAAGAATATTACAATTGATTGACTAAAAATAAAAGTGTGTCAATTCTAAGGTGGTTAATTATGGCTTCCATGATTTTTTAGGTAATTCCATGGAAAGACCTTCTTTATCAATTCCATATTCAGCATAGATGAAAATGACAATGAAGGAAAACTATGCTTTCACTTACAAATAAACTATGACTCATTTTTTCTTTTTTATGGTTAACAATGTTGAGTAATTTTAAAAGCTTTCCAAATAATTGCTAATAAACCTACAGGGTAAAGCCAAAAACTAATTGGTTTTCTTTTATGCTGGTAATTTTTTAAAAACTTTCACAAAGTATTTGTAAAAAAAAAAACTACATGGAGTTGAGGAACTCTATATCTTGATTTGTGAGTGCAATAGGATTGAATTATGGGGCAAATACAATTCATTGGCTTTGTCTTTTTTATGTCATTTTGTGTTTATATTGTGTGTGTTTCAATTATCATTGTCATATCCTTGTGATGGAAAATTTATGTTAAAATTGAAAGTTCAATAAATAGTTATAAAGCTTATTTATCACTATCTACAATCTTCTTTTTAAATGTTAGATGCATAAAGTATTCAGCTTTAATAGCACAGGTGCTTTTAGTTACTTAATATTCAGTGCTAAAAAGTGTACATTTATAAAAAGAGAAAATCATCATTTTACAATTCAAGTTTCACAAATATTTTTGCTTTTATATATTTAAGTTTTTTAAAATTTAATTATGTGTGTTTTATTATAATTAAGCAATTTATGCATTTCAAGGGATATCATGGTTATTTCACAAGGAATGAGAGATCAGGCAGTAAAGCAAATAGTAATTCTGAACTTATGACAGTTAAAAACTTTAAAAGGAGCATAAAAGGATAAACGAGACTGTTCACAGGTATAATACTATTTATGATATTGTTCATATATACGGACCAATGACATAGCATTGACCGATGATCTGACATTAATCGATGATGTGTCACAATTGTATTAGACTAAAATATTTTTGTGCTATTGCTTGATGACGTGGTAATATGTTAATAGACCGAATAAACATGCGTATGGTACATACATGTGCACGGAATGATAACCTGATGATGTGTTCTATCCAATCAAAACTTGACATATGGCGCAATTCTGAGTGTCCAAATTATTTTAATCTGATGACTATGATTTACTTATTATATCTATAAGAAGGGAGCTCCCCCCAATTTTTAACCCTAAATTCATTTTTTAGCTTCATTTTCTATAATTCCTTAACTATCTTATATTTTTTTTATTTATTTTAATAAATTTTCAGTTTAACTTTAGTTTAATTATGAGTAGCTAATTTTCTTTTAAATTTAGTGAAAGTAAAGTCTCAACATATTCCATGAGCTTAATCTAGTAAATATATTTTTTTTCCTCTGATTTATGTGGATGTTTTGACTTTTTATTGACAAATAGTAATAATTTTGCCTAGATATTACACTGGATAATTATCTCTCTAGTATAGGGTTATTATTATTTAGCACGATAAGTCTTTAGTACCATATTAATTAGAGTGAGGTTTATAAGTAGTGGATAGCCCCTCATGATTTAATTGGCACTAACAAAGAATATTAAACCTATGGTGCATGTTGAATACGGATCGAGAGATCCAGGTGCTTTAATTTAATAGTTGTCTTTTTAATTTATTCCCACTATTCAAATTTAAATTTTAGAATAATCTAAATCACTTTCACTATAATTCCAACCATTCACTTAGAAAATTAATTTTACACACAATTAAAATCTACCTCTTTGTAGAATCAGCATTCGTCGCCGTTGATCTATTCTATAATAGATTTGTACATTTGCAGATTTAATAAAATTTGTACAACACTTAACTAATAAGGTCTCTTAGGGTATAATAGGGATATTGACCCCATTTTCTGTTACAATGTGCTTTTTTTATATTACAAAAAACTAGAAAAAGTAAAAAAATAAAAAAATTACTCCATTAAAAAAAACAATATAAGTTATGTGAAATGTTTCAAACATGGAAAGAGCAAGTCATGTGTGCATTTATTGCAACTCAGTAGATCCTTTACCCAAAGTTGATACTTATCTTCAACTTTTTTGTTTTTATTGCATAACAATTCAAAGAGAATTTCAATAAACAATACTTTTGCATCTTATAGAATCTTCAAGATCTTCATAGCTTAGTAGAGTATTTGCGTTCTTTAGGTTGATAGGTCTTCTTCGACAAGAAAACATAGTTGATTTTAGAAAAGGCACATACATAAGTAGTGTTTACTATTGGTAGCTAATTTTTTTTTTTTAGTGTATACTATAACTTGATCTTGCAAATTTTGTCCTGGTTATTAAAAACTACATATCAAACTATCTCCAATAGTTAAGTAACTTTTTCCCATTGATAATCTTCTTATTATGTATTGTGTCATAGTAATCCATTTTCCTAGAACTTATTGAACATCCAAATGAAATTACTACAAAGGTTAGGGCGTGTTTTGTATAAGTGCATTAATAATAAGAAACCAAGACTTCTCTATTTAAAGTGTCTAAGATATGGGTGTGTCTTCTTATGTTTTTTCCTCCTTTTTTTTCTGGTCGAATGAATCTTGATTTGTTTCTTTCATATTGTTTACTTTTGAATAGTTTATGCAATAAAGTGTCTAAGATACATTTGCGATGATGAGATATAATCTTTAATATGGTAATGTCTTCTTATGTTTTTTCCTCTTTTTTTTATTTTGTTAGTCAAATGATTCCTAATTTATGTCTTTCATATTGTTTACTTTTGACATAGTTTCTGCAATAAAGTGTCTAAGATACCTTGGCAATGATGAGATATAAACTTTATACTTAAGCCAATAATATACCAGCTTTAATGAGTCCAAGTATTATTGTTTGTTTTAGTTTGGCATTAGCAAAAGTAAATGAGACCCATAGTTCTTCATGTCCATGTAATGTTTCCCCTCTGCTAAATATTATATGTCATACTAGATGACTCATATGTTCATTACAAATTAAGGTTTTCCTAATATATTTGTGCACTAATCTATCCACTTTTATCTCTTGCTACTTTTATGCTGTGCATTTTACTTAGAATTCTATGTTGTCATCTCATCAGTAGACCTTTCATATCATCACAAATATATTGGGTTAAGAAGGGTATTCATTTAGGAGGTTTAAATCTGACATGAATGTCTAAGGCATTTGAAGAAACTTTCATAGATGGGGAAGCCTTGCATGTTGACATTGCTACTTTTTTACCTTTTTTTTTTCTTGAGATACTATTTTGGCCAAATGAAATGAAATAAATAGAATGTTAGAAAGACTTCCTATCGCAATTTTTTCTCTTGTGATAGCAATCAATTTTATGTATTGTCTTGAAGTTTTTGATTGATAGTTAAATACTCAGCAATGTTGTCAAATATTTTGATCATTATTTTTATTAGTATTTTTCACTCTCTCATACATGACTTTTGAGTTAAACAAATGGCTAACGTAATGCCAAAATTTGCAAAATATTAGAACTTTGCTTGGATTGTAAATCCAATGATTGTTTTGATGTCTACTAAATTACATCATTAGGTTCAATAATAATAATATCCTTTAACATACTAAAACTAGTTGTCACTTAACCCGTAATAAGAGATGAAGGAATGGATACACAAAATAACTTTGTATTTGTTTAATAATCATATGAAACATAAGATATTTTGGCTATTTGTATTAGGGCTAGGCAAAATATTTGATCTGATCTGACTTGACCTGATCTGATTCGAATATTTTAGGTTTGGATCAGATCAGATTGTGAGTAACACTTGATCAGGTTGTGATCAGATCGGGTGAAGCTTGATTGATTGAACAAAAGCTCCAAAAAAAGAAAAAATAACAAAATAACAAACCTTTGCCTAAAGTTACACACTTATAGTCTTACACACACGCACCACACGAGCATTACACACACATATAAACCATTACAACACAAATCACAATTCACAGATACTGTCGTTCACAACTTATAAATAATAATACCAGTCAACAGCAATCCAGCATACAACACAGTGACAGCACAATGCACAAGCACAAACTTAAGCAACTAACTCTCCATCGACCCACCTATAACCTTTATCAATTGTTGCTTGTATCCCATTATCGACAAGCGATAGCCATACGACCTACACCCAAGTCAAAACAAACAAAACACAAGCAATCAAACACACATGAAATTCAGGAAGCAAGCTTTATCCGGCCAATATATGCAGCAAACGCTATCAAAAAGATACCAACCAAAGTTGATTTGCCATGATCTTGACCCGATCTCCACTCCACCATACGCAGCAACTACCTCCAGTCTTCCATGCCTCAAATCCTACACTCCACATTCATCTGTTTGGCCAATCTGATTAAAGTTCCATTCGACAAGCTCCCTCCGATTCAAGCTCTATTTAGCCATTGATTTTGACTTTTTGAGTGTTGGAGCCTTGGCCTTGATATTTATAGTGATGGTATATGCATTAATTATAATTATTATATGTTCATAAGTAAAAGTGAAAGTGAAATGTTAATTATAGTATATATTGTTAAATTTAACAATAAAATGAAAAAAAATATCGGATATTGATTGTTTTGTTACTTCTTGATAATTTTTTTATGTATGAATATATTAGCTTGATTAAGAAATAAAATTAAAAATTATGTTAATATATATATATATATATATCTGCTTCAATTTCAATAAACCATTAATTTATTTAATTAATTGTATGATGATCATTAATCAATAAGCAAATGTTAAGTAGTAAATACATGTAATGTAGGCATGAAAATTTAGGGGTTTATAATAACAATTAAGATATGGATATGCAACTAATACTATAATATTTTAGGGAAAGCTTGCTTTCCGTAACTTATAGCTTTTGTCATTTTTCTATGACAAATTTCATTGAGCCCCCCTATATTTCATATTATTTATATTTTATTTATAAATATTATAATTTTTTTATTTACATCTATTATAAAATTTCATTAAAACCCTTATATTTTTTATTTTATTTAAATCTTTAAAGTATTTAACTAACCCCTATAATTTTTAATTCTAAAAATATTGTTATTTAAATTAAAAGAATAAAAATTATTAAATAAATTATAATTATAATTATAATTATTATATTAAATTATTATTATTATAATAAAAAGTTATTATAACTAATTAATACATTAACAATAATTAATAATATTTTTTATTTAAATTAATAATAAATAATTATTATTCATAATTAATTTTTGATAAAAAGATTACTAAAATAAAAATAAATTATAAAAGTATAAATGAAGAATATTTTTATAAAAGATTAATTTAAATGAAGAGTATTTTTAAATTCTAAAATACTCTTCATTTAATTTAAAATATAATAATTATTAAATATATTATAATTATAATTATTATATTAAATTATTATTACTGTGAAAAAAATTTATTATAATTAATTAATATATTAACAACAATTAATAATAATTTTTATTTAAATTAATAATAATAATTAAAATTAATAATAATAATAATAATTAATTTTTGAAAAAATCTAATTCATCTTTTTACTTATTTTTTAAATCTTTTTATTATGAAAATAGTAATTATTATGAGATGATATTATAAAAAAGATGAATGGTAATAATATTAAAAATTTTATTGATAGAGTAATAGAAAATGAGATGTTGTAATTTTTTAAGAGAGGATAGTATTTTTTTAGTACTAATTTAAATAAATTTTTTATTAATATTAGTGTGTTATTATAACTAAAAAAGTGTGAAAAAAGAATTAAATTTTTATTTAGAAATTAATTATTATTATGACATGTAATTATGACATGTTAGTATAAAAATAACATGTCATAACACTCTTTTATAAACATAACACTCTTTTTCGTTTACTAATTTTTGTAAGTATCAAAGTAATTTATATTTATAATTATGACATGTTAGTTATAATAACACACTAATATTAATAAAAAATTTATTTAAATTAGTACTAAAAAAATACTATCCTCTCTTAAAAAATTACAACATCTTATTTTCTAGTACTCTATCAATAAAAGTTTTAATATTATTACCATTCATCTTTTTTATAATATCATCTCATAATAATTACTATTTTCATAATAAAAAGATTTAAAAAATAAGTAAAAAGATGAATTAGATTTTTTCAAAAATTAATTATTATTATTATTATTAATTTTAATTATTATTATTAATTTAAATAAAAATTATTATTAATTGTTGTTAATATATTAATTAATTATAATAAATTTTTTTCACAGTAATAATAATTTAATATAATAATTATAATTATAATTATAATATATTTAATAATTATTATATTTTAATTTAAATGAAGAGTATTTTTAGAATTTAAAAATACTCTTCATTTAAATTAATCTTTTATAAAAATATTCTTCATTTATACTTTTATAATTTATTTTTATTTTAGTAATATTTTTATCAAAAATTAATTATGAATAATAGTTATTTATTATTAATTTAAATAAAAAATATTATTAATTATTGTTAATGTATTAATTAATTATAATAACTTTTTATTATAATAATAATAATTCAATATAATAATTATAATTATAATTTATTAAATGAGTTTTATTCTTTTAATTTAAATAACAATATTTTTAGAATTAAAAATTATAGGGGTTAGTTAAATACTTTAAAGATTTAAATAAAATAAAAAAAATATAAAGGTTTTAATGAAATTTTACAATAGATGTAAATAAAAAAATTATAATATTTATAAATAAAATATAAATAACATGAAATATAGGGGGCTCAATGAAATTTACCAATGAATAATTGGATATTATAAATTAATTGATTACATTAATTTCTTAATTTTTCTTTATGGGGTATGGATCTTAATCATGTAAAAATATTATGATGGAAAATTAGAAATATTAAATTTAAAAAGTTTCATAAAATTAAATTAATAATTATTTAATTAATTTTCAATACTAATTAATTAATGATTAACAATTACTTGGCTGTATCTTGTACATTTAGATGACTGGAGACTCGAGATCGAATTCGATAAGTAATGATAACGATCAAAGTGTTCAAATGAAATATGTGAGATATCGAATTATTTCACTTTACTTGAGGATAATCCAAACAAATGCAAGTGCGATTATTGTGGTAGACAATATTAGTGTCATTTGAGTCATGATGGAATTATAAATATGAGAAATCATATACAAGCCTGTGGTTTGTATAAGACATTCCAGGAACAAAATGATAGAAGTTAACAAAACTTGACAACTAAAGGTGGCGAGGGAAATATAAGTAATATGGTTTTGGCTAAAGGGTGGAGTCAAGATGCTTGTAGGAGAGAGCAGTCACCAAAATGATCATTATGGGGGAGTTCCTACTTAGTTTTGTGGATAATAGAGGGTTCAAGCATTTTTGTAGCGTATTTATTTTACACTTCGTTATGTCATCTAAGAGAACTGTAAGGATATTTGGATTTATTTTTAGAAGAAAAGACAATATTGAAAAGTTTGATTTGCAACAATAAGTAATGATTATCATTTACCACTAATATATGAACTTCTATTCAAAATATAAGTTCATTTTATTGATAGTAATTGGTGTTTAAATAGAAGGATGCAATTTCATTGTGATTGAGATCATAAAGAGAAAACAATCAGTAAAAAGATTGTAACTTGTTTATAAGACTAAGGAGATAAAGAGGTTGTTTGCAATAACCGCTAATAATGCTATTACAAATGATGTTATTGTTAATTATGTGACCATGCAATTGCTTGCTTGGAGGAATAATAGCATGTGTTGGCAGGACAGTATATGCTTGTTCGTTGTTGTAAACATATTTTGAATTTAATTATTGTTTTTGGGTTCAATGAGTTTTATGCTAGTGTTGTCGCCATCCAGAATGCTGCGAACTATATGAGATCCTCCACTATGAGGCTACAGGTATTTAAACGATGTACTCAGTAGGTCAAAGGTCTAAATGAAACTGTCATTTTGGATTGTCCTACTAGGTGGAATTCTATTTATTTGATGTTGATGACTGTATTGAAGTTTCAAGCGGCATTAGATAGTGAAATTTTAGTTGTGCAACCCAAGAGGGGGGAGAATTAGGATTTTAAAAATTAATCTAAACAAATCACACAACAATTAATTCTAATGCCTTAATGAAACCAAGAACAATAAGTTTAACAATGCTAAAACATAAAAGAGAAAGGAAGAGAAAATAAACACAGATATTTTTACGTGGTTCGGTAAACCTCGCCTACGTCCACGCCTCCAAGCTAATAAGCTCGAGGATTTTACTATTCAAACCTCTCACAGCTTTAAATCTGTTACAATTGACTTCAAGGTGTCAATGAACCCTTACAATCTAGGGATTATTTCTCAATCCCTTCACCCAAGTATTTCTCACATTTATACAACCACAAATTTGATAATGAATTTAAAAAATACAACAAGTACTCTCTATCTAGAGTTGATATACAAATGATAACTCAATGAAGATTTATAAATTGGAAGCTCAATCAATGATGTATAAACTTGTTTTTGGTTGTTCAAGAAGTTAGAAATGAGTTTGATTTGAGTTTATATAGTTAGACTCGAAAAATAACTGTTATAGGCAAATTCCAGTGCCGAAGTGGCTAATCTCTTCCCTCAAGTGGTTAGCCATTTGCTACAGTGCAGTTACCATTAAATTTGAAATTGCTACAGTAATATTGTTAATAAAATTATAATTTTACCTAAAACTTTTATTAATTATACTATGACTCAAAACTTATAAAACTTTACAGGTAAGTCCATTTTCGAAATTGTTTCAACTTGCTACAGTATTACTATTCATAAAATTATAATTTTACCCAATATATTCCTATAATTGTACTATAACTCAAAATGTTAAAATCTTTGCGAACATGTATAATTTTAGAATTTTTAAAAATTATTTCTCATTCCCACAACTTTTTGAAATTATGATAGGACCAAAAATATTTTTGATTTTGTAAATAAACCTAAATTCATATTTAAAACATTACTTATTAAAATAAAAAATTACAAACCTTTTTCACTTTAATCCATTTTTAGAAAATTAATTTTTTTGCATGAAATACTTGATTTATGATTAAAACTTTAGATTAATGAATTAAAATCTTGAGTTTCACAAATTTCTAAATTAAGCATAAATTAAATCATACTGGCTTTACAAGAATTTATCATAATCAAAAGTCTGTTGCGCTCCAAACTTTGTTCTTGATTGAGCCGTTGTCCGTTGAGTGTCTTGAAGTTGATTTCACTTTATTAACTTGCATAAATATTATCCTTCAAAAGTTTAGTGAAAATGTAAAATACATTATTAATTTAAAACAATTAAGATACATGTTTCTTATCATCAAAATTACATTATATGTAGCCTTTAAGCTAACAATCTCCCCCTTTTTGATGATGACAAATATCTAATGTATTTTGACATTTATACTACCCCTCAATACATAGCATACATGAATCAATATATTTAAAATAAGTTCCCCCTTAATATATGATCCATAATAGTTTGTAAAACTCCCCCTCAATATTTCAAAAATATATACAAACTCCTTAAGATCAAAATATGTATTACTTTTCTTTAAGAATTCAAAATACATGATTTCTCCCCCTTCATATTTTAAAACCATGTATATATACTTCAAGATAAAAAAAATACGTATTACCTATTTTTAAGAATTCAAAATATATGATTTCTCCCTCTTCATCATCCAAATTACCAATAACATATGCAAAGACCAATAAACATAAATGGTTAGTCAAGAAACATATAAAAATCGAACATGCAATTAACCAAAGAGTTATAACATTCTTAGAATTTAGAAAACGTCAATCAAATATAAAGCATCCAAATATCAAATAATGATCATCCTCAATCTACAATTAGAACAACAATGTCTATGAAAATGTAGGTGGGTAATAGAATAGAGAACCAAGGTAAAATCTATAAGGATAATACACTATAGAAATGGTAATTTAAAACTCCAAAAATGTACAAATTTATTTTATAAAATAATGAGTGAAATGGATGAATTTAAATTGATTATATTGATCCAAAAGATGATTTAAGACAATGGACGGTATTAATTTGATAAAAAATGAGCTAGAATGAACTTATGATTGAAGAGAAAGAAATGAGCAAACATAAACTTTAATGTTGAGATTTAGAGAACCAAATGATAAATGATGATTAGAAAATGTTTAATGAAGATCAAATGCATGAGTAATAGTTTGAATGATTGATTTTGTCATAAAAATGAATGAGAAATGAAGCAAATTTGAAAAGGAATGAAGGAAAGATGAATGACCATGAGAGAGGTTGAAGAAAGCAAGATAAAGGAGGGGAGATGAAGAAAATAGGTGACAAACTCGTGACCAAACGGCTAACTACTTGGGGCAAGCAGCTAGCTGCTTGCTCTCGGGTTTGGCAGTACATTACTGCTTGGCTCAGGCGGCTAGCTGCTTACTACAGGCAGCTAGGGGGCTATCCTCGATTTTCTTCACTATTTTGCTGTCCATATGAGTTTTGAGCAATCCTAAACCATTGTATGATCCCAAAACACTTTAGAAGCCATTTTAATGCATGGAACATGATAATAAACAATCAAATGATCATGAATTCAAATGTATCACTCATCTATCATGCATATATATATATATATATATCATACAATCATGAAATGTGATATGCGCTGAGGATTACAAATTCATGCATATCATTTATTTGTCATGCTTAGGCACTCCATAATCATTAATAATCATCCATCAATTCATTTTAATAGTCTCAATAACATAATTAAAGATGTTAATGCAAAAATTTCATTATTCCAAGTTCATGCCGAATTTTTAAAAATTATTCTTCGCAAAGAGGTTTTGTAAAAATATCGGCAAGTTATTTTTCTATAAAGACAAACTTTAATGCAATATCACCTTTTTGAACATGATCTCTCAAGATATGATGTCTTATCTCTATATGTTTGGTTCTAAAATGTTGAATGAGATTCTTTGATAGGTTTATAACAGTAGTATTATTACACTTGATAGGAATTTGTTCAAGATTAATGCCATAATCTTTAAGTATTTGTTTCATCCAAAGTGCTTGTGCACAACAACTAGCTGCGACAATATATTTGGCTTCAGTGGTTGAAAGTGCTAGTTTTATTTCTTACTAAACCACGAAACAAGTGCATGACCTAGGAAATGACAAGTGCCACTAATACTTTTCTTATCAACCTTATGACCAGCAAAATCTATATCTGAATAACAAGTTAAATCTATATGAGTTCCTTTAGGATACCAAAGGTCAAGATCTATGGTTTCATTCAAATAACGAAATTTTTTTTTTACAGCAAGCAAATGAGATTCCTTGGGACATGATTGAAATCTTGCAGACAAACATACACTAAACATGATATCGTGTCTACTAGCAATTAAATAGGGTAAAAATCCAATCATACCTCGATACATCTTGATATCAATCTCTTTACCTTTTTCATCTCTGTCTAGCTTGATTGTTGAGCTCATTGGAGCACTTTTAGTTTTTTAGTTATCAATCCCAAAACGTTTGAGTAAATCTCTGATATATTAAGCTTGATTGATGAATATTCCCTCATTGTTTTGTTTTATTTGTAGTCCAAGAAAATATTTCAACTCTCCCATCATACTCATTTCAAACTTCTTACTCATATATGTAGAAAACTATTTACACAAATACTCATTAGTAGAACCAAATCATTCACAAATCATTCACATAAATTTCCAAATCATTCACATAAATTTGAACTACAAGAATATCCTAGTTCTTATGTTTAACAAAAAGAGTAGTATCTACTTTTTCCATTGAGAAAATATTTTCCAGCAAGAAATTCTTAAGCCTATCATACCATACTCTAGGTGCTTGTTTTAATCCATATAAAGCTTTTGATAACTTAAAAACATGATTTGGAAATTTTTCATTTTCAAAACTAGAGGGTCGTTTTATATAAACTTCCTCCATAATATAACCATTCAAAAAGGCACTTTTGACATCCATTAGAAATAAAATAAAATTTTTATGACATGCATAAACTAACAATATCTAAATAGATTCTAATCTAGCTACTGGTGCAAATGTTTAATCAAAATCAATTCTTTCTTTTTGATTATATTCTTGAGCTACTAATCTAACTTTATTTCTAACAACTACACCAGATTCATCCATTTTATTTTTAAATACTCATTTAGTACCTATGATTGACTGGTGTTCCGGTTTAGAAACTAACTTCCATACATTATTTCTCTCAAATTGATTTTAATTCCTCTTGAATTAGCATAATCCAAGATTCATCATTTTCCACATCTGTAAAGGATTTTAGTTCAATTTGAGAAATAAATGCATTGTACTTACATGTATTCGTAAGTGATGACCTAGTGGTCATACCTCCTATAGGGTCTCTTAAACTTAAATTCTTAGAATGAAAGGAAACACACCTCCACTCCTTGGGGAATGTTTGAGAAGTGCCTCCTTATTGTTCCATGCTTGTTTCTTCTTCTTGTTTACCCTATTGATTTTCGGGTAGTGTCTCCTTTTACTTATCTTACATGGATCCTTATAGTAAAGCTCCATCTACATCATCATTAATAATTACTTTCTTCACAGAAGTAGGGTTAGACTCATCGAATGCAACATGTATAGACTCTTCTACAACTAAAGTTCTTTTATTATAAATTCTATAAGCTTTACTTGTGTTTGAATTACCAAGAAAGATACCAACATCAGATTTTGGATCAAATTTATCAAGATTTTCTTTTGTGTTCAAAATAAAACATTTACATTTAGAAACTTTAAAATAATCAATGTTGGGTCTTCTATCTTTCGAAAGCTTATAGGGATTTTTATTGAGATAAGGTCTAATCAATAACGATTTAAAACATAACACACGGTGTTGACAGCTTCAGCCCAAAAATATTTTGGTAAACCATTTTCATTTAACATAGTCCTAGTCATTTCTTGAATAGACCTATTCTTTCTTTCATTAACTCTATTTTGTTATGGAGTCCTAGGTGATGAAAATTAATGCTCAAAACCTAAATCATTACAAACATTTTCAAATACATGATTTTCAAATTCTCTACCATGGTCACTTCTAATGCAAGTTGAAATACTAACTAAACAACCCAAGAGGGGGGTGAAATGGGTTTTTAAAAATTAACCAAATAAAAACTTAAAGCAATATAAACTAAGCAACCAAATTCGAAATAAATAGATAAATGTACAATGAAAAATAAAGAGACAAGTTAAGAGAGATCAAACACAATGATTTTTACGTAGTTCGGCCATCCTGCCTACGTCCACGCCTCCAAGCACACCGAGCTTGAGGATTCCACTAAGCAAGTTTCCAAGGCTTCAAAAGCTTACAATTAACTCTAAAGTGTCAATAAATTTTTACAAGAAGAGATTATCCCCAATCTCTTCATTCAAGTGTATCTCAACACTTACAATCACCTAAAACAAAAGATTACAAATTATTTTTCTCTCACACAATCTTTAATATTACAAATCAATACCCAATGTGTGAATTGATGAAGTAAGAATGTATTTGAAGCTCAATATAGATTGTATAATCGTGTATATGCTCAATGGTCGTATTATTATCCCCCTTTGATTTGATTTGGATGAGCTTATTTATAGTTGGAGCTGAAAACTAACCATTATTCACCTTTGTCCTAGAAAACAGATCACCTTTAATCGTTAACGGTTGACTGTTTGCATGGTCAAAGTTACCGTTGGGCTAAATTTTAAATTAATGATTGACCGTTAGTAATTACCCTTTCGCCGTTAAAAACCAGAGACCTGCACAACAAAAATCTTTTATCCATTCTTGCTAAACCGTTAAAGATTAATAAAGAATGTTAGTCTGGAAATTATCAGTTAGCCGTTTATACATTATCGGTTTACTGTTAAATTTCAGAGACCTAGACTACAAATATCAATTTACCGTTCTTCATAAATGGTTAAGGATTAACAAGATTTGATAGTCTGGATATTATCGGTTAGCCATTATATATTAACGGTTCACCATTAAATTCCAACAACTTATAAAATAAAATGCTTAATTGATTTGCTTTAAATGGTAAAGGATTAGCACATGATACATGTTTGAATATTATCGGTTAACTGTTAATATTAACGGTTTACCGTTTACTTTTAGCGAGTTTAGAAGCTTATCGATTAAGGTTTAAGAAATAATCCCTTTTCTGAGCATAAAGGTTAGAAAATAACCCTTTTCTACATTTTATTGATTAACCGTTAAAATAAATAGTTCACCGATTATATCCAAAAAATTATATTTTTTACAGAAATGTTTCATTTTACCTAAAGCTTATAAAAACACAGAATTTTTTTTTACTTTTAAGAAAATATTTGAAATTATGAAACTCCAACAAATTTATCAAAAGAGAGTAAGGTTTGTTATCATCTAAATCAATAAAAAGAACATTTACATATTAACATTCTCTCCCTTTTTGATGATGACAAACATATTCCAAATATTTTGCTCCCCCTAACTATATGCTCTCCCTACATGTATGACTCAAAATAGTTTTGCCAATATAAGATGTTTTCTTAAAAAAAATGTAAAATTTTAGTCCATAATTATATCTACCCCTTCATCATAAAAAAAAATCGAAGTAAAGGAACATGAGAGTGAAAAGAAAGATGTTACCTATGATAATAATTTCGTCAGAAATTTTGGTAGAGTCTCCCCTTAAGATTGGAGAAATCCTTAAATACAATATAAGAATAAGAACACTTCCAAAGGCAACTAATCAAGTATCCATATCCCAACAACAACTCCAATGCAGTATAATTCAGATAAAAAATATAATTAGTCATAAGAAAGACAAATATATATAGACACTCAACCAAAGAATACCAAATGAAAAAGCCAATCCATCAATAAAAAATAAATAAGTTAAGATCAAAGTATAATCAAAACATGAAATGTATGTACGAAACAAAAATCAGAAACTAAGAAGCTCGCCGCGAAGCAGGAGGTCGTGTAAAAGTGGGTCGCGAAGAGGAGGCTCCCGCAGAGGTGCTGCTAGGGTCAAACCCAAAATACCCCAGAATCTGTCACTATGTGGCAATGATCTCATACTGGTGGTCGATACTCTACTCCTGAAAGGTCTGAACCTGAGACTGGAGCTGCTGCTGATCGTGAGAAATAACATCCATACGATCAAGGATCAGCTGTTGGCGCTCAGAAATCTAGTAAACATCAGCAAGCAGTTGCTGCAAAATATTAGAAATAGGGGGCTGAATTGAAGCTGGGGCTGCTAAGGAGCAGAGGGCTGCGCAGGAGATGGAGGTGACTCAGAAATTGAAAAAAGATCAGTATCCATCTCAGGCGTGGCAGAACCAGAAGAGGCTAATGGCTGAGAAGCATCTTGACGACGAGAAGGTAGAGGACGAGTTCTAAGTCTAAAGTTAGGAAGCTGATCGGGAGAATAAATATCATTAGGCATTCGATCATTCTCAAGAGTGATCAAGGTGTCCTGATTCTTGGCGTTGGCAGTCTTGTGCCATTGGTCGTTCCTCCTAGTAAATCTAATGATACTCATAGCATCTTTGCTAATCCTTTTGGCTCTTTATACATAGCATCCCGTCTTGGCACATGAAAGTGCCGCAGTATCTTAATAATGATACTGCCATAGGGAAGCAAACATTGAGTGACTGCAAGAGTAGTTAGAATGTGGTGTACAATAATATAACCAAGATTAATAGGTCGCCCACTAAGTAGACTATCCAGTAATCTAACATTCATATGAGTAACCTCATCTGAGTAACCCCTCCTAGGTGTAATAATATGCTGCAAAATACTATATAGGATGCGAACTTGAAGAAGCATCAATTGAGACCGGAAAGGTAGTCCATAAATCTCATCACTAAGCTCCCTACTACGACATATATTGCGCACACCCTCATTGTGGAACAAACTCATCAAAAGATAGGGTTTTTCTAGAAGTGTAAAAAGTATGACCCTCATCCTAAATTCTAAGAATGACAATATTAAAAAATTCAATATCAAAATCAATAAAGACACCACCAATAAGGGTAACAATCCTATCTAAACGAGTAGCGGACAATTCCATAGTAGAGTAGAAAACTTAAACTAGATTAAGATAAGATCTATCATCAATGCCAATGGTGGATTCCTAGGGTCTAAGTATGTTGCTAACACTTTTATTACATACAATCAAGTCCTTAAAATCGTCTATGTCCACAAAATAAGAATCAAGAACCTGTCTACCCATAAAGCAATCCTCAAATCATTTGCGCAATGGGTTTGTAGAGAAATGTAGTCTTTCAAATTTGAAAGTTTCTCGTGGTGGAATAGGGTTGACAAGGGGTGTATGTTTCCTCCTCTAAGGCCACTGAGATGACTCAGTCATGATAAAGAGAAAAACTTTCGAAAGATGGATTTGGGAGTAAATGAAACGATTATTGTTTTGAGAGGGAGTAGAGGAAGAGAATTGTGGTTCAATTTGTCAAGAAATGTTAAATAAATGGATCAAAAGGAGAAAATTTGTTGTGAAAAAGGAGAAAATTTAAGAAAGAAGGAGATGAAAAGCTTTGGTTTCGCAAGAATGGTAGAAACGATGAGAGGCTAAGTGAGGAAAAAGAAGAAACCCGTGACCAGTTATATACTTAGCGAAAACGGCGAGCTGTTTTCTATAAATGGTAAGGGGCTAATTTTCCGAGAGCTTGTAATGAGAAAACAGTTAATGCGTAAGGGAAAACAGTGAAGGGGCAATTTAAGGCAGCTCTCTGTTTTTAGTCAGTTTACAGTTAATCATAAATGGTGAGAGGGTAACATTCATGATGCTTTCTATTTTTAAATGATTTACCATTAACTCCAAATGGTGAGAGGGTAGTAAACAATCAAAATATCCTAGTTTCTGGAAATAAATGGTGAACCATTTATAAGAAAAACAGTTATCCGTTTATTTCAATTGTTGTTTCGCATATTTGATTCAATATCTGGCTATCAAAGATAACAAATCAAGATCATGACTTTGATCTAAAAGTGCTCTAAGGCCATTTTAATACAAAGTTCATGAACATATATGTTTTTAAAAAATTAATCTATACAAAATATATATACACACTACTAGCACATTATACTCAAGTATTTCAAGGCTATTAAAACATCATATCATAAATCAAGTTATTGAATAAACTCAATAGCATATTTAGAAATGTTAATGTGAAAATTTCATCATCCCAAGTTCATGCCAAATTTTTGAAAATAATTTTTCATAAAGTGGTTTTGTAAAAATATCGGCGAGTTGTTTTCCATAGAAATAAACTCCAATGCAATATCACTTTTTTGAACATGATCTCTTAAGAAATGATGCCTAATTTTTATATGTTTAGTTCTAGAGTGCTAAATGGGATTCTTTGAAAGATTTATAGCACTTATATTGTCACACTTAATAGGAATTTGTTCAAGTTTAATGCCATAATCTCTAAGTGTTTGTTTCATCCAAAGAGCTTCTGCATAACAACTCTCTGCGGCTATATATTCAGCTTTGGTAATTGAAAGTGCCACAGAATTTTGTTTCTTGTTAAACCATGAAACAAGTGAGTGACCTAATATATGGCAAGTTCCATTAGTGCTTTTCCTATCAACTTTATAACCAGCAAAATCCGCATCTGAATAGCATGTTAAATCGATATGAGTTCCTCTAGGATATCAAAGGCCAAGATCTATGGTTTCATTCAAATAACGAAAAATTATTTTTACAGCAAGTAAATGGGATTCCTTAGGACATGATTGAAATCTTGCACACAAACATACACTAAACATGATATCGGGTCTATTTGCGGTTAAGTAAAGTAAAGAACCGATCATACTTCGATACTTTTTAATATCAACTTCTTGACCTTTTTTATCTTTGTCAAGCTTGATTGATGTACTCATTAGAGTGCTCTTAGTATTTGACTCATCAATTCCAAACCTCTTGAGCAATTCTTGGACATATTTAGTTTGATTGATGACAATTCTCTCATTGTTTTGGTTGATTTGAAGTCCAAGGAAATACTTCAATTCCTCCATCATGCTTATTTCAAATTTCTTACTCATACAAGATGAAAATTCCTTGTACAAGGACTCCTTAGTAGAATAAAAAATAATATCATCAACATAAATTTGAACAACAAGTATGTCTTGATTTTCAAGTTTAACAAAAAGAATTGTATCCGCTTTACCTATTGAAAAACCATTATCCAACAAGAAATTTTTAAGCCTATCATACCAAGCTCCAGGTGCTTGTTTCAATCCATATAATGCTTTAGATAACTTATATACATGATTTGAAAATTTTTTATTTTTAAAATTAAGGGGTTGTTTCACATATACTTCCTCTATAATATAACCATTTAGAAAAGCACTTTTGACATCCATTTGAAATAAAATGAAATCTTTGTAACATGCATATATAAGCAACATTCTAATCGATTCTAATCTAGCTATAGGTGCAAATGTTTCATCAAAATCAATTCCTTCTTCTTGATTATATTCTTGAGCTACTAATCTAGCTTTATTTCTAACAACTACACCAAATTCATCCATTTTATTTTTAAATACCCATTTAGTACCTATGATGGATTGATGTTCTGGTTTAGGAATTAATTCCCACACATTATTTCACTCAAATTGATTAATTCCTCCTGTATTACCATAATCTAAGATTCATCATTTTCCACATCTGCAAAGGACTTTGGTTCAATTTGAGAAATAAATGCAGCATGCTTGCATGTGTTTCTGAGTGATGATCTAATTGTAACACCTCTAGATAGATCTCCTAAAATGGCATCTTTAGGGTGAGAAAAAACATATCTCCACTCCTTAGGGAGTGTTTGCATCGTACCTTCTTATTGCTCCATATGTCTTTACTCTTCTTGATCATCCTCTTGATTTTCTTGTAGTGCATTCTCTTGATTATCCCTTGAAGATCCTTCTTGTAACTCTCCATCTGCATCATCATTAACAACTTCTTTCTCCGTAGAGGAGGGGTTAAACTTATCGAAAGAAACATGCATAAACTCTTCTACAACTAAGGTTCTTTTATTATAAACTTTATAAGCTTTGCTTGAGGTTGAATATCCAAGAAAAATACCAACATCGGATTTTGAATTAAATTTACCAAGATTGTCTTTTGTGTTCAAAATAAAAAATTTACAACCAAAGACTTTGAAATAACAAATATTGGATTTTCTATCTTTCCAAAGCTCATAAAAAGTTTTGTTAAGAAGAGATCTAATCAACACTTGATTTAAAATATAACAACTGGTGTTGACGGCTTTGGCCTAAAAATACTTAGGTAATACATTTTCAATCAGCATGGTTCTATCTATTTTTTAAATAAATCTATTCTTTCTTTCAACAACACCGTTTTGTTGTGAGTTCTAGGTGATGAAAATTAAAGCTCAATGCCAAAGTTACTATAAAAAGACTTAAATGCATAGTTTTCAAATTCCCTATCATGATCACTTCTAATGCAAGAAATAGAATGACGCTTTTCATTTTGAACCTTTTTATAAAATATTTTAAAAGCATCAAAGGCATCATCCTTATTGGCTAAGAATAATACCCATGTATATCTAGAATAATCATTTATAATTACAAATGCATAATACTTGCTATTTAAGCTGGCATATCTAGATGGTCCAAATAAATCCATATGAAATAATTGAAGTGGTTTTGTAGTGGATACATGATTCTTATTTTTGAAAGAAGTTTTGATTTGTTTTCCAAATTGACAAGCTTCACAAATTCTATCCTTTTCAAAACTGATTTTTGAAAGTCCTTTAACCAAATCATTTTTTGAAAATTTTGAAATCTATTCCATGTTTGCATGACCTAATCTCCTATGCCACAACCAACTATCATTATGTAATATTGAAAAACATTTATCATAAGTGGGTGCAGCTTCTATGTCAATGGTATAAATATTACCACATCTATTTTCAACAAATAAAATTTTTCTATCACATGCATCTTCAATAATACATCTAGATTTATCAAAAACTACTTTATAACCTTTGTCACATAATTGACTAATACTAATCAAGTTGTGTTTCAAATTTTAAATTAAGGTTGATGAACTCTTACCGACATTTCCAATTCCTATAATCTTTCTTTTTGAATTATTTCCAAAAGAAACATCTCTACCATTTCCGATTTTGGTGAAACTTGAAAAGCATGCGTAGTTTCCCGTCATGTGTCTTGAATATCCACTATCCAAGAACCATTTATTACTCTTCTTCTTTGAGCTCTATATAAAATATCTCAAGTCTTAGGTACCCAAACCTCTTTGGATCCTTGAGTGTTAGTAATGGTTCCTTTTGGAGCCCAAATATATTTCATTATATAATATGCGTTTCCTTTTAGTATGCATTTATTTTTCATATGACCATCTTGATTACAATAATGACATACAATAATGACATACAACTTGATTGTTACTTTTCACAAAATAACTCTTGTAATATTTTTGTTTTAAAATTGGCTTATAACCAACCCCTGCTTTGTTAAACACATATTTTTATAAATTTAACAAGTTATCCAACATCTTTTATCCATTTGTGCATTTTAGTACAATTTTATTTAGATCATTACTCTTCTTTTTAAGTAATTCATTTTCATTTTTCAAGTCATTTACATGTGATTCTAGATGCTCATGTGAAGTGCTAGAATTCTCAAATAAAGTAATTTTATCATGCAATATTTTATTCTCTAATTCAAGGCATGTAATCTTGGCACTAAGTGAATCATTTTCATTTTTTAGCTCTACCATCTTCTTTTTAAAGCAAACATTGTTTTTACCAATTTTCATCAATTCATCATGCAATTCTTTAAAGGCATCATGTAACACATCATAAGTAGGAATATCATTTACCTCATCTAATTCATCATTTGATTCATCTCCAATTGCCATAAGAGCTAGATTTGTCATTTCTTGATGCTCTTCATCATTACTCTTTCTTTATCGCTATCGTCCCATATGGCCACCATTGCTTTCTTTTTAAACTTGTTAAGAATAGGTCATTCTGATCTTATATGGCCAGGCTTCTTGCACTTATAGCATTTGATTGCTTTCTTCTTCTCTTTTTAGTTCTTGAAGTCTCTAAATTTTCTTCGCTTACTAATTTTCTTAAATAACTTTCTAGACCTCCCTGCTAGCATAGCTAATTCTTTATTATCCGGTTCACTTTCCTCATCATTCTTATGTTTTAAAGCTTTGAAAGCAATGCTTTTATTCTTTTCTTTATTTTCTCTTTCATCTGCCAAATCTTCTTCATAAGATATAAGAGAACTAATTAAATCATCAATAGGTAGAATGTTTAAATTTTTAGCTTCTTCGATAGCTGTTCTTTTTTGTCTCCATTCCTTCGATAAGGACCTAATGATTTTCTTAACTTTCTCATTATTTGAGAAAGTCTTTCTTAAGGCTCTTAGGGTGTTTATTATATTCGTAAATCTAGTATACATAGAGTGCACACTCTCATTTTGTTCCATTTGAAACAACTCATATTGTCGAGTGTATCTACTGATTTTTGACTATTTCACTTGATTCGTGCCTTTATAGACAACTTCAAGTTTGTGCCAAAGTTCATGAGCACTTTCACAACTTGACACTTTATGAAACTTTTTTTTATCTAGTGCACAAAATAAAGCATTCATAGCTTCAGAATTTAAAGAAGATTTTCTCTTTTCCAATTCATTCCATTCCCGTAAAGGTTTTGGAATATCTTCTCCAACTTCATTTTTAGTCAATGGCATAAAAGGACCATCACAAATAATCTCTTAAATTTCGTAGTCTAAGGCTTGCAAGTAAATTCTCATCCTAGTTTTCCAATATGGGTAGTCGTTACCGTCAAAGAACGGTGGTCTAGTAGTGGATTGTCCTTCTCTAAAGGTTGAATCATTTTGGGTTACTATAGATCTTTTACTCTAAACGGTTAAGTTTTAACAATAGAATCTAGCTCTGATACTGAATGAAATACTAACTAAGCAACCCAAGAAGAGGGGTGAAAGTTTTTAAAAATTAAGCAAACAAAAACTTAAAGCAATATAAACTAAGCAATCAAATTCAAAATAAATAGATAAATGTACAATGAAAAATAAAGAGATAGGGTAAGAGAGATCAAACACAATGATTTTTACGTGGTTTCCCACCTATGTCTACGCCTCTAAGCATATCAGGCTTGAGGATTCCACTAAGCAAGCCTCCAAGGCTTCAAAAGCTTACAATTGACTTCCAAGGTGTCAATAAACTTTTACAAGAAGAGATTATCCCCAATCTCTTGATCCAACTGTATCCTAACACTTACAATTACCCAAAACAAAAGATTATAAATTGTTTTTCTCTCACACAATCTTTAATATTACAAATCAATGCTCAATGTGTGAATAGATGAAGTAAGAATGTGTTTGAAGCTCAATGTAGATTGTATAATCATGTATATGCTCAATGGTCATGTTGTTATCTACACTTGATTTGATTTAGATGAGCTTATTTATGGGTGGAGCTGAAAACTAGTCGTTATTCACCTTTTTGCTAGAAAACGGATTACCCTTAATCGTTAATGGTTAATCATTTGTGTTGGTCAAAGTTACCGTTGGGCTAAATTTCAAATTAACGGTTGATTATTAGTAATTACCCTTTTGCTGTTAAAAACTAGAGACCTACACAACAAAAATCTTTTATCCGTTCTTGCTAAATGGTTAAATATTAATAAAGAATGTTAGTTTGAAAATTATCGGTTAGTCATTTATACGTTATTAGTTCACCGTTAAATTTTAGAGACCTGCACTACAAATATCAGCTGACCAGTTAAGGATTAACAAGATTTGATAGTCTGGATATTATCGGTTAGTCATTATATATTAATAGTTCACCATTAAATTCTAACAACTTATAAAACAAAATGCTTAATTGATTTGCTTTAAACGGTAAAGGATTAGCACATGATACAGGTTTAAATATTATCAGTTAACCGTTAATATTAACGGTTCACCATTTACTTTTAATGAGTTTGGAAGCTTATCGATTAAGATTTAAGAAATAATCATTTTCTGAGCATAAAGGTTAGGCTTTATACCAAAGGTTAGTCATTAAAAATAACAGTTAGCCGTTTACATCCAGTGGCTAAATTTTAGTAAGTTATAAAACAATTGGTTGAAAATTTAGAAAATAACCCTTCTCTGTATTTTATCGGTTAACCATTAAAATAAAAAGTTCATCGATTATACCTAGAAAGCCATATTTTTTACAGAAATATTTCAGTTTATCCAAAGCTTGTAAACACACACAGAAAGTTTTTGACTTTTAAAAAAATATTTGAAATTGTGAAACTCCAACAAATTTATCAAAAAAAATTAAGGTTTGTTATCATCAAAATTAATAAAAAGAACATTTACATATTAACACAAGTAATAAAGTAACTTTTTTTGTTTTAAACCTTTTTACAGAAAAATTTAAATGCCTCAAAAGTATCATCTTTATTAGCTAAAAAAAAATACACAAGGAAATCTAGAATAATCATCTACAATTACAAATGTATAATATTTTCCACTTAAACGAGCATATCTGGATGGTCTAAACAAATTAATGTGAAGTAATTAAAGAGGTTTTGAAATAAAAACATGATTTTTGTTTTTGAAAAAAATATATTGATTTGTTTACCAAATTAACCAAGATTCATAAATTTTATCTTTTTGAAATTCGATTTTTGGAAGACCCTTAACTAATTTTTCAAAATTTTTTAAATTAAATCTATACTTGCATGACCTAGTCTTCTATGCCATAACTAACTATTATCATGTAAAGTGGAAAAATATTTATCATGAATAGATACACAATCTATATTAAATGTATATACATTTATACATCTACTACCAATAAACAAAATCTTATCATCATATGCATTCTTAATAATACATTAATAAAGTATAAAAAATGCAACAATTCACTAATCATAGATCTTATAAGATCAAATTTCATCAAGTACAATATAATTATGAAAGCACATTCTTTATCATCAAAATTTAAGTAAAGCATAGGTACATAATGATAATATATAGATCATCAAAATCAATATAGCTATTAAGATAACGCTATCATTATGAGCTAAAACAATAAGTGATCAATTTTATAAGTACAATAAGTCATAAATGTTAATTTTATAAATGAATGATGAAAAAATAAGAAATGTAAATATATGAAATGGAATATGATGAAAGATATTTAAGAAGATGAAATCAAATATCATACGATCATCAAAATCAAATAAATGTGTCTTGATAAGTTGATATGATATCATCATATATATCTATCCATGTATCATGATAAAGCATTCAATGCAATACACATTGATAATTCAATTAACAAATAAGCATATTTTCACAAATTCAAGTTATCATCCATCCATCATGATCCATTCAACATAATCAATATGGCAAGAATTATTACCAAAACAATTAAATCATCTTACCTTATATTTTTCTCCTAGATCATAGTCAAGTGATTCTCTTCACAAGCTTTCATCCAGAAACTCTCCATTATCTCTTGATTATGGTACCTATAAAAGAATATTCAAGTTGTTCATTTTGGTACCTAAATACTTTTGGGTCATTGAGTGTTAGCAATAGTTCCTTTTATAACCCAAATACATTTTATTCCATAACATATATTCCTTTTAATTGAACATTTATTCTTCATTTGATCATTTTGATTGCAATAATGACAAAAAATCTTATAATCACTTATAGATGTGGCTTTAACAAAATAATTCTTATAATATTTTTATTTTAAGTGAGGCTTATATCCAAGTCCTCCTTTGTCAAACTCACATTTTTTAGTACTCAGTAATTTTTCTAAATCTTTTTGACCACTTGTGAATTTTAACATAATTTCATTAAGCTCATTACTCTTTTTCTTAAGCACTTCATTTTCTTTCATCAATTCATCAACACGTGATTTTTCATGCTCATATAAAGTACTAGGTTTCTCATTTGATAATACAATCCGATCATGCAATGTTTTATTCTCTAATCTAGGCATGTAATCTTTACATTTAATGAATCATTGCATTTTTGTAAGGCATCCTTTTCACAAGAATTTTTTAATATTTTCGTTTTAAGGAATGCATTCTTTTTACCTATTCTTCTCCAATCATCATACAATTCTTTAAAAGCATCATACAACTCATCATAAGTAGGAAGATCATTTATCTCATCAAGTTCATCATCTGATTCGTTCATCATCTGATTCATCTCTGATTGCCATAAATGCCAAATTTGACAATTCATGAGATTCCTCCTCATTTGTAGCCTCCTCATACGTAACTTCAAGTTTTCTCTAAATTTCATAAGCATCAGAACAATTTGAAACTTTATGAAATTCCTTTTTATTTAAGGCACAAAATAAAGTATTCATAGCTTTGGAATTTAGATAAGCTTTTAGCTTTTCCAATTCATTCCATTCCCGCGAAGGTTTTGAAATGTCATCTCTTAATTCATTTTTTGTCATTGGCATAAATGGTCCATCATAAACAACTTTCTAGATTTCATAATCTAAAGCTTGTAAATAAATTCTCATCCTAGTTTTCTAATATAGGCAGTCATTACCGTCAAAGAATGGTAGTCTCGTTGTGGATTGTCCTTCCTTAAATGTGAATTTATTTTGTGGATCTTTTACTCTAGACGATTAAGTTCTAATAAGAGAACCTTACCCCGATACCAATTGAAATTTTAGTTGTACAACCCAAGAGAGGGGTGAATTGGGATTTTAAAAATTAATCTAAGCAAATCACACAATAATTAATTCTAATGCCTTAATGAAACTAAGAACAATAAGTTTAACAATGCTGAAACATAAAAGAGTAGGGAAGAGAAAATAAACACAGATATTTTTATGTGGTTCGACAAACCTCTCCTATGTCTACGCCTCCAAGCTAACCAAGCTCGAGTATTTCACTATCCAAGCTTCTTATGGCTTCAATTCCATTATAATTGACTTCAAGGTGTCAATGAACCCTTACAATCCAGGGATTATTTCCCAATCCCTTCACCCAAGTATTTCCCACACTTATACAACCATAAATTTGATAATGAATTTGAAAAATATAACAAATACTTTCTATCTAGAGTTGATATACGAATGATAGCTCAATGAAGATTTAATCTATGAAGATTTATAAATTGGAAACTCAATCAATGATATATAAACTTGTTTTTGCTTGTTCAAGAAGTTAGAAATGAGTTTGATTTAGGTTTATATAGTTTAGATTCAAAAAATAGTCGTTATAGGCAAATTCTAATGTTGAAGCGACTAGCGTCTTTCCTTAAGAGATTAGCCGCTTGTTACAGTGAAATTACCGTTAAATTTGAAATTGCTACAGTAATACTATTGATGGAATTATAATTTTGACTAAAACTTTTATTAATTATACTATGGCCTAAAAACTTATAAAACTTTACAGATAGGTCTATTTTGGAAATTGTTTCAACTTGCTATAATATCACTATTCATAAAGTTATAATTTTACCTAATATATTTCTATAATTGTACTATATCTCAAAATGTTAAAACCTTTACGAACAAGTCTAATTTCAAAATTTTTAAAAATTATTTCTCATTCCCATAACTTTATAAAATTATGATAGGACCAAAAATATTTCTAATTTTGTAAATAAACCCAAATTCATATTTAAAACATTACTTATTAAAATAAAAAATTACAAACCTTTTCACTTTAATCCATTTTTAGAAAATCAATTATTTTGCATGAAATACTTGATTTATGATAAAAAATTTTGATTAATGAATTAAAATCTTAAGTTTCACAAATTGCTAAATCAAGCATAAATGAAATCATACCGGCTTTACAAGAATTTATCATAATCAAAAGTCTGTTGCACTCAAAACTTTGTTCTTGATTGAGTCATTGTCCATTGAGTGTCTTGAAGTTGATTTCACTTGATTCACTTGCATAAATACTATCCTTCAAAAGCTTAGTGAAAATGTGAAATACATTATTAATTTAAAACAATTAAGATACATGTTTGTTATCATCAAAATTACATTATATGTAACCTTTAAGCTAACAGATAAAATGGCAAAGTGGATAGACATACTTTCTTGAGAAAGAAAATACTAAGAGGGTAGACCTACCTGGACCTAAGTATTAAGAGAATGCATAACGAATTGTGAAGTTTTTAAAAGTATTTTATGATGTCACATTGCTATTTTCTACCTTTTTTAGTTTGACTTTTAATCTTTGTACGGATACTATTGGCTTAATTAAGAGGTCATTGACTGTATTAGAAGCTAGTAATGATCCTTGCATAATGTCTACGGCTTATAATATCACGGAAAAATTTAATAAATAATGGGAGTCTTTTGAGAAGATAAATAAAATGTGGATTGTTGTCTTCATTCTTGATCCATGAGCTAAAATAGACTTTCCCAAACATATTTTTTAGATCATTTTTACCAATGATGGTTCAACATTTGAAGAAATGACCAAAGTAGTGAAAGATTTATTGAATAAGCTTTAAAATGTACATAGTGCAATGTGCTCCAGTTCCATCCACACCATCGATGTGTAGTGAGAATGTTCTTAGTAGTAACTATAGTGGTACAAGTTCTTTTCCATATATTATAGCTAATGTTAGTTTAATGAAGGCTCCTAGTGGTGAAAGTGATGACACTTTCTAGGGTTTTTGTTATTTCCTTGGGTATGCTAAGAAATTCTCTGTTTAGAATGAGGGCAAAAAAATACCATTAGAGGTAGAACAATATTTAAGTGACCTAGTGAAAGATCCATGCAATCTTAAGCTTAGTGTTTTGCTTTGGTTGAAGGTGAATGAATCGAAGTATCTGATATTGGAGAAAATTATAAGGGATGTTCTCATTGTTCTTGTTTCCATGGTGGCATCTAAATCTACCTTTAGCACTGGGCATCACGTAGTCAACAAATATCAGAGTTCTTTGACTCATTATATGATTGAGGCATTAATATTTCCTAAAAATTAGCTGCAAGCTAAACATTTTGCTAATCCTATGTATAACCTTCAGAAAGATATTAAAGAGTAGATAATTATAAGAAGGTAACATTTTTCTTGTACTTAATAAAGTTAAGATGTATTATAACTTTATAAGTAGCATCTACATATACTTAAGTTACTTACTAATTTTAATTTATTTTTTTGTGAATTGTAAGGAGTTTGTAAGATCACAAGCTTCAAGGGTAGAAATAGTGAGCGCCGACATAGGTGTTATTAATATCTAAAGTTGGAGTACAAGAAGTTGAAGTTAAAAGTTGTCGAAGTGCTTGCAAGGAATGGTGAAGCGGTGAAGGAAGTTTATCTAGTATTTACGCTTAAACTTTGTTGTGTTTTAGACTTTGTCATTTGTGTTTTAGAAAATAGAAACTATTTAAATATGTTTAAATTTATGACTTTGTGTTCTAAAGATTAATGTTTGGATATTGTGCTTTGAATAAAGACTATTAAGTTTAAACTTTGTGTTAATTTTAATTTATGTTAAGTTTAAATTTAATTTTCACTAATTTAAAATGTCGGATCAATGTTATTACAATGTCAGATCTCTTTTATCATCTACTCACCTACATAGAATATGTCGACATATCATTTTTAAGAAGTCGGATCACCATTATTATCTAAAGGCTAATCTTCAATTTTGTTCGATGTTGATTAGTTATCATCAAGATGTCGGATCACCGTTCTTGTCTAGAAGCTAATCTTTAATTTTATTCAATGTCATTAAGATGTTGGTTTGTCATTTGCTATAGTGACTGCTACAATTAAATATTTTTTATACTTATAGTTTTGCCCAAAATTTTTTGCATTTATACTATGGCCTAAATCTTCGTAAAACTTTACAAATAAATCTATTTTGAGATTTTAAAGTTTTCAAAACTTTCTCAATTAGACCATAAACTTGAAAAACAATCAATTTCTTAAAATTACTTTTCCTTTAGATATAAAACCTTTATAAAATTAAAAATAATGGTTTATAAAAAATAATTTGAACTTAATCATTATTAATCTTATTTGTTATCATAAAATCAATATTATGGATATATACATGTTAACGGATTCTATAGTAATTCTTTTTTTTTAGTTGAAAATTTGTAAAATAATGATTATACTTAAGAAAAATAGTTTAAAAAATAATATAAAAATGTCAAGAAAAAAAAATAGCTTAAAATTGCATACACTCAAATTGACCCGAATCAATCAGAAATGACTAAAATCTAATCTAAACCCTATCTAATCTGAATTCAATTTGATATGAACTTAACCTGAATTTTTAACCCAATCCATTTAGGTTGGATGACATACATCTAGGTTAGTTTCACCTCTTTATAAGATGATGATACTTGTTGCAATAATCCCAAATGACCATCTCTTTAAGCAAGGATATAGAGTTTTTTTTTTAAAAAAGGTCTCATCATTTAATATCATGATAATCAATTTTTATCTAACCCGAAAAACCCAAAACCCGATCCGATTGATCTAAACCCAACCCTACCCTGATTTTGCCCACCTCTAATTGCATCAAGCACAAACTCCTTTCTTGCATGTGTGCTCCCTTAGAAGCACAAACTAAAAGAAGAGGTAAAAATTTATTGGTGGCATGCTCAATCAAACAGGTTATTTTCTTGCCTACTATAGATTATATATTACCCTTCACAAATTGAAAATCTATAACTTGTTTAGGTGCCTTGTGCTTATTTAAACAATCTCACTATTAAAGTCATTTTAGAAAGGGAAAAAATAGCTCTGCTTGGTGAAATGGGTTCTTTTAGAATTAATTCCAAACCATCTATTAGAGGTTGTCACAATTTGAACGATTGTACTACATTAGAACCATTTTATTATTGCACAAAAGCTATTACTTTACATTTAACTAGCAAGAAATAGGTTATTCCTAGTGTAAGCGGTAGAATTATTCCAAGTATTTAAGCTAGAACAACTATGTATATATTTTTTTTTATATTTACTCATGATTTGGCCTACTATCATGATATTGAAGGATAGGACCTTTTCTTAAAAAACTTGATATCCCTCCTAAAAAATATGGTCATTTAGGGATTATTGTTACAAATGTCATCACCTTACAAAAAGGTGAAACCAACATAAATGCATGTCATCCGACCCAACCTCAGACTCTTTTTTCCTGACCTATTTGACTCTCTGGCCACAGTTATTTAAGTGGTAACTGTTGAATACTAGAAAATATATATTTATAAAGGAGAAAAACGTCATTGTTCACTTTAAGTTCTACTAACTTCTTTACTTTTATGTATTCAAGTTTCTTGTGAATTTAATTATGCGTGTTTTATTATAATTAAATATTTTACGTATTTTAGGAGTATTATGGTCATTTCACAATAAATGACGCATCGGATGACAAAACAGATTGCAAATCTGAATTCGGAAAGGTCAAAAACCTTAGAACAAGTATAAAAGTAAAAATATCAATATTTACATATACGGTAATCTTCACATGTACAATACTATTCATAGTATTATTCATGACACTATTTATACATACTGTACGATAATGTAGCATTGATCGATAATGTGGCACTGACCAATGACGTGGCAGCATTTGATTGGAAGAATGATGTGGCATTGATTAATTATTTGGCGTTAACTAATGACGTGACTTGACTGATGAGGTGTCACAATCTTATTGAATAAAAATGTTTATGCACTGTTGACCAATGATGTGGCAGTATGTTAGTGGATTAGAAAAAATATGTGTACGATACATGCATATACACGGGATAATAGCCTTGATGATGTGTTCAAACTAATCAGAACTTGTCACGTGACGCAATCCTGTGCATCCAAATTGTTTTAATCCGATGGCCATGATCTACTTGTTGTATCTATAAAAGAAGAGCTCTCCCTCCTAATTTGATACCCCTGAATTCATTTTTTAGCTCCATTTTCTAAAATTCCTTCTCTATCTTGTATTTTCTTCATATTTTAGTAAAATTTCCTTTTTATCCTTAGTTCAAATATGAGAAGCTAATTTTCTTTCAAGCTTGGGTTAAAGGTGAAGTCCCAACATGTTCTATGGGCTTAATTGGTAAATTTATTTTATTTTCTCCTCTAATTTTTATAGATATTTTGACTTTTCGTTGACAGATAGTAATAATACAATTATTACTGTTTGGCACGATAAGCCCTTAGCACCATATTAATTAGAGTGTGGTTCATGAGGAGTGGATTTTTTCCTCATGATTTAATTGGTATTAATAAGAAATATTGAGCCCTGGAGCATGCTGATGTAGATCCAGATACCAAAGTGCTTTATTATAACAGTTGAATTTTTAATTATTCCCGCCATTTTAATTCAAAATATAGGATAAAATTATCATAATTTAACTACTCAATTAGAAAATTAATTCAACACACAATTAAAATCCACCTCCTCGTGGAATCGATATTCGTTACCATTAATCTATTCTATAATAAATTCGTGCACTTGCGAGTTCAATAAAATTTGCACAATAAGTTTTTGCCATCATTGTCGGAGAGGTAAGTTATTTTAATTTGTTGAATTAATTTTTTAGGTTTTTTTGTTTTCTTGTATTTTTTTCCTTATAAAAAAATAATAATTCTATAATTTAATTTTTGAAATTTAAATTTCTGTAATTTAATTTTATTCTGTAATTTCTTTCAATTTATGTACTTTAATTTTTGCTTTACTTTTCTTTATAATTTTTTTGTTTATCTTGTTAATTTATTTTAATTTTAGTTAATCTATTTCTTTTATTTTCTTTTTAGAGTTTGAGTGTATTTTCTTGGTAATTTTTTCGTTTATCTTGCTAAATTATTTTAATTAATTCGTAGAATTAATTTTTTAAGTAAATATTTTTATTGCTTTCTTTTAAAATTAAAAAAATAAATCTGTAATTTAATTTTTTGGTAATTTAAATTTCTTTAAATTTCAATAATTCAATTTCTTTGTAATTTCTTTAAATTTCTATAATTTAATTTCTAAGTTATTTTTCTTTGTAATTTTTATTTATTTTGTTAATTTATTAATTCATAAAATTAATTTTTTATTTAATTAATTTTTTAGTTGTTTTCTTTTAAATATTTTTCCTGTAATTTAATTTCTTTTCTTTTTCTCTTCTTTAGTATCGTAATTTCTCCTTCCTCGTTATTTTTTTTATTGATTTTGTTTTCTTTTTTTTGTATTTTTTATTTTTTTATGCATGATCGAAGATCGCAATTACCTAATCTTGAACCTATAAACTTAGAATTGGAAAAAAATACTTCGCAAACATATAAAATTGAAATGGATCTACAACAACAAGAAACACCACAAGAAATGCCATTTAAGGACTATTTCAGTCCCTTAGCTAACTTGAGCACATCATGTGTACGATACCCAAATGTAGCTATTAGGAGTTTTGAATTAAAACCTAGTGTGCTAAATTGTTTCCCAACATTTTATGGCCTAGAAAATAAGGACCCATATAATCATTTGAATGATTTTCATGCTGTTTGTTAAACTTTTGATATGGGAATTTTTCAGATGATATTGTTAAACTCAGAGTATTCCCATTTTCTTTAAAGGACAGAGCTCCTTCATGGTTTAATACATTGCCCGCTAATAGCATTATATCATGGGAACAAATGGCCACAAAATTTTTAAATAAATACTTCCTAATTCATAAAACCAATTCTATTCGCAGGGAAATTTCAGAGTTCATCCGGAGAGAAGACGAGTAGTTTTTTGAAGCATGGGAGCGATTTAACAGGCTATTCTTGAAATGTTCACATCATGGATATGAAAAATGGAACCAATGCCAATACTTTTTAAAGGGATTATTGCCAAATGTGTGAGAATAACTAATGGCAATAAGTAGAGGAGAACTAATGTCTAAAAATACATCAGAAATTTAGGATTTCTTCCAATGACAAGTAGATAATTCCCAACAACGGAGTCGATCATTCAGAAACAATAAAAGAATTAAGGGAGTAAATAAGGTCTAAATTGGTGAGTCAAACTCGGGAATCAAAGAAGTCAAAGAAATAGTTGGAGGACTTACCTGATAAATTGCATCGTTAATAGCTGTTAAATCAACAGAGCCATATGACCATGACTCATACCCAGATCAAGCCAACACCATAGGTGTAATGAAGAAGCCATCAAACTATAACCCTTACTCCAACATATATACCTAGATGGAGAGACCACCCCAATTTTTCATGGTCTCAAGGATTCTAACAGAATGGACCAACAACTCCAGCAATACCAATACAACCAATTCCTCAAGTTCCACAAGTCTCTCAACCATCATTCAGACTTTATAACCAAAACTCAAATTATTCTCAAACCAGACTATGGGAGGATGCATTCCAAACTTTCAAGAATTCTATCCACTCTACGATCGAGCAATAAAACCACACCATTGATGGACTACGAAATGAGATGAGAGTAGACTTCAACTCACAGGCCCAGTCAATTTCTAACCTCGAGAAAATGGTAAGTTAACTTGCTTCTTCAGTTCAAACCCTAGCAATGACTGTTGAGAAAGGTAAATTCCTAAGTCAACTAGTGTCAAACCCTAAAGGAGTGCATGAGGCAAGTACTAGTTCACCTCAGCAACATAGAGAGGTCAAAACTATCATGACCTTGCAAAAAAGAAAAGAAGTCGACAACAAAGTAGAGCTACCGGTGACCAAAACAACTCAAATTGTACCTATAAGTGCTGAGGACTAATCATTGGAGGAGAAAGAAGAAACCAACCCACGAGAGTATATTCCTAAAGCTCCATTTCCCAGAGCTTAGTCAAAGCAAAGAAGAAAAAATCCACGGGTGAGATTTTTAAAATCTTCAAACAAGTGAGTGTCAACATCCCTTTGCTTAATGCTATAAAACAAGTGCCATCTTATGCCAAATTTTTTAAAAATCTTTGTACTAAAAAGAGAAATATTAATGTTCAAAATAAGAGATTTTTAACAGAAAATGTTAGTTCTATATTCTGACACAAAATTCTTCTAAAATGCAAAGACTCAGGCTCCCCCACTATCTCATATAGTATAGGGAACCACACAATTGAGAATGTTTTGTTGGACTTAGGTGCTAGTGTTAATCTGTTGCATTACTCAGTGTTTGTGAAACTTGGACTAGGAGAATTACACCCAACTCCAGTGATGTTATAGCTCGCAGATCGATCCACGAAAATACCTCGTGGTGTTGTGGAGGATGTCCTTATTCAGGTAGACACGTTTTATTTTCCTATTGATTTCATTATAATTGACACTCAACCAGTGTAGGATTCAAAAAAGCACATCCCCATTATTTTGGGTCGTCTATTCTTGGCAATTGTCGATACTCATATTCAATGTAAGACTGAAAATATGCAGTTGTCATTTGGCAATATGACCATGGAACTAAATATTTTCAACATTGCCAAACAACCTCACAGTACAAATGATGGAATTGTAGATATGGATTTAATTAATGAATTAGTTGATCATACATTTCCTTTAAACCTTAGTGATGACTCTTTACTAACATGTTTAACTCACTTTGGTTTGGATTTTAATATTGACAGATCGATTGATGAGGTTAATGTCTTATTGAATTCATTGCCATGCATGGACATTGATAAATGAAAGATAAAGATAGAGCAATTGGCACCATTAAAAGAAAATCTCATCCCATCATCAGAATCACCACCAAAGATTAAGCTCAAACCTTCACCTGACCCTCTGAATTCTATATTCTTAGGAGAAGAAAAAACATTATCAGAAATCATCTCATCTTCTCCTGATGACAAACAAAAGAATACAAACATTATTAACTCTATTTTTGGTTAAAAAAAAAGAATACAATTGGTAAAACCAGAGGAGATTCGTAACGACAAAAATGCTAAGGACTACGGAAGCGAATGAAAATCCTCTATGACAAGTGCAGCATTAGAAAATCTTTCACACCAGGTCAAAAAGTATTTTTGTTCAATTCTCAATGGCACGTTTCTCTAAGTAAGTTATACTCTCGATGGTCAGGAGTTATGCTCTCGATGATCTGGTCCATCTACTGATTATACTATTTTTCCACATTGAGCCATTACATTTAAGAATCTAAGGAACGGTATAATTTTTAAAGTTAATGGTCAGAAAAGTAAAATCATATTATGAATACCAACCATGTGGAGACAACAGCACGAAACATTTAAGTGACCTGACATTTTTTTCCTTTTGTTTCTTTTCGGTGATTTAAAGTTTTCTTTTCTATTTTTAATTATGTTTGTGTATGTGTGTTTGTTTAACTATTAAGTTTTTTTATCATTTTTTTTCATGAATATGTCAACTAAAAAGTATCTCTTCAACATTCTTAGATAGTTTCGACGTATATAATCTCATCTCAGATGTCAGATACGATTTTGTAAAACACATCGTATCTGGTAGCTACAACTACCAGAGTTAGTAGCACATGTTAAGGATTTAGAAGGAGATCTTAAAGAAATTGAGAGAGGTATCTACAACATCCAATTAGAGCTTGAGGTAAATTCAATAGAAGGACGATGGTAAGTTAATATTTTTTGTGTTATTTTTTTATTTTCCTTTACGTGTGTTGTGTTTTTGCTAGATTTTTTTCTTTATTTGGTGTGTTATCATTTTTCACCCCGATTAAGTGGCGGATAATAGCGATGTTCTCTCAAATTTATTGCATACATACCTAGTTGTGGTAAAAAAAATTATTCAAGAAAATAAAGAGCCCAAAAGCTCTCTAATGTTTGTCATAAGCGTGCTAAAATGAGATGCCATAAAAAGCGATGTTCTTTAGGAATGAGATGCCATAAAAAGCGATGTTCTTTAGGAATGCTATCTAATAACAGGGAAGATAAGATTTAATTCATTAAGGATGACTTGAATAAAGAGTTATTGAATGATATCCTTTTGTCTCTTGAAACGCATCCCAGTGGGTATGTCCAAAATGCAATACTCCAGTTATGGCTACTATTCCAGAAAGAATGTACAAACTATAGTCTTGGGAATTTGACTATAAAAGACCCTGTTTGCCAATTTATAAGAAAACTAGATGGGAAGCTTATCTTCAACCTGTAGAGGGTGTTCAAGCGTTTCTGAATGTAAAACTAAAGGAAGATATGAGCCACAGTTGCAATTACTTATAAATATCCTTTTATTTCAATGTTGTTTTATTTCACTGTTGTTTGATCACTTACATTTTTGTCTTTACTAATTTTATGCTATCATTATTTACTTTGTCTTTTCACTATTTCCTTTTTTACTCTCGAGCCATGTGCTTCACAAGTTACTTGACATACACATGCTACCTTATTTACAACTGTGAATCATTATCATCAAGATCCTTAAATATGACTTTTTTGTTAAGGCACTCACAAATTATTTTTTAGAAGTATGCAATGGTAGCTACTCCCAACAACCAAATCTAGAACATTTGTGTACTCTTTGGATTTAACTATGGCAAATATAAAGAATTTATTAAGACACTCGTAGATCTTGGTCGAACTATAACAGCTAGGAAACTACACTTGGTTTATAGAGGAGGTGATCGAGGGTTATCAAAACTAGTTTTAGAAGCTACTTATACCAGAGGGAGCCAAGTGTTAGGCATAATCCTAACAATCCTAAAACCTTTTAGCTGTTTGTTTGACTCACCAATTGGAGAAGAGTTAGTCGTTTCAAGTATGCAAGAGAGAATAACTGAAATGTTGAATCATGCAAATGCCTTTATTTTTTTACCAGGAGATCTTACAACTCTAGAGGCACTAATGACATTAGCATCTTGGTCTCATCTGAACATTCATCAGAAACCCATTAGTTTGTTAAAAGTCAATAACTTTTATAATGGCTTTCTCGTATTTCTTAACCGTGCAATAAAAAACTATTTCATTCCTTCCACAGTGAAATAAATCTTTATTTGTGCTCACACTGCTAATGAGCAACTTAATCTGTTACAAGCTTATAGACCAGAGCCACATCTTGAAACCTTAATTTTGGGGTGGCCCACTAATGATGATAGTTGTAGCCGCAGTAAGAAGTGTAAATTAGATTTAACTCTCCGTTTGTAAATATTCTCTTCTGTGTTGCAGGTGATATCTTTTAATCTCTACTTCTTTCCTTTAAAACATTGAGGACAATGTTTCGTCCTAGTTGGGGGGAGAGAATAGTTGATAATTGTGGAATGTCTTAATCTTTGTTAAGTTTTTACTAATTTTTGTTGTAGGAACTAACTGTAGTTAACTTTTTACGTTGAAGATGACTGAATATGAAGTGTAGTGACTCTAGAAATGCATCTTCTTAGTTTGAAAATTAAAAAAAATTTACTTTTTAGTTATTTTTTTAGCTTCATTTTAAGTGTGATTTTTTTAACTTTCTCTTTCTAATTTCTCCTTTATAAATATACACTTTTAAAATTTTAAGTGAAGATGGCTGATAATAGAATGTCATAATTCTAGAAACGCATCATTTTAGTTTTCTTTTTCTTAAAAAAAATTTATATATATATATATATTGTGATTTTTTGACATGATGACTTTCAAATTTTAGTATTTGTATTATCTTTGGTCTTGAGTTTTGTTACGTCATGTTGATGTCTAAGACAAATATATGAGTTGCTTGGAGGAATATACATGTCATAACAAATTCCAAGTAAGTTCTTGAAGCTATTAATTTTCTTAGAGAGTAATCCTTTTTGCCTATTATTTATACAACTTAACAGTTTATTATTTGATACAGGATTTATAAATTTCTTTTGAGTCAACCTTCTAAAAAACAAAAAGAGAAAAAAAATTTTGTGTATTGTTACATCTAAAAGTTTATCTAACTAGTAGATATGGAGATTAGTTAGTGCCCTAAAAAATGATGGAAAGGCCATCTTTGACCCGTTTGAGTCTTTCTAGCCATTCCTTTTGTAAAATATCCTTAGTTAATCCTTTTGAGCCTTTAAAAAAAATTTATTATTATCTTTGTCTTTGTTAACTTATCATTTCGACCCAACTCCAATCTGAAATATTACTCAATATCGTACAAATTCCATAACCCATTCATTTTTGAGAAAAATGTAAATAATTAGTTTGTTCAATAAAATTGTGCTATAGTAAAAAAAAGGAAAAAATTTAAAATTTATATAATAGTTTTAAAAAAAGAGAAATATACTCTGTAATCTTAAAAAAAAAACTCTTTTTTTTTCTCAACATGTATTTTTATAACATCCCAAATCTAACATGTGCAGAGCAAATGAGAGAAGGAGGTTACTCGCAAAATATAACTCTACTCATAAATACCAAACTCGTATACCTCAAATTCTTATAAGAATAATCCACAAGTCACAAGTTATATAAAATAACAAAGTCTCAAAACCCAAATTACAAGTTCATGATCGAAATAAACTAAAAAAAAAACATAAGTCTATTCTTTTTCTTCTTATTCAAATAGGGAACAAAAATAAAAATCTCTAACTTCATGGCTAGGCATACCTCTCAAAGAAACTTAATCTGCAAAAAATAATAATGAGGGGTGAGCCATCAACTCGGTAAGTAAAACCATTTCTAACACACTAGGCCTATTGATACCCAAAAAATATATTGCAAGCCTTCTTTGAGCAAAGTATATTTCATAAATCCATAAGTTTCACAAAAACTATATTCCATGATGAAGTAACGTATTTCAATTAGATAACGTAAATCCATAAGAATTCAGAATATCAAAAACAAAGTTACTTATTAAGGCAAATCATATTCACATGTACAAAAAGTGAAACGTTAGCTCATGTCACATAGTGTCACCTATAGTCCTGATGACCCGGCCCAGACAGAATTAGAATCAGAATATTGTGTGCACATTCAAAACTTATACCCAGTACTGGTCCAGGCAGATATATCGTGTATTATGATCAAAATCAGAATCAGAATAACTATGGACAATGAGTCAAAACATTAAGAATCTTATAATCATCAATAACTGAAATCACACATGAGTACCAAACATTCGTATCAAATTTAGAAAAGTCTATAAAAATAATTTAGGCTTGCAAACTAATTTACAAATAAAATCATAATGAGAAGTCATGTCACCAAAATAATTTACATATTGAAAGACATTTATAAAATATTTTATTAAAAGAATTCATATTTGAAAACATTCTCATAAACTGATTTTGCGATGAAAATCCTTTAATTTCTAAATAGTATAAAATTCTTATAATAATATCAAAATACTTATACCTATCCAGTACACTAGGAATGAAGTTACTTACCTCAATATGAGAATCTTGAACTACACACCTCTATGTCCCTAAGAGTCCTCAACACCTTAATAAATACAAAACATAATTATTAACAACTCACTCTAAGAATCTGCCTTTCTAATTCATTCCTGTACAGGTCTGATCTCAGAATTTTAACTCTTAATCTAGACCTCAGAATGATATAATATTCTACAAAACTATTCTGGACATCCATGAGTATCGTATATAAAATTTTGAAGAGGATCCGAGATCAAAAACATTTTTAAAACTATTTATTTCTCAACAATTTCAAAACTGTTTTCTCAAAACCTTAACCGAACAGAACCATTTCTGAGAATTTTATAAAATGAAATACTCATCGAAAAATTATGAAATTCAAACTGGAGATACTATACACGTATCTTAATATTCATATAAAATTTCATAATTTTCCGAGTTCATTTGATTGTGAAAATAATTCTATAAACTCGATCGCACTGCTGGAATCGTAGTTTTCTAGTGCAGTGGTTTCTAATTCGAAAATACATATTAAATTGAAAATGAAATCAAATTTGATTAAATAAAATTTATTAAGGAGCTTCTATATGTCTATTTTCCAGAATATGAATTTCTAATAAAAATTCGTTCACAGAACATCAGTTTAAAAATCAAGATATCATGCTGTCCTGAATCATCCTATATTATACCAAGGGTTGATTAACTAAACTCCTAATTAATCAAAACCCTAAATAAAACCTAAACACATCATATGTCATGCATCAAGATGTATAAAAATAAATCTAAAATCATGTCAAACATAATCCCTAAATAGAATGATTTACAAGAAATTCTTGAAGGGAATAAGGAGGGTATACATACCGTTTGCTTTGATCAAATCCTAGGATTTGAGTGAAGAAAATTATAAACAATTGATAAGAGAGGAAACAAGAATATTATAAGTTTTTAGGGTTATGAAAAAGGGAGATAAAAGATGAATTTATAGGGAATGGAATCTTGAAAAAATAACCTTTTATTCCAAAACTATCTTCGAAATAACCCTTATTAATAACTTAATACTCTTTTCTACCATTTTCTAATAAAAAGGCCTCTACAAATCCTAGTGAAAGCCCAAATTCCATAAGGAATTCTTTTTTTTTTTTTTGGCGTTACAAATCCTCCCCTCCTAACTTCTAATTTCGTCCTCGAAATTAGAAGATTATCTTATGCAAAGATGAGTTGAGGATACTTTTCTAACATTTCTGCTTCTCGCTCCCATATGGCTTCTTCAATGGAATGGTTCATCCATTGTACCTTCACTAAGGTAATAACTCTACTTCTTAATAATTGTTCTTTTCGATCAACAATCTCAATAGGCTGCTCCTCATCTGACACGTCTTTAGATATCTGAATCGGTTGATAGTCTAGCACATATGAAGGGTCTGCGATGTACTTTCTTAACACAGACACATGGAATACACTGTGAAGTCTAGACAGACTTGGTGGTAAAGCTATGCGATAGGCCATTGGACCAATTCTCTCTAGAATCTCAAATGGTCCAATAAATCTTAGACAAAGCTTCCCTTTCTTCCTAAATTGAAACATCCCTTTCCATGGTGATACCTTCAAGAAAATAAAGTCTCAGTCTTTAAATTCTAACTCTAGTCTACGACGATCTGCATAACTCTTCTGTCTGTTCTGAGCTGTTCGAAGACGTTCTCTAATCAACTTGACCTTGTCAACGGTAATCTGTACCAATTCTGGACCCAAAAGTTTTCTTTCACTAACCTCATCCCAACAGATTGGGGACCTATACTTTCTTCCATATAATGCCTCAAATGGTGCCATGCCAATACTCGAATGGAAGCTATTGTTATAAGTAAATTCGATCAACATTAAGTGTTCTTCCCAACTACCACTTAAGTCTAGCACACAAGCCCGAAGCATATCCTCAAGGGTTTGGATAGTCCTTTTAGATTGTCCATCTGTCTGTGGATGGAAAGCAGTGCTAAATCTCAATTTCGTCCCCAACTCTTTATGTAAGCTAGCCCAAAATCTTGAAGTGAACAGTAGATCTCTATCAGACACTGTTGACACTGGAATTCCATGAAGCCTTAGTATCTCCTTAATAAATAATTTTGCTAGCTGCCCTATATTATCTGTACTCTTCTTCGCCAAGGAATGAGCTGATTTCGCCAGTCGATCAACGACTACCCAAATGCAATCACATCCCCTCCTAGAACGAGGTAATCTAGAGACGAAATCTATGGTAATGTGTTCCCATTTCCATTGAGGAATTGGTAGCATTTGTAAAGTTCCTACTGGTCTTTGATGTTTGATCTTCACTTGTTGACAAACTAAACATCGAGACACAAAATCAGCAATGTCTCCTTTTATATTCCTCCACCAAAAACTCTGTTTTAGATCATGATACATCTTAGTACTACCAAGATGTATACTATAAGATGCTTCATGTGCTTCTCTTAAGATTTCAACCCTCAACTCTCCGTTTGCTGGCACACATAACCTTTGCCCTAACCATAATACATCTCTATTGTCAAGTCTGAATCCAAGTTTATGTCCTTTATTTACATCTTCACGGATTTTATTGATTTCTATGTCGTTCCCTTGGGTTACCTTAATTTTATCAATTAAAGTGGGTTGGACTATTAACTGAGCTAACAAGTTTGTTTGCCCATGGGTAACAATCTCAATCCCACATCTTCTCAAGTCCTCTACGAAATGAGTTTGTATGGTGATAAGATGAGCCATGCACCCAGACAATTTCCTACTCAAGGCATCTACTACCACGTTTGCCTTACCTAAATGGTAATTAATAGAGCAGTCAAAATCCTTCACCAACTCTAACCATCTTTTCTGCCTCAAATTCAATTCCTTCTGAGTAAATAAGTACTTCAAACTCTTATGATCAGTAAAGATCTCATAAGTCTCCCCATACAAGTAGTGTCTTCAGATCTTTAAGGAAAACACTATAGCAGCCAACTCCAAATCGTGAGTTGGATAATTTCATTCGTGACTCTTTAACTGCCTAGAGGCATATGCTATAACCTGACCATGCTGTATTAGAACGCAACCCAAGCCCTTTCTAGAAGCATCATTGGAAATCACAAAACCTCTACCTTCAGATAGGAGAGTTAAAATAGGGGCGGATACTAAAAGACCCTTGAGCTCTTGAAAGCTCTTTTCACATGCCTCATCCTAAGTGAACTTCACGTCCTTCTTAGTCAAATTAGTCAATGGTGTTGCTATATTAGAAAATCCTTTCACAAAGCGCCTATAATAACTTGCCAATCCCAAGAAACTTCTTACTTCAATCATACTAGAAGGTCTTTCCCAATTCACAATTACCTCCACTTTCGCTGGATCTACCGAAATACCATCTTTTGTCACTATATGCCCCAAAAACGTCACAAAATCAAGCCAAAACTCACATTTCTTAAACTTTGCAAACAACTTCTTTTCCCGTAATATATCCAACGCAATCATCAGGTGTGTCTCGTGCTCCTCCTTACTCTTAGAGTAAACCAATATGTCATCAATAAAGACAATAACAAATTAGTCAAGATACGGTTGGAAGATCCTATTCATTAAGTCCATGAATGCTGCGGGAGCATTAGTTAACCCAAAAGGCATAACTAAGAACTCATAGTGTCCATAACGAGTTCGAAAAGCTGTCTTCGATACATCCTCACTTCTGATTTTCAATTGATGATAACCAAATCATAAATCAATTTTTGAAAACACAGCTGCACCCCGTAATTGATCAAAAAGATCATCAATTCGAGGAATGGGGTATTTATTCTTAGCAGTAACCATATTCAGTTGTCAGTAATCGATACACAATCTCATTGAACCATCTTTCCTCTTTACAAACAAAACGGGAGCACCCCAAGGTGACACACTAGGACGGATAAAACCCTTATCAAGTAACTCTTGTAACTAGACCTTCAGTTCTTTCAACTCAATAAGTGCCATCTGATATGCTGCCTTAGAAATAGGGGTAGTACTAGGAACTAGTTCTATAGTAAACTTAACCTTTCGATCTGGGGGTAATCTAGGAAGATCTTCAGGAAAAACATCAATAAATTCCTTTACAATAAGTATGTCTTCAATGCATGCCCCTTTAGAATGATCAACAATTACAAATGCTAAAAATCCTTCACACCACTTCTTTAGCATTTTTGCTGTCTTAACCATAGAAATCAAACCCCTATAATTTCTATGATTCCCTTGAAAATGAAATTCTTCTTCGCTAGGTAGGCGAAAAATAATTTCCTTAGCAAAACAATCTATTGAGACATGGTAAGACCCTAACCAATCCATTCCCAAGATCAAATCAAAATCATGCATCGCTAGGGGTAGGAGATCCACAAGAAATTCCTTATCACACAATCTGATTACATATGACTTATAGACATGATCTATGAACTGACAATCTCCCATAGGGGTACTAATTGTCACGTGAACATCTAGTGGTGTACTAGGCACATCAACATAATGAGCAAACACACAAGACACAAAAGAATGTGTAGCACCAAGATCAAAAAGAACTTTGGCTTCTTTAGAGAATAAAGACAATGTACCTAATACTACATCATTGGACACCTCAGCATCTTTCTCTGTCAGTGCAAAGACATGCCCTTGCACCTTTGGTTTCTTCCTCTACCCTTTATTAGAGGAGGCATTTGTAGTCTCGCTTCGTCTCTTTGGGCAATCCATAATTCTATGCCCAGTTTCTCCACAAGCAAAACAGGCTCCAATTTTCTAATGGCATTCACCAAGATGCCTCCTTTCACAATGTCGACAAATGGGGTAGTTCTTCCAAGTGGTGTCATCATGAACACCCTTATTATTCCATTTGTTTCCTCCACTAATATGTTTCTAGGACTGAGTGCCTTGTCTATAAGAATTTCTATTTCGTGGTCCACCTTGTCGATCCTTTTTATTTCTTTGGTCCCTTGAAACTTGTGCCTCAAAAATATCCTTCTCCGTAAGAATTGCTCGGTCTACTAAATCAGCATAGTTGTTAATCTTAAGTATGGCTAATCGCCCTTTAATGTTAGGACGTAACCCTTCCAAAAATTTCCTACACTTACTACCCTCATTAGCAACCAAAGTGGGAGCAAAACGAGAGAGGGCAGTAAATTGTTCCTCATATTCTACAACAAACTTTGTTCCTTGAGTCAATTTTAGGAAGTCAGCCTCCATCTGATGTCAAACTTGTTCAGGAAAATACTTTTCATGGAAGGCCTCCAGAAATAACTCCCAAGTAATGGGTGCATCTTGTAACCCAGCCCTTAAGAGACGGGATTTGGCATCCCACCAGCTATCTGCCTCGCCTTGAAGGATAAATGAGGCCAATATCACCCCTCTGATCATCATTATAACCCATATCCACAAATATCTTCTCTATCTGCTTTAGCCATGCCTCTGCAATCATGGGATCAACACTTCCCTGAAAGGTAGGTGGTCTCAACTTCTTAAATCGTTCTAAGTTCATAACTCCTTGATCTTTTGGGCCACCTTGCCTTTTAACTGGCCCATTCTCCTATGCTCCAACTCTACCTCTAGCCATATCTTGTATCAGCCTACTCTGCTGTTCATCAACCTAATCATAGTACGCATCATAGGATTTCCTTCATTAGCCATCTCGCGCAAGCTTTGGTCAACGTCATCAGCGATGCCTAACACATTCCTCGAGCTAGAGGCATTCCTAGCACTTCCCCTACGTGACATCTCTTGACTATAATGCAAAGAATGAAAATGAATCAATAACTAAAACGGTAAATAATTTATAGCTAAGGGTTGTGCTGGCTCGCAAAGTACTATCTAAGTGGTATAACCAAAATAAAAAAAATTAGTGATCGACAACAAAAACAAACAGATATTTCATTCCACGACAATACTAAAAATTCTATATCAAGAGTCATTACAAAGTCATAAACTACCAGAAAGGAAATAAATAAAAGAAATGACCAATATAGAATCACTAATTATAACCGATTACTCATCCCTTTAGAGATCATTTCTCTTTATTAAACATAATACAATCTATAAAGTCTCATGCTTTTCTTCTACAACCCCAAGGTTCATAGGCTCATCAACTGGGTGGGGAAAGGATCTAACTCTACTTTTCTTTTCTTAGTCGCGACTCCAGCTGTCTCTATTTCCTTAGGAGTTCCATCAAGTAGTTTATCTAGACCTGGAGATACCCATATTTTGCTATAGCAAGGCTTAAATCGAAACCCTGTCCAATATAGATGACGTATTACAAGCCTACTTTTGTTAGCTCCCTTGCCATAAACACGTAATCCCCGTATAGCCTCATTGAGCCTTTTTCTTGAAGCTCCAGGTCCTGGAGGAGTATCGACATAGACCTCTTTTCTTTTTTTTAGTCTATCATCCTCGCTCCTTATGAAGTCTTCTAAGGTCTTTAACAAAAACTCCACCTAAGATAAATTGTTCGGTCCTGTCAATTTTTGTCCATCTCTTAATCTTAGCACTTTTCATACCCATACTGTTCCTCATCATGTCTACAAAATAAAAGTGATCAATTCTATGAGACGATCTGATTAAACCATAAAAGAAAGTCTACAGAATCTTAACCTAGGCTATGATACCATAATTGTAACACCCCAAATCTAACACGTGCAGAGCATGTGAGAGAAGGAGGTTACTCGCAAAACATAATCTCTACTCATAAATACCAAACTGGTATACCTCAAATTCTTATAAGAATAATCCACAAGTCACAAGTCACATAAAATAACAAAGTCTCAAAACCCAAATTACAAGTTCATGATCGAAATAAACTAAAAAAAAACATAAGTCTATTCTTTTTCTTCTTATTAACATAAAGAACAAAAACAAAAATCTCTAACTTCATGGCTAGGCACACCTCTCAAAGGAACTTAATCTGTAAAAAATAATGACGAGGGTAAGCCGTTAACTTGATAAGTAAAACCATTCCTAACACACTAGGCCTATTGATACCCAAAAACTATATTGCAAGCCTTTTTTGAGCAAAGTATATATCATAAATCCATAAGTTTCACAAAAACTATATTCCATGATAAAGTAATGTATTTCAATTAGATAACGTAAATCCATAAGAATTCAGAATATCAAAAACAAGGTTACTTATTAAGGCAAATCATATTCACATGTACAGAAAATGAAACGTTAGCTCATGTCACATAGTGTCATCTATAGTCCCGGTGACTCGGCCTAGACAGAATCAGAATCAGAATATTGTGTGCACATTCAGAACTTATACACAGTACTGGTCCAGACAGATATATCGTGTATTACGATCAAAATCAGAATTAGAATAACTATGGACAATGAGCCAAAACATTAAAAATCTTATAATCATCAATAACTGAAATCACACATGAGTACCAAACATTCGTATCAGATTCAGAAAAGTCCATAAAAATAATTTAGGCTTGCAAACTAATTTACAAATAAAATCATAATGAGAAGTCATGTCACCAAAATAATTTACATATTGAAAGACATTTATAAAATATTTTATTAAAAAAATTCATATTTGAAAACATTCTTATAAACTGATTTTGCTATGAAAATCCTTTAATTTCTAAATAGTATAAAATTCTTATAATAATATCAAAATACTTATACCTACCCAGTACACTAGGAATGAAGTTACTTACCTCAATATGAGAATCTTGAACTACACACCTCTAAGTCCCTAAGAGTCCTCAACACCTTAACAAATACAAAATATAATTATTAATAACTCACTCTAAGAATCTACCTTTCTAATTCATTCCTGTACAGGTTTGATCTCAGAATTTTAACTCTTAATCTAAACTTCAGAATGACATAATATTCTACAAAAATATTTTGGACATTAATGAATACATAATATTCTAATTCGAAAATACATATTAAATTGAACATGAAATCAAATTTGATTAAATAAAATTTATTAAGGAGGCTCTATATGTCTATTTTCCAGAATATGAATTCCTAATAAAAATTCGTTCACAAAACATCAGTTTAAAAATTAAGATATCATGCTGTCCAGAATCATACTATATTATACCAAGGGTTGATTAACCAAACTCCTAATTAATCAAGACCCTAAATAAAAGCTAAACACATCATATGTCATGTATCAAGATTTATAAAAATAAATCTAAAATCATGCCAAACATAAACCCTAAATAGAATGATTTACAAGAAATTCTTAAAGGGAATAAGAAGGGTATACATACCGTTTGCTTTGATTGAATTCTAGGATTTGAGTGAAGAAAAATTATGAACAATTGTAAGAGAGAAAACAAGAATATCATAAGTTTTTAGGGTTATGAAAAAGGGAGATAAAAGATGAATTTATAGGGAATGGAATCTTGGAAAAATAACCTTTATTCCAAAACTATCTTCTAAATAACCCTTATTAATAACTTAATACTTTTTCTACCCTTTTCTAATAAAAAGGCCTCCATAAATCCTAGTGAAAGCCCAAATTCTATAAGGAATTCTTTTTTTTTGGCATTACAATTTTGTTTTTCTTTCCCTATTTTTTCGTCTTTATTCGCCATGTCCCTAGCCTACGTTACGTCCTAATAAAAATCCTTCTTGATTTTAGAGAACTATAGTCTGAACTAGAAACTACTTACATAGGCTATAAAGATGTAGTGATGTATAAAAAAATAATAATAATAAAAGAAAAAAGAAGAAAAATATAAATAAATATATTGGTCTTACTCACATTTTTACTTGAGATCGTATTATTTCTAAGCTGTGAGCACATTTATTTCATCTTTGTGAGATTGTATAATATTACTTTAATATTTTCTCTCAATTTACCATTCATAGGAGTGACTATTATTATTGGGTTTAATTTCTTTGTGAAGTGTCACTGCCAGTGAGATTTTGGGGTATTGACATATCATTCTTGAAAACAGCTTGGTTACAATAGTTGTGACAAAGTCTACTGGATTGATTCACGTGGATGGTTGATTTAGAAATAATATTTCTTAAAGACTGGAGATAATGCATATACTTTTATTTAATTTACATCATAAAGTTTAATCAAATAAACATGATAGTTCAAAAAAAAAGTTTTGGGTTTAAATTTTATTTCACTTAATTTGCTAGGGACTAGCAATAAGTTAGTTGGGGGATGTGTTGAGTATTAGAAAATATATATTTATAAAGAAGAAAATCATCATTTTTCACTTTAAATTCTACTAACTTCTTTACTTTTATATATTCAAGTTTCTTATGAATTTAATTATGTGTGTTTTATTATAATTAAGTATTTTACATATTTTAGGGACATCGTGGTCATTTCACAATAAACGAGACATCAGATGACAAAATGGACAGTAAATATGAACTCAGAACGGTCAAAAACCTTAAGAGGAGTAAAAAAGTAAAAATGTCACCGTTCGCATATACAGTACTGTTCATGATACTCTTCATATGTACTGTACGATGACGTGGTATTTAACGATGACATGGCATTAACTGATGATATGGCACCGACCAATGATGCTGCAACATTTGATTGGAGGAATGATATGGCATTGACTGATTATATGGCGTTGACTGATAATGTGACTTAACTGATGAGGTGTCAAAATCTCATTGGATAAAAATGTTTATACACTGTTAACTGATGACATGACAGTATGTTAGTGGATAAAAAAAAACATGCATATGGTACATGCATATACACGGGATAATAGCCCTGATGATGTGTTCAAACCAATAAGAACTTGCCACGTGGCGCAATCTTGTGTATCAAAATTATTTTAATCCGATGGCCATGATTTACTCGTTATATCTATAAAAAGAGAGCTCTCCCTCCTAATTTGAATCCCTAAGTTCATTTTTTAGCTGCATTGTCTGAAATTCATTCTCTATTTTGTATTTTATTTGTGTTTCAGTAAAATTTCCTTTTTATCCCTATTTCAAATTTGAGTAGCTAATTTTCTTTCAAGCTTAGGTTGAAGATGAAGTCTTAACATGTTCCATGGGCTTAATTGGTAAATTTATTTTATTTTTCTCTCTAATTTCTGTGGATGTTTTGACCTTTCATTATAGATAGTAATAACACAGTTATTACTATTTGGCACGATAAGCCCTTAGCACCATATTAATTAGAGTGTGGTTCATGAGGAGTGGATTTCTCCCTCATGATGATGTAGATCTAGATACCCAAGTACTTTATTATAACAATTAAATTTTTAATTATTCCCGCCATTTTAATTCAAAATTTAAGATAAAATTATCATAATTTAACTACTCAATTAGAAAATTAATTCAACACACAATTAATTGAAATAGATTAATCTATTCTATAATAGTTTCGTACATTTATGAGTTCAATAAAATTTGTACAACAGTAACCTAAGATTTAATAGATTGAATTACTCTTCGGAGCACATGAAACAAAGATATGACTAAGTATATAGAATGAGAAAAGAGCTATTTCCAATTCATCAAAACCAAAAGCTTTTTCTATATTCATATAATCCATCAAAATAGATTGATATTGGCTATATAATGAAAGCAACCTTAGTCTATGAAGTCCTAAGAAGGTGACAACTTAAACTTGTTGAATTCTTTTTCGACCAGATAAGATATACAAGTGGGACCTATATTATGAGTCAGCTACGCAATAAACTATTTTTTAATTGCAAATAACTCTATGAAATAAGAGTTATCATGATATTTTATACTAAATTAATATTATTTAGAGAGTAAATGATGTGTTTTTAGTGTATTTTAGTGACATTTTGCATAAGTGTCCATTTTATTTTATAGTTTTTAAATTAAATTATTTTAGAATAATGTGTGCTTAAATTATGTGCATAATTGTAGGCGATTAAAAGTTCAAGGAAGGAATATTGCTGCAACGGACTTACAGAGGTAATGAAAGAACTTTGTTATAGAAGAATTGAAACAAATCTAGAATAGTGCAAATGCTATAGCCACACACTCTTAGTTGCCTTAATTTTAAGTTACAAAAAGAGCATGCATTAAAAAAAACAAAAGAGAGAGCCATCACTCATGGAAAATCATAGAGAAAAACAAAAGAAAAACATAAAATAAAAGGGATTTAAGGGTTGTAAAAGAGAAATCACAATGACAAGAAGAACAAAACATAAGATTAAGCGGACATTGACTCTTTACCTTGTCTTCATGTTTTCTTATTGATTTATGGGATGTATTTGATGGCAAAAATAATTTTATTTACTGTTTTGTTGCAAAGTATGAACCAAATTTGATTATGGTTGAGTGATAAGCCATCTTAATGGATATTTGATTGATATATGCATGTTGTTCTGTGTTTGCTGTAACATTTTTTCTTAATTGTATTTATTTTAATTCTCTTTTTCAGCTAATTACCTATTTAGTGGATACTAGCTAAAACAAAAGCCTTACAAAAGTCTAATTCAATGGATCTCGTTGAAATAATACTTGGTTTTAGATTAAGTTTGCCAAGTTTAGTAAATCTCAATTTTAATAGGATTATGCTTAATCTAAAATTACTAATGAGCTAGATGTACGGATTCACCTTGTAGGGTAAAGAGAACCTAAATGTTTAATGCTATATTTAATGTTAATGTAACAATTGGTCACTGTTAGGTTTCATTAGCTATATATCTAGCAAGCGACAACTGAGGATGCATGATTTTACATAGTACTATAGTCACTGTTGTAGCAACAGTAATATAATTGAAATAAAATAGTAAATGCTATTAAATAAGTTTATTTACTCAACTATTCCATTCCCATTAGTTACATCCTAGTGTCCGATATGAGAATTTTCTTGATTGCATTTTATTTATTGCATTTTCATTTTAAGTAGTTTATTCGTTTCATAAATTGCCTTATTTTAATTTAGATCAAATTGCACTATTAAGGTTGTTGTAACAAATCTAATAACGTCAATTCCTATAGAGACTGTTGTGTAAATTTTATTGAACTCACAAGTGTAAGAATTTATTGTAAAATAGATTAATGGTGATAAGTGTCGATCCTACGAGGAGGTGGATTTTAATTATGTGTTGAATTAATTTTCTAAATGGGTGGTTGAAATTATGGTGAGAATAATTTAATCTACCTTAAAATTAAATTTAGAATGACAGATATAATAATAAAGCACTTGGGTATATGGATCCACATCAATAAATACCATAGGCTTAATATTCCTATATTAATGTGAATTAAATCATGAGAAAAATATCCACTCTTCATAAACTGCTCTCTAATTAATATGATGTTAAAGGGTTATCGTACCCAATAATAATAATTGTGTTATTAATATCTGCCAACAAAAATTTAAAATATCTACAGAAATTAGAGAAAAAGAGAAAATAAATTTATCAAATTAATCCTATGAAACATGTTGAGACTTCACCTTCAACCCAAGCTTAAAAAAAATTAACTGCTCATATATGAACTAGAGATAAAATAAGAGTTTTGCTAAATATATAGAAAATACAAGATGGAGAAGGAATTATAGTAAATGAGCTCAAAAGAGTCTAATTGGGAGTGAGCCCTCCTTTTATAGATATAATGAGTAAATCATAACCATTAAATTAAAATAATTTAGATACTCAAGATTGCACCACGTGACACATTCTGATTGGATTGAACACATCATCAAGTCTATTATACCGTGTATATGCATGTACCATATGCATGTTTCTTCTAGTCCACAAACATACCACCACATCATCGATCAATAGTATATAAACATTTTAGTCCAATAGGATTGTGAACACAATCGTCCAATGCAAAATTATCAATAAAAGCCACATAAGTAATCAATGCCATATTATTTATCCAATCAAATACTGTCACATCATTAGCCAGCGACACATCATTTGTCAATTCCATATTATCGGTTTGTATATGTGAACAATATAGTAAATAGTACCATAAATAGTATCATGAATAATATCATACATGGGAACAGTGTCGTACATATTAACAGTGCCAATTATGGTTTTATGCTCCTCCTAAGTTTTTCAACTGTTCTGAGTTTAAATTTTCTGTCCGTTTTATCATCCAATGTCTCGTTTATTGTGAAATGACCATTATTCCTCTAAAATACATAAAATATTTAATTATAATAAAATACACATAATTAAAGATCAGAAGAAACTTAAATATATAAAAGTTGGAACGTTAGTAGAACTTAGAGTGTAAAATGATAATTTTCTTTTTATAAATGTATACTTTCTAACATTTAATAGAGACGATCTAAATATTCATCAATATACTGTTGGGAAAATATGCTCTTTAAAAGCATACATGTTTACTTAATTGTAATAAACATTTTTTCTGATTAATAAAATAATTGAGGTATTTTATTCAGATATCTTATTTGCATTAATTTTTTAGTAAAGTTTATTTAATCATATTATATGTATTTATTTGATCACTATGTGGATTCAAAGAAGACATAAATACAAGTTATCTTATGATTTAATAAATTGAGTTCGCAGTTGATAAATAAAGTTGGGCACTTTATTTAGGTATAAACTGTAATAAATTCATTGAATGATTTGTCTTAATCATGTATGAATTTATTGATGTAATACGACTACATTGAACAGGATTGTATATGAGATTTAATTAACTTTATAATAACTGTCAAATTTATTAAATCTCATAGGCATTGATTTTACTGTAATCTTAATCTTGAGTTAATTATAATTTCATGATTATGGTTGTCATTCCATTTGAGTTCTGCAATGGGCGACGATATACTTGTAGTCAAGATTACCCTGTATCTTAGTGGGAGCGATTATAAGTATTGAAGTTATAAATTAACGATATGGAATTTGTCAACACATCTCTTGATAGGTTTTAAGATTGATCATAAAATTCTCCAGTAGGAGTGAATCGAATCGTATTTAATATGTTGAAAATGATCATTAGAAAACCAAGTAAGATCGAGAATAAGATGTTATTAAATTGATTGACAATTGAGATATCAATTTAATTAACGATGTGATCTGACGAAAGGATTGTGCGATAAAGAAAGAGATCAACGTGACGGACGAAATTATTATTTGGAAAGATACAATTATGGAGGTCGATTCCGTCTTATAGTGGAATAAAATTGGAATTAAATAATTAAAATTAGTTTAATTACGGCGCTTAATTATTATAAGCCACTATCAGATGTTAAAACGATCCCCTATCAAGGGTTAGTTTATTTAATTATCGCACCACCGCTTTTCAAAAAAATAATAAACCCAGCGTATTAGGTAATAAACCTAAATATAATATTTGTTAAGGCCATATGTGTTATATTTAAGTGTAAATGGGGCCTTGTGATATTTTACAAGGTAGTCCCAAAGTTGTTACACTTTTACCTAAGTAGAAAGGAAAAATATTAAATATGATATATTTAATATTTTGAATTATTATATAATAAGGATAACACAATTAGGGTTTTAACTAGGGTAATATTATATATAAGTGTTTTTTTCTCTTAAAGAAAAAGAGAGACGCCTTTTGAGAAAAACACTAAGAAAAAGAAGATAGGAAATTTTTGAGAGTGGTGAAACGAACGCCCACACGTTCAGTGCAGATCAAACTTGAGTTATAACATGAAAGATCGTTGGGTGGTGGATTTATTGCCTGATGTTGTTCATCTTCTCAGAATATCAAGGTATAATTTTTTAGATTACGAATTTCTTATATATTATATGAGATCGGTCCTAAAAATATTTTTTATAAGAAAAATTATGATTTTTCACCAACAATTGGTATCAAATCCTATCTCATATTCATATATAAGCATATCGTATAAAATTAATCTTGATATTTATGTATTAAAGTGGTACAATTTTATTTAGATATATATTATTTAATTAATAATGAATAAAGTATGTTAATGGTTTATCTTATTTTATAGTTAAATTTTCGTTTATATTTTTCTTTAGATCTGTAATAAAAAAGGTGATTTTTCATCACTATATTTCTCTCTTGATTTAATTTACTGTAATGCATTTATAAATCGCTGGAGATTAACCGGAGATCAAAGAATTGGACGCTGGAAATTTTCGACCACTGCACACCCTCTGGAAACGAAGCCGGCAGCGCACGGGCTGCGTGTGCAGCAGCCAGCGTGCGCTGCAACAGCTACGGCCAGTGGCTGCAGCCAGCAGCGCGCGGGCTGCTAAGTGTTGCTTTCGGCTTGGTGGCATCCCGGGGAGGCAGCAGCAGCAAAAATCCGGCACCGGAAAACGGCAGTTGGTGATGGTGGTGGCGGCGGCTGGAGAAAGAAAAACGAAGAAGAAAAGTTGGATTTTAGGGTTTCGATTGGTTTTTATCACTTGGACCCCTATAGTTCCTAAGTTTTTCTTTTTGGTCAGCAAATGTTTTAATTTTTTGCATTCAAGTCTAAGAGTAATTTTGGGCTTGCTATATCCTAGATTTAGGTCAAATTTTAATTAGGTTTAATGGATTAAAATGTATAGATAAAATTTTAACATATTAAATTTATTTTTGGTCTAAAAAAAAATTTTATTTAAAAAATAAAATAATTTTATTTTCATTCAAAATTAAAATTGGACCAATAATAAATTTAAAGCTCAATTTACCCTAGTCCACCATCAAAGATAAACCCATAAAAGATGGATATTGACAAAAAACCCAATGAAGATTAGGCTTAGAGTTAATGTAATTTATTTTATTTTATTTTATTTTATTTTATTTTATTTTAGGAAAGCCATGAATTAAGATTATTTAATTATTTTTCTATATGTTATGTTTGGATGATAATATGCCATAATAACATGTCATATAGAATAGGTAGTGCCACTCTATGCATAAAGATATATGTCATTCATTAATTATGAATAATGTTATATTGTTTGAAGTTTTGCAAATGCTTAATAATATTAGATATCATCTAGATAATATTATAGGAAGCATGCAATTAACAATATATAATTAATGTATATTTTAAAACAGAAAAAATCAATTTTAAAATATTGAGTGGGAGAGGGAAAATTCAAGATAATTTTTCTCATGAGCTCCATTGTTAATTCAATAATAAAATTATATATATACCTCGACTTTATGATACGGTGATGCTCCCTACGAAGGGTATATATATTAGATATTTTATATGATGAACTTCTTTAAAGATAAAATTGAAATATTTTCAATCGATTGTTCACCCCAACGGTGACTATTGATATGAGAAGTATGTAGATTGAAACAATGGTTATACACTCAACTGAAATTTGTTATTAACCTTCCCAACGAAGCTCTGTTAACAAATTTAAGCCCAAAAAGGATAACGATAGTTATTTATCATGTTTTCACATAAAAGTAAATAATCTAATGAATAATTAGGTCTAGTAAATGTAGACATGACTTCCCCAACGGATAGCTTGTCAAAACGGTACTAGATTATCGTTGCAATAAATAAAAAATGCTTTTGTTGTTTTTTGCATTTTTGTCATTTATTGTAAATTTTTATCAAATTATTTATTCATGGATGTTTTATTTTTCAGAAAATGTCTTCCCTGAGCCCACTTACTATCATTTTGAGTCAAAACAAACTCACTGGAGAGAACTATATAGATTGGAAAAGAAATCTATTTATTGTTCTAACTGCTGAAGATTACAAATATGTTTTAACCCAGCCATGCCCTCCAGTTCCAGCGAAAGATGCTCATAGAAATCAGAGGAAGCTTTATGAGAAATGGCAAAAGGCTAATGAAATGGCAAAATGCTACATTTTAGCCTCGATTTCTAATATTCTACAGACCAAACATCAGAATTTGGAGACCGCTACCGAAATAATAAATAGTCTCCAAAAGATGTTTGGGCAGAGCACTCGCTCAGCGAGACAAGCAGCGCTGAAAGGTGTTATGAATAGTAAAATGGGGAAGGGCACAAGAGTTCGTGATCATGTCCTTAAAATGATGGACTATTTGAATGAGGTTGAGATTCAGGGTGCACAAATCGATGATAACTCAAAGATTGACATGGTGCCAGAATCTTTGCCAGAAACATTCAAGGAGTTTAAGGTTAACTATAATATGAATAAAAGAAACATGACCTTAACAGAATTGATGAATGAACTCTATTCTGTTGAAGAGATCTATCGTGCTGAGAAATCTCTAAGAAGCATAAATATTAGGGAAAATGATTCTTCTTCTAGACCTAAGTCGAAAGGCAAGGGTAAGAAGAAAGCTGGGAAAAAGAAATTGTCTACCAAGTAAGATGGCAAGTCAAAGGGCAAATGCTTCAAGTGTGAACAAAAGGGTCACTGGAAAAAAGATTGCCCTAAGATTGTGAAATCAAGTATGGGAAATCTTTTTGTGATTGAGACCTGTTTAGTTCAGAATCCTAGTGACACTTGGGTGTTGGATTCAGGAGCAACTAATCATATTTGTAATTCACTTTATTGGTTTCAGGAAACTAGAAAACTAAGTGAAGGAAGCGTTAAGTGCGATTAGAAAGACGGGGCGATTCGTGTCGTCAAAAATAAAGACTGGATCAGTTTTATTATCTTTTAACAATGAGACTTTAGTTTTGAATAATTGTCTTTATGTTCCAGACATTAAGAGGAATTTAATTTCAGTAGCTTGCTTGTCAAAGCAAGGGTACACTGTAAATTTTGGATCCTCTGTTTCTATTTTTCATAATGAGAGACTTGTTTGTTCTGGTACATTGAGAGATAATTTATATCATATAAGTCCTATGATCCATTCTATGCATGACACAGTAATCAATAACGATGAGCATATACATGTATCTAAGAAAAGAAATATTTCTTCTAATCAATGTTACCTCTGGCATTTGTGCTTGGGTCACATAAACGAAAATAAGATACAGAGAATGATTAAAGATGGGCTCTTAGGTCCATTGGAAAATGAATCGTTACCACTCTGTGAATCCTATTTAGAAGGTAAAATGACCAAAAGGTCATTCTCGGCCAAAGGAGTGCGTGCAACAGTACCACTTGAATTGGTACATACAGATGTATGTGGACCAATTAATGTATAAGTAAGAGGAGGTTATGAGTATTTCATCACTTTTATTGATGATTACTCAAGATACGGTTATGTTTATCTAATGCGTCATAAGTCTGAAGCTCTTGAAAAATTCAAAGAGTATAAGGCTGAGACAGAAAAGTAATTAGATAAGAGCATAAAGAAATTTCGATTTGATCGAGGTGGTGAATTTCTCTCTGGAGATTTCAAAGAGTATCTGGTTAAAAATGGGGATTATTTCTCAGTTAACTGTCCCAGGCACACCACAACAAAATGGGGTAGCTGAAAGAAGAAATAGAACTCTTTTGGATATGGTAAGATCAATGCTTAGCTATTCGTCATTACCAATCTCTTTTTGGGGACTAGCACTAGAAACTGCGGTTTACCTCTTGAACTTAGTTCCATCTAAGTTAGTGCCTAAAACTCCAATAGAATTATGGTCAAGTCGTAAACCAAGTTTGTGACATATTTGTATTTAGGGATCACCAACACATGTGCTGAAACCAAAAGCAGACAAAATGGATTCACGTTCTAAGGTTTGTATGTTTGTGGGGTATCCTAAAGGGATAAGGGGAGGTTTGTTTTATAGTCCTCAAGATACGAAAGTGATTGTGAGCACACATTTCACTTCCCTCGAGGAAGACTATATGAATAACTTCAAACCTAAGAGTAAGGTAATACTTGAAGAACTGTCAGATGATCAGGTTGATGCTTCACTTTCCACACCTGTTATAGAACAGGAAGAACAGCAACAACCAGATGATCAACACAGGATTATCCCTGAGCAATAATCTCCTTTAGAACTTCGTCGTAGTGGGAGGGTAACTAGGTTACCTGCGAGATACATGTTACTGGGAGAAACCTATAAGGCTATCTCAGATGAACATATACAAGATCTCACTAGCTACAACGAAGCTCTAATAGATAGAGATGTTGAATTTTGGAAAAAGGCCATGAATTAAGAAATGGAATCTATGTATTTAAATAAAGTCTGGGAACTTGTAGAGACACCAAATGGGGTTAAACCTATAGGGTGTAAATAGATCTACAAAAGAAAAAGAGGAGTAGACGGAATAGTGGAGACATTTAAAGCTAGATTAGTAGCCAAAGGATTTACTCAGAAAGAGGGAATCGATTATGAGGAAACATTTTCTCCGGTTGCTATGCTTAAATCCATCAGGATTCTGCTCTCCATTGCTGTAGTGCTAGATTATGAAATTTGGCAAATAGATGTCAAGACTGCTTTTCTTAATGGGCATCTTGAAGAAAACATCTACATGCAGCAACCAGATGGATTCATACAAAAAGGCCAAGAACACATGGTATGTAAGTTGCAGAGATCTATTTATGGATTGAAGCAAGCATCTCGATCATGGAATATTAGATTTGATCAAGCGATTAAATCGTTTGGATTCATTCAAAATATTGATGAACCATGTGTGTATAAGAAAATTCGAAAAAAATCTATAGCCTTCCTAGTCCTTTATGTAGACGATATCCTCCTAATTAGAAACGATATAGGAGTGTTGACTACAATAAAGAGTTGGTTAGCAAAACAGTTTGATATGAAAAACCTAGGAGAGGCAAGTTATATTCTTGGTATCAAATTATTGCGAGACCAGAAGAATAAAACTTTGGCCTTATCTCAAGCAGTCTATATCGATAAGATACTGGCTAAATTTAGCATGGAAAATTCCAAGACTGGTTTATTACCATTCAGACATGGAATTGCATTCTCTAAAGATCAATCACCCAAAACATCTGAAGAGATAGAGAAAATGAGACGAGTTCCTTATGCAGAAGCTGTAGGAAGTCTTATGTATGCCATGCTTTGCACTAAACCAGACATCTGTTTTGCAGTAGGGATGGTTAGCAGATATCAATCTAATCCTGGACTTGAACACTGGACTGCGGTCAAGCATATAATGAAGTATCTGAAAAGAACTAAAAATTACATGCTTGTGTATTCTGGTGATGAACTTATTCAGTGAGTTATACTGATTCTGATTTTATGTCAGATAAGGATTCTAGAAAATCAACTTCCGGCTATGTGTTTATATTAGGAAGTGGAGCTATTAGTTGGAGGAGTGTGAAACAATCTTGTATCACAGACTCTACAACTGAAGCTGAATATGTGGCTGCATCTGAAGTTGTAAAAGAAGCTGGATGGCTCCGCAAGTTCCTACAAGATCTTGAGGTGGTTCCAGCTATAACTGCACCCATTAAACTATTTTGTGATAATAGTGATGCAGTAGCACAATCTAAAGAACCAAGGAACCACAAGAAACAAAAACATATTGAGAGGAAGTATCATCATATAAGGGATATAGTGCAAAGAGGTGATGTGGAGATTACTCAGATTGCATCACAGCAAAACTTGGCAGATCCTTTCACAAAGGCCATACCTCGGAAACTCTTTAACTTGCACTTAGAATCCATGGGCATGCGTAAAATCTCAAATATGCTTTAAGAGCTAGTGGGAGATTGTTGGGAAAATATACTCTTTAAAAACATATATGTTTATTTAATTATAATAAATATTTTTTCTGATTAATAAAACAATTGAGGTATTTTATTCAGATATCTTATTTGATCATATTATATGTATTTATGTGATCACTATGTGGATTCAAAGAAGACATAAATACAAGTTATCTTATGATTTAATAAATTGAGTTCGCAGTTGATAAATAAAGTTGGGCACTTTATTTAGGTATAAACTGTAATAAATTCATTGAATGATTTGTCTTAATCATGTATGAATTTATTGATATAGTATGACTACATTGAACAGGATTGTATATGAGATTTAATTAACTTTATAATAACTGTCAAATTTATTAAATCTCATAGGCATTGATTTTACTGTAATCTTAATCTTGAGTTAATTATAATTTCATGATTATGGTTGTCATTCCATTTGAGTTACCAATGGGCACGACATACTTGTAGTCAAGATTACCTGGTATCTTAGTGGGAGCAATTATAAGTATTGAAGTTATAGATTAACGATATGGAATTTGTACAACACATCTCTTGATAGGTTTTAGTACTTGATCATAAAATTCTCTGGCCAGAGTGGATCGACATATTTAATATGTTGAAAATGATCATTAGAGAAAACCAGTAAGTATCAAGGAATAAGATGTTATTAAATTGATTGGACAGTTGAGATATCAATTTAATTAACGATGTGGTGCAAAGGATTGTGCAGTAAAGAGATCAATGTGGCTTGGGACGAATTACTATTTGAGCATACAATTATGGAGGTCAGTTCCAATCTTATAGTGGAATAGAATTGGAATTAAATAATTAAGCTAGTTTAATTACAGGCTTAATTATTATAGCCACTATTGTATGTTCCCAAATGATCCCCGGGTTAGCTTATTTAATTGACTGCACCACTGCTGGACTCAAAAATAATAAAACTGGCATATTAGGTGATAAACTTAAATATAATATTTGTTAAGGCCATATGTGTTATATTTAAGTGTAAATGGGGCCTTGTGATATTTTACAAGGTAGGCCCCAAAGTTGTTACACTTTATCTCCACTTTTACGTAAGTGGAGAGAAAAAATATTAAATATGATATATTTAATATTTTGAATTATTATATAATAAGGATAACACAATTAGGGTTTTAACTAGGGTAATATTATATATAAGTGTTCTTTTCTCTTAAAGAAAAAGAGAGACGCCTTTTGAGAAAAACACTGAGAAAAAGAAGCCAGGGAATTTTTAGGAGTGGTGAAACGAACTCCCACACGTTCAGTGCAGATCAAACTTGAGTCATAGCATGGAAGATCGTTGGGTGGTGGATTTATTGCCTGGTGTTGTTCACCTTCTTAGAATATCAAGGTATGATTTTCTAGATTACGAATTTCTTATATATTATATGAGATCGGTCCTAAAAATATTTTTTATGAGAAAAATTATGATTTTTCACCAACATATACGACTTGTTGTGTAAACTTACATCAACACCTATAACATTAGAAATCAGCCACCAAACTTTTGTCACTGTTGCTGGTTATTGATTGTTCATTGTGATTTGTGAAATTATTCTTAAACGATACTAATATTTGATTTTATTTTAATTTTTCTTATTTTATTAACAGGAAACCCTTACGTGTACAAATATAAACCTATTGAAATCTAGTTTGATCCAAAAAAATTGAAAGAATTGTAAGGGCAAGATTAAAAAAACTAGTTTGATCCAAAAATTGAAATCTAGTTTGATCTAGTTTGACATAAACCTATTGAAATCTAATTTGTTCCAAAAGTTGAAAGACCTAATATATGATGATAGTGACAATTCTGTTAAAGCAATACTAAGGCAAAGAAAGGGCAAGATTTTTCATTCCATTTATATGCCGGCAAGACATTAGCTAATGCATAACTTAATTATACCACCAGCCAAAAAGAGTTACTAATAATTGTTTTGGATTTGATAAATTAAGGGCTTATTTGGTTGGCACTAAAGTTCTATTTATATAGGTTACTCGGATATAAAGCATTTAATTTCAAAGAAAGATGCAAAACTAAGGTAGCTTAGGTGGATCTTATTACTATAAGAGTTTCACATGGAGATCAAAGATAGAAAAGGCACTGAAAATTAATTTAAGAGAAACAATGTGTGAGAATTAGTTCTTAAACCTAAACATCAATCAGTCAGTAAAACGAAATAGGTATTTAGGAATAAAATTGATGAATCTGGTATAGTTGCAAGGAATAAGGCTTGATTAATAGCTCATAGTTCAACCAAGAAAAAGATTGACTTTGATGAACTTTAAGACTAGTAGCTAGGTTAGAATCTATTAAGATACTATTAGCATTTGCATGTTATAAAAATTTCATTTTATATCAAATGAATGTCAAAAGTACATTTTTAAATGGTTACATTATGGAGGAAGCTTATATAAAACAACCTCCTAGTTTTGAAAAATGAAAAATTTTTAGATTATATTTATAAGTTGACAAAAGCATTATATGGTTTAAAATAGGCATCTAGAGCATGGTATGATAGACTTAAAAATTTCTTGTTAGATAAATGGTTTTTAATAGGTAAGGCTGATACAACTCTCTTTATTAGGCATAAGAATTAAATGTCTAAATTTATATTGATGATATTATATTTGGATCTACTAATGAGTTTTTATGCAAGGAATTTTTATTTTATATGAGTAAGGAATTTGATATGAACATGGTGGGAGAATTTAAGTACTTTCTTGAACTTTAACTAAAATAAACTGAAGAAGGAACTTTCATCAATCAAGCTGAATATCTTAAGGATTTACTTAAAAGGTTCAGACCTAAAGATGAAAATATAAAAAGCACTCCAATGAGCTTAACAACCAAGCTTGATAAGGATTAAAAAATAAGAAAATTGATGTAAAAACATATCGAGGTATGATTGGATCTTTACTTTACATGATTGCTAGTAAACTGGATATGACATTTAGTGTATGCTTGTGTGTAATATTTCAATTATGTCCTAAAGAATCTCATCAGCTTAGGGTGAAAAGAATTTTTTTTATTTAAGTAAAATTATAAATCTTGACCTTTGGTATCTTAGGGGAATACATATAGATTTAACATATTTTTCGGATACCGACTTTGCTAGATATAAAGTTAATAGAAAAAGTACTACTAGAACATGTCACTTTCCATGTCACTTTTAATCTTGATTTAGTAAGAAACAAAATTTAGCTCCATTATCAATTAGAACTTGAGGTAAACTCATTAAGAGAATAATAGTAAGTTAATATTCTTTTATTGTTTGTTATTTTTTATTTACCTTTATGTGTGCTGTGTTTTTACTATATTTGTTTTCTTTTCCTTGGTGTATTATTATTTTTCACCCTAATTAAGTGGTAGATAACAGTACTTTGTGACAATCAACATCAGTTACTTTAGTTTCTCATAATAACTAATATCCTTAGTTGAAGGCATAGATAAAGACATGATTTTAGCAAAGCTCTAAAAAGGATTTCCTTTACTTCTTTAGAATGCCTTCCTTACCATCAATAAAGCTCGGCCTAAATACATGAGATTGCTTTTGAAGAATAACATCCCTGCTAATATTCGATGGATAATCAAAGTCAAAGTATAATTGATAGATGAGTTACCTCCCAAATTTATTGCATACAGGCCTAGTTGTGGTAAAAGAAATTATTCAAGAAAATGACAATCTTGAAAGCTCTCTAATGTTTGTCACAAGTATACTAGAATGAGATACGATAAAAACCTATGCTCTTTAGGAATGATGTCTGATAATAAAGAAGACAAGATTCAATTCATTAGGAATTACTTGAATAAAGAGTTATTAGATGATATCCTTTTATCTCTTAAAACGCATCCCAGTGGATACGTACAAAGAGTAATACTCCAGTTATAGACACTATTAAAAAAAGTCCTGCATAATATAATCTCAAAAATGTGACTTTAAATGACCATGTTTGTCACTTTATAATAAAATTAGATGGGAAGCCTATCCTCTACCTATAGAGAGCGTTCAAGTCGTTTCTGAATGTAAAACTAGAAGAAGATGTAAGCCACAGTCACAACTACTTGTAAATATTCTTTTATTTCAATATTGTTTTATTTCACTATTGTTTGATCATTTGCATTTTCGTCTTTAATAATTTCATGTTATCATTATTTGTTTTCTGTTTTTAATATTTTTTCTCTTAAGCTATGTGCTTCACACGTTATTTGACATAGGCATGCTATCTCATTTACAGTTGTGAACCATTGTTACCAATATCATTAAATATGACTTTTTGTTAGGGTATTCACCAATTATTTTTTAAGTATCTCAATGGCAGCTACTCACAATAACCAATTCAAGAATATTTATGTACTCTCTAAGTTCAACTATGACAAATATAAAGAATTTATTGAGGTGACCTTTGATTTTGGTGGAAGCATAGTAGCAAAGAAAAGTACACTTAGTTTTTTGGAAAAAGTGAACGAGAGTTATCAAAATTGATCTTATATCAAAATCCTGAAATCTTTGGGCTATTTGTTTGACTCACTAACTTGAGAAGAGTTAGTCGTCTTAGGTATGTAAGAGAAAATAACCAAAATGTTGAATCATGCTAATGCTTTTATTTTCCTACCAAAAGATGTTGCAACTTTAGAGGCACTAATTACATTAGCACTTTGGGCTCATCTCAACATTCATCAGAAACCCATAAGTTTGTTAAATGTCAATAACTTTTATGATGGCTTTATTGCATTTCCTAATCATGCAATAAAAACTATTTCATTCACTCTACAGTGAAACAAATCTTTATTTGTGCTTACACTACTAATGAGCTACTTGATCTATTACAAGCTTATAGACTAAAGCTATATCTCAGGGCTTTAATGTTAGAGTAGCTAACTAATTATGGTAGCAATAGACGTAGTAAGAAGTGAAAATTAGATTTAATCATTTGCTTGTAAATATTTCATTCTATGTTACAACACCCAAGTGATATCTTCTAAACCTACTTCTTTTCTGTAAAACATTGAAGATAATATTTTGTTTTGGTTGGAGGGAGGAAATAATTCATAATTGTGGAATGTCTCAATCTTCATAAAGTTTTTAGTAAATATTTATTATAGAAACTAACTGTGGTTAACTTTGTACATCGAAGATGGCTAAATATAAAGTGAAGTGACCCTAAGAACGCATCTTCTTAGTTTGAAAAAAAATTACTTTCCGATTATTTCTTTTATTATTCTCTTATTATTAAACTTTATTTTAAGTGTAATTTTTCTAACTTCTCCTTTATAGATATACACTTTAAAATTTTTGGGTTGAAGATAGCTGAATATGGAGTGTAGTAACTCTAAAAATGTATCTTCCTAGTATTTTTTTTTTTAATATTTGTGATCTTTTTGACATGGTAACTTTTAAATTTTAGTATTTGTATTATCCTTGTTCTTGAGTTTTGTTACACCATATTTGCTACTTTGCATGTTCATATTAGAGACAAATATAAGTTACTTGAAGGAAAAAATATGTCATAATAAATTTCAAGTGAGTTTTTGAGCTTGTTATTTTTCTTGAAGAGTAACCTTTTTTATGCATTCTTTATACAACTTAGTAGTTTATCAATTTATACACGATCTCTAAATTTTCTTTGAGTCAACCAATTAAAAAAGAAGAAAATAATGTGTGTGTTGTTGCATCTAAAGGTTCATCTAACTAGTAAATATGGAAGATTATTTAAAGCCTTAAAAGACAGTGTAAATGCTATCTTTAACCCATTTAAGCCTTTCTAACCATTCGTTTTATGAAATATTCATAGTTAACCTATTTAAGCCTTAAAAAAATTATTATACTTTTCTTTGTCAAACGTATCATCTTAACTCACTTCAATTTTGAATATTACCCAATGCCTTACAAGTTTCATCACTTATTTATGTTTGATAAAAATATAAATAATTACTTTGTTCAATGAAATTGCATCTTATTAAGAAAAGCAAAAAAAAGAAAAAATTCAATATATGTATACACACACACACACACACACACACACATATATATAGAATTTAAAAAATACGAGATGTACCCTATAATCTTTTTTTAAAAATCTACTTTTTCTCAAACATGCATTTTATTTTTCTTTTTCTATTTTTTCTTCTTTGTTCGCCATATTCCTAACCTAAGTTACATCATAATAAAAGTCTTTCTTTATTTTAAGGAACTATAGTCAGAAGTAAAAGCTAATTATAGGGGCTAAAAAGATGTAGTGGTGCACAAATAAAGAAAAATAATTTTAAAAAAATGTTAATTTGACTCACATTTTGACTTAAGATTGTATTATTTCTAAGCTGTGTTGATATTTATTTCATTCTAGTGAGAGTGTGTGATATTATTTTCTCTTAATTCATCATTCATTGGAGTGACTATTGTTATTAGGTATAATTTCGAGAGTGTCACTACCGGCGAGATTTTAGGATTTGATATGGCATTCTTGAAAGTAGCTTGATTACTATACCTGTGAAAAATCTACTAGACTAATTCATATGGATGGTTAATGTGGAGATGATATTTCTCTAGACCAGAGATAATGCTTATACTTTTATTTGATTGTTATCATTTATTTGATTGAATAAATATAATTGTTTAAAAAATAATCATTTTGGATTTGAATTTTGTTTTTGCTTAATTTGTTAGGGACTAGCAACAAGCTGGTTAAGAGGTTTGTTGTATGTGAGAAAATATATATTTGTAAAGGAAAAATTTATCATTTTACACTCCAAGTTCTACTAACGTTCCTACTTTTTATGTATTTAAATTTCTTATGATTTTCATTTTGTGTGTTTTATTATAATTAAGTATTTTATATATCTTAAGACATATAATGGTTATGTCATAATAAATGAGATATTGAATGACAAAACAAATAACAAATCTGAACTCAAAATAGTCGAAAATCTTAAGAGGAATATAAAAGTATATACCTCACTGTTTGCATGTACGGTATTATTCATGATACTATTTATGATACTGTTCATATATAATGTACGATTATATGGCATTGACAAATGACTTGGCACCGACCAATGACGTGGTAGCATTTGATTGGATGGATAATATGGCTTTAACTATTTATGTGGCGTTGACTGATGATGTGATATTATCCGATGATGTAACACAATTCTATTGACTAAAGTGTATATACTATTGATCAATGACGTGATAGTATGTTAGTAGATCAGAAAAAATGTGAGTACAGTACATGCATATACACAGGATAATAGTATTGATGATATATTCAATCTAATCAAAACTTGCCACGTGGTGTAATCATGTACGTCCAAATTGTTTTAATCTAATGGCTATGATTTACTAATTGTGTCTATAAAAAGAGGGCTCTTCCTCTCTAATTTGACACTCTTAAATTTATTTTTGAGCTCAATTTCTGTAATTCCCTCTCTATCTTATATTTTCTACATATTTTAATAAAATTTTCACTTTACCCTTAGTTCAAATATAAGTAACTAATTTTCTTTTAAGCTTGAGTTTAAAGTGAAGTCTGAATATGTTCCATGTGCTTAATTTGGTAAATTTATTTTTTCTTCCCCTCTAATTTTTGTGGATGCTTTGACTTTTCGTTGAAAAATAGTAATAACAAAATTATTACTGTTTGGCACGATAAACTCTTAACACCATAGTAATTGAAGCGTAGTTCATAAGGACTGGATATCCCCCTTATGATTTAATTAGTACGAATAAGGAATATTAAGCCCTGGTGCATATCAATGTGGATCTAGATACCCAAAACAACTCATTATAATAGCTGCTACTTGAATTTATTCCCACCATTTCATTTTAAATTTTAAGATTATTTAAGTTAATTTCACTACAATTTAACCACTTATTTAGAAAATTAATCCAACACATAAATAAAATCCACCTCATCGTGAGATCGATATTCATCAATATTAATCTATTTTACAATAGATTTGTGCACTTACGAGTTCAGTGAAATTTGTACGACGAAAAGCAAAGGGGCATAACCCTTTAGAGGTGTTATAGCACCAGAAGAGCCAGAGCACAAACGTGCTAGGTTAACTCAACCCAAAGCTATTGAACTTGCTAGAACCTCACCGATTAGTCTAAGTTAAAGCCATAAAAAGAAACATACAATTACTATAGCACAAGGATCACTTAAAAAATGTTGGTGAAGTGCATTTAAGAAAACGTAAACCTTTTCAATAATAACTGTAATAGATAATTCAATAACAGGGAAGTATCCACTGTGAAAGCAATTTAAATTTTCCATTTCGAAACTTTTATTTCATTTTCAAATGTTTAGTGTACATTTCTTTCCTATCAGCATATGCATGATTGTCTTAGTTGCTTGAAAGGTTGTGTTATAGTGTAATGTGTTTTTGAGTGCATGTGTAGCTCTGTTATCTAGTATTTTTGTATGGATTGAAAAATCCAATAATTGATTGTATCTAGTATTTGCCACTGTCAAGTAGGGATAGTTTATAGATAAGGTTAAAATTCTATCTACACACTGAAGCTTTGATTTAGTTTTATTAGTATATTATAGTAGAGCTAAAAAAACTGAAATAAACTATAACATATTTCAAGTTTGAGGAAAACATTTATAAAGATTTATAATAAATTGTGGTGTTTATGATATAAAGTTTGCTTTAATAACTTAAGTTCCTGAGTAACCAAGATTAAGTATACACATATGCTATTTTAAGTAAAAAGGCAACAAGAGCTATAAGCATTATTATAGCAACTCTATTTATAAAAATAAAAAAGTCCTCTATATAAGATATTAAGTAGCTAGGTTTGTCCATGAGGCTTATGTTTAGCCTTGAATTGAAGGTGTCTACAGATAAGCTATGTTATAGCATTTTATATGTCATTATTCCAATAACTTTTATTTGTGCATTATTTGAATAATTAGATGTCATCATTACAAGTGATAGACATTCATATGAAAAATCAATGATATATTAACGAGAATTTAAATAAAAAACAAAAAATTTGTTTTACTAAAGCGTAATTTGAGCCTATTTGAGACATCTGCTCCCCACATGTAAATATACTTATGTTTTATCTTTAACTTATATGTAGTGTTTGTATAATATTGCAGTACCTCTGGAACTTGATCAAAGTGACATATACACGTCTTGGATAGAAAAAGGCCTAAGTTTATAACTGAACTGGTATGACAATTTTGTATGATCAAAAGTGTTATATGAGGACCAATGAATTCTTGCAAATTTGATGATAGAGTTAAGTTATTGTTGCATGTTTATGTGATTGAAGTGTTAGTGCTGTTATTATCATTAGTTGAGGACAAGTACTAGTTTAAGTTTGATGGTGTAATAACTCTATAAAATGAGAGTTATCATGACATTTTTAGACTTAAATCAATATTACTTAGAGAGAAAAACTTTTATTTTTGCATTATTTGAATAATTAGATGTCATCATTACAAGTGATAGACATTCATATGAAAAATCAATGATATATTAACGAGAATTTAAATAAAAAACAAAAAATTTATTTTACTAAAGCGTAATTTGAGCCTATTTGAGACATCTGCTCCCCACATGTAAATATACTTATGTTTTATCTTTAACTTATATGTAGTGTTTGTATAATATTGCAGTACCTCTGGAACTTGATCAAAGTGACATATACACGTCTTGGATAGAAAAAGGCCTAAGTTTATAACTGAACTGGTATGACAATTTTGTATGATCAAAAGTGTTATATGAGGACCAATGAATTCTTGCAAATTTGATGATAGAGTTAAGTTATTGTTGCATGTTTATGTGATTGAAGTGTTAGTGCTGTTATCATTAGTTGAGGACAAGTACTAGTTTAAGTTTGATGGTGTAATAACTCTATAAAATGAGAGTTATCATGACATTTTTAGACTTAAATCAATATTACTTAGAGAGAAAAACTTTTATTTTTGCATTATTTGAATAATTAGATGTCATCATTACAAGTGATAGACATTCATATGAAAAATCAATGATATATTAACGAGAATTTAAATAAAAAACAAAAAATTTGTTTTACTAAAGCGTAATTTGAGCCTATTTGAGACATCTGCTCCCCACATGTAAATATACTTATGTTTTATCTTTAACTTATATGTAGTGTTTGTATAATATTGCAGTACCTCTGGAACTTGATCAAAGTGACATATACACGTCTTGGATAGAAAAAGGCCTAAGTTTATAACTGAACTGGTATGACAATTTTGTATGATCAAAAGTGTTATATGAGGACCAATGAATTCTTGCAAATTTGATGATAGAGTTAAGTTATTGTTGCATGTTTATGTGATTGAAGTGTTAGTGCTGTTATCATTAGTTGAGGACAAGTACTAGTTTAAGTTTGATGGTGTAATAACTCTATAAAATGAGAGTTATCATGACATTTTTAGACTTAAATCAATATTACTTAGAGAGAAAAACTTTTATTTTTGCATTATTTGAATAATTAGATGTCATCATTACAAGTGATAGACATTCATATGAAAAATCAATGATATATTAACGAGAATTTAAATAAAAAACAAAAAATTTGTTTTACTAAAGCGTAATTTGAGCCTATTTGAGACATCTGCTCCTCACATGTAAATATACTTATGTTTTATCTTTAACTTATATGTAGTGTTTGTATAATATTGCAGTACCTCTGGAACTTGATCAAAGTGACATATACACGTCTTGGATAGAAAAAGGCCTAAGTTTATAACTGAACTGGTATGACAATTTTGTATGATCAAAAGTGTTATATGAGGACCAATGAATTCTTGCAAATTTGATGATAGAGTTAAGTTATTGTTGCATGTTTATATGATTGAAGTGTTAGTGCTGTTATCATTAGTTGAGGACAAGTACTAGTTTAAGTTTGATGGTGTAATAACTCTATAAAATGAGAGTTATCATGACATTTTTAGACTTAAATCAATATTACTTAGAGAGAAAAATAGTGCATTTTAGTGACATTTTGCATAAGCATTGATTTTAGTTTATAGTTGTTAAATTAAGTTATTTTAGAATAATGTGTGCGTAGATTATGTATTGCAAACAATCAAAAGTTTAAGGGAGGAATGATGCTGTAACATACTTACAAAGCTAATGAAAGAACTTGGCCACAGAAGAATTGAAACAAATTTGGTGCTATAGCCATTGGTGTAAAATCTTAGAGTAATAACAGATTGGACTTTGCGCAAGATTACTAAAAGATTATGATCTAAAGTTTCCAAAAATAGAGGATGTTAGCTTATAAGTTTTTGAATTGTTAATTTTGACGATAAAAAGCCACATATTTTGGAATTGCATACACTATGTTTTCTAAGCAAAAAATGCCATTATAAAATAGCTTAAACATTTTTTAATACAAATGGCATATCAAACTAGCAAAAATAGAATACCGATTATTAAAAAGAACATTTCTCGAAATAAGTGGCATACCAAATTTACAAAAATAGAAGAATGGTTAGGAAGAAGAAAATTTTCTAAGTACAAGTGGTTTTGGTACAAGTGGTTTTGGAAATAAGCGACATATCAGATTTGCAAAAACAAAAGACCAGTTATGAAGAAAAACATTTCTAAGTATAAACAGCATACTGGACTTACAAAAGTGGTAAACCAAATTCATAAACAACAAATAGATTATTCAAAAATTTAAATCTTTGTTCATAATAGTAACATGAAGCAGCTAACTGATTACCAAACGATTATTATTATAATTAATTAATTAATATATTTTTATTATAATTATTAATATAACTATTATAATTAATTCATATATTAATGTTATTATTAATTAATTATATAATTATTACTCTTAATTGATATATTAATACGTTATTAACAAGAATATATTAATAATTATAGTTTTTGAATAAATAATCACAATAATTAATACATTTCTATTATAATTAATTAATATAATTATTACTATTAATATATTAATAATTATAGTTTTTGAGTAAATATCACAATAATTAATATATTTTATTATTATAATTAATTAATTATTATACTATCATAATAATCATTAATATAATTATTATAATTAATGAATATATTATTATTAATTAATTAATGAATATAATTACTACTATTAATTAATATATTAATACATTATTAACAGTAATATATTAATAATTATTGTTCTTGAATAATTAATCATAATAATTAATATATTATTATTATTATTAATTAATATATTAATACATTATTAACTATAGTATTTTAATAATTATGGTTTTTGAATAAATAATCACTATAATTAAAATATAAAATAATAATTATAACAATAATTCAGTAAGTACTTTTTAGTAATTTGTTATGATTTAACTCATTTCGATTTTGATTCCAAGACAAAGTAAACACATCTATAGTAATCAATTCTAATTTCTACAGTTCAAGTAAATAATTTATTTTAATTCCGATTCCCTATTCTCTTTCCAGTCCATTCTCATTTCTTTTTATTCTGATTGCAGTTCATTCCGATTCCAATTTAAAAAATATAACATAATTCTATCTCTGATTTACCTATTCTATAGTGGAGAGGTCTCTTATGATACTATCTCTGAGGTGTATTAGTTGTCTTATATAGGACTCAGGATATTCCTTACTTCGTGACGCCTTTCACTCATCCATTTTGCCTACTTATCTACTGCCCTTTCTTTCCTCCTAGTTATACATGCATGAAGATTGTTGTATGTATGCTCAACTTCAGTTGCCGATAGGAGTACATTATGGCCAAATTAGTCACCAGGGCAAATCAATCCTCATCCAAAAAGAATTTTGCTATGCCCCACGATCTTTGTAAAGTAAAAGAGCTGTCTGATGATCCTTAGGTTGCAGCACATCGAATCATTAACTCCTTACGCCACTGCTGCCATTTCTATAACCAACCTACGCCTCACCTACACAGGCACCTACCTAGTGTAGTGTCAGTTGCACATTCAATTTAACATTCAGACTCATATGCCTTTGAAAACCAGAGGTCTTTAGGCCTGCTGTGTGCGATTAGCTAGCCTTGTAACGATGTCTCCCCATGCTATAGTTCCCTACGATTGGAACCGGTGTCGCTTTAGGTTAGAAGGCTGGGCGAAAATAGCTCCTCTGCATCCCAAAGCGCACGGCCTTTCTAGGCTGCAACACTAAGTAATCCATGCCAATCCATTGTACTGACTAACGGTGCATAATCATATTTCTTTGAGGTAATAAATATAACTCCATGAATGAGCAAAATAAAGGTTACATTAATGATAAAGATCTTTGGAAAAGCCGCTGAAAAAAGATTGATCATGTGGGATGATCTAAATGAATTCTATTTTCATTTCCCCCGTATGGTGCACTAAGTTACCTACGTTACGGTCTTCAGTAAGCAGACTGCACACTAGGCGATGGCTAGGAAGGATCGCTAGACACGCAGCTAAATTAGCAATGAATGTGTAATGATGGTGATTCCATACCAGGCTTAATGAAGACTTGAATGTAGAAAGAGGATCCTAATCCTAAACTAAAAGAAAAGTCTATAACCCCATTTTAGAGCGTAAGTGTAAAAGAGAGGTCGAATTCCTAACTTTTATCTTGAGTATACCTATTGGGGAAAAAAAAAAAAGGGACGTCACCTTAGGACACATGAAGATAGTCGCCTAGCATGGTTAAAAGTAAACAGGAAGAGCTCAAACTCTTTTTTTTTAGGTCTTGTCCAGGAAGATGTAGATAAAACGCAAATAGCTAGATGTTAGCTTCTATAATATAGGCTTTAAGGATGAGAGCTATCAACTTCAAATTTAATAAGAAAATGATTTTTTTTTAATCTTAAAGGTATATGTCAAATTTCGAACAATCATAATCATTTTAGTCTTTTTCTTCCAATTCTAAGAAAGAGAAATCCTGAAAAAAAATCCTCATCATACATATGATAAGATAAAGCAGTAATATTGACAGCGATTAGGATAAGCGTTGATGAAAAAAATAAAAGAAGAGTTGGTAGAAATACTCATAGGTGGAGCAAATTAAACCCATTTTCAGACCAAAAATAAATAAGTAAAACAATCGTGGCTAGGAAAGCACCGAAGATTCTATGGGAAATTAGAAACGTTGAAGTGAGTTGTGTGTCACGGACTGCCGAGGTTTATTGTAATCAGAGGCTAATTTCATGCGTACGGGATGATTTGGCAAAAATCCACCGAAGATAGGAGTGCACTATGAATGCAGATTGGGTTTAGAAAGTAGGGTTCGCTTAGCGCAAGAGGCTGATAAATTTAGAAGTGAAGCGAACTTAGCAATGGCTGTCCACACAACTAAACCAAATGTGGTGCACTTAGCAACCGGCCAGACCCCGAACTCTAGACTTTTCCATAATTACTCAAGTGCTAGAATTCTCTAAAATCAAGCATGCACACCCTTGGCCAGCAAGCTTATAAATAGGGGGGAGACCCGTTATTTTGTGCAACACTTCCACACACACCTAAGTACTTTTCAGCACACACGCCCACACACTTGTACACAAGCTCTCAAGCTCTCTTGTACAAAGTATTGTGCAATTATGCGTTTGAGTATAATATAAATATAATTGACCATTGCAGCTCATTTCTCTCTATCTTCATTCAGTTAAATTCTCCGCTTACGCTAGATCGAGAAGAATTAAGCTTACTTAATGACTTAGAGTGCTAGAAAATCATCTAAGTACCATACGAGAGTACTACGAAAATTCTCTCATCTCGTGACATGTGGCTTATATATATTAAAATGAGGAACAACGGGCGAAGGATATTCAAAGTTTTAGGATAAGTCCAACTTGCCAATGGAGGTATGATTGACTGAGAAAAAAAATCACTTTGATTTAATGAGATGTTTTTAAAGAATGAGTTTGATTTATTTTTAAAAAAAGTTAGATTTAGATTTAATTTATATTTTTTATAAAAAAAATTAAAAATGAATACCTAAGTATAGAAACATTAGTTTCTAAATAACTGACTATTGCTGTTACTATTAGAATTAAACGAAAAAAAATAGTGTCGCCCATGTGAATATTGTTAAAGTAATTATTACCTGTGTAAAAAATATTCAAAATCTGTGTCGCCTAAATGAAATTAACCCTGAAGTGATTACTCTTCTTTTTTTTTTTTAAAAATGATTTACATTTACTTGTTCTGCTGTTCATTTTCGCTAATTAGGATTTTATGAGGCAAATTTGGCAGAAAGGCCTCAAAGAACTCACCCAATTTTAATCCAATTCTAATTCGAATTACTTTGAAATCTTTATGCGACCCGAATTCCAGTCCGATAATTACATTCGGATTGACATTTATCGCCCCTCTTGCAACCTGCTTGAACGAAAATTCTATCGGATTGAGTAGTGGACCAGCCGTATTTATGCTTTTTTTTTTTCTGGAGAAATTCCGTATAAAATGTGGTTTGTGATGCTTAATAATTCTTTTTAATATTTTTCTTTAAAAAATAAATTGACCCGTCATCCCCACTGAGCAACCAAGGAAGGAGACAGAGTAACCTAAAGGCGAAGAAAACCCTAGCCACAGAAATGTCGGCGGTGAGTGAGACGGTGACGATTGCTGAGATAGAGGGAAGAGGGAGAGGTTTAGTCTCCACACAATCACTAAAAGCAGGCCAAATAGTCCTCAGAGATTCTCCTATTCTCCTCTACTCTGCTTCACCTTTCATCGATTCTTCTTCATTTTGTCACAACTGCTTCAGGAAAACAATGCATTCTTCATCGTCAATTTGCTCTTCTTGTTCAGTCGCCTTCTGCAACCCCAAGTGCTTCGCAGCTGCCAAATCATTTTCCCACTCTCCTTATGTCTGCCAATCTCTGACCCGTCTGCTCAACCTCAACTCCCCTGACGCCGCCAACTTGCCTTTTGATCTACAAGTCCAGGCGCGGTTCTTGATCGCCGCATATAATTTAGCCCTTGTTAATCCTTCCCAGTTTCAAATTTTGCTTTCTCTTCAAGGCACTGTTACTGGTAACGATACCTCGGCTGCTCATTACCTCTCCTCACTCTGCCCTCCTCCTGCTTCAACTACTATTGAGCTTACGGCTGCTCTTCTCGCCAAGGACAGGCTCAATGCATTCGGTTTAATGGAGCCTTACATTGAAGGCCAAGATGGCCGGAGATCAGTTCGTGCTTATGGCATTTACCTCAAGGCTTCTTTCTTTAACCACGATTGCCTTCCAAATGCTTGTATGTTTGATTATGTGGACGCTGCTGCTGAGAATAACACTGACATTATTGTTAGGATGATTCATGATGTTCCCCAAGGCAGGGAGATTTGCTTGAGTTATTTCCCTGTCAATTATGATTACTCCACTAGACAGAAGAGATTGCTAAATGATTATGGCTTTGCCTGTGACTGTGATCGCTGCAAGGTGGAAGCTAACTGGTCTGACAATGACAATGATGATGAGAACAATGAACAAGTTATGGATGAGGATCAGGATGAAAAAAAGGTGGCCTCTGCTGATGATGCTGAAATTGACGGTGACACTAATTTTCCTCATGCATATTTCTTTGTGAGGTACACGTGCGATAGAGATAATTGTTGGGGAACATTGGCTCCCTTACCTCCTTCCGACGCTATGCCTTCTACTGTTATGGAGTGTAATGTCTGCGGAAATCTAAAGAATGATGCCATTGGAAGAGAAGACACCATTGGTGTGGATGATTAGCACAGATATCTGCTTTTGCTGTAAGTCTTAAAATTTCTTTCTTTCTGTTAATGATGAGATGATGTGTATTTCCACCTTGTGAAACTATTGAGCTATGTAGAAAAAAATGAATATTTAGTTATAACTCGGCTTTTCTGTTAGTGATGATATGATGTGTATTGCCACCATGTGAAACTATTGAGCTATGTAGAACAAAGTGTATATTTAGTTATAATTCTCTTTGTTCAGGTCCATGCCAGATTGATCCTGTCTACAATAGATGGATGGTACATTGTTCACAATTAGTTATTGCATCATGTGATATGCAATTTTTAATGGAAATACATACAAAGATCACAGTTTCTTTAAGTTCAAGCGTGAGGAAAATACGAAGGGCGTTGTGGATAGGTGAGACCAGTAGATAGGATGAATACTAGCAAGAAACTACCATTTGAACAGAATGGGGCCAGATTGATGAAGAGTGTCTTATGAGCCTTTGCTGCATTTGCAATTGAATACCCAAAGTTTTATGTTGCAATTTTGCATTTGTATACCATTTTTCTTTTTTAATTGCAGGTGATGTTTTCAGTGGTATGTCGAATGTCACTGCTTCATCATTTACCATATTCAATCAGAATATGTATGGGTAGATTTATAGCAGGCTCTCACTCTCACAAACCAAGCAATTTCTGCTAGGCCTTTATCCCTTTTTTAAGCTCATTAGGATTCTTAATGGTTGGAATTTCTAGTTATCTTGATAAGAATTAGCTTTCTTTATTTCTGTCACAGCAAATAAATTTTTTTCTGACAAAATGATGGTGATGTCTTTCTATGGTATCATGGGTTAGTCCTAATTGTCATGGACAATTACATGGAAATTGGAATGTAGGTAGCAGTTATATTCAATTTGATTAAAAGGAGGTAATATCCTTTGCATATGGCAGTTCGAGATTAAGATTGATACATCAGATGGAATTAAAAACCTGGGATATAATTAAAACATTAATGGTCACCTTGACTTGTTTGTTTGGGAGTGCTCTAAATATTTTTTGTAATCTATGAGTATACATATAGTTGTAAGTGCATGTTTAAGGGGTTCTCTTCAACTTGCTTTTGTATTTTTCCATAGATTTTTGTCACTATCTCAAAGCAGCAGATTTTGTTGTATGATTTGGTACTACTGAATTATTTGTAAATTTGTATGATGTGGTACTACTGAATTATTTGTAAATTTTGATTTCTGTCTATTTATGTTTATTAGCCTATTGGTTGTTCTGGTTGCAGGTTTCTGGTGAGGACAGTGCTGCTTCTTTTCTTCTTCATCCTCCATTGTTGTTTTCTTTTCTTTTTTTTTTTTGTTTTTAAATATTTAACTTACATTTCACATTTACAGCATAGGTTCTTGTGGGTGCTTGTTGATTCCTTTGGAAGGATTTTGTTTCTCAGTTGTTGCAAAACAACTGCTTGGTCATCCAACAATTTTTTTTTTTTTTTAAGTATAAAATTACCTCTCTGAATTTCTCTGGTTAGAGAGAAAGTGCCAACTAACTGAACTAAAAGGATGCCACTTTTGTTACATACGCATTCATTGATTTCATTTTTGAAGTGTTGCGTTACTTATAAGTAACTTATGTGATAGAATATCAATCAGATTTGTGGAGCTAATCACTAATGTGAGGGTGCGGTCATATGTCTCTTTATCGTGACTCATGTGATTGAGTCATGATATTATGGGAAATTGGCGGCTTGGTATTGGTAGGAATACTAGAATCTCATTACAGAGAGGGTGTCAACTAACTTTTAACTTAAGATATGTGGCACCATGAATGTGCTACTTTTGTTGCGCAGCATTGATCTCATTTCTGGAGTGTTGAGTTACACGAAAGTAGTATGTGTGAACATGAACCAGATTTGTGGGACTAATCAATAATGCGAGCGTGCGGACGTGTTTGTCTTTGTCGTGACTAATGTGATTTGAGTCAAGATATTATGACAAATTGGCGGCATGGCATGGCAACTTGCAATGGTGTCGTCAAAAGGAGTCAAATTATCAACGACTGTTTTTAGTCTCATATATATTCTTATTCAGGTTGTGCTCTTTACTAAAATACCAAATTAAAGTCGTTGGCGGTCTCCGCGATATTCGCCTGTGGGGAATATTTCTACTTTTTGTTTCTCTCCAGAAATATCATACAGATAAAATCTTGTACGTAACACAGTTCATTTTAAATTGAGATATTCTTTTCAGGATCATCTTTTCTATATATCTTATTCCAATTTCCAATCCAATTTTAACTTTCAGAATTAATGTATTCAATTAATTAAGTAATTATAATTATAGCATGTAGAGTGATAAGATAGGACGTTTAAGATTAAATTTACGCCGTTTCTAAAAGGAGAGAGACTTGAGACCGAGAGAATATCTCTCTCCAAGGAAAGGCAAAAGATATTTTGAAACAATGGAAAAGGAACGACTGATGAAAGCGGCCACGTATGGGTATGGAAAAGCAAAGCAGGAATAGGTGGTGCGTAATGTTAAGTTGTTTAACGGATGGAATACAAAAAAAGTAAAAGAAGATAAAAAGTATAAACAAGAGTCAGAGGTGAATAATAATAATAAAGGCAAATAAATAAAAATGGCGGTGCCCCCATCAATTTCAATATCAATAACTGGTTGTTGTTGTCTACTCTGTATCTACCTTACAAATATATTTTGCTATAAATACGCAAAGGATAAAGGAGAGACAAAAACAGGAGGGAGAGGAGAGCCAGAGCCAAAGCTACAGGGGGTCTTTATCTCTTTCCTGAAACTGAAAAGAAGAAAGGAAGAAGATAGCATTGTTGTAATAAAATGGGCAAGTACAATCCTATTAACTACGATGCGAACGATCAAATGGTTATTCAGATCTCTAAATCAACGTCTGCCATTGCCAATGAGAAATTAGAACGAGACCCTTTACTTCCTCCTTCAAACTCCAACCCAAAGCAAACTCTCCCACAACATCAACAACGTCGCCTTATTTCTCTTGACGTCTTCCGCGGACTCACTGTTGCGGTAAACGTTTTCTTTTTTAATGCATTGTTTACGTTTTCCATGTCCATGTATTGTAGGTACCAATCTTTTTCTGCATTTAGTCTTTTTTTTTCTTAATAATTAGATTAATCATTTTAAGTACGGACGTTAGAAGGCTTTTACGTTGTAGTGTAAAAGCTATTTACGGCACTGTAAATGTCCGAATCCGCGGACGTCCTCACCTAAGGACTCTTGTCCGATATATTAACATGGAACATCAATTTAATATTTGTATAGTTTATGCTGACAATGGCAATGTCTTCTCTCTCTGTCTGTTTTTGCCCCTTTTTTTTCATACTCTCAATTTTCACAATATTACTTGTAAAATCTATAACGTTGAGGACTTATCTTGATGATGCTTTAGCGTAAAGCAAAAAAAAAAATAAATAAATAAAGTGGATGTTTTCATGTCTTTCGGTGGCTTGTCATATGCAATGCGATGTGTGTAGCCATGCAATTTGCACCTTTTCCACCCAACCCAAGTGGATCAGAAGAGAGATATTTTAAAAATCATTTAACAAGTTAGGCATCTGTCGCTGTCACTGCCATCTCTGTTACTTATATGTGTAGCTAATGCCACTGAATTTTGTATGGTGATATCCAAACTACTAATAGAAGATAAAGTTAAGTTAATGCGATTCATATTTGTATTACTTATTAAATGATTTTTAATAGATACTAGACATCTGAGTTTTATAGTCAAAACTTTCTTTGAACAATCTGTTTTGAACTTTATGATCTAGTTGGATGTGTTAATGTTACTTCCTTACTGATTAAAGGTGATGTTTAATATATAACTGATTGCTCTTGGTCTGACTTTTCTGTAATACTAGCATAGGAAAGAAGGAAAAATTGGTATCCCTACTAAACTGAGAGAACTTGAGTATGCTATTTCTTATTTTGTGAAAGGAGGGATTGTAGAAGAGTAATCAATTAAATATTTCCATCATTAAGTTGTGGTTCTGGAGGATTTTTTCCAGTTTGATGGAAAAGCTTTAACATCTCTTGGTTGTTAAACTATTAGTTAGTTGGGGCCCTAAACCATGAATTACAAAGTTACATAAAGGCTGTAAATTTAAGTAATTTATATTGAAAAGGGTAGAATTCTTTTATTGTGCGTTATGATGTTTCCATGCATCTCCTCAAACATGCAGCTAGGCTGCTTAGAATCAAATGATAACTCTCCAGATATAAACAGACAATAAGCCATCTGCTTTAAGTTTCCAGTTACAGAATCAGCATTTTAAATTGTTTATGATTCTTTTTCTCAAGACCAATAATTAGATGGCCATCGTGAATGAGACTGATGTCCAGTGATGGTAGCTACTCGGCATTAATTTTCTTTTGTTCTGTTCTAAACCATCGCTATGAAGCTTTTCTTTTTGTGTTTCTTTTCTGTAATCGTTGGATTCTGCTATCATCCATTTTTTGAAATGAATATTGGTCCACACGAAAAATGACCTTAGTGGGTTAAAGTGAATTACCACTTATTCTTTGCTCTGCTTTTCTATATAAAATAATTAAATCAAGGATTATTTATGCATTATAATTTTAACCCGCAATGTTTCATTAAAAAAGAAAAAATCATGCTAAGATTTTCATGTATTTTGAAACTCTGCTTAAGTATTTTATTTGACTATAAATATTCATTATTCTCTCTTTACATTCTTGATGCAGCTAATGATACTCGTTGATGATGCTGGTGCAATTCTGCCTGCTATTAATCATTCACCGTGGAATGGTTTAACACTTGCAGATTTTGTTATGCCATTTTTCCTCTTTATTGTTGGTGTTTCATTGGCGCTTACATACAAGGTATCTCTTGCTTTTCGAATGTATTGCTTTAATCAGAAAACAAGCAAGCAAATATTTTAATATGGGTTCTGGCATGAAGTGTTATTCAGTTACTATAGTTATCTTTTGCTTATTAAATTTTTCTCTTCTTAGCTTATCATTTGGTAATGATTTTGTTTATGGTGCATCGGCATCAATGATCATCATAAAAGCTAACAAGATTTTTCCCCCCATTCAGAACTTCTCTTGCAAAGTTGTTGCAACTAGAAAAGCAGTACTGCGGGCATTGAAGCTTTTCCTATTAGGCATTTTTCTACAAGGTGATTACTAGATCAATAACTTTTAGACATTTTTTTTCCCTTAATGCATAAAGCCTAACACTATTTGTTATTTTATGCATATAGTTTTCCTTTTCCATTTATAATAGGAATACAGAAAAATCCTGGAAAAGAAATGTGTTTCTTATGTTTGAGTGCTTTTTGTCAACCAAAACATGTTTTGTCAAATTGATCATGCATGCTTTTATTTGTCTTTATTCTGCTCCGAAATCTATTATTTGTTTCTGCTGTCTAGGTGGCTTTTTCCATGGGATCAACAATCTGAATTATGGAATGGATATTGCGCAAATACGATGGATGGGAGTACTGCAGGTATGCTTTCCCACTACGTCTTCTTATTCCTGATACTTAGACCAAGGGAATAAATGATTATTCGATGATGTCTTAGAAGTTGAAACTTCATAGCCTGTAGCTGTTAATAAGGTTTGGAGTGTTATTAACAAGTTTTGATTGTTTTTCTTTCAAATTTGGGGTGGGGCTATTTGAATTCATAAAAATACTCTCAACACCCTTATTTAATAATGATTTCTATTACCAAAATATCCATAAAGGAAATTAACTTTGATAGCCAAAAAAAGAAAAAAGAAAAAAAAAATTCTCGTCATTGGAAATTGAATGAAAATTCTGCATAAATTAATAACATTCCCTGGGTCCATACAAAGATACCTAAAATTGTCAAAGACTAAAATCAGGCAAAAAAAAAGTTATCAGATCATTTAGAACTTTTAATAGAAGAAATATAAAGGTTTCGTTATTTACGACTCTATAAATTGATTTGCACTCTACTGCAACTATGGCATTAATACAAACATTTTAGTGAAGGCCAACGGATGACAAGAGAAAAAGGTAATCTCTAAGATATCTCCTAGTTTGTTGGCAGTGATTTTCAAATGATTCATACTTGTATTACCGAAGTTTAACTTTTTCAATTATCTGTAATAAAAATAGCTCATCTCCATATATTTGTGATGGATATAACTTAGAATTTTATCAAATTGCCCACGGTCTCCCTCATAGCTCTCTCTCTTTCCCTCTCTGTGCCTCCATTCAGTATTGTACAAAAGAGCTTTTAATTTTTTTTTTTTTTTGGGGGGGGGGGGTGGGGGTGGTGTTGGGTGTAAACGGAAAGTGAAGAACTGGAGTTAGAAGGACATTAGTAAGATAAACAAAATTTGGAGTTGGATTGAATAGACTCAAAGGAATCTCACTGGGCTATTGAGGGAAAGTTTTAAGGATTTTTAGAATATAATTTTATTTTTTAATTTTCATAATTGGTGTTTTGAGACGAAAATTTTAGGTTTTATTAGACCCACCTTGTCAAATTGACCATGTAAATGGTTGCTGCAACCAATGGACTTATTTTTAAAGTTTTATGAAGTTTCTGTGGTCTAATAACTCACTTACTTCTTTCCCCTTTGCTAGAGAATTGCAATATCATATTTGGTGGCAGCACTGTGTGAGATTTGGCTAAAGGGTGATGGCCATGTAAGCTCAAAATTTTCTCTGTTTTGGAAATATCGAGGCCATTGGTAAGTGTGATTAAGAGCAATAACACTATTGTATAGAAATTTGCCTGGATAACTTGATCATATATGTGAAGAATATCATAAATTAAAATTCTTTCTGAAGTTAGTCACGAATAACTCCATAAATTTTGTTGCATTTTGATTCCTTTTTTTTTTTTTTGGTAGAGGGGGGAGTGGTAAAATTGTGTCATAGAAAACTTGAGGCATTTCTGATTCTGGGTATCAAAAGATGGTTCATCTTTTGCAATTTCTCATGTTTATATACCAAAAATCATCTTTCCCTATGCAGAAATATGAATATTGTACTTTAGATCTTTTCTAGACCATTACACTATATTAAACAAGGTATTTACATTTGTATCTGTGTATGTACGTTTGCATGTATATACGCATAATTACTATTGTTTTCTTGTCGATAAGGTGTGTGCAGGTCATTAAAAATATTTAATTCTGCTAGTCTTTTTTGAGGTTCCATTAGTGCAGGTCATGCACTACAACAAAATTACTTTATTAAAGTTTTGGGCCATTCTCTGTGTTTCGCAGGGTTGTTGCTTTGGTGCTTACTACTTTGTATTTATCATTGTTGTACGGATTGTACGTACCTGATTGGCAGTATAAGTTTCCGGTTGAAACCTCTTCCTCATCTCCGTGGATATTTAATGTGAGCTTAATATGTTTTCTTTTTCTCTTATTTCCACCATAGGATTTTGGTCAGAAGATTGATGCCTTATGTGCCTTTATACTATTTTTCTTCGACAGGTTACATGTGGAGTGCGTGGTAGCACTGGACCAGCTTGTAACGCTGTTGGAATGATTGATCGGAAAATATTGGGTATTCAACATTTATACAGAAAGCCAATCTATTCACGAACAAAGGTATCTCTTGAATAAGTTGGTTTCAACTGCTTTTCTGTATTTCATACAGTCCTACTTGCCATGATTTCTCTTTCGCTTATGTTTCTCCTTTCTCTTTTTCTTCATAGCAATGCAGTATCAACTCCCCAGACTATGGCCCAATGCCTCTTGATGCTCCTTCGTGGTGTCAAGCCCCTTTCGATCCTGAAGGACTTCTGAGGTATGTCTAGAATTTCACTAATTTTCCATTTTTTTGGAAAGGACCATTTTTTTGGCATTATTGTACTGTCCTTTCCAAAAAAATTTAGCAGATATGTAAATTCCTTAATTGAAAGTGGGGAAGTGTAACCTAATTTATTGAATTGTCATATACCTTTTGTCTGTGGGGTTACCTCATCTGTAAGTTCTATAATTCATGTGTACTTTGTGGCTGTAGTTCAGTGATGGCCACTGTAACCTGCTTGGTCGGCTTGCACTTTGGGCACCTGATCATCCATTTTAAGGTAAATCTTTTACTTGTGACATATTACTTTTCACTTTATCATTGTAAGTTTATCTTCATGTCCCAGTTCTTATTCACCTTGCATGTGTAGGATCACAGGGACAGAATGCTTAACTGGATTATCCTGTCTTCTTGTCTTATAGGCTTGGGCCTTTCCTTGGACTTTGTGGGTAGGATGTTTCTTGCAATATTCTTGTTAGGTCCAAATTTAATAGTGGTGGTGGGTTGATTGTAGTAATAGCATTGAGACAGTTTTTAACAACAAATTTATCTGCTTTATCTCAGGAATGCATTTAAACAAAGCTCTTTACTCACTGAGTTATACGTGTCTCACTGCTGGAGCTTCTGGCATTCTATTGGCTGGAATTTACTTTATGGTTTGATATATTTCCAATCATCTCATGTTGGAGAAACCTTTTGATTGTTCTTATGCTTGCTAGTCTATGTTATTGTAGATATTAAATATACAATCTTAATTAGATTGCAGTTCATAGTCTGACTTTTCTTTTAATAGTTTTTATCTTTGAAAAACAGCTCAGTTTTTTCTCAACTTCAAACTGGTAACTTAGTTCTTTTGCAGGTTGATGTTCAAGGACATAGATGTGCAACTATGGTATTTGAGTGGATGGGTTTGCACGCACTGATGATTTATATCCTCATTGCCTGCAACATCCTCCCAGTGCTTTTGCAGGGATTCTATTGGAGGCAGCCACAAAATAACATTGTAGATTTCTTATTTACTTTTTAGAGAAATTGTTTGTTGCAAGTCTTCACTTATGAACTGCAATCTAATAATTTTCTCTATATTTCTGGCAGCTTCATTTAATTGGAATTGGTAAATGAAGGGTTATGTGGATTCATTTTCGGCTGAGATTTTAGCAAAATCAAGGTCAGGCATCTGTACAGTCGGAGATACAAACATGTACTGTCTCTCTACTTGATTTTCGGGAGTTTCTATCCACATCTCTCAGAATAATTTAGGAATAGGAATTTTACATGATATTAGAATTCGTATCTTATATAATACATATGTAACTATGTTTTAAATGGTATTATTGATTAAATCTAAACGATATGTATGTTTAATTATATATTATCATGATCTTTAGCCAAATTGGCAGCTTAATTTAGCTGAAGTCCCCTAAAAAATGGAAATAAGTTAAGCTGTGGAATTCACTGACCAGAAACATCAAAGAAGCAATCAAAACTGGTCCAACCCTGTAACTGAAACCACAATATGTAGGAGATTTGTTTTTTGTCCTCTTTTGTGGGATGGTAATGTGGATTATGTAGCCTGCAGTATAGGGATGGCAAACAGGAGAATTAAAGCAATAACAGAGTTACATTGGTCTGCCTTTCTGGAAGTGCTTACTTGCCAATTAGGCTGTGAGTGCTGAGAGCAATATCCCTTTCAGTGTCTAGGTTATCCATGAAAGATATTACCTCAGTGCCTGTTACACGCAGATGCTCGAAGGCTACTAGGTGTAATGTAGACTAATGGCGGGGAGTTTTAGGACGCCGTTTATGTATGTAGAGAAAGAAGGCCACTGCTCGTTGTTTTCAACTTGGATCACCTTTGTTGCAGACCAGAAAATATTTTTGATCTCTAGGTGATCTACATCACTAGGGGCCGTGTGGGAGTGCTTGGCTGCTACAGTGCAGCTGCGAAACAAGAATTTCTACCACAGTTCTCGCTGTAATTTGCATACAGTGCAGTTCCGCCAAGCGCAGTCTAGGTCTGTTGAGCAGGCTGCTCCGTGCCCCATTTACACAAGCTTTTCTGTGTTCAATACATGAGGCTTTCAACGAGGAAGTTTAGTTGATCTTCACCTTGGCTTATGTAAATCAAGGTTTAAGTTAGTACTTCTGCAGGAATGAACGAACTTAAGTTGATTTCACCACTCACCATGGCTTATAAATTGAAACATACATCATTTCGCCTATTAAATAGAAAAACTTTCCATAAGGACGATATTTTTCACATACTTCATTTGGCTATTAAAATAAAAGATTCAAAGTATGTTTTGCCCGTTAAATACAAGTTCATGTATCTTTTGTTTATTAGATACTACTGGTGGTAGAATTGGAATAAGAAATGCTTAGCCTGTGACACGTGAAAAGATATTTCTCAAGACTCTTGAGCCCTTACGAGAAGATATTTCTCAAGATTCTGGAGCCTCGTGAAGAATGAAGAAGGAGCTGAAAGGATAAGGACATAAGGGGAAGGTTCCAAAAAATCAGATGCAGCTTCCTTAACCTCCTGAAAACTACAAACAAAGTCCAATGACAGTTCACCATGTGTCCAAAGCGACAGAAACATCCTTGGGGACATTGCACTTTAAAAGGTTAGGTTAATTTCTAATAGAGGTCGCCAATGGGCTAAACGATATGATGCATGATATGTGTTCGTATATTATGGTATGACACGAGCATATTTTGTTAGAGCATACGGCATGACCCGGCATGTACTTGAGAAGAGTTAGGTTTAGAATTTTAGACACGTGTATTTTAAAAGTATAGCATAGTTAGAAATAGATTAAAGCATGGCACATAAAAAAATATACAATAAGTACGTTTCATTTTCTAATGAAAGTAAACTTAAAAATATTATAAATATCATGATATTAGTTAATTTATTAAATAATTAACAAATACCATGATTTTATAAATATATATTAATATTATTACAAACTATAATCTATGACTCTATAAAATTTCAAATTAACAATTGAGTTAATGCTTAAAAAATTTATTATTATTGTTATTGTTAAGTATTAAAAAATAATTGCAATAGCATAAAGTCAAACATAGTAACTAATATTACGTTCTCTTACTATTATTAATTTATTATTATTCAATATGGACTTTAGTTTTGAATTTTTGATTTTATTAAAATTGAATAAAGACACGTGAATAAAAAAAGTAATAGACTTAAAAAGAAAGGACAATAACTTGGCATGCACTTTTAAAAAAATTAAAAAAAAAACTTAGTGGACTCTTTTTTCCCTAGGCTAGGCACGCCACGACACATGTGGGCTCATGACTGGGCACGACACGTGCGGGGCCGGGCCTAAGTAAAAAAGAGTAGGCACGGCATAACATGGCACGAACGATAAGAAATGCATAGTAAACACAACATAGCATGAGTACAAGCACATGTGAACTTTCCTTGATAAGGCTAGGCCGGCACAATATGACCTCTTGGCCACTCTAGTCTCTAAAAAGAGGAGAGTTTTCTCACTCACACAAAATACTTACATTTTCTCTCATTTAGGGGATTTGAACCTCTAACCGACTTGATCGTCTGAATATTGTTGCTAGCTACAATTTGCATTGCCTTGAATGACTTTTTTCTTAGATTTCAAGTTTGTCTTAGTCATGACCATCCCCAGAAAACTGTCTCTAGGTGCTTCAATCTCTATTATAATCAAGACCATCTCTTGAAACGAAGGTCTTATAATGTTTAATGTTTTTTTAACTGAACCAAAATTAAATTAAGTAAAACATTATTTATTTGTCCTATATTATAAGGAATAGAAGCAATGTTTACAACTATTAATTCAATATTGAGTAAAAACTCTACTAGTGTAAGCCACCAAACTAAACCATCGAAAACTTTGCTTTAAAGCTATGATTAATCACAATATGATTTAAAATATAAAACATATTCTACTTATCACTTTCTTAGCTCAAACAATAATATTATTACCCATATACTTCAATAGCTTATTCGGTGATTGTTATCTTCATTATTATTTCCACGACCATTAAAAAAAAAATTGTTCACTTCAAATAATGATGCAAAAGAAAAAAAGAGAGATAGTTTCTTTCTCCAAAACTAATTATTCCATTTTTCAATATAAGTAAATATTATATAACATCAATTTACATTATAGTGCTCTAGGTTTATGGCTTTTTCCGGTTGTTTATCATAAATGAAAAGGTTTCAAATTTTGAAGATTCAAGTTTTGTACATTTTACCTACTCTAAATTTTAACTTGATTGATTTGACTCAAATTTTTGAGTTTTGATATGAACTTTTGGGTCTTGGGTTGGGCTTAAGCCAGTAAATTAATGCCGATTAAATTTAGGTCAGGGTTTGGGCCTAGTGGACTCAACCCAAAATTAAAAAAAAATTATGAAAAATTATACATACATACATACATACATGCATAACATACAAACAAAACATTATTTTTTTAATGAAAATTATGGTTCTAAAACAAAGGAATTTTGTTTTACATCATTGAAAAATAAAGCAAAATCAAACAAAATAAAGCAAGATATTTAAGGCAAGTAAGAAAGCATGGTGTGGGTTCAAAAAATACCCAACCTAACTTGAAATGTAAATAATCAAGTTGTTTTTTTTTTAATTTTGACTTTAATTTTAGTAATTGGATCAAGCTCGGGCTTAGAAAAGCTGAAACCTAACTCAACCAACTGCCATCCCTAAATATGACTAATGCTATTAACCAAATGATATTGTAATTACTGTATAGTTATTTGAACTTAGTGAATTACTCATTAAATTCACTTTTAAAAATAATTTTTAATTATTAAAATACTCTTAAATCAAATTATAATTATAGACCTAAAATATGGTTAAAAAAAGAATAGAATTTTTACTCTTTAAATCCATTTTTATGTTAAACCTTTTTCTTAAAACTTAAATTGATTTTTAAAAATTTTGATTAATCATAAAACACAAATAAAGTGACTTATAATTTTATATTGATTGGATACTAATTAATTGTTATAGCATATTCAAAAAATAATTAACCAATTCTTACTTACATAATGAAATGCAAATAGCACATTCAAATGTTAGAGAATTGGAGAGCTTGTCACAGGCTACCTAAATCTCTAAAAAATGTATGCCAATTTGGCAAATGCGGGTCTGCCTAATAAAAGTTCACATAGAGACGAGATTCACTTAATAATGGGTTTCAACACAACCAACTTATCGTGGTACATTTAGTAATCAACCTAGCCTACCCCTATTTTAGACTTATATATCATTGTAAATATCTTAGAACTTTCTAGTTTTTTGCATTTAAGTCCTAAAAGAAATTTTGGCCGCTGTAATCAAGGAACTCAACTATAAATAGTGAGCCCTTACCATTTCTACTCACCACCACCACACTATTATACCACGCATACAACACACCTAGTGCCTATATAAGTAGTGTTATTTCACAATTGAAGGTATGAACAATATAGAGCATAAGGTAAAAAAGCAAAATTCAGCCTCCTCCCTAGAGAATTTGGATTTAATGCATAATGTTGTGTTGGTTTGTTTTCTTATTTTCATTTCATCTGTGGAAAGTTATATAGATCTTAGATCATTAGATGCCTAAGAATTGAAAAATTACTGTTGATTATTTTGCAAAGTACCTTGAGGATCGTGAAGTACAATTATTCAAAAGAAGTAAATTCAGTTTAAAGTTGAGTAAGTTGTATGTTGATAAACTGTAAGTAAGAATCTTAAGTTTGGTAAATGCATAAGCTGTAACACCTTAACTTAGTAAATTGCTTTTCATTTGGACGTGATCTCGTGAATGTAAGATTAATTATTCCAAACCACACAAAAATCTCCATGTCATTTATTTTGTTGCAATTTATTGTGTTCTTGAAAAATTAATATTTTTTTATGTGGATGAATAGTTATAATGAACAACGATTGTAAACAGTAATTGTGAATAATATTTTTGAAAATTAATTAAGTTATTAATTTTAAATTTTTAATTACCAACATCTATTTATGATAGATCTAAATTCTTTTCACCTAGCATATAAGCCACTTAAGCACTCTTATGAAAGCTCTCTTGTATTTATTTTCTTGTGTATAATATAATTAATTATATTTGGGTGTATTGCTCTTGGTCCTCTTTAGCATTATTTCAAGCATCCTTATTTTGCTAGTTTGAGAATTGTTTTAATCTTAAGTAGCAACTTACGTGCTAGGAGTTATCTAAGTATCGTATGAGTTATAGCACAAAATACTCATTCCGTAACATATTGTTGGAGATGAAACATATGGATTCTTACATCAAGAAAGAAAATTATGTTTTCTCTTTTACAAGACTAGACACCGAAAAGCATGGTAAAGAAAAATTAAATAATTCTCACTTTAAAAAGTTAGAACTAGAATGAGCCATGCACTAATCAAACTATTTCACAATAACTAGCTAAAGATAAAGCTCGCGAAATGAAGGCTAAAAGCAAGTAATGATAGCTCTGTCAACAAGCTAAAATATATTAGAATGCAATATCTACCGTAACAAAAAATAAAATAAAATAAAAAATTCATTACAAGTACATATTAAAGATATCCCAAGCAGTTTTGATGTGATTTGAAATATTTGAGAATGAAGTAGAAATAAGATTTAAAATCAATTGAGATGAAAAAAATTAGAAACCCTAATACTAATAGAATATACGTAAAAACCCTAATTCTAAATTATGGGAAAAAAAACATAATAAGAATAAATCGTGTGTCCTTTCCTTTTCTCTCTCTTCTTCATTGTTCAATATTGTTAATTTTATTTCTAATGACATGATTATATTGAATTAATTTAACCATACATTGAAAATCTTGCTTTGAAATTAACAGAAAATAGGGCCACCCAAAATTGTGCTTGCAGGATAATAACTTTTTTAAGCAAATCCTCCATTCATTGTCAATTAAACCTGTTTGCTCTATTTTTTCTGTATAATCTTTCCCCAAGTGATCTTAAAAGAAATATGACGGAAAGGAAATATTTTCAATGAACTCTATTGATGCTTTACTATTATATTTACACAAAAGTAATAGATTTGCCAAGAAATATGATAAGTAAAAAATAAGGTGATAATAACAATCTCTAAAGCTAAGGTTAATATATCTTATGCCAGTAGCTATCCTTATTGAATTTAAAAGGGTAACAACTAGCGTTAGCTTAACAACTTCTTGTAAGTTTGAGAACAGCCCTGCGTCATGTTTCAAGAATGTTAAATATGCCTGAGTAAGATGCCAAATAATCCTAGTACTTTGAGATAGTTAATTTAGCTACTGCACTTTCATGCCCCCTAAAGCAAACATTGAAACCTCTCAGTTGCGAATATTTATGAGGATATTTGCAGATTGAAAATCTGTAAGAATTATCTAACTTCTACAAGGCCTTTTGACACTGTATATCTGACAAAGTGCACGTCAACTTTAAGGTGTTTCGTTCTACGATGGTGGATTGGGTTAGCAGCTCCTGTGTCGTCGCACCAGATAATAGGATTTCAACAATTCCAATCTTCAGTTCTTCAAACACCAAATGCAAGCACTCTATTTCAGTAGTTGTATTCGCTAGTGCTCGGTATTCAGATTCCATGAATGAGCTTGCAACAGCATTCTGTTAATGTCATTCTCCTTTCCTCCCTTTGGGTGTATTGTACAACCCATGACTAATAGTGCCTTGTCGGTAACGTAATACTCTCTTACTATGAAGCCAATCACTTGTTACAGATCCTGCATATACTGACTTAATTGATAAACAACATAAGAGATCTCAAGACGAGTGTTTGTTACATAGAGTAGAGCTCCTAAAATGCTACTATGGAAAGTTGAATCACGAAACTGTTTGTTTCGTGATTGTTACATATATTTCAGTGTTTGTTACATATATTCACTTTCTATAATCAGAGGTGTAGAATCTTCTTATGATGCTTCATTTCTGTACGTTCCAAAGATCTCCTACGTAACTATTTGTCACCAACAACTATATATTTACTTGCTCTAATCATAGGTGTATATTTGCTTTAACTAACATGTAGACCATTAGAGCTCCTATGCACTTCGGAAGTCGCAACAACTTCAATGTAAATTGTGCAGATTCAATGGTTAGTTAAGTTTTTACTAAGTATTAAATTAGTAATTAGAATTGTTTTAAATGTTTAATCTTTTATTTATGTTGTCTAACAATCATTAATTCAATGCTCGGTAAAATTCAGCTCAGCATTGATTCCGTATTCTGTTCAGTTACCATCTTCGCAACACTTCCTCTACTTACACAAGTACAGAGACAATGAAGTATCTGTACTTGAAGTCTCTAACTTGTTGAGACACTTTGAATTCTTAAAATTCCTTGTTGAGATTATACAATGAAGTGTCTAACTTTGAATTCTTAAAATTCCAACCCCAAAAGATTAAAGCAGAATTTTATTTCTTAAACAAAGCTTAAAGAGCCAGCTTAAGGCCATATAGCACCTTCACAAGTTTACACACATGCTTGGGTTTTGTAATATCTTTATTTTAAAACCATCAAGTTAGGCCATGTAAACCTCATCTTCATTAAGAAATAAATTGTTGACATCCAATTGTTCAATTACTTTAATTCTTCATTACTGTAATACTCATCAAATGAATTGTAGTGGATTTAACCATAAGATTGAGATGTTTCATTAAAATCCAAGCTTATGGTTTTATGAAAACGCTTTGCACTAGCCAAGCTCTTTATTTATCTACTCTGCCATCTACCCTTTGTTTAACTCGAAACAGCGGCTTTCAACTAAAAACTTTCATGTCAGACATGGCTTCGACAATATTCCAAGTGCCTTTTTGTCTTAAAGCTTAAACTACTCTTACATGGCTGCCAATTGTTAGTTTTGGATTTATGAGAGCTTCGCTAACATTAGAAGATACACTTATTTTAGCATGGATAGTGGTGTGATAAATCTTAAGCATAAAAATGCTAGCCTTTGAGTGAGTAATCATAGATGAGTGGATTGTTAGATTGTCGTTGGTTGGATGTTTTTAGACAAAGAATGGTCAGGAATAGGATTTTCAAGTCACGTTTATCGCAAGCCAGGTTCTAGTTCTAGTTCAGGCGAGTAGGCTAAGAGGTTCTTGCTTTTGAGGAACAATATCGACAAGTGGACAAGGCAATCGTTCTATATTTTACTCACTAGAGATTGATTCAGAAGAGGACTCCGCTGTGTGATTGATTAAGAAGTTGTTGAGGTTACATGAGAGGACTCTTAGTTTGATTTTGAAGCTAGAAAATTAGATTCAGAGTTAAAATGAAATTCCTCATCATTAAAAACAATATGCCTTGCCACATACGTTTTACTTGACTTATGAAGACACTTGTAGCCTTTGTGAATGGAATTATAGCTATAAACACGCATTTAGTTGAACCAGAATTAAGCTTATTTTTATTATAAAACCTAAGATTTGGATAACAAGCATTACCGAATATTGTAAGAAATGAGTATTCTGGAAACTTACTAAAGAGTTCTTAAAAAAGAGATTTATTTCCTAGAACAACAGTAGGCATACTATTAATTAAAAGATACAGAGGTCTGAAAAGAATCCCCCCAAAAAAACAAAGGCATGCCTACTTGAGCACGAAGTATTAACTAGGTTTCAACAATATGTCAGTGTTTAAGCTAAACTTGATCACTTCGATGATATGTCTGGGACAAGAAATCCTATGGAAATTCAATGTTCCTTTAAAAAATTGGAAAAGTTTCTAAATTCTTCCCTCAGTCTGCTTACAGAATTTTTTTCAATTGACTTCTAATATTTATTTTGAAGTTCTTAAAGACTATAAGAGTCTATGACTTAGCATTGAGAGGAAAAATCCAGGTAACGCGTGTGGTCTTCTACTATGCTCATATAGTATTTAAAACTACTTTCTGACAACAAAAGGGGTGGTCCTCACAAATGAAGATGTAGAACCTCTAAAGGTTATGAATCTATGGTGCTTCATTTTTTAAAATGTTGCTTATGCCTTTCCCTTATTCGCAAGCATCACAAAAATAAGGAATGAGACTTTTATTGCAAATTGAAGGTTTATTACATAAAACGGCATTTCCTTCAACATATTAGAATAAGGATGCCTGATACAATTGTGAAAAAGAATTATTTCACTAAGCTTATGACTATGTTCTTGTACAGAACTTATCGGATTCAAAAGACTCAAATTGAAAAAAGTAACTAAAATAGCAGCAAAGGGGATGGTCCTCACAAATGATGATGTAAAAGCTTTAAAGATTGTAAAGCACTTTTTTTTTTTTTAAATGTTGCATATGCTTTTTTCCTTTTTTTGGCAAGCATCACCTCAATAAGTAATGAGGCTTTTTGATATGGACCCTTTAGCTAACCAACCCTAAAAATCTTTGAATCAATAGATTAGAAATACTCTAGATCAATAGGAACAAATTGTAGATGATAAAATTAGAATTTAAAGGAAACTAAGTTCTTAAAAACCCAATCTTAAGACACCACAAAAGGTTGATGGCTCCCTTGATAAGTCAAATTCATGCATTCAATCAAGAACACAAGAAGGCAAAGTAAAAATTCTCTGAATAATCATAAATTTTTCTTCCCCTTAACACAACAAGCTGCTGTCTTTATATAACAAAACACTAAAGAAAACCCTAATTAATAAAAAAATGAATTGGGCTTAATTAAATTTGAAAGTTGGCCTAATTGGCCTTAATTAAAAGATTATAATAACAATGACAATTAATACATAAAAGTCCATAATTAAATAAAAATGAAATTAAATTTTTAATTAACCCATGCACCTATCATGCTCGTCCAAATCTATGTCTTACACAATAAGACAATTTACTGTCCATTGTAAAACTTTGGAATACTCTTCTGGCTGACCTCTTTGTAATGCACTTCCACAATCAAGATTTGTAAAGCTTCCTTCATCGTCCTTGTCCTTGCCCTAGTTAATGAACTATCCATTCCTTGCAATGGATCTTAAGAATATTTGAAAATATTAGCTTGAGTTATTTGGTCAGCACCTTCAGTACCTTGATTTTCATTACTTAAGAAAAAGAAGGAAAGAAAAAGGGAAAAGGAAGCCACAAGAAGTTTAAAAAAAAACAAAGAGAAAGAGAAAAAAGAACCAGGGAAAAGAAAGAGGTGCATGGGGAGCACAAGAATTAAAAAAAATGATGAAAAAGATAACTTTTCCCCTATGCATGAAAAGACAACAAAGCCAAAGAGAGACGAAGAACTCATGGAAAAAGGGAGAGATTGCTGAAAGTGTGGCTTTATAGATTCTTTTGGAATTTTTAAAATAAATAAATAAAGAGTAAAGTGGCCAAAGAAAAAGATAGAGTAGGCTTTAATTACGGTTGAAAAAATCAACTGTGCAGAAAAGGAGATCGAAGGTATTTATAGGAGATTATCAATTTTTTTTAATAATATGTGTCAGTTATTTATGGAGAAGTGGAGGAGACATAAAAATAGGCCCGATCAATAGAGTTTAAAAAAAAAAAGAGGATTGAAGGAAGATGAAAAGAAGATTTTTGGCTTGGAGATATAGAAAGATTATTCAGAAGAAGAGACTAGGCATGCTACTCTTTATATTGCCGCCTATTAATCTAAACTTCACCTCGCCACATGTTGCTTCTATTACTTATTTGAGGTTCTTTTGTCTCCAATATTTTTTTGCCAAAAAGAAACTAAGGGGGATGTTGTTTGGGAGGTAAATAAAAATATTATAAAAGAAGCTCCACATGTTAACACAAAAGCTATATAAGTTGTTTCATGAGGTACCTTATTGGTGGTGCCCAAATTACACAATAATTTATTAATAGAGGTATCTTATATAAGGTACCTCACCTATTCAGTATGAGAGGTACCTTACTTACAGGGCATTTGAGGTACCCGATCTATTTCGTACCTAAGGTATCTCATATGCGAAGAAAAAAAGGAAAAGGTGTTTGAAAAGTTAGTCACAAGAGATGTCTCTATCATTTAAAGGATATCATTCGATTTTATAAATCAGATGTCAGAATATAATACTAAAACAGTAGAGACAGCTGCCTGCTACCTTTACCAAAAAGTGGAAAATATTGCACCAAGGACAGTAATCCTTAGTCGCCTTGTCATACAACCTCTGCTGAGGTACCTTGGACTACTCTTCAGCATATGCCACGTGCCCAAAAGAATCAAACGTGCCATGAACATCTTTTGCTCCCCAAGTAGGCTTCTAAGAGTCAAAAAATCATGAAAGGCAATAGGACAGTTTATAGCCCTGAAAAGCACACCACGTGGCAACTGAGGTATGTTATACCTATAAAAGCGTCCAGGTTCTATTTTAAGATTCATGATCACACACTCTACAAAAAAAGAGGCCTTCTTCAACCTTGAGTTATTTTTCTTTTAAGAGGGCTAGTAAACTCTCGCCATATAAAAAAGCTTGAGTTGCTGACTTAAGTGTCAGAGTGTGGACGTTATGCTGCCCTGAATTCAGATGTAACATCTTTTTTATTATTTTATAGATTTTGAGCTTGTGCCAAAAGATCTCTCTCTCACACCCATTGCCATTGTTCAGTACTAGAAAATGTATATTTATAAAGGAGAAAATCATCATTTTTTACTTCAAGTTCTACTAACTTCTTTACTTTTATGTATTTAAGTTTCTTGTGAATTTAATTATACATGTTTTATTATAATTAAGTATTTTACGTATTTTAGGGGTATCATAGTTATTTCACAATAAACGAGATATCGGATGACAAAACGTACGGTAAATCTGAACTCAAAACGGTAAAAAACCTTAAGAGGAGCATGAAAGTAAAAATGTCACTGTTCACACATACGGAACTGTTCACACATACGGTACTATTCACATGTACGGTACTGCTCATGGTACTGTTCATGACACTGTTTATATATACTGTACGATGACGTGGTATTGACCGATGACGTAGTGTTGACTGATGATGTGGCACAGACTAATGACGTGGCAACATTTAATCAGAGGAATGATGTGGTATTGACTGATTATGTAGCGTTAACTGATGACGTGACTTGACTGATGAAGTGTTACAATTTTATTGGATAAAAATATTTATGCACTATTGACTGATGACGTGACAGTATGTTAGTGGATAGAAAAAAAGTGCGTACGATACATGCATATACACGGGATAATAGCGCTGATGACGTGTTCAAACTAATAAGAACTTGTCATATGGTGCAATCCTGTGCATCCAAATTGTTTTAATCCGAGATTATGATCTACTCGTTGTGTTTATAAAAGGAGAGCTCTCCCCCCTAATTTGACATCCCTGAGTTTATTTTTTAGCTCCATTTTCTGACATTCCTTCCCTATCTTGTATTTTCTTTGTATTTTAGTAAAATTCTCTTTTTATTCCTAGTTCAAATATTAGTAGCTAATTTTCTTTCAAACTTGGGTTCAATATGAAGTCTCAACATGTTCCATAGGCTTAATTGGTAAATTTATTTTATTTTCTCTTTTAATTTCTATGGATGTTTTGACTTTTCGTTGATAGATAGTAATAACACAGTTATTACTATTTGACACGATAAATCCTTAATACCATATTAATTATAGCGTGGTTCATGAGGAATAGATTTCCCTCTCATGATTTAATTGGTATTAATAAGGAATATTGAGCCCTAGAGTATATTGATGCAGATCCAGATACCCAAGTGTTTTATTATAACAGTTGCATTTTTTATTATTCCTGCTATTTTAATTCAAAATTTATGATAAATTTATCATAATTTAACAACTCACTTAGAAAATTAATTCAATATACAATTAAAATTTACCTTCTCGTGAAATCGACACTCGTCACCATTAATATAGTTTACAATAGATTCGTGCACTTGGGACTTCAATAAAATTTACACAACAAATTTTTGGCGTCGTTGCCTGGGAGGTAAGTTATTTTAATTTGTTGAATTATTTTTTTTGGTTTTTTTATTTTTTGTATTTTTTTCTTATAAAAAATAATTTTATAATTTAATTTTTGTAATTTAAATTTCTGTAATTTACTTTTATTCTGTAATTTCTTTAAATTTCTGTACTTTAATTTTTGCTTTACTTTTCTTTGTAATTTTTTTGTTTATCTTATAATTTATTTTAATTTTAGTTAATCTATTTCTTTTATTTTCTTTTTAGCGCTTGAGAGTATTTCCTTGGTAATTTTTTTTCATTTCATCTTGTTAATTTATTTTAATTAATTCGTAGAATTTATTTTTTTAGGTAATTTTTTTGTGTGTTTTCTTTTAAAATTGTTATAAAAAATTTAAATAAAAAAATTAAAAAATAGTGAATCCTCAATTTTTGTGAATTAATTTCTTTTCCTTTTCTCTTTTAAAATTATTAAAAAAATAAAAAAAATAAAAAAGTGAATGTGTATTTTAATTTTGGTAATTTAAATTTCTTTAAATTTCAATAATTCAATTTCTTTGTAATTTCGTTAAATTTCTATAATTTAATTTCTAAGTTATTTTTCTTTGTAATATTTATTTATTTTGTTAATTTATTAATTCATAGAATTAATTTTTTATGTAATTATTTTTTAGTTGTTTTCTTTTAAATTTTTTTCTTGTAATTTATTTTCTTTTCTTTTTCTCTTCTTTATATTTCTATAATTTAATTTTTTATTTTTCGTTGTAATTTATCTTGTTATTTTATTTTTAGTTAATTTATTTTTTGTATTTTTTTTAGCACTTGAGTGTATGTTCATAGCAAGGTTGTAATAACGTGATAAGGTTAGTATTGTAATTTCTCCTTCCTTTTTTATTTTTTTATTAAATTTATTCTCATTATATGTATATATATATATTTTATTTATTTATTTATTTATTTATGCATGGTCGAAGGACGCAATTACCTAATCTTGAGCCTATAGACTTAGAATTGAAAAAAATACTCCGCACACACAAACACATCGCATTTAAAAATAAAATTAAAATGGATTTGCAACAACAAGAACCACTACAGGAGAGACCATTTAAGGACTATTTCATTCCCTTATCTAACTTAAACACATCATGTATACGATACCAAAATGTAGCTGTTAGGAGTTTTGAATTAAAATCTAGTGCGCTAAATTGTCTCCCCATATTTTATGGCCTAGAAAATAAGGACTCATATAATCATTTGAATGATTTTCATGCTATTTGTCAAACTTTTAGATATGATAATTTTTCAGATGATGATATTAAACTCAAACTATTCCCATTTTCTTTAAAGGGCAGAGCTCGTTCATGATTTAATACATTGCCTGCTAATAGTATTACATCATGGGAACAAATGGTTATAAAATTTTTAAATAAATACTTCCTAGTTCATAAAACTAATTTTATTCGCAGCGAAATTTTAGAGTTCATCCAGAGAGAAGACGAGAAATTTTTCAAAGCATGGGAGTGATTCAACGGGCTACTCTTGAAATGCCCACATCATTGATATGAAAAATGGCACCAATGCCAATACTTTTTAGAAGGATTATTGCTAAATGTGTAAGAATGGCTAATGGCAACAAGTGGAGGAGAACTAATGCCCAAAAGTGCATTAGAAATTTGGAATTTCTTCCAGCAGCAAATGAATAATTCCCAATAACGAAGTCAATCATTCAGAAACAATAAAAGAATTAAGGGAGTAAATGAGGTCCAAATTAGCGAGTCAAGCTCGGGAAACAAAGAAGTCAAAGAAATAGTTGAAGGACTTACCCGATAAATTGCAGTATTGACAGTTGCTAAATCAATAGAGCTATATGACCATGACTCATACTCAGATTGAGCCAATTTCATAGGTGTAATGAGGAAGCCATCAAACTACAATCCTTACATCAACACATATAACCCTCGATGGAGAGATCACCTAAATTTTTCGTGGTCTTAAGGATTTCAACAGAATGGACTAACAACTCCAGCTTCACCAATACAACTAATTCCTCAAGTTTCACAAGCCTCTCAGCCACTATTCAGACCTTATAACAAAAACTCAAATTATTTTTAACCTAGACCATGGGAGAATATATTCCAAAATTTTAAGAATTCTATCTACTCTAAGATCGATCAACAAAACCACACCATTGATGGACTACAAAATGAAATGAGAGTATGCTTCAACTCACAGGCTCAATCAATTTCTAACCTCGAGAAAATGGTGGGCCAATTGCCTCTTCAGTTCAAACCCTAGCAATGATTGTTGAGAAAGGAAAATTCTTAAGTCAACCAATGCCAAACGCTAAACGAGTGCATAAAGCAAGTACCAGTTCACCTCAGCAACATGGAGAGGTCAAAGCCATCATGACCTTGCGAAAAAGAAAAGAAGTCAACAACAAAGTAGAGCTACCGGTGACCAAAATAACTTAAATTATACCTATAAGTGTTGAGAACTCATCATTAGAGGAGAAAAAAGAAACCAACCCACGGGAGTATATTCCTAAAGCTTCATTTCCCTAGAGGTTAGCCAAAGCAAAGAAGGAAAAATCCACGGGTGAGATTTTTGAAATCTTCAAACAAGTAAGTGTCAACAAAGCAAAGAAGGAAAAATCCACGGGTGAGATTTTTGAAATCTTCAAACAAGTAAGTGTCAACATCCTTTTGCTTGATGCTATAAAACAAGTGCCATCTTATGCCAAATTTCTTAAAGATCTTTGTACTAAAAAGAGAAATATTCATGTCCAAAAGAAGGCATTTTTAACAGTAAATGTTAGTTCTATATTCCAACACAAAATTTCTTTAAAATGCAAAGACCTAGGCTCCCCCACTATCTCTGTACTATAGAGAACCACAAAATTAAGAATACTTTGTTGGACTTAGGTGCTAGCATTAATCTGTTACCTTACTCAGTGTTTGTGAAACTTAGATTAGGAGAATTACACCCAACTCCAGTGGTATTGCAGTTTACAGATTGATCCACGAAAATACCTCGTAGTATTGTAGAAGATGTGCTTATCCAGATATATAAGTTTTATTTTCCTATTGATTTCATTATATTTGACACTCAACTAGTGCAGGATTCAAGGAAGCACATTCCCATTATCTTTGGTCGTCCATTTTTGGTAATTGCCGATGCTCACATTCAATGCAGTTGTCATTTGGCAATATGACCATGGAACTAAATATTTTCAACATTGCCGAGCAACCTCACAATACAGATGATGAAATTGTAGATGTGGATTTAATTGATGAATTAGTTGATCATACATTTCCTTTAGACCTTAGTGATGACCCTTTACTAATATGCTTAACTCACTTTAGTTTGGATTTTAATATTAATAGATCAATTGATGAGGTTAAGGCCTTATTGGATTCATCGCCATACATGGACATTGATAAATGAAAGACAAAAATAGAGCAATCGGCATTAGTAAAAGAAAATCCCATCCCATCATTAGAATCACCACAAAAAATTGAGTTCAAACCTTCACTTGACCCTCTGAATTCTACATCCTTGGGAGAAGAAACAATATTGTCAGAAATCATCTCATCCTCTCCTGATGGCAAACAAAAGAATACAGACATCATTGACTCCATTTTTAGTTCAAAAAAGAGGATACAACTTGTAAAACCAGAAGAGATTCATAACGACAAAAATGATAAGGACTACAGAAAGCGAATGAAAATCCTTCGTGAGAAGTAGAGTATTAGAAAATCTTTCACACCAAGTCAAAAAGTATTTTTGTTCAATTCTCAATGGCACGTTTCTCCATGTAAGTTACACTCTAGATGGTTTGGTCTATTTACTGATCATATTATTTTTCCACATTGAGTCATTAAATTTAAGAATCCAAGGAACGGTGTAATTTTTAAAGTTAATGGTCAGAAAAGTAAAATCATATCAGGATACCAACCATGTAGAGAAAATAACACAAAATATTTAAATGATCTGACATTTTTTTCTTTCTATTTCTTTTTGGTGATTTAAAGTTTTCTTTTCTATTTTTAATTATGTTTGTGTAAGTGTGTTTGTTTAACTATGAAGTTTTTTTTTTTATTTTTCCTCATGAACATGTTAACTAAAAAGCATCTCTTTAACATTCTTATACAATTTCGACGTATACAATCTTATCTCAAAGGTCAGATACGATTTTGTAAAACATATCATATTTGGCAGGTACAACCACCATAGTTAGTAGCCCATGTTGAGAATTTAGAAGGAGATCTTAAAGAAATTGAGAGAGGTATCTACAGCATCCAATTAGAGCTTGAGGTAAATTCAATAAGAGGACGATGTAAGTTAATATTTTTTTGTGTTATTTTTTTCCTTTACGTGTGTTGTGTTTTTGCTAGTTTTTTCTTTCTTTGGTGTGTCATCATTTTTCACCTCGGTTAAGTGGCGAATAATGGTACTTCAGTTTCCCATAATAACTAATGTTATGAATTGAAAGCATGGATAGAGATGAGATCCTAGCAAAACTTCACAAGTGATTTCCTTCACTTCCTCAGAATGTTCTCCTTACCATTTATAAAGCTCTGTTTGAACGCATATGATTACTTATGAAAAATCATATCCCTACTAACATCCGATATATAATCAAAACTAAAGTGTGGTTGGCAGGTGAGTTACCTCCCAAATTTATTACATATATGCCTGGTTGTGGTTAAGGAATTATTCAAGAAAAGAGAGAGCCCGAAAGCTCTTTAATGTTTGTCATAAGTATGCCAAAATGAGATACGATAAAAAGCGATGTTCTTTAGGAATGCTGTCTGATAATAGGGAAGATAAGATTCAATTCATTAGGGATGGCTTAAATAAAGAGTCATTGGATAATATCATTTTGTCTCCTGAAACGCATCCCAGTGGGTACGTTCAAAATGCAATACTTCAGTTATGGCCATTATTCCAGAAAGAATGTGCAAACTATAGTCTCGGAAATCTGACTATGAAAGACCGTATTTGCTAGTTTGTAAGAAAACTGGATGGGAAGCCTATCCTCGACCCATAAAGGGTGTTCAAGCCATTTCTGGCCGTAAAACCAGAGGAAGATGTGAGCCACAGTTGCAACTACTTGTCAATATCCTTTTTATTTCAATGTTATTTTATTTTACTATTGTTTGATCACTTACATTTTTGTCTTTACTAATTTTATGCTATCATTATTTGCTTTGTCTTTTCACTATTTTCTTTTTAACTCTCGAGCCATGTGCTTCACGAGTTATTTGACATAGACATGCTACCTTATTTATAACTATGAACCATTATCACTAAGATCCTTAAATATGACTTTTTTGTTAAAGCACTCACAAATTATTTTTTAGAAGTATCTAATGACAGCTACTTCCAACAACCAAATCAAGAACATTTGTGTACTCTCTAGATTTAACTAGGGTAAATATAAATAATTTATTAAGGCAGCTGTAGATCTTAGTCGAAGCATAGCATCTATGAAACTACACTTAGTTTATGGAGGAGGTGATCGAGGGTTATCAAAACTAGTTTTAGAAGCCGCTTATACCAGATGAAGCCAAGTGTTAGGCATAATCCCATCAATCCTGAAATCTTTTAGCTGTTTTTCTAACTCACTAACTAGAGAAGAGTTAGTCGTTTCAGGTATGTAAAAGTGAATAACTAAAATTCTGAATCATACTGATGCCTTTATTTTTTTACTAGGAGATCTTACAACTCTAGAGGCACTAATGACATTAGCATCTTGGTTCCATCTAAACATTCATCAGAAACCCATTGGTTTGTTAAATGTCAATAACTTTTATGATGGCTTTCTCACATTTCTTAACCATGCAATAAAAAACTATTTCATTACTTCCACAGTGAAACAAATCTTTATTTGTACTCATACTACTAATGAGCTACTTGACATGTTACAAGCTTATAGACCAGAGCCACATCCTAAGACCTTAATTTTGGGATGGCCAACTAATGATGGTAGCAATAGCCGTAGTAAGAAGTGCAAATTAGATTTAACTCTCAGTTTGTAATATTTTTTAATCTCTACTTCTTTCCTTTAAAATATTAAGGACAATATTTCGTTCTGGTTGGGAGCGGGAATAATTAATAATTGTAGAATGTCTTAATATTTGTTAAGTTTTTACTAATTTTTGTTATAGGAACAACTGTGGTTAACTTTTTACGTCGAAGATGGCTGAATATGGAGTATAATGACTCTAGAAATGCATCTTTTTAGTTTGAAAGTTAAAATCAAAATTTACTTTTCAGTCATTTTTTTAACTTCATTTTAAGTGTGATTTTTCTAACTTCTTTTTTCTAATTTCTCCTTTATAAATATACACTTTCAAAATTTTAAGTTGAAGATGGTTGAATATGGAATGTTATAATTTTAGAAGCGCATCTTTTTAGTCTTCTTTTTCTTAAAAAAATTTAAAATATATATATTTTGTATTTTTTTGATATGATGACTTTCAAATTTTAGTATTTGTATTATCTTTGGTTTAAGCTTTGTTACACCATGTTTGCTACTTTACATGTTGATATTGTAGATAAAAATATGAGTTACTTGAGGGGATATACATGTCATAATAAATTCTAAGTGAGTACTTGAACTTATCATTTTTCTTAGAGAGTAACCATTTTTTCCCATTATTTATACAGCTTAATAGTCTATTTGATACATGATTCATAAATTTCTTTTGGAAAAGGTTATTTTTGACTCGTTTGAGTCTTTCTAGCCACCGCTTTTATGAAATATCCTTAGTTAACCCTTTTGAGCCTTTAAAAAAAGATTATTGTCATTTTCTTTGTTAACTTATCATCTCAACCCAACTCCAATCTGAAATATTACTTAATGTTGTACAAATTCCATCAACCATTCATATTTGAGAAAAATGTAAATAATTAGTTTGTTCAATAAAATTGTGCTTTAGTTAAAAAAAGAGAAAAAAAGAAAAAAATTCAAAATTTATACATTAGTTTAAAAAAAAAGGAGAAATGTATTCTGTAATCTTTAAAAAAAATCTCTTTTTTTTCTCAAACATGTAGTTTGTTTTTCTTTCTCTATTTTTTCATCTTTATTCGCCATGTCCCTAACCTACGTTATGTCCTAATAAAAGTCTTTCTTGATTTTAGAGAACTATAGTTTGAAGCAAAAACTAGTTACATGGGCTATAAAGATGTAGTGATGCATTTAAAAAAAATAAAAAAAGAAAAAAAATAACTAAATATATTGGTCTGACTCACATTTTGGCTTGAGATCATATTATTTTTATTTTATCTTAGTGAGAGTGTGTAATATTAATTTAATATTTTCTCCCAATTTATCATTCATGAGAGTGACTATTGTTATTGGGTTTAATTTCTTTGTTAGAGTGTCACTGCCAGTGAGATTTTGAGGTATTGACATGTCATTTTTGAAAGCAGCTTAATTACAATAACTGTGACAAAGTCTACTGGATTGATTCATGTGAATGGTTGATTTGGAAATAATATTTCTAAAAGACTGGAGATAATGCTTATACTTTTATTTGATTTATATCATAAAGTTTAATTAAATAAACATGATAGTTTAAAAAAAAAGTTTTGGGTTTGAATTTAATTTCGCTTAATTTGCTAGGGACAAGCAATAAGCTAGTTGGGGGATGTGTTGAGTACTAGAAAATGTATATTTATAAAGGATAAAATCGTTATTTTTCACTTCAAGTTCTACTAACTTCTTTACTTTTATATATTCAAATTTCTTGTGAATTTAATTATGTGTGTTTTATTATAATTAAGTATTTTACGTATTTTAGAGGCATCATGGTTATTTCACAATAAACGAAACATCAGATGACAAAACGGACGGTAAATGTGAACTCAGAACGGTCAAAAACCTTAGAAAAAGCATAAAAGTAAAATGTTACTATTCACATATACGGTAATATTAACTATACGGTACTGTTCATGATACTATTCATATATACTATACGATGACGTGGTATTGATCGATGATGTGGCGTTGACCAATTATGTGGCACCAACCAATGACGTGGCAATATTTAATTAAAGGAATGATTTGGCATTGACTGATTATGTGGTATTCACTGATGACGTGGCTTGACTAATGAGGTGTCACAATCTTATTGGATAAAAATATTTATGCACTGTTGACTAATGTCGTGGCAATATGTTAGTGGATCAGAAAAAATGTGCCATACGGTACATGCATATACATGGAATAATAGTCCTCATGATGTGTTCAAACTAATCAGAACTTGCTACGTGGCGTAATCCTGTGCATCCAAATTGTTTTAATCCGATAGCCATGATTAACTCATTGTATCTATAAAAGGAGGGCTCCCCCCCTAATTTAACGCCCTTGAGTTCATTTTTGTGCTCCATTTTCTGAAATTTCTTCTCTATCTTGTATTTTCTTTGTATTTTAGTAAAATTCACTTTTTATCCTTAGTTCAAACATGAATAGCTAATTTTCTTTCAAGCTTGGGTTAAAGGTAACGTCTCAACATATTCCATGGGCTTAATTGGTAAATTTATTTTATTTTTCCCTCTAATTTCTGTGGATGTTTTGACTTTTCGTTGACAGATAGTAATAACACAGTTATTACTGTTTGGCATGATAAGCCCTTAGAACCATGTTAATTAGAGCGTGGTTCATGAGTAGTGGATTTTCTCCTTATTATTTAATTGATATTAATAAGGAATATTGAGCGCTGAAGCATGTTGATACAGATCCAAACACCCAAGTACTTTATTATAACAGTTGCATTCTTAATTATTCCTGCTATTTTAATTTAAAATTTAGGATAAATTTACCATAATTTAACAACTCACTTAGAAAATTAATTTAACACACAATTAAAATCCATCTCTTCGTGGGATTGACACTCATAATCATTAATCTATTCTATAATAGATTCATACACTTGCGAGTTCAATAAAATTTACACAACAGCCATCATCACTCTTTCCTTTTATTACATCACTTGAATCTCAAATACCTCACACACAGTATCCTAGAGTGGTATCCCGTCCACCCTAAAAATAAATTCATTATTACAGATACGTTTCTCTTTTTTTTTTTTTCAAAATCTGTCTAAAAAAACATGACTAAATCAAATGCGCTACCAAATGATCTTTTAGTCTATGACTTAATATTGATCTATACTAAACGTGTGGGCATTCGTTTCACCACTCCCAAAAGCTACTAGCTTCTTTTTTTCAGTACTCTTCTCAAAAGCAGTCTCTACCTTTTTTTAAGAGAAAGATACACTTGATAATATATATATGTAAAATCCTAATATGTGTTATCATTTTCCTTTTATAATTCAAAATATTAAATATTCAAAATTTAATATTATTATCTCTCCACTCACGTAAAAGTAGAGATAATATATAACAACTTTGAGGCCCATCTTATAAAATAATACAAGACCCCATTTATATATTAATATAACATCTAAGGTCTTAACAAATATTATAATTAGGATTATTACCTAATATATTAGTTTTCTTGTTTTTAAGTTTAGTAGTGATGTAATCAATTAAATAAGCTAACTTAGGGATCATTTGCGAATATACAATAGTGGTTACAACAATTAAGCTTGTAATTAAACAAGCCTAATTATTTAATTCTAACCTTACTCTACTATAAAATTAGAATTGATCTTTATAATTCTATGCTTGAACAATAATTTGTCCAAAGTCACATTGATTTCTTTACTACACAATCCTTTGTAACATATCATTAATTAAATTGAAATCTCAACTATCCAATCAATTTAATACATTTTGTTCCTTGATACTTATTGGTTTTCTCTAATGATTATTTTCAATATATCAAATATGTCAACATATTCTGGTCAGAGAATTCTATAATCAAGTACTAAAAACTCATCAAGAAATATATTGCACAAATTTCATATTATTAATGTATAACTTAAATACTTATATAATTGCTCCCACTAAGATACCGGATAATCTTGACTATAAGTAAGTGTCGTGCCCATTGGTAACTCAAGCGGAATAACAATTACAATTATGAAATTATAACTAATTCAAGATTATTATTACAGTAAAATCAATACCTATGAGATTTAATAAGTCTGATAGTTATTATAAAGTTAATTAAATCTCATATGTAATTTAATTCAATGTAGTTACTACATCAATAAATTTATACATGATTAACATAAATCATTCAATAAATTTATTACAATTTATACCTAAATAAAGTACCCAATTTTATTTATTAACTGCGAACTCAATTTATTAAATCACAAGATAACTTATATTTATATCTTATGTGAATCTATATAGTGATCACATAAATACATATAATATAATTAAATGGACTTTACTTAAAAATTAATACATCTAAGATATTTAAATAAAATACCTCAATTATTTTATTAATAAAAAATATTTATTATATTTAAATAAACATATATGCTTTTAAAGAGTATATTTTCCTAATAATGATGTGCTATACCAATGTCCAAAAACCATCTTTGTTCAACCTCTTTTTCTAGCATTGCCATGTAGGCAAAAATTTTTCCCCATTGGTTTAATATGTCACAGTACAAGGAAAATGTTATTAAAATGAAAATAGCATTGACTTGATGAGTACATATACTACCACATGTGTGACAAGTAGATTTGTTACCTCCCCTATTGAAAACAATTTCAACCTAGCCTTTATCGTAAACATCACTGCAGATGTTTCTTGTTAGGAAATCTCTTCTAGTGGAACTTTAAATTTAAGTGAGCATTAGACGTAAAATTGCCAGTTGCTGTAAATTACTACATTGTACTCTTATGATTCAGTAAAACTAAAAAAACTTTAGGTAAAGAAAGGTTGTTTGTTTTTGCTGTTATATAGATGACAACATATCAAACTCTAACCCTAAAATTTCAAGATTATAGGAGATTAAATCATTCTAATTGAATCAAAATGTTCTCATTGGTTTGTTAATTGCATTTTGAACTTCATGACCTTAAATTTTGATTATTATACAAAAATTGTTTCAAATGCATTCTAGACTTCAAAAGAAGTCATATAGTGAAACATTATTCCTAAGACCAACTTTGTCATTGATGACAAGAGCTGGTAGAGTAAGATCTTATCCTATCTGAACTATTGAATATACCCAAGACTTTCAACTATAGTGATAGTTTGATCTTCCTCTACATTCACTACAAACTTAATTGGAAAAATTATGGACCCATTAATTAAAAACTCAATATTATTGCCTAAAATTAAAGGAAGCTCTTAAGATTTCCATATTAGGAAATTCATTCCTTCAAGCTTAATGGGAATGGTAAGACTAAAGGTTCATTAAGAAGTATTTACATTATTCAAGTGCATTTGTTTTGTAGCTTCAGAGCTTACCATTATAACCTTATTGTGATACCAATTGCAAATATGGAGAAAATGAAGTGTTTAGAATTATTTTCATTGATGGTTCACTATGTGTTTATATTATAGGTAAGAAATATGATAACCAAACATAAGATAATAACAATCTTTTAAGCTAATGTTAATCTTATGTTAGTAACTAGTCTTATTAAATTTAAAAGGAGAATAGTTAGCTTTAGCCTAACAACTTCTTATTAGTTTGGTAAAACCCTTACATCACGGTTTAAGAATAGTAGGAATGACTATGTAAGTTGCCACATTATTTATGGACTTTAAGATGGTCAATTCAATCATTGCAGCTTTCAATCTTCGATTTTCCCCTTGATTAGTATGATATTATCGAGTGCAAAAGAAGTAAATTCATGATTGGTTTCATGTAAGTCACCATAATTCCATTATCTTTTGCTGAAGAAGAATTAAGTTCTTTCATTGCTTTTAATTTGTTGCTCAATACATGAGCTACACATTTATCATGTATAAATGCACAAATTTGATGAATTAAGTGGAAACATATATGCAACGACTAGTAAACCAAAGTTGTCAGATGAGGTAATAGCATTAATATATATGTATCAAAGTACTACTACTAACTAACTTTATATATACAAGTATGGAAGAAGTTCTGTAAGTACAATTCCAATGTTTTAGCTTTAATTTCTACAAATTATAATGAGCTCCTACTGAGAAATAAGCTTACAAATTCAATGGTAAAAAATTATAAAAACTTCAACTAATGAACTTTTCTGCAAACATTCAGTTCTATATGTTGTAATTATATGAAGCTTAAACCTCGTGGCTTATTTTAAACACCCTTATAGGGAAATTGTCAATTTTGTGTGTTTATCTAAATTGCTTGAAATAAAAATATAGTAAAAGGTTAATAAATCAAAGATGGAGAAGTAGAGAGAGAAATATGAAAGTAGATATAAATAAAGGCATGAAAAATATAAATTGATATAAATCAAATAGTGGATGGCTATTTACTCAAGCCATGTGTTCTATCTCGCATTGTAGCGACATGTTAGTTTTTCATTCTTTGGCTACCATTTGGTAACTAAAAGCCAAAAGTTATTGAGCATGAAACCAATTTGTCACAAACAGCTTAAATTTTCTAATTAGGCAAGCTAAATTAGCAAGTTAAGGTATGTTAAAAGGTGAGCTGAGATGCACTAAGTACTAGCATGCCCAACTTTTCAAGTTTAAGTGCCTAAATTTAAGCTAAGAGTGCTAGCTTGGCCAGATTCTAGAATTTTCAAGCATACTCTAGCACATCTTAACAACTTCTGTATATCTAGAATTTTCTACACATATGTACACTGGTAAATATTTAAATATTTTGAGAAGTTGCACAAGTTGGGTGGAAGGCACTAAAATGGGCAAGTTTCCCCTATAAATAGGGAATGACACTTGTCATTTTACGTTCACTACACACCAAGCACAAGCAACTCAAGTATTCTTCTAAAACTCTCTTATATTCTATCTTTTAAATAATAAAATTCACTTTAACTATACTGCTTTCTTTTCTTTTTACTTTTTTGGCACTTATCTTTGCTTAATTAGTTTTAAAAGTTTGATATGCTTACTTAAAACTTTTGTACTAGAAGTTGTCTAAGTGTAATTAGGTTGCTATGCAAAGTAATTATCTTATGAGAAGTGGTATTGGAGCTATGGTTTAAACCTACATTATCTAGCTTATGATAGAGCAATGACTAACCCTTCGACTTGTAACATGCACAAGCGGACATTGTCAATCTGAAACCATTAGAGTCAAGTTATGGCCACAAAGAGGGTTGCTCAAAGACCTAGAAAGTTCAATGCCATCTCTATTGATGTACTAAAGCCTCGAATTACCTTGCTCAAAACATTAATGTATATTGTTACAGACACATTCAAAAGTTTGAAAGAATGGTAAATGGTTTAAAAGAAAAGTAAGTTGATTTTACGATAGCCGTTGATGAGGCCTTATCTAAAACCAAGCCAACACCTTCCAAAAGGGTTTCGAGCATTCCATGATGAGTTGCTTAAACAAGAAGAGCTAAGAGTGATCTATATGAAAATAGAGAAAGTTTGCTCAGATTAAGTTAGGCACAATTGTTCACTCATATCTAGCCTAGCTTTCACAAGCTTTAATGATGTGTACCATTTTGACATGTTAAAGCCTAAAAACTATGATGGTACTCGAAATGTCATTATTGTAAATAACTTTTTCTTTACCTAGAAAAACACTTTGATGTCGTTGGTGTGCAAAATGAGTCATTGAAAATAAGTACTTATGTCTATATTCTTAAAAGGCATTGCAAAACTATAGTGGTGGCGGAAGCATAGAGAAATTAACTAAGGCATCTACAATATGAACATATGGGTTGTTTTCTAACATGAATTTTGAAAACACTTTGCTTTTGGCAATGTAGAGAAAGAATTGAGAGCATGTTTTTGTTAATTTAAGTAAATAGGTAGTATTTATGACTATATCAATGAGTTAAGCACCTTTATACCCGTGATTGCTAACATGTATAATAGTACTCTCTTTTCTACTTCCAAGATGGCCTCAAGAATTAGGCTAAGGCAGAACTTGATAGATAAGCCATCTAATCTTTGATAATGCCATTGTCACTGCAAAATCACTTATTGATTTCTTTACCCAATCTAAAGACAAGAGCCTAATCGCAAGTAAAGATAAGAGAAATGGTCATAAAGACAAAGGCAATAATTCTAAAGAATAAAGATAGATAAGGCTCCTAGTAGAAATAGTTGCTTAATGCCCTTGTCATACTTAATGCTTTGACACAATCAAGAGCTACTGGTCTGCACCCTTGACAAAATAAATCATGTATATGAATGTAAATTTCAACAACCAAGTCGTATATGTATTATTAGACACCAGAACAATGCATAACTTTATGTAAAAAAATGATGTGAAGTGGTTAAGCCTCAAAGAAATCAAGAAAGAAGGCTCTATGAAAGCGGTAAACTCACTTATCTAACTAATAACAGGCACTGAACAGAATATGCATGTCATGCTTAAAACAGAGAGTGGAAAGCTTGACTTTCCAATTGTGCCTGTAGGTGGTTTTAAGATAGTTCTTAGCAAGTTTTTGCTTTGTCACCTCTAGCCACAAACTCCTTACACATCATCGACGAAAGTAAAGCATGCATGGTTCTAATTGATCACACTAAGACCATAAAGAAATGCTTTCTATTAAGAAGGCATTTAAGAAAGATCTAAGCTTCTTAGTCCCTATTTGAAAATTAAATAAGGCAGAAAAATTATGAAAACTCACCAAGCCAAGTACCTCTATTTAGGCAAGAATTTCTTAAGGAGTTCAAGGACATCATGCCTTTGAAACATTCAAAGAATCTCTTATTTCAATGAAAAGTGGATCATTAAATTGAGCGAGAATAAGGTATTAAACCTCTAGCCTTGGCACTCTATCGAATGATGCCATCTAAGTTTGAAGAATTATAAGAATAACTTAAAGATTTATTAGATGCAGGCTACATCTGTCTACCTAAGGCTTTATTTTAGTACACTGGTGCTCTTTTAAAAGAAGAAGGATAGCTCTCTCTATATGTGCATCGACAATAAAGTGCTTAAGAGGATTACTATTAAGAACAAGCATTTAATTCCCTTGATAATTGATCTTTTTTACTAGCTTGGCAAGATGTGATGCTTCACTAAACTTAACTTACACCCTGGATGTTTGGATTGTTAAGGGAGATAAACTAAAGACAACATGCATCATAAGGTATAAATCTTTTAAAATCTTTGTTAGGTTGTTTAGCCTCATCAATGCACCAACTATATTTTACACTCTCATGAATAATATTCTCTAACTATTTCTTGGCCGCCTTATTATTGTGTATTTTGATGACATTATGATGTATATCATTATATTTAAACCTGAACACTTGTTTTAGTCCTCTGCATATTATGCAAAATAAACTCTACTTTAAAATTGAGAAATGCTCATTTGTTCAATGAGAGGTAGAGTTCCTTAGGCATAAAAAAGTAAACAAGAAGCTAATAATGAAAAACTCTAAGGTAAAGTTTATGTTTGAATGGAAACCTCCTACTAAAATACCTGAGCTTTAACCATTCCTTGCATTGATGAATTATTACTAGCGCGTTATCAAATGATACTTAATTAGGGCAGCACCTTTGATTAGTTTACTTAAAAATGAGTCGAAGATAGTATTAGTTCAAAGAATGCCAATAGACATTATGAAGATTTCAAAAAGGCTATCTCTAAAAAACTTGTCCTTGTCCTTGTCCTTTTGAACTACATAAAGCCTTTTGAAGTTTAAATGGATGCATTTTTTACTTTGCCAATAGTGGGGTATTTTTGTAGGAAGGCTATTTAATAGCATTTAAGAGTTGAAAGCTCAATGACAAAGAGTTTGTGGTGAAATTTTATTGAACTATAAAATGGTGACTATCCCACAGGAGGTTGATTTTAATTATGTAAAGAATTAATTTTCTTTAAAATTTAAATTGATATAAACTATGCTTAAATTTAAATTACAATGGTAAGAATTAAATTAAACTGAAATCTATTGAAATGACGTGCTTAGGTATCCGGATCTGCATCAACATGCTCCATGGGCTAAATATTCCATATTAATACCAATTAAATCATAAGGGGGGATTCTACACCTCATGAACCACGCTCCAATAAATATGGTGCCAAGGGTTTATCGTGCCAAGTCATAATAACCTTGTACTAGGGTGCCGGTTTAACCAGGACGGTATCTAGATAAGATTATTATTATTTGTTGACGAAATATCAAAACAACCACAAATATTAGAGGGGAAGAGAAAGTGAATTTATCAAATTAAGTCCATTGAACATATTGAGACTTCACCTTCAACCCAAGCTTAAAAGGAAATTAGCTACTCATATTTTAACTAGGGATAAAAGGAAATTTTATTAAAATACAAAGAAACTACAAGAAGGAGAAGCAATTTCAGAAATCTAAGCTTAAAAATGAATTCAGGGGTGTCAAATTAGGGGGGAGAACCCCCTTTTTATAGATACATTGAGTGAATCATGACCATCGGATTAAAAATAGTTCGGACTCTCAGGATTGCGCCACGTCATCAGTCAACAGTCAACATTTGAATAGTAAATAATCCCATGTATGCGCATGTACCGTACACACGATTTTTACTTCACTGAGATGTTGCTACGTCATCGATCCACAGTACATAAGAAATTTAGCCCAATAAGATTGTGACACATCATCAGTCAATGCCACGTCATCGGTCAATGCCACCTAAGCAGTCAATTTCACATAATTCATCCAATCAAATACTGCCACGTCATAAGTAGTTGCCACATCATTGGTCCGTACATATAAACAGTACCATAAACAGTACCATATGTATGAACAATACCGTATATGTGAACAGTGACTTTTTTCTTTAATGCTTCTCTTAAGGTTTTCGACCGTCCTGAGTCCAAATATAACTTCCGTTTTACTGTCTGATCACTTGTTCATTGTGAAACGATCGTGATGCCCCTAAAATATATAAAATACATAATTATAATAAAACACATATAATTAAATAATAAAATATTTAAATAAATAAAAGTAGCAATGTTAGTAAGACTTAAAGTATAAAATGATGATTTTCTCCTTTATAAATATACACTTTCTAACACTCAACACTATGTAAGAGAAAGAGACAACTAACATCATCCATTATTTACGAGTGTGGTAAGATTACTTGCTTCGCCTACACTTTGTGATGTTGACAAATAATGTAGTCACTAGCTACATTCAAACTCAAAAGAATTTAAGCCCCAAGTAAGCAAAGTGGTAATATTTTCTTACAGAATTCAACTACAAGCTCAAGCACAAGTTAGAGAGAGAGTTGAGTGTTAGAAAATATATATTTTTAAAGGAGAAAATCGTCATTTTTTACTTCAAGTTTCACTAACTTCTTTACTTTATGTATTCAAGTTTCTTGTAAATTTAATTATGCGTATTTTATTATAATTAAGTATTTTACGTATTTTAGGGGCATCATTGTTACTCATAATAAACGAGATATCGTATGACAAAACAGACAGTAAATATGAACTCGAAATGGTCAAAAACTTTAGGAGGAGTATAAAAGTAAAAGTATCACTATTTATATATATGGTACTGTTTACATGTATGGTACTGTTTATGACACTGTTCATATATACTATACGATGATGTGGCATTGATCAATGACGTGATGTTGACCGATGATGTGGCACCGACCAATGACGTGGCAGCATTTGATTGGAGGAATTATGTCGTATTGACTGATTATATGGCGTTGATTGATGACGTGACTTGACTGATGAAGTGTCACAATCTTATTGGATAAAAATGTTTATGCACTTTTGACTGATGACATGGCAATATGTTAGTTCAATAAAATTTGCACAACAGAGAGCCCATGTTATTGTGAACACTTTTAATCGTAAAATGAAGTTTGCAACTCTTAACATGAACTAGCTAAACTTTGACTTTATCTCATATATTTAGAAAGGTCTCTAACAGAACCCATTAGCGAACGACTTATTAAAGAAAGTGCTCAAGGGTAAAACAAGTAGGTTTTAACAAGATGAAGCCATCCACCTCATCAAAAGAGGTTAATTATTTGTGCCTCGAGGGGAAAATTTACAAGAGAAAGTAATTAAGGAGTGCCACAATGCAAAGTGGGTTAGCCACCTCGTAGTTAAGTACACAATCACACTAGTCTAAGCCTTATACTATAGTGAAAACTTAATAAATCAAAGATGGAGAAGTACAAAGAGAAAGATGAAAGTAGAGCTGAAGAAAAAAATATAAACTATAAAATTAATATGAATCAAAGAGTGAACGGCTATCCACTTAAGCCACATATTCTATTCCGGCATTGTAATAATATGTTGGGCTTTCATTTTTTAGCTGCCAAATGGTAGCCAAACACTATGAGCAACCAAGTAAGAACTTGGTTTATCACGAGCTGCTTGAAATTTTTAATAAAAGAGGCCAAATTAGCAATTCAAGTACATTAAGAGGCGAGTCGAGATGTGTGAAGTAATGGGCTACCCAAAGTTTCAAGTCCAGGGGCCCAAATTCAAACCAAGAGCACTAGCTTAACCTAATTCTAGAATTTTCCAACGCAATCTAGCACATGTTAACAACTTATATATATATATATATATATATAATTTTCTACACATATGTGCATCTGTGAATATCTAAATATTTTAGCAAGTTGTGTAAGTTACATAGAAGATACTAGAATGGGCAACCCTCCTTTATAAATGAGACATGGCACTTGCTAGTTTATACACACCTCACACCAAGCACAAGCAACTCGAACATTATTGTAAAACTCTTTTGTATTCTCTCTTTCGAGTAATAGAGTTCTTTTTGGTTGTTTTGCTCTCTCTCTTCTCTCTAGCTTTTTCTCAATCACCTTTGCTTAGTTAAAGAAGTTCAATAGACTTAGCAATTTTTGCACTATAAGTTGTCTAAATGCTATAGGATTACTGTTCAAAGTAATCATCTAATGATAGGTTGCTCTACTTCATAATTAATAATGACAATTTCATATTTTTATAATACATATGAAGATGTATATGGAATTGTATAAAATATAAAACTAATTCTAAAAATTAGATTTTAAAAAGTTATTCCGACTTTACTTTTCAAAACCTACTATAAAATAGGTTAAGTTTATCAAAAGTGATTTCTAAAAAAATTGCTAAGTATGAAAATTAAGTTAGAGCTTTCCAAAATCACTTTTGTGTTTCCAAAAAGCACCCTCAACACCTATCTAACTTGAAAGCTCACACTTGGATGGTAGAAGCCTAGGATTGGATGTGTTAGGCCAAGCTCACGCTTCATCAAAAAGCCTAAGCTCAACTTGAAAACTCGAACTACACCTTTTATATATATTTAACCCCACAAAACATATTTTTATAGTTTTAAATCCTTTAAACCTAACTTTTAAAGCCTGATATAGAAAAATAAAATTTTATAAATTATAAATTGTAAAACATATAAAAAATTAAAAAATATTGTCCTATAGAATTAGAATTATAGCATCTCTTGTGTTTCAAGATATTCGAAGCTCTTGTAAGACTATATATATATACACACAAATGCATAAATGAATATTTTGAGCCTACATTTGTGGTAGAACCCCATTAACTAATCATTTGATACACTTTGTTTTACTAAAGTAGATTTAATTAATAAAAATATATTAAAATTGAACTAAATTCAACTTTACCCAATAATTATATGTAGGAATATATCTAATTAACTAACTTTGATTTAATTCGAATATGAATTATAAATGTGCTTATGAGATTACACATATAAATTTAATGGTTTAACTTTATTTTGCAGGATTGATAAAATGATGGCTTTAAAAGGAACTTGTAATTTGAAAAAGAAATCCACATAATTATAATAAAATTACATAGTATTCCAACTTCTTTTTCCTTATTTTGGTTGGATAATAGTTTTGAAACTTTTTGCTTATTTTAGCTGGATAACAGTTTTGAAAAGAATATCATAATTCAAATAGGGTAGTCTACATTCTTATTTGTTGCATCATATTTCTTTTAGGTGCATTTTGTTTTTATTTTTTCGGAGAAACTAATCATGGTGGATATTTTAAATTACCGAGTCGCAAAAATTTGAGTTCAACTGAAATTTACAATGATTTCATCAATGAATATATGCGAGCAAGACAAAAGAAAAAAAATTGAGGGATAAAAAGAGAATAAAGGCAACATCAATATGATCAATTTTCTAAGAAAATTTAAGCCAGAATCTTCCAAAAAAATATGGACAATTTCAATAAAATTACAACCTACTAGAGTAAATCCATCTATTAAGCATCCAAAATTGATTTTAATAGCACCAATAACATCCACAAACCTTAAAGATTGAAATAAATTGATGTAACACTTAAGGGTATTTTAAACCTAGTGTATCTTAAATAATTATTGATTAAATTGCATGATACTTTTTTCTTTTAACTTTTTTGTAAAAACAGACTATAGTACACTTATTTTAAAAAGAAATTTGTTAATGAAAAGCATAATAATGAAAATTAAGAGCACTAATTTATTAAAACAAGCTGCAAAAGGAAAACAAAATTCGTAGCAAAAAATAAATATATTGTCAAATTGAGTTACAAGTTAATAATAATTTTATCCCAGTTTGCAAACAAAAGATTGTCACAGTATCAATTAGTTTCTAATAAAACACTTATGCTAGATAATTTATAGAACCAAGCAATTTCTAGTTGAATTCTCCCCTCCAAATAGTTAAAACTTTCATCAACTGTTGTATATATGTTCATTGTTGGTTCTTTTTATACTATAATATATAATGGTATCTAATAAATGTTCTTCTTTTGTGAAAGGTTATGGATTTGAAAAAAATATTACAAGATGGGGAGCTATGTTTAGCTGAGGGTGCAATTACACACACCATACTTCGTAATAAGAAATAGGAATATTATCATTTACCCGCTATTATTTTATATTGTATCAATTTACCAATAGAGTTTTCTAACAATTGTTTTTTTTTTTACTTAATGTTTTAGTTTTATCATTTTACCCACACAATCAGCTTCATTAATAAATTACTGATGTCAAAGAGGTATTTTATGAATTTTAATATATTCAATATTTTAGGAAATTCATAAGGTATAATATTTATAATTTTATCAATCAATTATTTCATATATATCAATTGTTCTCTTTATATAATTAGTTTTGCATTTTTTAAATTTAGAGTGTTAAGTTACACTTACACAATTTATGGGTAAAATGGATTGTTATTATAACTTTGTTAAAAATTCTACTAACTTTTGTGGTTTGGTGGTAAATGATAAAAACTAAAACATTAACTAGAAAACGTAACTATCAAAAAACTTTAGTAGTAAACTAATATATCAGAAAGCATTAAATGGTAAAATATAATCTTCTTATAAAATATTTCTTTAGTTTATCATTAATTGAATCTAAAGTGAATTCCATCTCAGGTCGTATAGACCTAATTAAGGGATTTGGCAAAGCCATGGTGCGGAATTATTTATCCATGATATTTTGTATTAAGCCAAATCTGGAAAAAAAAATATTTTGAGTGTCGAAGATACTTGCTGTAATAAGTTTCATAAAAAAAACAGTGAAAACGAACAGCATAAAATATATCTATGTTACTTTTAATATATCAGCCAAAAATGTATTTTGGAAAAGCTTCTAATTTTTTTCATTTGCCTTATATTCTATGACAATCAAAACAAACCAGAAGCTTATTAATCCAAGAGCTTTTACGCTTTAGAATGACTGTCTGATATAAGATGCCTTTCTGAGGCCAAGCTTGAGCTTTTATGGTTTTATCGTATTTTTCCTAATTCTTCTAAAATTTTTATTTTTTTCTCTTGAACTCAGATTTGAGTGTCGTTTATTTCCTATTTTTTATTTTGGTTAGGAGAAATTTATTATAAAATAATATTTCAAACTTGTCCATTTTGATAAATCATGATATTTAGGGTTATTATATAAAGAGATCTAAAACTCTAGTTTATGCTATTTGGAATTATTCAATAACTTGATTATTCACAAACCTTTATTTCTTTTATTAATTTACTTTCAACGTTTCCCTTTCATCAGTTGATGTCAAAGCAATTTTGCTTGTCATCATTGTACAACCACACAAACAAAATAGCAATGGTCCCGAAAACGTTGAACAAGGAATGCTGGCAATATCTGCGAAGACTATTAGATAGATGGTTAGAGAAGCAGTCTTGCAAGTCATGGAGGATGTGTATAACCAAGACTGGCTGTAATAGAGCAAGCAAATGAGGGTATCATGATTTCTATGAATAGTAACACACAGAAAGAGCAACAATAAAGATTTAATTGTGAGGACGTTTTTGAAATAGTCAATCATGGAGAACAACCCCATGATGAGATACATTAAGGCGTTAATTGTGAAATAATGGCCCTGAGCATCAGTCGGAAAGTAAATCCCTCTAAATTTAGAACCTGTAAAACTAGTGTTGCGGCATGTGCATGAACAACCAGGGAGTGAACAGGAAGAAAAGGATTTAAAGGATTATGATGAGTTGAAAGAGTTCATATCACAATATTAATATTGATATTGCAAATTTTTATGGTGGAATTCATTTGAAGAACTTTTACTACTAGATAGCAGATGGAGAAAATTTCTTTTAGTATATGACGATTCCTCAAAAGAAGTTGATTAAGCTTCTGGAATTCAAGTTAAAGGACACAACATCTGCATGGTGGTGGCATTTACAAAATCAAAGAAAAGTTGTAAGAAAACTATTAATTAAATTGTGACCTAGAATGCAGAGGATGATGAAAGAGTATTTCCTGCCAACAGATTATCAACAGCAGTTATATGTAAATACCAAAACTACAGACAAGGAAATCACAATATAAGCCACAGTTTTAGACACAAGAAATAATATGGATGAACTAGAGTTTGAGATTGTTACAAATTATTTTGGCTAACTAAAACAAGATATATAAGATGAGATTATAGATGCTAGTTAGGACTTGGATGCAGAAGTTGCTAGAGCAAGTATACTAGAAAAACAAAAGCACAGTGCAGTTTTTAGAACCTAACTGTGGCAATTAACTAGTGTGTAGAATAGGGCAAGCATGAGTAAGGTTGAAAACAAGCAAAAAACATGGGCTAGGAATAGTCAGGCACAACAACAAGAGCATAGCAGGTAAACAGTAGGCATTTAGACAATAGCCACTTAGGCAGAAGCAATATTAACCGTAGGTGTGGAATAATCTATACACAGAGCTTACGTTGAACAAGTGTTTGAAGTGTGAGGACCTAGGGCATCAGTAGAGTGACAGTCATAAAAAGAAATTTTGAACTTAGTAGAGGCTAAAATTAACAAAGCAAAGGTGAGTAATGATATGGATGGGGATGACGAAGAATGCTTTGTTGGTGAAAAATCATAATTTTTCTCATAAAAAATATTTTTAGGACCGATCTCATATAATATATAAGAAATTCGTAATCTAGAAAATCATACCTTAATAATCCGAGAAGATAAATGACGCTAGGCAATAAATCTGCTACCCAATGATCTTCCAGGCTATGACTCAAGTTTGATCTGCACTGAACGTGTGGGCATTCTTTTCACCACTCCCAAAAATCCCTGGCTTCTTTTTACCCAGGGTTTTTCTCAAAAGGCATCTCTCCTTTTTTAAGAGAAAAGAACACTTATATATAATATTACCCTAGTTAAAACCCTAATTTGTGTTATTCTTATTATATAATAATTTAAACTATTAAATATATCATATTTAATATTTTTCCTCTCCACTTACGTAAAAGTTGAGCTAAGGTATAATAACTTTGGGGCCCACCTTGTAAAATATCACAAGGCTCCATTTACACTTAAATATAACACATAGGGCCTTAACAAATATTATATTTAGGTTTATCACCTAATATGCCAGTTTTATTATTTTTGAGTCCAGCAGTGGTGCAGTCAATTAAACAAGCTAATCCGGGGATCATTTGAGAACATACAATAGTGGCTACAATAATTAAGCCTGTAATTAAACTAGCTTAATTATTTAATTCCAATTCTATTCCACTATAAGATTAGAACTAACCTTCATAATTGTATACTCGAATAATAATTCCTCCCAAGCCACATTGATCTCTTTACTGCACAATCCTTTGCACCACATCGTTAATTAAATTGATATCTCAACTGTCCAATCAATTTAATAACATCTTATTCCTTAATACTTACTGGTTTTCTCTAATGATCATTTTCAACATATTAAATATGTCGATCCACTCTGGCCAAAGAATTTTATGATCAAGTACCGAAGCCTATCAAGAGATGTGTTGTACAAATTTCATATTGTTAATCTATAACTTCAATACTTATAATTGCTCCCACCAAGATACCGGGTAATCTTGACTACAAGTATGTGTCGTGCCCATTGGTAACTCAAATGGAATGACAACCACAATCATGAAATTATAACTAACTCAAGATTAAGATTACAATAAAATCAATGCCTATGAGATTTAATAAATTTGACAGTTATTATAAAGTTAATTAAATCTCATATGCGATCCTGTTCAATGTAGTTGTACTACATCAATAAATTCATATATGATTAAGACAAATCATTCAATGAATTTATTACAGTTTATACCTAAATAAAGTGTCCAACTTTATTTATCAACTGCGAACTCAATTTATTAAATCATAAGATAACTTGTATTTATGTCTTCTGTGAATCCACATAGTGATCACATAAATACATATAATATAATTAAATGGACTTTAATAAAAAATTAATGCAAATAAGATATTTGAATAAAATACCTCAATTATTTTATTAATCAGAAAAAAGTTTATTACAATTAAATAAACCAATATGCTTTTAAAGAGCATATTTTCCCAACAATCTCCCACTAGCTCTTAAAGCATATTTGGGATCTCACGCATGCCCATGGATTCTAAGTGCAAGTTAAAGAGTTTCCCGGGTATGGCCTTCGTGAAAGGATCTGCCAAGTTTTGCTGTGATGCAATCTGAGTAACCTCCACATCACTTCTCTGCACTATATCCCTTATAAGATGATACTTCCTCTCAATATGTTTTTGTTTCTTGTGGTTCCTTGATTCTTTAGATTAAGCTACTGCACCACTATTATCACAAAATAGTTTAAGGGGTGCAGTTACAGCAGGAACCACCTCAAGATCTTGTAGGAACTTGCGGAGCCATACAGCTTCTTTTGCAGCTTCAGATGCAGCCACATATTCAGCTTTAGTTGTGGAGTCTACGATACAAGATTGTTTCACACTCCTCCAACTAATAGCTTCACTTCCTAATGTAAACACATAGCCGGAAGTTGATTTTCTAGAATCCTTATCTGACATAAAATCAGAATCAGTATAACCCACTGGAATAAGTTCATCACCAGAATACACAAGCATATAATTTTTAGTTCTTTTCAGATGCTTCATTATATGCTTGACCGCAGTCCAGTGTTCAAGTCCAGGATTAGATTGATATCTACTAACCATCCCTACTACAAAACAGATGTTTGGCCTAATGCAAAGTGTTGTGCAAATTTTAATGAACTCGCAAGCGCACGAATCTATTGTAGAATAGATTAATGGTGACGAGTGTCTCGATCCCACGAGGAGGTTGATTTTAATTATATACAGAATTAATTTTCTTTTTAATGGGAACAATTAAATTATGGTAATTTTGTCCTAAATTGTTGAATTAAAATGGCGGGAATAGTTAAAAAATGAAACTGTTATAATAAAGCACTTGGGTATCCGGATCCGCATCAACATGCTTCATGGGCTAAATATTCCATATTAATACAATTAAATCATAAGGGGGGATTCCATACCTCATGAACCACTCTCCAATAAGTATGGCGCTAAGGGCTTATCGTGCCAAATAATAATAACCTTGTACTAGGGTACCGGTTTAACCAGAGCTGTATCTAGACAAGACTATTATTATTTATCGACGAAAAGTCAAAACAACCACAAATATTAGAGGAGAAGAGAAAGTAAATTTACCAAATTAAGCCAATGGAACATGTTGAGACTTCACTTTCAACCCAAGCTCAAAAAGAAATTAGCTACTCATATTTTAACTAAGGATAAAAAAGAAAATTTTATTAAAATACAAAGAAACTACAAGAAGGAGAGGGAATTTCAGAAATCTAAGCTTAAAAATGAATTCAGGGGTATCAAATTAGGGAGGGAGAGCCCCCTTTTTATAGATGCATTGAGTGAATCATGACCATCGAATTAAAAATAATTTGGATGCTCAAGATTGCGCCACGTCATCAGTCAACAGTCAATATTTGTACAGTAACACCACCTGAATAGTAAATAATCCCATGTAAGCGCATGTACTGTACACACGATTTTTGCTCCACTGAGATGCTGCCACGTCATCGATCTACAGTACATAAGAAATTTAGTCCAATAAGATCGTGACACATCATCGGTCAACGCCACGTCATCGATCAACGCCACATAAGCAGTCAATCCACATAATTCGTCCAATCAGATACTACCACATCATCAGTCCGTACGTATAAACAGTACTGTATATGTGAACAGTGACTTTTTTCTTTTAATGCTCCTCTTAAGGTTTTCGACCGTCTTAAATCCAAATATGACGTCCGTTTTGCTGTTTGACCACTCGTTCATTGTGAAACGATCGTAATGCCCCTAAAATACATAAAATACATAGTTATAATAAAACACATATAACTAAATAATAAAATACTTAAATAAATAAAAGTAGCAATGTTAGTGAGATTTAAAGTGTAAAATGACGATTTTCTCCTTTATAAATATACACTTTCTAATACTTAACACAAAGCATGGCATACATAAGACTTCCTACAGCTTCTGCATAAGGAACTCGTCTCATTTTCTTTATCTCTTCAGATGTTTTGGGTGCCTGACCTTTAGAGAATGCAATTCCATGTAAGAATGGTAATAAACCAGTCTTAGAATTTTCCATGCTAAATTTAGCCAATATTTTATCGATATAGACTGCTTGAGATAAGGTTAAAGTTTTATTCTTCCGGTCTCGCAGTAATTTGATACCAAGAATATAACTTGCCTCTCCCAGGTCTTTCATATCAAATTGTTTTGCTAACCAACTCTTTATTGTAGTCAACACTCCTATATCATTTCCAATTAGGAGGATATCGTCTACATAAAGAATTAGGAAGGCTACAGATTTTCCCTGAATTTTCTTATATACACATGGTTCATCAATATTCTGAATGAATCCAAACGATTTAATCGCTTGATCAAATCTAATATTCCATGATCGAGATGCTTGCTTCAATCCATAAATAGATCTCTGCAACTTACATACCATATGTTCTTAGCCTTTTTGTATGAATCCATCTAGTTGCTGCATGTAGATGTTTTCTTCAAGATGCCCATTAAGAAAAGTAGTCTTGACATCCATTTGCCAAATTTCATAATCTAACACTGCAGCAATGGAGAGCAGAATCCTGATGGATTTAAGCATAGCAACTGGAGAAAAGGTTTTCTCATAATCGATTCCCTCTTTCTGAGTAAATCTTTTGGCTACTAATCTAGCTTTAAATGTCTCCACCGTTCCATCTACTCCTATTTTTCTTTTGTAAATCCATTTGCACCCTATAGGTTTTACCCCATTTGGTGCCTCTACAAGTTCCCATACTTTATTCAAATACATAGATTCCATTTCTTGATTCATGGCCTTTTTCCAAAATTCAACATCTCTATCTATTAGAGTTTCATTGTAACTAGTGGGATCTTGTATATATTCATCTGAGATAGCTTTATAGGTTTCTCCTAGTAACATGTATCTCGCAGGTAACCTAGTTACCCTTCCACTACGACGAGGTTCTAAAAGAGATTGTTGCTCTGGGATAATCCTGTGTTGATCGTCTGGTTGTTGCTGTTCTTCCTGTTCTATAATAGGTGTGGAAAGTGAAGCATCAACCTGATCATCTGACAGTTCTTCAAGTATTACCTTACTTTTAGGTTTGAAGTTATTCATATAGTCTTTCTCGAGGGAAGTGAAATGTGTGCTCACAATCATTTTCTTATCTTGAGGACTATAAAATAAACCTCCTTTTGTCCCTTTAGGATACCCCACAAACATACAAACCTTAGAACGTGAATCCATTTTGTCTGCCTTTGGTTTCAGCACATGTGCTGGTGATCCCTAAATACGGATGTCGCAAACTTGGTTTGCGACTTGACCATAATTCTATTGGAGTTTTAGGCACTGACTTAGATGGAACTAAGTTTAAGAGATAAACCACAGTTTCTAGTACTAGTCCCCAAAAAGAGATTGGTAATGACGAATAGTTAAGCATTGATCTTACCATATCCAAAGGAATTCTATTTCTTCTTTCAGCTATCCCATTTTGTTGTGGTGTGCTTGGGGCAGTTAACTGAGAAATAATTCCATTTTCAACCAGATACTCTTTGAAATCTCCAGAGAGAAATTCACCACCTTGATCAGATCGAAGTTTCTTTATGCTCTTATCTAATTGCTTTTCTGTCTCAGCCTTATACTCTTTGAATTTCTCAAGAGCTTCAGACTTATGACGCATTAGATAAACATAACCGTATCTTGAGTAATCATCAGTGAAAGTGATGAAATACTCATAACCTCCTCTTACTTGTACATTGATTAGTCCACATACATCAGTATATACCAATTCAAGTGGTATTATTGCACGCACTCCTTTGGCCGAGAATGGCCTTTTGGTCATTTTACCTTCTAAACAGGATTCACAGAGTGGTAACGATTCATTTTCTAATGGAACCAAGAGTCCATCTTTAATCATTCTCTGTATCCTATTTTGGTTTATGTGACCCAAGCGTAAATGCCAAAGGTAACATTGGTTGGAAGAAATATTTCTTTTCTTAAATATATGTATATGCTCATCGTTATTGATTACTATGTCATGCATAGAATGGATCATAGGACTTATATGGTATAAATTATCTCTCAATGTACCAGAACAAACAAGTCTCTCATTATGAAAAATAGAAACAGAGGATCCAAAATTTACAGTGTACCCTTGCTTTAGTTTGACAAGCAAGCTACTGAAATTAAATTCCTCTTAATATCTGGAACATAAAGACAATTATTCAAAAATAAGGTCTCATTATTAAAAGATAATAAAATTGATCCAATCTTCACTGCTGACACGAATTGTCCTGTCCCTAACTGCAGCTTGACGCTTCATTCACTTAGTTTCCTGGTTTCCTGAAACCAATAAAGTGAATTACAAATATGATTAGTTGCTCCTGAATCCAACACTCAAGTGTCACTAGGATTCTAAACTAAACAGGCCTCAATCACAAAAAGATTTCCCATACCTGATTTCACAATCTTAGGGCAATCTTTTTTCCAGTGACCTTTTTGTCCACACTTGAAGCATTTGCCCTTTGGCTTGCTATCTTGCTTGGTAGACAATTTCTTTTTCCCAGCTTTCTTCTTACCCTTGCCTTTCGACTTAGGTCTAGAAGAAGAACCTTTTTCAGCAATATTTATGCTTCCCAGAGATTTCTTAGCACGATAGATCTCTTCCGTAAAATGGAGTTCGTTCATCAATTCTGTTAATGTCATGTTTCTTTTATTCATATTATAGTTGACCTTAAATTCCTTGAATGTTTCTGGCAAAGATTCTAGCACCATGTCAATCTTTGAGTTATCATCGATTTGTGCACCCTGAATCTCAGCCTCATTCAAATAGTCCATTATTTTAAGGACATGATCACGAACTCTTGTGCCCTTCCCTATTTTACTGTTCATAATACCTTTCAGCGCTGCTTGTCTCGCTAAGTGAGTGCTCTGCCTAAACATCTCTTGGAGATTATTCATTATTTCAGTGGCAATCTCCAAGTTCTGATGTTTGGTCTGCAGAATATTAGAAATCAAGGCTAAAATGTAGCATTTTGCAATTTCATTGGCCTTTTTCCATTTCTCATAAAGCCTCCTCTGATTTCTATGAGCATCTTCCGCTGGAACTGGAGGGCATGGCTGGGTTAAAACATATTTGTAATCTTCAGCAATTAAGACAATGAATAGATTTCTTTTTCAATCTATATAGTTCTCTCCAGTGAGTTTGTTTTGACTCAGAATAATAGTAAGTGGACTCAGGGAAGACATTTTCTTAAAAATAAAATATCCATGCATAAATAATTTGATAAAAATTTACAATAAATGACAAAAATGCAAAAGACCATAAAAACATTTTTAATTTATTGCAACGATAATCTAATACCGTTTTGACAAGCTATCCGTTGGGGAAGTTATGTCTACACTTACTAAACCCAATTAATCATTGGATTATTTACTTTCATGTGAAACATGATAAATAACTATCGTTATCCTTTTGAACCTAAATTTGTTAACAGAGCTTCGTTGGGAAGGTTAATAACAAATTTTAGTTGAGTGTATAACTATTGTTTCAATTTATATACTTCTCATATCAATAGTCACCGTTGGGGTGAACAATCGATTGAAAAATATTTCAATTTTATCTTTAAAGAAGTTCATCAAATAAAATATCTAATATATATACCCTTCGTAGGGAGCATCACCGTATCATGAAGTCGAGATATATATATAATTTTATTATTAAACTAACAATGGAGCCCATGGGAAAAATTATCTTGAATTTTCCCTCTCCCACTCAATATTTTAAAATTGATTTTTTCTGTTTTAAAATATACATTAATTATATATTGTTAATTGCATGCTTCCTATAATATTATCTAGATGATATCTAATATTATTAAGTATTTGTAAAATTTCAAATAATATAATAATATTCATAATTAATGAATGACATATATTATCATGCATAGAGTGGCACTACCTATTCTATATGACATGTTATCATGGCATGTTATCATCCAAATATAACATATAGAAAAATAATTAAATAATCTTAATTCATGGCTTTCCTAAAATAAAATAAAATAAATACATTAACGCTAAGCCTAATCTTCATTGGGTTTCTTATCAATGTCTATCTTCTATGGGTTTATTTTTATTGATGGATTAGGAAAAATTGAGCTTTTTAAATTTATTATTGGTTCAATTTTAATTTTTAATAAAAAATAAAAATATTTTTATTTTATAAATAAAAAATAAAAATTTTTAGACTAAAAATAGATTTATTATGTTAAAATTTTATCTATACATTTTAATCCATTAAACCCAATTAAAATTAGACCCAAATCTAGGATTTACCAAGTCCAAAATTACTTTTAGACTTAAATACAAAAAATTAAAACATTTTCTACCCAAAAAGAATAACTTAAGAACTATAGGGCCTTGAATGATAAAAACCATCCAAAACCCTAAATTACATATTTTTCTTTTCCTTCTTCCCTGCCGCCACCATCCACAATCGGCTGCTGTTCTCCGGTGCCGGGTCTTTGCTGCTGCTGCCTCTCCGGCATGGCACCATGCCGGAAAACGCTGCCCTTTGGCCAGCAGCCTGCGCGCGCCACTGGTTGGACTGGCAGCACGCGGACTGCAGCACCAGCAGCGCGCGGCCTGCTGCTGCTTGTGCAGCGGGCGCTGCTGGCTGCACGCCCAGCGCGCGCTGCTGGCGTGCTTCCAGCGAGCGCTGTTGGCATGCTGGCCACGCGTCCTGCTTTCCGCCCGCCCACAGTTCCTTGCCGCTGGCCACCATTGCTTGCCGCAGAAATTTCCAGCCTCCGTTCTCCGATTTGTCTTTCTTAATTTACAAACGAGTTTTACAAATTTCCTAGGACAATTTGGCATACAAATTTTCTATTACAGTAAATTAAATCAAGAAGGAAATATGATAATAAAAAATCACTCTTCTTGTTACAGATCTCAAAAAAAATACAAAAATAAATCTTGATAATCTGAGAAGATGAACGACACCAGATAATAAATTCGCTACCCAACGATCTTCTAGGATATGACTCAAGTTTGATCTGCACTGAATGTGTGGGCGTTCATTTTACTATTCCCAAAAATTTCTGACTTCGTTTTACCCAGTGTTTTTCTCAAAAAGTGTCTCTCTTTTTTTAAGAGAAAAGAACACTTATATATAATATTACCCTAATTAAAACCCTAATTTGTGTTATCCTTATTATATAATAATTCAAAATATTAAATATATCGTATTTAATATTTTTCCTCTCTACTTACGTAAAAGTGGAGATAAGGTGTAACAACTTTGGAGCCCACCTTATAAAATATCACAAGACCCCATTTACACTTAAATATAACACATAGGGTTTTAACAAATATTATATTTAGGTTTATCACCTAATATGCCAGTTTTATTATTTTTGAAATCAAGAAATGGTGCGATCGAATTAAACAAATGTCCTGGATCATTTGAGAACATACTGATAGTGGCTTCTGATAATTAATTGCTCGTAATTAAACTAAATTAATTATTTAATTCCAATTCTATTCTACTATAAGATTAACTAACCTTCATAATCAGTATCTTTCGAATAATAATTCCTCCCAAACGACGTTGATCTCTTTATCGCACAATCCTTTCAGACCACATCGTTAATTAAATTGATATCTCAACCGTCCCAATCAATTTAATAACATTTTATTCCTTAATACTTACTTGGTTTTCTAACGATCATTTTCAATATGTTAAATATGTCGATCCACTCCTACTCTGCAAAATTTTATGATCAATCAAGACGCTCTATCAAGAAATGTGTTGTCTGTTCCATATCATTAATCTATAACTTCAATACTTATAATTCGCTCCCATTAAGATACCTGGGGTAATCTTATTCTGATGCTATGTGTCGTCTTTTATCGCAGAACTCAAATGGAATGACAATCACAATCATGAAATTATAACTAACTCAAGATTAAGATTACAATAAAATTAATGCCTATGAGATTTAATAAATTTGACAGTTATTATAAAGTTAATTAAATCTCATATGCGATCCTGTTCAATGTAGTCGTACTACATCAATAAATTCATATGTGATTAAGACAAATCATTCAATGAATTTATTACAATTTATACCTAAATAAAGTGCCCAACTTTATTTATCAACTGCGAACTTAATTTATTAAATCATAAGATAACTTATATTTATGTCTTCTGTAAATCTACATAGTGATCACATAAATACATATAATATGATTAAATGGACTTTAATAAAAAAATTAATGTAAATAAGATATTTGAATAAAATACCTCAATTATTTTATTAATTAGAAAAAATTTTATTACAATTAAATAAACTAATATACTTTTAAAGAACATATTTTCTCAACATGCTTAAAGTTAGAAACAAAGAAGGAGAGATGCTACATTGCATTATGCAAAAAAAAAAAATTTAACGATGAAGTTTGAAGAAGATAAGTAGTGTAATAAGATTTTTAGATCACACAGTACCATCAATGATAAGATATGCAATGTGATAATTGACAGTGGCAGTAACGAGAATATAATCTCAAAGGTCTTAGTTAATATAATAGGGTTTTCTCTTTTATTATAAGGGGTACTTTCATCCATAATAGATAGGAAAAAATCAACTCTTAATACAAGATTGAGATCAATAACTACAAAATTTATTAAAAAATTCTCTTGTCATGAGTTGAAGCTAAAGTTATTTAGTATAGGAATAGAATTGATGTTATCAGCAATATTAGTAGGAGATATAACTAAACAAAATACAACAAACAAAAAAACAAGCTCATACAAGTCTTGAAAAAAATAAATTCAAATAAATGTAAACTTAATCTCAAGATACCAAACACTTCATTAATATTTCATCTTTAGATAAAAATATTAACTTATTAGTGATATCTTGATGCAGCAATCAAATACTAATGATAATATAAGGTCAAATAATAAATCTTCCTTTAAACTGATTTATTATTCATAAATAAAATCAAATAATCATTAAACATTTATTATTATAAATACACATGTAATTTTATTAAATATGAATCTTCATTTAAGTCAATCCGTATTTATAGTATTATATACATACAACTAGTTATATCCTCAAATAAATTATTGCCCACAAGAGAGATCATTTTAGCAACATGTTGCTCAATTAATTCATATATATATATATATACACACACTAATATTTGAATTTAAAATAGCACTAAAAATAATCTCAAAAAATTTTAGGGTCTATAGTCAATGGTCAATATATATATACACCCATCAACCGTTGACGAATTAAGGGCTAGACCAATTTGACTTAAAAACCAGCCCTAGATCAAACCTTAATCCTAAATTTTTTTTTTCTTTAGTTCATCTCTTTTTAGAGCGGCCATAACTTGCTTGCTTGCTGTCGATGCGGCAGAAGGCGACTCCTTCCCAATGCTCAAATCATTTAGCCACCCCCTTTTTTAAGCTTCCTTATGTGATGGGCTTGCTGGGCATGGTAGCTGGAGATTTATGACGGATGGATTAACAGTGAAGGTAATAGCAGCAACTAATGTCGGCCACAAAACCTCAATTTTGAAAATTTTGAATTTCTAAAATCAAATTTATAAAATTCTGAATTTATTTAATCTAGAAAACAATAAATCATTTAGGGAAAACAATCACCTATCATTCAAAAATATTTATGTTGTATTATTAAGAATTAATAATAAAATATATGAAAATGTATCTAAATTCACAATTCTTAATTGTTCTATGAAGTCATGTGATCAGTCTTTTACATTCTCTTAGATAATCCTTTAAACTTCTTCGTGCTTTTTTTTTTTATGACGAGATGTAAAAAAAAAATAAAAATCAAACAATATGTGTGACCTAGAGACCGTGATCATTTATATAAATAATTTATTTTTATGTATTCCTATTAATTATTTTATGTATTTCTATTTTAACTCATCATAAAAATAAAAATTATCCTTAAATATTCAACACATTAAAAGCCTATACTCTATTTGATACATTAAAGTTCAAATTACCAAAAATTCTAATAAATCACTTTCAATTGGGTTTAATCATTTATAACGGTTTGTAACACATAATTATTTACATATAAGTCGAACAGTAGATTAAAGATCTAACAATACTGGATTAAACATCTAACAATATTTTTTATTTGGATCTTTTGGATTATAATTAAATATTTAAAAGTAATTTCATATTAGGCTCATTTTTGTTGATTTGTCTATTAATGACTGCTCTTACTATATTTATTAGCTACAAAAAAACTATTATCAGATAAAATTTGTTTGTCATTACATATCAATTTGTGTAACTAAATTCCCCAGCCGTAGATGCTGCTTTACAACAATAAAGCAACAAAAGAAAATTGTAACAAAAAAGATGCAAGACAATATTACTTGCCATGTACGACCAAAGCGATGGTAACAAAATAGCATTTTTCAAATCAATTCTTTTTTTGTTTTTTGGTCACTAGATACCATTTTATGTGACAACATATATTGTCATGTGTGTTTACTCTTAGGGATTGTTGAAAATAGTCACTTCAACTTTTTGGATACGGTATATATATTTATAAAATATATAATATATTGTGGTTAAAATTATTTTGAGACCCCATTATTTATTTTTTGCAACAAAATAAATCGTCGCAAAACAACAACACTTTTCTGTTCAAAATCAAATAAAGTGACGAAAATATAAGGTCACTAATTCACTTTGAACATCTAAATAGATCATTTGAATATCATTTTATGACGTGTTCTATTTAAATTTGGGACGAATAGTTTAGTCACAAAAGCATATTATTTTACAACAGCGAAAATAATTTGGTTGTAAGAACTTGGAGTTAAAGTGATCGCAAAAGAAGTTGTGACTTTTTAACCGTGAATATTTGAACAACAAAATTCAATGAGCGCTGACAAGATCGACAATTAACCGAATCAGAGTGGCAAGATTAATTGAAAAATGATGAATTACCTCGGTAACTCCAGATGAATTTATCACTATTTCTGATATTTCTCAATTCTTATTGGGTTCCTTTAAAAGAACATGCACATGGTTTGGACATGACATGATAACTAAAGAAAACATCATGGGTATATTTTATTGTGCTAATTAATTCGGGATGCTTAGAGTTGTGTTTGTCAATTCAGGACAGGTGCACCAGTGCACAAGTGCATTTCCAATCCAACATTGCAACATGGATAAAACTTTTAATGCAACAAATCGCCACCATTCCTTGTACTACTAAAACAAATATGATAAAAGTCACTAATTTTCTAGTTTCAGATACAATAATAATAACGGAAAAAGCAGACAACCACGTGCATACAATACAACATTATACATATATAGATTTTCAAATAATAAATAACAACATACAATGATAATTGCATGTTGATAAAATGATAATGATACAGAAAGAAAGAAATAAAAGTTAATTAATTATATGATATGATCATAAGATATTTGATCTTCATATGTCTCTGTCTCTTCTGCATTCAGGGGGAAGAACCGGGTATCTAGAACGATCAGTACAGTAATTGTAAATGGTGAACTTACTGCGAACCCATTTGAGCCTTCTGTACTGAAAAGCATCAAGATCCTGAAACTCTTTCTGATCCCACCAGCGTTTGCCCCGTGTAGCACAGTATTCGGCCTGAACAGAGGCTTCACAGCCATCAATATGGAAGCCTTTGTATGAAGCAATGAAAGGAGCCCTGGACCAATCTGTTTTCTCAAGTCCACCTCTTGTGGCCCAATCATCCGCATTCCACAGACTTGAGTATATTTTCATCGGTTGGTTGAATGGGAAACGAACCCCCAAATCTTTGCAATTTTTGAACACTCTAATTGGTATGTCATCCACTAAGAATCTGTTTGGCAATTAGAATCATCATCGTCAATCATCATCATATGTTACTATGTTGTATCTTTTGTCCTTTTCAAAAAAATAAAATAACCTGTATGTACACGCCAGTTGGAAAAAGTTTGCAGCAACGCAATCAACTTGTTTGACAAAAACACTCAAATTAGTTGGAAAGTAAGAACCCCACTAGCACTAGTGACTTCTACAATATTGAGGACACAACAGAATAGACTTTTCTCAAAGTTGTTGCTGGGAATAAATTTTCGACCATTCTTACTTCTAGTTGGCACCAATAGACCCCAAATTGTGATATATCTGCCCACACAGACCAGCCGCCAAATTTATACATGCTTCAATACTTCAATTTATTTGCTAGATATGCTCCTAAACTTTTGATGAAGCTTTATACAACATATCCAAGACTAAAATTTACTAACTTTTAATGCTATATAAGAGGTCTGTTTAACATAAATCTTTTTCTTTTTTCTTTTTCAATTGTTAGATAAAAAATCTGAATCTGGGAAAAATAAATGGCTTACACAATCTGATACATATTCCAGAGCACCGAGTAGAAGTGGTAAGCTTTGGTTGGATCAAACCATAGATAGATTCTTTGTTCTCTGTCACCCTTTCCTCCAGTGAACACATTTGTTTGCAGAATGTAAGGTTGTCCTGTTCTGTTCCCCAAGAACTCAAAATCTATTTCGTCATGCTCTGAGTTTTGAGAAGACAGCTGCGTTTTTTGAACATTAACAAATACTTTTTAATTATCGGCCATGCACTTATTTTTGTTTCTTTGAACTACTAATAAAGAAATAGAGAGAAAAGACACTCACATAAAAAGCAGTGACAGTTCCAGCAGAATCCCCCGGAACCAATTTGATTTGCATACTGAAGTGGCCGAACAAGTAACTTCCTTTGGATTGGAAGCCAGTGCCTGTGTATTTGTCAAGATGAAGCTGAATCTCAGAGCCACCATTGAAGTATTTGATGTGATCAAAAGCCCAACTCGGCATGTAGTTTCTGCCGAATGGGACATTCACAGGTTTTCTTGGTAGAACTCCCATTGTTGCTGACACCATAGAAAAAATACTCAGAAGTAGAATCCATATTTTTGAAGCCATTTCTCTGCAAAACACAAAACAAAGTTTAGTTTCGGTGACACGATCTTTTTGATCAAAGGAAAATTGTATATTCATCATTCGGGCTCTGGAGCATTACAGAGAGAAGTGTATGTGGATGTGGAAAGATGAAGAGGAGAGCGAGGGTATAAGTAAGCTTGGATTTTAACCTGGAAAGCATTATTTTTTAAGTACATGTAAATGTAAATGAATGAAGCATACGTAATTATCAATTTTGTGAGTAAAATAACATAAAGTAAATAGTAAACTAATACAGCTATCATCAGCCTAAATCTGTGGCGGTGGTGTGGGGTTTGATGGGATTCAAATATTCAATTATCAAAATATTCACCTTTTTTCTTTAGGCACGTTGGTCTTCGGTTGGAAGAATGAGTAAATCGAGGACTCAAAAAAAAGAACCAGTGTGTTCCGAAAACGTGTTAAAAATGGTTGATTTTCTCTTGTCGTGTGCGCGTCTGTGTGCGTGGCCGTGGACGTTAAGATGTGGAAAAGAATCGGCAATTGCGGACCTGACCCATTTGTATTTTGTCATTAAGTTCGCGGTCATCTGGTCTGGTTCTGGTCCTGGACTACTGAGCTGGCAGTAAGGCTGTTGTAGAACAGTAAATTTTATTTTGGGATCTAATTATTTAATGCCTAAAATTTGTGAGACTCGTTATTTTATTATGTCATAAAATATTATTATACTGTTGAATTAATCCATCCACATGCTTTTTTTTTTCATTAGGGTCTGTATTTTTTTATATTAATATTACAATAACTATTAAGAATTATTTAAATTTTAATTCTTATTAATATTAAAAGAATATTTTATAAGAAAAAAAATATTTTCATTTAATTATGAAATTCACATAACTGCCTTTATTCAATTATTTTATAATTAAAAATAAAATTATTTAAAACACATTATGATAGCAAAAGCTTTCTTACTAAGCTAAAGGTCTATTGGTGCATTATTGTCTATTTTATACTAGTTAATTTTCTTTCCAGTGCCACAGACTTCTGCCCTTGCTACTCTGTCTTCTTATAATTGATCCCAATTCAAGACATGACATTACATATATGAGATAGGGTACGCAGAATTATACATATTTTAAACCCAAAAGTAGATGTGGGCATTCTATCCGCTTTTAGTCGTGTCGAACTCAAAATTTGAGTTTAGTTAAGTTGATTTTAATTCTGAATTTTAAAAATATAAAAACTAATGAGATTTAAAATCGATTCGATTTTGTGAAAATCAAATTAAATCAAGAAAATATACCAGACAGGGAAAAAAGGGAGAATCAAATAGAAGTAACCTAAACAAAATCAAATTGAATTAAAATTCGAATTCATTTTGGCTTGGCTATCCCTAGATCGACTGAGTTCAATTTAATTCAATTTTCTGAAAAATTTGAACCGAAACCATGATGCCACCCCTACCTCGAACGTTACATGACATCACCCAGTGGTCTCCTTTATTCGTTTACTCATTTGCCCATGCTAATCAATTAATGCTTCGAGCACTTCACTAGACTATGTTTGTCATTCTCTGTTTTTATTCTCGGACTAGCCAATTAGTCCATGCGGTGTCATGTCATTGTTTCATTACTAAGTTACTCACTAACATCCAAGGTCAACTAGCTATTGTACTGTATAATTTCTAATTAAAGTAGCGCTACACTTATAAAGTACAGATAGATTGTTTGTATTTCAGTTAACATCACGTCCTACATGTTACTATTGTACAATTAATATATTACTAATTAATAATTAATCAGTTAATATTTTATACATGATAAGTGATGATAAATGACTAATCAATTGGGGTTGATGTTAGAAGAGTAATATTGAAATATTTTTAACCACCAGGCCTTGACCTAGTGAATAGGACCATACTCTCACAAGTGTGAGAGAAGTGATTTGAGCCTTTAGAATAATATTATGGAAAATGTTTATTTTAAAATTATATTTCTTCATCTTGTGAAGGCAGTTTTCTTTTATAGATAGAGTTGGCATTCTGCGAATATTTAAGAGGATTTAAATTTGAATAGTGCTATATTAAATTTAATGTAAACTAGTCCCAACATTTATATGATTGTAAATATCATATAATATATTATAATATGAACAATAGTCTCATCTAAAAAAAATATTGAAATATTTTTAAGTAATGTGATAATGTGTCATTTGTAGTTAGTTTAAAGAATAAAATATATAATTTTATTTCATGTTAAAAAAAGATAATTAGTTTAAAGAGTAAAACATATATTTTTACTTCATTTTAAAGAAATAGATAATTACTAAAATGTTAAAAGGTGTCATTTCTAAAAAACAAAGAAAAAATTATTACAATCTACCAATATATTGTAGTATAAAATCTACTAAGACTCTATATAACTCACTTTGTAATGCAATCTAAAAGTTTGTTGGGTATTAATTCATAAACCAACTCTCACTAATATTTTGAGAAACTGCTCTTATTAAAAATAAAGAAATTCCATATGTCCAAAATTTGTTCCTCTAGACTACAAACCTAGTGGCAACTTTTAAGTAATATCATTGAATTATTCTTTAGTGATATTTGTATTATCTTTATGAGTGTAACATTGCATATTAATTTGCAAGATTACATTACAGGAAAAAAGAAACTAAAAGAAATAAGTTATTACTTAGATAGTTGTTTAAAATAATTTAATAGATTTTGGACTAACTGAATTGAAACTTTTTTTAAATTAATAACATGTATTACTAAGGTTAAAAATTACTAATAATATATTATCATAAAGGTGTAAATACAAGGTTAAACCAAGTTTAGTTACAATATATAAAGTAATACCTAAAACTCAAGTTTAAATCAAGGTAACACCTAATCGTAAAATAATGGTGAGTAACAACTAGCTAGAAAATAATGGTATAAATTATAAATTATAAATTTTTAATACTCAAAGGAGACTAAATAGGTCACACACTATAATTTCATAAAATAATGAAAGAATTTTAACAGATGAACTAATTGATTCGAAACTTCAAAATTTAAAAGTTTTGAAATAATAGAATATTCCTGAATAGAATATCAGTTTAAATTTTAAGTACCAAAACTATTAGAAAAATATAATAGAGTGCCTATATTGCCCAATTTTTAAGCAAAATAAATATTTAAAAAATATATGTGCATTGATAATTCAAAATCTCCTCTGTAGCTCTTTGCAACGAATCATAGAACGTTCAAATTAATGCTTGGATGAACAAGAAATTAGATATTGAATAGCATGCATTGGTGTGAAAAAATAAGAAAAAGTCACACATGGGATTTTTAATTAACTAATGCCCTCCTTTGAAATATATATATTGGCTTCCATATTCAATTGAAAAACACACTAAAATCTTAATGATTTTCTTCTTTCTTAAACAAATATTCTAATTTTAGGCTTTAGTGTGATAGAATTCAAACATTTATTTGAAGTTTGTTGGAATAGTAAGGTTGTGCTACCTAGAAGGCATTAAAGCACCAATGTGAATACGGTGAATTTATTTTAAAGATACTGAAATTTTACAGGCTTGGGTTAGTGGAATTTTTAACATATACTATTGATTCAATTAGTATATCTTTGCTATTTGAACTTATTTATTATTATTAATTTATTGTTATTACCATTATTATAAACTTGTGGTAAATAAGTAAGAGGCTTATTGTTAAACTTACGTGCATTAAAAAGAGTCTATCACCAAGGTTACATGTAAACAACTCAAGAGTTTGGATTTTAAGCAGGACCATTGTGATCTCTTCAGTCTTTCTAGAAAACCTAACTAGTGTATCTTTGTATAAGGATTGGGCAATCTTATATCATTTATTAATTAATGATAATATAACCACTATTTTAAAATATATTATATATTGAATTGGCAACTAGTATGAGCCAACAAACTGGAACTTTTGACCCTTTTACTCCAATCTTGTATGCCAATGTCGACACTTATACTGTTATATATGTGGTTATTTCTCATATAGAAAGAACTTAAGAAATTCACTAGTCAGGATTTCAAATGGTGGCACTAGAATTGTTCTTTAACTTGACCACCTTAAACCTTGCAAGACTCTTGAAGGAATATGCTCTTATACCTTGAGAAAGTGAAGTTGATCCCTAAGTGATTAGTGTAGTAAATGCTTGGAATCATTATGATTTCTTTGCAAAAATTATGTGTTGAAGTACTTGAGCCATTCTTTATACAGTGTATATGCTAGAAGGTAAAAGGCCAAGGAGCTATAGGAATCCTTAGAATAGAAACATAAAACTTAGGTTGCTAGCACTAAGAAATTTGTTGTTGTTATTTTTTATACTATGAGACAGTTGACTCCAAAACTACTACAAGTCTAGTTCAATAATTACAAATAATTCTATTAGATATTCATAACTTTTCAAGTGGTTGCTATCATTGAGAAGTTACCTCCAACATGGAAAGATTTCAAGAGTTATTTGAAGCATAACATAAAAGAAATAAGTCTTGATGATCTTATTATTAAACTTTAAATTGAAGAAGGTAACAAAATTAATGACAAGAAAAGTTTTCGTGGCTAAGGCTAATGTTGTGGAATATAGTCAAAATATCAAGAATAAGAAGACCAACAAGAACAAGATGAGTCTAAAAGAAGGGATCTTCAAGGAGCAAAATAAATTTTAAAGGGAATCCTTCAACTGTGATAAAATAAGTCACAAACCTTTTAAATGTATATTATTGACGAAAAAGAAAACTCATAAGCTAATGTGACAGAGAACATCTCAAAATATATATTAGACATTAATCGTTCTATAGTGGTTTCTAAAGTGAATCTATTGGGCTCCAATCTAGGAGAATGGTGGATTAACACTAGTGTCACTCAACATGTTTGCTAAGATAAAGAAATGCTTATTTCCTTTGAATCTATAAAAAATAGTAAAAGGTTATATATGTCAATTCAGCCATGTACAAAACAAAATGTCAAGAAAAAGTAATTTTAGAGATGACTCTAGGAAAGTGCTTACTCTAAATATTATTTTATATGTGCCAGAAAAGTGCTTACTCTAAATATTATTTTATATGTGCCAGAAATTTAAAAGAATCTTATATTTGGATCAATGTTGAACAAGCATGGATTTTAGCAGTGTTTGAGTAAAAAAAGTAGTTTTTTTTTTATATATAGAATATATGTGGCCAAAGGATATGTATCCGATAGCGCATTCAAATCGAATGTAATGATTATAAAACCAACAAGATATTAAAGCTATCTCTTCTATGTATATTCTTCAGTTTTCTAATCTATGGCATGGTAGATTAGGACTTGCTAGTTATAATACCTTATGTAAGTTAACATGAATCACATATCCACTTTCCAAATTGGTATGAAATATGAGTGTGAATCTTCTATTGAGGCAAAACTAACAAGATCATCATTTGAAAGAATTGAAAGGAATACTCAATTACTTTACTTAATATAATGTAATATATGTGATTTTAAATCCATACAATCAAGGGGCGGAAATAAATATTTTATTACCTTTAATGATGATTGCAAAAAATTTTGTTCTGTGTATTTGTTTAAGGTAAGGACGAAGCTATAAAGAAATTTGTGCTTTATAAAAATAAGAAAACCAACTAAATAAGAAAAGTAAGGGGTTGAGAACTAATAAAAGTGGTGACAATGTTCTTCCATTTAAGTCACTTTCTTAATAATATAGAATCATACATTAAACTACAACTCTTTATTCACTTCAATCCAAAGGGATTGCTAAATGAAAAAATCATACCTTAAAAGAAATGGTGAATGTCATTTTAATAAGTTTTGGGCTACCTTATAATATATAGGAGAAAGCTATTTTATCAACTAATTACCTTTCGAATAATGTATCCTGAAGGGAAGTAGAGAAAACCACTTATGAAATATAGAAAGCTATAGTACCTTCCTATAAATACTTGCAAGTATGCTGGTGTTTTTGCTAAAGTGGTTGTTTCTCCACCAAAAAGTTGAAAATTTGACCAAAAACTATAAATTTCGATTTCATTGGTTATGTATATAATTGCAGTGCTTATTAATTTCTTATGTATAGGTTGAGCATACTAGATATTCACAAGACTATAATAACTAAATCTACAAGTGCATCATTCTTTAAACATGTATTTCCTTATAAATTCGATAAGGATTTTAGTTCGATTAAACAAACACATGAGGTTATCATTGAAGATATTGAGGGACAAGAACAAGGAGAAGTTCAAGATAGTAAAAAAAAAAAAATTGATTCTAAACTTAAACGTAGTAAAAAGACTAGAATGAAAAAATCCCTTGGTCCAAATTTTCCAACCATTTTACTAAAGCGTAAACCATAAAGTTTTATGGAAAGTACTTTGTGAAAAGATACTATTAATAGTAAAATTGCATACATATCACAAAATCATAATTGGAAATTAGTGGACCTTTCTCTAAAATGCAAACTTTTAGGATCCAAGTGGAATTTTAAGTAAAAAATAAAACCAAATAGATCAATTGATAAGTACAAGGCTAGACTTATAATTAAAGGTTATAAGCAATAAGAATGTCTTAATTACTTTGATACTTATTCTCTTTTAATGAGAATAAATTCTATTAGGATAATAGTAGTAATTATAATATTGCCCAATTTAGAAGTACATCAAATAGATATAGAAACAACTTTTTTGAATGGAGATTTAAATGAAGAACTTTATATAAAATAACCTAAAATCTTTATAGCTCCAAGACAAGAAAAGTAAGTTTGTAAATTAACAAAGTTGTTATATGGCTTGAAACAAACACCAAAATAATGGTATGAAAATTTTGACCATAGATGATGGCAAATAGTTTTAAGATCAATGAATGTGACAATGTATATTTGTTAAAGAAACAAAAATGACTAATGTCATTTTGTGTCTTTACATTGATGGCATGCTAATTGTTCGGAGTGATGATAAAATGGTCAAATTTACCAAAAATATATTAAATTTCAATTTTAACATTAACATGAAAGATATGGGTTTAGCAAATGTCATTTTAGGAATAAAAATTTCAAAGACATCTAACAAACTTACTCTAAGTTAGTTATATTATGTGGATAAAATTCTAGTTATATTATGTAGATAAAATTCTTGCAAAATTCAATAAAGATGATTCTACTATAGTAAGAACACTCTTACATACAAGTTTGCATTTATCTAAGGACAAAGATGAAAGTTTCTCTCAAGTAGAATACTTTAAAGTGATACGCAGTTTGATGTATCTAACAAGTTGTACAAAGTCAGACTTAGCTTACACAGTAAGTAAACTTGCTAGATATATAAGTAATCCAAAAACTGATCACTAGAAAGCTATAGCAAAAGACTTAGGTACTTACACTATGCTTGTAATTATAGGTACAATGAAACAAATTGGATATCTAATGTGTAATACTCAAGGTCTATTAGCTATATGTTTACACTAGTAAGTGCTGCCATTTTGTGGAAATTATCTAAACAAACGGTGATAGCTAGATCAATAATGGAATCCAAATTCATTGTAACGGACAAATATGGTGAAGATGCAAAGTGGCTATGGAATTTTTAAGAACATTGTCCAAAATAGCCAATGTCTATGCAAACAATTTGCATACATTATAATAATCAATAGACAATTGGAAGGGCACAAAGTAATATATATAATTGTAAGTCTAAACATATAGGTCATAGACATAATACTTACTCTCTACTGGAGTTATTTCTATTAACCATGTAAAGTCTAAAGAAAATATTATGGGTTCGTTAACCAAAGGGTTAAAACAAAGAGCTAGTGGAAAAATCATTTAGGGGAATAAACAAAAGCCTATAGAATTAAATGCTTATTTTATAAAGGAAAACCTAACATAACTAACTAGAGATCCCAAAAACTAAGTCTAAAAGAACAACTTAATTGTAAAATAACTTGTTCGATCACTGGAGAGATTACCTTCCTCTTCATTCCTATGATGAAAATAAGGATTCCCACAGTAATAAAGAGGAAGCTATGCTTTTAATGATTTGATTGTATTGAAAATCCAAGCAAAGTAAGGCAAATAACTTATGATTTAGAAACCACCTATGTAAGAGAGAAATGCAACCACTTCAAAAGGAATTGTCAAAGGCTCAATTTTTAGAAAGTCTTGCAAAATAAGACAGATGTTTAGGCCAAAATGAACATAGCCATGAGAACTTAAAGTGTTAGAAAAAATTTTTGTGTGAAATATATCATTATTTAAATAAACAAAATAATTGAAGGACATTGTGTCTACTAATTAGTTATTAAAGTAAATGTATTTCAAAAGAAAAGGCCCAAAGATTGGGACCTACTTATCTATGTGATTTTGATCTACTGAATTCTATCACTAGAGCCAAAATTATTTTGATATCAAAACAATTATTTTTGTGCCTTCTGCCAATTTTCATTTTTGTGGGGGTTGTTAGAAAATAGTATAAAGTGCCTATTATAAGGCTAATTTAAGCAGGACCAATATTGAAAAAATATACGTGCATACATGATTTAGAATCTCCTTTGTAAGCTCTTCACAATGAATCATAAAATGTTCAAGTTAAAGCCTAGTGAATGATAAATTAGATCTCAAAGAGCACTCATTGGTGTTAAAAAAAAGGAAAAATCCTTATAGGATTGTTAGTTAACTAATGCCTTGTCCCCCCTCCCCCCCCAACTAGAAAAAAAAAACATGAAACCTATATATATTGGCTTCCATGATTAATTAAAAAACACTCCAAAATCTTAGTGATTTTCTTCTCTTTTTACTTAAGTAAATGTTCTAGCTTTAGTCTTAAATGTGATAGAATTCAAACATTTGTTTGAAGTTCGCTAGAATAGTGAGATTGTACTGCCTACATTATTTGAATCCGTTATATCCTACAAGACAAATGCTAATATTATTCAAGCACCATTATAAAGGTGATGAATTAATTTTAAGGACACTAAATTTACAAGCTTTGGATCAGTGAATTTTTTTAACATATTATTGATTTAATTATTATATCTTTAATATTTCTATTATTATTATTATTATAAACTTATGATAAGTGAGTAAGAGACTTATTATTAAGCTTAAGTGCATTATAAAGATCCTATCACCAAGATTATATATGATATCTAAGATATCTATCTTTCAAGTGAGAACATTATAACTCTAGTCTCTCCTCAAAATCTAATTAATAATAATATCACCACAAAAACAGTCGCCGCTTAGTTTTGGATGGCTGTCTGCTTGAGGATTTTGGATACGTATATACATGTTAGGCTTAGAAGATCGTGTATAGGATAGCAATGCCCCGTTGGTTAGAGATAAAAAGGGAAAGCAGATACTGTAATTAATTTAATTGTCATGATGGCTTCGTTTTCGAAGATCAACCCAAAAAAAGTAAACTGGGAATGAAAATTTGGCACATGGACAATTGGATTGGCTTGCCAACACTCTCAAACATCACATTCACTACATATTTATATACATAGAGTGCACATGCAGGATATCAATCCCATCAAAATTTCAATTTTGCACTTTATTTGAACAGAACACTAATAAAAGAGTCATAAAAACACCCCAAAACAAATGTGAAAATGATATTGCTTCGAGCATTTTTTTCCCCAAAATACTTCCAAAATAATATCATTTAATAAATTTTTATCACCCTTTTATCAGGGTTATTCTCCAAACATTTTTTATTTCAATAGTAATGTAGGCCAATGGATGGAATTGCTTTAGATTGTCAAATCACTTATTAGATAACCTAAAATCTAAAAAGTGTTTGGTAAATATATTTAAAAAGTGATTTTCATATAATCTGATTCTCAAGTAGTTAAATTTTCTATTGATTCTTAAAAATTAATTATAGTAACTTTTCAAGATATAATTTTTTAACCAAATTTTACAATAAATATAATTAATATCTAAATTTCATAAAATAAATTTAAAGACTACTGGGCATTAATTTTCCAATCCGGTGACTTCACCTTCATTTGCAATTGGTCAACATCATAATATAGTACTTCAGATATCATTACATTCAAATTACTTGGATCTACTTATTAGTGCAACATTTTTCGGCAAAGTAGATCGCATTGTGGTAAAATTTCCAACAAGGAGTAGGGGCTTAAAATGCCGCCATTAAATGGAGAACTAGCTTGGTGCACCTCTAATTGCATCAACTTTATCAACTTATGGCGACCTGAAAGGATGGTGATCTTGCGGAAAAGCCATCGTTTATCAGTGGAGTTATTAGACGGTCAATCTTTAGGTAAAATCTTTGCTACTAATTATTTCTTCTCGAAGATTGTATTACCGTTATGTAGATCGAAGAATTATGAATTTGGTGATACCATTGGCAGAGATTGAACAGTAACAAAGGCAAGTTGTCAATTTGTTTTGCAATTTAATTTATCATTAATATCAATTAATATTAATTACTGTCATTTTTTATTTGCCATTAATACAAGAGAAACAGTATCATTAATGTACATTTTTTTGAGAAGCAGTATCATCAATATACAATTAATATTAGAAATCATATCCATTTTGATAATTGCACAAACAAGCACACCTTCATGATCAATGCAGTGAACATGTTAAGTAAGTTATTTAATAATTGATTTTCTCATAATCCATTTTTATCAAATATGTTATCAATTTATTATCAAATTGATTATTTAAGCATTTGTGTGAGAATTGATTATATGGAAAACTGAAGCAAATCCAAACATGCCCCACCAGCAGCGACCTGCTGCGCTTAAGTAATCAAATAATCCAAATCAGAGTCAGAATCGTCAGATTTGTAAGTTTTGACTTTAGTGACGAATCATTCCAGGGTTCCAGCTCTACCCCGGCCATTTTGTTATTTAATTACATGTGTTTTATTATAATTATGTATTTTATATATTTTAGGGGCATTACGATCGTTTCACAATGAACGAGTGATCAGACAGCAAAACGAACATCATATTTGGACTCAGGACGGTCGAAAACCTTAAGAGGAGCATTAAAGGAAAAAAGTCACTGTTCACATATACTGATCTTTGTTCATACGCACGCATGATCGCTTTCACAATCTTATTCACGTCACTGTTTATGTATACGGACCGATGATGTGGCAACTACCTATGATGTGGCAGTATCTGATTGGACGAATTATGTGGTATTGACTGCTTATGTGTCATTGACTGATGACGTGGCGCAATCCTGAGCATCCGAATTGTTTTTAATCCGATGGTCACAATTCACTCAATGTATCCATAAAAAGGGGGCTCTCCCCCTCTAATTTGAGACCTCTGAATTTATTTTTAAGCTTAGATTTCTAAAATTCCTTCTCCTTCTTGTAGTTTCTTTGTATTTTAATAAAATTTTTCTTTTTATCCTTAGTTAAAATATGAGGAGCTAATTTCTTTTTGAGCTTAGGTTGAAGGTGAAGTTTCAACATGTCCCATGGGCTTAATTTGGTAAATTTACTTTCTCTTCCCCTCTAATATTTGTGGTTGTTTTGACTTTTCGTTGACAAATAATAATAGTCTTGTCTAGATACAGCCCTGGTTAAACCGGCACCCTAGTACAAGGTTATTATTATTTGACACGATAAACCCTTGGCACCATACTTATTAGAGAGTGGTTCATGAGGTGTGGAATCCCTCCTTATGATTTAATTGGTATTAATATGGAATATTTAGCCCATGGAGCATGTTGATGCAGATCCGGATATCTAGGTGCTTTATTATAACAATTTCATTCTTAATTATTCCCGCCATTTTAATTCACAATTTAGGATAAAGTTACCATAATTTAATTATTCCCATTAAAAGAAAACTAATTCAGCACATAATTAAAATCAACCTCCTCGTGGGATCGACACTCGTCACCATTAATCTACTCTACAATAGATTCGTGCGCTTACGAGTTCAATAAAATTTGCACAACAGGCAGCATTAGGAGTTTTGAGCAAATGTGTAGAAGATTTAGGGAACAATTCCATGATGTAGTTGCTCTAGAGGATGGATGACATGATAGAGTTGCTAATGATAGTGTGAGGAAAATGAAACCCTGAGGGAATCTTGAACAAGTGTCATAAGGAAGTTTTGGACTTAGAGGCCTTTAATCATCCGCAAGCGTTGAAAAGGCTTAAGAAAGGGGTAAGGATTAAGCTCCTTTAGTATAATCTGAGCAATCCAACAATTCAATCATACTTAGTCGCCTTTGAGCAGGGAAATGGGGATGTTGAGAAGAAGAAAGAGAAGGCAACCAGGTTGAGAAGTGAGTAGTTTGAGCACTAAAGAGAAAAGAAAAAAAAGGCTTAAAAGACTGGGGAGCCAATTCGAAGTGATAAGCCACCATCTAATGGAGGAGAGGGAAGTGAAAGATCATATCCATACCAAGCTTTATCAAGGTAACCATAGCCTCAATATGGGAGAGCTATACCATCATAGTTTTCTTGTCGCAAGCATTAGAGGGAATTAGGTTAATTATATAAGCATTCTCATTATAGGCTGTACCCTGATTCATTAGCAAGTATAGAAAAGCTATAGAAAGGATGAGATGGTTCAGGTTTTGGAATAGAGTCCAGCGTATCAGCAATATACCCCGCTAAAAGTTTCCTTCAAAGAGTTATATCAGGTGATAAATGAGTGTTCTTTGTTATACTCGTCAACTCTGATGGCAAACCCACCTAATAACCAAAACAAGAGCAGGTTTTTTAATTTTCATGGAACTTATAAATATATGACAGTAAAGTACCAGGATCTCAGGAATCAAGTGGAATATTTGGTAAGAAATTAGTACTTAGATGAGTCCATTGAGGAATATCATCCGATAGTGGATTTACAGGGCGAGTTAGAGGATGAAGCAAAAGATTTTAGGCATGAGCAGCCGGTAACTAAGGTCATTGCGAATGAACCTACCTTAGCTTGAGATTTGAATAACTCAAGGAAAAATTATATAAGATATGCGATGACAAGTAGAAAAGTTCTCTTCAATGTCCCAATTGTGAAATATGCAAAGATCAGATAGGTATTTATTATATAGATAGATGACTAGGAGGAGGTGGTGTTGCATCCACATGAGGATGCTCTCGTTATTGGTTAATACTAGGAGTTTGATCAGATAGGTACCTATTATAAGTATTGGGTTCACTAGCAAGAAATTCGATTAGATATTGGTTGATACTGAGAGTTCAATTGATGTTTTATTCAAATCAACTTTGGACCAACTTGGCTTCATTGGTTTAAGGTTAGAAAATACAAGTACCTCATTAAAGGGTTTTAGTAGAGGAAGCTAATCCTGTTAGGTGTTGTGGAATTGCCCGTCACAATAGGAAATAAGTCGTTCAAACATAATATAATTCTATATTTCGTAGTGGTAGATGAGAAAAGCCCATATCAAATAATCTTGGATAGACCTTTCCTAAGAATAAGTAAATGAGTGCTATCTAACCATTATTTAACTTTGAAATATAGGGTGAATGGTGTTGTGGGAGTTGTCAAAGGTGATAAGAGAATTGTAAAGAGTTACTATGCAACCATTGCAAAGGAAACAATGCAAATCTCTTTGGTAGATTCTCGAAAGGAGGAAGGGAATGGCAAGTAAGAACCTGCGAAAGAAGTAAAGATGATCAACATAAGTGATGAATAACCGAAAAGAGTTGTCAAGATTAGGTCGAAGATCAAGTTAGAGTTAAAGTAGAAGTTGGAAAGCTATTTGCAGACAATGTATAAGCTTTGCTTGGTGTCATGATGATATGCTTGGTATAGATCCCACAGTTGCTTGCCATAGACTCATAATCAGAAAAGAGTTTTAATCAGTGAAACAAAATGAAAAAGTTTCAATCAAGAGAAATATAAGGTGATTGCATCAGAAGTTGAAAAGCTACTGCGAGCTGGTTTATAAGGGAAGCCAAATACCCAGAATAGGTCTTAAAGTGGTGCTAATGAAGAAGTCAAATAGAAAGTGAAGGATATGTATAACTTTACCAACCTAAACAAGGTCTGTCTAAAAGATAACTTTCTTTTACCAAAGATAGATTAGTTGGTGGATTCAAGGGCTGGCCATAAATCGCTTAACTTTATGGATGCATTTTCAGGTTATGACTAGATACTGATGTTTGAGTAGGATAAAGAGCACACAACCTTTATTACCAATATTAGGCTATATTACTATAAGATGATGACATTCAATCTTAAAAATGAAGGAGCAACTTACTAAAGACTGGTAAACAAAATTTTCAAGACTTTAATTGGGAAAACAATAGAGGTTTATGTGGATGATGTGATTACTGAATCAAAATATCTAGTTGATCATATGACTTAAACAGTATAAAATAAAGCTCAATTCAGAGAAATATGTATTCAGAGTTTCGTCAAGAAAATTTCTAAGATTCACAGTGAGCTATAGGAGAATTGAGGCAAATCCCGAGAAGATATAGGCAATCATTGACATGAAACCTCTACGCACTCTTAAAGAAATGCAAATTCTCACATAGAAGCTAATGGCCCTGAATCGGTTGAAATTGGAGATGATTGATAAATGTCTTATTTTCTTTAAGGAGATAAGAAAAGGGAAAAAAGTGGACAACAGAGTGAGAAGAGGCTTCTTAGTAATTAGTATAATATTTTGTCAAAGCTCCATTATTGTAGACATCAAAGAATGGAGACTAGTTATATTTGTATCTAGTCGTGTTACAATAGGCTACCAGTAAAGTTTCAATAAGAGAAAAAAAAAGAGTTTAATACTCGATGTACTACACTTCTAAGGAGCTGTTCAATGTTGAGATGAGATATCCAGAAATAAAAAAATGGGCACTCGCCTTGGCAATGGCCATTCAAAAACTGAGGCCGTATTTCTAAGCTCACTTTGTGACTATAATAACTGACCGACCACTTAGGCAGATGCTACACAAACCAGAAACCTTAGAGAGATTGGTAAAATAGTTGATAGAATTAAGTGATTTCAATATCAATTATCAGCCTTGGACGACAATTAAGGTGCAAGCTCTAGTTGATTTTATAGTAGAATGCACGAGGACCTGTCGGATTCTGCTGCTATCGATAATGAAAGTGAATATGGTGGGGTTTGGGTAGTGATGGTAGACGATTCCAGCAGTGAGCATGGAGTAGGAGCTAAAGTGTGATGATTAGTCTAAAAGGCGATGATATCTCATACGTTATAAGATTAAAGTTTAAGGCCATGAATAATCAGGCTCAGTATGAAGCATTTATCTCGGATTTAGAGCTGTCACAAGCACTTCGAGTAGAAAAGGGTAAAATCCAAACTAATTCACAGCTGGTTGTTAATTATCTAAGTGAAATTTTCAAATGAATGATGAAAAGATGAAATGGTATTTGAAACGTGCCAGGTAAGCTATGAATAAGATTGACAAGGTAGAAGTCGAGCAAACTCCAAGAGTAAAAAATCTCTGAGAAGAAGCCTTAGTAAGCTATGACTAAGATTGAGAAGGTAGAAATCGAGTAGAAATTTTAGGTATAAAGCTTCCGAAGTCCGTTCTCGTAGAAGTCAAGCCCTCACTAAGATTGAACAAGATTTAGTTATAATGAGTGTTAGTTTAAGATCCTCACGATTGGACCCGATTATCTTGTATATAAAGAGCAGAGTCCTACTTGAAGATAAAACACAAGTAAGAAAGCTAAAATGTCAGGCCGTAGGGTATACCCTAGTAGACAGAGTACTATATCGATGAGGATATACCTTACCCTTCTTCGTTGCCTCGACACCGAAGAAACAGATTATGTGTTAAGGGAAATATATAAGAGGATTTGTAGAAACCACTTTAGTGCGAGATCCCTAGCTTTTAAAGCATTGAGACAATGATATTTCTAGTCGACTATGCACTAAAATGCTCATAGTTAGCCTAAAAATTGTAAAAGCTACTAGAACTTTGTAAACATACCTACCTAACCACTAAAACACTGTACCTCGATGGTCTCACCTTGACCATTTGCTCAATGGAAAGTGAATTTGATTGGGCCACTGTTAAAAAGTCAAGATGGGCCTACATATGTTATTATTGTAGTAGATTATTTCATGAAGTGGGCTAAGGTTGAGGCTTTGAGTAGCATCACAGAAAAGAAGACAACTGATTTTATTTAAAGGAATGTTGTCTACAGATATGAGATTCCATACACATAACGGACAATGCTAAGCAGTTTGACAACAGTGGCTTCAGGAACTTTTATGCGAAGTTGAAAATTGAGTTGAGTTTTTTATAGCTAGCATATCCATAGGTAAATGCGCAAGTGAAAGCTACCAATAAAATCGTCAAGAGGTTATTAAAGACAAGACTCGATGATAAAAAATGAGCTTTGGTTGATGAATTATACGGTGTGCTTTGGGCGTATAAAATAACATATAAAACTACCACAAGAGAAACATCGTATGCACTAGTGTTTGGGCATGAAACGGTTGCTTCGGTTGAGATTGGGCTAAGCACACACCATGCAAAGCACTTTTATAAAGCGCAAAACACTGAACAGATATGCTTGAACCTACATCTGTTAGTAGAAAAAAAGAAGCTCGTCACTAGCAGGATGGTAGAGTATTAGCAGAGGGTTGCCTAGTATTACAACTAAAATGTACACATACGATAATTCAAAGCTGGAGATTGGGTACTTAGGAAAGTAAACCAGAGCACTAAGGATCCTAGCCATGAAGTACTCAGCCCCAACTAGGAAGGTTCGTACAGGATCATGTGTGCAATAAGTCCAATCTCGAGTAGATGGTGAAAAAGTGAGAAAACCATATAATGTTAAGCATTTATGAAAGTATTTTTAGAAAACCTCCTTTTACAAAGTTTGGTAAAGTTGAGAATGTTTGTAATTTAATTCAATTTATTGTATAAGATTCTTATGAGGAAATAATATGTAAGTTCAAAAAGAATTTTCATTACGAAATTTAAAATCTTGAAGGACAAGAATTGCCTTGGTAAATATACTATTAAGTAATTAGTGATGTAGATGCAAAGACCTTAAGTCTTAAAAGCCAATAAGAGGCGAGGAAAAAGTTAAAGTTCACTAAAATCTACTCGAGTAACAACATTAAATTGTTTTTAAGACTTAAGATCTTGACACTTATCTAACTTGAGGCAACATTGAAAATCAATTCAGAAGGCTTGACAAATTAAGTCAATCAGATAAAAATCAAGCAGGCAAATGGACACATATAAAAGGAAAAATTTTCTTTAAATCAAAAGGTCTATAGAGGAAATGGCCCAAAGCTGAGCAACAACGAATACAGCAAAAAAAAATAAATAGAGAAATGCAAACATTAAAAAGATTCTTTAAGAAGCTTGTATAGGAAGATCTGCTTCTAGTGCATAAGTCTTACCAGCTCTAGAGTCAACCATGTTGATAATAGCCTAGTCAGGGTTTACATTAGAAGCAGTGCTAAGAGGAAGGTTAGCCTCATCACCTCTTATATTCTGTTCATCCTTCTTATTCTACTCTTCGATATAGGCATAGACTCCCTTTTCGAGCTTCTTCAAGTCCAATTTTGGGTATTCCTTTTCAATACAGACATGATGCAATTAAAATAGAATGATAGCTCGACACTGGAATCATCAACTTCTTTTGCCTCTAAAGTGTCGATCGTGTTTTGAAGTTGGTAGGTTTCTAACTCGAGTTGGGTAACTTTGGACTTAGACATAGTAGCTCTCTCTTTGAGCTTTTTTACCATCGAGTTGAGCTTAGCTAATTCCTTCTTCTCTTGTTGAAACTCGTCCCTCAAGCCCTTAGCCTTGGCCTTCAGTTTCTTATTGTAATTGTATAACTCAAAAAGTCTAAAGCTACTTTAGTTGTCCACGAACTCTATCTTTATAAACTTGTCAAGATTCTTTTAGAAGGGACTCAAAAAGTTAGAGTCCCCAAATCGATGAGCAAACCTTAAGTAAGTCTAAACAGAAGCAGAGCTCACAACATTCGAGGCTGAAGCTTGGTCAATCACCTCTATAACCTCATCAGCAAAAGAAGGTAATGTTTAGATGGGTGAAACATCTCCTACAACATTCTACCTTCTACAAAGAATGAAGAAACTGTTAGGAGCATAATTAAAGTGACTACGCTTCTTTATCCATTCAAGAATGTTACTTATTTCACTCGTTGCAGAAGAAACAAGGAAGGAATTGACTAGGTTGGTAAAAGACAGCAGGTCCCTATACAAGCTCATATTCACTAAGGCAGGGGGGTGCCGAAGACAGGGCTAGTGACTAGAGTGAAGTCGTAACAAGGTAGTCATACTAAAAGTTGCGGCTGGATCACCTCCTTTTCAGGGAGAGCTAATGCTTGTTGGGTGTTTTAGTTTGACACCGCTTCACACCCAAAAAGAATCGAGCTATGCCTAAGTTAAACTTGGTGATGAAAGTCTTGCAATTTGTGCTTCTCACTAATTCCATACACCAGATTATCAGAGGCTAAAAATAAAAAGTATATATACAGTATATATCAAATTTTTTTTTAAAAAATAAAAGTTGCAAAGTAGAGTATGAAAATTAGTGGAAAACTTGGAGAGCAAAAATGAGAAGGAACATTAATATTCCTCTTTGCAGCAAAAATCAATTGACCTTAATTACCTCTTGTAAAGAAAAATTTTGCCCTTCCAACTGCCTCAAAAGGTAGAAAGATCTACAATGGGTTTCCTCTACTTTGAGCTACTCATAAAGTAATACCAGTTAGTATCCTAAGGGCTATTTCTAAGCTAGTAGAGATGTTTTACTTCCTCTACAAATGGAACACCTATCATGCACCTCTGGTATAGCACACATAGACTAGATAAAACCTTCATCCCATTAGGATTGAGTTAACCAGGTGCTAGCCTTAATTTTACTAAAATTTTGACAAAGTATGATTAGAGTGGTAATCTAACACCTAATCTAAAATATTCTAAGTAAAGAGTTACAAAGCCCAATAGTAAACGGCTGGGGATATAATCCTTGTTAGGAATTCTCAACTCAATGTTGTCAGGAATTCCGTATTCCCTTCTCAACTTGTCCAGTTCTTCTGGAGTGGTCTTACACTCGATAAAGTCACTAAGAGATAATTTAGCCTCAACCCTATGACTAGTTTTGGTTTGCTTCAATAAAAAGGAGTTCCTTAGAGGAGCTGTCCTAATTGTTCCTAATGTTACTGGACAGTAGAACTGCACTAGTATTAGGATTGTCAATCAAAAGGACACCAGACCCACTAGATTATTCAAGGATCTAATCACCCTAGGAGAAGAGGCCTCTAGAGATACTCTTTTAGTAATTTCTCAAGAAAATCCAACCTATTAGGAGGTGCTTGACTCATTTTCATCATTAAGGGTTAAGGAAATACATTTTACCCTAGGCATTAAATATAAAGCGAGTGCAAAAATCACTATCCAAATGAAAGAAAGATAGAGATACGATAAAAGCACAAAGTGGGTAAAAAATAAAGCGAAGACACAATTAAGAAGAGAATGGGTGGATATATGGGATAATAAGGCAAGAAAAAGACAGAAGTTGTAGTAAAAATATTCAACATTAGCCCCAGAAGAGAAGTATAAGTATAAAGAGGAAAGGGATTTTATAGGCTTACAAAGAGACCATTGGTTTTTTAAAAAAACAAAACAAAACAAAACAAAACAATACATTGTGGCGATTTAAAGGGGCGCGCTGATTCAAAATGAAACAGTACATCTGAAGTTAGAAGACACCATGTCAAGTTAAAAAAAAATGTGATTCAGGTTCAGCTACGTCATAAACAGCCAATATGATAAAGCAAGTAAAGAGGTCAGTAAGGAACCAATATGTTCGGCCAAAGGCATCTTATTCAAATTGAATTATAAAGTTTTACGTCTTGCTCCGTTTCACTCCAAAAATACCAAACTGAGGGACCAATATTTAGGATATAAAATGCAAGAGTCCTATAAACTCAAAGAGCAGCTAGTGACCACGGGAATAGCACTCAAAGCGACTAGCATCTGGTCGAAAGGAGCAGACTTGGCTTAGCAGTTAGCGTGACTAGGATCAACTCGAGCTCTGACCACCAGGTCACTACTATATCGAAACGTATAAATACATTCTATGCAACAAATAAAGGGAGAAGGCGTTACGATCAGCAATGCGATAATCAAGTAACAGTAAGTTAAGCTCTTGAATTCTATTAATTGGCTTTTAATAAAATAACAAGGGGTAATGAAGGAGAACTTGCAATAAAGCGAGAAAATATATAAAAAGGAAGGGGAGATTTTAACCATTCTTCTTGGAACTCTTTACAATATACAAAAAATATATTCACTTTTCAAAAGATTGGATAGTTAGTTGATTTGAGCATTAGAAGGTTTTCGTCGATGAATCCCGGCACACCTAATTTTGATTTCTGTTATTTCAATTAGAACGCAGCAAAAGATTCAAGTTGATAAGAGGTCTTGGTCGATGAAATCAGCTCCGTCGAATTTCAACATCAACAGTACTAAAATCTATACAATTATTTTTAGTGTTACCATCTATAGTTTATACAAAGAAATATATAGTAGTTTTATATTTAACGATAGTGAGAAGAAGGGAGAGATGGGAAATTTGGTCTAAGAAAAGGAGACAGAAAAGAATACTGATAAAGCAAGAGAAAAATATTAATAAAATTAAGAAAAAAAGCTCATTCAATTCTTATATTTTAAAGTTAGCATCCATTTAGTTCCTATATTTTTAAACATGTCTCGAAACATCCCTATCCTTAAATTATTGATATCCCTATTGTTACTTTTTTTTTTGCTTGCTTTTATAATATTATCATTTTACAATAATGTTTCTTTTGATGAAATTAATAAAAAGAAAAAAAAATTAAATTATGAATTTATCACCAAGAATAAAATAAAAATAAAAATAATATATATTAATTTTTATGAAAACTTACGTTTGTCAACAAAAATGATTGTTAAAAAAATTAAATTATTGATTTTTTCCACTTTAGTAAAAAATTTAATATATTAGTTTCTCAGTAGTTTATTAAAAAATTATTTTATTTTCTTAAATTAAATTGATAATTAATTTTTTTTGTTAATGTCTAAAAATATTATTATAAGAGGGTAATATTATATAAATTAAACTAAAAGTAATAAAAGTAATAAGAAATATGCTAATAATTTAATGTTACAGATATTTTGAGATATTTTTAAAAATATAAAAATTAAATGAATATTAATCTAATTAAACATAGTAATGTTAGTGAGATTTAAAGTGTAAAATGATGATTTTCTCCTTTATAAATATACACTTTCTAACACTCAACATACCCCCCAACTAGTTTATTGCTAGTCCCTAGCAAATAAAGCGAAGATAAAATTCAAAACTTTTTTTTAAAGGAAACACATGTGTTTATTCAATCAGATTAATGATAGCAATCAAATAAAAGTACAAGCATTATCTCCAGTCTAAAGGAATATCACACCCACATCAACCATCCATATGTATCAGTCCAGCAGACTTTGTTGTAGCAATAGTAATGAGGCCACTTTCAAGAATGACATATCCAACCCCAAAATCTCACCGGTTGTAGTGACACTCTCACAGAGAAATTAATCCCAATAAATTTTTTCACTACAATGAATGGTAAATTGAGAGAAAATAATAAAGAAATATCATACACTCTCACCAAGATGAAAAAATATGTCCATAACTTAGAAATAATACGATCTCAAATAAAGTATTAGTCAACCCAATGTATTCATTTTTTTTCATTTTTTTTGGTATATGCATCACTACATCTTAATTGCCCATATAACTAGCTTTTATTTCTGATTATCGTGCCTTAAAATCAAGAAGGACTTTTATCAGGACGTAACGTAGGTTAGGGACATGGCTAACAAAGAAATAGGAAAACAAAATATGTTTGAGGAAAAGTTCAAGAACTTTTAAAAATTACATGATACATTTTGCTTATTTATTGCTATTGTATTTCTTCTCTTTTTTTTTTTCTTCCTTTTTTTCTTTTTTTCTCCTTTTTTTGATTTTTTTATGTAGCACAACTTCGCTGAACAAAATAATTATTTATTATTATTTTATTTTATTCTCAAATATGAATATATGGATGAAAATTGTATGATATCGGATAATACTCCGAATTAGAGTGGGTCAAGTTGATAAGTTAATAAAGAAAAGGGCTTTTTTTTTTAAATAAAAGGCTTAAAAGGGCTAACTATGGATATTACATAATAGGGATGGCTAGAAAGGCTCAAACGGGTCAAAAATGGCATTCTATCATCTTTTAGGACTCTAAATAATCTTCTATATCTACTAATTAAGTGGGCATCACACACTTTTTTTTTTTAAGGGTTGACTTAGAAAATTTAGAGATCATGTATGAAATAATAAACTGTTAGGCTACATGAAAAATGGGCAAAAAGGGTTACTCTCCAAGAAAAATTAATAGGCTCAAAAACTCACTTGGAATTTATTATGACATGTGCATTCTTTTAAGCAACTCATATTTGTCCCCAACATCAACATGTAGAATAGTAAACATGGTGTAATATCACTCAAGACCAAAGATAATACAAATACTAGAATTCGAAAGTCATCATATCATCCAATATCAAGAACTCACAAATTTTTTTTTAAACAGAATTATTTCCCCCCAACCTATTTTAAACATAAAAAGAAAACATATATGCAAAAAAATTAAAGAAAAATAAATTTTTTTCTTTTTTTTTTAAAAAAGATGCGTTTCTAGAGTTACTACACTCCATATTCAGTCATTTTCGACTTAAAAACTTAAAAACATATATTTATAAAGGAGAAATTATCAACTATTCTCTCCCCCCAACTAGAACGAAACATTGTCCTCAATGTTTTAAAGGAAAAAAGTAGAGATTAAAAGATATCACCTGGGCGTTGCAATACAGAAGAAAATATTAACAAGTAGTTGCGACTGTGGCTCACATCTTCCTCTGCTTTTACGTCCAGAAACGGCTTGAACGCCCTCTATGGGTCGAAGATAGGCTTCCCATCCAGTTTTCTTACAAACTGGCAAACAGGGTTTTTTATAGTCAGATTCCCGAGACTATAGTTTGCACATTCTTTCTGGAATAATGGCCATAACTGGAGTATTGCATGTTGGATGTATCCACTGGGATGCGTTTCAAGAGATAAAAGGATATCATCCAATGACTCCTTATTCAAGCCATCCCTAATGAATTGAATCTTATCTTCTCTGTTATCAGACACCATTCCTAAAGAACATGATTTTTTATTGCATATCATTCTGGCACACTTATTCAAAAAAAATTAATAATAATAGTTAAACTTACAAAAACATAATTAAAAAAAATTAAATCATCGAAAGGAAACAGAAAGAAAAAAAAATTCAGGTCACTTTAATGTTTTGTGCTGTTTTCTCCACATGGTTAGTATTCGTGATATGACTTTACTTTTCTGACCATTAACTTTAAAAATTACACCTTTCCTTGGATTTTTAAATTTAATGGCTCCATGTGAAAAAATAGTATGATCAGTAGATGGACCAGACCATCGAGAGCGTAACTTACTTGGAGAAACATGCCGTTGTCACGGAGGATTTTCATTCGCTTTCTGTAGTCCTTAGCATTTTTGTCGTTACGAATCTCCTCTGGTTTTGTCAATTGTATCCTTCTTTTTGAACAAAAAATGGAGTCAATGATGTCTGTGTTCTTTTGTTTGTAATCAGGAGAGGATGAGATGATTTCTGACAATATTTCTTCTTCTTCCAAGAATGTAGAATTCAAAGGGTCGAGTGAAGGCTTGAGCTCAATTCCTGGTGGTGATTCTGATGATGAGATGAGATTTTCTTTCAATGGTGCCAATTGCTCTATCTTTGTCTTCTACTTATCAATGTCCATGCATGGCGATGAATCCAATAAGGCATTAACCTTATCAATCGACCTGTCAATATTAAAATTCAAACCAAAGTGAGTTAAACATGTCAGTAAAGGGTCATCACTAAGGTTTAAAGGAAATGTGTGATCAACTAATTCATCAATTAAATCCACATCTACAATTTCATCATCAGTACTGTGAGGTTGTTTAGCAATATTAAAGATATTGAGTTCCATGGTCATATTGCCAAAAGACAACTGCATATTTCTAGTTCTGCATTGAATATATGCATCGGCAGTTGCCAAGAAAGGTCAGCCCAGAATAATGGGAATGTGCTTCTTTGAATCCTGCACTGGTTGAGTGTCAATTACAATGAAATCAACAGGAAAATAAAACTTGTCTACCTAGATAAGCACGTCCTCCACAATATCACGAGGTATTTTTGTGGACCGATTTGCAAGCTGTAACACTACTGGAGTTGGATGTAATTCACCCAGTCCAAATTTCACAAAAACAGAGTAAGGCAACAGATTTACACTAGCTTCTAAATCCAACAAAGCATTCTCAATTGTGTGGTTCCCTATACTACATGAGATAGTGGGGGAGCCTGAATCTTTGCATTTTAGAGGCATTTTATGTTGGAGTATAGAACTAATATTTTCTGTCAGAAAGGCGTTTTTCTGAACATGAATGTTTCTCTTTTTAGTACAAAGGTCTTTAAGAAACTTGGCATATGATGACACTTGTTTTATAGCTTCAAGTAAAGGGATGTTAACACTTACCTGTTTGAAGATTTCAAGAATCTCACCTATGGATTTTCCTTTCTTCCCTTTAGATAACCTCTGAGGAAATGGAGCTTTAGGAACATATTCTCGTAGGTTGATTTCCTCTTTCTCCTCTGATGATGATTCCTTAGTGTTCACAGGTACAATCTGAGTTGATTTTGGCATCTCCACTTTGTTATTGACTTCTTTTCCTTTTCGCAAGGTCATCACTGCTTTGACCTCTCTATGCTGCTGTGGTGAACTAGAACTTGCTTCATTTACTGCTTTAGGATTGGGCACTGGTTAACTTGGGGATTTGCCTTTTTCAACGGTCATGGCCAAAGTTTGAACTGAAGAGGCAAGTTGTCCTACCATTTTCTCAAGGCTTGAAACAGATTGAGCTTGTGAGTTAAAGCTCGCTCTCATCTCATTTAGTAATTCATCAATGGTGCGGTTCTGTTGCTCGATCTTGGAGTTAGTAAGATTTCTGACATTTTGGAATGTCTCATCTCTTGGTTTGGATTGAGAATGGTTTAGATTCTGATTGTATGGTCTAAACGGTGGTTGAGAGGCTTGAGACATTTGAGGAACTGGTGGCATTGGTGGAGGTGGAACTGATGGTCCATTTTGTTCGAATCCTTGAGACCATGAAAAATTAGGGTGATCTCTCCATCCAGGGTTATATGTGTTGGAGTAAGGGTTGTAGTTTGATGATTTTCTCATGACACCTATGGCATTGGCTTGATCTGAATATGAGTCATGGTCATGTGGTTCTGTTGATTTAGCAGTTGTCAAAGATGCTATTTGTCGAGCAAGGCCTTCGACCATTTCACCAATGTTAACCTCATTCACTCCCTTATTTCCCCTGGTATTTCTGAGTGATCGACTTCTTTGTTGGGAATTATCCGATTGCCGCTGGAAGAATTCCCAAATCTCTAATGTGCTTTTAGACATTAACTCTCCTCCATTGGTTGCCATTAGCCATTCTTGCATATGTGGCAATAATCCCTCCAAAAAGTATTAGCATTGGTGCCATTTTTCGTACCCATGATATGGACACTTCAAGAGTAGCCCATTAAATTGCTCCCATGCTTTAAAAAACTGCTCGTCGTCTCTTTGAGTAAACTCTGAAATTTCCCTGCGAATAGCATTGGTTTTATGAATTGGGAAATATTTATTTAAAAATTTAATTACCATTTGTTCCCATGATGTAATGCTATTAGCAGGCAATGTATTAAACCATGAACGAGCTCTATCTTTTAATGAAAATGGGAATAATCTAAGTTTAACATCATCATCTGAAAAATTCTCGTATTTAAAAGTTTGAAAAATAGCATGAAAATCATTCAGATGATTACATGGGTCCTCATTTTCTAGGCCATAGAATGTGGGGAGACAATTTAGCACACTAGGTTTTAATTCAAAACTCCTAGCAGCTATATTTGGATACCTTATGCATGATGTGCTCAAATTAGCTAAAGGACTAAAATAATCCTTAAATGGCCTCTCTTGTGATTCTGGTTGCTGATTTTGCAATTCCATTTCAAGTTTCTTTTGAAAAACAGTGTATTTGTGCGTGCGAAGTATTTTTTCGAAATCGAGATCTAAAGGTTCAAGATTAGGTGATAATGACCTTCGACCACGCATGCAAACAACAAAATAAATGAAAATAAAATAAATAAAAATAAAGAGGAGAGAGAAATTACGATACTAACCTTGTGACGTTATTATAACCTTACTATGAATATACACTCAAGTGCTAAAAAGAAAATACAAGAAATAGATTAACTAAAAATAAAATAAGAAGATAAATTACAACGAAAAATAAAAAATTAAATTACAGAAATATAAAGAAAAGAAAAAAAGAAACAGAATTAAATTACGAGAAAAAGATTTAAAAGAAAACAACAAAAAAATTACTAAAAATAAAATTAATTCTATGAATTAATAAATTAACAAAATAAACAAAAATTACAAAAAAAATAACTCAGAAATTAAATTATAGCAATTTAAAGAAATTATAAAGAAATTAAATTATTGAAATTTAAAAAAATTTAAATTGCCAAAATTAAATTACAGATTCACTTTTTTTTAATTTTTTTAATTTTTTTAATTTTTAAATTTTTTATTATTTTTAAAGAAAGCAATAACAAAAAAATTACTTAAAAAAATAATTCTATGAATTAATTTTACGAATAAATTAAAATAAATTACGAGATAAACAAAACAAATTACAAAGAAAAGTAAAGCAAAAATTAAAGTACAGAAATTCAAAGAAATCACAGAATAAAATTAAATTGTAAAAATTTAAATTACAAAAATTAAATTATAGAATTATTTTTTTATAAGGAAAAGAATACAACAAAACAAAAAAAATTAATTTAACAAATTAAAATAACTTATCTCCCAAATTTTATAACTTGAAATCTATTATAGAATTATAGAATAGATTAATGGTGTGATGTCAAAAAAACAATTAAATTATGTAAATTTTATCCTGAACTTAAAATGTAATTAAGAATGAAATTGTTATAATAAAGACTTGGATATCCTGATCCGCATCAACATGCTATTATAGAAATAGATTAATGGTAAACCACTCTCCAATAAGTGGTGCCAAGGGCTTATCGTACAAATAATAATAACCTCAGACCTACTAGGGTCTTGCGGTTTAACTGTGTTTTAGATCCTGAAAAAAGTCAAAACAACCACAAATATTAGGTTGATTTTAATTATGTGAGACTGAATTAATTTTCTTTTAATGGATAAAAAGAACAATTAAATTAAATTAACTGGTAACTTTATCCTAAATTGTGAATATTAAAATGACGGAATAATTAAGAATGAAATTGTTATAATAAAGCACTTGGATATCCTGGATCTGCATCAACATGCTCCATGGGCTAAATATTCGAAATATTAATACCAAATTAAAAATAACAATGTTAGGGGATTTAACAAAATAATGATTTTTTCCTTTATAAATATACACTTTCTAACACTCAACACTGCCTTTTAGTAACCACTTCCAATAAGTATGGTGGCAAGGGGTGGGATGGGGGTAAAGATGCTTATCGTCCCATTAAGTTTTAACCTTTGTTCTCAAAATAATAATAACCTTGTACTAGAGGCATGCATTCCCCATCTCCGCCCCATTTCATATTTAATTTTTCATATTTTTTCAATAATTATTTATACATTATTTTAATATTTTAAATATTAGAGAATTAAATATTATAATATCATCACCATATTATCAATTGTTTATATTATTGAAAGCAAGAAAATAATATCAAAACTATTTTTATAAATAATAACTAAAAAATTAAAATCAAAACAACCACAAATATTAGAGGGGAAGATCAAATAATAAAATAATTTACTATTAGTTCAAAATTAATTTAAAAAATATTTTGTCATATGTCATTTTTACATGTTGAGACTTCACCTTCAACCCAAAAATTATCTCAAAAAAAAAATTAGCTACTCATATTTTAACTAAGGATAAAAAGAGAAATTTTATTAAAATATAAAGAAACTAAAAGAAGGAGAAGGAATTTTAGAAATCTAAATATATACACCTTTAAAAATGATTTATTTATATAGGTCTCAAATTAATGGGAGAGCCCCTTTTTTAGATACATTGAAGTGAATTGTTACCATCGGATTAAAAACAATTGGATGCTCAGATCTACCATTAGTCATCATCAATGACACATAAGAAACAATACCAAAATATCTCTAGCAATCCAAAAAATCGATATTTACTTCTATTTGCTTTCACATCATAGGTAGTTGCCACATCATCGTTCGTCCTACTAATAAATAAGTCAAATATATCATAAATAATAATAAAAAGAAATGATTATTCGCTGAAGATCCATTTTACTTAATTTTATCAATTTCATATAAAGAATGATGATAATAAAACTCTAATTGTGAAGAATAGTGGCCATAACCATTATCCCATGTCAGAAACTAGACTTTTTCCTTTAATGCTCCTCTTAAGATTTTCAATTTCATATAAAGAATGTCCCGAGTCCAAATATGATATCCGTTTTGCTTCTTTTATTACATCACATGATCACTCGTTAATTTGTGAAACGATCGTAATGCCCAAAAATTACAAAATACATAAAATACATAATTATAATAAAACACATGTAATTAAATAACAAAATACTTAAATAAATAAAAATAACAATGTTAGTGAGATTTAAAATGTAAAATTACTAATCATGATTTTTTCTCCAAATTTATAAATATACACTTTCTTAACACTAGCATCAACACTACTATTAAAGTATAAAGTTTTCTTTTCCATCAACACATCAGCAAGAACATCAAAAGTATGTGGACATGGAACATAGATAAACCTATGAAGTGAAGGATAATGATTAATTAAAAAGCAAATATTATCAAAGATATTTAATGATTAATTAAAAAGCAAATATTACTTAGTCATACTAATATAAAAATAATTTAGAATAAATTTCATGTTATAGAAGGTACCTCACAATTCGACTCGGCAATTTCCATGATTCATCAATGAAATGTGCTGTGATGGCCATAAATCCCCTTTTTTGATTATTAAAGTCCATTCAATGTTTGTCCATTTCCAAAAGTTATTGTTTTAACACCTAGAGATGGCAATGGGGTGGGATGGGGGTAAAGATGCTTACCTCATTTCCCATCCCATTAGAAGTTTTAACCTTTGTTCTCTAATAAATTTAGTGGGGTAGAGATGGTGAATCCCTATATGAGGCATGCATTCCCCATCTCCGCCCCATTTCCTATTTACTTTTTCATAGTTTTTCAATAAATATGTATACATAATTTTAATAAATAAAAAATTAGAGACTTAAATAAAATAAAATCATCACCATATTATCCATTGTTTATATTATTGAAAGCACTTCAAAATTTTAAAATAATATCAAAACTACAAAATGTTTAGATAAATAATAACTAAAAAAATTAAAATTACCACAATCCTGTGGGTTTATCCTCTTTCTATGCTATTTATATAGCCTATAGTTGTTACTTTAATCCTGCAATATCAAATAATAAAATTAATGACTATTAGTTCACTACAAATTTATTTAAAAAAATATTTTGTCATATGTCATTTTTAAACACTTGTAATAAATAAGATGATTAATCTGATTCAAATAAAAAATTATCTCATCAAGCTACAATACAATAAAAATATTACTCAACTACGAACTATTTTCAACTTCAAAAATTAAAAATTTTTGCATCTATTTTTTTGTAAAAGAACCAGAACTAGAACATGATAATATAAACAAACTCACATATGAACAATAGTTTGCTAAAACCAAATAAAAATCGAATAGAATTAAATATATACACCTTTAATGCAAATTATTTATTTATATAGCGTACCTTTAATGTCTGCCCATAACTAATTTTGAGCATACATTAAAGCCTCCAATGTTTTATAGTGTAATCTGTTATGATGTGGAATCACAAATCTACCATTAGTACTAAAAGCGGACTCAGAAACAACTATAGAAACAAGATTGACCAAAATATCTCTAGCAATAGCATAAAAATAGGATATTTACTTCTATTTGCTTTCCACCAAGCCAATATATCAAAGTTAGGAGACCTAGGTAAGACTGGTTCCTCTAAATAATGGTTCAGCTCTGACTTAACATTGTCATCACTAGAGGTACTACTAATAAATAAGTCAAATGATTTTGTTAAACAAGATCTCTTGTCAACTTAAATGTTTACTTTGTTTTACTTCAAATCATAAAGATCCAACTTTTAGAAAGTGAATATATTTTTTATATATTGTAAAAAGTTCTTTCCCTTTCCTTTTAAACTAATTCTAATTGAGAAGATGAAGAAATTGTAGATTAATAAACTTCTTCTCTTTTACATTATTTGTTTATCTTCAAGACTCGAGCTGATCCTAGTTATACTAATTTTCAGGCCAAGTCTATTTCTCTGGACTAGATCCTAGTCGTTGTAAGTGCTTTTCAAAAACAAGTTCTAAATCTTAAAATCACATTTTATGCTTTTCAAGTGATAAAAATTTTATCAATTTCATATAAAGAATGATGATGGTATTTTTTTGGAAAGTAAAACTCCAATAACTTCACCTCGAACCTTGGATCTAGAATAGTGGCCATAACCATTATCCCATGAATCACATTCCAATATTTGTCAAATTTTGCTACCATATATGATGCCATATCTTTTATTACATCACATGGAGAAATAAGCCACTCTAAAATCAATAGCCTAATTTGACAAATCTTTGAAAAGTAAAGGTTGGATGTAAGATACTGGGTACCAAAAAATTACAAATCTCTTTGGCCAACACCCAATCTTTTTCAAAAGGTAAATATTTATATTGGGACTCCTATCACTCTAAAATCAATAGCCTAATTTGACAAATCTTTGAAAAGTAAAGGTTGGATGTAAGATACTGGGTACCAAAAAATTACAAATCTCTTTGGCCAACACCCAATTTTGTCTCTCCTTATTATTTACTGAATAAATGTTAGATTTTATTATAGGAGTTAGAGTTGGAAGTATGGATTCCTCCCATTTTAATGATTATTTACTCATTTAAAGAAGGGAGTGAGAGTCCCACTCCATAAGTCCCACTCATTTTTAGAGTGAAAAGAGGGATTCCTACTCCCGTCCTACTCCTATCTCTTACTTTTTTACCCATCCCATATTAGATATAATATAATTATATTTATTGAAATAAAATAGCGTTACATTTATTTAATAATAATCTCATATTTATTTAGATAATTTATTATATTATTTAATAAATTAAATTTATAAAAAGAATAATACTATAACTTATTTAAAAATAATATTATTATATTAATATAGAATTATTTATTTAAAAATAATACTATTACATAATACTAATATTATAATAATAAATATTTTATTATAAGAAAATATAAATTTTGCACTATATCATTAATAATAATATTTCATTTATGATGCTCTTATCAATAATTCTTAATTTACAAAATTAAAATAAAAATTATGATTTGTATAATTAAGAACATTTATCATTATTATTAACATATAAAATTAAAATTAGTTAAAAAAAGTCCATTTTATAAATATATTTTTTATTCACTTTACAATTAAAAAATCTAATTCTTCAAATAAAAATAAAAGAGTAATTTAAAATAATTGACTCTCAATCCAAAATAAAGAAAACATATAAATGAGATTTTGATTCTCACTCCACTCTCCCACTCTAGTATAAGTAACAATTTACTCTCATTCTCAATCGACTCTTCAAATCCCAAATTTTCATTTCTCAAATTCCCATGACAATGTGACAAGCAAATGCTACCTATAGATATTTGATTTAAATATCATACAACCAGGGGCGAAAGTTGAAAACTTTGGCTATAGGGGCAGTGAATAATGTAAAAAAAATGAAAATAAGATCATCAAATAAAATTAAATGACACAATATAGAAATAAGTTTAAAAAATATATTTTTGAATCCAATATTAAGTTAGAGAAGAGAATAATGACATGCTACTGTCTTTAAGAAAAGATAAATTATAATAAAATTATAATAATAGTAGGATTTGGGTATTATGAGGGATTAGAATATGCATTTATGGTAAAAGTAAAATATAAGGGACTAAAAATATATACATATACCATGATAGTGCAATGAAATATTCTAATTAATTTAATGATATTTTTTAAATTTCTATTATAATTTAGGAGATATCATGTATATTTTTTAAAAATTTACATTTTTACAAGGGCCATGACCTACTACATTCTCTAGTAAGTTTCGCCTACATACGACTCCTTCATTTGGTTATCATACTTTCTCATTTTATTATCGAGGTTAAAGGTTTGAATAGCATTACTTCTGCACTAATACTAATTGACTTTTATCTAATATATTTTAAATTTTATTATGTGAGAGATTTCATAAAGTAATGTTTCCTATTCAATTAAGCACCTAAAAAATGAAAGAGAGTTGAATTTTAATATCTACACACAAAATTGAAAATTTGTGTGTCAGTTACTAAAAGCATTATTAAAAAACCTCTTCAAATAAAATTTTATTACTTATCTAAAGAGCCACATCAATATTTAAAACTCGAAAAATACTTCAATTAAAATTTTTTAAATAAGAAATGATTATCTCTCTTCAAATTTGGAGAGTTGTTTTGTCCCTCTTCAATTCATGTTTTATTACATTTTATTGAATAAAGAAAAAGAAGTGCTTTTATTGCTATTGGCTTTTCCTTTAAAAAAATTAATTATTTGATTAAAATAATATTAATTTATTTCTATTTTTATTTGAAGAGTCATTTAGAGAACAACATATTTTTTTTAATTATTTATTTCTCACATAAATAAATAAATAGATATTTGAAGAGTAAAATTTGTAGAGTTTTTCGAGATGCTCTAAGTCCTAAGAAGTCTAATATGCACTAAAAATTTGAAATCACAAGATTTTACATATTTATTCCATGAATCTAACGTTTCATTTTTAAACTTGCTAGTCTCACAATTCAAATCATAAGTTTAACATATCGTTCAATAATTTTTTCAAAGAAGTCAACCGGATTTTCTCTCGTTCTTCAATATGTCTCAGCCTCTCAGGGAAAGAAAGATCATAATCTTTTAAAAGACAACAAGAAATGCAGTTGAAAGATTGAATTTGAAACCACACTATAAAATTGATTACTCACCCCTAATACATTTCAAGGGAAAAAGAAAGAAAAGAGAGAGAGAGATATGAAGTAACGTATAGATGGGGAACATCCAGCGAAAAAGAAGCTTTCCAGATTTAATTTTTTGATTCAATAGTTATATTCCCTTCCTTAGATTTTGGAGTAATATGCGTTATCAAAATTAGTTATCACCTGAACCAGATGTCTTCTACTTTTAGAAAGCTGAAGGAAGTCCAACGTAAAAGCAATACTTGTCTAATTAACGGTATCTTCTCTTGGACAAGACTTTTAAGTAAATCATATATAATATACTTGATTATGTCTATAAAATATAGTCCTTCAAAATCAAAGATACATTTGTCAAAAGGTATGTTTACAAAGGGTTGTAATGGTGAGGACTCTTATTCAATTTCATAATTCCAAATCCATTATGTCAACTATCGTCAATAATGCACCAGCAATGGAGCTTAAGAATTTCTAATAATTAATAAACATTAACGCATATATATATATATATATATATATATATTAAGTGGAGTATTAAATAATAACAACTTTAGGGTAAGAAAATTGAAAAAGGAGCTGTCTTCCTGTTGAAGAGGGACCGACCTTGAACTCCCAAACATGTGGCATTAATGGCTTTATTGACAGGATCTGACATGGCAATTTGGCAAAATTAAGCATCCATGATACGTGTTTCTTAACATCTTAAGCTGTCGTCAATTCGATTCCTTCTTCTTGTCTGATCTTAGCTAGCTAGCTGTCCAATTGTGAATTTATTGGTTGTTGTTCGTGGGCTAGCTGGCATTACTTGCACTTGAGCTGTCTTCAATAATACTTCCATTGACGCGCATAAAAACCTTTTCTGCATAAGTTTTATCGCAGCTCTAGTAAGAGACCAAATGGCTCTTTTAATCTAATATGTAGACATGCATATATGTCAATTGATTATTGATTGAATTACACAAGGCAATGAGTCCACATAAAAAAATGCGGCAACTTATTACATAAATTAAAGATTGTCCTTTATAGAGTCCATGTATCTGTGATGATAATATGAGAACTGTCCACACTTGACTGCCCACTCCAAATTCCAATTGAGTGCAGAAAATCATAATTGATTGGGATTCTTAAAGACTATTGAGTTATTTATTCCTGCCATGTACATGCAAACAAGTGATCAACGGAGTACTCGTATCTTACATACATGATTTCCAAGTAAAGCTACATTCATGCGGCAACTAATTATTCTAGGAGTAGTACCTCTTTTGTTCGTTTGTTTATTAACCATTCTTAGAGCTCGTATAAAGTTTAAGAAAACTCTTTAAAATTAAATTTTTTTTTGGAATTTTTGAATTTCAATAAAACATACTTGCTCCATTTTGGTCTAGTGGTGGGTTTGCCCTCACAAAATAAAGTAAATAAATTCAGGCGTTGTGGAGACTCAATTAATTATTATTATTATTTTTAAGAAATAAATGTGAGTAGAGTAAATATTTTCTCAATCAACTATTAATTAAAATAAATATCCATGAACTTCTAAATTATACTATAAATGAATGTATTTTAATTAGATTGGAGTCGTTGATGGTGAATTACTAATTCTAACACTACCATCATTCTCTGATCTCTTTTGTCGTTGCTTTTTAAATCTTTCATTATTGATAAACGAAAACTTTTGTTCAGTTGGTCCAACATCAGTATCTGAGTCCTCAACTCTATTTTCTAGGCATCTCACTTTAAAATATAGACTATTATGGCAAGCGTATGCCTATTTTGATTTGTATTTAACAAGACCAAGATGGTGATGTATCCAAAAATCTTATCGGCGATAGCATATTAACTATTTCTTACGTGAAGGGCTGAAAGCTGGCGTTGGATTGAATAAGTGCTTCATCATATTTGTTTCTTGCTATCATAATAAATGGAGTTATGATGTATATGGGGTCTGAGATTGACTTTACTGATGTTAAATAAAATGGTAGCTCTCATATAAAAGTTTATAGCTGTGTGGTAAACACTGCTAATTGAAAATTGAAAGTATATTTAGAAAAAAATGAATCTAAAGTTTTTCTCAAAAGTATATCACTGATTAGGGTCCAACTATTGTATTTTAAAGATACCATATTTCATAGCCTAACACATGTCGGGTGGTTAGAAAGTAAAAGTAGGTGAATAAAATATGATGGTTCAACAATAATCAAATGAGGCAAGGTACGTAATCTAACCTGTTAAGTGATATATAATTTTAGTAAATTATATAAGGTGGGTTCTTAAAAATTAAATTTATTTTATTTTTTACTTAAGTTAGTAATTTAAGTTTCTTCCATTGATCCAAATTTAATTATTAAACTAAATAGATGGTCAGGAAATCATTTTTCTTTCCAACAAAAAAGTAAGAGTAGTTTAGGCTTTCAATAAGGTTGGTAAAATAGCCTGAGCACTTACATAGATTGAGTCTGCATAAGGGATTAACCAGAGCTTTTTAATTTATAAATAAAAAATATATTAAATTAAAAAAGTTCAAAATATTAAATTAATAATTTATTTATAATAGTATTTGTGATTTATTATATTGTGTTGTTAATATTCTGTGTATTACACTATTATTTTGTATGTATTAATTTAAAATTTTTACTAAAAATTTATTTTAAAATTAATAAAAACCTAAACCCAACCTGCCTAACTTTGAATAGGCTTTTCCCGTAATTTGGCAATCAGATTTTTCAAAAACAAGTTTTTAAGAAAAAAAAAAAATTGTTGGGTTTTGAAGCCCACCTGCCAAAGCGCCGTAGCCCAATTGTTGGACAACTAAGTCAGTCATTCATGTGCCGTAAAACAAGGTTTAAGGCATGGAGTAACAAAGAGAATAAAAAACAGATGTAAATTTTTTTTTTTTTACAAAAGTTTTTTTGATATTTTGGAATAAACGATAAATGAATGATAGCTAATTTTGTTTTCGACGTGCGTGTTAACTAGAATTAAAATATCGTGATAATTTTAATTCAGTAATTAACATTATTCCATAAAACTTCTTCAATATTGTACCTTTTAGTAGCTTTGTATGCAGATAAAAAGTTTATAATTAAATAAAAGCTATAAAGAGATCTCCTGAGGTTAAATTCAATAGTGCCACTCTCGAAATAATGTTTTAGTGTTGGAATTCGGTCCAGCAGATTGTTCCTGCGCCTACAACTAGTTCTGGGTTCGTTTTGAAAGAACGATGTATTGTTACTTTCAATAAGCTTTATTTCGGGTTGGAATTCATCCATATCCGTGTAATCATTAAACCTGTTTGAAATTAACATATATTTGTGCAACAGTTATTACTTGAAACAAAACTGTTGTTACTAGTAACAAAATATTTGTTACTGATAATGGAAAATAACAACTGTATTGCAATCTAAGAGGGACTCATTGTTTTCTGAAAAATGAAATTACATTTTAAATGACCACTAGATTGACATAATTATAATTTGGATATTTTACTCTTATGATACAATAACGCTAAAATTTTTAACAGAATTGTATGCTTCGTGACGTAATAATTTAGAAATTTAGTGTAAGGCCATAATAAGTAACATTTTTAATTTGAACATACGCTTTCAAAAATAAATTTCATCTGTAATCTTATATCAAACATGAAAAAAAAAAAAAAAAAGTCTGTATCATGTTATGAAATCAACATTTTTGAATCCTAAAATTAGCTAAAAATATGATAAATGGTCCCAGCCAGAACTTGTTAAAAATAGCATATAAATGATAAGTTTGTTCTTCTTAGGGTGAGAACTACCACTTAAAGAGTATTTTTTTATGAATAAATATTGATGATTTTTATTAAACTCTTCAGAGCTTATTTATAGCTTCAAAACAAAATAATACTCACTGCTAAGTAGCCATATAAAAAGGACAAACAAATTAACAACTTTGCTAAAATAATGAAACAAATAAACAACCATCTAAGACATGGAATCTCCACCAAATCAGCAATGATTTTGACACAATAAACAATCGTTGCTGTGCTTAAAAAGTGAACTCCAAATATTCAAATCAATGCCCCTCCCTTCACGTTGTATTACTCATGCATGGCGAGCATGTGCCCATTCGTATCCCTCTAGCATGATGTTAGGCTTGGATGCTCTAATGGACTTACGCAACTTCTTTTCAAAAAAATTCCGCATTACCAGGATTAAATAAATGATAGTTCAAATTTAACAATTATTCCGTCATGCAACGGGCCAGTTTTAACAATCAAAGAATCAAACTGCATCAATGGTAACTAAGTGTAAGGAAAATATTTGCCAAAAAGGCAAAAATACTTTTTGAGTTGTGAGAAAGCACCACAGCAGCAATCGGATCAGCAGCTTAGGCGACGAAATACTGGCAGGTTTGCGCAGCAGTGGCAGAAGGCAGCACCAGGTTCGCTGACAGTGAGCAGAAGTAAGAAGCCAGCAGCTTCATCCGATAAAGCAGGCCGTCGACAGCAGGTTCAACGGCGGCAATGAGCAGAACCAGCAGCTTCGGCCAATGCAACAGGTAGGTCGTCGGCGGCAGCAGCATCATCTTAAGCAGGAATTTGATTTTCGATTGTTTAGGAGTGAGTTGAGAATTGATTTTGATTTTAGATCTAAGGTTTGATTTGTTTGAAAAATATGCTCTTTAAAAGCATATAAGTTTATTTAATTGTAATAAATATTTTTTCTGATCAATAAAACATTGAGGTATTTTATTTAAATATTTTATTTACATTAATTTTTTAGTAAAGCCCATTTAATCATATTAAAGTCTATTTAATCATATTATATGTATTTATGTGATCATTATGTGGATTTACAGAAGATATAAATACAAGTTATCTTATTATTTAATAAATTAAGTTCGCAGTTGATAAATAAAGTTGGACACTTTATTTAGGTATAAACTATAATAAATTCATTGAATGATTTGTCTTAATCATGTATGAATTTATTGATGTAGTACGATTACATTGAACAGGATCACATATGAGATTTAATTAACTTTATAATAACTGTCAAACTTATTAAATCTCATAGGCATTGATTTTACTGTAACCTTAATCTTGAGTTAGTTATAATTTCATAATTGTGGTTGTCATTCCATTTGAGTTACCAATAGGTATAACACATACTTGTTGTCAAGATTACTCGTTATCTTAGTGGGAGCAATTATAAGTATTGAAGTTATAGATTAACAATATGGAATTTGTACAACACATCTCTTGATAGGTTTTTGGTACTTGATCATAGAATTCTCTAGCTAGAGAGTGTTAACATATTTAATATGTTGAAAATGATCATTAGAGGAAACCAGTAAGTATCAAAGAATAAGATATTATTAAATTTATTGGACAGTTGAGATATCAATTTAATTAACGATGTGGTGCAAAAGATTGTACAGTAAAGAGATCAATGTGGCTTGGGACGAATTATTATTCGAGAATACAATTATGCAGGTCAGTTCCAATCTTATAGTGGAATAGAATTGAAATGAAATAATTAAGTTAGTTTAATTACAATCTTAATTATTGTAATCACTATTGTATGTTCCCAAATAATTCCCGAGTTAGCTCATTTAATTGACCACACCACTACTGGACTCAAAAATAATAAAAGTGACATATTAGGTAACAAACCTAAATATAATATTTATTAAGCCCTATGTGTTATATTTATGTGTAAATGGGGCCTTGTAATATTTTACAAGGTGGGCCCCAAAGTTGTTACACTTTATCTTTACTTTTACGTAGTGGTGAGGAAAAATATTAAATTTAATATATTTAATATTTTGAATTATTATATGATAAGAATAATATAGATTAAAATTTTAACTAAGGAAATATTATATATAAGTATTCTTTTCTCTTAAAAAAGAGAGAGATGCCTTTTGAAAAAAAGACTGAAGAAAAGGAAGCCAGTGATTTTTGGAAGTGGTGAAACGAATGCCCACACGTTCAGTGCAGATCAAACTTGAGTCATAACCCGGAAGATCGTTTGGTGGCGGATTTATTGTTTGGTGTCGTTCATCTTCTCAGATTATCGAGGTATGATTTTCAGGATTACGAATTTTTTATATATTATATGAGATCGATCCAAAAATATTTTTTATGAGAAAAATTATGATTTTTCACCAACATGATTTGGGAGAGAGGCCCTGATGAATTGATACGAGTAATACGTGTGTGCCGGTGAATGTTAAGTTTTTTATATAACCAATTAAGTTATGACATGTGTACAACGTTAATAAAATTACTAAATATCTTGATTTTTAAGTTCTATGATTTAAACAAATTACCAAATTGCTATACTTTCTTTTTTTCAGTTCTATTATTTAAACCAGTATCTTAGTTTCTTTTTTTTTTTAGATTTAAAATCGACCTCTGATGTGGTTCAGCTTTCTTCGGTGTATCATGTTTTTTGTCCACTCCTCGTAAAATCAGTAGAAATTTATGAGTAAGCGAGAGTGCTTGAGAAAGAAGAGTTCATGTCGCTCCAACAAGCGAAAGGGGAGACATTAGGTTGCTGTTTTATTACTTCAACAAAAATGACATCTCCGCTTTCCATTAAGCCTTTTCGGTTACGATAAAATCTATATTGTAACTGCTGTATGTGTATCCAATAAATGTACCTTAATAAGTTTGATTTCAAACTTATTTCTTAAAGGATTAGGTTTTAGGACAAAACTATGGTGCAACTGCTTTTATCTTTTGACCCTCTATTTTTACTTTTATCAATAATTTATTTATAAATTTATGATAATTTAATTTTTATTCTCTTTTCTTCTCTTTTATGTTCAAGTATTCGATTTTTTTTATTTAGATAATTAATCAATCATTAGTCATTAATTCTTTTTAAATAAAATATAATTAATCAATAAATTACTTCAATTATTTTCACATCATAACCAAGACAAAATGCAACAATTTGAATTGAATATTTAGATAGCAATTGTAAGGCTGTTGAATAAATTAAAATAACAAATTAAATTTTATTAGCTATAAGTGATTGATATTAAAATGATTTATATCTATGGATAAAGATTAAATTTTGTTATTTTTAAATAACTAATAACTTTGAAATTAAATTGTATTGTAGTTATTTTTTATTTAAAGTCCAATCTACATATATTTTAAAGTAGCGATTAAAGTGTAAGGAAATAAGATAAAATATATAAAACAATTTTTATAATTATTTATTTAATATTTTATTTTAGTAATGTCATGCTAATTTTATTTTCTAAACTAATTTATTAACTGAATCTTAATATGAATCCATCACTTATCTCACTTCTTAAATTAAAAAATATTGATGTTTAGTTTTATTTTGAATTTTTTAACTTGAGACAGCCTAGCCATTTCTTAATTGTTTAATTATCTAAAAATTTTAAACAATTAGATTTATGTGTTACAATTTTGAAACTTTTGATTTTAAAGAATTTTAGCATACAACAGGGGGTGTAGCATTAACTACCAAACTATAGCATCCTAACCATTAAATCTACTATTAGTTTAAATCTAATGGTGACACCACAAGAAGACAATAGAGCGAGTATCGTGTAATAGGTGCATAGTAAATGGATCATTTTAGTTTTAAGGTATAAGTTTTGCAATCCCAAATCTTTAGATTAGATAAATTAAGTGTTCTCTAATCTAATATTCAAAAAAACTAATTTTTTAAATTTTATGGTGACTTTATTTAAAATATACATTGCTGTGCTAAGAGCCTTGCCCAAAAAAGTCAATAATAAATCAGAATGGGCATTGTAGATATTGTCATGTTCATTAATGTCCTATTTTGTTCTTTCAATAATGCCATTTTGTTGAGGTGCATAAGGCATTGTATTTACATGTTTTATGCCATGTTCTTTACAAAAATTTTGAAAAGATCTAAAGTATATTTCTCACTGTTAACATATACATGTTTTGTTTATTGATTTTGATGATAACAAACAATTAATCTCTGTTGATAATGTTTGCTGAAAATTTAGATATTTTTCTTAAAAGTTAAAACTCTCTGCATGTGTTTACAAACCTTAGAGAAATTTGGAACATTTTGCACAAAAATATGATTTTTTGGATATAATCAGCAAACCGTTAATTTTAACAGTTTATTGATAAAATGCAGAGAGATTGTTTTCTAAGAACTTCAACAAATCAAACACTAGAATTAAAACGGCTAACCGTTAACATTTAACGACTAACAGATAATATCCAGATTATCTTATTTTGTTAATATTTTACCGTTTAAAGTAAACCGGTTAAGCTTTCTGTTTTATGAGTTGCTGGAAATTAACGGTACACCGTTAACATATAACGGCCAACCGATAATATCCAGACTGACATTCCTATTAGTCTTTAACCGTTTAGCAAAAATGGATAGAGGATTTTTGTTATACAAGTTCCTGGATTTTAACGGCAAAAGAGCAATTTTTAACGATCAACCGATAATTGAAATCAAGGCCAACGGTAACATTGACCAATGAAAACGGTTATCCGTTAACGACTGACGGTAATCCGTTTTGTGTTAAAAAGGTTGAATAACAACTATTTTTTGGCTTCAACTATAAATAAATTCATCCAAGTCAAATCATTGGACAACAACAACATATCTACTGAGCATATTCACAGATATACAAATCCACATTGAGCTTAAGAATAATTTCTTTCTTACTTCATCTACTCACACATTGGACATTGGGCATTAATTTGTAATTTTAAAAATTGTGTGAGAGAAAAATCAAATTTGTGATCTTTGTTTTTTAGTGATTGTAAGTGTTGGAATACACTTAGATTAAGAGACTAAAAAAATCTCTTATTGTAAAGGTTTATTGACACCTTGGAAGTCAATTGTAAAACTTTGAAGCCTTGGAGGGTTGCTTAGCAGAATTCTCAAGCTCGGTGTGCTTGGAGGCATAGACGTAGGCGGGGATAGCCGAATCACGTAAAAATTATTGTGTTTGATCTCTCTTACTCTATCTCTCTAGTTTTATCGTTCATTTATTTATTTATCTCAAATTTAATTGCTTAATTTATATCATTTTTAATCTTTTATTTTCTGAAATTTCAAAAACCCAATTCAACCCCCTTTCGGGTTATCTAGTTAGTATTTTACTCACCTCGATCATTGTTTAAAGATTTAAGCTCTTTATCGAATTAAGTCCTTAACTCCTTTTTATATTCTTTGAATTTTTCTGGTACCTCAAATTTATGTTGAATAAAATACACATACTTAAGAGTAATCATCAATAAAAGTAATAAAATATTTCATTTTTCTATATATTTTTACTCATAAAAAGCCATTAGGTGTCGATATGAATTCCTACTAACAATTTAGATAAATGCCAATGTTTAGTAAATGATCTTTTAGATAATTTTTTTATATGCAGGTTGTCATATTTTAAAAACTATATCCTACATATTAAGTTTTGTACCTTTTTTATGCATTCTTTTTATTTTATCTTTGTTTACATATCCTAATTTAAGATGCCAAACATATGAATCAATTTTATTAAATCTAGACTCAAGCACAGAAGAAGAATTGACTATTTTATTACAATCATCAATTGCAATATTATACATGCCACCTATCTGATTATCTCTTATATCAACTCAATGTTTTCTTCCAAGAATCACCTTTTTAGATTTGAACCTAGACTCAAATCCATTTTTATCCAACTCAGATACTGACATAAGATTACGCCTAATACCTAGTGCATATAATACATCACTTATTTCAATATTAGACCTGTCATTACATAATTTGTAACTCCCAACAACCAAACATATTATTGTCTATATCATTTCCCATAGATAATCAACGTCCTCTAGGTATTAGCTCTTTAAACGTGAGTAAGCCATCTTTAGTTTTGTCATATGATGAGCAGCTCTACAATTTATCCACAATTATTCAAACTAGGCTCCATTATCAGAACTTCTGAGAGAGTAGGAGTAAGTCTTTCATTATTTGCTCAACTTTATCAACCATTTTGATCTTGGGCCAATCTTTTTTAAAATGTTCAACTAGGCAACATTTGAAACTGTTAACATATACATATTTTGCTTATTGATTTTAATGATAACAAATAATTAATCTCTTTTGATAATGTTGTTGGAAATTTAGATATTTTCTTAAAAGTCAAAACTCTCTGCATGTGTTTACAAGCCTTAGAGAAATTAGAACATTTTGTATAAAAATATGATTTTCTGGGTATAGTCGGTAAATCGTTAATTTTAACGGGTAACCAATAAAATGCAGAGAGGTTTTTTTCTAAAAACTTCAACCAAGTGTTTTATAACTCACTTAAAATCAAACACTAGAATTAAACGGCTAACCGTTTAGGGTAAAACTTAACCTTCATGCTCAGAAAAAGGGGTATTCTGTTAAGCCTTAACCGGTAAGTCTCTAAGCTTACTAAGAGTAAACAGTAAACTATTAATTTTAACGGTTAACTGATAATGATCAAACCGGCACCATGTGTTAACCTTTTACTATTTAAAGGAAACTAATCAAGCATTCTGTTTTATAAAGTTGCTAGAAATTAACGGCAAACCGTTAACATATAACGACTAACCGATAATATCCAGATCTTTATATTTTGTTAATCCTTTACAATTTAAAGAAAACCGATTAAGCATTTTGTTTTATAAGGTTGCTAGAATTTAACGGCTAACCGTTAATATATAACGGCTAACCGATAATAACCAGACTAAAATTCTTTGTTAATCTTTAATCGTTTACCTAAAACGGATAGAAGATTTTTGTTGTGTAGGTCTCTAGATGTTAATGGCGAGAGAGCAATTACAAACGGTCAACCATTAATTTGAAATCAAGCCGAACGGTAACATTGACCAAAGAAAAATAGTTATCCATTAATGGCTAATGGTAATCCGTTTTCTGTCAACAAGGATGAATAACGACTCATTTTTAGCTCCAACTATAAATAAACTCATCCAAATCAAATCAAACATAGATAACAACATAACTACTCAACATATACATGAATATACGATCTACATTGAGCTTTAAATAGATTTTTTCTTCATCTATTCACACATTGGGTATTGATTTGTAATCTTAAAAAATTGTGTGAAAGAAAAATCAATTTGTAAACTTTGTTTTGAGTGATTGTGAGTATTGAGATACACTTAGATTAAGAGATTGAGAAAAATCTCTTTTTGTAAAGGTTTATTGACACCTTAGAAGTCAATTGTAAAATTTTGAAGTCTTGGAGACTTGCTCAGTGGAATCCTCAAGCTCGGTGTGCTTAAAGGCGTGGACGTAGGCGGGGATAGCCGAACCACGTAAAAATAACTGTGTTTGATCTCTCTTACTCCATCCTTTTATTTTTATTGTTCATTTATTTATTTATCTCAAATTTAATTGCTTAATTTATATCATTTTGAGTCTTTAATTTGCTAGAATATTAAAAACCCAATTCACCCCCCTCTTGGGTTGTCTAGTTAATATTTCAGAAACATTTAATACTTTTTTGTGGCCATTATCTTTCTTCATTCCTTTCTTGTAGTTCTTAAATCTCTTAAAAAGCTATTGAGTACTATAGAATGCATATTATAAAGGATAAAATTATCATTTAATACTCCAAATCTCACTAAAATTTTCTCATGTATATGTTTAAATCATCAAAGCTTTTACTATGTGTATTTTACTATAATTTAATTATTTTATGTATTTGAAGGATATTTTCGATATTTCACAACAAATGAGAAATTGAATAGTAAAAAGAATAGCATGTTTTAATTCAAAAAGGTTAAAAACCTTAAGAGGAGATAAAGGGATATTCGATACTATTTACGTATATTGTGCTATTCACAATATGACACTATTCACAAGTATCATACTATTTATATACACAATGCAATAATGTGGCAATATCCCATTGGATTGATAATATGGCAATGATTAATTTTGTAGCATTGATGGAGGATATGACAGGATGCTATTGAACTAAAATACTAATATTGTATTGATTGATAATGTGACAACATCTTATTGAACTGAAAGGCTAATGTAGTGTTGGATGATATATTCTAACCAATCAAAACTTACCACATGGCGTAATCCTTGAAATACTATCTAAGTAGTCTAAGAGGGGTGAATTAGGTATTTAAAAACTTTAAGTCAATTTGAACTAAATTTAAATTAAAAAAGATAATCAAATATGAAATAAACAAGCTTAAATATAATCAAAGATAGAAAATAGAGTAAGAGAGAAACAAACACAGGATTTGTACGTGGTTCGGTCAACCTTGCCTATGTCTACACCATTAAGCACACCGGATTTAAGTATTCCACTATCCAAACCTTGTAGACTCTAAGAATTACATTTGATTTCTAAGGTGTCAATGGACCTTTATAATTCGAGATTATACCTGTTGTGCAAATTTTAATGAACTCGCAAGCGCATGAATCTATTGTAGAATAGATTAATGGTGACGAGTGTCGATCCCACGAGGAGGTTGATTTTAATTATATGCAGAATTAATTTTTTTTTAATGGGAACAATTAAATTATGGTAATTTTGTCCTAAATTGTTGAATTAAAATGGTGGGAATAATTAAAAATGAAATTATTATAATAAAGCACTTGGGTATTCGGATCCGCATCAACATGCTCCATGGGCTAAATATTCCATATTAATACCAATTAAATCATAAGGGGGGATTCCAATACTAACCTTGTGACGTTGTTATAACCGTACTATAAACATACACTCAAGTGCTAAAAAGAAAATACAAGAAATAAATTAACTAAAAATAAAATAAGAAGATAAATTACAACGAAAAATAAAAAATTAAATTACATAAATATAAAGAAGAGAAAAAGAAACAAAATTAAATTACAGGAAAAAAAATTATTTAAAAAATTTAATTCTATGGAATAATAAATTAACAGAATAAATAAAAATTACAAAGAAAAATAACTCAGAAATTAAATTATTGAAATTTAAAGAAATTTAAATTACCAAAATTAAATTACAGATTCACTTTTTTTTTAATTTTTTTATATTTTTTAATTTTTTAATTTGTTTGTTATAATATTTAAGGAAAGCAAAAAAAATTACTTAAAAAAAACTAATTCTATGAATTAATTCTACGAATAAATTAAAATAAATTACAAGATAAACAAAACAAATTACAAAGAAAAGTAAAACAAAAATTAAAGTACAGAAATTTAAAGAAATCACACAATAAAATTAAATTACAAAAATTTAAATTACAGAAATTAAATTACAAAAATTAAATTGCAAAAATTTAAATTACAAAAATTAAATTATAGAATTATTTTTTTATAAGGAAAAAATACAGGAAAACAAAAAAAAATTAATTCAACAAATTAAAATAACTTACCTCCCTGCAAGAATCTGCGCCAAAACTTGTTGTGCAAATTTTAATGAACTCATGTCCACGAATCTATTGTAGAATAGATTAATGGTGACGAGTGTCGATCCCACGAGGAGGTTGATTTTAATTATATGCAGAATTAATTTTCTTTTTAATGAGAACAATTAAATTATGGTAATTTTGTAATAAATTGTTGAATTAAAATGGTGGGAATAATTAAAAATGAAATTGTTATAATAAAGCACTTGGGTATCCGGATCCGCATCAACATGCTCCATGGGCTAAATATTCCATATTAATACCAATTAAATCATAAGGGGGGATTCCACACCTCATGAACCACTCTCCAATAAGTATGGTGCCAAGGGCTTATCGTGCCAAATAATAATAACCTTGTACTTTAGGGTCTTAGGTTTAACTGCGTGGTGAACTAGATAAGACTATTATTATTTGTCGACGAAAAGTCAAAACAACCACAAATATTAGAGGGGAAAAGAAAGTAAATTTACCAAATTAAACCCATGGAACATGTTGAGACTTCACCTTCAACCCAAGCTTAAAAGGAAATTAGCTACTCATATTTTAACTAGGGATAAAAAGAGAATTTTATTAAAATACAAAGATACAAGAAGGAGAAGGAATTTCAGAAATCTAAGCTTAAAAATGAATTCAAGGATGCCAATTAAGGGGGGGAGAGCCCCCTTTTTATAGATACATTGAGTGAATCGTGACCATCGGATTAAAAACAATTCGGATGCTCAGGATTGCGCCACGTCATCAGTCAACAGTCAACAGTCAACATTTATACAGTAATGCCGCTTGAATAGTAAATAATCCCATGTAAGCGCATGTACTGTACACACGATTTTTGCTCCACTGAGATGCTGCCACGTCATCGATCTACAGTACATAAGAAATTTAGTCCAATAAGATCGTGACACATCATCGGTCAACGCCACATAAGCAGTCAATCCACATAATTCGTCCAATCAGATACTGCCACGTCATAGGTAGTTGCCACATCATCAGTCCGTATACATAAACAGTGTCGTGAACAGTATCGTGAACAGTACCGTACGTATGAACAGTGACTTTTTTCCTTTAATGCTCCTCTTAAGGTTTTCGACCGTCCTAAGTCCAAATATGACGTCCGTTTTGCTGTTTGATCACTCGTTCATTGTGAAACGATCGTAATGCCCCTAAAATACATAAAATACATAGTTATAATAAAATACATATAATTAAATAACAAAATACTTAAAAGTAGCAATGTTAGTGAGATTTAAAGTGTAAAATGACGATTTTCTCCTTTATAAATATACACTTTCTAACACTCAACACACCCCCTAACCAGCTTATTGCTAGTCCCTAGCAAATAAAGCGAAGATAAAATTCAAAACTTTTTTTTTTTTGGAAAGAAAACACATGTGTTTATTCAATCAGATTAATGATAACAATCAAATAAAAGTACAAGTATTATCTCAAGTCTAAAGGAATATTACACCCAAATCAACCATCCATATGCATCAGTTCAGCAGATTTTGTTGTAGCAATAGTAATGAGGCCACTTTCAAGAATGACATATCCAACCCCAAAATCTCACCGGTTGTAGTGACACTCTCACAAAGAAATTAATCCCAATAAAATTTTGTCACTACAATGAATGGTAAATTGAGAGAAAATAATAAAGAAATATCATACACTCTCACCAAGATGAAAAATATGCCCATAGCTTAGAAATAATACGATCTCAAATAAATTATTAGTCAACCCAATGTATTCATCATTTTTTTTCTTTTTTTTTATTTTATATGCATCACTACATCTTAATTACCCATATAACTAGCTTTTATGTTAGACTATAGTTCCCTAAAATCAGGAAGGACTTTTATTAGGACGTAACGTAAGCTAAGGACATGGCTAACAAAGAAAGGAAAATAGGGAAACAAAATATGTGTTTGAGAAAAAATTCAAGAACTTTTTACAAGATACATTTTGCTTATTTATTACTATTGTACATCTTTTTTTTCTTTTTTTTTCTTTTTTTTTATATGGCACAACTTCATTGAACAAAATAATTATTTATATTTTTTTTCTCAAACATGAATAGGTGGATGGAACTTGTATGATATCGGGTAATACTCCAAATTGGAGTGGGTCAGGATGATAAGTTAATAAGGAAAATGTTTTTTTTTAAATAAAAGGCTCAAAAGGGCTAACTATGGATATTAAATAATAGGGATGGCTAGAAAGGCTCAAACGGGTCAAAAATGGCCTTCCATCATCTTTTAGGACTCTAAATAATCTTCCATATCTACTAATTAAGTGGGCATTTAGATGCAGTAACACACTTTTTTTTTTTTAAGGGTTGACTCAAAGAAAATCTAGAGATCATGTATGAAATAATAAACTGTTAAGCTGCATGAAGAATGGGCAAAAAGGGTTACTCTCCACGAAAAATTAATAAGCTCAAAAACTCACTTGGAATTTATTATGACATGTGCATTCTTTCAAGTAACTCATATTTGTCCCCAACATCAACATGTAGAATAGTAAACATGGTGTAACATTACTCAAGACCAAAGATAATACAAATACTAAAATCCGAAAGTCATCATATCATCCAATATCAAGAATTCACAAAAAAAATTTTTTTTTAAACATAATTATTTCCCCCCAACCTATTCTAAACATAAAAAGAAAACATACATGCAGAAAAATTAAAGAAAAATGATTTTTTTTCTTTCTTTTTTTTTTTAAAAGAAGATGCATTTCTAGAGTTACTACACTCCATATTCAGCCATCTTCGACTTTAAAAACTTGAAAACATATATTTATAAAGGAGAAATTATCAGCTATTCCCTCCCCCTAACCAGAACGAAACATTGTCCTCAATGTTTTAAAGGAAAGAAGTAGAGATTAGAAGATATCACCTGGGCATTGCAATACAGAAGAAAATATTAACAAGTAGTTGCGACTGTGGCTCACATCTTCCTCTGGTTTTACGTCCAGAAATGGCTTTAACGCCCTCTATGGGTTGAGGATAGGCTTCCCATCCAGTTTTCTTACAAACTGGCAAATAGGGTCTTTTATAGTCAGATTCTCGAGATTATAGTTTGCACATTCTTTCTGGAATAATGGCCATAACTGAAGTATTGCATGTTGGACGTATCCACTGGGATGTGTTTCAAGAGACAAAAGGATATTATCCAATGACTCCTTATTCAAGCCATCCCTAATGAATTGAATCTTATCTTCTCTGTTATCAGACACCATTCCTAAAGAACATGATTTTTTATTGCATATTATTCTGGCACATTTATGACAAGCAACAGAAAGTCTTCGAGCTCGTCGTTTTCTCGCATAATTTCCTTTACCACAACCAGGCATGTATGCAATAAATTTGGGAGGTAACTCACCTGCTAAGCGAACTTTTGCCTCGATTAACCAACGGATGTCAGCTGGGATATTATTCTTCATAAGCAATCGCATGCGTTCGAACCGGGCTTTATAAATTAAAAGTAGGGCATTCTGAGGAAGCGAAGGGAATCGTTTGTGAAGCTTTTCTAAAATCTCATTTCTGTCCATACCTTCGTCTCAGAATATCAGTTATTGTGGGAAAACTGAAGTAACCGACTTGATTGTCACGGAGTACCGTTATCCACCACTTGACCGGGGTTACAAACTTTAAACACACAAAGCAAACTAAAACACACAAACAAGAAAATAAATTAAAACACACAAAACAAACTAAAATCATCCTCTTATTGAATTTACCTCAAGCTCCAATTAGATGTTGTAGATGCCTCTCTCAATTTCTCAGAGCTGGCTTTCTAAATCCTCAACATGGGCTACTAACTCTGGTGGTTGGTTGTAGGCTGCCGATCGATGTGTTTTACAAAATCGTATCTGACCTCTGAGATGAGATTGTATACGTCGAAACTGTCTAAGAATGTTTAAGAGGAACTGTCTCATGATTAAATGGATAAGAAAAACTTAACGGTTAAACAAACACACTTAAACAAAAATAATTTCAATCAGCAAAAGAATGAATAAAAGAAAGAAAATAAAGAAAATAAAGAAAATAAATAATCAAATCACCGAAAAGCAAAACCTCAATTTAAAATAAGTGGGTCACTCAAATTTATTTCGCTGTCCTCTCCATATGGTTGGTATTCTAGATATGGCTTTAATCTTTGACCATTAACTTTGAAAGTGACACCATTCATTGGATCCTTAATTTCAATTGCACCATGTGGAAAAACAGTATGAACAATAAATGGGCTAGACCATCGAGAGCGTAACTTACCTGGGAATAAGTGTAAGCGAGAATTGAGTAAAAGTACTTTCTGACCTGGAGTGAAAGATTTTCGTATAATTTGCTTGTCGTGAAAGACTTTCATTCGTTGCTTGTAAATTTTGGCATTCTCATATGCATCATTTTGAATTTCTTCAAGTTCTGTCAACTGTAATCTTCTTTCTGAGCCAGCTTGCTGTATATCAAAATTGAATTTCTTGATGGCCCAGTACGCACGATGCTCGAGTTCCATAGGTAGGTGGCATGCTTTTCCATACACTAACCTGTAGGGTGACATCCCAATCGGAGTCTTAAAAGCCGTTCTATATGCCTATAATGCATCATCAATCCGCAATGACCAATCTTTTCTGTCGGGCCTCACTGTTTTTTCTAAAATGTGCTTTATTTCTCGATTGGAGATCTCAACTTGGCCGCTGGTCTGTGGATGATATGGGGTAGCCACTTTACGAGTGATGGAGTACTTTGTCAAAAGTGCTTTGAAAAATTTATTACAAAAGTGGGCACCACCATCACTAATTATTACTCGAGGGAATCCAAAGCGGGAAACAATATTGCTTTTCAAAAATTCTATTACCACTTTATGATCATTGTTCCTACATGGAATAGCGTCTACTCATTTTGAAACATAATCAACAGCGACCAATATGTATTGATGGCCAAAAGATGTGGGAAAGGGTCCCATGAAATTGATACCCCATACGTCAAAAATTTCAACCACCAGAATTGGGTTTAGTGGCATCATATTCCTTCGTGTAATGCTGCCCATTCTTTGACACCTATCACATGAAGAACAAAAGGTGTAAGCATCTCGAAATATAGTTGGCCAATAGAAACCACATTGTAAAATTTTAGTAGCTGTTTTCTTAGCACTGAAGTGGCCTCCACAAGCTTGTTCATGGCAGAAAGAAAGGATATTCTGAAATTCATTCTCTGGGACACATCGTCTAATAATTTGGTCTGCACAGTATTTAAATAGATAAGGATCATCCCAAAAGAAATTCTTTATTTCTGCAAAGAATTTGGCCTTGTCCTGTTTAGTCCAATGCTCTGGAAGTTGACCTGTAACAAGATAATTAACTATATCAGCATACCATGGTACTACTTCCACACTCATTAATTGTTCATTTGGAAATGACTCATTCAAAGGTAAATGTTCTTTTGTTGTGTCAAAATGGAGTCGGGAAAGATGATCAGCCACAACATTTTCTGTTCCTTTCTTGTCTTTGAATTCTAAGTCAAATTCCTGCAAGAGTAGCACCCAACGAATTAGTCTAGCTTTTGCATCCTTCTTTGTGAAAAGATATTTAAGAGTAGCATGATCTATAAATATAATTATTTTACAACCAATGAGATAAGATCGAAATTTTTCTAATGCAAACACAATTGCTAGCATTTCTTTTTTAGTGGTTGAATAATTCAACTGTGCATCATTCAATGTCATACTAGTATAGTAAATCACATGGGGAATTCGATCAACTCTTTATCCTAATACTGCTCCTACTGCATAGTTAGATGCATCACATATAAGCTCAAATGGTAAGTTCCAATTTGGGGGCTGAATGATGGGTGATGATGTCTGCAACTGCTTTAGTTTTTCAAATGCCACAAGATATGAATTATCAAAGACAAAAGGTACATCCTTAGCAAGTAAATTTCATAAGGATTTAGAAACTTTGCTAAAATCTTTAATGAAACGTCTATAAAAACCAGCATGCAAACCAGCATGCCCAAGGAAAGATCTTACTTCTCTGACTGTTTTAGGTGGAGAAAGATTGGAAATGAGATCCACCTTGGCTTTATCAACCTCAATACCTTTGCTTGAAATGATGTGACCGAGAACAATACCTTGTTTAACCATAAAATGGCATTTCTCCCAATTCAAGACTAAATTCTTCTCGATACATCTCTGCAGAACTAGTGTTAGATGATGTAAACATTGATCAAACGAATCTCCAAAAACAGAAAAGTCATCCATAAAAACCTCAAGGAATCATTCAACCATATCAGAAAAAATGCTCAACATGCATCGTTGAAATGTAGCAGGTGCATTACATAATCCAGATGGCATTCTCCTATATGCAAAAGTGCCAAAAGGACAAGTGAAGGTGGTCTTCTCTTGATCTTTTGGTGCTTTAGGAATCTGATTGTATTCTGAATAACCATCTAGAAAGCAATAAAACTCATGACCCGCTAATCTATCAAGCATTTGATCGATAAATAGTAAAGGAAAATAGGGTAAATGATACCTGTAATCAATGCATACACGCCATCCTATAGTTACTCTAGTGGGTACTAATTCATTATCAGCATTGATGACTACTGTAACTCCTGACTTTTTAGGAACAACTTGCACAGGACTGACCCATGAACTATTAGAAATAGGGTAAATGATACCTGCATCTAATAGCTTAAGGACTTCAGTGCGAACAACCTCTTTCATGTTAGGATTTAACCGACGTTGCATTTCCCTAGTAGGTTTAGCATTTTCATCAAGATGAATGTAATGCATGCAATCCACTGGGTTTATACCTTTTATGTCTGCTATGGTCCATCCTAATGCTCCTTTATGTTCTTTTAAAACATCCAACAACTTACCTTTTTGTTCGTCATTGAGGGAAGAAGAGATGATTACTGGTAAAGTGCTTTCTTCTCCCAAGAATGCGTATTCCAAAGTGTTGGGTAATGGCTTGAGTTCGAGTTTTGGTGGTGATTCTGATGATGGGCTGAGTTTCTTTTCTGACAGCACTAGTTGTTCAACTCTTGACTTCCATTTATTAGTGTCCATGGATGGTGCTGAGTCAAGTAGAGCATTGACTTCATCAACTGATCTGTCAATATCAAAATTCAAACCAAAGTGAGTTAAACAAGTTTGCAAAGGGTCATCACTAAGGTTTGAAAGAAAATTGTTATCAACTAGTGTTTCTATTAAATCCACATCAACAATTCCATCATCTGCACTATGAGGTTGTTTAGCAATGTTAAAGATATTGAGTTCCATGGTCATATTGCCAAAAGACAACTGCATATTTCCAGTTCTGAATTAAATATGTGCATCGGCAGTTGCCAAGAAAGGTCGGCCCAGAATAATGGGAATGTGCTTCTTTGAATCCTACACTGGTTGAGTGTCAATTACAATGAAATCAACAGGAAAATAAAACTTGTCTACCTAGATAAGCACGTCCTCCACAATACCACGAGGTATTTTTATGGACCGATCTGCAAGCTGTAACACCACTGGAGTTGGATGTAATTCGCCCAGTCCAAGTTTCACAAAAACAGAGTAAGGTAACAGATTTACACCAGCTCCTAAATCCAACAAAGCATTCTCTATTGTGTGGTTTCCTATACTACATGAGATAGTGGGGGAGCCTGGATCTTTACATTTTAGAGGCATTTTATGTTGGAGTATAGAACTAATATTTTCTGTTAGAAAGGTCTTTTTCTGAACATGAATATTTCTCTTTTTAGTACAAAGGTCTTTAAGAAACTTAGCATATGATGGCACTTGTTTTATAGCTTCAAGTAAAGGGATGTTAACACTTACTTGTTTGAAGATTTCAAGAATCTCACCTGTGGATTTTCCTTTCTTCTCTTTAGCTAACCTTTGAGGAAATGGAGCTTTAGGAACATATTCTCGTGGGTTTGTTTTCTCTTTCTCCTCTGATGATGATTCCTCAGTGTTCACAGGTATAATCTGAGTTGATTTTGGCATCTCCACTTTGTTGTCGACTTCTTTTCCTTTTCGCAAGGTCATCACTGCTTTGACCTCTCCATGCTGCTGTGGTGAACTAGAACTTGCTTCATTTACTGCTTTAGGATTGGGCACTGGTTGACTTGGGAATTTGCCTTTTTCAACAGTCATGGCCAATGTTTGAACTGAAGAGGCAAGTTGTCTTACCATTTTCTCAAGGCTTGAAACAGATTGAGCTTGTGAGTTGAAGCTCGCTCTCATCTCATTTCGTAATTCATCAATGGTGCGGTTCTGCTGCTCGATCTTGGAGTTAGTAAGATTTCTGAAAGTTTGGGATGTCTCCTCCCATGGTTTGGGTTGAGAATGGTTGAGATTCTGATTGTATGGTCTAAATGGTGGTTGGGAGGTTTGAGACATTTGAGGAACTGGTTGCATTGGTGGAGGTGGAACTGATGGTCCATTTTGTTGGAATCCTTGAGACTATGAAAAATTGGGGTGGTCTCTCCATCCAGGGTTATATGTGTTGGAGTAAGGGTTGTAGTTTGATGGTTTTCTCATGATATCTATGGCATTGGCTTGATTTGAATATGAGTCATAATCATGTGGCTCTGTTGATTTAGCAGTTGTCAAAGATGCTATTTGTCGAGCAAGACCTTCAACCATCTCTTTAACTTCTTTAATTCCTGAGCTTGACTTGCCAACATTAACCTCATTCACTCCCTTAATTCTCTTGGTATTTCTGAGTGATCGACTCCGTTGTTGAGAATTATCCGATTGCGGTTGGAAAAATTCCCAAATCTCTGATACGCTTTTGGACATTAGCTCTCCTCCACTGGTTGCCATTAGCCATTCTTGCACATGTGGCAATAATCCCTCCAAAAAGTATTGGCATCGGTGCCATTTCTCATACCCATGATGTGGACACTTCAAGAGTAGCCCATTAAATCGCTCCCATGCTTCGAAAAACTGCTCGTCATCTCTTTGAGTAACTCAAAATTTCCTGCGAATAGCATTGGTTTTATGAACTGGGAAATACTTATTTAAAAATTTAGTTACCATTTGTTCCCATGATGTAATGCTATTAGCAGGCATTGTATTAAACCATGAACGAGCTCTATCTTTTAATGAAAATGGGAATAATCTAAGTTTAACATCATCATCTGAAAAATTCTCATATTTAAAAGTTTGACAAATAGCATGAAAATCATTCAGATGATTATATGGGTCCTCATTTTCTACGCCATAGAATGTGGGGAGACAGTTTAGCACACTAGGTTTTAATTCGAAACTCCTAGCAGCTACATTTGGGTACCTTATGCATGATGTGCTCAAATTAGCTAAAGGACTAAAATAATCCTTAAATGGCCTCTCTTGTGGTTCTGGTTGCTGATTTTGCAGATCCATTTCAAATTTCTTTTTGAAAACAGAGTGTTTGTGCGTGCGAAATGTTTTTTCCAAATCGAGATCTAAAGGTTCAAGATTAGGTGATAATGACCTTTGACCATGCATGTAAAGAATAAAATAAATGATAATAAAATAAATAAAAATAAAAAGGAGAGAGAAATTACAATACTAACCTTGTGACGTTGTTATAACCGTACTATAAACATACACTCAAGTGCTAAAAAGAAAATACAAGAAATAAATTAACTAAAAATAAAATAAGAAGATAAATTACAACGAAAAATAAAAAATTAAATTACATAAATATAAAGAAGAGAAAAAGAAACAAAATTAAATTACAGGAAAAAAAATTACTTAAAAAATTTAATTCTATGGAATAATAAATTAACAGAATAAATAAAAATTACAAAGAAAAATAACTCAGAAATTAAATTATTGAAATTTAAAGAAATTTAAATTACCAAAATTAAATTACAGATTCACTTTTTTTTTAATTTTTTTATATTTTTTAATTTTTTAATTTGTTTGTTATAATTTTTAAGGAAAGCAAAAAAAATTACTTAAAAAAACTAATTCTATGAATTAATTCTACGAATAAATTAAAATAAATGAAAAGATAAACAAAACAAATTACAAAGAAAAGTAAAACAAAAATTAAAGTACAGAAATTTAAAGAAATCACACAATAAAATTAAATTGCAAAAATTTAAATTACAGAAATTAAATTACAAAAATTAAATTACAAAAATTTAAATTACAAAAATTTAAATTACAAAAATTAAATTATAGAATTATTTTTTTATAAGGAAAAAATACAGGAAAACAAAAAAAAATTAATTCAATAAATTAAAATAACTTACCTCCCCGGCAACGGCGCCAAAAACTTGTTGTGCAAATTTTAATGAACTCGCAAGCGCACGAATCTATTGTAGAATAGATTAATGGTGACGAGTGTCTATCCCACAAGGAGGTTGATTAATTATATGTAGAATTAATTTTTTTTTAATGGGAACAATTAAATTATGGTAATTTTGTCCTAAATTGTTGAATTAAAATGGTGGGAATAATTAAAAATGAAATTGTTATAATAAAGCACTTGGGTATCCGGATCCGCATCAACATGCTCCATGGGCTAAATATTCCATATTAATACCAATTAAATCATAAGGGGGGATTCCACACCTCATGAACCACTCTCCAATAAGTATGGTGCCAAGGGCTTATCGTGCCAAATAATAATAACCTTGTACTAGGGTGCTTGGGTTTAACTGGGTCAGAATAAACAAGACTATTATTATTTATCGACAAAAAGTCAAAATAACCACAAATATTAGAGGGGAAGAGAAAGTAAATTTACCAAATTAAGCCCATGGAACATGTTGAGACTTCACCTTCAACCCAAGCTTAAAAGGAAATTAGCTACTCATATTTTAACTAGGGATAAAAAGAGAATTTTATTAAAATACAAAGAAACTATAAGAAGGAGAAGGAATTTCAGAAATCTAAGCTTAAAAATGAATTCAGGGGTGCCAAATTAGAGGGGGAGAGCCCCCTTTTTATAGATACATTGAGTGAATCGTGACCATCGAATTAAAAACAATTCGGATGCTCAAGATTGCGCCACGTCATCAGTCAACAGTCAACAGTCAACAGTCAACATTTGTACAGTAATGCCGCCTGAATAGTAAATAATCCCATGTAAGCGCATGTACTGTACACACGATTTTTGCCCCACTGAGATGCTGCCACGTCATCGATCTACAGTACATAAGAAATTTAGTCCAATAAGATCATGACACATCATCGGTCAACGCCACGTCATCGGTCAACGCCACATAAGCAAATCGAATCTTTGCCATGTCATAGGTAGTTGCCACATCATCAATAAGCATGATGTCATGAAACGATCAATCGTATGAACAGTGACTTTTTTCCTTTAATGCTCCTCTTAAGGTTTTCGACCGTCCTAAGTCCAAATATGACGTCCGTTTTGCTGTTTGATCACTCGTTCATTGTGAAACGTCATCGGTCAACGCCACATAAGCAGTCAATCCACATAATTCGTCCAATCAGATACTGCCATGTCATAGGTAGTTGCCACATCATCAGTCCGTATACATAAACGATGTAAATGAAACGATTCGAATGAAACGATGCACGTGCGTATGAACAGTGACTTTTTTCCTTTAATGCTCCTCTTAAGGTTTTCGACCGTCCTAAGTCCAAATATGACGTCCGTTTTGCTGTTTGATCACTCGTTCATTGTGAAACGATCGTAATGCCCCTAAAATACATAAAATACATAGTTATAATAAAATACATATAATTAAATAACAAAATACTTAAAAGTAGCAATGTTAGTGAGATTTAAAGTGTAAAATGACGATTTTCTCCTTTATAAATATACACTTTCTAACACTCAACAATACCCAATCTTTTTCTCTAAGTATATCTTAACATTTACGATCACTCAAAAATAAAGTTTATAAAAATAATTTTTTTTATACAATTTAGATGAAAACAAATACAAAGGTCAATGTGTGAATAAATGAAATGAGAGAAAATTTAAAGCTCAGTGTAGATTGTGTTCTCAATAGAGGGCTCAATTCTCAATGTTAGATCATCTTTTGCTTGAATTTAAATTAGCCAATTTATAGTTAGAGTTGAAAATTAGTCATTATTGATATTTTTGGGAATAATTGGTTTATCATTAACTATTATTGGTTTATCATTTTTACTAGTCCAAATGACTGTTGAGTTAAAATTTTAAATAAACATTTTCACCGTTTAAAGTTATTAGTTCGCCGTCAACTTTCAAAATCTTGTACTGCAATTTTATCTCTATCGTTTACTCTAATCTATTCAAGAGTAGAATATGATTCAATTTTAAAACTTATCGATTCACCGTTTTCAAACTATCGGTTAATCGTTTTCTTCTTGTAAAAAATAACTTGAGCTTCCGTGAATGTTAAAATTTTTAAGGTTAAAAGATTAATCACTCCCTAAATATTATCGATTAATCGTTTAATAATAATCGGTTAGTATTTTTCTACAAACAAAGTAAGCTTATCTGTTTTTGTCAAACGGTTCAAGGGTAAAAGATTAATTTCTTTCTGGAATGTATTAGTTAAATGTTTAATAATAATTGATTAGCCGTTTTCTATAAACAAAGTAAGCTTATCCATTTTTGCCAAACAGTTCAAGGGTAAAAAATTAATTCCTTTTTAGTGCTTATCAGTTAGCCATTTAAAATAATCAGTTATCCATTAACTTTTAAAAACTAAAACATTTTTAAAGAATAAAGACAATATTGTTACCGGCTAACTATTTTAACGGTTTACTGTTAATATTCAGATTAAATTTTGCATTCCTTTTGATAAAAAAGATTTTTCAATTTAACAAATAATGTTTATTCAAAAATTATGAACTTGTTTATACTAATTTTATAAATGAATTTATTAATGAAAACTCTCAACAATTTAATCAAAACAACATATTAAGTTTGTTATCATCAAAATAAAAAATATAACTATATACATGTTAACAATCCTGAACGTCCAAATTATTTTTATTTGATAGTTGTGATTTATCCATTATGTCTATAGATAGATAGCTCTCCTAAATTTCACACCCTCAAAATATATTTTTAAGATTTTTTTTGTAATTCTCTCTCCATCTTATACCTTTTATATGTTTTAATAAAATTATCATTTCACCATAGTTTAATTATAAGTTACTAGTTTAGTTTTAAACTTTGATTAAGGTAAAGTCTTACCATAATCTATGGGCTTACCCAGACAAGTTTATTTTCTTTTCCTCTCTAATTTATGTGGTTGTCATAAGTCACTGTTAGCAAACAATGTATTTTGTCTAGACTTTGCATAGTATATCGACTTCCTAGTGAAAAAACATTATTGTTTAGCACAATGAGTATTTAGCAACATATTTATTAGAGAGAATTTTTTCTCTAGAATTTTATAGGTCATTTTAACTCATTGTTGACAAAGAATGCATCTATGCTATTTAGTAGATAGTCTTGCTGTGTTGTTGGCAGAAGGAGTATTATCATCTAGCACATTGTGTTTTTGACACCACACTAGTGGAAAATGATTATCCTCAGGTGTGTTGAGTGCTTGATACTAAATTTATTAGAGTGAGGATTGTAAGGAGTAAAGATACACCCAAATGAATTAATCAAAACTAAAAAAGAGATATTATGCTCATTGTGAATGTTAAGTGTAAATCAAGAGACTGAAGTGTTCTATTTGCATTTATTTCATTTTTAATTCATTCTTGCTTTTTTATTTTAAATCTTAAGAAAAATTTTTCACTTCCAACCAACTCACATATAAACTTAGAAAATTAACCCTAAACATAATTACATCTATCTTATTGTGGGATAAATATTTGTCACCATAAAATCTATTTTACAATAGATTCATGTACTTATGAGTATAATAAAATTTGTACAGTAAAAACATAGAAAAATCTTCCATCATGAAATTTGAATGTTTTTGGTGATTCTTTCTTCCTCATTCTAGTGCCAAAATTGGTGCTACAGTATTTATAGTCAAAGCTTCACCCAAACAATTTAAAGATGTAATAATGGAATCCTATGATAGCGTTAAGCTATTAAGGATTGTGGAAACTTGCATTTTATCAATAATTGTACTACTTGAAATTGATAATTCCTTAACCAATAGAGTCATATTACTGACATAGTTAACCATATCATTTTTTTTCTTCTATGTACATTCCATTAAATTTTTCAAGCAATAATTATACATGAATTTTAGAATTAGTACTATATTTAGCTTCTAAGGCTTTCATTTTTCTTTACAGTCTTATAATCTTTAAATAAAATGAAGAAGGTTGCATTATATTTAGCTATATTCCTCCATTTCATTATTCAATCACCTACAACGTAAATGTTACATATCCTAGTTAAGATTAAGCATCGCTCAAACCTAACTCCTGGTATTGTATTGGTCAACAAAGCTACAATTTTGTCATTAGCATGTATTTTCTTCAACTTGAGAATACTTTTGGATATCTTAAGTTTGATGAAATAAAGCTTGGTGTTAATCTATTTTGTTTTCTCATGATTTGCTTAATATTTTAGCTAATATATTTCACTCTAGCTATCACTAAAGAATATAACATACTTATATTCAAACCTTAATTCTATCTCCAAGCCCTTTAGCTATATAGCTTCCTTAATTACTTCAGTTGTTGAGGTATATTTAACTTTTATTTTTATCAAAGCAACAATATTCGATAAGTTTTCCTTTCACTTGATAGTATGGCTATTAAGAGTGAATAGCTAACCAATCAATGATCTTTTTCTATCAGAATCTCTTGTATAGTCTGAATCTACATAGCTAATTACCTTGTTTTCAAACCTATCTTCGTACTTCATAAAGCAAACTATAGTTTGTGATCCCTACCAAGTATCTTACTTGGATTTGCCATAAACTTGCTTACTACACTCACAGTATTGTAAATATCAGATCTTATAAGAATCATTACATAAATGCATGACCCATCCCATTACACTTAGATATGAAATGGACTGTATATCTAACTTCTTATCCCCTATGCTTGGATATTACTGATTTGAAATTCTAAAGTTTGAAAAAAGTGGTGTTTGCACTAGGGTTTTAGTTACCAATTTAAACATCTCAAGTAATTTCTCAGTACATTTCTTCTATGACAAGACATGTATCTCTTTCTTTCTATTTTTATTCAATTCCACTCTAAGAATATTCTTAGAAGGCCTTAAGTCCTTCATCTTAAATTCTTTCTTGAGCTGGTGTTTCAATTAATCTACCTAGTCCCTATGTTTGCACACTATCAACATATCACTAATACAAAGAAATAAATAGATCTTATTTCCATTGTCTAAGCTTTTGGAATAAATACAATACTCATAACTACATTTTAAAAAATTTGCTTTATTATAAAGCCATTAAATCTTAAATACACTCAATTAGTAATCATTTGAGATCATGTAGAGACTTTTTTAAGAATCTAACATAATCAGGTTTTCTAGAGTTTATAAACCCTTCAGGTTGAGTATTATAGTTTATTCTTCGAACTCTCTATGAAGAAATGATATTTTAACATCTATTTTGTTCAGTATAGCATTTTTATTACCATTTACTAATAAAATAGTGAGTTCTAACATAAAGTGAGCTTTTCTTGAAATTATTGAGAGGCTTGAACACTAGTACCTAGCATCGCTTCATGGTGTCAAGGCATTGAACCAAGACATTGGCTCAGTAAATAGGCTCTCTTTGTCATCAAGGCTACTAGCCACATAATTAATCCTTATATTATACATGCTAGGCACATTTCTAGACCCAACAATATGCTAGCCATATTATAAAAGCCAACCAGCCTATAATGATCTTATATATGCCAATTAAAGCACATATTAGAGCATCCAAAGGAACAAGTAAAGACTATTATGGCAAAGATAACAACATGCATTTGTGATTTATGTGACGATATTAATACTTCTAAAATGAATTCTCTTTAATATAGCTTGCTTTTGATACTAAATAAAGTTAATCTTAGGATATCATTAACAACAACAATGCCTAGTCGGATTTTAAAAGATAAGTGCCTTACCACTAGCAAAAAAACTTCAATAAAATATATTCCTTCATTTTATATAAAGATTCTAGCTAGAACTTTGGTTTTATATCTTTTTAGTTTAACTCCAAGAACACATGCTTTCATCTTGTACATCTATATACAACCAACTGTTTTTTCTTCTTCAGTTTCTCTATAAGTTCCTAAGTAGTGGTGAAGCCACTAAGGGTAAGCGACCGTAGCTACCCCCACGTAGTCTAAAAATCATAAAACTTTTCCTTTTTAGCTCTATTAAATTATAAGTTTTTCCTTATTGGTATAATTAAATACAATAGATTTATATAACAAAATGTACTCTTACACTCCTAAGTTTGAACTAGTTTTAGTTAGTTTTTGTCCAAATTAAATCCATATATTCTTTTAACTCATCTCTAGGAACATTTTAATAGGTTCAAAATCATCTATTGTATCCCAAATCTTGTGAACGCATATTTGTGCATTTTTAAGTATTCTGGTAATTTCAACATGGTTGGTGGTAAAAAATCCAAAGGTAAGTGTATGACCAAAGTGTAAAAAAAAGCTTTATGAAGATATTTTAAAATTCATTTCTATCCACTTTCCAACTCTACCTTAATAGAAACATTCTATAACTAGCTTATGATTGGTTTTTGCATTCTATTTTATTAATTTTGATAATTAAGAAAATTTATCAATTTGTAGCAAAACTCTTAGGACCTTATTTGCCAAAATAGGTTGGAAAAAATGTATTAGTTTTTAGATAATGGATTTATCTTAATATGGTATGGGGATTTTATTTAAACATGATTATTTTTGCAAATACTATCTATACAAACTCTACTAATGTTGCTAGAATATCTATAGAGTTTGATGTAGAGGATTTAAACATGATTTTAGGAGTAGGAATAATAGGTTGTATATTATACATCTAGGAATAAAATTGATTATCCTTGGTATTCAGTTGGAGATGTTGTTCACAACATATGTAGGCGATTCGATCTATTTAAAAAGTTCTATAACTCCTCTCTTGAATCACAAGTGTTCCCTCTTCAAGTTCAAATCCCACATAGTATTCTTATCATGTGATTAGTTCTCATAAGGGATGTGATACGGTCACGTGATTAGATATTGATTTATTATGTAGCATCCTTGATGGCAGAAAGCTAAATGTAGGATATATTATTATGCAACACATGTTTAATACACTAGGTATAGAAATCTGATCTCTTCTATTTGGTAGTATTATTACTTATATTCTTCAGTATTTTTAGGTTCCTATATTAAACCATCTTTCATTAAACCAAAGGAATTAAGGGATGAAGCTATGCTAGTTTAAGGTTTGGTTGGTAGATAACTAGTAGGCAAGAATCCAAACATTTTGAGAAAGCCTACAAATACTGTTCTTTTATATCATCATCTCTTTAATGATGTATTTTCACCTGACCAACTTCTTAATCTCAGTGTCTTACTATGGCCATATGCTCTACACCACACTTCGAATGCTCTAACACCATCCATTTCAACCACTCATGAGGATTTGATGTAGCAGCTATTGAGTAAAATCTGCTCTATATCTATACAGTAAAACAAGCTTCAGTTATAATTCATGACGTTTCAAGATCATTTTTTTCTAAGTAACAATGTTTTTATGATTAATAATAATAGATTTTAGATGGTGCGTATTTTTTCTACTCTTGGGATTCCACCATCATCCTTATTATCATTTCAGCCACTTCCATAGTGATTTTATCCTTTATTTGATCCTTTTTTTTTATGCACCAACATCATCTATAATCTATATTTTGTTAATCAATTGTATTATGGATTATGTTTTATATGTATGGATGCTTGATTTTATATTGATAGATTTATGGGAAATATATTGATAGTATTTGCATAAAGGAGAAGTGAACTTTTATAATGAAGGGGGAGAAGATAGGTAACATGTAATTTGAAGTGTTTGAAATATCTTGACATATTTCGAAATGTTATTAGTTTTTGATGATGCTATTGATATTTTGTGACATACTTATGAGGAGTTTATATTTGTTATAATCATGCATGTCACATACTCAGGGGGAGTAGAAATGTCAAAATACATGAAGTGTTTATCATCATCAAAAAAGAAAAAATTGTTGGCTTAAACAGCTATACGATCCTTAATTTTAATGATAACAAACCATATATAAAAATGATAAAATAGTAAATTTATTTTTCACAATCTCACAAGTTCTTCAAGATAAAAAATCATTCAAGTGAGATCAAGCTCAAAACACTCAATAGACAATGGCACAATAGGGAGAATATTAATAATGCTAGCTTAAGTGGTCTCCATTGTTATATTTCTTATAGATCTAGTATGATTTAATGTATGTATGATTTAGCATTTAAAGGTCAAGATTTTTATCATAACAATTTCAAATTAAATCAACTTATAAGAAAAATGATTTTATTAAATTGGTTGTTTTTGAAATTTGTGGACTAAATTGAAAAGTTTTGAGAATTTTAAAATCAACAAGTATTGTTTCAAAATCTCAAAGTGGATATATTTTAGAAATGCTTAAAACATTTCAGGCTATAATATAATTTTAAAAAGTTTTATGGCAAAATTTAAAAATTTTGAAAAGTAACGGATAACCGCTTAACAAATACTATATCATGCGCAAAACATAGCGGCTAACCGCTTAAATCAAATAGTGCTCTGTGTAGGTCAAATTTTTAAATTTAATTTGTAACAATAACTTGCCACATTAGCATAAAGGTCAACCACCTTATTTTAGCGATGATTTGAGATTCCCCAGAAAGTTAATAACAGCTAGTTTGATTGTTTAAACTATAAAAATCCAAATAAAACTTAAATCTAATAGCTTTTTCAATCTCGAGTGAGCTAAAACTTGTTCATACCACTGATCTTGAGCTTTTCATCTTGCTTATCTATGTGTATTAAATCATTATTGAGCTATTATTTGTTTACACACTCTTACAGAGAGTAATCTTTGTAATCTTCATTTATATAAATCGAAATTAAGTATAATTGTGGAAAACACTTGCGGGAATAAAGCATGTGTGTAAATCATTACTTGTAAAAGTTTATTAATACCTTAAAAGTTATTTGTAAAATCTTGGAAGGTTTAGATAATAGAATCTTTTAAGTTTGGTCTACTTAAAGATGTAAAAGTAGTTGGCCTTTGTCGAACCATTTATTTAAATTATATTATTTTTTTAGTATATTTCTTTTAATACCCAAAATGCCCCTTCTTGGATTACTTAGTTAGAATTTCACATTCTAAAGTAGTCATCTATTAAAGATAAAAAGTATCTAGCTCCATCTAGAGACATAGCTTTTGTTGGTCCCCACATATCTCTACCTATCTGGATAGATATGGTGTGGCAATTTTGAACTAAGTTTTTTGAAAATTTGCCTAGGGTACACTTTTTACAGAACCCTAAGATATCTATTTTATCATCTAAAGATTCCATACTTTTATAATTCTTTTTAGCCTTTCTCACTTATGTGATCTAACATCAAACATATCAACAAAATCTTATTCAATTCTAATTTTGATACACTAACATCCTAATAACAGTTGTGCCTCTTAAAACACATTAACCATTATTCATGTCACCTTTCCTTAATATCATAGAGCACTACAGGAAAAATGAGCTACAATGATAGTAATATAGTGATAGCTTTTTGTTAGGATGCCTATATCAGATAGAAATGCGATAAAATTCACTTTTTATCACAAATTATAATAGACTCATGACCAAACTTTTTTATAAGACTCAATGATAGAATTATGATAGAATTTTTTGTTTGTCAAGAATATATGACTTACCCATGATATATATTTTATCTATTGAAAAATCATCATAGGATTTTATTTTGACTTTGGGTTTGTCCAAAATTTTGAATAAATTTAACAATTAAAATAAAATGAAATAATAAACTAACGAAACTATATTGTTTAATGGAATTTATATTATTATTAGAAAAATATACAAATATCTCTAATAATAATTCATCTTTGGACGTAGATCAAGGGATAGAACTTAAAATCAAGATTCTCTATAACTATTTAAGTAGAATGAATTCTCTACATATCCTATTCTTAGTGAGAGAAAAAGTGTACGAGAACCTATTTCCTAGCTTAAAGATTATAACATAATAGAATCATCAAACTTTCAGTGAAGATATAAAGTTTGTATATAGGTTTTAAAGAAATAGCTAAAGTTTGATGAAACATTAGAAAGATATAAAGTAAGGTTGCAGCAAAGGATTATATGTAAAATCCTAGGCTAACTATATAGATACTTATTCCCTCATGGCTAAACTCGTATCTATAAGAATGCTTATGACTTTAATTGCTAAATTAGACCTTGAATTTTTCCAAATGGTTTTTAAAACTACATTCTTAAATGGTAAACTTGAAGAAACCATTTATATGGTATATTCAGAAATATTTTTTAATATAGTCAAGAAAATAAAGTTTATCAGCTAAAAATATCTCGTTATGATCTCAAACGATCATCTTGCCAATGGTCTTTCACTTTTCATCTAGCAATACCAGAAATTGGCTATGAAATAAGTAAGCTTGATCATTGTATATATGCTTGGAAAAATGAGAGTAAAATAGTAATTTTATCATTTTATGTAGATGATATTTTATTGGCTGGAAAATCACATAGAAATGATCAACAAAACAAAATCATGTTTGTTATCAAAGTTTGAGATTCAAGACATGGAAGAAGCAACTTATGTCTTAGGGATTAAAATTACAAGAGATCGAACTTCTAGATTATCAATCTAGATTAATCTAAATATATTAGAAAGGTACTTAAGAGGTTTAATATAGAGAATTGCAAAGCATTATCCACACCTTTATGTAAAGAACAACATTTGGATAAAACTATGTATCATAAAATTAAATAGAAATAGGAAGATATAAATACATTCTATATACGCAGGCAATAGGCATTTTAATGCATATGATGATAGTAATTAGACCTTATATTTGTTATGTAGTTCGATTGGTCAATCAATTTCAATTTAATCCAAATAAAGAACATTCGAAAGCTATCAAAAAGATATCTAGATAAAAGATACAATAACAAAATTATGTTTTGGTAAAAGTAATCTGGCAGTAAAAGTTTCTTCTTATGTAGATGCTACTGGAGATCAAGATTATTGCAAATCAATAAGCAATGGTGCGGTAATTTCTTGGTCAAGGAAGAAACAAACATGTGTTGCTAGATACACAATAGAGTCTAAATATATAAGCATGCAGTATGGCAATAACATATGCCATGTGGATTGGATATTTCATTGAAGACTTAAAACTTGATTTATTAAATAAGCCAATCAATGAGTTTTGTGATAATAAGTCTATTATCTCTCTAATAAAAAGTGAAGCAGATAGTTCCAAAGGAAAATACATTGATGTTAGTTACCACTATATACAAGATATAATGGAATAAAGACAAGATACAGTGGAATCAAGGGAAATAAAAGTTGATTATATTTCTTCACAAGAGATGGTGGTTGATCCAATGATAAAAGGGTTAAATTTGAATAGTTACTAGATGCAATGGGATTAAAATTTACCTAGGTTTTCCATACATGCAAGAATATTCAAGCTTAAAAGTCCTAGAGGAAACCTAAGAAATTAAACTAGAAAATGTGTAATTTTATTTAATAAAATAATTTATAGTCAAAATTGACACAAATAATGGACATTAAAAAACAATTAAGAATATATTATATCTTAATGGTTATCTATGGCTTTAAAATTACTTTGTCTCGAATAATAGTGATGAATTAGATCCAAGGAAATCTAATAAGTTATTATTAGACAAGTAATGAAGTTTTATACATGTCTAATCAATAAGGATGTCCAAGTGGGAGTCAATAAAGATTATTTATAACTACTTTCTTAAGGGACATAACTAATCATTAAGGGACACAAGTTCTTTTATAACTTAAGAGCTATGTATGTACGAGAAGATTTGATTAACAGACATCAAGAATCTATAAATAGATTGTGCTATACGTATTTCACATCATCTACAATTATGAGTTTAAGACATTAAGAATTTTTAGAAACTTCAATCCCGACTCTTAGTTATAAGTGATTTCTAGTTTGATGGCATTTCTCTTAGGATTACTTCTATGAGCAAGGTGGAGAATCTTTTAACACTAATAACACTAATAACACTAATAATTGGTGCGTCTACATTAACTCTTTGAAAGGTTTCCATCACAAATTCCGCCTTTATAACACTTTTCATATAGTAGAATCTTTTCATATAAAAAAAAAACTTGTCGTAATATTTAAAATTGAGCAAAATAAAGTTAACAATAAAAAATTTATAGATTTAGGTAGAAAAACAACAACAGGCCACCATAAATCTGAAGATCTAAGTAGAAGGACAAGTCACCGCACATATGAAAATTTGAGTGGAATAAAAAAGCACTACAAATTTGAGGATCTAAATGGAGAAAACAAACAAAGAAAAGTTGAAGATTCTTTTAGATGTTTAGAAAGAATGAGAGACGAATAACTGTAGGGCAGTGGTTTTAATCAAGGAAATAGGTTGGCACCAACAAAAGATGAAGGAAGATCTGCCTCTGTATAAAACCATTACTATTGTAGTTTTTTTAACTGAGCACAAAAAAGAATCTCTCCTCTTGTCTTGTTCTCTAAAAATTGATAAAAACTATATGTTAGATTTTTAGTGATTGTAGGCTGGTTAATCAGTAGGACTATTATAAATCCTTGTGCCTGATCTTTGCTTCTTTGTTGCTTTGCTTCTTTTGATTTTCTTTGTCTTTGTGATTAAACTTTAGCTCTTTATATTATTAAGGCCATTGATTCAGAATTAATACCCTAAATTAGTCTCAACTACATACTTAAGGCTTAATCAAGTATAACACTAAAGGATATTTTTTTTATTTTTTATTAAATGGTTCATGGCTTCGTGCATTCATAGCATAGCTAGTAAAATTAAAGTGACAATAATCATTACAAATTACGACAATGAGCTAATAAGTATCCTAAGAAGATGGATTAATTATTAAGACTATCATAAAAAATATCATTGAAAGTCCTATTTATTTATTAATTGAAGAAATTTCTCTTTTACTTCTTCTTTCAACTTATATTGTCATGGGTACAAAGAGCAGAGACTAAGTTATGATTTACGTTGCATTTCTAGAAATTGATTGATGATTTCCATTATCATGTAATATATGAGTCTTAGTTAGAAAAATAAAATAAAATTTTGATGATACCTGACTTATTAATTAGTTTGTTTGTTTGGTTTAATTTTTTTTTAAAAAAAGAGAGTTAATGGGTTTGACTTTTGCATTCAAGTAAAATGTTGAACAACTAGCCATTTCATGGAAGGTTAAGCTACGTCGATTGTCACTATCACCCACTGGAGGCGTCTCTAGAAAAACATTTGGCAAATTCTTTTTGATACTCCTTCATTTGCTTTAAGAATTTTGATGGATTTTTTCTTTTAATGTAACCTTTAATTAATTATTTATTTTTTAAAAAAATACGACTATACAATTGATTTATATATACGATATCATCTGTTATAAACCTTATATCTTAGATTTCATTAATAAAATCATTATAGACTTATAGTACACATTATCAAGTGGTTTTAGAAGCTTTGATTGGTCATCTGTGTTAATTTTTTAGGAGATGCTGAATGATTAAGTTAAACATTGATCACAAACACCTTTCTAAACATAAATGAAAATTAAATAAAAACTAAACAACATTTATTTGCAAGATTGTAAGAATAATGCTTGTATCTTATATAATTAAGACTTTATGACCACAAAATAACATTTGCAATCAACATATATGTATTATAAAAAATAGAAAGTAATTTATAAAAATAATTTAATGTTTTGAATAAATATTTTATCACTTGTTTGAATTCTTGTATTTAATTGGAAGATTTTCCAGCATGTTTAACTTGCTAGTGTTTACAATGTTTTAATTCCTCTTACATAGCATGTTAATCCATCTAAAATACGCTAATAGGCACTTGGTCTAGTGAGAAAACACTTGCACCCACAATGCCTGAAAATAAGAGTTCGATCCTTCATAAAAGCATGATGAGAATTAGTTTTAGTCATTATTCAATTATGAAATAATTGGGCAATCTTCTTCTTTACAAAATGTTTTATGATTAAGTGAGATAGTCTTGTCTCTTACAAAATATACCCTCGAATATTACAAAGATGGTTTAAACAACTCAAATTATTTTATACAATTGTGTGTGAGTGCTAAACACAGGCTTTGTTTTATGGCTAATTCTTGTCTTGAATATTTTGCTTCTTATTTTTCTTTCTAGAAGAATAGTCATCAAACTCATCATTATCATTTTCCCATAGACAGCTTGGATCACACATGCTTGAGCAGAGAACATCCCATATAAAATGGCTATGGAGTTTCTCTGGATAAACAGGAAGACCTTGGGAGGAGAAATGCAAGATAGGTAAAGGGTCACCATTAGGAAGAATTTCAGGGTGGTAATGAACAGGTTGAATCATAGAATAGGTAAAAGATAGTCTAGTTGGTTCTGTGAAGGCTGATGGAGGAGGTTTGAACTGAAGGCGAATGGCACCATTAGATCTTTTCTCATACATTGGTTCAAAAGTCTGGATGGGAGTGGTATTTTGGTGAAAATGTTCATAATTTGTTATCCACTCAAGCGGCATGAGCTTAAAAAGATCAGCTCTTGGGATCTGTCTAAGGATTTGAATGATAGTAGGGATATTTAGAGATTCAGCAAGGATCATAAAAGTATCTAAATTGGCTTTATTGGATGAAGAAAAATCAAGTGAATGATTTTGAAGTCTATAGACCAACTGGTGATGGATAGTAGTAATCTTTACACTTGTAATTTATTTAGCTCCTTAGATCTGAACTTGAATTTTGAGGAAACTGGAGAGATTCAGATCATCTAGTGAAAGATTAAAATTTGGGTAGCTAGTGAGGACAACACTACCAACATGGAGGGTAGTAAAGACAGTGCCAATAGTAGCTTGTTGGTATTCTTTGAATCTTGTATCTAGTAAAACAACTCTGGCTGTAATAGGAAGGTCTTTTCTTCCATGAAGAGTAAGGATAAGATGAACACCACCAAGATAAAGGTGAGTGTATCTGGACTGTTTCCAGTGAGTAATCAACTCAGGAGAAATTTCAAGAGTAACATACTGTTCTGCAGAAGTAGACTGTAGAGAACAGTGATCAAGAGATGAAGACTGTATATACTCTTTTAGAGTAGAACGATTTGTACGAATAAAACGAGTGAAAGAATATGGACGTTTATATAACTAGTAAAAATTCACAAGAGAAATAAAGGATTCATTTACTTCAGCAGAATCAGAGATATAGGAATATTCCATAAGACTCTTAATCTTAGAAATAGTATGCTTAGTAATATTTTTAGGAAGTGACATAGATGAAGTAAGTTGAACTGGATTTTATGATGAAATCAAATTACAAATATCTATTTCAAACTGAAATCAAACTCAAATATTTATTTCATATTCTTCCATATAAACATTCTTCTCTAAGTTCATAAAGTAACCTCCTAGTTAGGTAATTATTGGTTGATGTTAAAAGTTTGGCTACATATGAAGAGTTAAAAAAAGAGTTGGTTTGCTTAGGGAATGGGCTGTGAGAAAACTTGGTATATTTGAAATTTCTATTATTGAGAGTGAAGAGCTTAGTAATCAAAATCTTGTAAAACAACACATCAGAGATCACCAGAGGTGTTATTGGTGTAGGCTCTTTAATACTTAAACCAGAGACATAATAACAAATAATAATAAAGAAACAAAGATAAAAGAGAAGGCTAGGAGGTGCTATATACCCTTCTTCAATATACATTTTCTCCTCTCCTTACTTTTGAGTTGTGTCCTCTCTATATAAGAGAAATAATAAAAAATATAATTAAGTTATGAAAACTTATCTATTATATATCTTACAGAAATTGGAATTGAATTTGATGGGGATTAATGTCGACAACTTATGTCACGAGTAGAGTATCTTTTAAAGGATATAATATACTATTTCAAAGCTTGCAATGAGAGAATTCAAAGTTAGAACCGAGGAGAAGAAATAACATAGTATAGAGTCCTATTTCCTAGTAAATTTTCAATTTTCTAATATTTTCCTATTTTTTATTTTTTAGGATTTTTATCTTTTTTAGATGTCAGAGAATTTTGTTATGAAATGATATTTTGAATTTTTCTATTTTGGTAAATTCATGATATTCATAGTTATTATATAAAAGGGCCTAAAACCCTAGTTTTGTTAATTTAGAATTATTTAATAAATTTCATTATTTAGAAATTTTGTTTCTTCAATCTTTCTGTCTTTAATGTTTCTATTTCATTAATTGGTATAAAATCAATTTTGAGAAGAATGATAGGAGGCCTAGATGGAATTTAGATTACAGGATTAATGTTGGTATTTTAGATTTTTACAATGAGATGCTTTGTTGAAGTATTTTTAGATTAGATATCAATGATGGATAACTTCTTCTTGTATATGGAGATTCTTCAAGAAAAGCAGGTTAAGCTTATTACATTTAAATTGAAGGTTGTAGCTTCTGCATAGTGGCAATATATACAGATCCAAAGAAAAGTTTTGAAAAAGCAGTTTATCAAATTATCGCCTAGCATGCAAAGAATGATAAAACTATACTTTCTATTGGCAAATTACCAGTAGTAGTTATATTTCAAATATCAAAATCACAGGCAAGGAAATCGTAGTATGAATAAATATACAAAAGAATTTTATCATCTACACATGAAAAATAATATAGATGAACCAGAATTATACATAATTATGAAATATATTGGTAGATTCAAACAAGAATTACAAGATGAGATAATAGATATGATTTGGGACTTGAGTTCTGTGGTCACTAAGGCTAAAAAGTTAGAGGAATAGAGAAAACAAGCTACTTCTAGAGTTCAACAATGACAACTTGCTGGTCGACGGAATAGACTAAGTTCTCTTAAGGTTGAGAACAATTGAAAAACATAGGTTGGAAATAGTTAGATGCAAGAACCTTACCAATTATAGGTGTAAAATAACTAGAGCCGGCAAAACGAGTCATCGGATCGTGTTTATATTGTGTTAAATTTAGGTCGACCCAAACCCGACCCATTTAATAATCATGTCAAACTATTAAAACCTAAACCCAACATAAAAAAATAATCATGTTGACCCACTTAATATCTATATATTAAATAAAATTTACATTAAACATTTACACACTGTCATACATGCATACATAATTTAGCGATATTTTAAAATATATATATATATATATATTACATATTTATACTATTGAAGTTTTAATTTTATTATATATATATATATATATATATTACATATTTATACTATTGAAGTTTTAATTTTATTTTATATATATATATATATATATAATTCTACATCCATATTATAAATCTACTAATATTTTACACATTTACACTATTAAAACATTAAATAAATATAAAATTTTATAAATAAAATATTGTGTTTATATACATTCTTTCAAAAAATGAAAATAAAAGAGAAAATTATCTTTAATATTCGAGTTTTGATGAAAAGAACCTGTAAATTATTTTTAAATAGAAAATACAATCGTGTCATTAAAAGGGTAAATAGGTTAAAAACTTTAACCTTAACTTGATACAGAAAAAAATCATTTTGATTCGGAGTCAACCTATTTAATAATCTTATTAAATTCAATGACCTATACCTATTTATTCATATCGTGTTTGTCTAGAGTAATCATGTCATGTCAAATTTTACTAGCTCTAAGAATAATAATGACCTATACCTATTTATTCCCTAATATGCAAAGAACCAAGCCATCGATTGAATGACTGTCTTCTAAAGAATTTAAATTGAACAAAGGCTTAAGTCGATGAGATAAAAATAAATATTATTGAAGATGAGGAAGATAAACAAGCTTTAAGGTGAAGGAAAATAAAGAACAAATGTTAAATTTATTGTACAGAAGATTTTATTATTGTTAAAATTTAAAAAAGAATAATCAATATAATTAGATTTTCAAAACATGTGATACCATCAATGATAAGGTATTCAACATAGTAATTGATAGCAGTAGTAACGAGAACATAGTTTTAAAGGTATTGGTCGACATAATAAGGGCTTTCAATAGAAAAATATCCAGCACCTTACATAATAAGGTAGATAAAAAAAAAGGGATAGAAATATGATTGATAGATGTATCATGTTCTTTTCTCCATTGTTATAAGAGTGATGTGGTGTGTGACGTAATTGATATAGATGCCTGCCATTTGTTATTGGGAAAACCTTAGTAGTTTAATGTTGATGTGGTCTACAAAGGAAGGGATTATAGGTATGATTTATGAGAGAATAAAAAGCAAATTCATTTAGTGACTTTAACAAACAAGAAGAAGAATTTTTAAACTATAAGACAGAAGTTTTTAATCATTGTGAAGGGTCATTTAGAGGAAGCCTACGATGGTTGCAAGAAGATAAAAAAGGAAGATGAATTTGAAATAAACATTATTCCTAAAATATTCAACCATTTTTGGCTGGGTTTAATGATATTTCACTATCAAAGATACTATATGAGCTACCGCTTTTACAAGATATACAACATTATCTAAACCCAGCTCTTGGTATAAGTTTACCTAACTTGCCCCTTTGTTGTATGAGCCCTCATGAACATGCAATTTTACAAACACAGCTTAATGAATTACTATAAAAGTGGTCCATTCATGAGAATATAAGTCTATGTGCTATACTAGCTTCGTTGGTTCTAAGAAGGATAGGAATTGACCTATGTGTGTAGATAATAAGCAAATTAACTAGATTGCAGTGAAGTATTGATTTTTTTAATTCTAATTTTTAAAGATTTGTTAGGTTAATTGGATGGCACTCAAATTTTCTTAAAGATAAAACTACGCAATGGATATCATTGATCACAATTAGGGTTGGTGATGAGATGAAGATGACATTTAAGATGAAAAAAATTTTGAATTGCCTTAGTATATTTATGCGCTTGATGAATTAGGTCTTAAAATCATTTTTCTGTAAATTTTTTGTGGTATATCTTGATGATATCTTAGTTTCTTCCATTGATATCATGACACACCTAGAGCATTTGAGAATGAGTATAGAGATATTATAGAGAAAATGAGTATAGAGATATTATAGAGAAATAAACTTTACATTAATTTAAAGAAATATAGCTTTCTACTGAATAATGTGGAGTTTTTAGGTTTCATATTAGAGTAGATAGATTCGAGCTATTGAATTAAACATATAAGCTATTAAAGAATCGCCTATGCCCAAGATAGAGAGTAAAGTTTAGAGTTTTTATGGGGTGACAATGTCTTATAGGAAATTCGTTCATAGTTTTAACAATACAGCTGCACCTATTACAAAGTGCCTAAAGAAAAGGAAACTCAAGTGAAGAAAGATTAAGAAGTAAGTTTTGCCTTATTAAAGGAGAAGTTGTCTATTGCCTCTATATTGACTTGCTAAAGTTCAACAAGTTGTTAGAGGTCAAGTGTGATTCTTATTATAAAGGCACTAGTGCTATTCTTCTTATAGAAGGATGACTAATTGAGTATACAAGTAAAAAGTTAAATGAAGCAAAAAGAAATAGGTTATTTATGATTGATAGTTTTATGTTATCCTTAAGGCATTGAAGTTATGGGAGCATTACTTGATTCAAAAGGAGTTCATGCTTTACAGTGACTATTAAACACTAAATTACTGTAACAACAAATAAAATTTGAGAAAAAGTATGCAAGATAGGTAATTTATATGCATAAGTGCACTTTTATTGTAGAGTATAAATCTGGTCAATAGAACAAGGTGGCAGACACACTGAATATATGAGAAGGGTGAGTTGTACATTAAAGATAAAGACTTTGCACAAACTTGGCGTTAACATATTAATCATCAAAATGCAAAAGATTTCTTATTCAAGATTAATATTTGCTCAAAACTATTCAGTTATGTATGCCTCACTTTAAAAAAGTAGATTATTTGTGAGTTGTATCGAGGAAGATTTAGTAGACATATTAGTCAAAACAGGATCAAAATAATTGTAAAAGAGCACTATTATTAACCACAAATAAATAGATATGTATGCAAGATTGTGTAGTGGCGTTAGATTTGCCAAGAAGGCAAGGGACTTACCCAGATCATGAAATTATACATGTTATTACTTGTTTTAGAAAATATTTAGTTGGATCTATCATGAATTTTGTGTTAGGGTTACTGAACACAAGGATTGGTCAAGATTTTATAATAGTTATAGTTAATAGCTTCTCAAAAATAGCATATTTTATTACTTGTAAGAAGACTGATGATGCTCCTTTAGTTGCATATTTGTTCTTTCAAGGGTGGTACATTTGTATAATGTTCTAAAGAATATTAATTTTAACATAGATATGAAGTTTATTAGAAAGTTTTGGTAATAGATATGAAGTTTATTAGAAATTTTTAGTAACATCTTTAGGATAAATTTAATACATAATGGCAATTTAGTAAGGCCTTTTATTCATAGATAGATGGCCAAAAAAAGTGGTTAATCACACTTTAAGTAACATGTTTTATGTTTTTATGGTGACAAGCAATAAAATTGAGAAGTTATCTTGTTTAGATCAAGTTTGCTTACAACAACATAGTGAATCAATCCACTGGTAAAAACTCTTTTTAAGATTGTCTACACTTGTTCCCTACATCATGTTTGTGATCTGTCTATCATGCCTACATTAGTACAAAGAAGTAAAATAGCAAAAAATACTCTATAGATTAATGTCAGGGTACGAGACCAGTTAAAAGCTGCCAATTATAGGTATTAGGCTAATGTGAACAAGCATCGAAGCAAAAAAAAAAAAATTGTTTCAAGATGGTGATTTATTGATAAAGCATCAATGATGAAGTCATTTCATGGTATTCGAACTAAATTAGAGAAATAGAAGTATAGACTATTTCATATTGCACGAAAGATCAATGATAATGCTTATATGCCTAGCTATCAAATAATTGGAATATCTCTCATATACTCAATGTAGCTGATTTGTTCAAATATCATTCGCATGATGAAGCATTGTACAAGCCAAACTCAAGGACAAGTTCTTTTCCAAGCAATGTAGGATGGTTGCATATCACGAGCAAGATACTTTCTAAAGGGCATAACTATGTTATAAGTGTCCGTTTAAGGTATATAATCTATAATCTATCATTTCAAAGCGTGTGATGAAATAAAACTAAAATCACTTAGGCTGTTTTGACTATGCTCGAGCATGAAATTCTATTTATTTATTAGTCATTTTTCAATTTCAGTATATTTTGCTATTGTTCTTATTTCTTTTAGGGTTTTTATTTTTTTTTCTAGATGTCAGAGAATTTTATTATAAAATACTATTTTAAATTTGTCTATTCTAGTAAATTCATGATATTTGGATTATTATATATAGTGACCTAAAACCCTAGTTTTGTTAGTTCAGAATTATTTAATAAACTTCATTATTTAAAAACTTTGCTTGATCTATTTTTTTACCTTTAGTGTTTCCATTTTATTAGGGATTAAGACCTGTATTTTGTTTTATCCTATTTAAATTAGAAAATGTTATTGATTGTGGGATCTTCAGGTCAAAGGCCCATTCATTTATATATAGATTTGATAACATATAGGTATAACATTATTTTTTTCCTTTTTAATATTATCACAACTTTACAATCTATATATTTAATGATGTAATTCACTAAACAAATTTGAGATCTATCTTAATTTTATACACATTTGTAGTATTAAAATACAAAATTAGTGTAAATTTGTAATAGATAAATTTGAAATGTTCTCTACCATATAAATATTCGTAAGGGTTGAATATCTTTTGTGTGTGGTAGCATATAATCTATTACAAATTCCATATGAGAAAATACATTAGTTAGATTCTTATAAAAAGATTACAGGGTCATAAATAATATTGTTTAAAGCCTAAACTCCTTAAGCAATATATGACCTTGTGATAGACCCTTGCTAGAGTATTTGAGCTTACCAATAATCCAGTTACACACTTATCACAAGTTTATAATAACAAAATTTAGATAGTAGAATAATTATAAATCATGACTATACATAATAGCAAAAAGATAAGTAAATAGATAAACTCGAGCATTGTAACATTACATTGTCTTTAAAACAAATTCCCCGCCTTCTTAATGGTGATTAGGTTATAACCGCATCTATCTCCTAAGATCAACATATTTGAATAGTCTCGGTAGCATAACCTTATTATTCCAACAAACTTCAAACAACTATTTGAACTCTATCACATTGGAGCTTAAAGCTAGAGAGAATTTATTAATTTAACTCTATCACTAGGATTTTGGCTTGTTTTGCAAATGAATTGGAAGCTAATTTATAAAGTTTGTGGAAGCCGTTTTAATGAATCAAAAGTAACTTTTGAATTTCATGTTTCAATTTATAATCGAAAGTAAGATGTGCAATTGCTTTAATTAATTGCAATCGTTGGTCAACATATTTTACTTGAAACAAAGCCATATTAATCCTTTACAGCTCTTTTAATCTCTTGCTATTGTTATGCATTTTTTTTTGTATTAGTAATTGTTTAGCTTATAATTGATATCGCTATTACAAGTTTCATATCTAATTTTATTTTAGTTAAACTTCAATGCACTATAAAAAAGAAAAATGGAGTTTTCCCTTCATTTTCTTTTTTCAAATCAAGTGTGTTTTTCAAGATTCAGTTTCTCGTTTCCCAAGTGCAAATTTTAGGAGATCATGGATCATGCATGTAAGTGTATTTTCTCCATATATATCCTCCATAAAATTGGCCTTAAAATAGCTATTTTATTTTATTTTTCTAACCAATTCCCACATAAATGAAAATTGATTCAAAAACGAAAATCAAACATTTTAATATCAAAATCATATCAAACCTTGTATAGTAAAAGTAGGTCTCATTCTTTGAACCTTGTCTTGTGAATATATATTTACTTTATTGACTAACTAGTAGACATAATGTCATTGAACTCTCTTGCTATTCATTTAAGCGATGATACATTTCACACAAGAATCCTTTCTAACACCTCTAAGTTCTCATTGTTATGTATGTTTTGACCCTAAACATCTACATGGTTCTGCATGAATTTTAATGATTGAGCCCTAAACAATTTAGCTTGAAGTAGCCCTACTTTTTTTTCACGTAAATGATTTCTAATAAAGTAACCCCTATTTACTCTGTTTTGATTCTTGATGCCTAACAATCATTAAAAGCATAACTTATCTTTTTCTCCTATGGATGTCTCTATTTTATTATAAGAATGGATATAAGGGTGACTTCTATAGTGATCCAACTATTTTTCAATTAGGTCATCGTTTTGATCCTAGATCTTGTGATCTCAAGCCAGCTAAGTTGCTTTCTTAAAAAAAAATGATTATTTTGTGGGCTTTAGTCTCATTCCCCTTGTTGATTTCTCAACTAACTCTTTATTTAACCCTTCGATTAATAAATCCACAATGTTATCATTTTCATATAAGTCAATAGAAATAACTCTAATAGAGAGCAATTGTATCATGTCTAAAATGTATATGTCTAGACTTACCATTATATGTATCACTTTATATCTTTCCAATTACTGATTGACTATATTAATGAATAAAAATTACTAGCACAGTCTTTGGCCAACTCGGAATGCCCTTTAGGAAATTTTATAGCCATTCTACTACTTCACCATGTTTATCTAATACAATGATTTTAAATTCTATTATAGATATGGCTATCATAGTTTGTTTAAAGAATTTCCATGAAACAATTACACCTGCTAATGTAAACTCACAGCCACCAATATAATTTAATTCATTCACATGTGATATCCAGTTTGCATCACTTTATCCTTCTAGTATAGCTAGATATCCAGTATAGTATAGTCCACAATTATGAGTATAGTGTAAGTACTTGAGTACTCTAACTATTACTTCCAAAGGTCTTCCCCTCTATTACTCATATATCAACGACCTTACTCACTGTATAGGCTAAATATGGTCTTCTACAACTTGTCAAATACATCGACTCCTTATCACTCTAGAATATTTCAATTGATAGATGCCCTCTTCTCTATTTCCCCGATAGACATAAACTTGCATCTAAAGGAGTTCTAGCCATAGCAGTATCATCTTTGTTAAATTTATCAAGAATTTTATGCCCATAATGTCATTGATCAAGAATACGTCCATTAGAAGACTTTGAAATTTTTATTCCTAAGATGCCATCTATTAGACTTATTTCTTTTTTGTCAAACTTAGACTTCAATATATTCTTGATAGATCTGACTATTTTATCATCACTTTTGATAGCTATCATGTCATAAATATAAACATTCAAAATGACGTAGCCATTTTCTATCTCTTTAATTCTTTTTCATTATTCCCAATAGTTATCATATCATAAACATAAAACCACAAAATGAGATAGCCATTTTCTATCGCCACATATATGTTTAGTGCTCTAGAATGAATCATCCTATCCTTGTTTCCAGTAATCATGTTCACTTCATAAACAACCGCTATAATAATGATGTCTTTTCCTTCAGCCACATTAATATTTGCAAAATTTTTGTTGTCTCCATATCACTAAGCTTTGTGCAAACATTGAGAGGCATAATCCACAAACAAAGCAATGGCTTTTCTTCTTAGTAATAAGATTTTTAAGTATATTAGTATTGTTCTACTTTGTATTTGGTTAAAGGTATTTTCAATTAGAATTATTTTGAAATGTAATTCCTTAGTATCATAATATTCATCTTCAATTCTATTCTACTTCTTAATCCTAATATGCATGATAGAATCTTCAAGACTAACTTGAATCTTTATATGATTCATAGTTTTAACAAAATACAACCTCAAAAAATTAATAGTAATAAGACCAGAATTAGTTTAGTAAATGCTAATGTGTCAATATATTGATAAATTATTACTTTATGAAAAAGCTCATTGTGGAGAAAAAAATGATCTTATTTATAGCATTTATTTAGTACTTATTATGTTTTATTTAAAATAGTAGTTAGATGTGTCATATTGGTAGTAGTTAGATTATTGAAAAGTTTTTATTTGTCCGTATTATGTATGAAATGTGCAGCTCATCTTCATTTGTATAGTAAGTAGGCCCTATAAAAAATGATTTTTTGAAATTTATTATCTTATAATTTATCAAATTATTATTTATCAAGTTTGGCCCTAATTTGAGGCTGCAAAAGTTATTATTTAATTGAGATTATTAATTTATCAAGTATTAATTTATCGATGTTCTACTTGTATAATCTTTCTATAATTCTAAAAGTTTCTTAATTAAACAACCAATTACAAAGTGTTTAGTGAGTTCCATTTCCTCCATTTTAAGATTGTTAATCAACAGATAGTGATCATGAATTTGATCAGATATAGATTTACCATATAATAGCCTTCAGCAAAAAAGAAAAAAAAAACCACTGATATAATATTTTGAGTTCCAATATATTGGACCACATATTTTTTGTTTAGTAGTTCTTGACTCTCATATTCATCTTTATAAGGATAATAAATATTTTAGAGGGAACTAAAAAGGGTGTTAACTATTATGCACCAACAAACCTTCTTGCTATTATTCTAAGTTTGTAGTAATTCATAATCTTTAGTTGCTGGCGGAAATGTTTTTAGGTAGTCAGCAAGGTTATGAAGATCCAATACATTGAAGACTTTTCTTGCTAGTGCTCGAAGTGATCTCCATCACATAGTTCAAGTTTATAAATATGTGGCACATTCTTTATTGTAACAACAGAGAAACCATATTAAAGGAACCAATAGTGGTAATGTTGGAGCGACAATTACTGTTGCATATATCAATCCTGTTCTATCTTAAGATTATTGGAAATCTTGAGTAATACAACAAGACAAGCGAAAACAACAAACAATAGCAAACTAAAAATAGCAAATGATGAACCAACAAATAGAGAGAACTATATCAAGGCTTGCAAGAAAATTGTCTTTAGGACCAAATTCTACATCTCATAGACGTGTAGGAAGAATAAATAAAATGATTTAATCTCTAAGATACAATGACCACTACTATGAGCTTACTCTGTAAGCACGATAATCTCTAATAGTAAAAAGAAATAGAAAGATGAAAGAAGCTAAAGAAAATTAAGAGGCTTTTTAATTTTGGATGTCCATTGTGTGATTCAAGTAGTTCTATGTATAAAGACAAGCCCTAACACTTATTCTATTTTAATTCAAATTACCACTTACATGACCACCCTCAATCGGGAGGGGTGTTTGTGGGGGTGATGGAGGAGTGGTAAGTTGGACCCCCTTATGTGTAAGCTATTAAGTCTAAGTACCTAGTTAAGAGCTTTCTAAATAGGCTCTACTTTTGGGTTTGGTCTCATGCATGTAAGTCTCTTCTTAATGGGATTGTTAATATCCCAAACTTGGTTTCTATAAACTGAATGAATAATATTTATTCATCTACATTTGAGTCCCAACTTGAGTTTTAATATTATGTAATATTTATTTATTGAATAATAATCGTAAAGTTATTTAATACTCTACTTTGTCATTCAATAAGTAAATAAGAAATATTATATATATATATATATAAAAGGATTAAACACAACAACAATCAATTGAATTACAAAATTAAGTTGATTTGCTTGTGTGAACTGGTTCGTAAGAAACATAAGGGCAATTAAATTAAATAATGGTGTTCGATCAAGTCAAACCTAACATGGGGTGGCATGAATTTCCTGTCAAATATAACAACTTGGCCGTACATGTTATATTGTTACATACGATTGTGGAACAATACGAGGCTGGTTTCCCTCAATTTGACGAAACGAGATAATTTGTTTGTATGCTGGATTATTAATTTAAACATTAAAAAAAAAGTTGATTGGGAAAATTCGGACGCGTCTATACTTTGACTGGCTGTTTTGATTGACCTAGTTTTCATTTCACAAAAAACTTGTTCATTACCGTTTTCTGATATTGTATGATTTTTGTATCTCAAATGATACAATACTAATACGGATTTACCATTTGATTGATGAACAATAAAGATCAATAATTAATTATCATGTCATTCTATAAGATTATGTCATGTACATTGTTTACTATAACGGTTAAAATATAAATTTTTTTTTCCCAAACTTCATCAACCTAAAATTACTCTTGATGATATTTTATCATGAAAACTGCTTTTGACATAATTCCATTCATGATATTCGAAACCAAGTTTCCTAACATATTGATGCGCGAAAGGATAAAGTGATATAATTTCAAACTTACACAACTTGAAATTGCAAACGTCGGAATTAGGTTGTTAATACGTTGATCCGAATGAAGCGGGCACTTGAGAAGGAGGCAAAATCAAATTTCGCATTCGAAGTCAACTTAGTTAATTTAACAAAATTTTGAAGATTTTTATCTTTTAGTAAGAACAACTTTGTTATTCTCTGAGCTTCCCTAAACAGTTAACCTCAACTTTTCCGGCTATTGCTCCGTTACAAAGGACGTTGATTTTTTACCTTTAGGGGCTTTTAAGGTTTGTCGTCGACAATAAGAGATCAGGGGTTACATTGGGGACAAATTAAAAGTGTTAAAGAATTGAGAGTCATGACTAATGGGGTGTTGTGAAAGAAAAAGAATAAAGAGACGGAACGTTGACGAAGCAACATTAGGACACTCCTGTTTTATCATATTAGTTGATATTTTGCAATTTAGGCTGCAAAAGAGGTTTTCGTTATATAAGCACTAATATATTCTGACACCTCATGATCGATATATCAAACCTGTAACTTTATAAGACCATATATTAAATGTATTGGGTCTATTTTTTAAAGCTGTCTTGAAATGACACACGCACTTTATTTTTCAAAATATGTCCATGCGCAAGAATAGTATGGAAACTAATTCCTACACTTAATTTTTATTTAAAATTTTATATTCTCATATAGGTTGACTGTTTGTCAATTTAGGACTAATTTAAAATTATAATGATTAATAAAATAAATTATTTTTATTGTGTGAATAAAATAAGTTATTAATTAAATAAGCAACATAATTTTTAGTATATTATCTTATTACAATTATTATGAGTTTAAAAAGAAAAACACATAATTTAGTAATTTACTACTTAAAAAGATATAGGTTTAAATTATCTTTTGTCTATGTATTAAGGATTATGAAAAAATAAGTTATAATTTTCCTTTTTTTTCTTGAAAGGGGCTTTTGATAAAACATTAAAATCATAATATGAATTTTAAAAAAATGTGGTGGTTTATTTTATACGCCGCTTATAAAGCAACTTTTTATGTATTTTTAAAAGTTGTTATTGAAATAAAGAAACTTATGAAATAAATGGCTTTTTAAAATTTACTAAATACTAATATTATTAGATCTTAGGAATAAGATGCTTATAATATTTCAACCACAAGCTTCAATGGCCTTATTCAAGACACTAACTAGTTCAACTAGAAGTTGATGGGTGAAAGTGATAGTTAAAAAGGAAATCAAAAAAATACATGAATCAAAATATTATACTTTTAAGAAAAATATGTGACTCAGAACATCATGCTTATGATGAAATTAAAAGGGAAAAAATATTGTACTTGTATTGAAATAAAAAGTGGAAAGTGATTACACCCCAGTTAGTTAAATTTTTTTAAATTATAATTTTATTTTTAAAATTAAATGAATTTATCTAATTCTCAATACATCATTAAGTTTTAACCTACAATAGTTTTCATTTTAAAATAGTTAATGGGGAATTGAGGAGGGGATGGAGATTTAAGCTCATTCTTTCTCTTTTTTTAAAAAAGAAATTAGGTAAAAAAGTTATTCTCGTCCTTTCTCAAATAAGAAATTGAGTATAAAATCGCCTTTATACCTCCCCAAATAGGAAAAATCTCCAAGGGGCCGTGTCCCCGGAGAATTTCAACCATTCCTCCTTACATTTGGTTAAAATTAAATTAATTTTTTATAAAATTATACAAAAATTTTGGGAGATCTCTATAATATTGTTTAGAATATTATCCTTTCATTTATATTATTTTTAAAAATGTGATAATACAAATAAGCTAATAAACTAATGATAACTTGTTTATGGAGATTTTTCTCTCTCTTTTTGCGATGACATCCCACTTAGTTGATCTTTTTTAATAAAATAATAATTTATCTTTAAATTAATGATGGAGTAATAACTCATGAATTTATCTAATGGGCATACATCATCATATTTTAATCAATAATATTTTACGTATGCCTAAAATTAAAGTAACGTTTTATAAAATTATACAAAAATTTGGGGCATCTGTATAGTTTTTTTAAGAATATTTTCCTTTAACAAGGGATAGGATCTAGTAAAACTTGATCTAAAGGTTAAAGAGATCCAAGTGCAACAATTTAGCACTATTTAAGTGAAAGTTAACTATTTCTCTAACAAATTCAGCTGTATAAGCAGTCAATTTGTCATTTTAATTGGACGATACAATTAATGAGAGTAAACACAGATTATTTTGCAGCTCCTTTAAGAAGGACATCCAAGTCCATCCAAAAGCAGTTTCATTTTCAGTTTTCTTCATTTTCTCATGAACTGATCTTGATTTGAGCATCAAAGTGTTTTTGGAAGATGCTAAATCGATGCTTGGAGTTTTTAGCGCACAAAGACAATGACGGACAGATCCGGTCATTTGGCAATCGAGATTTCTTTATCTGCAATTGGCCTAAGTTAAAGTTCTTACTCAAAACTATGGGTGGCGAAATAGGTTAAGATTTATTTATTCGATTTGATTTTATATGAATTCAATTGATTTGAGTTTGAAAAAAATTATTTTATTTAATAAATGGGTCAAATTTAATTTGATTTGTTAAATAAATAAATTGAATATGGGATTAAACTCTGAAATCATTTAAACTTCATTTATTCAATGATGTAATGAAAATATGAAATCATACACAAAAATCAAGATGGTCTAAAAATATTTATTTTAAGAATCTTAATTCTTATTATTTGTATTTTTAATGGATCGGTAATTTGAAGTTTAAAACTTTGGAGTTAAGATGTTTAAAACTTTGAATATTGTAAGGATGATAAATTTATGATAATTTATTTTGCTTTATTCTTGTTGTTTATTAATTATTATTGCATATATAATATGATAATTTTAGTTGAATCAACTTAAACAAATCCAAATGTGATTCAATTTATTTTTTAATTTAGTTAAATGAATAAATGAATATTCATTTAAAAAACGAATTGATATCTGAATCCTGAAATTACGATTCATTTAATAAATGAATTACTAAATGAATTGAATTTTAATCCAAAGAATTTTGAACCTAATTCATTTAATATTCAACACGAATTCGATTGGTGAATTCGCTTTGGCCCCCAAGTGAAAACCCCTTCAAGTTCAATTTGGAACATTCCAAAAGTCAATGATGAAGCCATGGAATCTTTCTATCCATCCTATTTACCATAAAAAAAGATTTGTATTTTCAGTAACCGTATATTTCCTTTTATATACTATAAATTTTTGTGAAAAAGAAAAAAAACTGAAAATTTTCCGGTCCTAAGGTCAGGATTGACCAGCATATCACTTTCCTACAAGCTTCTTATGAATCGCGTTCACATTCAACTTTCTTTATATATACATATAAATCATATGATCATCAAATCAGAAATGCAGAGACATTTTGAAGAGATTAGACAGCCGCTAACTGTTTGATAATAATCTCTTTTTCTCCATGCAAATTGATATCACTCAAAATTAGTAACAAACTAGTCTTTTAATTGACTGAAAATTCTTCATACTCATTCATTCGTTAAATTTTTTATAAAAAATGAGAAACGAGGAGGGCAGAGGAGGCTATATTGAAAACAATTCCGACACTGAAAGTATTGGCAGCGACAGAAGCGCATTCAGCGGACCGCTTGCGAATAAACGAGCTTCCAAGAAAAGCGCCCGGTTCAATCTTCCGCCAGAAGCAGCAGTCTCAAGCAGCAGTAACAATAACGATGACGGTGGTTATGTGGAGATCACACTGGACATACGTGATGACTCTGTCGCAGTTCACAGCGTTCAGGGCGCACTTCATCATGAAGATCCTGAGTTGTCACTGTTGGCCAAGAAGACTTTGGAGATTAGTAATAAATCTTCATCATTTCGGTCGTCTTTGTTAAGAAACACTTCCTCGCATATCAAGCAGGTCTCTCAAGAGCTCAAACGCTTTGCTTCCTTAACAAGGCGACCCAGCAGCAGGCGTTTTGATAGGACTAAATCAGCTGCGGCTCATGCTCTCAAAGGACTCAAGTTCATCACCACCAAGACGGGAGCTGCCGGAAATGGCTGGCCTGCCGTCGAGAAGCGGTATAACGAACTCGCCATCACCACCTCCGATGGCCTTCTTCATTGCTCGATGTTCTGTGAATGCATAGGTACTTGCCGGCATAACGTTTTTAACAATTCAGGAGATCTAGCTCAGATTATGAGAGCTAGCATCGCGATTCATGTAATATATGATCAATTACTTATTCTGTTTTCTTATTCTTAATTTTAACAGGGATGAACAAGGAGTCTAAAGAATTTGCGGGTGAGCTATTCCGAGCACTTTGTAGAAAGCATAATATAACTGGTGATTCTATCAACAAAGCTCAGCTCAGGGAGTTCTGGGACCAGATTTCCGATGAGAGCTTTGACTCCAGGCTCCAAACTTTCTTTGACATGTAATTTATTTATCTACCTTATTAATTCATACCAGTGTAAAATCCAATGTATATCTTGATTAATTGCTTTTACTAACCGTCTTTGATTAATTATTATATAGGGTCGACAGAGACGCCGATGGAAGAATCACTGAAGAAGAAGTCAAAGAGGTAATTAATTAAGCAAGTTACGCATAATTGGTCAAACACGCTACGTTTTAAGTTTATGTATATGATTTCTATTTCTCTGTGTAGATCATTAGTCTGAGTGCTTCTGCAAACAAGCTCTCCAACATTCAGAAACAAGCAGAGGAATATGCAGCCATGATAATGGAAGAATTAGACCCTGACAATGCCGGATACATCATGGTAATTTATTTTTTAATTAAATTGACTAAAAAAGAAGAATGTTTTTAAATTTATTTAAATTGAGTACGAAATTTCGCTTTTTTGTCACAGATTCATAACCTGGAAACATTGTTGTTGCAAGCGCCAAATCAATCTGTAAGAGTAGGAGATAGTCGAATTCTGAGTCAAATGTTGAGCCAGAAGCTGAAGCCAACCCAAGAAAACAACCCACTAAGAAAATGTTATCAGAAGATTAAGTACTTTTTGATGGATAATTGGCAAAGGGTTTGGATTATGATGTTATGGCTTGGAATTGTTGGGGGCTTATTTGCCTATAAGTTTGTGCAGTACCGAAACAAGGCTGCTTATGATGTGATGGGCTATTGCGTTTGCATTGCTAAAGGTGGAGCAGAGACACTTAAATTCAACATGGCCTTGATATTGTTACCAGTTTGCCGAAACACCATCACATGGCTCAGAAACAAAACTAAATTGGGACTTGTTGTCCCTTTCGATGACAACTTAAATTTCCATAAGGTAACAATTAATATCTTTAACAGATAAATCCAAATGTACAGTTTCAATGTCAATTTTTTTTCTTTTACCTTTGACACAAAAAATAATGCGTACGCAAACGTAGGTGATCGCGGTTGGAATTGCTATTGGAGTTATATTACACGGCGGAGCTCACTTAACCTGTGATTTCCCGCGAATCCTCCACGCAACTGAAGAAGAATACGAGCCAATGAAGCCTTATTTTGGGGAGGAGCAACCGGATAATTACTGGTGGTTTGTAAAGGGAGTTGAAGGAGTAACAGGGATCATAATGGTGGTGTTAATGGTGATAGCATTCACTTTAGCAACGCCTTGGTTCAGGCGCAACAAGCTCAATCTGCCAAAACCACTAAAAAGACTTACCGGATTCAATGCCTTTTGGTACTCACATCATCTTTTCATCATTGTCTATACCCTTCTCATTGTCCATGGAATTAAACTCTATCTCACCAAGAAATGGTATCAGAAGACGGTAAGAGATGGATTACCTTACCACCGGTTCCTTTATTTTTCTTTTTCATTTAACTTAATGTTAACTTTCGTTTTCAATTTATTTATTGACTGCAGACCTGGATGTATCTGGCTGTGCCGATGGTTCTTTATGCTTGTGAGAGATTGACTAGAGCTTTGAGATCAAGCATCAAGCCTGTCAAGATTCTCAAGGTTTTGCAACTATATATTCCTTAATTTTTTTGTTGATTTCAGTATGTTGCAAGTTAATTGGAGACATAATCAGATAATAAGATGAAATAATACTATGTGAAGGTTGCTGTTTATCCTGGAAATGTCTTGGCATTACACATGTCAAAACCACAAGGCTTCAAATACAAGAGCGGACAGTACATGTTTGTAAATTGCGCCGCCGTCTCACCATTCGAATGGTATTGAAAATGAAAAGTTAGTTAATTATTATTATTTATTAAATTAGTTAATCAAAACTTAATTGATTAACAGCACTAAACCATCAAAAATTGGTGTGACAGGCATCCGTTTTCCATCACATCATCACCGGGAGATGACTACCTCAGCGTTCACATCCGAACTTTGGGCGATTGGACTAGGCAGCTTAAGACTGTTTTCTCTGAGGTTTGTCAATTATAATTCTAATTTCATTATGCCTAATATTATTAATGTGCTCAATTACTTAATTTTTTAACCTTATTTACAATATTTCATGTGTTTGTATTTGGTTAATAGGTTTGCCAGCCTGCACCTGCTGGGAAGAGCGGTCTTCTCAGAGCAGAAAGGGGAAATAACTCTCGAGGGTTTGCATTTTTTGTTTTTCCTTTTTAATATGTCATCAATAAAATTAATGTAAAAAATTTGAGAGAATGTTGACATAGATAAGATAAGACAAATACCCATTCAATTACTTAACTGAAAAATAAAAATAATGTAAATCGCAACTAATTTTACTTATATCTCTGTCTGTGTTCTATCAATATTCTGTTTGTACTTCCCCTTTTTTGAATTAAAATTTATTACTTGTGATGTAGCAGGTTTCCAAAGATACTAATAGACGGACCATATGGAGCACCAGCACAAGACTATAAAAAATATGATGTAGTGCTACTAGTGGGGCTTGGAATTGGGGCTACTCCGATGATCAGCATAGTCAAAGACATCATCAACAACATGAAATCAGAAGACAACAATTTAGAGTCAGGATTAACAGTAAACAACTACAATAAGAATTCATCATTCAATACAAGAAAAGCCTACTTCTATTGGGTGACAAGGGAACAAGGTTCATTCGAGTGGTTCAAAGGCATAATGAATGAAGTGGCAGAGATGGATGAGAAGAGAGTAATAGAATTACACAATTATTGCACAAGTGTGTATGAAGAAGGAGATGCCAGGTCAGCGCTGATAGCTATGCTTCAATCGCTCCATCATGCAAAGAATGGTGTTGATGTTGTATCAGGGACACGTGTCAAATCTCACTTTGCTAAGCCAAATTGGAGACAAGTTTACAAGAGGATTGCTCTTCATCATCCTGATTCTAGAATTGGTCAGTTCTTTTACTTTACTTTCACCTACCTCCACCCACTATTCTTTGTCTTTGTCTACCATCAATTAATTTCCATTTTGCGTGGAATTTATTTCTAAAATTTATTTATTTGATGCGTGCAGGAGTATTCTACTGCGGTGCACCTGCACTAACAAAGGAGCTAAGACAGTTAGCCTCGGATTTCTCCCACAGGACTTCCACTAAGTTTGAATTTCATAAAGAAAATTTTTAACATTAATTAATCTATAGCTTCGTCAGTTGATTAATAATATTATTCTTGAACTTGGAAAGTTTTTCTTTAGAAAGGAAGGCCATCGGACATTAGTACCCAATTGCAAATAGAAAATACCCATTCTAGTCATCTAGAAGAGTTCAGTTTTATAGATCTTCCAAAGTCCAATCTTACGGCTGTTCAACGTATTGTGCAATTCAATTCTTTTTTAATTGTTAACTGAATTGAAATATTGAATATGTAATGTAAGCATATACATAGTTCCATGCATGCATGTGAATTTTTAATTTGGATGACTGTTAATATCAGCGTCTTATCGTATGTAACAATAAATAAAAGAAATCAATTCTCTTATGAAGTCAAATTCGTCCCAAAGTGGCGTTCCAATAGCACGTGACCTCCATATATATCTTTATATGGCAGTGAAATAAAAAGGTGATAACCGATCAATAAATAGTAATTCATTATAAAACCATATCATCAAATATTGTTCATAAGCGAAGAAGAAATTAGAAGAATGATAAAAGTGTTGGATAATTCATATATGATGTAAGTAATACTGTACTTGTTGGTATATGTTGTGAATAATATTATACTTCCTAATTAATATTCTAATAGATCCTAAGGACATGACGGATTTATTTTAAAATGATTTTATTTACCCAGTAGTTAGAGTTTAAATTTTAAAAAGATAAAAAGTTAAAAATAAATTTAAAGTTGTCTTCTCCTTTTTTAAATAAAAAAATTTAATATTTTTATTTCAAGTGATGTGATATTAATGCATTGAATATTACAAAAATAATAAATAATTTTATAAAGTTAAGAAAATTAATAATCTAATTAATAAATGATGAATGTCACATTAATATGAAGGATGAAAAGTTTGGGAACTTGGGGTAGTACTATTTGGGCAATATTAAGGGTGTGTTTTAGTATCCTCTATTGTATTAGATTGAATATGTTAGGATATATCATAGATACATTCAAATATAGTTATAGCTAGTATCTTATTGTATTTAGTGTAATACAAAATTGAATTGAGCTATAAATGTTACTGTGTTTTTAAAGCATAAATTATTTGATTTATTATCACAAGCATGTAAATATTTTTAAAAATTATGATTCTGAATTTTTAAAAATATTTTGTAGTATAATTCATATAATATTTAATTTAAACTTATTATTTTAATAATTAAAAGATTTATTTGATCATTATCAATTAATTTAATGACTAAATAATCTATAATTTGTTTTACAAAACTGTCTTAAGCAACTTATCCTACGGGGCCCATTAGATATATTTTTTTTTTCATAATTGGGAATTAAATGGTATGTCCCACTGCTGTTAATGACATGGTATAAAATCCCATTCCAATATGAAACAAATATGGGATTGGACAAAAAACTATCCACCACCAAACGTGCCAAAATAGTTTACTCATTGTTTGTTGAATCTATAGATAATATATAAATATTAATCGTACTCGAGTGTGATAAAAATTCGTTACACCGAAAGAATTGAATTAAACTGACGGTTCGGTTCGTTCATCAATCTTAAAAAAAAAGCCGACTATTAGTGATAGCAAAAAAATGTACATTTGGGTTGGTTGTCAGTTCGAAACATAGAACTGAAAAATTGAGATGTTTTAGTAATTTTAATAACTATTCACGCGTCATAATTTAATTGGTTATGTCAAAATCCTAACATACACTTGCCCACATATATTGCTTTTACAAATTCATCACAGCTTGCAAATCAAGCCCTAAATCTAAAATAAAAATCAATCCTTAACTCACTCCTTAACAACCGAAAATCAAATTCAAAGTCAATGTCGTATTTGTATAGAATGGAAGACAATGTTGATGATAAAGTATAAGATGTCAACAATGTAGTGCTAGAAGTCCTTGATGTAGAACAAGAGGATGCTTTGCGGAAAAAAAAAGTGGCTTTTAGTGGTGGATTTGGATATTTGTTTGTTAATTATTGTCTTTATGATGTACTTATTATGAGTTTTGTAATAAAAAAAGATTACATATTAAGGTTAAAAAAATTAAATGCAGCCGTAATGAGTTACAACATTAAAAGGGTCCTATGGGCCCAAAATCAAACCGAATAAATTCAGTTCACTTTAGTGCTTTACACTTTTCGATTTGATTTTGATTTTCTTTTTTTTTTTAAAAAAAAATCAATTTCATTTGGTTCTTCCACTTCGGAACTGAACTGAGCTGCACTAATTCCCACCATACTCTTCAAATTTTGTATCCTATTCTAAATGATATGAAAATTAACTTGTAATTTTGTTCGAGAAATAATTCATTCTTCATCTTTTGAGGTGGGGGGCAGTCGGCCCTGAGCAAGTATTTTTCGTCTGACTAAAGATAGTCTCTATTTTTTCATATTCCCCTCGGTTTCCTTGTCCATAATCTTGGGCAGTGAGGGCAGTGATTTTCTGACGGTTTAATTAATATCAGCCTTCTTTTGTACGGATTAACTGTATACTGTCATCAAAAGCTATTGACGTCACTATCAATAAGTGATAAATTTCGGTTGAGATTGATTCATCAACTTTCTATCCAATCTCAGTAGCTCTTCTATTGCTCCTCCTTGGCGTTTGATGGTTGATCGGATGATTCTGAGATGATTTTTCTTTTTTTGGTTCTCATATAGGCAGATAGGACAAATCCACAGTTGATGAATTTACATCTTTTTTTCTTCCTTCACTTATAAATTTCATATCATTCATATAAAAAAAATGTCAATGATTTACAAATAAGAGGTGTAAATAATTAAAAACAATTATTATCAATTCATTACTTTAAGAATTATAATATATCAAATGACTGCAATAATTATTATAGTCTATCATTATTGTATTTTTATAAAATCTATAATTTTATTACATTTTCATTCGTACCTTTAGTTAACTAATAAAACATAATTTTTTTCCTTCAATTAATTTTTTGTCCATAAAAAAATGCAAAGCATTACAATATTATAAATAAAACTATATAAATTAGCTAAAAATAATTCCTATAAGCCTATGAAATTTAATACTTGATGTCCCTATTTGATATTTTATTAGTCAATTAATTGATCAAGTAATGAAAACACAGAGCTATACTACAACAATAGATTTCATATAGAAAAAGTAGTAAATAATAGGAAATAATACTTCTTCTAGTCATTTGATATATTATAATTTAAAGTAGTCAAGCAATAAAAACGCTCAAAGAAATTAGAATCAAATAATTAGAAATTTCATTAAAATTTTTAAACTTTTTCTATGCTAACTAAAATATTTAATTTAAGATTAATTACTAGTTGTATATTTATAAATTTCAAAATTAATTTGCTAGAAGAAAAATAATCCTTAAAAATAATTAATGATATTGTACAAGATCAAAAATAAAATAAAATAAAATTATAATGAGGCTATTTGAAGCCATTATAGTGTCTTTTAATTAAAGTATAATTTTATTACTAAAAATCACATAAAGCAAATTACTATTATATGCAACAAAATATAATCAAATAAAAGAGTTTTATTTTTTACACTCATCTTTGAATACACCTTTAACGCCTGCAAAATGTTAATTTTACAGGAGTTTTCTTCTTCTTCTTCTTCTTCTTCTTCTTTTTCTTCTTTTTAATCAATTCAAAACTATGTTTCTCTCAAAGTAATTCTAATGATTACTAATTACTATTTTCAGTGTATTTGATTTTTTCTATGTTGTCAACGATTTTAAGTTATGATGTCTTCGTTCTTGAGACGAGGATTTTAGGGTTTGTACTCAAATATTATTTTAACACTATATATAAATATCATTATGATGAATCAAAATATTGATAAATAAAATTACTAAGGAAAGAGAGATTGCAAGCAAAAAAAGTTTAATTTTGTTTGATATTAAGATTGGACAACTACAATACTGATGTTTAAAAGCTACAATATTAAAGTGTTTTGAAACATGTAATCTCTTAAGATTTATCAAAACTTTAGGTAAAAGACAATAATGATAGTTCTATAGACAAAATGATTATTTTAGTTCGTAGATGTATTTTTTTTATGACATTTTTAAATTTCAAATGGTTACAAACTTTAGGATCTGTTTTAATTAGGATTAAATATGGTAGAGAATAGGTTCCTATGTGGCAAAGTAGATGAAGTTATAGTGCATGTTGTTGACCGATACTTTGACTGAAGCAATTCTTCATTGTAACAATGTGCTCATTGTATATGCAAACAGCAAGTTACAACCCTTACTTATATGGGTCTAAGTGTCTAATCGACTTGTAAATGCATCTGTACCTTGTGCCATGGGTCGACTCGCCTTAGTAGTGGTACTTTAACTATGCATTTAGACCATTAGTCACTCTTGATAATGTTGTTGAGATACTACCATCATCAAATATGACCAGGTTGTTGACAGTGTTGATCAAGTCATCAACTATATTGACCCATTTGACCAAGTATTTTTAACCATTGGATTTGCTTATTTGATTGATTGCTTGTTTGGAATGAATTATTTAATGGGCATAAATACTTATTTAATCTCAAAATCTCTTATAATAATTTTTGTTATTATTTGATTTTTTTCTAGTATAGCTTTTGAAATTTAAATAAGTTATTTTGTTTCTACTAATAAAAGCTCAAATTTTAGATTGTTGGGAGTAGAGGTTGAAAAACCTTTTTAAATATTAAAATATCTAAAATATCCTCTAATTATTCGATAATATTATTTTATTCCTTACATAACATAACTTTTAAAAGCTTTTTTATTAAAGTAATTTCATAGATTTCAAATAAAAACTCCTATTAACAATCAAACAACTATTATTTTTTTTTAGTAAAAGCTCTATTTATAAAAACTTTACTAATAAAAAAATTTACTTAAATAAACTTTACTTGAAAAGTTATACCAAACAAACCTTAAATGCTCTTAAAGCAGCTACATTGCATAAACTTTGAATCTTTAATTCTAGATAATCTAACGGTTAGATTTGTTACAATTTAAGATATAAGCTTATCATAACCAACCTTACAAGAAGAGCCACTTGCAATAATTGAGGATTTGAAAAAGGGGGTTATGCTTTCAAGCTAAAATTAAAGACAAACACTTAGCTTGGGCAATTTATTTGAGGGATGATTTTTAATTTTTTTTGCTAAAATTTATTTTTTTAAGCCCTATATTTTCGAAAAATATTTTTAAAGATTAGAGGCTATATTTTAGATTGAAATTTTTGGGTGGGTGAAATTTTAGTTTTAGGATACCAAGAATCAAATAAGCCTCAATTTCCTTCTCTCACTTTTAGTTTTATAAAGCTCAATAATGTGATTTCTTCGTGCTTGGTCTTGTTAAATTTTAGACGGTACTCCCACATCTATCTTTAATAGGTGCACTTGTTTCATGTGAGATTATTTATCTCGTGATGAGATTTTGACAGTTGATTTAAGAGCAAGAAAAGTTATAAGGACCCTGAGGGTTGGAGCAATAAGATTTAGATATGAGGTGATTACAAGTGATGATGCTTTGTAAGTATTTTTTTATCCATTTTAAACTCACAATATTGTCATAGTGAATTGTTTCATTTACTCATGGACAAAATCACGTGTCTGGATTTTCACCCTAAATCGTAAGGATCAAAGATTTCCTTATAAAAATTATCCATTTCGTATTTGTTATTTTTGTTATTTATATTTATTAATTATGTTCATTATTTTATAAATTGCAGTCGGAGGAAATTAGTTGATGTTTGTGACATATATATTGGAAGTGCTTATGATGAGACGAAGTTGTTAGGGATTGTTGTTTGATACTATTGGGAGTGTTAAAATGATTTTGTAATTAATTTTTTATTAATTGAATTAATGGATTAATTACATGCTTATATCACATCTATACAAAAGAGAGTTCATTATTTTTTTAGAAAATTTCAATTGGTATCTAGCTGGAAAGCTAAGAACTTGTAAGAATGATCTTGCTATTAAAATGACATAAAGAGCTAAAGGCAAATCTATTACTCAACCTGTTGTTTTACTTCGTCTAATATTTCTCATGAAAAAACTATTGAACATGCATCTTGTGATGAATTGGTTGCATTACACAAAGAGGTTGCATATATGCATGGGCATTATTAACATGTATATATTTATATTTTTTAATTTTGATGATAACAAACTTCATATATTGTTTTGATTAAATTGGGAGTTCTCACTAATAAATTTGTTTATAAAATTTAGTATAAACAAAGTTCATATTTCTTTTCGACAAACATTATTTGTCAAATAGAAAAATCTTTTTATCAAAAGAGATGTAAAATTTCTAATCTAAATATTAACGGTAAACTGTTTTTCTAAAAAATGGTTAACTAAAAAAAATAGGTTCCTTGTTCTTTAAAAATGATTTTAGCTTTTGAGAATAAATGGCTAATCGATTATTTTAAACGATTAACCGATAAGCTCCAGAAAGGAATTAATCTTTTACCCTTGAACCGTTTGGTAAAAATGGATAAGCTCACTTTGTTTACAGAAAATGACAAACCAATTATTACTAAATAGTTAATTGATAATATTTAAAGAGTAATTAATTTTTTAAGTTTAAACCGTTTAACATTAACAGAAACTCAAGTTGTTTTGCAGGAAGCAAATGATTAGCTGATAGTTTAAAAATGGTGAATTGATAAATTCCATAATTGAATCATATTTTACTTTTGAGCCGTTTAGATCAAACAGTAGAGCTAAAATTGCAGGTTAAGATTTTGAAAGTTAATGTCGAACCGATAATGTTAAACGGTGAACTATTTACTTGAAATTTTAGCTCAATAGTCATTTGGACTAGTTAAAATAGTTAATGGTCAATCGATTGTTCCTAGAAAAGTTAATAATGACTAATTTTCAACTCCAACTATAAATTGACTTATGTAAATTCAAACAAAAATGATTTAACATTCATATTGAGCTTGCAACTAAGAACACACTTATTGTTGAGCCTTAAACTTTGTTTTATCTTTTTTATTCACACATTGACCTTTCGTTTGTAATTAAACATATTGTGTGAGAGAAAATTCATTTGTAATATTTATCTTTGAGAAGTTGTAAGTGTTAGAATATATTTAGGTTAAGCAATTAGGAATAATCTCTTGTTGTAAAGGTTAATTGACACCTGTAAAATTAATTGTAAAATTTCTTAAAGTCTTAGAGGGTTGGTAGTGGAATCCTTAAGCTCGGTGTACTTGGAGGCGTGGATATAGGTGGGGTTAGCCAAAGCATGTAAAAAATCTATGTTTGAATCTCTCTTCTCTTATCTCTTTACATTTTGGTTGTTTTATTTATTATTATTTTGAATTTGTTTAAGATATTTATGTTAAGTTTTGTTAAGGTATTGCATAATTTTTAGAAACTCAATTCACCTCCTCTTTTGGGTTGCCTAGCTATTATTTTAATTAGTATCAGAGCTTGATTCTCTTATTAGAATTTAACCATCTAAAGTAAAAGATCCATAACAACCCAAAATGAATCCATATTTAAAGAAGGACATTCCACAACTAGACTACTGTTATTTGACGGTAATGACTATCCATATTGAAAAACTAGAATGGAAATTTATTTACAAGCTTTAGATTATAAAATTTAAGAAGTTGTTTGTGAGAGATCATTTATGCCAATGACTAAAAATCAATTAAGAGATAATATTCCAAAACCTTCATAGGAATGGAATTAATTGGAAAAAAGAAAAGTTTCTTTAAATTCTAAAGCTATGAATGCATTGTTTTATGCTTTTGATAAGAAAGAATTTCATAGAATCTCTAGTTGTGAAAGTGCCTATGAAATTTGGTACAAACTTGAAGTTATTTATGAAGGTACTTATTAAGTGAAAAGGTTTAAAATTAGTAGATACACTCGACAATATGAATTATTTCAAATAAAACAAAATGAGAGTGCATACTCTATGTAAACTAGATTCACAGATATAGTAAATACTCTAAGAGCCCTAGGGAAGACCTTTTTTAATAGAGAGAAAGTTAAAAAAATTATTAGATCATTACTAAAAGAATGAAGACCTAAGAGAACTGTCATTAAGGAAACTAAAGATTTAAATACATTACCTATTGATTATCTAATTGGTTCTCTTATTTCTTATGAGAAAGATTTGGCAGCTGAAAGAGGGAATGAGGAGAAAAAAAAAGCATCGCTCTGAAAGCTTCAAAACGTGATAGTGATGAGGATAACGAGTTGGATGATAAGTAAATTGCTATGCTAGCAAGGAGGTTTAGAAAATTCTTAAAAAACCCATTGAGTAAAGAAAATTTAGAAATCTCAAGAACTAAAAAGAGAAGAAAGAGGCGATTATATGCTATGAATGCAAGAAGCCTAGCCATATAAGATTGAAGTGCCCTTTTCTCAATAAGTTCAATAAAAAAAAAGCTATGATAGCTAATTTGGATGATAGCGAAGAAAAATCGAGTGATGAAGAGGAATCTTATAAGGTGTTAAATTTGGCACTTATGACAGTTGGTGATGAAGTAAGTAATCCTACTTATGATGAGTTGTATAATTCTTTTAAGAAATTGCATGATGATTGGTGGAGAATTAGTAAAAAAAATGCATGCCTTAAAAGGAAAATGTTAGAACTTTCAAATGAAAAAGATACATTGCAAAAGTGCAATTTTGAATGAAAAGATCAAGAGGCTAGAATTAGATAATAAAGAATTACATGATAGAATTACATCAATTAAAGATAAACAAAGTACTTTACATGAGCATAAAAAATTATATAGTGATGAATTATTGAGAGAAAATGAAGTACTTAAGGAAAAGGATAATGAACTCAATGAAATCACATTAAAGTTCACAAATGGTCAAAAGAACTTAGAAATATTATTGAGCACTCAAAAATGTATGTTTGATAAAGGTGAACTTAGGTATAAGTCAAATTTGAAATAAAAATATGATAAGAATTATTTTGTTAAAATTATCTCTACAAGTGATCCTAAGATTGTTTGTCATCATTGTAATGGAAATGGTCATATGAGTTATAAATGCCAAGTTAAAATAAATTCATTCCATGGAGTTAAATGTGTTTGGGTTCCAAAAGGAACCATTACTAACACTCAAGGACCCAAACAGATTTAGATATGTAAAACTTGAAATTTCTTTTGTAGAGTTTGAAGAAAAAGAAGAATAAATGGTACTTGGACAATGGATGTTCAAGACATATGACAGATAATTATTCTTGGTTTTCAAGCTTTACCAAAATTGAAAATGATGAAGATGTATCATTTGAAGATAACTTAAAAGGGAAGATTATAGGTATTAGTAATATCAGTAAAGATTCTTCTACTGTTATTGAAAATATGAGTTTCGTTGAAAATTTAAAACATAATTTACTTAGTATTAGTAAATTGTGTGATTAAAATTATAGGGTTATATCTGATAAATCAAAATGTGTGATTGAGAATGCATGTGATGATAAGATTGTATTTGTTAGAAGTAGTTGTATGAATGTATATACAATTAATACAGATTGTATATCTACTCATGATAAATATTTTTCTGCATTATATGATGATAGTTAGTTATGGTATAGGAAACTAGGTCATCCAAGCATGGATTTGATTTTAGAAATTTTAAAAAATAATTTAGTTAAAGGCCTTCCAAAAATTAGTTTTTAAAAGAACAGAATTTATAAAGCTTGTCAATTTGGTAAACAAATCAAAACTTCTTTAAAAAACAAGAATCATATTTCTACTTCAAAATCTCTCCAATTACTTCACATATATTTGTTTAGACCTTCTAGGTATACTAGTCTAAGTAGAAAAGATTACGCATTTGTAATTATGGATAATTATTCTGATTCACTTGGGTATTATTCTTAGCTAATAAACATGATACCTTTGAGGCATTTAGAGTTTCTATAGAAAGGCTCAAAATGAAAAATGTTACTCTATTATTTGCATTAGACGTGATCGTGATAGAGAATTTAAAAATCATACATTTGATAATTTCTGTAATGATTTAGGCACTAAGCATCATTTTTTATTACTTAGGACTCCATAATAAAATGAGGTTGTTGAGAGAAAGAATATGTCTATTCAAGAAATAGCTAGGACCATGTTGAATGAAAATATTTTACCAAAATACTTTTAGGCCGAAGTTGTCAACATTGCATGTTATGTTTTAAATTGTGTTTATCAGACCTTATCTCAATAAAACTCTCCAAGGAGTGAAGGTATGTTTTTTCTCATCCTAAAGATTTAATTTTAGGAGACCCTACACGACGTGTAACCACTAGATCATCACTTAGGATTACATGTAGTTACATTTATTTCTCAATTTAAATGAGAATCCTTTGCAGATGCAAAAATGATGAATCTTGGATTATGGCAATGCAAGAGGAATTAAATCAATTTAAAAGAAATAATGTGTGGAAATTAGTTCTTAAATCGGAAAAAAATTAATCACAAGTACTAAATGGATATTTAGGAATAAAATGGATGAATCTGGTATAGTTATTAGAAATAAAGTTAGATTAGTAACTCAAGGATATAATCAAGAAGAAGAAATTGATTTTGATGAAACTTTTACACTAGTAGCCAGATTAAAATTAATTAGAATATTGCTAGCATATGCATGTCATAAAGATTTCATTTTATAGCAAATAGATGTCAAAAGTACTTTTCTTAAATGGCTGTATAAAGGAGGAAGTTTACGTAAACCAACCTCTTAGTTTTGAAAATGAAAAATTTTCAGAACATTCATACAAGTTGTCGAAAGCATTATATGGTCTAAAACAAGCTCTTGAAACTTGGTATGATATTCTTAAAAATTTATTACTGGAAAATAGTTTTTCAATGGGTAAAATTGATACAACTCTTTTTATTAAGCATAAGAATAACGACATTCTCTTAATACAAATTTATGTTGATGATATTATATTTGGATCTACTAATGAGATATTATGTAAAGAATTTCATCATGTATGAGTAAAGAATTTGAGATGAACATGATAGGAAAGCTAAAGTATTTTCTTAGTTTGCAATAAAACAAAATGAGGAAGGAATTTTCATAAATCAAGCCAAGTATGTAAAAGATCTACTCAAAAGGTTTGGTTATGAGAATAGAACAACCAAAAGTACCCCAACGAGTACTATCATCAAGCTAGATAAAGATGAAAAATGTAAGAAAATTGACATCAAGACATATCAAAGTATGATTGGATCTTTACTCTATTTAACTGCCAGTAGGCTTGATATTATGTTTAGTGTATACTTATATGCTAGATTTCAATCGTGTCCAAAAGAGTCACATTTGCTTGTAGTCAAAAGTATTTTTTAATATTTGATTGGCACCATTGGTTTTGGTCTTTGGTATCCTAGGGGAACACACATAGATTTAAAATGTTTTTCGGATGCTAATTTTGTTGGTTATAAAGTTGATTGGAAAAGCACTAGTGGAACGTGTCATTTTTTAGGATATTCTTTAATCTCTTAGTTTAGTAAGAAACAAAACTCAGTAGCACTTTTAACTACTAAAGCAGAATATATTGCTACCGGTAGTTGTTGTGCACAAGCTTTATGGATGAAACAAATACTTAGAGACTATGACATTATACTAGATCATATTCCTATTAAATATGATAACACCAATGCTATTAATTTATCAAAAAATCTCATTCAACACTCTAGAACTAAACATATAGAAATTAGACATCAATTCTTAAGAGATGATGTGCAAAAAGGAGATGTTACAATTGAATTTGTATCTACTGAAAATCAGCTTGTTGATATTTTCACAAAGCCTCTTAATAAAGAACAATTCACAAAAATTAGGCATCAACTTAGAATGATACACATTGCATAATAACTTAGTTTTGTTTGATTTTGAGTTAATTAATTACTTTTATTATGATTGTTAGTCCAAAGGATACACATAATGTAATTTTGATGATAACAAATATGTGTCTTAATTATTTTAATTAATATTGTCTTTCATATATTCACTAAGTTCTTGAAGGTATTTATGCAAGTGAATTAGGTGAAATTAATTTCAAGGCACTCAGTGGATAATGACTTGATCAAGAACAAAGTTTGGAGCTCAACGGACTTATTATTATGACAAAATTCTTGTGAAGCCGATATGACTTAATTTATACTCAATTTAGAAATTTGTGAGGCTCAAGATTTAAATTAATTAATTATTATTCATTAATCTAAAGACTTAATCATAAATCAAGTATCTCGTGCAAACTAATTAATTTTCTAAATATGGACTAAAGTGAAAAAATTTTATAATCTTTGATTTTAATAAGTAATGTTTTAAATATAAATTTAAGTTTATTTACAAAATCAAAAATATTTTTGGTCATATCATAATTTCAGAAAGTTATGGAAATGAGAAGTATTATTTAGAAATTCTGAAATTAGACTTGTTTGCAAGGATTCTTGACATTTTGAGTTATAGTACAATTATAGAAATATGTTGGGTAAAATTATAAGTTTATGAACAGTGGTGCTATAGCAAATTTTAAATTTAACGTTAACTTCACTGTAGCAAGTGGCTAACTACTTGAATGTAGAGGCTAGCTACTTCGGCACTGAAATTTATTTATAACGGTTATTTTTCGAGCAAAAACTATAAAAACCTAAATCAAACTCATTTTTAAGCTCTTGAACAACAAAAAACAAGTGTATATATTATTGATTGAGCTTCCAACTTCCAAATCATCATAGATTGAACCATTATTGAGTTACAATTTGTTCATTCACTCTTAAAGAGAGATTTTCTTCTTGTAATCTTTAATTTCTTATTAAACTTGTTAGTACATAAGTGTGAAAAATACTTGAGTGAAGGTTTTGAGAAGTAATCCCTGGATTATAAAGGTTTATTGACACTTTGAAGTTAATTGTAACGAGTTTAAAGCCTTGGGAAACTTGGATAGTGAAATCCTCGTGTTTGATTGGCCTCGAGGTGTGGACATAGGTGGAGATTGCCAAACCACGTAAAAACTCATCGTGTTTGCATTCTATTCCCTTTCTCTTTTATTTTTTATCATTATTGAATTTATTATTTTCAATTTCATTAAGGCATTAGATTGAATTGTTGTATGGTTCATTTTATATTAAATTTTAAAAACCCAATTCACTCCCTTTTTGGGTTACGTAACTAGCATTTCAATGATTATTTTATCTTCGTATGTTTTTATAAAATCATGAATTAAATTGGCTTTTAAGATATTTCTAATAAATAAAATGATCTTGAAATGGATTAAAGTTTGGCCATATATTAAAATAAATGTGCGAAATTTTTAAGTTAAAATAAACGGCTAACCATTTTTTCAATAAACGGCTTACTGTTTATACTCAAAAGACTAGATTAGCATATGGAAACTATCGACAAACTAGTTCTTCTTTTAACGGTGATCTGATTTAGACTTGAAAATGAGTTATTTTTAACCTCTCGCCATTAGCACTAATTGGCTTACTGTTTACTCATACAACTATTATTGGACATTATTAGCTTGCCGATTAGATAAAATTGTTCGCTATTTTCTTGAAATATAAATAGTTTCCAGTTTTCTTCATCTTCACTATTCTTAGGCTCTCATTATTTCACCATACCCCTGAACTTCAAGCTCTCTCTCACTAAATTTTTCACTTTTCTTGCAAATTTCATGTAAAACCACTCTGGTAGAAACCTTCCTTAATCCTTTGGAATCATTTTCATCAAATCAAAGCTTCGTAATCAACCTCAAATCTGAAATCCTAAATTCTAAATCCTACAAACTGTCGTTCAACTTTCTTCAATTTTGGCCAGAATTTTCATTATTTTTGGCAAAATTGAACATCATAATCCTTTTCTCTATCCTTCATTATCATTTAATCAGATTCCTTCTCTTTTTTGTTCAAATGGCAGAATCTTCAAGACCTACTTAAAAATAAAAATCTATTCCTACTTAGAACCCTTTCAGTTCGAAGACCAAGACAAACTTCAGAAAGCTTCATCTTCCCACCGCTCCTACAGCAAAATGATTCCAAACTCACTTTATGAGTCGAAAGGTAATTGATTCTTACTCAGTTAAGTTAGATCAGTTTGAGAATTTAATTATTTGTGGAAAATCTATGAAAGAGATGTTGTTACCTTAGATTTCAGCCTTAGAATTAGAAGAACCAGTATATCTTAGTCTAGTTAGAGTATTTTATTCAAACATGTAAATTTTTGCAACTGAACTAGATAAGATTGTGACTTCTATCAGGAGAGTTCAAATTAAGTTTGATTGTGATGAATTAAATGATATTCTCGATATTCTTAACTCTTGCCTTGAATTTTATACCTCTAAGAAAGAACTTTCATTTCTCTAGTTTGACCATAAGCATGCCATTAGAAATATATATAGGCAATTGATTCTTACTCAGTTGAGTTAGATCAGTTTGAGAATTTAATTATTTATGGAAAATCTATGAAAGAGATGTTGTTACCTTAGATTCCAGCCTTAGAATTAGAAAAACTAGTATATCTTAGTCTAGTTAGAGTATTTTATTCAAACATGAAAATTTTTGCAACTGAACTAGATAAGATTGTGACTTCTGTCAGGAGAGTTCAAATTAAGTTTGATTGTGATGAATTAAATGATATTCTCGATATTCCTAACTCTTGCCTTGAATTTTATACCTATAGGCATAAGGATTTAACTGATGATATATATGCTCTTCTTTTTCAATCCCAACGTTTGCCTCTACAAGTTAGGATTCTTCATTCTATTTTATAGCACCTTGTCACTCCTGAGAAAAGGCACTCTGATGAAGCAACGCGACTGGATGTTGCCTTACTAGATAGCTTACTTAGAGGGAGGTCTATTAAACTTCAGTACATTATTATGCGTCATATGCTAAGCACTCCTGCTGTTAACAATAGATTACTTCCTTATGACAGCATTATTACTAAAATTTTACGTCATTTTAGAGTCCCTATGAGAGAATCAGTATATGATAAGGCTAAGAAAATAGGTAAAGAAGTCATAACTAGTATAGGTTTTTCTTAGAAACATGGAGAGTAGGTTAAAATGTCTATTTTTAAGAACCATGATACCTTAGTAGCTCCAGAGGACGATTGTATGTTGAATGATATTTATCCTTCATGTGAGTTATTCAATTTTTGACTAAGTGCCAGACCTCTACCTCTTTGTCATGGTTTTGCCTCGTAGCCTCAGGTTGATTCAAATTCTGAGAACCATGAGTAGGATTCTTCTCAGCCCCTTACTCTAGATCATCCTTCTACTTTAGATGAAACTCTACAGTGTCTTTTTAGTGACGTTCAGAGTGTTACTAAGCAGCAGCAATAGCCTCAGTCTCAGTTTACTACTTTTCAGCCTCAGCGACAGTAGATTATCAATCAACAGCACGAGCTCATCAATAGTCAGCAATGTATTCTTACTCTTCTCGGCCCGCATCCTAGTGGTTCCTTGTCTCGACCTCTACCCTAGTCTTTTTTATTTCTATTTTCACACATGGATTTGTTTTAGATCTTGTTATGACTCATTTGAAGAGAATATTATCTATTTTACATAGTGCTAATTCATGATTGATGAAAATTTCTTTTGGTATTCTTTCATTGTATGATTACTTTGTGTTAATTGTGTTGGGTTGTTGGTTGATTTTGGATTGAATATTGAATTGAATGTTGGATTTAAATATTGGCACGGAGTTGATGTTGGATTGCAATCTGCATAAATATTTATTTTGAAAGTGTATTTACCTCTTTCTGTATTTAAGGATATACTCATATTTTAGAAAAGATTCTACCAAAATTTTTTTAAAATGGTAATATCTAAACTTAATGTTGTAATTGCTTTTTGATTATGAAAGAGTAGAAAATTACAACAAAAGTAGTAAATTTTATTAAGGCTATACACTTAGAGGGAGCATATATTTAAAAGGAGTAAATTTTGCTTAAAAGTTTGTCTTCATAAAAAAAGGAGAGATTGTTAACATGTATATATTTATATTTTTTAATTTTGATGATAACAAACTTAATATGTTGTTTGATTAAATTGAGAGGTTTCACTAATAAATCTGTTTATAAAATTTAGTATAAACAAAGTTCATGTTTTTTTTATAAACATTATTTGTCAAATCGAAATATCCTTTTTATCAAAAGAGATGCAAATTGTTTTAACTTTTGAGAGTAAATGGTTAACCGATTATTTTAAGTAGTTAACCGATAAGCTCTAGAAAGGAATTAATCTTTTACCCTTGAACCATTTGGCAAAAACAGATAAGCTCACTTTGTTTATAGAAAACAGTTAACTAATTATTACTAAACGGTTAACCAATAATATTTAGAGAGTAATTAATCTTTTAAGCTTAAACTGTTTAGCATTAACGGAAGCTCAAGTTGGTTTGTATGAAGCAAGTGGTTAACTGATAGTTTAAAAACTATGAATCGATAAATTTCAGAATTGAATAATATTTTTCTCTTGAATCGTTTAGATCAAACATTAGAGCTAAAATTACAAGTCAAGATTCTAGAAGTTAACGACAAACCGTTAATGTTAAACGGTGAACCATTTATTTGAAATGTCAACTCAACGGTCATTTGGACTACTCAAAATAGTAAACCGATAGTAATTAACAGTGAACCGATTGTTCCCAAAAAACTCAATAACGGCTAGTTTTCAGCTCTAGCTATTAATTGGGTTATTCAAACTCAAACAAAAATAATTCAACATTCATTATTAAGCTTGCTACTAAGAAAACACTTGTTGTTTAGCCTTAGACTTTATTTTATCTCTTTGATTCATACATTGAGCTTTCGTTTGTAATCAAACACAATATGTGAGGAAAAATTCATTTTTAATCTTTATCTTTGAGAAGTTGTAAGTGTTGGAATATACTTAGGTTAAGAGATTGGGAATAATCCCTTGTTGTAAAGGTTGATTGACACTTGTGAGTCAATTGTAAAAGTCTTTGAAGCCTTAGAGGCTTGGATAATGGAATCCTCAAGTTTGTAATCCTTTTTTCACTAGCAAATATTTTATCCTTCTATCATCGCATATAGGCATAGCTTAACAGGTGAATTACAAAAATTTTTGTGTCCTCTTTGTGTGCTTGTTCTTTATTTCCCTTTAGTTTTATTTTAGTTGTAGTCTTACTTTAACTATCAATTTTCAAACAAAGGTATTAGAGCTACTGGTTGCATTTTTTAGAGTCAGGTGTTGTTTATACATACGATACTGTTTATACATACAATACTGATAATGTATAAAGTAATGTTCACGTATAAGGTTATTGTTAAACTGAAATGATGGAGCTGATTTTAGCAAAAGTAGTTTATGGTAAAAATAATGGCAGCTAAGTAAGAAATTGAGAAGTTCAATAGAAAAAATTTTTCATTGTCCAAAACAAAGATGGAGACTATAATAAGGAATAATAATTACTTTGCAGCAATTATAGAAAGGCCTCGAACCTAACTAATGATGCCAAGTGGAACGAAATAGACAATAATGTAATTTTTATACTACATTTAGTATTGGCGAATAAAGTGTTAAGTGTGGAAGAGGAAAAGACAGTAAAAAAAGAGATACTCTTACAAAGTTGTACAAGCCAAGTCACTGTACAATAACATCTTTTTCAAGAGAAGACTTTGCATTCTTCGAATTGTAAAGTCTATATCGATGATCGACTATATCAATATCTTGAAGACTTTATTTTCACAACTTACAATGTTAGGTTATAAAATAGAAGAAAATAAATGTCTGAATCTTTTATTTCATCAGATTTACATGATTAACTTATTATCAATCTGACATAAAATAATCAAGCTAAGAATGTGGTCTTCAATAATATTGCAATCTCTAAATTAAGTGAAGAGTATAGGCAAAAGAGCAAAGAAGATAGATTGGCGAGTTTGCACTATACCAAAGCATTCTCGATAATAAGAAGGAGGTCAATGAAACGTGGTGTCCTAATGACATACACAATCATGGTAGGTAAAAATCGAGAAGTAAGAAAAATGTTAAATTTTAGCAAGAAAGGACATATAGAAAAATGTCAAATTATAGCAAAATATATCAAGAAATAGTACTAGAGTAACCAGAAAGAAGAGAAGGCAAAGATCCTGAATCATCAAATGCTCAGAGGTGTATAACAAATACCTTAAATGATGATGAAATTCTCTACAGCGAAGCATCAACTATTGTAGAAGATTAAAATGATTATCTCACATTTGAATTATTGACTCAAGAGCTACCTAACATATGATCTCTCAGAGAGAATGATTCTACAAATATAAGCTTATCTTAGAAGGATTTGTATACATGAGTTATGTTCATGCCTTGGAAATTCATGGTATTGATATTATCAAAATAAAAATATTTGATGATATGATTTACATAATTAAAGAGGTACTACATGTCAAAAGTTTAAAGAAGAATCTATTATCTTTAGGGGAAATAGATATTCTTAGATTGAAAACTCATATTAAAAATCAGATCATCAAGATTGCTAAAGGTGACTTTTATTGATGAAAGTAGAAAAAGTTGATGCTAACTTATTGATGCTTAAAGTGGAAATACTATAAAATGCTGATATATGCATTGCATCAAATGAAGAAGAATCGAGAATAATATGACATTTTAAACTTGGCCACATGTTAGAATAAGGTTTAAAGATTATTTTTGAGTGAAAGTTGTTATAGGGGTCAAGTTAGTGAACTTACCATTTCGTAAATATTTTGTTACAGGTAAGTAGCATAGATTAATGTTTAACAATTTTGACGCCAAAAGCAAATGTATTCTAAACTTAATTCATTCTAACATTTGAGAATCGCCAAACATGTCCATGAGAGGTGTAAAGTATATAATAATTTTTATCGATAATTATTCCAAGATATGTTGAGTGTATCAAATTAAAAAAAAGTCAAATGTATTTTTAGTATTCAAGGAATACAAAGTGTAAGTAGGACTTGAATATGAAAAAAAGATAAAATACTTAGGGACAAATAATGGTGGAAAGTATACGAATGGAAAATTTCTTGTATACTATAAATAATAAAGTATTTAAATCAAAATGGTATACACTCTTCAATAAAATGAGGTGGTAGAGTGGATGAATAGAACTTTTACAAAATGAATAAAAGTTATCTTAAGGATTGGCTAGTTTACCCAACTTATTCTGGGCAGAAGCAGCCAAAATTATCTGTTATGTATTGAATCGATCTCCATTAATAGTAATAGGATAAAGACATTGATGGAGATATAGACTAATAAGCCAGCTGATTACTTTTATTTGTACACTTACAAATGTCTTGTATGTATAGTATATAATACCCAATAAAGAACAAAGCTAGTCTAAAATTTGAAAATGCATTTTGTTGGGATATGCTTATGAAGTAAAAGAGTATTATCCATGGGATTTTATTATTCACAAGATTGTCATTAGTGGAAATGTTATCTTTATAGAAGATCAACTATAAAGAAAAGATGATAATGATAACACTATAAAAGATAAGTTAAAGACTGTACCAATATATGTGAAAAATAATTTTGGAAAAGAAGATTTAGATTCTTTTAAAGTGACACCAGAGCATGAGGAATACATACTAGTTGAGGTTGAGGCTTTAAAAGCTCGTTGGTCAACTTATGAGAGATGATTGCTAGTGTGGTACTGGGAGTATGTTGTAAAGATCATTGTTGCATACTATTTTCTAACAGAAGATGAAGAGCCATCAACTTTTTATAAAACTTTAAACAATCTAAATGTTGCTGTGTAGATGCCAATAATGTAAGAAGAAATTAAAGTTTTACATAAAAATAAGATAGGGAAACTTATACCACTACTACGTGGAAGAAAAGTCATTAAAAACAAATATGTCTATAAGATCAAACGTGATGATAGTGAATAAGTTGAGTGATATTTCTAAGACTAGTGATAAAAGGCTATCTTATAAAAAGACATTGACTTTAATGAGATATTTCCTCTAGTGGTTTGACTCATGACAACTAGAGTAGTCTCAGCAATGTGTGACACATTTAACTTACATCTAAAGTAATTAAATGTGAAAACTGTATTTTTTTATGGATAATTTGAAGATGAAATTTATATATTTTAACCAGAAGAATTTGTTGAAATAAGAAAGAAGAACTTGGTTTGCAGATTAAGTAAATCTTGGTACGGTCTCAAATAAGTACTAAAGTATTGGTATAAGAGATTTGGTTTCCTCATTATGTGCTTTAAATAAAATAGACTTAGTTAATTCTATTGTGCATATTATAAGAGGTTTGAAAATAATGATTTAATCATTCTACTATTGTATGTGGATGACACGTTGGTAGTAGGCCCCAACAAAGATCGAACTTAAGATTTAAAGGCGCAGTTAACTAAGGAGTTTAAAATGAGGGACTTAGGACTAGCAAATAAGATTTTAGGAATGTAATTACTTCGAGAAAGACATAATAAGAAGATTTGGCTTTCTCAGGGGAATTACTTATAGAAAATCTTAAAGCATTTTAACATGGAAAATTACAAACCAGTTTTTATCTCATTTCATGTTAATTTCAAATTATCCTTAAATATGCTTCCTAGTAATGAAATAGAGAGAAATAAAATATGTCGAGTATTGTATACATTAGCAGTGGGAAGTTTAATGCTCATTATGATTTTTACAAGACCAAACACTACACAAATAGTGGGAGTAATCAGTCAATACATGGTTAATTCAGGTTAAGAGTACTAGAAAACTATGGAGAAGATTCTAAGATTGATCAAAGAAACCTCAATATTGTATTATATTATAGAGATTGAGAGCTTACTATTAAGAGTGATGTAAATTTAGTTTTTTAAGAGACTTTGATAAAAAGAAATCTATTACTGAGCATGTGTTTTTACTTGTACGAGGAGCTATAAATTTAATTTCAAAATTGCAATCCATGGTGATTTTATCTACAATATAGTATCTAGAAGAGAAAATTTTTATGTTTTGTGACAATCATAATATCTCATGCATATTACAAAGAATCTAACCTGTCATTCCAAGACAAAGCATATTTGGATAAAATACCACTTCATTCGAGAAGTAGTACAAGATAAAAGTGTGAATTTATAAAAACTCCATATCAAGGAGAACATAATAGATGTTTTAACCAAGCTGATTAATGCTAAAAAGTTTGTACATAATAGATCCTTTTGTGGCCTAGCAAATATGTAAATAACATGACAGTAGAGAAGCAAAAAGGATGTGTGGGGATTGATTGATTTTTAATTAAATCTCCAAGTGAGAAAATGTTAAAGACAACATTAAATTGGTGCTTGACTTTGACATTTCAAGCATTGAATTTGGTGTTTAGCTAATGGTGAAAAATTGTTGAATGTTTAGCCATAATTATTGGTTGTAATGCTTGAATTTTTAGGCTGTATTTACTAAATTTTGGCCATTATTTTTCTTTAAAATAAGAGTGTTAAGGAAACGGTAAACTATTCTTTTGTGAGAAGTAACTCAAATTATAAGCTCTTGTTTTAGTGATATGAGAGATATGGTGTATTAAGGTTTTAGGTGATGAGCTGAAATATTACAATACTTGTAACCCTCTTTTCACTAGTAAATATTTTATCCTTCTATCTTTGCTCATAAATATAGGCTAAAAACTGAACCACATAAATTCTTTTATCCTCTTTGTGTGCTTATTCTTAATTTTTCTTTCAATTTTATTTTGGTTATAGTTTTACTTCACCCATCAATTTTCTGACAAAAGGGACATGACAATGCATCTAGATAAGGTAACTTCAATATTGCATGCCAAAGTTTATTGATGGAACCAAACTAGAAAGTCAAAATATAAAGTCTTCTTTTGTTAATGTTGCAAATATAGGGGATATAGTCATTTTGCCTATAGTCACCCTAATAAGGAAAGTCAGCAAAAGGCTAATATTATGATTTCTTTAAATGATTCAGGGATTGATTCAAATGATTGCTCAAAAACTAATACCAAGGCTAATTTTCTTGCATTAACTAGTATTATAAGTCATAATGATAGAAATTATGCCAATATTGAATCTGTTTATGATGCTTTTCTTCTAATGGTATATCTATTTTTAGTGATACTTTTGCTTTAAATGATTTTTGTGATTCAAATGATGTATTTATTTCTGTTAGTGATTTTGTTTTTATTGCTGATAATGTTAAAAAGGAGAAATCTATTAAGACTATTAATTAAAGAAAATTTTTTAATTAAGCTACTAAAAAAATGACAAACTTGGTGTTAATTTGAAGGAAGCAAATACCAAGATTGCTAGATCTTAAACAAATGATAAAATCTAATGTTAAACATTCCAAGAGTTTGTGTAAAAAAACAAAAATTTTATTTTTTTAAAAGAAATGTGATAATTTATTGAAGCCAAAAGAGTGATTAAAATGAAGTGCAAAGCTACTACAGTTGATCTTGAGAAAAACCAAAGTATACTTCATTGTCTCGCACAAAAAAGCCTTCAACTTCCTAAAAATAGTTTTAAAAAATTGAATGAAATATTTAGTATTTGTCAATCTAACAAGAGAGGTTTGAAATTTCAAGATTCAAATATTCTTAACAAAACTTTCTCTACTATCACAAAATTTTTCAAGTCTCAAAAAATTGATAAATCTGATCCAAAGCTTAATTAAGAAGAATAGAAAAATAAACATGTTTCTAATTTTCAAACTAGCGAACTTATTAAAAATTATATTCTTCTAGCAATCTAATTTTTATAATTTACCACTTAGAATTATATTCTTTAATATTGCATTCTTCTAACCTTTTAATTCTAACTTATCACTTACTTTTCGATCATAGAATTATATTCTTTAATATTATATTCTTGTGACCTTCTAATTCTAACTTATCACTTACCTTCTAATCTAAATCTAGAGCGTGACATTAATATCAGTCCTTTATACCTTTAGTTCATTTTTTCTAAACAATAGGTCAAGATTTTGTTTAACTTAAAATATGCTTAGAACTTTCTTGGACAATTATAACTTTAAATTGAGCATGGCTCTCAAAGTTTTACTTTCGGGTTGGCATAAGATATTAAAAGCTTTTCATCATATAAATGAAGATCAAATCAACTTAATTTTTAAGTCACAGCAGCTAACGTGCTATACCTTTTAAGTTATAGTTCTCCAAGCTTAGAACCTAAGAATAAAAAATTAAGATCTAAGAGCTTTGTAATTCATCTACAACTACAAAAGAAGAAATGAATTTAATTTTGTTTTTTTGGCAACATGTAACAAATATATGAGATTAACTTAAAATTAAATCTTGATTCCTTATTAAAGAATGTTTTTTCTATTAATGATTCTAAGACCTTTACCTATCCATCACCTTGGAAAGCAAGCAAAGTATGTTATAATTATAATAAAGTGAATACTCGACCAAATGCTATGTTTAATAAATTATGACATATTAGTCCTTTATTCAAAAACCAATATGAGGGACATAAACATTGCTGGTTGTATTCTATACAATGCCTTAAAAATTTAATAAGGTCACCATTAACGACAACTATGAATTGACATCTAAAGGATGAGGATCAGTCTTTCTCCCTTCTGTTGAGTGTTAGAAAGTGTATATTTATAAAGGAGAAAATCGTCATTTTATACTTTAAATCTCACTAACATTGCTACTTTTATTTATTTAAGTATTTTGTTATTTAATTATATGTGTTTTATTATAATTATGTATTTTATGTATTTTAGGGGCATCACGATCGTTTCACAATGAACGAGTGATCAGACAGCAAAACGGACGTCATATTTAGACTCAGGACGGTTCACATATACTGATCGATCTTTCATTCATACATCATCGTCACGACGTCTGCTCACGACGCTATTCATGTATACGGACCGATGAAGTGGCAACTGCTTATGACGTGGCAGTATCTGATTGGACGAATTATGTGGTATTGACTACTTATGTGGCGTTGACCGATGATGTGTCACGATCTTATTGGACTAAATTTCTTATGTACTGTAGACCGATGACGTGGCAGCATCTCAGTGGAGCAAAAATCGTGTGTACAGTACATGCGCTTACATGGGATTATTTACTATTTAAGCGGCATTACTGTACAAATATTGACTGTTGACTGTTGACTGTTGACTGATGACATGGTGCAATCCTGAGCATCCGAATTGTTTTTAATCCGATGGTCACGATTCACTCAATGTATCTATAAAAAGTGGGCTCTCCCCCCTTAATTTGATACCCCTGAATTCATTTTTAAGCTTAGATTTCTGAAATTCCTTCTCCTTCTTGTAGTTTCTTTGTATTTTAATAAAATTTTCTTTTTTATCCTTAGTTAAAATATGAGTAGCTAATTTCTTTTGAGCTTTGGTTGAAGGTGAAGTCTCAACATGTTCCATGGGCTTAATTTGGTAAATTTACTTTCTCTTCCCCTCTAATATTTGTGGTTGTTTTGACTTTTCGTCGACAAATAATAATAGTCTTGTCTAGATACAGCCCTGGTTAAACCGGCACCCTAGTACAAGGTTATTATTATTTGGCACGATAAGCCCTTGGCACCATACTTATTGGAGAGTGATTCATGAGGTGTGGAATCCCCCCTTATGATTTAATTGGTATTAATATGAAATATTTAGCCCATTGAACATGTTGATGCGGATCCGGATACCCAAGTGCTTTATTATAACAATTTCATTCTTAATTATTCTCGCCATTTTAATTCACAATTAGGATAAAATTACAATAATTTAATTATTTCTATTAAAAGAAAATTAATTCGGCATATAATTAAAATCAACCTCCTCCTGGGATCGACACTCGTCACCATTAATCTATTCTATAATAGATTCGTGTGCTTGCGAGTTCAATAAAATTTGCACAATAAGTTTTTGGCGCCGTTGCCGGGGAGATAAGTTATTTTAATTTGTTGAATTAATTTTTTTGTGTTTTCTTTTATTTTTTTCTTATAAAAAAATAATAATTCTATAATTTAATTTTTGTAATTTAATTTTTGTAATTTAATTTTTGTAATTTAAATTTTTGTAATTTAATTTTATTGTGTGATTTCTTTAAATTTCTGTACTTTAATTTTTACTTTACTTTTCTTTATAATTTGTTTTATTTATCTTGTAATTTATTTTAATTTATGCGTAGAATTAATTTATAGAATTAGTTTTTTTAAGTAATTTTTTTGCTTTCCTTAAAAATTATAAAAAAAATTAAAAAAAAGTGAATCTGTAATTTAATTTTGGTAATTTAAATTTCTTTAAATTTCAATAATTTAATTTCTGAATTATTTTTCTTTGTAATTTTTATTTATTCTATTAATTTATTATTCCATAGAATTAAATTTTTTTAAGTAATTTTTTTCCTGTAATTTAATTTTGTTTCTTTTTCTCTTCTTTATATTTCTGTAATTTAATTTTTCATTCTTCGTTGTAATTTATCTTCTTATTTTAGTTAATCTATTTCTTGTATTTTCTTTTTAACACTTGAGTGTATGTTCATAGTAAGGTTATAACAACGTCACAAGGTTAATATCGTAATTTCTCTCTCCTCTTTATTTTTATTTGTTTTATTTTCATTTATTTTCTTCTTTGCATGCATGGTCGAAGGTCATTATCACCTAATCTTGAACCTTTAGACCTTGATTTGGATAAAACACTTCGCACGCACAAATACACTGTCTTTAAAAAGAAATTTGAAATAGATTTGCAACATCAGCAACCAGAACCACAAGAGAGGCCATTTAAGGATTATTTTAGTCCTTTAGCTAATTTGAGCACATCATGCATAAGGTACCCAAATGTAGCTGCTAGGAGTTTTGAATTAAAACCTAGTGTGCTAAACTGTCTCCCCATATTCTATGGCCTAGAAAATGAGGACCCATATAATCATCTGAATGATTTTCATGTTATTTGTCAAACTTTTAAATACGAGAATTTTTCAGATGATGATGTTAAACTTAGACTATTCCCATTTTCATTAAAAGATAGAGCTCGTTCATGGTTTAATACAATGCCTACTAATAGCATTACATCATGGGAACAAATGGTAACTAAATTTTTAAATAAATATTTCCCAATTCATAAAACCAATGCTATTCGCAGGGAAATTTCAGAGTTTACTCAAAGAGATGACTAGCAGTTTTTCGAAGCATGGGAGCGATTTAATGAGTTACTCTTGAAGTGTCCACATCATGGGTACGAGAAATGGCACTAATGCCAATATTTTTTGGAGGGATTATTGCCACATATGCAAAAATGGCTAATGGCAATCAGTGAAGGAGAGTTAATTTCTAAAAGCGCATAAGAGATTTGGGAATTTTTCCAACGACAATCGGATAATTCTCAACAACGGAGTCGATCACTCAAAAATACTAGGAGAATTAAGGGAGTGAATGAGGTTAATATTGGCGAGTCAAGCTCAGGAATTAAAGAAGTCAAAGAGATGGTTGAAGGTCTTGCTCGACAAATAGCATCTTTGACAACTGCTAAATCAACAGAGTCACATGACCATTACTCATATTCTGATCAAGCCAATGTCATAGGTGTCATGAGAAAACCATCAAACTACAACCCTTACTCCAACACATATAACCTTGGATGGAAAGACCACCCCAACTTCTCATGGTCTCAAAGATTCCAACAAAATGGACCATCAGTTCCACCTCCACCAATGCAACCAGCTCTTCAAATGTCTCAAGTCTCTCAACCACCGTTTAGACCATACAATCAGAATCAAATCATTCTCAACCCAAACCATGGGAGGAGACATTCCAAAATGTCAGAAATCTTACTAACTCCAAGATCGAGCAGCAAAACTGCACTATTGATGAATTACGAAATGAGATGAGAGCAGGCTTCAACTCACAAGCCCAATCAATTTCTAATCTCGAGAAAATGGTTGGCCAACTTGCCTCTTCAGTTCAAACCCTAGCAATGACTGTCATGAGAAAACCATCAAACTACAACTCTTACTCAAACACATATAACCTTGCGAAAAGGAAAAGAAGTCGACAACAAAGTGGAGATGCCAAAATCAACTCAGATTGTACCTGTGAACACTGAGGAATCATCATCAGAGGAGAAAGAGGAAACCAACCCATGAGAATATGTTCCTAAAGCTCCATTTCCTCAGAGGTTAGCTAAAGGGAAGAAAGGAAAATCCACAGGTGAGATTCTTGAAATCTTCAAACAGGTAAGTGTTAACATCCCTTTACTTGAAGCTATAAAACAAGTACCATCATATGCCAAGTTTCTTAAAGACCTTTGTACCAAAAAGAGAAATATTCATGTTCAGAAAAAGGTCTTTCTAACAGAAAATATTAGTTCTATACTCCAACATAAAATGCCTCTAAAATGTAAAGACCCAGGCTCCCCTACTATCTCATGTAGTATAAGGAACCAAACAATTGAGAATGATTTGTTGGATTTAGGAGCTAGTGTAAATCTATTGCCTTACTCTGTATTTTTGAAACTTGGACTGGGAGAATTACACCCAACTCCAGTGGTGTTACAGCTTACAGATCGGTCCACAAAAATACCTCGTGGTATTGTAGAGGACGTGCTTATCCAGGTAGACAAGTTTTATTTTCCTGTTGATTTCATTGTAATTGACACTCAACTAGTGCAGGATTCAAAGAAGCATATTCCCGTTATTCTGGGCCGATCTTTCTTGGCAACTGCTGATGTACATATTCAATGCAGAACTGAAAATATGCAGTTGTCTTTTGGCAATATGACCATGGAACTAAATATTTTTAACATTGCCAAACAACCTCACAGTACTGATGATGAAATTGTAGATGTAGATTTAATTGATGAATTAGTTGATCACACATTTCCTTTAAACCTTAATGATGACCCTTTACTGACATGTTTAACTCACTTTGATTTGGATTTTAATATTGACAGGTCGATTGATGAGGTTAATGCCTTATTGGATTCATCGCCATGCATGGACATTTATAAGTGGAAGACAAGGATAGAGCAATTGGCACCATTGAAAGAAAATCTCATCTCATCATCAGAATCACCACTAAGAATTGAGCTCAAACCTTCACTCGACCCTTTAAATTCTACATTCTTGGAAAAAGAAAAAATATTGTCAGAAATCATCTCATCCTCTCCTGATGACAAACAAAAGAATGTAGACATCAATGAACCCTTTTTTGGTTCAAAAATGAGGATACAACTGGCAAAACCAGAGAAGATTCGTAACGACAAAAATGCTAAGGACTACAAAAAGTGAATGAAAATCCTCCGTGACAAGCAGAGCATTAGAAAATCTTTCACACCAGGTCAGAAAGTATTTTTGTTCAATTCTCAAGGGCACATTTCTCCAAGTAAGTTACGCTCTCAATGGTCTGGTCCATCTACTGATCATACTGTTTTTTCACATGGAGCCATTAAATTTAAGAATCCAAGGAACGGTGTAATTTTTAAAGTTAATGGTCATAAAAGTAAAGTCATATCATGAATACCATCCATGTGGAGAAAACAGCACAAAATATTGAAGTGACCTGAATTTTTTTTCTTTTCTGTTTCTTTTTGGTGATTTAAAATTTTTTTTAATTATGTTTTTGTAAGTTTAACTATTATTATTAATTTTTTTTTAATAAATGTGCCAGAATGATATGCAATAAAAAATCATGTTCTTTAGGAATGGTGTCTAATAACAAAGAAGATAAGATTCAATTCATTAGGGATGGCTTGAATCAGGAGTCATTGAATGATATCCTTTTGTCTCTTGAAACGCATCCCAGTGGATACGTCCAACATGCAATACTCCAATTATGGCCATTATTCCAGAAAGAATGTGCAAACTATAGTCTCGGGAATCTGACTATAAAAGACCCTGTTTGCCAGTTTGTAAGAAAACTGGATGGGAAGCCTATCCTCGACCCATAGAGGGCGTTAAAGTCGTTTCTGGACGTAAAACCAGAGGAAAATGTGAGCCATAGTTGCAACTATTTTTAAATATCTTTTTATTTTAATATTATTTTATTTCACTATTGTTTGATCACTTATATTTTTATTTTTAATAATTTTATGTTATCATTATTTGCTTTGTCTTTTCACTATTTTCTTTTTCACTCTTGAGCCATATACCTCTCCTTCAACCATGTAAATATTTTCTTCTGTGCTGCAACATCCAGGTGATATCTTCTAATCTCTACTTCTTTCGTTTAAAACATTGAGGACAATGTTTCGTTCTGGTTGGGGGGAGGGAATAGCTGATAATTTCTCCTTTCTAAATATATGTTTTCAAGTTTTTAAAGTCGAAGATGGCTGAATATGGAGTGTAGTAACTCTAGAAACGCATCTTTTTAAAAAAAAGAAAGAAAAAAAATCATTTTTCTTTAATTTTTCTGCATGTATGTTTTCTTTTTATGTTTAGAATAGGTTAGGGGGAAATAATTCTGTTTAAAAAAAAATTTTGTGAATTCTTGATATTGGATGATATGATGACTTTCGAATTTTAGTATTTGTATTATCTTTAGTCTTGAGTAATATTACACCATATTTACTATTCTACATGTTGATGTTAGGGACAAATATGAGTTGCTTGAAAGAATGAACATGTCATAATAAATTCCAAGTGAGTTTTTTAGCCTATTAATTTTTCTTAGAGAGTAACCCTTTTTGCCCATTGTTCATATAGCTTAGCAGTTTATTATTTCATACATGATCTCTAGATTTTCTTTCAGTCAACCCTTAAAAAAAACGTTTGTGTTACTGCATCTAAATGCCCACTTAATTAGTAGATATGGAAGATTATTTAGAGTCCTAAAAGATGATGGAAGGCCATTTTTGACCCGTTTGAGCCTTTCTAGCCATCCCTATTATGTAATATCTATAGTTAACCCTTTTGAGCCTTTTATTTAAAAAAAAAGAGATTTTTCTTTATTAACTTATCATCCTGACCCCTCCAATTTGGAGTATTACCCAATATCATACAAGTTCCACCCACTAATTCATGTTTGAGAAAAAGGATAAATAATTATTTTGTTCAGCGAAGTTATGCTATAAAAAAATTTCAAAAAAAAAGAAAAAAAAAGGGAAAAGAAAAAAATGCAATAGCAATAAATAAGTAAAATACATCTTATAATTTTCAAAAGTTCTTAACTTTTTCTCAAATATATATATTTTGTTTTCCCATTTCCCTTTCTTTGTTAGCCATGTCCCTAGCCTACGTTTCGTCCTAATAAAAGTCCTTCGTGATTTTAGAAAACTATAGTCTAAAATAAAAGCAAGTTATATGGGCAATTAAGATGTAGTGATACATATAAAAAAAAATGAATGCATTGGGTTGACTAATACTTTATTTGAGATCATATTATTTCTAAGCTATGGGCATATTTTTTTCATCTTGGTGAGAGTGTATGATATTTCTTTATTATTTTCTCTCAATTTACCATTCATTGTAGTGGCAAAATTTTATTGGGATTAATTTCTTTATGAGAGTGTCACTACAACCGGTGAGATTTTGAGGTTGGATATGTCATTCTTGAAAGTGGCCTCATTACTATTATTACAATAAAATCTGCTGGACTGATGCATATGGATGGTTGATGTGGGTGTGATATTCCTTTAGACTGGAAATAATGCTTGTACTTTTATTTGATTGCTATCATTAATCTGATTGAATAAACACATGTGTTTCCTTTCAAAAAAAAAAGTTTTGAATTTTATCTTCGCTTTATTTGCTAGGGACTAGCAATAAGCTGGTTGGGGGGTGTGTTGAGTGTTAGAAAGTGTATATTTATAAAGGAGAAAATCATCATTTTACACTTTAAATCTCACTAACATTGCTACTTTTATTTATTTAAGTATTTTGTTATTTAATTATATGTGTTTTATTATAATTATGTATTTTATGTATTTTAGGGGCATCACGATCGTTTCACAATGAACGAGTGATCAGACAGCAAAACGGACGTCATATTTGGACTCAGGACGGTTCACATATACGGTACTGTTCATACGTACGGTACTGTTCACGATACTGTTCACGACGCTATTCATGTATACGGACCGATGATGTGGCAACTGCTTATGATGTGGCAGTATCTGATTGGACGAATTATGTGGTATTGACTGCTTATGTGGCGTTGATCGATGACGTGGCGTTGACCGATGATGTGTCACGATCTTATTGGACTAAATTTCTTATGTACTGTAGACCGATGACGTGGCAGCATCTCAGTGGAGCAAAAATCGTGTGTACAGTACATGCGCTTACATGGGATTATTTACTATTCAAGCGGCATTACTGTACAAATATTGACTGTTGACTGTTGACTGTTGACTGATGACGTGGCGTAATCCTGAGCATCCGAATTGTTTTTAATCCGATGGTCACGATTCACTCAATGTATCTATAAAAAGTGGGCTCTCCCCCCTTAATTTGATACCCCTGAATTCATTTTTAAGCTTAGATTTCTGAAATTCCTTCTCTTTTTTGTAGTTTCTTTGCATTTTAATAAAATTTCCTTTTTTATCCTTAGTTAAAATATGAGTAGCTAATTTCTTTTGAGCTTGGGTTGAAGGTGAAGTCTCAACATGTTCCATGGGCTTAATTTGGTAAATTTACTTTCTCTTCCCCTCTAATATTTGTGGTTGTTTCGACTTTTCATCGATAAATAATAATAGTCTTGTCTAGATACAGCCTTGGTTAAACCGGCACCCTAGTACAAGGTTATTATTATTTGACACGATAAGCCCTTGGCACCATACTTATTGGAGAATGGTTCATGAGGTGTGGAATCCTCTCTTATGATTTAATTGGCATTAATATGGAATATTTAGCCCACGGAGCATGTTGATGCAGATCCAGATACCCAAGTGCTTTATTATAACAATTTCATTCTTAATTATTTCTGCCATTTTAATTCACAATTTAGGATAAAGTTACCATAATTTAATTGTTCCCATTAAAAGAAAATTAATTATGCACATAATTAAAATCAACCTCCTCGTGGGATCGACACTCGTCACCATTAATCTATTCTATAATAGATTCGTGCACTTGCGAGTTCAGTAAAATTTTCACAACACCTTCAACATAAACTTTAAACACCATCATTTGAGAATAGGATACTTGAAAGAAATATGGTGTATACATTGATCAAAGGGAAAAATAAATTTAACCAACAATTCCCTCCCCAGACATTTGTTATTAGCTACATATTTAAGTGAATACCTGACACCATCGGCAGTAGGACGACCTAACTTGCTCTTGCCTCTTGCCATAGAAGTAAAAGGTGAAAGGTCTGAATCCTGCTCGCACTAATCTTAAAAAGAGATTCTATTAATTTGGGGTGGGATGGGGTGAGATCATTCAAATGATGAAGAATAATATTAAATTTTAGGTCCAAAGAGTAAAGGGTTTTATCACGACATCAATTGCATTGAATAAATCAAAAAATGAATTGTAGTGGCTACATCAGTTATCATAATGCAACATACACAAAGGAATCCCTGTATAAAGTCAAATATACAATGTATCAAGAATCACTACTAAATATTTTTGAAATGCCTAATCTATTAAGGTTTGTCCAAACTTGTGTGAAAAACTATCAATAATAGATTCCTAGGTAAAATGGTCATTACAATGCTTTTAAGTATGACTGAATGTCATTTTTGGATTTCTCAATATTGAACTTTAGGCTACATTTGGCATGCAGCATTGAATTGGACTATTTATTAGGATTGGATTGGATCAAGTTGGATTATACTAAGCTTCATTATATTATATAATATGTTTGCTACATTATTGGATTAGACTGTGTTAAATTATATTCAGATAATATTCAATAGCATTAAACTTGATATTTAGATATAAATATCAATTATTCATAAAATTTTATAATCATAATTAATATAAATTTTAAAAGTGACTAATAAGAAAATTAAGTATATTGTAAATAAGTTATTGGGTAGTCATAATATAATAATCAAATAAAAATACATAAAGCAATAGAGATATTTACTTAATTTTTATCAAATATTGAAAAATATTACATAAAATCAATTAATTAATGGTATTATTAACTTTATGATTATTTTTAATACTATATTAGTGATTATTAATTTTAGTACAATCAAATAATGCAATAAATTATTAAATGGTTAATTTTATTGATAAATTGTTAAATATACAAGTAATGTAAGCATAATCTCAAGAGAAAATAGAACTAAAAGTACCAATTTAATTAGATAATAAATAATAAATTAAAATAAATTTTAAAAAATCATAAATAAAAGATTAATTAATTAATAATATTTTGTGTAAATAAAAAAATGATATAAATAAAATTCTCACGAATGGATAATTTTTTTTAATTCCTATCCTATATAAACCCAAGTGCAAATTAATATTATTAATCCTATGATTTTATGATTAAGTTTAAATTTATTCCCCCTTAATCTAATACAACTAAATTTTTTAAAAATAGAATAAATATTTAATCTAAAAGTTAGTCCAATCCTATGCTTAATCTTAACATCCAAACATGGCCTTAATATTGGTGATAGTATTGGTGATAACTGATATTAAATAAAAGATGGACTTGAAAATGCATATCAATATATGTAGTATAGGTTAAATTCCTATGTGGCAAAATTCGCAGAACTATAGTACATATTATTGACCACTACTTTGACTAAAGAAATGAATGGTTACTGGAGCGAGCTTATTATGTGTGGCCGGATTGCTTAATTGTGTCCGAAAGTGGATCTAAGCCTTATGTCATGAGTTAACCCCACCTTGTAACTTAAACTATGTGTATGAACCGTTGGTCACTCCTGATCAAAGAACTAAGATGCTACTGCTTTATCAACTTTGACCAGACTATTAACCTGTATTGACCAGGTCATTGACCTATTTTGACCAAGCATTTTTAACCACAGGATTTGGCGATTTTGATCACATCAAATGTCCTTGATATAGCTATATTTGTACCTCTTGATCGCTTGATTATTTATGGATCATTTTTAGTATAAAAATGTTTCATCTTTTTATCTGAAGATGGCTAACTTCTAGCGAGCAAAATGAAGTATCAATAGCCAAAATCTTTTATGTCCAAGTGCTTTTGTGCAAAATTTCTGTAGAGATCAACCATAAGCTTGGGTAATTTTATTTTGGAGAATAATTCACTGAGTTTCTTTAATTTTTTTTATTTCCCCAGGATTTGTTTTTCCACCTTAAATTTTAGATAAATATTTTTAAAGCTTCCTATACTTTAGAATAGGATAATTAAGTGAATGTTTACTAGTTTTATTTTTAAACACCAAGTGTTTTAAACAGATTTTGGGGAAAAAAAAAGAAAATATATCTAAAATAATAACTTTATATTTTGGGATAAGTAGGGTACCACTCTAGGTTGTTGTGTGATGTTTCTAAGATTTGAATGAGGTAATAGGGAAAAGGCTAATGATGGTAGTGAGAGGTTAGAATCTAGAACGGTGATCCTCTAAGATAGCTCTAAGTCTACAAAATAAATAAAAAGAGGTTAGAGGTAGAGTTAGGTGGCTCTGTGTCCACATCTTGATGCTCAAGTCAACGAATCAAGCTTTTTTTATAGTGAAAGCTTGTTGGACCTCTGAAAATAATGACTTGAGGTTGAAAGGAACCTTAGCCTTTTTTATTTATGGAGTGTGTGTGTTATTATAAATCATGAGAATAGAACCTAGACGCCATTATATATAGAGTACCCCAGCTGTAATTCAGCATATTTTTTATGATTATAGGTTGTCCTTTGACCTTTTTTATGACTTTTTAGGCTCTTAAGAGCATACTTGGAGAGCAAAAAGGCATTCATAGTGTATTTGATTCTTTTGGGCATGTAGTTACATTGGGGAGTAGTCCAAGATATCTTAATCGAGGTTATCTAGCCCTAGTTGAGGAGCACTATCCTTGATGCAGTGTCTTTTACTTTTTAACAAAGATAATAATTAGTTGTCACTATTTTTTCAGCATGATATTCTGACATTTGATTTCATAAAATCAAATATTATCCTTTAGGTGATGAAGACGTCTTTAATGAATAGCTTTTTAAAGACTTTTCCTTGATTATTTCACATCTGTTCTATCGGTTCCTTAGGTGCCAAGTTCATGGTATAGGTAGGGTACCTTAGGTACCCAGTTTGTGATGAATGTTAGGTACCTCATGTACCCAGTTTATAGTGCAAGTTGGGTATCTCTAGTGTCGAGTTTATAGTATAGGTCAGATACCTCGGGTGTTGAGTTTTTGGTGTAGGTCAGGTACCTCAAGTTTCAAAATTATAGTGTAGGTCAGTTACCTTGGATATTAAGTTTATGGTGTAGGTCAGGTATCCAAGATGGTAACTTATAGTTATATAACCTTTGTATCTACACATGGCCTTCATTTTCAATACTCTATTTATCTCCAAATAACATCTCTACTATTTTCTTTTGGCAAAAAGTGTTGACATAAAAGAAACTTATAGAAGAATTATGAATGACACATGACGATGTTAAGCTCTTCCTTTCACAAGATCAAATAAAAAAAGGTATATCCATTGCCTCCCTTTAGTTGACTATATGAATTCCCAAGATCAGAGAATATCTTGACCTTTTTTTATCTTTGTTCTCTCTATTTTATTATTACTTTTTCTTTTAGCCAAATGAGAGAAGGCTCCTTGAATGGCTCGGGTACTACTCCTTTTATAAGGTGTATTTAGTCTCCTCACTTCTCAATGTACGAACTAAGTCACCCAAAACTCAGACAGCACTTCTTTTCTTATTGTGTAAAAGTGTTGGCATAGATGGACCAAGCTAAAAACTAATGGCTCTAAAGGTATCTTGAGAACCCAAAAAGAAAAATGGACTCTTTTTTTTGTGGGATTTCATTAAAGGAAAACTGAGTTTGATGGCAAACAAAAAGATTTCCCATTTGGCTAGATATTTATACTATACTACTAAGAACATCACCTCATAAATGGCTACCAATCTGGATAGGTTAGAGAGGGCGAAGCTAATTCATCAAAATTTTTCATCTACTTTAGGGGACAAACCAGAAGTACAGGCAAAGAGTGTTATAGAGGTACCTACCATCACACGTATTTTGTTTTCTAATAGTTGGCAAGTATAAATCATTCTAGTGAGGACTTTGATACCTCCACATGAGACGAAAATAAAATCTTAAGGCTTTTTTCTAAAAAATTTAGGGGTACACCAAGTGCATAAAAATATCAATTGTACAACTATAAAACACTGATGTTTGTGGATTAGAAGATGAATAATTCACCTGACTTAAACTAGGCACCCAGGAGGAAAGTATACCATTTGCTCATTCCCCAACTTCTCTAAAAAGAAATGCAACTCAAAACATGGAAGTTCGTGGATTAGAAAATAGATAATTCACTTGATTTATAGAAGAGAAAATTCCCAATGGTAAATTACACACTCGTATGGCCTGGGCATGTGCTCTAATCTTCCTTAGTGTTCATAACTCCTATTCTTCTTTCTTGAAGCATTTAGCACTAGTAAGCATACACATGAATAGAAAATTATATATTTACAAGTTCTATAAAACTACAACAGTATACCAAGAAGAAAAGGAAATTCATTCTTTTTCCTTTTTCTATCAATAGAAGTTAAGATTATGAAATAACAAAAAAAAACAATAAAATGGAAGATTAAAAAGATTTACAACTGAAGTTAGTAAGTCATCTAATCAAAGGGTTAAAGATTCATTGTTAGATGGCATTGTTTGTAATTATTTAAATAACTTTTAATAACATCACCTTGAAAAACATAGGAAAATTTATAAAAATAACCTCAAAATAATTTAATTTTTTAAATCTAGCCCCTTAAATGTTTGTTATCATAACTAACTAAATAATTTAATTTTTTAAATCTAGCCCCTTAAATTTTTGTTATCATAATTGACTAAATAATTTTTTTTCCTAAACTACGCTCCCTATTCATTCATCTAACTCTCTCTAGCCACACGTCAAACTTTTGTCTCTTAAATGGTGAATGGCAGATGGCAAACGATGACAAAAATGACAACGGAAACAACATGAGCAAACTAAAATCCAACTATGTTTTCCACAATCTATCTTAATAGAAAATGAATCCACTGAATTGGAAAGAGCCCAAACCTTAAGTAAGTTAAATTTATCTTTTTTTATAATTTGAATGAATTTGATTGGGATTTTAGGTGATCATAAGTTTCTAGAGGGACATAATAAAATAAAATTTAGTCAAAATGAATGGGTTATAAATGTTGTACATTAGTTGTTTGATTAAATTCCTCTTATATAGTTTTTGTTTAGTTCTTGTGTAATCAAGGTTTCAAAGGCATGTTTTTTGTATACCAAGTGCAAAGGATGATAAATATAGTGATCGATCAAAGCACGAAATACCTAGTTGTGGCAATCATAGCGTGCACGCTTTATTAAGTGAGTTTAATCACTCAACTACTCTTTTCTTATTGATTGCCTTTTCGTGTTTGACTTAAGATTTTCTTCATTGTTTTATTTTGTTTATTGCATTTTTAATTTAGTTAGTGTATTATTTTCAATAATTATTTAAATCTTATTTTAATCTAAAAATTGTATTATTAAGATTATTGTGGCAAATCTTATAACATTAACTCTTATGAAGATGATTTGAGTGTTTATACACTTGCACATTGACGTCTATAATAGTAAGTTAACCAAAAAGCACAAGTCATTGTGGTCATTCAAATGTTAATGTATAGATATTTTTTAATTTTGATAAAAGTAATTTTTTTGTTATATTGATATTTTTGGTCATAAGTAATTATAGATTTATTTTACTAATTAAAATGCAATTATAAGCAAAATAAAATACTTTATTATATATAATTGTACGACTCACTGAAAATAAGAGTTCAAAATATATAACTACTTGGAATGATATAAGTAGTTTGGATTTGACATAGTGAAAATATTACATCTCTTATGATTATCACTCCGTTTATTGCATCGCCCACATTTCTTAGTCCTTTGGTTTAAATCCTCACTAATAAAAGATATTCTAAGCTTTGGATCACGATCAAGTGGTGGTGATTTTAGCAATGGATTAACCTTCATTTCCTCAATTTCCACTAGAGCTTCCCTATTTTTCATGTCACTAATCGACTCTACTGTTATGCATATGTCATCATCAATGATTCCATAGCGTAAAAATTAGAATAAAGGCTTATATAGTCCACTTAGACTATCAAACAAGTAATAATGGCTTGCGTAAATATAAGCTGATCATTCTAACTCTATAAGAGCAAGTTTTGTTACACATGTCAACTATTCTTCGTTAATGTCACCAACCAAAACATAGAATCGATTCTAAGACATAGAATGAACAGTCACTCTTTTGACTAAAATTCTCCTTTTAGTGATTATTTTGCCTGGCCATACTGTTATATGAGTACTTATCAATTCAACTATAATTTTTCTATCGTAAAACTATTACTACAATGTTTTTTTAAAGTGATCAACAAGATGAGTAATAGAAAATTTCTGCAATTTCACTCGTGAAAGAATTCAAGCTCTCTGAGATAATGGTAATTAATATATTGTACCTCTTATCTACAAACTTGGATCTTGCCTAGTTATAAGTACCCACATTATTCTCTAAGTAATCAGCCACACTCGAGTGGAGAATCTACAACCCTTCATGTTGCTTTTTATATTCATTATGTTCATATGCTTTTATTGTATTTATAAAGACAGGCTCAAATTCATCTTAAACAAATTTAAACATTTTGAATTTTGACCTTATGTTACCTTTGACATAGTAAAAGTGAATGTCATGGATAGCAATGTGAAATACTTTCAGAACAGCTCTCTTAATGGCATTATATTGATAAAGATAATTACTAACTCTAGCATATCACCAATCATTCTATCTAACTTTATTATAAACCACTCCCAAGTATCACTATTTTATGAATCCATGACCTTAATAGTTAATGATTACAGTTGATTATTTCCATCTATGCATGTTGCCACAAACATTATTTCATGATATAGCCCTTTTAGATGAGTACTATCTATAACAATTATTGGCCTTATGTATTACATGAAACACTTAATGAAAGATCCAAGAGATACAAAGTAGTATAAAAAATTATCATTTTCATCCCATTCAAGGTGAGTAACTGTACTTTCATTTACTTTGGCCAAAATGTGAGAGTATTTAAAAAACAAGTTATATGGCTCTTTAGGGTTGTCGTATACTATTTCAATACCAATTTCTTTAGTCTGATATCCTTGCTGATATATTAATTAAACACCTTATTCTTATTGTATTTCTACTCTAATGTCATTCAGAGTATATATCCATTTATTCTAGATAAATCTATCCATGATAATTTGACTAATAGCTTGACTCATTACTTAACGAAGATCACTAGGCAACATCTCATTAGGAAAAATATGTACTTTGTTAACTCTTTTTACTACCCAAGGAACATTTTGCTTATTCAAACCTCTTGTTGTTTAAATATGTTATTTACATGATTTTGAAGAACATTGGACCTTAAAATATGTTGTTATGGACCGTGCAATTTTGAAATCAAACTTATCTCTCAAGGTAACTTTATGCAGTTCTAATATTAACTTAGTCTTCGAATTGAACAACTTACTAATACAATATTATTAGAATTACAACTTTTAACAAGTAAGAAGCAACCAAGTTTGAAGGCAAAATTAGAGTAAGACTTATGAAGGGATCAATTATTATACTTCTTGTTAGCCTAATAAGTTATAAATATTATGATTTTGATGATAACAAACATATGCATTAAAGTGTTTCATTTTGTATTTCACAAGTTCATTAGTTTTGAAGGATAATAAATCAAGTGGAATCAAGTGAAATCAAGTTCAAGACACTCAACGGGTAACGGCGGCTCAACGGTTAATTTGTTGCGACAATTTCTTGAAAGTTTTGATGATTTAATTTATGCTTGGATTAGCATTTGTGAAGCTCAAGTTTTATGTTAATAAAATAATTTTTTTTAACTAAATTAATTTTATATTTATGAGATAAAACATTTTGTGATTTTTAAGTCATTTGGATAAAAATGAAATAGCTTTAATTTTCGGAGTTGGACTTATTTGCTAAGCTCTAAAACATTTGTTATATTGTAACTTATGATAGATTGGGGGCTTAAGTGAAAGGTTTTGAAAACTTTGAAGACAAATTTAAAAACTCAAAAAGGACTTATTTGAAAAGATCTTCTTTAGTTTGGGCCACACTATAATTTCAATGTTTTTGGAATTAAATAATAATTAAAATTTAAGATTGGGTCTGTTTGAAAAGTTTTATAACGTTTTGGGCCATAGCATAATTTGAATAAGTTTTGAGGTAAAATCGTAATTTCGTGAAAATTATTCTTGATGAAAATTCAAAATTAACAGTAACTTCATCATTACGAGTTAAATTAAATTAAGCGGCTTAAAGACTTAATTATTTGAATAATAACGCTAGTTTTGAGCTTTAAACATAAAAACTCATTTCCAACTTCATTTTAACAGATTAAGCAATCAAAAACAAGTTTGAAAAACATATATTGAGCTTCCATATTGCAAATCACAAGAGATTAAATCATTTTTGTGCTATTATTTGTGAATCTATTCTTATAGAGAGTGTTTCTTTGTATTTTATTTTGCATTGTATTGAGTGTTAGTGAGGAAACACTTGGGTAAAGAGATTAGGGTAATAATCTCTTGATTGTAAAGGTCCATTGACACCTTGGAAGTCAATTGTAAACGTTTGAAGCCTTGGAGGCTTGGATAGTGAAATCCTCAAGCTCGGTTGGCTTGGAGCGTGGGCGTGGCGGGGATTGCCGAACCACGTAAAACTTGCTGTGTTTGCATTCTCTTCCCTTACTCATTTATTTTACAAGCATTATCTAATTTTTTATATTGCTGTAAAACTTAATTTTTGTTTACATTAAGGCATTGGATTGAATCATTTGTAATATAATCTTTTATAACCCAATTCACCCCCCCTCTTGGGTTGGTTATTTGTATTTCAATTGGTATCAGAACTTGGTTCTCTTATTAGGACTTAACCGTCTAGAGTAAAAGATCCATGGCATCCCAAAGTGATTCAACCTTTAGGGAAGGACAGTCCACAACTAGACCACCATTCTTTGACGGAAATGACTATCCATATTGGAAAACTAGGATGAGAATTTATTTACAAGCCCTAGATTACGAAATTTGGGAAGTTGTTTGTGATGGTCCATTTATGCCATTGATTAAAAATGAAGTCGGTGAAGATATTCCAAAACCTTCAAATGGAATGAATTGGAAAAGAGAAAAGCTTCTCTAAATTCCAAAGCCATGAATGCGTTATTTTGTGCACTAGATAAGAAAGAATTTCATAGAGTGTCAAGTTGTGAAAGTGCTTATGAAATTTGGCACAAACTTGAGTTGTTTATGAAGGCACGAATCAAGTGAAAGAGTCTAAAATTAGTAGATACACTCGACAATATGAATTATTTCAAATGGAACAAAATGAAAGTGTGTATTCTATGTATACTAGATTTACGGACATAGTGAACACTCTAGGAGCCCTAGGAAAGACCTTTTCAAATAATGAGAAAGTTAAGAAAATCATTAGATCACTTCCAAGGATTGGAGACCAAAAGAACTGCCATTGAGGAAGCTAAAGATTTAAATGTCTTACTTATTGATGATCTAATCGGTTCTCTTATTTCTTATGAGGAAGATTTAGCAGCTGAAAGAGGCAATGAAGAGAAGAAGAAGAACATTGCTTTCAAAGTCACAAAATTTGAAAGTGATGGAGAAAGTGAGCCGGATGATGAGGAATTGGCTATGCTTGCTAGGAGGTTCAGAAAATTTTTCAAGAAAACTGGTGAGCGAAGAAAATTTAAAGATTTCAAGAACCAAAAGGAGAAAAAGGAAGCAATTAAATATTACGAGTGCAAGAAGCCTGGCCACATAAGATCGGAATGCCCTCTTCTCAACAAGTTCAAGAAGAAAGCAATGGTGGCCACATGGGATGATACTGATGAAGAAACAAGTGATGATGATGAGCATCAAGAAATGACAAATCTAGCTCTTATGGCGATTGGAGATGAATCGAATGATGAACTAGATGAGGTAAATGATCTTCCTACCTATGATGAATTACATGATGCTTTTAAAGAATTGCATGGTGAGTTGATGAAGATAGGTAAAAAGAATGTATGCCTTAAAAAGAAATTGATAGATCTCAATAATGAAAATGAATCATTGAATGCAAAGATTACATGTTTAGAACTAGAAAATAAAATGTTGCATGGTAAAGTCACATCTTGAATGAGAAACTTAATACCTCTTATGAGCATGAAAAATTACATGTTGAAAAATTGATAAAGGAGAATGAAGTTCTCAAGAAGAAGAATAATGAGTTAAATGAAATTGTGATAAAATTCACAAATGGCCAAAAGATGTTGGATAATTTACTTAACTCTCAAAAATGTGTTTTTGATAAAGGTGGACTTGGTATAAGCCTAACTTGAAGCAAAAGTATTACAAGAATTATTTTGTTAAAGCTACATCCACAAGTAATCATAAAATTACTTGTCATTATTGCAATAGAAATGGTCACATGAAAAATAGATGTCCTGTGAAAAGAAATGCTTATTATGGTATAAAATATGTTTGGGTTCCAAAAGGAACCATTGCTGACATCCAAGGACCCAAAAAGATTTGGGTACCTAAGACTTAAAATTTTCTCTGCAGGGCTTAAAGAAGAAGAAGAATAAATGGTACTTGGACAGTGGGTGTTCAAGACACATGACAGGAAATTATGCTTGGTTTTCAAGTTTTACCAAGATCGAAAATGGTGGAGATGTATCTTTTGGAGATAATTCAAAAGGAAAGATCATTGGTATTGGCAATGTCGGTAATGTATCTTCTACTCTTATTGAAAATGTGTGTTTGGTTGAAAACTTAAAACATAATTTACTTAGTATTAGTCAATTATGTGATAAAGGTTATAAAGTAGTCTTTGATAAATCTAGATGCGTTATTGAAAATGCATGTGATGGAAAGGTTTTGTTTGTAGGAAATAGATGTATTAATGTTTATACCATTAATATAGATTGTGCATCTACCATTGATAAATGTTTCTCGGCATTACATGATGATTGTTGGTTGTGGCATAGACGATTAGGTCATGCAAACATGGATTTAATCTCAAAAATTTCGAAAAATGATTTGGTTAAAGGACTTCCAAAAATTAGTTTTCAAAAGGATAAAATTTGTGATGCCTGTCAATTTGGAAAACAAATCAAAACTTCTTTTAAAAACAAGAATCATGTCTCTACCTCAAAACCACTTCAATTGCTTCATGGATTTATTTGGACCTCTAGACATGCTAGCTTAAGTGGAAAATATTATGCATTTGTAATTGTAGATGATTATTCTAGATACACTTGGGTAATATTCCTGGCTAATAAAAATGATGCATTTGAAGCTTTTAAAGTTTTCTGTAAAAGGGTTCAAAATGAAAAAGGATATTCTATTACTTGCATTAGAGTGATCATGGTAGAGAATTTGAGAATCATGCATTTGAAAATTTCTGTAATGATTTAGGCATTGAGCATCAATTTACATCTCCTAGAACTCCACAACAAAATGGAGTCGTTGAGAGAAAGAATAGATCTATTCAAGAAATGGCTAGGACCATGTTAAATGAAAATGTTTTACCTAAATATTTTTGGGCAAGTCAAAATCAACACCGCTTGTTATGTTTTAAATCGGGTGTTGATCGGATCTTATCTAAATAAAACTCCCTATGAGCTTTGGAAAGATAGAAAACCCAACATTGGTTATTTCAAAGTTTTTGATGTAAATGTTTTATTTTGAACACAAAAGATAATCTTAGAAAATTTGATCCAAAATCTGATGTTGGTATCTTTCTTGGGTATTCAAACTCAAGCAAAGCTTATAGAGTGTATAATAAAAGAACTTTGGTTGTGGAAGAGTCTATGCATGTTACTTTTGATGAGTCTAATACCTCCTCTATGGAGAAAGTCGCTATTAGTGATGATGCAGATGAAAATATACAAGAAGATTCATCAAAGAACAACCAAAAGAATGCAGAAAATCAAGTGGAGCAACTTGAAGAAACAAGCGCAGAACAAAGTCAAGGTACTTCTCAAGCACTCCCCAAGGAGTGGAGGTATGTTTCCTCTCACCCAAAAGATGCCATTTTAGGAGATCCATCTAGAGGTGTCACAACTAGATCATCACTTAGGAATACATGTGAGCATACTGCATTTATTTCTCAAATTGAACCAAAATCCTTTGTGGATGCGGAAAATGATGAATCTTGGATTATGGCAATGCAAGATGAGTTAAACCAATTTGATAGAAATAAAGTATGGGAATTAGTTCCCAAACCAGAACACCAATCCATTATAGGAACTAAATGGGTATTTAGAAATAAGATGGATGAATCCGGTGTGGTTGTAAGGAATAAAGCTAGATTAGTGGCTCAAGGATACAACCAAGAAGAAGGAATTGATTTTGATGAGACATTTGCACCAGTAGCTAGATTAGAATCCATTAGAATGTTGCTAGCATATGCATGTTATAAAGATTTCATTTTATTTCAAATGGATGTCAAAAGTGCCTTTCTAAATGGATATATCATGGAGGAAGTTTATGTGAAACAACCCCCTGGTTTTGAAAATGAAAAATTTCCAGATCATGTTTATAAGTTATCAAAAGCTTTATATGGTTTAAAACAAGCACCTAGAGCATGGTATGATAGGCTTAAAAATTTCTTGCTTGATAATGATTTTTCAATGGGAAAAGCCGATACTACACTTTTTGTTAAGTATAAGAATCAAGACATACTTGTTGTTCAAATTTATGTTGATGATATTATTTTTGGTTCTACTAATGAGTCATTGTGCAAAGAGTTTTCATCTTGTATGAGTAAGGAGTTTGAAATGAGCATGATGGGAGAATTGAAGTATTTCCTTGGACTTCAAATCAAACAAAACAATGAGGGAATTTTCATCAATCAAGCTAAATATGTCAAAGATCTGCTCAAGAGGTTTGGAATTGAAGAATCAAACACTAAAAGCACTCCAATGAGTACAACAATCAAGCTTGACAAGGATGAAAAAGGTAAAGAAGTTGATATTAAAAAGTATCGAGGTATGATCGGCTCTTTACTTTACTTAACCGCAAGTAGACCTGATATCATGTTTAGTGTATGTTTGTGTGCAAGATTTCAATCATGTCCCAAGGAATCTCATTTGCTTGCTGTTAAAAGAATTTTTCGTTATTTGAGTGGAACCATAGATCTTGGCCTTTGGTATCCTAATATAGATTTAACTTGTTACTCGGATGCCGATTTTGCTGGTTATAAGGTGGATAGGAAAAGTACTAGTGGAACTTGCCATTTTCTAGGTCATTCTCTTGTTTCATGGTTTAGTAAGAAACAAAACTCGGTTGCACTCTCAACTACTGAGGCGGAATATATTGCCGCAGGTAGTTGTTGTGCACAGGCCATTTGGATGAAACAAACACTTAGAGACTATGACATTAAACTTGAACAAATTCCTATCAAGTGTGATAATACTAGTGCTATTAATCTGTCAAAGAATCCCATTCAGCACTCTAGAACCAAGCATATAGAGATTAGACAAAAGGGTGATATTGCTTTAGAATTTATCTCTACGGAAAATCAACTTGCTGATATTTTTACAAAACCCCTTTGCGAAGAACAATTTTCAAAAATTCGACATGAACTTAGGATGATGAGATTTTCACATTAACATCTCTAACTATGTTATTGGATCTATTAAAATTATTTGCTTAATGTTTGTTAATGTTTTTGAAGAAGTTTGAGCATGATAGATAAGTAAGGTGTTATGAAATATTCATTTCAAATGCTTGTGTGCTCTATGATATATGCTTGATAGATGAATCATTTGCTTGATTTAATCATGTTTTAAATGTTTAAGATCATGATTCATGCATTAAAATGGTTCTTGAGAGGTTTCGAATCAAGAAATGATGACGGGATCGATCAAAATGGCGAAAAGTGACTTTGGTACAAGTTAGGCCAACCCGGGCGGCTAGACTAAAACAAGCGGCTACCGCATTGGCATTGCTCCCAAACCGAGAAGCGGCTGGCTGGCTTGCTTGCACAAGCGGCTAGCCGCTTGGTCACGGGTTTACAGCCCTCCTCTCCCTCATTTTGGTCTTCTTCCTCACTTGTCTCTCTCTCTCAAAACCGTGACTTCTCCTCCATTTTTCCTTCAAAATTCTTCATTTCTCAACCATTTTCATGTCAAAATCATTGATTCAATCCATCACCCATCCATTTAACTTCCATTAAACACCTTCCAATCATCATTTCATCTTTCTCTTCTCTTGTTTATCTCTTTCTCTCTCTCCCGCGTGAATAGTGCCTCACCATCTCACACTCAAATTTCTTCAATTCTCACTCATTTTCTTGCTAAAATTAATCATCCAAACCATTACCCATCCACTACTCCTTCATTTTTCATCATTCAAACATCATTTTATCACACTTCCATCAAAATCCGAAATCCAAAAACCTAGTTTTGGCCGTTTCTCTCTCTAGATTTTCAAGCTTTCTTTAACCTATCTTTAATCAATTTCATATTATATCTAAACCTCATTCATCTCTAGGATTACATTTCTTGGCTCAAACTTATCCATTTTACTTAAATCCGAAATTGATTCTTTAAGCTTGTTCAATAATGGTGGGTGGAGACGCAAGGAAGATTATGTCACTCTGTACCACACATTTTATGCATTTACATTTTCTTTATGGATTGTGGATGATCATTATGAGCTATTTGGATGCTTTGTCTTTGGCTGTCTTGTATTTGGATGCTTGGATGTTCTGTATTTGAATGCTTTGTCTTTGGATATCTTGTATTTGGATGTTTTGCATTTGGATGCTATATTATGACTTGTTGATATATTTTTAGCTCTTCATGTCTCTTGCTTGTATTTGGTTGATTATTATTGCCTTAGTTTAATTTTGATGATGAAGGGGGAGAAGTCATGTATTTCGGAGACAGTATTATATTTTCTCTTTACACATTTGTGCATATTTTTGAAATATTGAGGGGAGCTTAAAAATTGTTATAGATCATATTTCAAAGAGTTTATTTTAAATCTGATTATATACGCCATGTATTAAGGGGGAGCATATATATATCAAAATACATGAGATGTTTGTCATCATCAAAAAGGGGGAGATTGTTAGCCTAATAGGTTATAAATATTATGATTTTGATGATAACAAACATATGCATTAAAGTGTTTCATTTTGTATTTCACAAGTTCATTAGTTTTGAAGGATAATAAATCAAGTGGAATCAAGTGAAATCAAGTTCAAGACACTCAACGGAGTAAATTTTGTTGCGACAATTTCTTGTAAAAAAGCCGGTATGATTTAATTTATGCTTGGATTAGCATTTGTGAAGCTCAAGTTTTATGTTAATAAAATAATTTTTTTTAACTAAATTAATTTTATATTTATGAGATAAAACATTTTGTGATTTTTAAGTCATTTGGATAAAAATGAAATAGCTTTAATTTTCGGAGTTGGACTTATTTGCTAAGCTCTAAAACATTTGGGTTATATTGTAACTTATGATAGATTGGGGGCTTAAGTGAAAAGTTTTGAAAACTTTGAAGACTATGGTGATTTAGCTAAAACTCAAAAAGGATTTATTTGAAAAGATTTTCTTTAGTTTGGGCCACACTATAATTTCAGAATGTTTTTAGGAATTAAATAATAATTAAAATTTCTGATATTTTGTCTGTTTTAAAAGTTTTATAACGTTTTGGTCCATAGCATAATTTGAATAAGTTTTGAGGTAAAATCGTAATTTCGTGAAATGTTTTTGAAAATTCAAAATTAACGGTAACTTCACTATTACGAGCGGAGTTGTTAAATTAAGCGGCTATGGACCGAAGACTTTTTGACAATAATCAAACTTTAAACATAAAAACTCATTTCCAACTTCATTTTAACAGATTCTCAATCAAAACTAGTTTGAAAAACATATATTGAGCTTCCATATTGCAAATCACAAGAGATTAAATCATTTTTGTGCTATTATTTGTGAATCTATTCTTATAGAGAGTGTTTTGGTCTTTGTATTTTTATTTTTCAGCATTGTATTGAGAGTGTTAGTGAGGGAAACGGGGTAAAGAGATTAGGGTAATAATCTCTTGATTGTAAAGGTCCATTGACACCTTGGAAGTCAATTGTAAACGTTTGAAGCCTTGGAGGCTTGGATAGTGAAATCCTCAAGCTCGGTTGGCTTGGAGGCGTGGACGTAGGCGGGGATTGCCGAACCACGTAAAACTTGCTGTGTTTGCATTCTCTTCCCTTACTCATTTATTTTACAAGCATTATCTAATTTTTTATATTGCTGTAAAACTTAATTTTTGTTTACATTAAGGCATTAGATTGAATCATTTGTAATATAATCTTTTATAACCCAATTCACCCCCCCTCTTGGGTTGGTTATTTGTATTTCACTTCTCTTTAAACAAGCTATTGGAGGAATATGTCTGTTATTAATAGGAATATTATATAGATGCTTATTCTCATCATTGATAGGAATATTAAAATAATTGACACCCCATAATCAACCATACTATTGAAATGAGTGTCCTTTAAATATGATTCCATTTAAACATCATTAGTTTTTGTGTTTCTTATGTGATAAAAATGATCATTATTGTTGCAGAAGTCATTGTTGTGGAATAGAAAGTAATGTTACCCTAATGATATCATTAATGCTAACACTTCTTCTTCAACATCTGCTGATATAATGTTTTTGCCATCAATGTGCAATTATAAGCCTATGAAATTTACAAGTTCTAAACTATGAAATTATAGTTTTATTTGGCTTATAAAAATAATACCTATAAGCCTATGAAATTTAATACTTGATGTCCTTATTTGATATTTAATTAGTTAATTTATTGATCAAGTAATGAAAATATAGAGTTATACTACAATAATAGATTTCGTAAAGATAAAGCAGTAAATAATAGAAAATAACACTTCCTATAGTCATTTGATATATTATAATTTTAAAGCAGTCAAACAACAATAACCCTTAAGGAAATTAGAATCAAATAATTAGAAATTTTATTAAAATTTTAAAACTTTTTCTATGCGAACTAAAAAAATTAATTTAACATTAATTAATGGTTGTATATTTATAAATTTCCAAATTAATTTACAAGAAGAAAACTAATCCTTAAAAAAAATTAATGATACTGTACAAGATCAAAAATAAAATAAAATAAAATTATGATAAGGCTATTTGAACCCATTATATTATCTTTTAATTAAAGTATAATTTTATTACTAAAAACCACATGAAGCAAATTACTATTATATGCAACAAAATATAATAAAATAAAAGAGTTTTATTTTTTACACTCATCTTTGAAAACATGTTTAATGCCTATAAAATGTTAGTTTTAAAAGAGTTTTCTTTTTCTTCTTCTTCTTTTTTAATCAATTCAAGACTATGCTTCTCTCAAAGTAATTCTAATGATTACTAATTACTATTTTTAGTGCATTTGACTTTGTCTAGGTTGTCAAGAATTTTAAGGTATAACTTCTTCGTTCTTGAGTCGACAATTTTAGGGTTTGTATTGAAATCTTATTTTAATAAAATATAGAAATATCATTATGATAAATCAAATGTTGATTAATAAAATCAGTGAGGAAAGAGAGATTGCAAGCAAAAAAGTGGATTAATGTTGTTTGATATTAAGATTGGAGAATTATAATACTGATGTTTAAAAGGTACAACATTAAAGTGTTTTGAACTATCTAATCTCTTAAGATTTATCAAAACTTTAGGTAAAAGATAACAACGATAGTTTTATAGAAAAAAATAATTATTTTAGTATTTTTGAGTTCGTAGATGAATGTATTGATGTCATTTTTAAACCTCAAACGGTTGCAAACTTCAGGATCTATAATAATTAGTATTAAATTGGAGATACATTTGAAAATGAATATATGGTAGAGAATATGTTCCTATGTGGCAAAGTAGATGAAGTTATAGTGCATGTCGTTGACTGTTACTTTGACTAAAGAATTATTCGTTGTAACAATGAGCTCATTGTACATTACAACCCTTGCTTACATGGATCTAAGTTTCTAATCGACTTATAAGTGCATCCGTACCTTGTGCCATAGGTCGACTCGCCCTAGTAATGATACCTTAACTACGCATTTAGATTGTTAGTCACTCTTGATATTGTTGTTGAGATATTGCCATCATAAACTATAACTAGGTTGTTGACCCATGTTGATCAGGTCATCAACTACATTGACCCATTTGACCAAGTATTTTAACCATTGGATTTGCTTATTTGATTGATTGCTTGTTCAAAATGATTTATTTAATGGATATAAGTATTTATTTAATCTCAAAACCTCTTATAATAATTTTTGTTATTATTTGATTATTTTTCTAGTATAACTTTTAAAACATAAATAAGTTATTCTGTTTCTACTAGCGAAAGCTCAAATTTTAGATTTTTGGGAGTAGAAGTTGAAATTTTTTTAAATATTAAAATATCCTCTAATTATTTGATAATCTTATTTTATTCTTTACATAACATAACTTTTAAAAGCTTTCTTATTAAAGTAGTTTCATACATTTTAAATAAAAGCTCTTATTGACAATGAAACAGCTATTATTTTTTTTAAGCAAACATTCTATTTATAAAAGCTCTATTAATAAAAAATTTACTTAAATAAGTTCTACTTGAAAAGATATACCAAACAAACCTTAAATCCTTATAAAGCAGCCACATTGCGTAAACTTTGAATCTTTAATTCTGGATAATGTAACTGTTAGATTTGTTACAATTTAAGATATAAACTTATTATAACCAACCTTAAGAGAAGAGCCACTTGCAATGAATGAGGATTTGAAAAAGGGGGTTATGCTTTCAAGCTAAAATTAAAGACAAGACAACACATTTTTAACTCAATTCAATTATGTCTTGTTTAGTTATATACAATAGGATGCTAAACACTGACAACAAGTTTATAACTAAACAGGATGCCATCTAACAATTACAAGCAATCTCACTTCTTTTTCAACATCTACTTATATACGCCTAAAACAGACATATGTAACCTAAGTTATGACTTCTAAAAAGTATTTGAAAATTTAGTGGAATAGGGTAATTTAGTGAGACAGTTGATGAGATAGGTGCCTATTGCATAAAAACACAGCACTAATTATGTGTGATAGGTGTCTATTCTATTGATTTATTACACATCGTCTAAGTGTGACATGTAATATGACAGATGTCTTGTCTGTCTCACATATTCGGCACTTGTTTATGTATGACAGTTACTTATCTCACTGTCTCACTAAGCCAACCTATCTCAATAAATCTGGGTTTTGTTTTTACTGTGAATTTCTATTATTTTCAATTATTTTTTTATTTTCTACTCAAACTAAGTGTTTTAACAAATTAAATTATTTTATGAAAGAAAAATAACAACATTTACAACTAAACCATGTCAATTTCAAAACTAATTGCTAAACTTAATACACAAAGAATATATTGTGCAAAAACACACACTAACCTTAAAAAGCTTCTCTATTGATGATTATATCTTCGGTTAAATAATACTTATTTGTTGAGTTTTGGTGATTGTTGAGAGTCTTGAGAGTGTTAGTAGATTTATAAGAATGGCATTTGTTTGTAAATTTGTTTAAAGTGATGAAACTATTTAGTCCAAAAAACTTGTATTTGGTTGTTAAGATAGGAAAAAATTTAGAGAGCTAAATTCAAAAAATTAAAAGGTTTTAGGATTATTTTTGTATATTTCCCAAAAACTTATATGAATACTTTTGACAATATCCCAGATACTGGGACAATTATTTGAGACATCCGAGTGAAAACATGAAAATCTTCCGGTTACGGAGTCCACAAATAGCTTTCCTTTTGTCACCAAATTACAACAATGTAATGTCAAATCAGAACTGTTATCCCACAATGTTTATGACTAAATGTTGCAGCATATGTTAAACAATTTCCAACCAACATGTTAGTTCAGTTTTGCTTAATCCTGCCCGCACATGCTAATATTCTTTCTTGCAAATATTAGTGCCAAACCAAGGAAGTTTTAGTCAACTGCTTGATTAATTTCATATCCACATATGCAACCAAGATTCTAAAAGGATTTAAAGGGGAGGGAAAAGACATTTATATTTTGTTTATTAAATTTTTAAACATGTGAAGATCAGAATAACTCTGTACAAATCTCTTCCCCCAAAAACAAAAAAAAATCACAAGAATTATACAGAATATTATAAATGGCCAGCCACAAACCTGGTACAAAATTAAGAATGTGCTAGTCAATAATTACTGTTAGTACGGGACAAGAAGCAATGAAGAAGCAAAAAGTCCAACCAATAATAATCCTGACTTGGAACTCAAAATAAAAAGGCTTCCACTACAATGCCGAGCAATAAAACCCCAGCATCATGCCGGAATTTAAAAATTAACCATCGGATCTAATTTAATTGAATCCGACAGTTGTGATTTAATAGTCAGTAGGAATTAAAAAAGAATGGCAACTGAATGCATGAATAGGTTGTTCACAGCATTTAGGGTTAGAAATCCTCAAAATTTTAACTGCTCCACATTTTGTTTCTAAACTCAAAATGACTATCCCACGATCGCTCACATTCGCTATTTTGTTCACAGACGATAGCCATGTTTCATGGTTCTCTGTAGTTGTCAACCAATTCTCCTGAAGCCGATGATCAACCCGACCTCCAATCACTTCAAGCTACAAAAACTATCATATGAATTACCCCCTTTTTCCAACCTCTGCTGGTGAACTAGTACATGCTTAGAGTCTACTGCCATCTATAGAGATACCTAATGGCTCATCAAAATTTGTCCATCCTTGAGTCCTAATCATTGCCACAAAAGTAGTTACATCTTGTTTAGTTATAAACTTGCTTGCAAGATACATGGTTTTTCTTGTGTTTAATTCTCATGTATTTATGTACCTCTATTTTACAATTTCATTATTAATTTTTTAAAAAATATTAAAGGTTAAAGGTGGAGATGATGGATCTTGTGGCATTGCTTTATTCTTTCTTCTGCTGATCATCTCTTTGTTATGGTCTGTGGTATCATCAGAAGGTTTGATTTTTAATTTTTGTTTACTTATTTAAATTTGAATTTTTCATTTTTCATTTTTCATTTTTGACCCATTTTAATGATTTCTTTTTTAGAAGTTGTCTTTGACTATAAATGAGAATTGAAAAGTCAATTAGACTTAATCACCGACTTTTCTTATTAATTGAAACTGTCAGAACTTTTTTGAGTTTATTTGTTAACCGGTGTTTGTATGTTTCAATTATGCACTACTATTAGAGCTGAGCTATTCATTAAGAGGCTACCTAATAAAGTTTTTGTTCATTAGGAAAAAATCCTAGTGTGATGCATTTGCGTGCATTGATAATTTCAGTCTCTAGATATGTGTCACAAGTCTTATTGTTGATTAATTGTCATTTATGCAATTAGATACCAAGATGATTTTTTGATAATTTTTATTATTTTTATTTGGGATTTTCTTAAATGCTTCTAGTGCAATTGTGCACAATTATGCATTTCCCATCTAGCGCAAATTAATACATAGAAAGCTAGCGCAATATTGATATTTAACCTTAGTTTTACTTGTTGGATTCGGAGCATATCTTGCATGTTAAATTATCAAGCTTGGCAGCCCTAAATCTACTAAAATTGTTAAACTGCTTCAGTATATGTTAGTTACATGTTAAATTTGAAGCCTTTTTGAACTATTCGTATGCTATCTCAAAATTTAACTCACATTTTGTCTAACCACTGAGTTTTCTCCTTTTTATGCTTTAGAGAGAGTAGAACTTGGTGTGGGGATAAAATTATAGGGGAGCTACAGAACTTGGCAGGGGATAGTGACTTGCTCTTGTTTTTGGATAAAACACCTCGATTTCTCAATATCCTCTTGTGACTTTGTTTAGTGGCAGTAGATTAATTATGATTTCTTTCATGGTCAGGCTTTGGGTAGGCTTTTTGGTAATTTCAGGGCTAAGGTTAGTACTTGAAAAGGTGACAGAATGCTTTAAGAGGCTAGGAAGTTAAGGTCCGTGATTGAGGTAGGTAACTCTAGCCAATGATGCTTTTTTACCTCAAAACTGAAAAGAAAGGTGGTTGTTTGCTTCGCACGTCTAACTTTACTTGAAGCATGTGACTTTGTGATGTTTGGGTTCCTAGAAACTTGATTATTAAAGTGAAAAGATGATAAATAGTTTATGGATTTGAGGAAAATTTAACTATTACGATGCTTGATTAACTTAAAATTTTGAGTAATAAAAGCCAAATGTGTATATTCCATGTCTGAAGATTTTAGGATGAATTGAATTAATAGTTTATTTTTAACGGATTTTTCAAATTGGTCGGTTGCCTTCGGAATGTATCGAAACTGTGTATGTGCCATGTTTGATGTTGTATATGAATAACCCAATGGTGTCAAAATGAGCCAAAATTTTGAGATATGGCCCAAAATTTTGAGACATTGAAGTTCAATATGACTATATCAAATTTGGTAAGTTTCACAGTAAGTGAAATCGTGGTTTATTGTTAATGATTTTTTAAACTTTGCCACTTCAACAGTAAGCCCTTAGATAGAACTATTCGCTTATTTTTTATCTTATAGACCCCTATCTTAATGATATCAGAAGGACCTGAAATTTTAATACATTATAGAGTCAAGATTTACGTTTATGTTCTAAAAATTTTCATCTCAATATATTGAGTATTTTAATTTTAACAAATCACCAAAACTCAACTATTTCTGTACGTATTAAAAACGTAGTTTTAACTAGTTTAGTTCAATCGTACGAGAACTTATTGTAGAGTTGTCCAAAATTACTTGAAAATTTTTTATATTGTTTGTTTATGTGTGTAATAGTATTTTGGAATTTTTCATAATAATCTGAATAGTGTTAAATTTTAGAAGAAAATCAGAAGTTCAGGTTGTTGGTGTTTCCGATCAACAAACTAGTTTTCTGTATTTTTTAATTGGGTTGTCGAAATAGAAATAGACACTATCAAGTTGAGCTAAAATTTTATATTCTAGATGTGCATGTCTAGATTATATTTACAAATTTGTATAGTGAACTAACCTAATATCTTAAAGGAATTGTTGAACAAGGCATGTCTAGATTATATCTGTAGAACTCCATGAATTTTACTTGTATATCATTTGTTAATTGATCGAATTGTAGACTTTGAAGTTTAGCTTTATGAATTGGAGATTGATATTGTTTTGATTTGTTAGGGGAACTTAATGGATTCTTGAGATTGATTCTTAAATTATTTTTTAAAATGTTTATTTTTATTGTGAATAATTCTTATTAACATGGTATTGTTCGAGAACTGATTTGGAATCTCTTGGATAAATGAGATGTAATGAGAAGCATTATGCTTACTATTTTATAGGCTAGTAGCTCATGCGTTGATTTTCAAGTATTTGTTAAGGGAGACGCTAGAAGTAGTTTGCGTGCTATGCTTAGACAAAGCTTTGGGATATTTTGGGATTTGTTATGTGCTTGGTAAGTGTTCTTTTGTTAAGATGTATTTTGGAGACTCAATGAATGTTCTAGCATGTTATTCTGGCAATATGATATATATTTTTGTTGAGTTCTAAGACGAATATATATATATATATATATATATATATATATATATAAAGTCTTATACATTTAGTACACTTCTAGGATATAGGATGTGTGACATGGATCAACACGTTTTTCTTTTTGATAATGATAAGGGAAAGCCTCCATTGCTCTATATAAATAGTGGAAGATGATAATGAAAATTAATCATGTATGCCCACCCCCCCCCCCCGGGGGGCCAGGGGCAAAAAAAATCTCTTGCAAATATTTTTTCTGTAATAACAAATCCTAAGATGCCTTTGTTTATGGGTTTCATTTACAAGCATTGATTAAATTAGTCCAAAATAATTAAAGCAATATTATGTATCATTTGATTTTCTAAAACAAAAAATTTACAAAATTATCAGCTGAACTCAAAATTTACAAATCACCAATTGAATTCAAAATTTTCATTATTTGGTAATTTTAAAATGTCACTGCAGTTGGTTTCAATTAAAAAATTAAACAAATTACAAATATGAAACGAATAATAATAAAAATGACAAATTATTACATGGAATATCAAATAATAATCAACTTGAATTATAAACTAATTTTAATACTGAGGCAACATTTTCATATTTGTTTCTTAATAGAATGGCCTAATTATACTTAATTAATAATAAAAATCGAATATGAAACAAAAAACTAATTGAATTATAAATTATCATTTAAATTGTCAAGGAATTCGTTACCATAAAAGGATTCAAAGATGAAGCTAAAAGACCTAGAGAATTGTCAATGAATTTTGAAATACACTCTTATTTTATATTTAGCTATGATCAGAAGTGTCTGATATTGTCCACATTAATTAGCTCAATAGAAAATTAAAATAACTCTTAAATACTTAATATATTTAAATCTGTTACTTTGACTTATATTAACATATTTATAATTTTTATCTACTAGTTACATACAAATTAGTTCATTAGCTATATTCTTACATATATCATTTGAGATATATATATATATACATACATATAATTAATTTCATTACACAATGAAAAATATATCATATTCACTCACATAAGTATTCAATCGAAATGTCTGAATGATATATGTAACGTGACTTTTATAGGTATTTAATTAATTGTAATATTAAAATTTGCTCTTAAAAAATAATACAACTAAATATGGGCTATTTAAATTTCTTCGTACTATTATCTAACATATCCTGCATCTATAATTTAGCAAATACTGAATTATCCTATTAAAATTTATGGACATAATTCCATTAACAAAATCAAATTAAGTTTTTTGTCAAATTAAATTGAAAAATATAAATAATAATCAAAGTACTTAATTGATGCTTATATTATTAATATTTTCAATTTTGGCCAAATAAAAAATGACTTATTTTCTTAACCTTACTCACATTGTTTTTTTTAATAGGTATCACATTAAATATAATCTTCAATTTTACGAGCAGGTCAGGTAATCGACGGAACTCAGCCCTTTGCAAAAACAAAAATTTGTGATCAATATCTTTCATGGTTATCTTGGAGTTTCCTTATCTCTCTAATCATAGCAATTCCTTCCAGAGCTTTCTTATTCCTCTTATCATGGTGACTTATTTAGAAGCTTTTTGGGCTCTTTGATCATGGCGATTTACTCAGCAGCTTTCTTAGCTTTCTAATCATGGTAATTTTATCAAGAGCTATGTTAGCTATTTTATCATGGTCATTTACTCAGGAGCTTTCATAACTCTCTAATCATACTGATTTACTCAAAAGCTATCGTAGCCATCTAATCATGGTGTTTCTTGGGAGCTTTCTTAGCCCTCTAATCATGCGATTTATTCAAAAGCTTCCATAGTACTTTGATCATGGCAATTTACTCGTGAGCTATCTTGACTCTTTGATCATTGTGATTTAGTCAAGACTATCTTAGCTCCTTATCATGGTGATTTATTCAAGAGCTTTCTTAGCTCTTTTATCATAGCATTTGTTGAGTGTTAGAAAGTGTATATTTATAAAGGAGAAAATCGTGATTTTACACTTTAATTCTCACTAACATTGCTACTTTTATTTATTTAAGTATTTTATTATTTAATTATATGTGTTTTATTATAACTATGTATTTTATGTATTTTAGGAGCATCACGATCGTTTCACAATGAACGAGTGATCAGACAGCAAAACGGATGTCATATTTGGACTCAGGACGGTCGAAAACCTTAAGAGGAGCATTAAAGGAAAAAAATCATTGTTCACATATACGGCCGCTTGTTAATACGTGCACGTCGTTTGTTCAGATCGCTTTCACGATCTTTTTCATGACATTGTTCATGTATACGGACCGATGATGTGGCAACTACCTATGACGTGGCAGTATCTGATTGGATGAATTATATGGATTGACTGCTTATGTGGCGTTGACCGATGATGTGGCGTTGACCGATGATGTGTCACGATCTTATTGGACTAAATTTCTTATATACTGTAGATCGATGACGTGGCAGCATCTCAGTGGAGCAAAAATCGTGTGTACAGTACATGCGCTTACATGGGATTATTTACTATTCAGGCGGCATTACTGTACAAATGTTGACTGTTGACTGATGACGTGGCGCAATCCTGAGCATCCGAATTATTTTTAATCCGATGGTCACGATTCACTCAATGTATATATAAAAAGGGGGCTCTCCCCCCCTAATTTGATACCCCTGAATCCATTTCTAAGCTTAGATTTCTGAAATTCCTTCTCCTTCTTATAGTTTTTTTGTATTTTAATAAAATTTCTTTTTTATCCCTAGTTAAAATATGAGTAGCTAATTTCTTTTTGAGCTTGGGTTGAAGGTGAAGTCTCAACATGTTCCATGAGCTTAATTTGGTAAATTTACTTTCTCTTCCCCTCTAATATTTGTGGTTGTTTTGACTTTTAGACAAAATAATAATAGTCTTGTTGATCTAGATCTTTCTGTTAAACCTAAGACCCTAAGTACAAGGTTATTATTATTTGGCATGATAAGCCCTTGGCACCATACTTATTGGAGAGTGATTCATGAGGTGTGGAATCCCCCCTTATGATTTAATTGGTATTAATATGGAATATTTAGCCCATGGAGCATGTTGATGCGGATCCGGATACCCAAGTGCTTTATTATAACAGTTACAGTTTTAATTATTCCTGCTATTTTAATATACAATTTAGGATAAAATCACCATAATTTAATTGTTTCCATTAAAAGAAAATTAATTCGACATATAATTAAAATCAACCTCCTCGTAGGATCGACACTCGTCACCATTAATCTATTCTATAATAGATTCGTGCACTTACGAGTTCATTAAAATTTGCACAATAAGTTTTTGGCGCCGTTGCCGGGGAGGTAAGTTATTTTAATTTGTTGTATTTTCCTCAAGAGCTTTCTTAGCTCTTAGTGATAATCAATATAAGTAAGCTGAAACAAGAATAACTCAAGATATCTATATTCTAAAACTGAGCATAGCGAGTTATAGGTGGAGATAAATTACAATCAACGAAGCGCAATAAATAAGGAGTAAATTATTCATTCACAACCATATGGTGATAAAGATAAATCATTCATATAAATTATCCATGTCATATATATTAGAAAAGACAAGTTATTAATCTTGCTTTAATTATACCAGAAAATCTTAGTAAGGTGAGCTATACCTTTGCCGATAAAAAAAAAAGAAAATCATCTATATAGAACATTCATAAGAGATAGTCAAAGAAAAAGAAGCTAATACACTATTTATTATAACATATATCTAAAGACAAGTTGTCCAATCATGTTTTTGGAAGGACCTTGGATAGGTAAGTTATATGATTTTAAATTTAAGGAGATAATCTAATCTCTAACAAAGCACTGGGATATTCTAGAGGTCCCTAGAAAGTTTTCACATAATATTCATAAACACACACTTACAAGTAGAACTAACCACTATAAGGTACCCTTGAGATCTTGATAAGATATTCACATAAAATTTATAAACACACATCTACAAGTGAAATGGAATACTAAAGAGTACCTCTAAGGTCCCACAAGTTCGTCACACAACCATCAACATTTTGGTTCTTTCTCATGACTTTTCTTGCACAACTCCTCCAGAGCTTTATCCCCCTGAGTAACTGGCAAAACCAAATAGAGTTGTGACTACTTGATTTTGGAGAGTTAAGCAAGATATGATATCTCTTGGATACTAAAGTTGAACCCTTTATCTAAGTAAAACTTTACTCACCTGTTCTTGGCATATCTCTGGTGCCTTTTCATGATAGGTTAGCATCTGAGGGTACCTTTATTGTCTTTTTATTTAAACCAGACACAAACCAAACTAGTTTTTGCTATTAAAAGCTATTTTATAATGTTCACATAAAATCTAGCTTAAATCTAATTCAAACAAATAAATTTTGTATTTGAGGTGAGCTTGTGCTAAGTTTAGATTTAGGTGTATTTTTTTTTAATGTTTAGCGCAAGTGGTTTATCCGAGATTTACTTGGTGGTGACTTAAAGTAATATGCATAGTGATATAAGGAGGCTATGTGAAAAATAATAGGAAAAGCTTAGTGAAGCCCTAAAAGAGTTTATATAGAGGGCTAATGTGTGCTTGGGAGTAGCTTAGGTGATTTCACAAAATACCTAGCATAAATGAGGTATCTCAGGTAAGCTCATACATAAAAGACAATCTCAATCACAAATTTAAAATATACTAAAACAAATAAAAATATAAAGAATATATCATGTTTATATGATTCAGCCTTTAGCCTATATCCATAAGAGCAAATCATCATCAATCCACTATATAAATGATAGGTTACATAAGATCTTTTATTATTTAAGATGGATAACACAAGATAAATAGTTATATACAAATATTGATTAAAATGATGATGGTGAATAAAGATAAAAAAGTGACAATATGGTAGAAAAGATAATGAATGTAAAGAATAGAAATGGCTTCCCAAAAAAGGGAAAAATGGTTAATAATCTAAAAGATAGAAAGAGAGGAGAGTAAGTGAGTAGCTCTCAATGTTTTTAAATAAGACATTTATATAATGGAGGCTAGTGATAAAGAAAGTGCATAAAAATTTAGAATTGGATGTCCTTTTTAACTTTAAAGGATAGAATATCTTTAGGGTTATCTAGGAAAAAGAGACAAAAATAATCCTTTTACATTTAGTTTATTCTTTCTCATAAATATCTTGAACTGTCTAATTTTATTCATTAATTTATAAACCCATCCAGTGTAGTAAATCCTTTCAGATAATATCTTTATATTGGTCCAATATTGTGCCCATTTTATCCTTGTAGGTATCCACGAGTCAGTCATTTATTAGTCCAAAAATATTATTCTAAATTTAATCTAAAAATCAAATTTCTCAATTATCTATTTTCCCAAAATATTCATTAGATAAATTAATTTTCTTTTCATTCTCACGTGCTTGGGGTGAGGTGATAACCAGCGTGTTATATTTGAAATTAAAAAATAATCTCATTTGTTGATGCACTATTTTGCTAAAACGGTACGTGGATGGGTTGAGGTGATAGGATTGTTCTATCCCGTTCCCACAAACAATTTTTTGAAGGGAACAACAATGGTTCCAAGATACAAGCAAAGTATTGGGGATGAACTAAGGGATGTCGATCCTCTACGCTCCCCTCCCCACTACCATCCCACTAATTTGTTTCAAAGTGCTTTTTCCAACCCCACCATTTTTGTAAACCCCCCAACGTTTAGATAATAATTACAAAAAGTTGACACCACTTTTAAAATTTCAGTTAAAAATTAGAGAATTTATCAATTAAATCTATCTTAATTTATTTTTTATAATTTAAAATTTTTAATTATATTTAACTATTAAGATTGTTTTAGCCTTAATTTAAATTCACTACTTTACTCTCATAAGATAAAAAGTACCAAAAATTTAATTTACTTTATCTTCTTTTAGTATTTTATTAAATTAATCGTTTCTAAATGATAATTCCACTTTATTAATATGATTATTAATCTTTAATTTAAATTGACACAATGTTAATACTCATGTCAATTATCGAACTATCAAATTTATCTTATTTGAAAATTATTAGATTTCATATAAGAAAGTTAGATTATATAGTTATAAAATTAAATACCTAAATGCTAGACTATTAAATACAAGGACACTTATTTCTTAGAGCAATTAGGTCATTTTGCGTCATAAGGATAAAACAATCAAATAAAACTTATGATGAAGCAAACTTGATGATCAAGATGGTCAAAAAAACCTAAATTAAAAAAAAAAGTTTAAGAAGGATTACAAATTTTCTGTTGAGTTGTAACTTATAGTAAGTACTTCTAGACGTATATATATCTTTTTTAGAAGTGATGCGGGTTTACACAAATAGCTAATAAATTATTTTCAGAAGCAAAAACATGTTAAAGCAATTAAAAATTAGAAAGTGGTATAACTCGCAGCAATGTACGTATAGAATCACTTGTCACAAGTAATATAGCATGAGCAAATATTTGAATAAACAAAAATTGAGGAGCTACATAGAGATGCAATTAGTGCCAACTCTCCCATCAGTGCAATTTGTCATACATCAAAATTCAAGTTGTCATCAAAATGTTAATTACAATATGCAAAGTCCTATTTCAAAATTGGCACTTAGCAATATAATAATAACAGACGGTTTGTTGATTACTACTATGAAGCATTCTTCCTCCGCAGAACCTCGTTGATTACATATTTGACATTCATAAACACTGACGTATAACTGAATGGTTAAGAGAAAAATAAATTGGAAAGAATCGTCCAACTCTGAACCTTTAAAAAGAGTACCACACAAACAAGATCAAAATCTAAAATTGACTTGCAAATGCAAAATTCATGATGTATAACTTTGTATTCAACCATAACAATAATCAAAGAAGAAAATTAATGTGGATTAATTCTATTATTGACTTTTCTTCAGACCCTCTCTTCCCGTTTTGCCATGGGACTGAGGTGAGTCTTCAACAATATTGCTAGGAGATTCAGCCACTGTGATATCACTGGAGTACTTTTTTATCCTAAAAGAAATCAGAATGCTTGATACAATCCCAAGTAGGGGAAAGAGGTAGGACCGAACCTGGGATTTCCAAGAGCCAGATGCTGAAGCAACAGCGGCACCAGCAAGGCTACCAATGGATGTGTTCTGTAAAATCATTGGCAGGCAGCCAATAATTGTTGGGAGCAGAAAATCCACTACAAAACCAACATTTGTGGCAGCTAAGGCATAGTTAATGACATACGAGGGCATTGGTGAAAAGCGTGCTAGAACCACAAATTTCCAACCATCTTTTTCAACTCCTCTAGAAAGGATATGGAAGTACTTGTTTCTCTGAGCCCACTCCATTGCTGAATTCGAACTCTTGAAAACTAACCTGAATCGACAAAGTCACAATCATTCTTAAAAGTAATTATAAAATAAATGTAAAGAAAAACAAATAAATAAAAATAAAAATAGCCATAAAAAACTAGGGAAATTTTGGGAATCAAACAACAAATGGAAAATCCAGAGAGCAAGTATGCAGGCATCATCAAAAGTAGACAAGTTCAATAATATTACAGTCAATCTGCTTTTGTTTCCTGGTTCAAACTGGCATGTCTTTGCACACATTGAGTACTTCAATTACTCCGTAATTTTCATTCCTTCAAGACTTCAAAATGGAATTTTGAAAAGCAACGAAAACAATCATGCCCAGATGAAAATAATCCAGTTCAAACAGACGATTATTGTATTTTAGAAAAGCTTCCATCATGTCATGTATCCAAGTGGTGTTCTATCATCAACTATTTTATGGTATTCAATGTTTTAACAGGTCTATATGGCACAGACCAACAAAACCTTAGGTAACTATAGGGCCACCAATTCCTAAGGTTGCATAGGAAAAGTGGCTCCAAATCTAATTAAAATAACCAGTCAAATCTCAGCTAATTAGCAACTAGTGAATGCAATGCATAATTGAACTATATTTCACCACACCTCATGGGGTGGATGGATCAATTCACCTAAATGCTAGACTTAAGACCGATTAGATTTTGGATCTCTTATTCAAACGCATCGATTCAGTGGGCTGTAAGACAAAAACAAACAAATAATTAAGTCGTGGGGGTGGTAGGGATTTTATTTATAAAACCTGCCGATCCAGAAGGAGAGGGAAGCTCCAAGAAGCTTAGCCGAAAAGACGCAAACAACAGCAGGGAAGAAACCGAAGAGAAGAGAAGCGGCGGCCTCGAAGAAGACAGCATAAGGCAAGCAAAGAGCAATAGTTAGTGTGTGAAATCCCACGAAAACAGGAATCGCCCAAACACCCAACCGATCCGACCATTCTCTAATAGCTTCAATACCAGCGTCTTTATCAAATCCAAATCCGTAATGTTTACTTAGTTCCCTTATTATCGCTATCATCCCCACTATCATTCCCATTTTCAACCATTTCCCCATTCCCATTTCTCTCTCGTCTTTTTACCCCTATTTTTCCCACTCTCCAGCCAAAGTCAACCTAATAATATGCTTTGCTTTGCTTGGTGATGCCAACGAAGTCAGTATCTCACTCTTGACACGATACGAGTACGACAACTCTTCTTTCTCGGAGCATTTCCCCAAACACTTAGGCGGCGTCTCTGGGCCATTTAACAGAAGCCTTATTCAATATTTCATTCATATTGGGCCACCTATCCAACATGACTAGGCTGCAAATTGCGAATTGTGCGACACCATGCAAGCTTCTTTGAATTGAAGCGACTAGAAGCGAGGCATCGACAATGAGAATCGGTTGGAATTCTGAATTTAGAGTAATAATCACTTTAAAAGCTTTTAAATTGAAACAACCAGTATATAGTATGGTGATATTTACACACACGCTTTTTGTAAATCCGTCCTTTTTAAGAAAATAATTAAAAAATTCACAAAATTTCAAAAATTTCAAATAAATAAGTATTTTAGATAATTTATTAATTAAATTTCTTTTAATTTCTTTTATGAGCGAGAACAAGAGAAAAGAAAAGAGAAGGAAAGGTTAGGGAATTTAATTTTCCTTATTCTGTTTAGGATAAAACTAGTAGAGAAAATGAGTTTAGTAATTTTTATTTGAACAAATTTATCATTATATTAGATTTTTAAGAAATAAAAATATATTTAACTATTTAAAAATTAGCCTCAAGGTTAATGTTTTATTCTAAATGTCCTACTTACATTTATAGTGTTTTTTATTAAAAGTGCTTTTGTTTGTTATTATCAAAAGTGCTTTTACCAATTATTATCCATGTGAATTTATCAAAAGTACTTATTTTCATTTTTTTAAAAAAAAAGAAACATTAGTATTATTTCAAAAATAACCATAATTTACAACAAAAATAATAAATTTTAAATGTTCAAATGAATTAATTAAAAAATAACCCATAATATTACTTTAAAAATATTAAATTTCAAATGATCAAACGAAATAATAAAGATATTGCCCATAATATTACTAAAAAACAAGACGCTCATCCTTCTTATGAAAACAACCCATAATAGTCCATAATATCAAATACATCCCAAAATACGAAAAAACAAAAACATAACAAAAAAAATATTTAGTCAAATTTCAAGTGCTCAAATGAGTTAAGCTAGACATTAATAAACTATAACATTTAAGCATGAGTTAAATTTCACTATTAAAGAAAAGTCTAACCCCTGTTTGTCAATCATCATCATAAAGATTATAAAAAATATTGATGTCACACTCTAACAAGCAATTTGAGTGGTGACTCTAAGTCATTCTATCTTTGTAAGACTACTAATCTTTTTCAACTCTTCACTCAATCCTCTTTATTTGTCATTGAGTTCTTGTCCCATAGTTGACTCACGATATTAGAAAAGTTTTTCATTTGTGCAAAAGATAAGAGTTGTTAGGTCTTTAAATTATCCAAACTCTTCTAAATCTTTGTTTTCTTCTTGACGTGTTTAAGCATAAAAAATACTAGAAAGAGGGGAAATAAACAAAACAAATAAAAGCAAGTTCTTAGATACATAGAGCAAGTAGATATATGATTGTGTTCATATTATTAATCTTTTGTAAAGTTTATCGGATATTTAAGCATCCAACATGTGCAAAACATGACTACAAAGCTCATGATTCATGAATCTGATAATTTATGAAAGCAAATAAAATAGATAAGCAAATAAAAAAACTAAAAGATCAACATGCAAGAATCAAGCCTTTTAATTTTACCTAGTTTCATCTCATCAAAGACCACTCAAGGAATTGTTAAATTGCTATAATGACTCATTCAATATAAGTAAATTCATTTCAATAAAATTCAAAGGTAATCTATCTAATAAAAAGTTAGAATTATTAAATATATTTTAAAAAACAAGTCCCTAGCTTACAAAATGGTCAGCAATTGTATAGCCATATTCACCAGAAATGCAGATGTAAAACTTAAAACGAATGAAGTTGAAAGGACACAAATTTTATATTACAAATTACAAACAATAAAATTGGACTATGATAAATCAAATTAAATCTCCACTTGTAGCCGAGTCACCATTGCACATGTGAAATTTAGTTTTAAAAACCATATATGGGAATAATCTCATGAGAGGCTAAACCTCAAACGCCATTGGGGTAGCACTTTTTATCATTGGTGAAAGCATTCAAAAGTTTATCAATAATTTTGTAATATAGAGATTTTGCCATTATATAGTTGCAAAATTGAAAGAAGAATGAGAATTATGGTTGTTTGTGTTGCATTTTTTAATCTACTATTATTGGATTTTTAATCTAACATTTAGCTTATATATAAATAATTATGTGTTATGAATTGTCATATAAGGTTAAGTTAAATTAAAAGTGATCTATTAAAATTTTTGATATTATGGCTTTAATGTATCAATGGAGTATGAGCTTTTAATGTCTAGAGACCTAATGGTATTATAATTTTATAATGTGTAGAATTATAAATACTTAATGATAATAAGAAAAAGTTATTTATATAAATGCTTATTATTCCTAGATCATATATATCTTTCTATTTTTTCATATATCTCATCATTAGAGAGAGAGAGCACAGAGAGAACTAAAGGACTCTATAGTAGAACATATGAATTTGGAAGGCCAGACACACAATTCTAGTGAGTAGTTCGGTGTTATAGATTTAGGTACACTTCTGCATAATTCATTATTGATTCTTGGTGATACAATATGAATATTTTTAGGTTATAGATGCAAGTTTCATCAAAAGTTTTCTTATCCCAATAGTTTGATTTAAACTTCTAGAAGGGTAACATTGGAAATTAATAAATAAATGAGAGTAAGATAGAGAAATTGTTCCTTTTAACTAGATAGAATCCAGATTTTTGCACTCGTTATAGAGTAAAGTGAATTCCTCAACTCATGGAAATTGGATTAAAGTTGGAATTTGATTTTCAATCAAATTTAGCTAATTGAACAATGTCTTGAGTAAAAATAAAATATATGTGGGTGGCAAAAATAAAATATATGTGGATGATTGATTGTTAATAAATAAACATAACTTGATCTCTTCCTAAGTAAAAAAAAATATATGTAGGTGGCCAAAATAAAATATATGTGGGTAATTGATTATTAATAAATAGCAAAAGAAGTTAAATTTTATCTATATACTATCACTAAAAAACATATAGCATAATGTCTTTAATACCCTATTGAAGCTTTGACCAAAAGAGAATTTAAGTTCATTTAATTTAGTCCCTCATTAAATCTACTAAAATTACCTCCGCATATTCATAAACTGATAAAATTTTATTTTCACAACTTATTATTATATAATCTATTCTCTAGTAAATTTATTTTTCTAGATCTATAACTAGATTTATTACAAGTCATTTGTTGGTAAATCAACAGGTGAAAAATGTTTCATACAATAAAAGTAGAAGCTTTTTTTTTTTAAGATTAACTTACAGATTGGTTTAAAAGTTCATATCAATTAATTGAGTTTTATCAATAAAATTTGTAAATTTGTGTGCAACTTGAGAAAATGTAACTTCAAATGAAAATTTTTTAGATTTCTTCAAAGGGTGAATACTGAGTCAGATTTTTTATTTTTTGTTTATGGTTTGTTGCGCATCATTATGTAGATTGGTGCATGGCCTTATAAAGAATGGAGTTATTGCACCAATTTTTTAGACTTATAGAACCCTAATTTTTTTGCAACTAAATTTAAGGATAAAGGAACTAATTAATAGCCTCCCAAAATTAATCTCAAGTTTACACTTATTAATATCCATTAAATTTAAGTTGAATTAATAGATGAGATTTACTAAAATTTAATATTCAAAATTATCAATATTTCTCTCTCCATATGGATCTACACCAAATCTTTCTCCTCTTGTATTTTCTCTCTCCCTTTGTTCCCTTTTCTTCTCTTCTCTTGTTTTTTTAATTTGTAATTGTTTTGTTTGCTTTTTTTTTCTTAGCCACAAAATTTCTTTACTTCCTCTAAATTCATCGCACAACCCTTTGTTTCATCTATTTTATCCCTCCACCTACAATTGAAAGCACAAAATTATCAATTTCAACCAGTAGAACTGGTCTCCACCCGAACATACGTAAAAAACAAGTTTAACAAGAAAACCTTTTGATTGTGCTTGTCTACTGATAACCACATTGTTGCCAAATTGTGTGTTTGCTTTAGTATGATTTGGAATCAATTCATTTATTCTGCATGGCATTAGAATTTTCTAATTTGTAAAAAGATTACTACACATCACAATTTAAGTATTTCTATTGGGATAAAATCTTTAGTGAAATATTATCACCTACAACCTAGGAATTTAAGTATTTTTTTAATTAATCTCTAGAATTGTGTGGTTAGCCTTCCAGATCTACAAATTCTTTTAAAAAGTCCTTTAATTCTCTCTATACTCTTTCTTTGATGATGAGATATCAGAAAAAGTGGAACAAATACTACGTGTAACCTAAAGACCATAACCACTTATATAGATAATCTTGTCCTATTGTCACTAGGTATTCCTAATTCCGTCCATTATAGAATTAGAATACTATTAGATTTCTACACATTAAAGGCCACACTTTTTTAGATACATTAAAGTTCATAATATCGAAACCTTAATTGATCACTTTAATTGGGCTTAAAGTGGGCTTAACGTTATATGAAAGTCTGCAACACATTATTATTCACATGTACGTTAATTTTTAGCAACGAATAAAGACGACATATTGCGACAAAAAATTTTGGTCATCGCTAAAAAATTAGGCAGTAAAATAAATGTTTATGCCTAATTTTTTAGCGATCAAAATTTGATATATTGCAACAAAATTGATTTCGTCGCTAAAACAATGTTTTGGTGATGAAAGTAAATTCCATCGCTAAAGCTTTTTTTAGCAATGAAAATTTTTCGTTGCTAAAACTATTTAATTTGCCCAAAGAGTATATTTTGGTGATGAAAGTAAATTTCATCGCTAAACTTTTTTTTAGCGATGAAATTTTTTTGTTGCTAAAACTTTTTAATTTGCCAAAAGCATATGCTTTGGTGACAAAAGTAAATTTTGTCGCTAAAGTTATTTTTAGCAATGAAATTCTTTAGTATGAAAAAAGATAATATTTTTGTGACTAAATAAATTTTGTTGCTAAAACTATGTTTTGGCTGCCAAAGTAAATTTTGTCGCTAAAGCTATTTTCAGTGATGAAATTTTTTAATTGCTAAAACTTTTTAATTTGCTAAAAGAGTATGTTTTGGTGATAAAAATAAATTTCGTTGCTAAAGCTATTTTTAACTAGGAAAATTTTTCGTTGCTAAAACTCTTTAATTTGCTAAAAGAATATGTTTTGGCGACAAAAATAAATTTCATCACTAAAACTCATAAATATGAAAAAAGATAATGTTTTAGGAACAAAATTAGTTTCGTTGCTAAAACTACTTTTAGCGGTGAATAAATATTGTGCTAAAACTCTGTAATATGAAAACATGCAATGTTTTGGCCAGGAATAAATTTCATCACTATAAACAGGTTTAGCGATGAAATTTATTAGTTGTTAAAAAATGTCAGAATTGAAAAAATTTTTGGCGCATATTTTTCTGTCAAAATTTATGACCTTTAGTGACAAAATTGCTACATGTGCACTTTTAGTGACGAAATATTTTGTCGCTAAAAAAAGTCAAAATTTTAAAAGATTTTGGCAGGGTATTTTTCATTAAAATTAAGTTTTAGCAATGAATTTTAAATTTTGTGCTAAACACTCTTGTAACCTATTTATATATAATTTACTTCATTTTTCCATTTATTCTTTCTTTCTCTCATTTGTCATTCTCTCATTCACTTTTATTCTTTAATTCTTTCATCTGTAAATACACTATTCTCATTTTCTCATCTCCAAATATACACTTTTATTATTTTCTCTTTTATTTTTAATCTGCTATAAATTTTTTATACTTATCTTATTTATTCTAACTTATATTATTATCATATTTGTGTTGTTATGTTAACTAATTATTGTGTGTTTATTTGTGGGTAATATTGAAGATCATTACACCAAGGGATCAAGAAATTTATATTCATTTGTAATAATTTTCTTTCAAAAAGGGATATCAAATTTTGTAATTATTTTTGTATTTTCATCAATAATAATAATAATCTTTCTTAAATTAATTACTTTTTTTTAACCATAATGGTGTTCATTGTCATCGTAATTCAGTATTAAAAATAATAGTATTTTAACAACAATAATAATAAAGAAATAAAAAACAAAACCTTTTAGCAACGAAAATGATTCGTCGCTAAAAGTGCTAAAAGTACTTTTTGCGAAAGTACCTTTTAGTGATGCAAAAGTATTCGTCGCTAAAAAGTAAAAATTTGATGCTAAAGACCTAACAGACGCTTCTAAGGCTACGAAATAATGACTAAAAAATTTTCATCGCTATAACTTTTAGCAATGAAAATTGCATGTTTTTGCGACCAATAGCTTTGTCGCTAAAGCCCTTTTTTGTTGTAGTGCTTATACTTTTCATCCACTGCACCAAGTTTCTGTTTTTGGGTTCCTCGAGGAGATTAGGGGGAAAAAAAGACAAGAAGAGAAGAGAGAGGAAGAAAGAGAAAGAGAGTACTTAGAGGGAGAGAGAAAATATAAATGGAAGAAAGATTTGGGATGGATCTATATAGGGAGGGACAATATTAAAAGATCTAGAATATTTAATTTCAATAAATTTCATCTATGAATGTAAAATTTTGAGTATTTTTAGGGATTATTGATTCACCTTATACATACATATATGTGTGTGTGTGTGTATACATGTGTGTGTGTGTGTGTGTGTGTGTGTGTGTGTGAATGCATGTATGCATTTATGTATTATGTATATATATGCTTTAACCAAATTTTCACTATGATTTGATTTGGACTATTCAGTAATCGTTTTCACCGAATCTAGCCCAAATCTAAGTAAAAAAATAAAATTTATATTTTGAGAGAGATTAGGCTAACTTTAGGTTTGGGGGTATATTTTTGCTACACAAACGGTAGGTATAGCTAAGGTGATTTGAGAGGTGGGTACGGTAATTTAGAAAGTAAGCTAAAGTGATTTGGGAGGTGAGCTACGGTGTTATAAGTTCATAATATAATGATAAGCCTGTAGAGCTCATGCGAGATAATTTAAAGAGTTGGCATAAAGAGCTCAAGGGATTTCAAAGATAGCTCTAAAAAGCTCATTCGATTAACTCTGTGGAGCTTGCAGATAACTTATATGAACTCATATATGAAATAGCAGCTAGGCATCAAAATCATCATAATAAGCATAAAATAAGCATAGATAATAAAGGACACATAAGATTTATGTGATTTGCCCTTTGGGCATACATTCACAGAAGTAGCTAATTTTTAATCTAATATATAAATGAAGTGTCACATGATTTGCTCTACAATATCAATAAAACCTTAACAAAAGTTGTTTATAGTGAATAATAACATCAGGAAGATGTGGGTTTTATGGAGACTAAAAAGTTTTTTAAGGAAAAAATAAAAGAAACACCTTCTTTGGGAGATAAAATGGTGAAGATCTTCCATGACGGTGTAAAAATGAAGGGAGAAAGAGATGAATCAGTCTCTTAAGAAATCGAATATGAAAAAAATAAAGGCTTGGGGTTGGATGAAATAAAAAAAGAGAGATAAGGTTTGAGATGGAGAGAGCCCCCTCAAGATTGAACATGTAGAGCTTATATAAAGAGTATTTCTAAAGGTATTTTGGAAAATTTGGATACATAGTGCTCGATTAATGGCCATCTACCCTTAAGTGAGGACATACGTGTAATTTACTTTATGGTCGTAAAATGATGACATTCATAGGCATAGGACGTCAAGAAACCTCCAACCACCCTTTTGCTTACAAAATGCAATACGTGGCAGCCTCTCTAGTTTATAATCCTACTACCTTTCGAATGGTTGCAAAGGATAACTGATATGGCTTTTTTCTCATTACATGTTTAGAGAATCTCCTTTTTTATTGGCTCCTATCCTTAGCCAAAAAGAAATTTTTTCAACCTTATGATGGTGTGCACTTTTTATGTATTAGCCCAAACCATAAAAAAATTGACTTCTAATAATACCTTATAATGTTGATTATTTTGCCAAAATTGTCTTTTTCTTTAAAGAGCTTATCTCCTAGTTTTTTATGAGGCATCCAAGCTATCCTAGTTAAATGAAGTTGCCTCTCTTGGTTGACTTTTCTTATCATGTGTCATTGAGTTATTAGTCCATATTAGCACTTATATATAAAGTCTAACTATACTTACACTTGCGCATAAATACAATCTTCCCATATTTTACACTTTCTTAGCCTTCCTCATCAATTCTATTCTAAAGATCAATGAATTGTTCGAGTCTCAAGCATTTAGAACACTAGAGCAAAAAGTGATAACTTTCCAATGGCTTAACATAAATCAATGAGTGGGAGTAAAAGAATTTATCAAGTAGCAAAATTTTTAGAGAAGACAAACTCAAAAGATGGATAGGAAATTGCATGAATGTTGATAACAAAGCATGGGATTAGATAGGCAGTGAAAATATTATTGATGTTTATTGTTGGGTGTTAGAGAGAGTAAATCAGATTTAGAAGAAAGGGTAGTTATGGAATTAAAGTGGATTGAAATATAAATTATGCAACCCAAAAGGGGAGTAAATTAAGTTTTTAAAACTTAAACTAATCAAACCATACAAAATTCAATCTAACACTTTAAAAATATAAAAAATAATAAATTTAATAATGCTAAAAAATAAAAGAATAAGAGAAGAGAGAACAAACATAAATTTTTTTTGTAGTTCGACAATCCATGCTTACATTCACGCCTCTAAGTGAACCAAGCTTCAAGATTTCATTATTCAAGCCTCCCAAGGCTTCAAGTTCTTCATAATTGACTCTAAAGTATCAATAAACTGTTACAATCAAGAGATCACCTCCTAATCTTTTCACTCAAGTGTTTCCTATACCTACACCTTACAAATTTGATGAGAAAATAAATAATATAATAAAGAAACTCTCTTTAAGAGTAAATGTATAAATTATAGTATAATGATGATTCAATATATGATGATTTGTGAATTAAAAACTCAAAATATATTATTTATACTTATTTATGCTTGTCAAAATTTTTAAAATGAAGTTGGATTTGAGTTTAAATAGATTTATCCCAAAAATTAGTAATTATAGGCAAATTCCAATAATCATGCAACTAAATGCTTTCGAACAATAAAGTTACCATTAAAATTTAAATTTACTATAGTAATACTATTCACCAAAATTATAATTTTATCTAAAACTTTCTATAATTATATTATAACCCAAAATGTTATAAATTTTTTCAAAAAAGTCTAATTCTATAATAGTATTGTCATTCCTAAATCTTTCTAAAGTTATGATATGACCCAACATATAATAATATTTTTCAAATAAATTCTTTTTAAAATTTAACATAATACTTATAAATTTCAAAATTCTTAAAATTTTCTCATTTTAGTCCAAAAGTTGAAGATCTAAAATTTTCGTCAGTAGGCTAACCACTAGCCCTCAAGCAGTTAGTTGCTAGCCCTCAAGTGGTTAGCCGCTACCTTTGTCTATTTTAATATTTACACTTTAGTCCTAAAAAATTTATAAATTATAGTAAAATCTAAAATGTTTCAATTTTTTTCAAATAGGTCCAAATCAAGAATTTAAAACAATACTTATTAAAATTAAAGATTGTAAAACTTTTTTATTTTAATCCACACTTGAAAAATAATTAATTGCATAAAATAATTGGCTTATAATTGTAAAACCTTGAATTTATGAAAAATAATGATTTATTAAATAAAATCTCGAGTTCTCAAATGCTAAACCATGCAAATATTAAATCATACATGCTTTACAAGAATTGTTGCAATAATGAGTCCATTGAGTTCTAAACTCTATTCTTGATCGAGTTGTTATTCATTGAGTGTCTTTAACTTGATTTTACTTAATTCACTTTCATAAATATTATGTTTTAAGAATTAGTGAAAATATTAAATATAATATTTATCAAATTAATTAAGATACATATTTATTATCATCAAAATTATAATATGTGTAGCTCTTTAAGCTAACATGGGTGTTAATAATAACAATAAATTTTCTAAAATCATTCAATAGGGTATACTTTAACAGAATTAAGGGGTTGCCAATTGCTTCACTAGCTTAGAAAACATCATGGTCTCTTAAGCCTCTAGTTAGCCTCATACACTTGGGTCTGATTTGACCACATCTTTTTAGCCTAAGCTATTTGGTACATTTTTTAGGAAAAAAAAGGGAAAAAAAGAAGGAATATTTTTATATTTTGAGAACAAACTATAAATTCTATTTCACTAACTCCACTACTCAAGTTCTCTACTTTGATTGAATTTACACAGTTCATTTAAAAGTTAACAAATTTATTCTTAGGTATCTTTTTTTTAATTTGAAATATGAATATGAATTTGATTGAAGTCTAAATAGGTTTGAATTGCTAATATCTAAATAAAATATTTATTTTCTTTTTTTCAATATCTAAATATAAATGATACCTTATTTGTTTTTATAAATTATAAAATCTTAAATATGATTATTTGACATTTATATCTTTATAAGAATTATTTATACTTTTTATAAATTTTAAGAGTTAAATACATGCGCATTAATTAAAATTAGATATATGTTGAATTAAGTAGTAATTGATCTATAAACAAAATTTTTTTTACATGACTCCAAATGCAAAATTTAATCAAACTTATTGATTAAAATTTTTAAAAGATAATGAATTTAAATTCAATGATTGTTGTGCTTTAATAATTCTAATACGACTGAAAAGAGAACAAATCCAAAGAATAGAGAATGTGAATTAAAAAGAGAAAAAAAGAGATTAGATTTTATAAAATGATAAATATATATATTTAATAGGGATATTATTGTGATATAGTATTTAATTCCTATTTTTGTTTTATTAAGATAAAAGTCATGATAAGTTTTCACATTCAGATGAACACATCTAAAAGTCATATATAAGTTGTAAAAAATAAGTAAGTAAATTAAAAAAATCTAAAATTAATAAATTTTTAAATTTTAAATATTTAACAAACAAACTCTTAGATTTTACTAAGAACCAGTCAACCACTAACTCAGCATGATACTGCTAGTAGTTCAACTTGACTTCATTTATAAATAAATATGAAAAAGGCGATAATAAGAGTTTGCTACTAATTCTTCTTTCTTCAAAGTCAGCTCAGCTCAGCCAGCTCAGACAAAACACGTGCATTTCCAGGTCAAACATTCGTTTTCAATTGAATGTATCTTAAGAAAATCAGAACTTTGCCCACACGTTTGGATTATTTTATAAAAGTGAAAGAAGATTCAACAAGACTGGAACCAAACCGTCATGGATTATTGCCAGTACACATGCACCTAATTTTGGCATTTTAAAAGGAGAACACATGTGGTGATTTGCCATGTTTAAGTCATTAATTCCTTGCATGTGTTCCGTACTTCCACTTAATTTGTTAATATTTAGTTTTAACAATCAAAAGCGATGATGGCCATTGAACCCCAACCACCCTTACGTAAATATGACTTTGTTAGGGCAGATTTTAAAAATGTCGTTGTCGATGGATCAATTTCGTGCGGCCAATTAGATAAGACCACATAGACTAATAAAGCAGTGTAATAGTAAAGGGGGAATTTAGTCTTTTCCCCTGGATATTGTGGCTTACGGTTCTTTTAAAATAACGAACAAAAAGCAAGCCCTAACACCAACAAAAGTGCGCAGCCACCGCTCTTGTCACCACCGCCATCCGCGCATCTTTCTACACTGTGCATTTCAATCCATCCCTTGCTGCCTAGTCCTTGTCTCATAGCAACGCATACCGCGATCTTGATATAGATCACCAGTCGTAAAGCACCATCACTGCCGTTTGTCTGATATATATATTTTTTTATCAAATAGTTGTGCTCAGTGACTTAGGTAGCATTTATTTATTTATTTTTAAAATCTGAATAATCCTAAATTAATTTAAATTCTAAATAAATTTAAAAGTTTAAATCATAAAATTATTATTCTTTTCATATTTATGTCCTTACAAATTATAAATGTTAAATAAACAATAAATATCTCAAACAATATAAATAATATAATATATTATTGTAGCATAAATTATATTCAATTAAATACAATCCTTTAATATTCTATGCTAGTATATGTTAATTAATTTTTTTTTAGTTTATGATGTTTTTCTATGAAAAATTTTTGTCAAAATTTATAAGGATAAATAATGCTAATTTGAAGAAAATAAAAAGATAAAAATAATAATAGCCTACCACTATATATTACAATAAGTTATAGGGGTGAGTAATAATATTAATTATTAAAATTTATTTAGATAAGGATAAAAATTAATTAATTAAATTAATTAACTTTTTTCTCTCTTAACAAAAGAAGAATAAGTAATGAGAATTCCAGCACCTACAGATATATATACATTTGCATTCTATTTTGTTTTCTGGGTTTGTTGAGCTAACAACCCTTTCCTATAAAAAAAACAATTGCAATTAACAACTTCATCACATGTCTCTCACAAGCCAACTTAAGAGAGCTCAAAACGGCATATGCTAACATTATTCTGGGCTATTTAATATATGGCACAAAGTACATGTCACACATATGTACCATTTTGTAGCTTGGATAACATATAAACATCTATTGGTTTGGCCCTAAAGTTCCTTAAATGACAAGTCACATGAATCTGCATTCTCTAAACAACTTGTTTCACTTGAGTTATGAGTTCATTCTTATCAATCTCCAACTTCAATTCAAAACTTTGGTTACTCTTTCTTGCTTCCTCCCTTATTTTTTATAGCCAATTAAACCTGTAAATTCCTACTAAGTTCAATCAAAAGTTGAACTTGGCAGATGGTACAACTTTAGTAAACATATCAGCTAGATTTTGTTCATTTTGAATCTTTAACAGTTTTACACTTCTTCTTACTATTTCAAGCCTAACAAAATGCAACTTTACATCAATATGTTTTGCCCTTTCATGATAAGTCTAATTTTTACTCAATTGTATTTCACTTTAGTTATCACAATACATTATAAATGACTCTTGATTTACTCTTAACTCAGAAACCTTTCCCTGTAACCAAATGGCTTTTTTGAAAGCTCCTATAGCTGTTGTGTATTCAGCTTCTAATGTGGACAAGGCAATAATATTTTGTAAAATTGCTTTGCAATTGATTACATAATCTCCCAAAGTGAATAAAAAAACTGTCTGAGATCTCTTTTTACCTAGATCCCCAGTGAAATCTAAATCAACATAGCCAACCAACTTGTGCCTTTCTTTTTTTAACCTTCTCTACAGTAAAACAAACTCTATGTTGCCTTTTAGATACTTTATTATCCATTAGATTGCTCTCCAATGTTCATAAGCTAGATTGGCCATGAACCTATTCACTATACTCATAGCATATGGGATATCTAGCCTAATAAAGACCATTATATACATGAGACTCCAAGTAACACTTGAGCAAGGAAAATTGGCCATTCTCTTTGCTTTACATTAGTTTGTAGACACTGTACAGCAGAAAACTTACAGTGATTTGCCAAAAGAATTTGAACATATTTAGATTTATGCATACTAAAGCTAAACAACACCTTCCTTATGTAGTTTTGTTCGATCAAGAAACATAAGCTTCCTTTTTCCATATCTAAAATCTTTTTTGTAACTCCGAGGTCCTTCATCTCAAACTCATTACCTAGAAGTCCTTTTAAATGATTAATTTCACTTCTGTCATGGCATGCTATAAGTATACTGTCTACATATAGCATGAGGTAAATCATTTTTCCTATCACTAGCGTCCCTAAACTATACACAACAGTTATAGTTGCATCTACTATAAGAATGCTTAATCATAAACCTACCAAACCTCTAGTGCCATTGAACTTCTTCATGCTCTTTTTAATCGTAATCTCCAATTAATTCCCTATTCAAGAAAATAATTCAATTAATTAAAAATAACAAATAAACTAACTAAAAATTATATAATTAAGGATAAAATATGTATATATTATGTGCTCATCAATTACCATTAAACGTAGATTTTGCTAGTTTTCGAGCAAAGCTAAAAATAGAAACATAAATAGAAGTAACAAAACAATAGTAAATCCTAACTAAACCACTTTCGCAGGTAATCGCGATTGTACTTAGTGTATGCAATGAGCCTTTAAACCTCTAGGTGGCCCTAGTGGACGAGTTATAGTCTCGTGAGGTCTTTAGCGATGATACCTACAAACATCAATTTTTTTAAAGATAAAAAAATAATAAAAGAACATAAAAAATAACAACAACAAACTTTAAATAAAATATAAAACTAGCTCAAAGATTGCATAAGTTATATAGCTCAAAAAATTTTAAATATTGGCAAAGTTCTAACTTTAATTCGATAAATAATCCCATCTCTCTTTTGATTCTTGTAATATGCGTGTGAAATCAATTCAATCAAATCCATTCCCAAAGTTGTCAACATCAACAACCTTTGCCTTTAACAAAGAAAAGAATAGGTCAAGCTAATCTTATCATCTTAATCCCCTGAATTTTTTTACACAGGCTTTTATGTGCATTTTCTTTTATTTTTTCTGTTTCAGCACATGCACTTGATTTGATTTTTTTCTCTTCATTATTTTTTTTATTAACTATAGTCAAGAGTTTTCACCGTACCCCTTAAGGTAGTCTTTTTCTCATGGCAGATTATCCTCTATATATTTGTGATACATAGGCGCAAATTACTCAAGGATAGCTTTACTTTTAAGGGTTATAGGTAGCTATTTCTGACTTTAGTGTCTGTGTATATTATTTTGTATCATCGAGATAAGAATCAAGACAAACAGTCATTTACTCAATCTAAAATTCTCAACTCCAGTTGCTTTAAAAATTTCAAGTCAAAATTATGAAAGAATTAATATTAGTGCTCATGAGATTTAAAGAATCTCAATCAAGAGGGATTAACACAAAAATTAAGTATAAACGAAGACAATATTCAATCCTTTCTAAGGACTATATTCATTGTCAATCGAATTCTTATCATTGGCTTTTCACATAAAAACTAAACTTTCTTTTTGTATTTTTATTTTTTAATTTTTTTGGGTTTCTTAAAAAATAAAAAAATATTTTTTTTTAAAAAAAAATATTCGAACCCCTAAACTTATTTAGAACATTGTCATCAATGTTTCAGAAATAAAACAACATGCATGAAAAAAAATGAAAAACATAAAAACATAAATAATAAAAGAGAAAAAGTTAGAAAGATCAAACCTTAATGGGTAAGGGAGGTTAAAACTAGAAATGATGAAAAAAGAGAAAATATTAAAAAAAATACTACAAAAGAAAAACAAACAATGAAAAAAATCTACTATTAAAATAAAGTAAGAATGTAAGAAGGAATAAGTTAATCCCGATAAACAGGATCATTTAAAAGTATCTCTTTAACTTATGGTGTTCTTAACTCTAAAAATAGTTTTAATCTTTGACAATTGACTTTAAATAAACCACTATTTTTAAGATTTTTAATTTCAATTGCTCGATGAGGAAAGATAGTATGAACTATAAAAGGTCTAGACCATCGAGAACATAACTTACCTAAAAAGAGATACAATCGCGAATTATATTAAAGTATTTTATGACCTAGTGAAAGGATTTTCTCAAAATGTGTTTGTCATGAAAGACTTCATTCGCTACTTGTAAATCTTGGCATTCTCATAAGTATCATTCCTGATCTCTTCAAGTTCTACTAGTTGTAATCTTCTCTAAGAATTAGCTTGTTGCACATCAAAATTAAATTTCTTGATAGCCCAATATGCATTGCTTTAGCTCTATTGGTAGATGATAGGCTTTTCCATATATAAGTCCATGGGATGACATCCCAATTGGTGTCTTAAAAGTTATCATATATGCCCATAATACATCATCAAGTCTCAAAGATTAATGTTTTCTATCTAGCTTAACAATTCTTTTTCTAAGATTTGCTTGATCTGTCGATTAGAAATTTGTACATGGCCACTAGTTTGAGGATGGTATAGGTGGTCACATTATGTGTAACAGAATATTTGTCCAAAAGAGTTTTGAAAGGTTTATTGCAAAAATAGGTACCACCATCACTAATGATAGTTCTAAGGAAACCAAAACGAGATAGGATATTACTCTTTAAGAATTTTACTACAGCCCTATGATCATCGGTTTTGTATAGAACAGCCCCAACCCACTTCGACACATAATCAACTGCAATTAAAATATACTGATAATCAAAAGATGAAGGAAAAGGTCTCATGAAATCAATATCTCATACATTAAAGATTTCTATAACAAGAATAAAATTAAATGGCAGCATATTCCTCTTTGAAATGCTACCCATGCGTTGGCATCTGTCACACAAAGAACAAAAAACATAAGCATATGAGAAAGAATAAGCCAATAAAAATCACACTGTAAAATTTTTATAGTTATCTTTTTAATACTAAAATGGCTTCCAAAAGCTTGTTTATGACAAAAAGAAATGACACTTTGAACTTAATTTTCTAAAATATATCTCCTAATAATTTAGTCAGCATAATATTTGAATAAATAAGGATCATTCTAAAAGAAATTCTTCACTTCAGCTAAGAACTTTGTTCTATCTTACTTGGTCTAATGTTCTAAGATTTAACCTATAGCAAGATAATTAACTATATCAGTAAACTATGGTAAAACATTTATATTTATAAGTTGTTCATTTGGGAAAGACTCATTTATAAATAAGGATTTTGGAACAAAATTTAAGATCAAAGCAAAAAAAGTGATCTGTCATAATATTTTCAAAATCATTTTTATCTCTAAATTTAATGTTAAATTTCTATAAAAGCAACACCCAATGAATTAATCTTGCCTTAGCATCTTTCTTTGTAAGCAAATATTTCAAAGCAGCATGATCAGTAAAAATAATCACTTTACAACCTACAAGATAAGATCTGAATTTATCTAGTGTGAACACCATAACTAGCATTTATTTTCTTATAGTTGAATAGTTCAATTGTGCATCACTAAGTGTCATATTAGCATAATAAATAACATAAGGCAAACGATCTAATCTTTGTTCTAAAACTACTTCTATAACATATTCAGATGCATCATACATGATTTCAAAAGGTAAATCCTGATTAGGTGGCTGAATGATAGGAGAAGAAGTAAAAAATTTCTTAAGTTTTTCAAAAGTATCAAGACAAGAATCATCAATGATAACATTCTTCCCAAGCAATTTGTATAAGGGTCTAGGAATTTTACTAAAATCTTTAATTAAGCTTCTATAAAAACCAGCACGTCTAAGGAAAAATCTTACTTCTTTTATAAATTTGGGAGATAGAAGATGCAATTAAATCTACTTTGGCTTTGTCAACTTCTATACCTTTGTTGAAATTATATATCCAACAACAATACCTTGTTTTACCATAAAATGACGCTTTTTCTAATTTAGAACTAAATTCATTTCTTTATATCTTTACAAAACTAATATTAGATGATTAAAAGAATTTTCATAAACTTAAAAATCATCCATAAACACTTTAAGAAATTTCTCAACTATATCAGAAAAAATACTAAACATGCATTTTTAAAAGGTAGCAAGCACATTGCATAAACCAAATGGCATTTTTCTATATGCAAAAGTTCCAAAAAGGCAAGTAAATGTGATTTTTTCTTAGTCCTCTAGAGCTATAGGGATCTGATTATAACCTAAATATCCATCCAAAGAACAATAACAATCATGACCTGCAAGTGTAATAAGCATTTGATCAATGAATGGAAAAGGAAAATGATCTTTTCTTGTGACTAAATTTAATTTTCTATAATCAATACAAATATGCCAACCTGTAGTTATCTAGTAGGAATCGATTCATTATTAGTATTAGTAACTATTGTAACATCAGATTTCTTAGAAATAATTTGACACCACTAACCCAAGAGCCATCTAAAATTAGATAAATAATACTTGCATCTAACAATTTTATTATTTCAGCTCTTACCACTTCTTTCATGTTAAGATTTAGCCTTTGTTGTATCTTCCTAATGGACTTAGCATTTTCTTTAAGATAAATATGATGTATGTAATCTACTAGATTAATACCTTTAATATCCACAATGGTCCATTCTATTGCCTCTTTATGCTATTTTAGAATATCCAAAAATTTACCTTTTTGCTTACGATCGAGGGAAGAAAAAATAATAACTATGTAAGGTGTCAGATTCCCCTAAAAATGCATATTCCTGAGTGTCTAGTAGTGCTTTGAGTTTCAATTTCTTTGGTATCTCTGCAGATGGGCTAATCTTCTTCTTAAAATGAAGCAGTGGTTCTAGTTTTGTCTTCTATTTAGTCGTGTCCATGATTAGAGTTACATCAAGTAAGGCGACTTCTATAAATACACTGTCATCATTAGAAGATAAATCAGAATAAGTTAAACACGTCTCTAATAAATCATCACTGTAGTTAAAAATGAATGAATTTGCTACTAATTCTTCTATCATGTTTACTTCAACAAGCTTATTTTACTCCTATGGTTGCTTGGTAACATTAAAAATATTTAATTTCATGGTCATATTACCAAAAGACAATTGCATGTTTTCCATTCCTATAATTAATAAGAGCATCAACTGTGGCTAAGAAAGGGCGATCTAGAATAACAGGGGTGTGTTTCTTAGGATCCTTTACATGTTGAGTGTTGTGTAAATTTTATTGAACTCGCAAGTGCACGAATCTATTGTAGAATAGATTAATGGTGATAAGTGTCGATCCCACGAAGAGGTAGATTTTAATTATGTGTTGAATTAATTTTCTAAGTGGGTGATTGAAATTGTGGTGAAATTTTCCTAAATTTCAAATTGAAATGGCGGGAATAATTTAAAATGACAACTATTATAATAAAGTACTTAGGTATCTGGATTCGCATCAAGATGCACCAAGGCTCAATATTCCTTATTAATATCAATTAAATCATAAGAAGAGAATCCACTCCTCATAAACCACGCTCTAATTAATATGGTGCAAAGGGCTTATCGTGTTAAACAATAATAACTGTGTTACCACTATCTGTCGATGAAAAGTAAAACATCTACAGAAATTAGAGGGGAAGAAAAAATAAATTTACCAATTAAGCTCATGAAACATGTTGAGATTTCACCTTCAACCCAAGCTTGAAAGAAAATTAGTTACTCATATTTAAACTAGGGGTAAAATAGAAATTTTATTAAAATACATAGAAAATATAAAATAGAGAAGTAATTAGAGAGAATGGGGCTTAAAAACAAATTTAGAGGCATCAAATTAAGGGGGGAGCCCTCCTTTTATAAATACAACGAGTAAATAATAACCATCGGATTAAAACAATTTCAATGCACAGGATTGCGTCACGTGGCAAGTTCTGATTGATTTGAATACATCATCAAGGCCATTATCCCGTGTATATGCACATTCTGTATACATATTTTTATGATGCACTAACAAACTACCACATCATCGATCAACAATGTATAAATATTTTTATTCAATAAGATTATGACAACTCATCAGTCAAGCCATGTTATTAGTTAACGCCACATAATTAGTCAATGCCACATCATTCCTTCAATCAATGTAGCACGTCATTGGTCGGCGCCACGTTATCGGTCAATGCTACATCATCGTATAGTATATATGAACAGTGTCATAAACAGTACTATGAACAGTATCGTACATGTAAATAGTATCGTACATGTGAACTTTTATACTCGTTCTAAGGTTTTCGATTGTTCTGAGTTTAAATTTACCGTTCGTTTTGTCATCTGATGTCTCGTTTATTATAAAATGATCATGATCTCCCTAAAATACATAAAATTTTTAATTATAATAAAATATACATAATTAAAGTGACAAGAGATTTAAATATATAAAGTAAGGAAGTTAATGAAACTTGAGTGTAAAATGACGATTTTTTCCTTTATAAATATCTATTTTCTAGTACTTAACACACTCCCTAATCAGTTTATTGCTAATCGCTAGCAAATTAAGCGAAAACAAATTTAAACCCAAATTTTTTTTAACTATCATATTTATTTAATTAAACTTATGATATCAATCAAATAAAAGTATAAGTATTATCTCTAGTCTTTAAGAAATATTACTTCCAAATCAACCATCCACATGAATTAATCTAATAGATTTTGTCACAGCTATTGTAATCAAGCTGCTTTCAAGAATGATATGTCAATACCCCAAAATCTCATTGATAGTGATACTCTCACAAAGAAATTAGATCCAATAACAATAGTGACTCCCATGAATGATAAGTTCAGAGAAAATACTAAAGTAATATCACACACTCTTACCAAGATGAAATAAAATATGCCCACAGCTTAGAAATAATACGATCTCAAGCCAAAATGTAAGTTAGACTAATATATTTATTTATTTTTTCTTTATATATATATATATATTTTTTTCTTTTTTTATGCATCCTTACATCTTTACAGCCTATGTAACTAGTTTCTACTTCAAATTATAGTTCCCTAAAATTAGAAAGATTTTTATTAGGACATAACGTAGGCCAGGGACATGGTAAATAAAAATAAAAAATAGGAAAAGAAAAATAAAATACATGTTTGAGAAAGAAAGTAGAGTTTTTTTTTAAGATTACAGAGTACATTTCTCTCTTTTTAAAAAAACTAGTATATAAATTTTAAATTTTTTTCTCTTTTTTTCTTCTTTTTTTATTAAGGCACAATTTTATTGAACAAAATAATTATTTACATTTTTTTCAAACATGAATAGGCGATGAAACTTGTACGACATTGAGTCATATTTCAAATCAGAGTTAGGTCGAGATAATAAGTTAACAAAGAAAATAATAATAATTTTTTGAAAATTTTTTTAAGGCTTAAAAGTGTTAACTAAGGATATTTCACAAAAAGAATGGCTAAAAAGGCTCAAATAGGTAAAAAAAATGGCCTTTCCATCGTCTTGTAGAGCTTTAAATAATCTTTTATATCTACTAGTTAGATGAACTTTCAGATGTAGCAACAAAAAAAAAGTTTATAAGAAAAACCAAGAAGATGTATTTTTAGAATCACGACATTCCATATTCAGCCATCTTTAACTCCAAATTTTGAAAGTGTATATTTATAAAGGAGAAATTAGAAAGGAAAAGTTAGAAAAATCACACTTAAAATAAAGCTTAATAAAGAATGACTGATTTTTTTTTTAACTTTCAAACTAAGAAGATGTGTTTTTAAAGCTACTACACTCCATATACAGTCATCTTCGACGTAAAAAGTTAACCACAGTTAGTTTTTACAATAAAAAATAGTAAAAACTTCACCAAGATTAAGACATTCCATAATTATTAACTATTCACTCCCCTCAATCAGAACAAAATATTGTCTTCAATGTTTTAAAGGAACGAAATAGAGATTGAAAAATATCACATGGGTGCTGCAACATAGAAAAATGTATTTACAAGTGGAGAGTTAAATCTAATTTGTACTTCTCACTGCAGCTGCTACTACCATCATTAGTTGGCTGCTCTAACGCTAAAGTCCTAGGATGTGACTTTGGTCTATAAGCTTGTAACAGATCAAGTAACTCATTAACAGTGTGAGCACAAATAAAGATTTTTTTCACTATAGAAAGAATGAAATAATTTTTTATTACATGGTTAAGAAATGTGAGAAAGCCATCATAAAAGTTATTGACATTTAACAAACCGATGAGTTTTTTATGAATGTTCAGATGAGAGCAAGATGTTAATATCATTAATGTCTCTAGAGTTATAAGATCTCCTAATAAGAAAATAAAGGCATCAGCATGATTTAACATTTCCGTTATTCTCTCTTGCATATCTAAGACAACTATATCCTCTCCAATTGGCGAGTCAGACAAACAGCTAAAAGGTTTCAGGATTGTTGGGATGATGTCTAACACTTGACTCCCTTTGGTATAAGCAGCTTCTAAAACCAGTTTGGATAACCCTTGGTCACCTCCTCTATAAATTAAGTGTAGTTTCCTAGCTGCTATGCTTCAACTAAGATCTACAGTTGCCTCTATAAATTTTTTATATTTACTATAGTTAAATACAGAGAGTATATAAATGTTCTTGATTTGGTTATTGAAAGTAGCTGCTATTAGATACTTCTAAAAAATAATTTGTGAGTGCCTTAACAAAAAAAGATATATTTAATGATCTTGGTGATAATGGTTCACAGCTGTAAATAAGGTAGCATGTCTATGTCAAATAACTCGTTAAGCACATAGCTCAAGAGTTAAAAAGAAAATAGTAAAAAGAGAAAGCAAATAATGATAGCATGAAATTATTAAAAACAAAAAATGTAAGCGATCAAACAATAGTGAAATAAAATAACATTAAAATAAAAGGATATTTACAAGTAGTTGCAACTATGGCTCACATTTTTCTCTAGTTTTTCATCCAGAAACAACTTAAACTCCTTTTATGGTCGAGAATATGTTTTCCATTTATTTTTCTTACAACAGAATTGTTTATAGTCAGATTTTCAAGACTATATTTTACACATTCTTTTTGGAATAATGGTTATAACTGGAGTATTGTGTTTTGTACGTATCCACTGGGATGCGTTTCAAGAGACAAAAAGATATCATCTAATGACTCTTTATTCAAGTCATCCCTAATGAATTGAATCTTATCTTTCCTATTATGATAAACCATTCATAAAGGACATAGCTTTTTATCGCATCTCATCTTGGTACACTTATGAAAAATATTAGAAAGCTTTCGAGCTCTTCATTTTTTTGACTAATTTTCCTTACCATAACCAGGCATGCATAGGATAAATTTGGGAGGCAACTCACCTGTTAATCGCACTTTGGCTTTGATTATCCATCGGATGTCAACAGGGATGTGATTTTTTATAAGCAATTGCATGCGTTCAGACCGAGCTTTATAGATAGTGAGAAGAGAATTCTGAGGAAGCGAAGGAAATAGCTTGTGAAGCTTTACTAAGATCGTATTTCTATCCATGCCTTCAACGCATAATATTAGTTATTATGGGAAACTAAAGTAACCGACATTGATTGTCATGGAGTACTGCTATTCGCCACTTAACCGCGGTGAAAAATAATAACACACCAAAGAAAGAAAATAATCTAACAAAAACACAACACACGTAAAAGTAAATAAAAAAATAACATATAATAAAAAAATATTAACTTACCATCATCTTCTTATTGAATTTACCTCAAGCTCTAATTAGATGTTGTAGATGCCTCTCTCAATTTTTTTGAGACCTCCTTCTAAATCTTCAACGTGGGCTACTAACTCTAGTGGTTGTAGCTTCCAGATACAATCTGTTTTATAAAATCGTATTTGACCTCTAAGATGAGATTGTATAATTGAAACTGTCTAAGAATGTTGAAGAGATGCTTTTTCGTTGAGATATTTATAAGGAAAAATGATAAAAGAAACTTAATAGTTAAACAAACACACTTACGTAAAAATAATTAAAAATAAAAAAGAAAAATTTAAATACCGAAAAGAAGCAGAAAGATAAAAAATGCCAGATCACTTAAATCTTTTACACTGTTTTCTCCACATGGTTGATATTCATGATATGACTTTACTGTTCTAACCATTAATTTTAAAAATTACACTGTTCCTTAGATTCTTAAATTTAATAGTTCCATTTAGAAAAATAATATAATCAATAAATGGATCAGACCATCGAGAGTGTAACTCATTTGGAGAAGCGTGTTATTGAGAATTAAACAAAAATACTTTCTGACCTAGTGTAAAAGATTTTCTCATGTTCCATTTGTCATGAAAGATTTTCATTCATTTTTTGTAGTCCTTAACATTTTTATCGTTATGAATTGCCTCTAGTTTTACCAGTTGTATCCTTTTTCAACAAAAAATGAAGTTATTGATATCTGTATTGTTTTGTTTGTCATCGAGGGAGGATGAGATGATTTCTGAAAATGTTTTTTCTTCTCCCAATAATGTAGAATTTAAAGAGTCAGATAAAGATTTGAGCTCAATCTTTGGTGGTAATTCTAATGTTGGATTTCTCTTTATGGTTCCAGTTGCTCTATCTTTCTCTTTCATTTATCAATGTCCATGTATGGTAATGAATCCAATAAGGTATTAACCTCATTAATCGATCTATCAATATTAAAATCCAAACTAAAGTGAGTTAAACATGTTAATAAAGGGTCATCACTAAGGTTCAAAGCAAAAGTATGATCAACTAATTCATTAATTAAATCCACATCTACAATTCTATCATCTGCATTGTGAGGTTGTTTGACAATGTTAAAAATATTTAGCTTCATGGTCATATTGCCAAAGGACAACTACATGTTTTCAATCTTGCATTAAATGTGAGCATCGGCAGTTGCCAGGAATGGGTGGCCCAAGATAATAGAGATGTGCTTCCTTGAATCCTACACTAGTTGAATGTCAATTACAATGAAATCAACAGAAAAATAAAATTTATCTACTGGATAAGTAAGTCCTCCACAATATCACAAGGTATTTTCGTGGATCGATCTGTAAGCTGCAATACCACTGGGGTTGAGTGTAATTCTCCCAATTCAAGTTTCACAAACACTGAATAAGGTAATAGATTAAAACTAACTCCTAAGTCCAACAAAGCATTCTCAATTGTGTGGTTCTCTATACTACATGAGATAGTGAGGGAGCTTGAGTCTTTACATTTTAGAGGAATCTTGTATTAGAGTATAAAATTAATATTTTCTGTTAAAAATGTCTTTTTCTAAACATGAATGTTTCTCTTTTTAGTACAAATATCTTTAAAAAACTTGGCATAAGATGATACTTTTTTATAGCAATAAGTAAAAGGATATTAACACTTATTTGTTTAAAGATTTCAAAAATCTCACCCATGGATTTTTCCTTTTTTCCTTTATCTAACCTCTAAGGAAACGAAACTTTAGGAACATGCTTTTGTGGGTTGATTTTTTCTTTCTCTTCTGATGATGAGTCCTCATGATTTACAGGTATAATTTGAGTCGTTTTTGTCATCGATATCTCCACTTTGTTGTCGACCTCTTTTCTTTTTCACAGGGTCATGATGGCTTTGACCTCTCTATGTTGCTAAGGTGAACTGATACTTGCTTTATGCACTCCTTTAGGGTTTGACACTGATTGATTTATGAATTTACCTTTCTTAACAGTCATTGCCAGGGTTTGAACTAAAGAGACAAGCTGACCCATCATTTTCTCAAGGTTTGAAATTGATTTGGTCTATGAGTTGAAACCTGCTCTCATCTCATTTCGTAGTCCATCAATGGTGCAATTTTGTTACTCGATCGTAGAATGGATAGAAATCTTAAAATTCTGGAATGTATCCTCCTATGGTCTGGCTTGAAAATAATTTGAGTTCTGATTGTAAGGTTTAAATGGTGGCTAAAAGGCTTGAGGAACTTAAGAAATTGGTTGCATTAGTAAAGCTGGAGTTATCAGTCTATTCTGTTGGAATTCTTGAGACCACAAAAGATTAGGGTGATCTCTCCATTAAGGATTATATTTGTTGGAGTAAGAGTTGTAGTTTGATAGCTTTCTCATTACACCTATGATATTGGCTTGATCTTGGTGTGAGTCATGGTCATATGGCTCTGGTGGTGTAGCAGCTGTTAAAGATGCGATTTGTTGGATAAGTCCTTTAACAATTTCTTTGACTTCTTTGGTTCTCAAGCTTGACTCGCCAACTTGGACCTCATTCACTCCCTTAATTCTTTTATTGTGCCTGAATGATCGACTCCATTATTGGAAATTATCCTCTTGTCACTAGAAGAAATCCTAAATTTCTGATGCACTTTTGGACATTGTTCTCCTCCATTTGTTGTCATTAGCCATTCTTGCACATGTGGCAATAATTCCTCCAAAAAATATTGGCATTGGTGTCATTTTTCATATCCATGATATGGACATTTCAAGAGTAGCCTGTTGAATCACTCCCATGCTTTGAAAAACTGCTTGTCTTTTCTCTAGATGAACTCTAAAATTTCTCTACGAATAAAATTGGTTTTACGATTTGGGAAGTATTTATTTAAAAATTTTGTGATCATTTATTCCCATGATGTAATGCTATTAGCAGGCAATGTATTAAATCATGAACGAGCTTTATTCTTTAAAGAAAATGGGAATAATATGAGTTTAACATCATTATTTGAAAAATTTTCATATCTAAAAGTTTGAAAAATAGCATAAAAATCATTTAAATGATTATATGGGTCCTTATTTTCTAGGCCATAAAACGTTGGAAGATAATTTAGCACATTGGATTCTAATTCAAGACTCTTAGCAGCTACATTTGGGTATCGTATACATGATATACTCAAGTTAGCTAAGGGACTAAAATAGCCCTTAAATTACCTCTCCTATATTGGTTCTAGTTGTTGCAAATCCATTTTAATTTTATCTTTAAATGCAATGTATTTGTGTGTGCGAAGTATTCTTTTAATTCTAAATCTATAAAAAAATAATAATAATAAATACACAAAAAAATAAGAACAAAATTAATAAAAATAAATAAGATGGAGAATTTACGATATTAACCTTATCACGATGTTACCACTTTACTATGAACATACACTCAAGTACTAAAAGAAAAATATAAGAAATATATTAACTAAAATTAAAATAAATTAGAACCTAAAAGAATTACAAACAAAAGTAAAGAAAAAATTAAATTACAGAAATTTAAAGAAATTTAAATTATAAAATTTAAATTATAGAATTTTTTTTATAGGACAAAAAAAATTTTTGGGTTTAAATTTGTTTTCTCTTAATTTACTGGGGACTAGCAATAAGCTGGTTGGGGGATGTATTAAGTACTAGAAAATGGATATTTGAAAAGGAGAAAATCATCATTTTACAATTCAAGTTCCATTAACTTTCTTACTTTTATGTATTTAAGTCTTTTGTGATTTTAATTATGTGTGTTTTATTATAATTAAGTATTTATATATTTTACAGACATCATAATTATTTCACAATAAACGAAATATCGGATGACAAAATGGACGATAAATTTAAACTCAGAACAGTAAAAAAAGGAGGAGGAGCATAAAAGTATAAATATCACTGTTCACATATACGGTACTGTTCACATGTATGATACTGTTCATAGAATGGTTCATAGTACTATTCATGACACTGTTCATATATATTGCACGATAATATGTCATTAACCGATGATGTGCCACTGCCAATAAATTACAGTATTTGATTGAAGGAATGACGTGGTATTGACTGATTATGTGGCGTTGACTGATAATGTGGCTTGACTGACGAGATGTAACAATCTTATTGGACAAAAATATTTATGCATTATTGACTAATGATATGGCAGTATGTTAGTGGATCAGAAAAGCATGCGTATAGTACATGCATATACATAGGATAATAGCCATGATGATGTGTTCAAACCAATTAGAACTTGCCACGTAGTACAATCCTGTGCATCCAAATTATTTTAATCCAATGGCTATTATTTACTCATTATATCTAAAAAGGAGAGTTCCCCCCTTAATTTGACATCCCTAAATTCATTTTTTAGCCCCATTCTCTCTAATTTCTTCTCTATCTTGTATTTTCTATATATTTTAGTAAAATTTTCATTTTACCCCTAATTTAAATATGAGTAACTAATTTTCTTTTAAGTTTGAACTGAAGGTGAAGTCTCAACATATTCTATGGGCTTAACTGGTAAATTTATTTTCTCTTTCCCTCTAATTTCTGTGGATATTTTTACTTTTTGTCGATAGATAATAATAATACAGTTATTACTAGATAAGCGCTTAACACCATATTATAGAGCGTGGTTCATGAGGAGTGGATTCTCCCCTCATGATATAATTAGTATTAATAAAAAATATTGAGTTCTGGTGCATATTGATGCGGATCCGGATACCTAAGTGCTTTATTATAATAGCTGTCATGCAAAAAAAATTTTTACATAATGACTTTCAAATTTTAGTATTTGTATTATCTTTGGTTTTCAGTTTTGTTACAACATGTTTGCTACTCTATATGTTGATGTCGGAGATAAAAATATGAGTTGCTTGAAGGAATATATATGTCATAATAAATTCCAAGTAAGTTCTTAAACTTGCTATTTTTCTTGGAAAGTAACCATTTTTGCTCATTCTTTATACAGCTTAGCAGTTTATTATTTGATACATGATCTATAAATTTCTTTTAAGTCGACCTTTTAAAAAAAAGAGAAATTTTTTTTTTGTATTGTTACATCTAAAAGGTTATCTAACTAGTAAATATGGAAGATTATTTAGAGCATTAAAAGGCAATGGAAAAGCCATTTTTGACTTGTTTAAGCTTTCTACCCATCCCTTTTGTGAAAATCCTTAGTTAACACTTTTAAGCCTTTAAAAAAAAATTATTATCCTTTACTTTATTTACTTATCATGTAGACCCAACTCCAATATTAAATATGACTCAATGTCGTATAAGTTCCATCACCTATTCATGTTTGAGAAAAATATAAATAATTATTTTGTTCAATAAAATTGTGCCTTAGTAAAAAAAAAAAAGAGAAAAGAAAAAAATTTAAAATTTATATACTAGTTTAACAAAAAAAGAGAGAAATGTACCTTGTAATCTTAAAAAAAAACTCTACTTTTTTCTCAAATATGTATTTTGTTTTTCTTTTCCTAATTTTCGTCTTTATTTTCCATGTCCCTAGTTACGTTACGTCCTAATAAAAGTCTTTAATTTTAGAGAACTATAATTTGAAGTAGAAATTAATTACAAGAACTATAAAATTTAGTGATGCATAAAAAAAGAAAAATATATATAAATATATTTGTCTGACCTACATTTTGGCTTGAAATAGTATTATTTCTAAGATATGGGCACATTTTATTTCATTTTGGTGAGAGTGTGTGATATTACTTTAATATTTTCTCTCAATTTACCATTCACGGGAGTGACTATTATTATTGGATTTAATTTCTTTGTGAGAATATCATTACCAGTGAGATTTTGGGGTATTGATATGTTATTCTTGAGAGCAACTTGATTACAATAGCTGTGACAAAATCTATTGGATTTAAGAGTAATATTTCTTAAAGACTAGAGATAATACTTATACTTTTATTTGATTGACATCATAAGTTTAATTAAATAAACATGATAGTTCAAAAAAAAAGTTTTAGATTTAAATTTGTTTTCACTTAATTTACTAGAGACTAGCAATCAGCTTGTTGAAGGATGTGTTAAGTATTTGAAAATGGATATTTATAAAGGAAAAAATCGTTATTTTACACTTCAAGTTTTATTAACTTCCTTACTTTTATGTATTTAAGTTTCTTGTGATTTTAATTATGCTTATTTTATTATAATTAAGTATTTTATGTATTTTAAGGATATCATGGTTATTTCTTAATAAATAAGACATCGGATGATAAAACAGACAGTAAATTTGAACTCAAAATAGTTGAAAACCTTATGAGGAGCCTAAAAGTATAAATGTAACTGTTCACATGTACGATACTGTTCATAATACTATTTATGACCTGTTTGTATATACTGTACGATGATATGGCATTGATCGATGATGTGGCACTAACCAATGACATGGCAGCATTTGATTGGAAAAATAATATGGCATTAATTGATTATATGGCGTTGATTGATAACGTGGCTTGACTGACGAGGTGTCATAATCTTATTGGATAAAAATGTTTATACACTGTTGATCGATGACGTGGCAGTATGTTAGTGAATTAGAAAAATGTGTGTACAGTACATGCATATACACGGAATAATAGCCTTGATGATGTGTTCAAACCAATCAGAACTTGTTACGTGGCGCAATCTTGTTTATCAAAATATTTTAATTTGATGGCTATTATTTACTAATTGTATCTATAAAAGAAGGGCTTCCCCTCTAATTTAATGCCGTTAAATTCATTTTTGAGCTCCATTCTCTCTAATTCATTCTCCATCTTGTATTTTCTATGTATTTTATTAAAATTTTCATTTTATCTTTAGTTCAAATATGAGTACCTAATTTTCTTTCAAGCTTAGGTTGAAGGTGAAATCTTAACATGTTCTATAGGCTTAATTGGTAAATTTATTTTTTCTTCCCCTCTAATTTCTATGGATGTTTTGACTTTTCGTCGACAAATAGTAATAATACAGTTATTACTGTTTGGCACAATAAACTCTTAGCACCATATTAATTAGTGTGGTTCATACGGAGTTGATTCCCCCCTCATGATTTAATTGGTATTAATAAGGAATATTGAGCTCTGGTACATGTTGATGCAGATCCAGATACCCAAGTGCTTTATTATAATAGTTGTCATTTTAAATTATTCACGCCATTTTAATTTGAAATTTAGGATAATTTCACCACAATTTCAATCACCCACTTAGAAAATAAATTCAACACATAATTAAAACCTATCTTCTCGTGGGATCGACACTCGTCACCATTAATCTATTCTACAAAAGATTCATGCACTTGCGAGTTTAATAAAATTTATAAGTTTAGTAGAAGATTCATTCATTTTTAACTATAGTGATGATCTATTAGAGACGTGTTTAACTCATTTTAATTTATCTTCTAATGATGACAGTGTATTTATAGAAGTCAATGCCTTACTTGATGCAACTCTAATCCAACTAAATAGAAAACAAAACCAGAACCATTGCTTCATTTTAAGAAGAAGATTAGCCCATCTGCAGAGATACCACCGAAATTGTAACTCAAAGCACTGCTAGATACTCTAGAATATGCATTTTTAGGAGAATCTGACACCTTACACAGTTATTTTTTTTCTTCCCTCTATCATAAGCAAAAGGGTAAATTTTTGGATATTCTAAAATAGCATAAAGAGGCAATAGAGTAGACCATTATGGATATTAAAGGTATTAATCCAGTAGATTGTATGCATTGTATTTATCTTGAAGAAAATGCTAAGTCCATTAGGAAGATACAATGAAGGTTGAATACTGACATGAAAAAAGTGGTAAGAACTGAAATAATAAAATTATTAGATGCAAGTATTATTTATCCAATTTTAGATAGCTCTTGGGTTGTACAAATTTTATTGAACTCGTAAGTGCACGAATCTATTGTAGAATAGATTCATAGTGACGAGTGTCAATCCCACAAGGAGGTAAATTTTAATTATGTGGTGAATTAATTTTCTAAGTGGGTGATTGAAATTGTGATGAAATTATCTTAAATTTCAAATTGAAATGGCAGTAATAATTTAAAATGACAGCTATTATAATAAAACACTTGGATATTTGGATTCGCATCAACATACACTAGGACTCGATATTCCTTATTAATACTAATTAAATCATGAAGGGGGAATTCACTCCTCATGAACTATGCTCTAATTAATATGGTGCTAAGGGCTTATCGTGCCAAACAGTAATAACTATGTTATTATTATTTGTAGACGAAAAGTCAAAAATCTACAAAAATTAGAGAGGAAGAGAAAAAAAATTAACAATTAAGCCCATGAAACATGTTGAGACTTCACTTTCAACCCAAACTTTAAAAAAATTAACTACTCATATTCGAACTAGGGGTAAAATAAGAATTTTACTAAAATACATAGAAAATACAAAATAGCGAAGAAATTAGAGAGAATGGAACTCAAAAATGAATTCAGGATTTTCAAATTAAAGGAGAGCCCTCCTTTTATAGATATAACGAGTAAATAATGGCCATCGGATTAAAATAATTTAGATGTATAGGATTGTACCACGTGGCAAGCTCTGATTGGTTTGAACTCATCATCAAGGCTATTATCCCGTGTATATACATGTATCGTATACATGTTTTTCTAATCTACTAACATACTGCCATGTCATCGATCAATGTGCATAAATATTTTATCTAATAAGATTTTGACACCTCTTCAGTCAAGCCACGTCATCTGTCAACATTACATAATCAGTCAATACCACATCATTTCTCTAATCAAATGATGCCACGTCATTGATTGGTGCCACGTCATTGGTCAATGTCATGTCATTGTACAATATATATGAACAATGTCATGAATAATACTATGAACAGTACTGTATATGTGAACAGTACTGTATCTGTGAACAATGATATTTATACTTTTATACCCCTCCTAAGGTTTTCGACCGTTTTGAGTTTAAATTTACCATCTGTTTTGTCATCTGATATCTTGTTTATTGTGAAATAACCATGATACTCCTAAAATACATAAAATACTTAATTTTAATAAAACACACATAATTAAAATCACAAGAGACTTAAATACATAAAAGTAAGGAAGTTAATAGAACTTAAAGTGTAAAATGACAATTTTTTCCTTTATAAATATCCATTTTCTAGTACTTAACACTAAGTATTAATAACAATAAAATCAATAGGATAATAAAATTTGTCAATCTGTATCAACACATCCTCTATAATACTATGGGGTATTTTTATTGACCTATATGTAAGTTGTAAAATAACATGAGTTGACTTTAATTCACCTAGTCCAAGTTGCATGTTAATAGAATAAGGCAAGAGGTTAACACTAGCTCCTAAGTCCAATAATACTTTATCAAATGATTGGTTCCTTATACCACATGAGATAGTAGTTGAACTTAAATCCTCAAATATCAATGGCATTTTACATTGGAGTAAATTGATAGTTTGCTCAGTTAAAAATGCCTTTCTGTTGACATGTAAATTTCTCTTTTTAGTGCATAAATCTTTTAAAAACTTGGCATAAGGTGGAACTTACTTAATATCGAGTAAAGAGATGTTTATACTTTCCTACTTGAAAATTTCTATAATCTCATATGTTGAACACCATTTCTTTACCTTTGCTAACCTTTGAGGAAATGGAGCCTTAAGAATGTAAGCTTATGGGCCATTTTCTTCTGGACCTTTCGGTGATGAGTCTTGTGATGGAATTAGATTTGAAGAAGCAGATTTAAATGTCTTTCTTGTTAAAACCTTAACTTTATTGTCAAATAATTTTCCTCTTCTCAATCTCATAATAGATTTTGCTTTTCCATGTTGATGGCTTGAACTCGATCTAACTTTATGTACTCCTTTAGGATAAAAACTTATTGATTTGAAAATTTTCCTTTTTCTCTCTCAGCTATAATAATTGCTAATTAACCCAATTGATTTCAAGCTTTAGAATAGTTTGAGTCTTTGACTAAAAGGCTTATTGCATTGACTTAATAAAACTTTGAAGTGTATCCTCTAAAGAAGGTTTTCTTTGTTAGGTAGGAGGATATACTTGGTTAAGAGGGATAAATTATTGATTGGTCATGCTAAATTGTTGTCTTCCTAGGTTTGAAAAAGGTTGATTTGTTTTCAAGAGAAATTAGGGTGATTTCTCTAATTAGGATTATATGTAGGTGATTATGAACTATTGAAATTTTTCTCATAAGATTGTAAGGCATGTACCTGCTCAAAATAAGCCTCTTGATACGCTGGTAATGAAGGACAATTCTGTGCTGTATAAGATAGGTTGGAACAAAGAGCACAAATCTTGTTAGCTACATTAGGGTGATGGTTATTAATTGGTTCAGAGCTAAGGCATCAACTTTCCTAAAAAGAGTTGTCAGAGTGGCTTTCATATCAAAATCATCCTTAACTTCATATAGACCTTTTCTAAAAACTTGAGATGATTTTTCTCTTTGATTTGAAAAATCCCACTGTTGAAAATTCTCAGAAAATTAATTAAAGAAATCCCAAGCAACCCCTTTATATAGGTTCAAAAATCTCCCGTCATTCATGGACTCTACCATATGACATTTTGACATAGTTAGATCATAATAAAAGCATTGTATAAGTCTTCATTTCTCAAAACCATGGTGGGGATACTTAAGGAGTAAATCATTGAATCTTTCCCAACACTTATAAAATTGTTCACTCTCTCTTTGATAAAAATCACTTATCTCTATCCTAAGGGCATTTGTTTTAGACATGGGAAAAAACTTAGCAAAGAGCTTATTACTCAAATCATCCTACGTAGTAATAGATCCAGCAGGAAGTGAATTCAACCAAGCTTTTGCTTTGTCTTTTAATGAGAAAGGGAACATACAAAGTCTAATTGGCTTATCATTGAAATTTTGAAAATGAAATATAGAGCAAATGTTTAGAAATTCCTTAATGTGCAAATATGGATCCTCTCTCTCTAACCTATGGAAAGATAACAGAAGTTGAATGATAGCAGGCTTAAGTTCAAAGTGTGCTGTTGTAGTTTGTGGTAACATAATACAAGATAATTGATTGACTACAAGTGGTGAAAAATATTTTTTAAGGATTTTCTCTACTTGCACTAGTAGTAATACTAGCAACATTATATTTGGGTCATTTATCACTTGAGAAGAACTAGCTTGATTACTATTAATTTTGGACTTCTTTTTAACCAAGCGATTCATTGAATCACGTTCCCAAACACTCACAACCCATTAGATAAAGAAAAGAAAAGAAAAGAAAAGAAAATTAAAATAAAATAAAATAAACCAACAATAATGAAAATAAACAAGATTTAAAATAAAAGAAATCAAACAACCAAACAATTAATTTAAAGTCTAAAATCGAAATTTTTTGTGTTTTTTAATAAAAAATTAAAAGATAACCTAAATTATAACTAGTGAAAGAATCAAATCAACCTAGATTAAATTAACTTTCTGGCACAATTACCAACAACGGTGTCAAAAACTTATTGTGAAAAAGTTTAATATACTCACAAGTGCATGAATCTACAATAGAGTAGTGGTAATGAGGTCGAACCCATAGAGATTGTTATAAATTGAAAAGTCTAATTTAAATCTAAAATTAATATTAATTCTAACCTACTTGAACAAATTAATAATTAAACTAAGAAAATAATTAAAGTAAAGGGGAACTTAATAAGATAAAAATTATCAAGGTTTTAAAATCCACCACTAATCAACTAGTAATAATCTAATTATTAATTAATTTCTAATTTTAGAGTGACAATTCGAAATCAATGTATGTTATCTTATGGATATAATAATTAAGCCCAATTAAAATTAGTTTTATGTAGGTTCTTTTTCTATTTATTAGTATTATTTGTAAACATCTCATGTAAACATATTAAATAACAAAGAGTCAAAGTTTTCGTAAGCACTCTATGTAAATAATTTAATGAAAGATATAAAATCAAAGATAGTTATATATAAACTTTATAGATTCAAGCATAAATTTAGTCAAATATTAATCATAACAATTAATAATGCATGACAGAATTGATGAAGGATTTAATAATATCTAACTAATCATGTAAAATAAGAATCATAAACATTAAAACAAATATGTAGGAAATTAATCAAATCAAAATATAATTATTTCATTGAATAGGTTTCATCCTCAACCTCAATATGAGAAAATTAGCTACATATACTTGAATTGGAAGCAACAAATAAAATAAAATCAGTCATGAGAACCAAACTACTGTCGCCCTTCTCTTGTTATTGTCTTTTGCCAAATGCTTCCCCTTCTCCTTCTCCAATTCAAAAGCCAACCCTCCCTTTTATAATGCCCAACACTGTGTAATAATTAGCAAATTCCATTCGCTTTATTGGGTGGATTCAATTTAGACTCAATTTTCATTCTAAAGTCAACTTTCCTTATTAAAACCACCGCTTGTCAACACCAAAAGCTATCAACTTATTTCCACTTTTTGACATTAGAAGCTCACAAGTTTTTTAAATTGTTTTCCATTATATGCCAAGCCATGCACATGCAATTTCAAAACAAAATCTTTATTTTCCAATTGCATGTCTACTATTTATTATTTGAAAAGATTGACTTTTATTTTTGGTTTTCTTGCCTTTCATTAATTCTTAGCTTTTAATTAATTTCTACTTTAATCTCTATTGCTTCCCAAATTGAACTCCTTCATAACCTTTTTAGCCATAATCTCCGATTAATTCCCTATTCAAGAAAATAATTCAATTAATTAAAAATAACAAATAAAACTAACTAGCAATTATATAATTAAGGGCAAAATATGTATATATTATGTGCTCATCATATACGTTTAATTTGACAATAAACCCTATATATTTATAGGAAAAAAAAAGAACAAAATGAAAAGACTCTTAATTGGATATTGATTTGGTTCTTGATCTTAAGAAAATTCAAAATGAACTTGGGTCTATTCATCTATATTGAGACTTGCTTCCAATCTAATTTTAAACCGACATGAAACTGACTCATTTGAATATGAATCATGTGATCATGAGTCAAATTTGCTCCATTATTGTATTTAAATGGACCCTTATCGAAATTTTATTTTTATAGAGAAAACAAAATAAATCAACAATGAATTTTATTTTTATAGAGAAAACAAAATAAATCAACAATAAAAGTAAATAAATTCCTCTTGTTGATCTTGTAACTATATAATCTATATGAATTATTTTGATAAATTGAGGATCATTAATCTCTCAAGATTTAAACTTTTATTGAGTAAAAATTTACATGTATAAAATAATTATTAAATGACACATAAAATAGTATCTTTAAGAGCTTAAAAGAGGATCCTAATCTATAAATAAATATATTCTACTATTTTAGATATCCACATAGACATTTCTTTCATTTACTTTTAATTACATTAATTTTAATAATGCGTGAACCCTTCAGTTGAAGAGGAGGGGAGAATAGTGTCACTAAGAGTGGTTGTTTACTAATTAACATGAGACCTTTCTTCTAAAATTATAAAAGTCTTCATGCGATACGAATTGAATCTCGCCTATTAAATTCGTTTAATTTTATATGTACGGCGAAAGAAGCGAAATGAAACTACGCTCGTTATCAGTTTAATCAAAGCCAGAAGGTCCTGGTCATAAAAAGTTTAGACTGGATGGATTAATTAGGGGAATTTAAAAACTAAACCTGGGCCCACCAAATGGTCCAAGGAGAGAGACAGGTTGAAGCTTCTCAATTTTCTTTTTCTACGACTACGGTATACTACCTATTGATATGCAGCATGTAATAAAATATTTTTTAACCAATGGATTTGCAGCCAACCGGCAGCAGCAACGTGTGGCGGCTCAATAGGAACAACTCAAAAATCGAGAGTCAATGTAATGCTCTAATGTACGTTTGGTGGCCCACGTAACATCACAAAAAATACTATTTTGTATTTAATTAGCACAGATTCATATTTGGCACCAAGAATAACACACGCAACAAATCGGATTTAACTATTCCGGCAACAATCACGTTAACTTGCATCCCTTTTCTTTTTTTCTTTTCGTTTTAACTTTTATAGTAATAAATAAGTCGAGCTTTTTTAATTTAATGTTAGTTTTATTTCTTTATTTTTACATTATAATTATGAACATAAATTAATAAATTATAATTTATTATTCAATAATGTTATATTATTTTTTTATTTTTACATTATAATTTATTAGTAAATTTATAATTTCATAAAACTCATAATAAATATTAAAAATTATAAGTTTTTTCTAATACTAATAAATATTATTTTTAAATATATAATTTAAATTAATCACAAGAAATTACTAGAATGTAGTGTAATACCAAATATTTTATAATTAAAAATTAATACAATACCGTACAATATAAAATATTGTACAATATTATTATAATACAGTAATAATATAAAATAGTATAATATAATATAATATATCAAATGTACCTAAGTGTCGTAAATATAATAGATTCACCACTTTGTAAAATGACTATAACGTCTTGGTAGGGTTGACATTATAATATATATATATATATGCAATACTCAGAAAAATAATAAGCATAAAGAAAGAGAAGCGCCTCCCCTCTCTACATATTATTCATTTATTTTAGAGATATTATTATTTTTTTACTAAAATTTTTTTGACATATCAAGCCAATATCATATTTTAATAAAAATTGCATTTTATCAGTAAACATTTAATTTGTTATTATTTGATCACCTTTTCATTAAAAATAAGTTAATATTTAATAGAGTATCAGTTAAAAAACAAATTATTTTGTGCATGGAGCATTAAAGATGATTTTACCTTTTGAAAAGAACCAACTAGAAATAATAAAGAAAAAATTTTGTTAGGTTACAGCTGCTGTAACTTAGCAGCTCCCATAAAAAAGATATAATTAAACTGTTCGTTAGAGTCTATCCACATCAACGCATGCTCATTATTGTTGTTATTAGTCTCTTTCTCTCCGTCATCTCTCGACATCGACAAATCACTGGTAACAACATACCCATTTTCACCGTAACAAATATTATTATTTATTATTCTCTCTGCTTTAAAACCCCTAAAAACCAATAATCACTTCACTTTTAATGAAAACTGATTGTTAAGGCAACTCTTGAGAGTTAAGAGCCACAACATAAACACAATCTTGGCCCCTCTTTACATTTATTTTATATATATATATATATATAGAGAGAGAGAGAGAGAGCAGCAAATGGTGGAAGAATATATATAATAGTTACAAATTTTTTATTTAAAAGAAAAAGAAAAGTTACAAATCTGGCTTTGCAAATATGCGGCTTGTGCGTTAGTGTTTTGTTTGCTTCTGCTTGTGCTTGGTTGATCGTGAGAGAGAGAGGGGCTATGAGAGATAGAGTGGAGATAAAGAAATTTTTTTTTTTTTGTACTTTTTAAAGTTATTTACCCAACATTTTTCGCAAGACCAATTGCAAATGTGGCGTTTTCCCTTCAACTAAAAATGTCTTAAATACTCTTATAATATAAGTAAATTATTAATTACATTAACGAAATAGTAATAAAGTGACAACAGATTAAAATTCAGTGGTAAAATATAATTTCTACCAAACCATGATAGTGACTTGATATATTATAAAAACTTCAGTGAAAAATGCAGCTACGGACGACCTAAGCATTCTACCATAAAAATCATCTTGAATAGAACTCAGGCAAGTTGGCAAACACTACTGGAAAACTCTGGTTTTAGAGTGAGAGATTCGGAGCAAATGAGTCCGGTAAATTTCAAACATGGATTCGGCTGCAGTTTACAAATCCAGCCACATCATCAACAATGTAGGGCATAGACTGGATTCTCAGATGACATCAAACACCCTATGCCATCGCCACTGCCGGAAAGAGGCCAGTAGCCGTGACACGAACCCGTGAAAACCCGTGGTTAAATTAAAGCCGACTTAAATCAGTGTGGTTTCGCTGGGTTTTAGCCAACTGTCACTTGCAATTTGTTCCGCACGTCGTCCTCTTCAAAACGCGACTGTCAACAGTCACCAGAAGCCATCGTTTATAGCCGACCAAATCGCCTAACCTGATTCGCTGCCATCTATCACATGTCAGAACTCATCGCCAACGTTGTTACATTCAACAGAATTTGTTTCTATCCCAGCCTTCATAACCACCGCCGCTTGTTTCTCGTTTACCGTTGTTTGTTGTTTGTTGAGGATATTTTGGTAATTTTATATTTTAAGGGTATTTATTTCGAGATAAATATTTTTCAGATCCCTAAAGGTTATTTAAATTGTGATACAGCTCATATGTATTTAATTTTATTTATGATAATTGTTTTATGACCTCAGGTTTGTAACAAAGGTCCATATAATAACTAGAAGTTATTATAAAAAACCTTTGGAAATTGAAGTTTCGAGCTTTAAATTGGGACCTAAGTTATTACAAATTTTGAAACTTTGGATTGTCAAGTTAGTAATGTTAAACTTCAAGTTTATATACAAATTATTTTAAATGCACAAGTCTTAAAATTAGAACTTCTAGTTCATGTACATACAGTTATAGAATTAGAAATTCAAGTTCTAATCTAATAACTACTATTCATTTATATAGTAACTACTTGGACTACAAATATTTTGAATCTAAAGTTCAAAATCATAATATTGAATCTGAAATTTGAGATTTTGAACCGGCAGTTCTATGCATAGTATATAAATTTTATTTTTATTGTTATTATGTTATTATTTTGTTAATATAGTTGGTTTAGCTACCAATTAAATTATTTTAATTTTGTTGGTTTTGCATATATTTCTTAATGTTATTATTGTAGTTTGAAAGTTTACAATACAAATGAGGTGAGTGCACCTTAAGTTCTAAATACATGCAAAGAGTATAATATAGATCACACTTGAAATGGTGATGAAAAATAATTAAAAACATGCCAAAAGTTTATCATTCCCTAAAGTGAATGCAAGCATTAGAATTTTTGATAGAAGAACATTGTCATAATTTCTTATGATAAATAAAACTATTGAGCAAACCACTTAAGAGTGAATTTTTTAAAGTAAGCAGTTTAAATTTTATTTCTTTTGTTTATTTATATTTATTTCTTTATGCTTTATTAGTATGTTGATTTATATTGTTGGTTCTACAATACCACTTATATTGTTATTATTCTATTACTGTGTACGTTTATTACTGTTTGAAGTAAAAGGTGTACATTGTATTTAGTCTTGCAGACATGGTTGAATACTATAAAAGAGTTATAATTGATCAAATTCTTTGAAAGAAATATAATATTGGTAGCAAACAGAACAAGAATTATAAATTTTAAATGCCATATATTCAGTTAGATGCAGAAGAATTCTATTACATTTTAAAAGATATCTATTGAAATGGATATTATATTGAGATTCGAGTATAATTACTACAAAAGCTCCAAATACATAATAGAGAAGCTGTAAAGCCTTGTCATTTTTTTAATAATTAAAAGTTATGCTGTAATAAACTAGAAATTCACTCATTTATGTTGTGGCACGATTGTCTTGGACACCTAGGATCTATAATCATATGTAGAATTATTAAAAAAATCATAATGAACATCCATTAAAGAATTAGAAAATTCTATTATCCAAAGAGATTTTTGTGTTGCTTGCTGACAAAGAGAATTTGTGTTTAAACCTTACCCTTCTAAGTGGTAACATGTATATGTTTATATTTTTTATTTTGATGATAACAAACTTAATATATTGTTTTGATTAAATTGTTGAGAGTTTTTATTAATAAATCTATTTATAGAATTAGTATAAACAAGTTCATGATTTTTGGATAAACTTTAATTGTCAAATCAAAAAATCTTTTTATCAAAATAGATGCAAAATTTCTAATCTAAACATTAACGGTAAATCATTTATCTAGAAAACAGTTAACCGATAAAAACAGTATCTTTGTTCTTCAAAAACGATTTTAGTTTTTAGGAGTAAACGGTTAACTGATAAGCTTTAGAAAGGAATTAATCTTTTACCTTTAAAATCGTTTGACAAAAGTGGATAAGCTCACTTTGTTTGTATAAAATGACTATTCGATTAGTATTAAATGGTTAACTGATAATATTGAAAGAGTGATTAACCTTTTAACCTTAAACTGTTTAACATAACGGAAGCTCAAGTTGTTTTGCAGGATAAAAACAGCTAACTGATAGTTTGAAAACAGTGAACCGATAAGTTCTAGAATTGAATTATATTCTACTCTTGAACTGATTAGAGTAAACGGTAGAGCTAAAATTGTAGCACAAGATTTTGGAAGTTAACGGCGAACCGATAACTTTCAACAGTGAACCGTTTATTTGAAATTTCTGCTCAATGGTTATTTGGACTAGTCAAAATAGTAAATTGATAGTAGTTAATGGTGAACTAATTATTCCTATAAAAGTCAATAACGGCTAATTTTCAGATCCAACTATAAATTGACTTATTCAAATTTAAGCAACAGATGATCCAACATTGAGTATTGAGCTTTTTATTGAGAACACAATCTACACTAAGCTTTAAATCTTCTCTCATTTCAATCATTCACGCATTGAGCTTTGTATTTATTGTCATCTACATTATGTGAAAGAAATTATTTTTATAAACTTTATTTTTAAGTGATCAAAAGTATTGGGATACACTTAAGGGAAGAGATTGAGTATAATCTCAAATTGTAAAGGTCCAATAACATTTTAGAATTCAAATGCAATTTCTTAAAGCCTAAAAGACTTGGAAAGTGGAATCCTCAAGTCTGGTGTATGTGGTACCGTGGATGTAGGCAAGATTGGCGAAGCACATAAAAATCTTCAGTTTGTTTCTCTGTTACTCTATCTTTTATTTTTTATTATATTTAAGCTTGTTTATTTTATATTTGATTGTCTTGTTTAATTTGAATTTAGTTTAAATTTGCTTAAAATTTTTTTAAATACCCAATTTACCCCTTCTTTTGAGTTGTTTAGATAATATTTCAATTGGTATGAGAGCATTGGCTCTCTCATGAGGATTTAATCTTCTAGAGTAAAAAATCTATGGTAATCTATAATGACTCTATCTTTAAGAAAAGACAATCTACAACTAAGCCATCATATTTTGATAGAAACGACTACCTTTATTAGAAAATTAGGATGAGAATTTATTTACAAGCACTTTGAAATGCAAATAAGCAACCCAAGAGGGGGGTGAATTGGGTTATTAAAATTTATTTTACAAATAATTCAATCTAATGCTTTAATGCAAACAAAAATTAAGTTTTACAGGAATTAAATCAAATATAATAAATTGGGCAATGCTTGCAAAATAAATGAGTAAGGGAAGAGAATGCAAACACAGCAATTTTTACGTGGTTCGGCAATCCCCGCCTACGTCCACGCCTCCAAGCCAACCGAACTTGAGGATTTCACTATTCAAGCCTTCTAAGGCTTCAAATGTTTACAATTGACTTCCAAGGTGTCAATGGACCTTTACAATCAAGAGATTATCACCCTAATCTCTTTACCCCAAGTGTTTCCCTCACTTGAACACTCTTAATACAATACAAAATAGAAATTACAGCAAAAGCACTCTCTACAAGAGTAGATTCACAAATAATGGCTCAAGAATGATTTAATCTATTGTGATTTGCAATATGGAAGCTCAATATATGTTTTACAAACTTGTTTTTGCTTGCCAGAAACTTTGAAATGAAGTTGGAGTTGAGTTTTTATAGTTAAAGCTCGAAAACTAGCCGTTATTGTCAAATTCCAATGCTCAAGCGGCTAGCCGCTTAATTTAACCGGCTCCCCGCTCGTAACAGTGAAGTTACCGTTAATTTTGAATTTTGCTACAGTTACACTGTTCACAAAATTACAGTTTTACCTTAAAACTTATTCAAATTATGCTATGGCCCAAAACGTTATAAAACTTTTCAAAAAGACCCAATCTCAGAAATTTTAATTATTATTTAATTTCTAAAAAAATTCTGAAATTATAGTGTGGCCCAAACTAAAGAAAATCTTTTCAAATAAGTTCTTTTTGAGTTTTAGCTAAATCACCATAATCTTTAAAGTTTTCAAAACTTTTCACTTAAGCCCACAATCTATTATAAGTTACAATAAAACCCAAATATTTTAAAATTTAGCAAATAAGTCCAACTCCGAAATTTAAAACATTTTTATTTTTATCCAAAATATTTTAATTTACAAAATATTTTATCTCATAAACATAAAAGTATTTAACTTGAAAAAATAATTATTTTATTAACATAAAATTGAGCTTCACAAATGCTAATCCAAGTATAAATTAAATCATACCGGCTTTATAAGAAATTATCGCAATAAATTATCCGTTGAGCCGCCGTTACCCGTTGAGTGTCTTGAACTTGATTTCACTTGATTCCACTTGATTTATCATCCTTCAAAACTAATGAACTTGTGAAATACAAAATGAAACACTTTAATACATATGTTTGTTATCGTCAAAATCATAATATTTATAACCTATTAGGCTAACAATCTCCCCCTTTTTGATAATGACAAACATCTCATGTATTTTGACATATATGCTCCCCCTTAATAAATGACGTATATAATCAGATTTAAAATAAACTCCCCCTGACAATATGATTTATAATAATTTATAAACTCCCCCTTAATATTTCAGAAAATATGCACAAGTGCGTAAGTGCGTAAAAAAAAATATAATACCTGTCTCCGAAATACATGACTTCTCCCCCTTCATCATCAAAATTTAAACTAAGGCAATAATAATCAACCAAATACAGGCAATAGACATGAAATTCTAATAATAAATCAAGAAGTCATAATATAGCATCCAAATACAAAACACCTACGTACAGAACATCCAAAGACAAATCATCCAAATACAGAACATCCAAAGAGCTTATAATGATCATCCACAATCCATAAAGAAAATGTAAATGCATAAAAATGTGTGGTACAGAGGAACAAAAATAAAATATCTATGGAGATGGTGGATATGATGAAGATGATGGTGGTGGAAACCCAAGAGCTGCAAAAAGCTGCTGCTGGCCATCAAAAATCTGCTGCTGCTGAGCTATAAGTCGCTGGTGTTGGTCAAATAATTGCTGCTGCTGCTCAAAGAGGCGCTGGTGCTCTAAAGTGGATTGAGCTAAGAAAGCTTCAAACTGAGATTGAAGTCGGCTTTGCTGTGTCGAAAGAGAATCCATTTTAACCAACATCTGCTGCATTTGATCCTCATGGGTAGCTGAAGGAGTTTTGGAAGAACCCGCAGAAGATGGATAATGAGAGCGTTGTAGGACACTAAGATCAGGAAGTTGCTCTGGTGGAAGAACATCGTTAAAGAAACGATGATCTGTAGGAGTAAGTTCAGAAACTTTGGTGGAGTATCTCCAGTCCCTAGTCCATTTACCTTAGGCCCAAATCAATCCTAAGTTGGCAATGACATCATCTCCTAGTTCTTTTGAGTTTAAAAAGGTTGGTTCGGTAATGGGTACTCGAAAATGTTTGAGGATGCGGGTAATGATACTACCATAAGGGAGGGACCTTTTAGCCATATAAGGTGTGCTAAGCATATGATTGAGTATAATGTACCCAACATTAAGTTTTCTACCCTCCAAAATACAATCCAATAAAGCCACATCCAATTGGTTAACTTCATCCCCATGACCATATCTAGGAGTAATCACATGATGAAGAACATAATGTAGGATTCTAATTTGAAGAGGCAAACCTTGAGATTTTAATGATGATTGACAAAATTCATCAGACAAATCACGTCGGCGACAAATTTTTCGAACAACATTTTCAAGAGAAAACCATGGATGATCTATTCTAGCTCCAGCACTATAAATTTCTAATCCCTCATTTGGAGTCCCAAGAATATGATTTAACTCCGCAACATCAAATTCAATACGAACTCCCCCAACACTAGTAACAATTTTATCCGAAACTTCTATATCCATATTCGAATAAAAAACCTTAAGTAAATTCTCATAATATGCTTCTTGAATAACTAAGACATTTTTCCAGCTCATGGCAATAAGAAGTTTATCAAGAGATTTACCACAAATTTCCAAATTTGCCAATTTCTTAAGATTAACAAAGTAAGGAGGAATAACCGACCTCGGCATGAAATTATCGATAAACCTTTTCCGAAGCGAGAGTTGTCGAAAATGAGTTGACAAAAACTCCATATTATCCTCATAATCTTCCTTGCATCTCTTGGCCATTTGTTTGCTCTTCGCTTTTTCTCCACCCACCATTGTTGAACAATTTCGGATTTGAGTAAAATGGATAAGTTTAAGCCAAGAAATGTAATCCTAGAGATGAATGAGGTTTAGATATAATGTGAAATTGATTAAAGATGGGCTAGAGAAAGCATGAAAATCTAGAGAGAGAAACGGCCAAAACTAGGTTTTTGGATTTTGAATTTTTTTATGGAGATGTGATAAAATGGTGTTTGGATGATGAAAAATGAAGGAGTAGTGGATGGGTAATGGTTTGGATGATTAGTTTTAGCAAGAAAATGAGTGAGAATGGAAGAAATTTGAGAGATAGATGGTGAAAAGATAATTGGAAGATGTTTAATGGAAGTTAAATGGATGGGTAATGGATTGAATCAAAGATTTTCACATGAAAATGGTTGAGAAATGAAGAATTTTTGAAAGAAAATGGAGGAGAAGTCACGGTTTTGAGAGAGAGAGAGCTAAGTGATGAAGAAAGCCAAAAAGTGGGAGAGGAAGAGGGTAAAACTCGTGACCAAGCGGCTAGCCGGTTGCTCTCGGGTTTGGGAGCAATGCCAAGCGGCTAGCCGCTTGGGTGCTGCCTAACTGTACCAAAGTCACCTTTCGGCCATTTTTGATCGATCCCGTCATCATTTCTTGATTCCAAAACCTCTCAAGAACCATTTTAATGCATGAATCATGATTTTAAACATTTAAAACATGATTAATTCAAGCAAATAATTCATCTATCAAGCATGTATCATAAAGCACACAAACATTTGACATAAATATAACACCATACTTATCTATCATGCTCAAGCTCTTCAAAAATATTAACACCCATTAAGCACACAATTTTAATAGATTCAATAACATAATTAGAGATGTTAATGTGAAAATCTCATCATCCCAAGCTCATGCCGAATTTTTGAAAATTGTTCTTCGTAAAGGGGTTTTGTAAAAATATCAGCAAGTTGATTTTCCGTAGAGATAAATTCTAAAGCAATATCACCCTTTTGTACATGATCTCTTAAAAAATGATGTCTAATCTCTATATGCTTGGTTCTAGAGTGCTGAATGGAATTCTTTGACAGATTAATAGCACTAGTATTATCACACTTGATAGGAATTTGTTCAAGTTTAATGCCATAGTCTCTAAGTGTTTGTTTCATCCAAAGGGCTTGTGCACAACAACTACCTGCGGCAATATATTCCGCCTCAGTGGTTGAGAGTGCAATCGAGTTTTGTTTCTTACTAAACCATGAAACAAGAGAATGACCTAGAAAATGGCAAGTTCCACTAGTACTTTTCCTATCCACCTTATAACCAGCGAAATCGGCATCCGAGTAACAAGTTAAATCTATATGAGTTCCTCTAGGATACCAAAGGCCAAGATCTATGGTTCCACTCAAATAACGAAAAATTCTTTTAACAGTAAGCAAATGAGATTCCTTGGGACATGATTGAAATCCTGCACACAAACATACACTAAACATGATATCAAGTCTACTTGCAGTTAAGTAAAGTAAAGAGCTGATCATACCTCGATACTTTTTAATATCAACTTCTTTACCTTTTTCATCCTTGTCAAGCTTGATTATTGTACTCATTGAAGTACTTTTAGTGTTTGATTCTTTAATTCCAAACCTCTTGAGCAGATCTTTGACATATTTAGCTTGATTGATGAAAATTCCCTCATTGTTTTGTTTGATTTGAAGTCCAAGGAAATACTTCAATTCTTCCATCATGCTCATTTCAAACTCCTTACTCATACAAGATGAAAACTCTTTACACAATGACTCATTAGTAGAACCAAAAATAATATCATCAACATAAATTTGAACAACAAGTATGTCTTTATTCTTATACTTAACAAAAAGTATAATATCGGCTTTTCCCATTGAAAAATCATTATCAAGCAAGAAATTTTTAAGCCTATCATACCATGCTCTAGGTGCTTGTTTTAATCCATATAATGCTTTTGATAACTTGTAAACATGATCTGGAAATTTTTCATTTTCAAAACCAGGGGGTTGTTTCACATAAATTTCCTCCATGATATATCCATTTAGAAAGGCACTTTTGACATCCATTTGAAATAAAATAAAATCTTTATAACATGCATATGCTAGCAACATTCTAATGGATTCTAATCTAGCTATTGGTGCAAATGTCTCATCAACATCAATTCCTTCTTCTTGGTTGTATCCTTGAGCCACTAATCTAGCTTTATTCCTTACAACCACACCGGATTCATCCATCTTATTTCTAAATACCCATTTAGTTCCTATAATGGATTGGTGTTCTGGTTTGGGAACTAATTCCCATACTTTATTTCTCTCAAATTGGTTTAACTCATCTTGTATTGCCATAATCCAAGATTCATCATTTTCCGCATCCACAAAGGATTTTGGTTCAATTTGAGAAATAAATGTAGCATGCTCACATGTATTCCTAAGTAATGATCTAGTTGTAACACCTCTAGATGGATCTCCTAAAATAGCATCTTTTGGGTGAGAAGAAACATACCTCCACTCCTTGGGGAGTGCTTAAGAAGTACCTTGACTTTGTTCTGCGCTTGTTTCTTCAAGTTGCTCCACTTGATTTTCTGCATTTTTTTGGTTATTCTTTGATGAATCTTCTTGTATATTTTCATCTGCATCATCACTAACAGTGACTTTCTCCATAGAAGAGGTATTAGACTCATCAAAAGTAACATGCATAGACTTTTCCACAACTAAAGTTCTTTTATTATACACTCTATAAGCTTTGCTTGAGTTTGAATACCCAAGAAAGATACCAACATCAGATTTTGGATCAAATTTTCCAAGATTATCTTTTGTGTTCAAAATAAAACATTTACATCCAAAAACTTTGAAATAACCAATGTTGGGTTTTCTATCTTTCCAAAGCTCATAGGGAGTTTTATTAAGATAAGATCTGATCAACACCCGATTTAAAACATAACAAGCGGTGTTGACGGCTTCGGCTCAAAAGTATTTAGGTAAAGCATTTTCATTTAACATGGTCCTAGCCATTTCTTGAATAGATCTATTCTTTCTCTCAACAACTCCATTTTGTTGTGGAGTTCTAGGTGATGAAAATTGATGCTCAATGCCTAAATCATTGTAGAAATTTTCAAATGCATGATTCTCAAATTCTCTACATGATCACTTCTAATGCAAGTAATAGAGTATCCTTTTTTGTTTTGAACCTTTTTACAGAAAACTTTAAAAGCTTTAAATGCATCATCTTTATTAGTCAGGAATAGTATCCAAGTGTATCTAGAATAATCATCTACAATTACAAATGCATAATATTTTCCACTTAAGCTAGCATGTCTAGATGGTCCAAATAAATCCATGTGAAGCAATTGAAGTGGTTTTGAAGTAGAGACATGATTCTTGTTTTTAAAAGAAGTTTTGATTTGTTTTCCAAATTGACAGGCATCACAAACTTTATCCTTTTGAAAACTAATTTTTGGAAGTCCTTTAACCAAATCATTTTTTGAAATTTTTGAGATTAAATCCATGTTTACATGACCTTGTCTTTTATGCCATAACCATCCATCTTCATGCAATGCCGAGAAACATTTATTAATGGTAGATGCACAATCTATATTAATGGTATAGACATTAATACATCTATTTCCTACAAACAAAACTTTTCTATCACATGCATTTTCAATAACGCATCTAGATTTATCAAAGACTACTTTATAACCCTTATCACATAATTGACTAATACTAAGTAAATTATGTTTTAAGTTTTCAACCAAGCACACATTTTCAATAAGAGTAGAAGATACATTACCGACATTGCCAATACCAATGATCTTTCCTTTTGAATTATCTCCAAAAGATACATCTCCACCATTTTCGATCTTAGTAAAACTTGAAAACCAAGCATAATTTCCTGTCATGTGTCTTGAACACCCACTGTCCAAGTACCATTTATTCTTCTTCTTCTTTAAGCCCTGCAGAGGAAATTTTAAGTCTTAGGTACCCAAATCTTTTTGGGTCCTTGGATGTCAGCAATGGTTCCTTTTGGAACCCAAACATATTTTATACCATAATAAGTATTTCTTTTCACAGGACATCTATTTTTCATGTGACCATTTCTATTGCAATAATGACAAGTAATTTTATGATCACTTGTGGATGTAGCTCTAACAAAATAATTCTTGTAATACTTTTGCTTCAAGTTAGGTTTATACCCAAGTCCTCCTTTATCAAAAACACATTTTTGAAAGTTAAGTAAATTATCTAACATTTTTTGGCCATTTGTGAATTTTATCATAATTTCATTTAACTCATTATTTTTCTTCTTGAGAACTTCATTTTCCTTTATCAATTTCTCAACATGTAATTTTTCATGCTCATATGAGGTATTAAGTTTCTCATTTGAAGATGTGACTTTATCATGCAACATTTTATTTTCTAGTTCTAAACATGTAATCTTTGCATTCAATGATTCATTTTTATTTTTGAGATCTATCAATTTCTTTTTAAGGCATACATTCTTTTTACCTATCTTCATTAACTCATCATGTAACTCTTTAAAAGCATTATGTAATTCATCATAGGTAGGAAGATCATTTACCTCATCTAGTTCATCATTCAATTCATCTCCAATCGCCATAAGAGCTAGATTTGTCATTTCTTGATGCTCATCATCATCACTTGTTTCTTCATCAGTATCATCCCACGTGGCCACCATTACTTTCTTCTTGAACTTGTTGAGAAAAGGGCATTCCGATCTTATGTGGCCAGGCTTCTTGCACTCGTAACATTTAATTGCTTCCTTTTTCTCCTTTTGGTTCTTGAAATCTTGAAATTTTCTTCGCTCACCAGTTTTCTTGAAAAATTTTCTGAACCTCCTAGCAAGCATAGCCAATTCCTCATCATCTGGCTCACTTTCTCCATCACTTTCAAATTTTGTGACTTTGAGAGCAATGTTTTTCTTCTTCTCTTCATTGCCTCTTTCAACTGCCAAATCTTCCTCATAAGAAATAAGAGAACCGATTAAATCATCAATAGGTAAAACATTTAAATCTTTAGCTTCCTCAATGGCAGTTCTTTTTGGTCTCCAATCCTTAGGAAGTGATCTAATGATTTTCTTAACTTTCTCGCTATTTGAAAAATCTTTCCTAGGACTCCTAGAGTGTTCACTTTGTCCGTAAATCTAGTATACATAGAATACACACTTTCATTTTGTTCCATTTGAAATAATTCATATTGTCGAGTGTATCTATTAATTTTAGACTCTTTCACTTGATTCGTGCCTTCATAAACAATTTCAATTTTTTGCCAAATTTCATAAGCACTTTCACAACTTGACACTCTATGAAATTCTTTCTTATCTAGTGCACAAAATAACGCATTCATGGCTTTGGAATTTAGAGAAGCTTTTCTCTTTTCCAATTCATTCCATTCCCGTGAAGGTTTTGGAATATCTTCCCCGACTTCATTTTTAGTTAAAGGCATAAATGGACCATCACAAACAACTTCCCAAATTTCGTAATCTAGGGCTTGTAAATAAATTCTCATCCTAGTTTCTCAATATGGATAGTCATTTCCGTCAAAGAATGGTGGTCTACTTGTGGACTATCCTTCCCTAAAGGTTGAATCACTTTGGGTTGCCATGAATCTTTTACTCTAGACGGTTAAGTCCTAATAAGAGAACCAAGCTCTGATACCAATTGAAATGCAAATAAGCAACCCAAGAAGGGGGGTGAATTGGGTTATTAAAATTTATTTTACAAATAATTCAATCTAATGCCTTAATGCAAACAAAAATTAAGTTTTACAGGAATTAAATCAAATATAATAAATTGGGCAATGCTTGCAAAATAAATAAGTAAGGGAAGAGAATGCAAACACAGTAATTTTTACGTGGTTTTGCAATCCACGCCTACGTCCACGCCTCCAAGCCAACCGAGCTTGAGGATTTCACTATCCAAACCTCCCAAGGGTTCAAATGTTTACAATTGACTTCCAAGGTGTCAATGGACCTTTACAATCAAGAGATTATCACCCTAATCTCTTTACCCCAAGTGTTTCCCTCACTTGAACACTCTTAATACAATACAAAATAGAAATTACAGCAAAAGCACTCTCTACAAGAGTAGATTCACAAATAATGGCTCAAGAATGATTTAATCTATTGTGATTTGTAATATGGAAGCTCAATATATGTTTTACAAACTTGTTTTAGCTTGCCAGAAACTTTGAAATGAAGTTGGAGTTGAGTTTTTATAGTTAAATCTCGAAAACTAGCCGTTCTTATCAAATTCCAGTGCTCAAGCGGCTAGCCGCTTAATTTAACCGGCTCCCCGCTCGTAACAGTGAAGTTACCATTAATTTTGAATTTTGCTACAGTTACACTGTTCACAAAATTACAGTTTTACCTCAAAACTTATTCAAATTATGCTATGGCCTAAAACGTTATAAAACTTTTCAAAAAGACCCAATCTTAGAAATTTTAATTATTATTTAATTCCAAAAACATTCTGAATTATAGTGTGACCCAAACTAAAGAAAATCTTTTCAAATCAGTCCTTTTTGAGTTTTAGGTAAATCACCATAATCTTTAAAGTTTTTAAAACTTTTCACTTAAGCCCACAATCTATTATAAGTTACAATAAAGCCCAAATATTTTAGAATTTAGCAAATAAGTCCAACTCCGAAATTTGAAACATTTTTATTTTTATCCAAAATACTTTAATTCACAAAATATTTTATCTCATAAACATAAAAGTATTTAACTTGAAAAAATAATTATTTTATTAACATAAAATTGAGCTTCACAAATGCTAATTCAAGCATAAATTAAATCATACCGGCTTTACAAGAAATTGTCGCAATAAATTATCCGTTGAGCCGCCGTTACCCGTTGAGTGTCTTGAACTTGATTTCACTTGATTCCACTTAATTTATTATCCTTCAAAACTAATGAACTTGTGAAATACAAAATGAAACACTTTAATGTATATGTTTGTTATCATCAAAATCATAATATTTATAACCTATTAGGCTAACACACTTGATAATAAAATTTGAAAAGTTGTTTATGATTATCTATTTATGCCTATGATTAAAAATAAAGTAGAAGACAATATTCCAAAATCATCATGGGAATGGAATGAATTGTAAAGAGAAAAGCTTCTCTAAATTCCAAAGCTATAAATGCATTTTTTTGTGCTCTTAATAAAAAAGAATTTTATAGAGTCTCTAGTAGTACAAGTGCCCATGAAATTTGGCATAAACTGAAAGTTTTTTTATAAAGGTACTAATTAAGTAAAAGAATCTAAAATTAGTAGATATACTGGACAATATAAGTTATTTCAAATAGAACAAAATGAGAATGTATATTCTATGTACACTAGATTTGCAGACATAGTAAATACTTTGAGAGCTCTAGGAAAGACTTTCTCAAATAGTAAGAAAGTCAAGAAAATTATTAGGTCACTACCAAAAAGAAGAAGACCTAAGAGAATAGTCATTGAGGAAGCCAAAGATTTAAATGTTTTACTTATTGATGATTTAATTGGCTCTCTTATTTCTTATGAGGAAGATTTAGTTGCGAAAAGAGAAAATGAGGAGAAAAAGAAAGTATTACTTTCAAGGCCTCAAAACATGAGAGTGATGAGGATAGTGAACTAAATGATGAGGAGATGACTATGCTAGCAAAATGGTTTAGAAAATTCTTAAAGAAACTAATAGAGCGAAGAAAATTCAAAAACTTCAAAAACTAGAAGAAGAAGAAGGAGGCAATCGTATGCTATAAATGTAAAAAGCCTATCCACATAAAATTAGAGTATCCACTTCTCAGTAAATTGAAGAAGAAAACCATCATAGTAAATTACGATGATAGTGAAAAAGAATCGATTGATGAAGAAAAATCTCATGAAATGTCAAATTTGGCACTTATGGCAATTGGAGATGAATTGGATGATGAACTTGATAAGGTAAGTGATCCTACCTATAATGAATTATATGATTCTTTTAAGGAATTACATAATGATTGGCTAATAATTAGTAAAAAAAACGTATGCCTTAAAAAAAACTACCAGAAATTTTAAATGAAAATGATGCACTACAGAAATATTGTGATTCATTGAATGAAAAGGATTTAGAATTAGATAATAAAACATTACATGATATGATTGCATTACTTAAAGAAAAATAATGTACTTCATTTAAGCATAAAAAATCACATGTTGATGAATTGATAAAAAAAATGAAGTTCAAAAGAAAAATAATAATGAGCTTAACGAAATTGTATTAAAATTTATGAGTGGTCAAAAAAATTTAGAAAAATTATTGAGCACTTAAAAATGTGTAGTTGATAAAAGAGGACTAAAGTACAAGCCTAACTTGAAACAAAAATACTATAAAAATTATTTTGTTAAAGCTACTTCTTCAAGTGATCCTAAGATTATTTATCATTATTGTAATGAAAATGGTCACATGAGTTATAGATACCATGTTAAGAGAAATACATACCATGGTGCCAAGTGTGTTTGGGTTCTAAAAGGAACAATTACTAACTTTCAAAGACTAAGAAGATTTGGGTACCTAAGACATGAAATTCTCTTTATAGGGTATGAAAAAAAAAGAATAAATGGTACTTGGACAGTAGTTGTTTAAGACACATGACAGGAAATTATTCATGATTTTCAAAGTTTACCAAGATTGATAATGGTGGACATGTATCCTTTAGAGATGACTAAAAGGAAAAATTATTGGTATTGGTAATATTAGTAAGGACTCCTCTACTCTTATTGAGAATGTGAGCTTGGTTGAAAATTTAAAACATAACTTGCTTAGCATCGGTCAATTGTGTGATAAAGGTTATAGAGTCATCTTTGATAAATCAAAATGTGTTGTTGCGAATACTTGTGATGATAAAATTTTGTTTGTTGTTAGTAAATGTATAAATGTGTATACAATTGACATAGATTATATATCTACTCATAATAAATACTTTTTTGCATTACATGAAGGTGGCTGGTTATGGCATAAAAGATTAGGTCATGCAAGCATGAACTTAATTTTAAAAATTTCAAAAAATAATTTAGTTAAAGGTCTTCCAAAAATCAGATTTTAAAAGAATAGAATTTGTAAAGTTTGTCAGTTTGGTAAACAAAATAAATCTTCTTTTAAAAACAAAAATCATATTTCTATTTTAAAACCTCTTCAATTAATTCACATGGATTTATATAGATCTTTTAGATATGCTAGTCTATGTGACAAATATTATGCATTTGTGATAATAGAGGGTTATTCTAGATTCATATGGTATTATTCTTAGCTAATAAGGATGATACCTTTAAGACGTTTAAAATCTTTTGTAAAAAGGTTCATAATGAAAAAAAGTTATTATATTACATGTATTAGAAGTGACCATGGTGGAGAATTTGAAAATTATGTGTTTGAGAAATTCTATAATAATTTTGACATTGAGTATCAATTTTCATCGCCTAGGAGTCTACAACAAAATGGAGTTGTTGAGAGAAAGAACAGGTCCATTCAAGAAATGGCTAGGACAATATTAAATGAAAATAGCTTACCAAAATATTTTTGGGCCGAAGCTGTCAACATCACATGTTATGTTTTAAATTATGTGTTAATTAAACCTAATCTAAATACAACTCTCTATGAGTTTTGAAAAGATAGAAAATCCAACATTAGTTATTCTAGAGTTTTTAGTTGCAAATGTTTTATTTTAAACACAAAAGAAAATCTTGAAAAATTTGATTCAAAATCTAATATTGGTATCTTTCTTGGTTATTCCAATCCAAGCAAAGCTTATAGAGTTTATAATAAAAAATCTTTAGTTGTGGAAATTAGAAAACCAGTCAATGCATTATAGCATGTTACATTTGAAAACGAAAGAATGAGTAAAACTTTGCAACTCTTCCTTTATGTCATAAAGATTTCATATTATATCAAATAAATATCAAAAGTACATTTTTAAATAGTTACATTAAGGAGGAAGTTTATGTTAAACAACCTGAACATATATACAACTTATCTAAAGTTGAAAAATAGTTTTTCAATAAATAAAGATGATGACATTCTCTTAGTACAAATTTATGTTGATGATATTATATTTGGATTTACTAATGATCTTATATAAGAATTTTCATCATAAAGTATTTTCTTAGTCTACAAATAAAGTAAAATGAGGAAGACATATTCATAAATCAAGCCAAGTATGTAAAAGATCTATTCAAAAGGTTTGGTTATAAAAATAGAACAGCAAAAAGCACCCCAATAGATACTACTATCAAGCTAGACAAAGATGAAAAAAGTAAGAAAGTTGACATCAAGACATATAGAGGCATGATCAGATCTTTATTCTATTTAACTACAAATAGGCTTGATATTATATTTACTGTATGCTTATGTGCTAGATTTCAATCATGTCCAAAAGAGTCACATTTGCTTATGGTCAAATATATTTTTCGATATTTGATTGGCACCATTAACCTTGGTCTTTGGCATCCTAAGGAAACACACATAGATTTAAAATATTTTTTAAATGTGGATTTTATTGGTTATAAAGTTGATCGGAAAAGCACTAGTGGAACATGTCATTTTTTAGGATATTCTTTAGTCTCTTGGTTTAGTAAGAAATAAAATTTAATTACACTTTCAACCACTAAAGCAAAATATATTACCGTCGGTAGTTGTTGTGAACAAGCTTTATGGATAAAACAAACACTTAAAGACTATGACATTATACTAGATCACATTTCTATTAAATGTGATAACATCAGTTCTATTAATTTATTAAAAAACCCCATTTAACATTCTAGAACTAAGCATATAAAAATTGGACATCATTTCTTAAGAGATCATGTGCAAAAAGAAGATGTTATAATTGAATTTGTATTTATTGAAAATCAGCTTACTGACATTTTCACAAAGCCTCTTAATAAGGAACAGTTCACCAAAATTAGGTATGAACTGGGAATGATACATATTGTACAATAACTTAGCCTTGTTTAATTTTGAGTTAACAAATTGTTGTTGTTATGATTATTTTATCTTTGTATGCTTTTATAAAATCATAGATTAAACTGGCTTTTAAGATATTCCTGACTAATAAAATGATCTTGAAATGGATTAAAGTTTGACCATCTATCAAAATAAATGTACAAAATTTTACGCTAAAATAAACGGCTAACCATTTTCTAAATAAACAGCTTACCATTTATACTCAAGAGACTATATTAACATGTGGAAACTATTGGCAAACTATTTTTTTCATGCAACGTTGATCCGATTAAGACTTGAAAATAAGTTATTTTTTTACCTTTCACTGTTAGCAATAATTAGCTAACTGTTTACTTATTTAGTTGTTACTGAACATTATTGGGTTGTTGATTTATTAAAATGATTCACTGTTTTCTCACAATATAAATATTTCCCAGTTTCTCTTCCTCACTATTCTTAAGCCTTCACTATTTTCTCCATACCCATGAAACCGAAGCTATCTCTCTAAAAAATTCATCATCTTTCTTGCAATTTCTCGCAAAATTACTTTGTTACAAAGATCTCTTGACCTTTTGGGATTATTTTTATCAAATCAAAACACTAAAATAACTCTTAAATCTAAAAATCCCAAATTGAGAACCTAGGAGCAGCCGATTGTTGTTTTAATTTTGACCAGATTTTTCATTATTTTTAGCTAAATTGAACATCAAAATCTCGTCTCATATCTTTTATTATCATTTCAATTGGTTCATTTTTTCTTTTTTTCAATTTAAAAAAAAATCCTCTGTTACCAAATGGCAGAATCTTTAAGACCTACCCAAAAATGAAAATCTATTCCTACTCAGAGTCCTATCAATCCAAGGAACAAGATAGACTTAAAAAAGCTTCATCTTTCTACTATTCCTATAGCCAAATGATTCCAACCACGTTTTATGAGTCGAAAGTTAATTGAATCCTACTTTATGGATTTGGATGATTTTGCAAATTTAGTTGTTTGTGGGAAATTTGTGAAAGAAATGTTGTTGCTTTGGGTTTCTGCATTAGAATTAGAAGAAAAAATTTATCTCAGTCTAGTTCGAGTATTTTACTCTAACATGAAAATTTCTACAACTAGGCTAGATAGAATTGTTACTTCTGTTAGGGGAGTACCAATTGAATCTGATTGTGGTGAATTGAATGATATTTTGGGAACTCTTAACTCAGGCCTTGAGTTTTATACCTCTAGAAAAGAACTTTCATTTTCTGATTTTGATCATACGCATGTTGTTAGAAATATTTATAGGTGTCGAAATTTGACTGATGATGTGTGTACTTTTCCTTTCTACTCCTAACTCTTACCTTTATAAATTAAGATTCTTCATTCCATTTTATAGAACATTATTACTCCTAGAATGGGGAACTCGATGAAGTAACTAGAATAGATGTTGTCTTGTTAGATAGTTTACTAAAAGAGCGTTCTATTAATTTTGGGTATATCATTGTGTGATATATGCTAAGTACCCCTGCTGTTAATCATAGATTACTTCCCTATGGTAGCATTATTACCAAGATTTTGTGCCATTTTTTAATCCTTACCAGAGAATTAATATATGATGAGATAAAGAAAATCGATAAAGAGGCCATAACTAGTATCAATTTTTCTTAGAAACATGGGATGTGGGTTAAAATATCTATTTTTAAGAACCGTGACACCTTAATAGCTCCAGAAGACGATCATATACTGAACAATGTCTATCCTCTAGATAAGTTACCCAATTTTAGACTAGGTGCCAAATCTCCACCTCCTCGTCATGGTTCTGCCTCACAACCTCAGGTTGATTATGATTTTGAGGACTATGAGTGGGATCTTGACCTGCCTCTTACTCCAGATCATCCTCTACTTCAAATGAGACTCTGCAGCATCTTGTTAGTGATGTTCAGAGTATTGTTGAGTAACAATAGTAGCTTCAGTCTTAGTTTATGGCATTTCAGCTTTAACAGTAGCAAATTATTGATCAGCAGCATGAGCTCATCAATAGTCAACGACGTATTCTTGCTTTTCTTGACTCGCATCCTGGTGGTTCCTCGTCTCGACCTCCATCCTAGATTTTCTCTTTATCTTTTCACGTATACATTTGTTTTTGGATCTTGTTATGACCCATTTTGAGAGGATATTGTTTAGTTTCCATGGTGCTGATTCATAATTGATGAAAATTTCTTTTGGTACTATTTCATTGCATAATCACTTTATGTTGATTATGTTGGGTTATTAGTTGATTTTGGATTAAATGTTGAATTGAATGTTGGATTAAATATTGGCATTGATTTGGTTTTAGATTGAAGTTTGCAAAATATCTATTTTAGAAGTGTATTTACCTCTTTCTGTGTTTAAGGATATACTCATATTTCAAAGGAAAGTCTGTCAAAATTTTTCAAAAGTGCTAATATATGAGCTCAACTTTGTAATTTCTTTTTGATGATGAAGGGGGATAAAGTAAAACTAAAGTAAAATTGATTAAGACCATAAACTTAACGAGAGCATATATTTAAGGGGAGTAAATTTCGCTTAAAAGTTTGTCATCATAAAAATATAGCAGATTATTAACATGTATATGTTTATATTTTTTATTTTGATGATAACAAACTTGATATGTTGTTTTGATTAAATTGTTGAAAGTTTTCTTTAATAATTCTGTTTATAAAATTAGTATAAACAAGTTCATGATTTTTGGATAAACTTTATTTGTCAAATCGAAAAATTATTTTATCAAAAGAGATGCAAAATTTCTAATCTAGACATTAATGGTAAATTATTTATCTAGAAAATGGTTAATCGATAAAAATAGTATCTTTGTTCTTCAAAAATAGTTTTAGTTTTTTTAAATAAACAGATAACCGATTATTTTAAACGGCTAATGGATAAGCTTCAGAAAGGAATTAATATTTTACCCTTAAAATCATTTGGCAACAATAGATCAGATCACTTTGTTTGTAGAAAATAGTTATCCGATTATTATTAAATGGATAACTGATAATATTCAGAAAGTGATTAATTTTTTAACCTTAAATTGTTTAACATTAATAGAAGCTCAAGTTATTTTGTAGGAAGAAAAAAATTAATTGATAATTTGAAAATGGTAAACCGATAAGTTCAAGAATTAAATCATATTCTACTCTTGAATCGATTAAAATAAATGGTAGAGCCAAAATTACAACACAAAATTCTAGAAGTTAATGGCAAACTGATAACTTTAAATAGTGAACCATTTATTTTAAATTTCAGCTCAACGATCATTTGAATTAGTCAAAATGATAAACCAATAGTAGTTAATGGTGAACTGATTATTTCTAGAAAAGTCAATAATGGTTAGTTTTTAAATCCAACTATAAATTAGCTCATTCAAATTCAAGCAACAGATGATCCAACATTGAATATTGAGCTTTCTACTAAAAGCACAATCTACAATGAGCTTTAAATCTTCTCTCATTTCAATCATTCACACATTGAGCTTTGTATTTGTTGTCATCTATATTACGTTGAAAGAAATTATTTTTGTAAACTTTATTTTTGAGTAATCGTAAGTGTTGGGATACACTTGGAGAGAGAGATTAGCTATAATCTCAAATTGCAAAGGTCCATTGGCACCTTAGAAGTTAAGTGTAATTTCTTAGAGCCTATGATACTTGAATAGTGGAATTCTTAAGCCTAGTGTGCTTGGTAGCGTAGACGTAGGCAAAGTTGACCGAACCACGTAAAAATCTTCAATTTGTTTCTCTCTTTCTCTATCTTTTATTTTTTTGTATTTAAGCTTATTTATTTCATATTTGATTGTCTTGTTTAATTTGAGTTTAGTTCAAATTTGCTTAAATTTTGTTTTAAATACCCCATTCACTCTCTCTCTTAGGTTGCTTAAATTGTATTTCACTAAGGTTAGTCATGAATCTCTATTATTTCTACAAAGAATTCAGTGAGATATATATAGGCCAATCTATCCACATAATAGACTATTTCGTTACTTTATGGTTTGAATAATACATTTATGTGGTAGTCATATGTTTGCTCGTTACATACATGCAATATTGCATTTGCATGATTGATTGCATTATTTTATAATGCTAATATCTTGAATCCTTGTCAGGTGATCTTTTCACCTTACATTTTGTGTATTGTCAATTTGATCAGATAATTTTTTCATCATTGGGGAATGGAAAGCCTCTTAGACCAAGGCATGAATTGTCTCCGCAAGATTTTCCACTGTGTCCTAGTTAGACTATCATATTATTCAATGTAAAATGAAGTACGAAAGATAATATTTTTACAGCAAATTATAGACTAAATGCCAAATATAGATTTAGCAAACGTAACCAAGTTACATATTCTAGCTGCTAATACACTAACTCAGATAATGTTTCTATCAAATATAAGAGGCTAATGAATTTATCTATTACATGTTAGAAACATGACAAATTAGTTAGTCCTAAAGATAATGCTCCCCACAAAAGAAGAATGAAAAATTAAGACCTTGTTGAAAATAAAGCTTAAGCTATGAATTTACCTATATTATTTGCACTCAGTTCTGTCTAACCGAATGATCCCAAAAGAGATATAAGTGCCTGAAGTGGCAGTAACTCCCGAGGAAGCAAATCCAAAAATGATGTGATTTTTATTATCTATACTCAGGCTAATATGTTTAAATGAACTTGGTCCTTGATGAGAGCAAATACCTTGAAAGATCTCTTGAAGAAGTACATGTCCAAGATAAGTCATAAGCTCTTGAAGTGGCTGGATATAAAGAAATGTCTATAAATTTTACAAATACAAATGTGTAAAATCACAAAGAAATTATTATCAATAATATATTTACATTTACAATAGCTACTAACATTATAGATAATCATGATTAGCAAACCATTTATAAATATTAAAAAAAAGGCATGATTAGCCTCAATGAATAATAGTAATTCCAACAAAATTGACTTTTTTAGTTAAACGTGAAATTTTTAGACTTGTAGTCTAGACACTTGATAATGTCAAACCCATTGGATACAAGTGAGTATTTGTGAGAAAATGTAAAAAAATGAGTACGAGAAACTATTACAATATTTCTTTATAATTTAGATATATCCCTAAAGGATCTAAAGAGAGTATTATAGATATATATCCCTGAAGAATGTAAGGAGAACATATGAAAAGATAATATAATATACAAAGAAAAGTATTGAATAAAATCAAAGGAGAAATCAATGAGCTACTTCAATTAGTACCTTTGTCTTTTGCTTAAATATGTTTCCATACTCTTTATTTGTTCTATCAATATAAATCAAGCATACGTAACTAGTTGCATAAGGTCTCCATTAATTATGAGAATAGATATTCTCTAATGATAGATACTATTACGTCCTTTTTAATTAATTTAACAATAGTAGAAAAACTTAGCATACGTATTATAGACGCAGTGACTGCATTTCTGTGTGGTTCACTTGACATTAATATTTATATGAAAATTACATTAGATAAATGTATATTGCACTCATTTTCCTTCATATGAAAATTACATTAGATAAATGTATATTGCACTCATTTTCCTTTCACCAGGTTTTGACCCACTGGGTTTTACTAGTGAATAATGAAGTTTAACAAAACAGTATTAAGCAAATCAAATAATACCTTTACGTTATATGTAAAGGTAGGTGAATTCAAAGAGGAATGTTGTAAATATAGTGGATTCACCACTTTATAAAATTACCATAATGTGCACCCCACTTATGTATATGTACAAATACAAATATAGATATATTGCAGTACTCAAAAAAAATTAATAAGAATGAAAAAGGAGAAGCCTGAAGCTCCTCTCTTTTCTTTACTAAATTCTCTCCATATATATTATTCATTTATCTTATAACACTAAGGAATTTGTTACGACTCCTTCTCTTTCTTTTTCAAAATGAAAAAATGGTGTGGAAAACTTTTTAGTTAATTTTTTGTTGAACGGTTCTAATTATAATTATAATTATATTTTCAATTTATAATTTCAGTTGCAATTTTTATCTCAATTACATTTAAAATTAAAATTAGAACTGCAACTACAATAACTTCACCAATAATTCCAATTCCAATTTTGTATTATTAATTCCAAGTTCAATTAAAACAACAGTCACAACTTTAATTTCAATTGTCATTCCAATTACAATACAATTATAATTAATTATAGTTATAATTATAAGTTTATAATTATAACTACAATTACAATTACAATTCTAATTACAATAGTGCATACAATATTAATTGAAATCTCAATTTCATCAATGGTCACAATTGTTATTATAATAATATTTAATAACAATTACAATAACGAAATTGTATTTGTAACAATAATAAGAATAGCAATTGTAATCATAAGTTCCTTACAATTATAATTATATTCTTAATTGCAACTAAAGTTACAAACATAGTTGCAATTGTGTATTGTACAACAACAATTACAACAGCTGTAACGTAACAAACACAATTAAAACTTCTATTACACTGACAATTTACAATTGTAAATGAATTATAATTACATTTTCAATTCCAACTTCTCAATTACAAGTTCAATGACAATTCTAATTATGTCAGCGTTACAATTTAGTTTGATGGCAATTACAACCATTGACTAATTTCAATGTCAATTACAATTGTATTAAAATAATAATTAAAATTCCTATTACAATTACAGATTTGTTATGATACTATATGAATTTTACATAATGAGATTATAATAATTTTACATAATGCGAATATAACTCTTTTTTTTAATTAAAAAATTTAACAAATTTGTTAACAGGATACAATATTTTTAAGGATTTATATCTTTTATTAATACAAATATTTTATACCGTTAAGGAAGCCTGATTGTGCTACACAATGCTTCATTTTGGCACATTGCACAAACCCAATGGGACCTCGGGTTTGTGTAATGCACCAACTTTTATCTAATTGAGGTATTAAATATATTTTAATTTATATTATAATAAATAAACTATAGAAATAAATTATATTATAATATTATTTTATTTAATAATATTATATTATTATAAGATACAAATAAAAATGCCATATTATTATTTTTATAAATAGTAATTAATATAACATAATTATTTCATTTAATTAATAATAAATTAATTAATATTAATACAAAATTAATACAATAAAATATAATGTAAAAATATTATTATAATATAGTATTAATATAATATAATATAATATCATCTAATATAATATAATGTACTTGTATAATATAATATAATATAATATAATATAATACAAAACAATATAATAAAAATACAAATACAATACAATACATGGATGCACCTTTAGCGACCTTACGAAGGAGAGTAAAAAATTTGAAGTACAGAAACAAATGTTGTGATTTCAACCAGAATAACCGGCTACTTTACAATCATTGTTGCACACAAGAAACGATTGCGTTGGCTGCATGTCATGTCAAAATGAAGTATGCTTACGCCTGATGCATGGTAGGCAGACCTGTTCAAAATTGTTTTGGCCTCAATTGGCGTCGATGGATAAAGGAGTAAAGGCATTTCAGTCAAACATAAAGAGTGTCAAAGTACAATAAAAATACAAAAAAATAATTTCAAGTAATGCGTGCCAGAATAGCATGTCTTTTATTTACTCGGTCTCACGCTTTCTCACTCAGAACCAATGTTAAAACCGAACCAACCATATGAACTTTTGTATTATTTGTATATATTATATTCTTTTCTTTATTAAAAAATATAAAATTATGAAACCACATGTTCAATTCAATCATCCCTCCATGTCCATGTGTGTTCTCTTTCCTTTTATATATACATATGCACACACACATGCGCATATATATATATATATATATATATATATATATAATCTCCGACTCTTCAAAGTCCAAATCCACCTATCCTAACTCGAGTAAAATCAAAAGAAATCAAAACCAAAAGAGAAATAACCTGAGGATGAAGCTTTTAAAACTTAAGATGCATCCATGGTGGTTTCATTTTCTCGGAAACCATATTGCCTGCCTGCAACTTCAGCAGAGTCGTCATCACGAGGTAGCTCCAGCTGATCAGCCTAAAAGAGTCGGAACAATCAAGATTGTAAACTCAGATGGCCATGTCAAGATCTACGAGAGGCCAATTCATGTCTCAGAGTTGATGATGGAGTTTCCAAAGCATTTGGTATGCCGTTCGGATTCATTTTACATAGGCCAGAAAATCCCAACTCTTTCTGAAAATGAAAAGCTTCAGCTTGGACAAAACTACTTTCTTCTACCAAACCAATTTTTCCAAACGGTGTTTTCATTTGTGACCATCGCCTCTTTAGCCTCAAGAAACGCGTTTCTTAAGAAGGCAGCCTCTTGCCGCCAGCCTTTCGATATTCAGAAAAGCGCATCTGGGTGTTCCAGAATACGCGTTTCAGACGAGTTTATATCCCAACTAATAGAGCAAGGAAGCTGCAGTAACAAATCAAGAGGTGATGACGATGTTACCAGTTTAACAAAAGTATGCAGCACGGCGCAGCTACATAAGGATTACACGCAGCTTGTTGGCTTACGGAGGTGGAAACCAAAGCTGGAGACCATTAAAGAGAAAGAGAAAAACAAGAAGAGATTTCCTTCATTTGTGATGAAGAGGAGGAGTAAATTGTGTCATCAGAAGAATCAGAAATCAACAACACCGGATCATTTCGTTTGTGTAACTTCTGCCAAATCTTCATCAAAATCGTCCAATATCAAGATTAAATCACCAAGAAAATGATCGATTAGTTGATTTGATAGTTCTTAATATGGCCTAGCTAATTCGCTTTGTAGAATTGTTTATAGATGCATACAAATTAAATCAAGTCAGATACACAAAATCAAATTTTGATCTCAAATCTTTTCTTTCTCTAGCTAGCTATACTTGTTTGAGTAAACTTTAATTTAATTGAGTTATTATCGGTTAGAACAAATAATATTATATTACTCATTTCCTAATTTCTTAGTTTTGCCCAGCGTGGATTCCCTGATCTCCAAAATAGAATACGACCAAAGATTGCGGCAGCCAACCCGGTCCTGCTATTTGCAGCTGCCGTTCGGTTGTTGTGCAGGAATGAATTGGAAAGGACTTACTGGATTTTTTTGGGATAATATTTATTCTATCTTTTGTTTGGGGTAATATATAATTAATTCGATGGATTATAAATTTAATTTTTTAAAAGTATAAAGTTAATATAAAAAAGTAAAATAACAATTAATGTATTTGTTTAACGTAAACTTAATTATATTAAGCTCAAATAACAATTAATTAAATATTTAAATATAAACAAATTAATTAAATAGTTAGATAATAAGTAATTTTAATCATTAATATTTAACTATTTTTTATTGATAATATTATGCATTTTTACCCTATTAAAAAAATTATTAATTATTGACTAAAACATAATATCAAAGTTAAGATTTTTATTTATAGAAATATTTTATGTATTATTTGCATTAGATAATATTCAAAACATAACTACATTACAATCAAAATATTTATTTCTAAATTAAGTACTTATAAAAATATTTTTTATTTTTCCTTAGGTATTTAAATAGTTTCAATTTTCCTGCTAAGTTTTTTCTATTGTGAATCATATCATTTAAAATTTTAATTTAACAATTAAATAATTTAATCTATAGTAGAAATAATTTACTAGTTACATAATTATAATTTAGTTACTTCAGATATCTGATCCTGTGGTATGGAATAAGTTAAAGCCTTATTTGGGTGCTAATAGTGAGTGGCAGGTCAGATCCACTACAGTTAAATCCCTCATTTGTCATATTTTAACATAAAAATTGGATTAAAAACTGCACAATCCCTTGACTGAACTGTCTCTAAACACACTTTTGATAACATAGTTGTTGGTTACATGTCGGAAATATTTCATAACGCATATTATGTGAATTCTAGGTGGTATCTTGCAACGGTGGTAACATTGTCTCGTCTGAATCAGTAGCGTATAATTACAACGAAACGAAATGCTATCAATTTCAGAGAATATGAACAATATTTATGTTATAGCACAAAACAGTCTGGGTCCAAGTAGAAAGCGTAGGAGAAAATCGACGGAATGGTACAAAAAAATTATCAAATTGTTAATAATAAATTGTAATTGTTCAAAGATAAGATTTTATAGATTGAACATCAATTCATATTCGATCATTGATTAAAAGAGTAACTTGCTGTCTAGTAGACCTTTGATTTAATTTCGAATTAAATTTAAAGTGTAACTACAGACTCATTATCATATATTAAATTATAAATTTAATTTCATATTAAAGTCTGAATTTGATTGACCATTATAATTTGAAAATAAATTCTGAATTTAATTGGCAATTCATAATAATAAATTTTGGAACTAGTTGTATAATTAATTCTGAATTTAACTAGCCATATCCTTTTAATTCCTACTCTTATTCGATGTAATAAATCAGTGTATTTTGAGCATCAATTTTTCATTCATCCAAAATAATTTTGGGTTACAAATTCATTATTTTGTAGCATTCACGAAAGAAATTATAACTCATTTTTGACCTTTCACTTACACAAAATAAATACACTTAAAATTATTCTTTAAAATAGCAACTCACTATGTTATTGTCCAACTGAAAGCTCAAGCTGGTAACTGGAAGTACTTAATGGCCTGAACATCATCATCATTCATATTTATGTACGAAAAATAGCATAACATTGAAGCATAATTTTGAGTGGAATGTTCTTTGTAAAAGTTAAAAGGGAAAAAATTGATTGAAATCACCTTCATGATTCCTCTGAAATGATATATTTATAAACTCAAATAATGATATATAAAATGAATGAGAAATTGACAATACAATCACAGTAATTCACTACACTGAAGAAGAATATGAGTTACAAAAGATCTTAACTGCTACTTAAATTTGGAGTTAGTTATGCAATTAATTTCATAATTTATTAATTGAAATTTCTAATTAAATTCAGAAGTTATTTTCATATTATAACGGTGAATTAAGTTTGAATTTTAATATAAAGTTAAATCCATAATTTATCATGTGATTAATATGGCTGCGATTACACTTTGAATTTAGTTTGAGGATTAAACCAAAGGTTTAACGGACAATGGTTACACATTCAGTTGGATATTAAAAGTACCGTTTACAAAATTTAAGCAATCAAACTTTTGGACTAAACGCCCCTCCCAGAATTCTGTAAATTAGCATTCTTCTTCATTTCAATTAAAGCAAGTGACAAGGAATGAGATAAGAGACGAAAATAAGAGACGAAAATATCTTAAATAAGGATACGTAAATAGGAATGAAAAATCCTTAGTTCTTTATTTATCGAATATTTAATTTTTATGGAGTTGAGACACAATGGAGGTTTGTTGCAGAATGACCTGGTGCGCACTAAAGCTATTTGTCACCATTATATCCTAAAAGGTAGATGTTGTTCCAATTCTAAAACACCTTATAATGGAAGGTGAATTTGTTTTAAGAAGACTTTGGTATCACATAGGCATCGATTCACATCCTATTCTCATGTTATTTTTTATGTCGTTATCTCATTACTATAATCATTGTTTTCAACCGTAATCTTTATTATATGTGAAGTCCTGGTTTATAATTCTAAAATTTGTTATTCCTGTTCCATTATTTCCCATACAATTTATCCGATATCTTGTAATTAATTAAGTTGACGAATGTTCCCATTTATGGCTGTCATTTGTCAGAGAATTACAGCCGGTTTGTGTTCACGTGTAGTAGAAGAATTGGCCATATCCCTCTAGAAGAAGAGCATGTGATGAGAGGTTGATTTTTCTGGTCTTTGGATTAAATTCTACAACTCAATTTTTCTGGTCTTTGGGTTGGCAGCTTTTGAGCCGTTGTTGGTCGTCGGAGAAAAAGCTGCCAACTTGACAAAACACGACAAACTAACAGTCAAAATAAGTCAGTATTCATATAATTTGCACTACCAAACACCTTATAGAATTTTATAATTCTTCAAAAATAAATTAGCCAACTTGGTACTTTTGTGGACTGCAGTGCGCGCCTCTGCCTGCGTCGAATGCTTATCCTATCCAACGTGCGCGTCGACTCACGCACACTGTGTGTGTAAAATATGTGGAGCTGCGGCACAAATTTAAATTTGGAAATTGGAATTTAGTCTCACCAACAACAAATTGGTCTAAAGTAACAGTCCTCCTGCACGAATTCTTTTTCTTTTGTTTAATATTTCCATGTTCTAGCTAGAACCCCGTGAATCTTAATGTTTCCTAGTTTCAAAATTAATTAGATCTACCTCAATTATATGTTACAATTGCAGGCTGCGCTATAACATGCATTATACCATGAGTTAAACTATTGGGACCTCTGCTAAATCCTCTTAAAATTCCTTTTTCAATTATACCCTAGTTAATATAAAAAAAAATCCTTTTTTTTAGATGAACAATATTTTCATTAGTAAGTAAATGATGAAATCCCTCTTTTTTCTCACTTCGTTATTTAAGATCAACTCTTGGTTTTGAGTCATCTTCTAAAACTTAATCCAGATCCACACTAATGATTATTAATTATAATCATCTACAAAATATTATGTGAGCAATAAAATTCAATAGTATATCAAACCAATTCTTAGTTATGCACTTCAAATAAAACTCTTAATTTTTTTGCCTCTTTATCTATAGGGCATCAATATAAAATGACACAAAAAAAATTACTAATTTATTAAAAAAATATCATCCTGCAACTTCCACAAAAAAAAAGAGAGAATAAACCAAAAGCAAAAAAGAAATTTGAAGGAACAAAAGAGAGAAAAGAAGACACTATTCTAATTAATTAAAAACAAAAGACTGAATGTATTAAACATTGAGAGAGAGAAATATCATTTATTAAACATTTTTTGTAAAAATCAACCGTAAAAATTGAATTACAAGGGGACAGAGCAATTGTTCTAAGATAATAGTTGTGTTAGTAGAATACAAAATTTTAAATTTTTTTAATGGCACATCTTCAGGACAAGTTTTTTCAAAGCTTTCGAGGGGTGTTAATTACACAATTCTATTCGTAGTTGTCGCTAAATATAATTTTACTCGAATAGGAGCTTTAGAAATTGATTAAGGGAGCCAATAGTCCTACTCTTATAACATTATATCTATTTAATTGTGACCCAGGCTTACATATGTGTTAGGTTGAATAAAATAACGATATAAATCCTATGTAATGTTTATTTTTTAATGGAATTTAATTTAATGGAAAGTGAATCATAATAGAAATAGAAATATTGATTCTTTCCGCTGCATTAATTAGGTTAGCACTCAAAAGTTCTATGCTTAAGTCTAAGGACATCAATTTAAAAAGCACTTTAATATGTGGCTGGTCAAATTGAAGTGTGACATTGGCCAAACTTATTGATTAATATTCTATTTAAGCTTGAATACAGATTTTCCTTATTGAAAGACACACAAAAATAAGGCAAACTCAATCTTATCTTCAGAAAGATCGGATTCAAGAATATTAGTTAAACATCATTAATAAACTTTATCAATGCAGTGGCATAAGACAGTTATTCAACTATTAAACTAGAAAGTATTTAGTAGGGATAGACAACCGTTTTGGTCAGTTTCGAATCGAATTGAACCGCTGATCTTTTACAAGTAAAAATTCGGATAAAACTAAATTAAATTAATTCAGATTTCCAATTTGATTCATTTTTTTTATTTATAAACTGTAATTTTTTTGTATTTTCTATTTTTTTAACTCTCAATTTTTTCTAAAATAAGCCAATCAATTTTTTATTTTAAAAACCAAATCAAATTTTTTTCATGGTAGTGGTTTTTTGCCTACCCTAATTTTAAAGGTATTCAGAATTTAATTTGATTCACAAAAATTTGATTTACAAAAATCTAATTTTTTAATTAGTGGATTGTATTGGATTGAAATTTAAAAATCTATTGTCTGTAGATTAGATATGAATTTACTTCTGTAAATCTATAGAAATATGCAAATGCAAAGAAATTAAAGTATTTAAATTAACATCATATTATATTTTATCCGATAATAATATAAAATAAAAGTAATTAAATAATTAAATGATTAATAAACAAATTTAGTTTCCTAAATAGTAAAAATTTCAAAGTTAAAATTTATATTATTATTCTACTTTTTAAATTTGACATTTTTTTTTCTTTTGTTTTATATGTATAGAGATTGTGGGAGTTGACAAGATTATATTTCATCAAGCTTGATAGCATTTGATAGGATAGTAAGTAAGGGTAAATCTTTATCAATAATATTTGTTAAATAAAATATTTTTATTTGTTATCTATTTCAATTATATCTATTTTGTTTAGGTTAAAATATGAAATACAAATTGAAAGTGCACGTTTTGATAGATCATCCAATCTCTCAAGTTTGAATTTTTTAATAGATTGAAATTCATAATTTTAGTCAATTTCATGTATTAATCTAAATAAATGAGATTTTTTCTTTCCTTTTGATATGTTATATTTTAAAATTTTGAATGTACTATTCTACAATTATTTAAATAATTTATTTATTTAAATCTTATTAATTTTGAATTTGAATGGTAGTAACATTATTTTTCTATTAGATTTTTTATTTAATTAGTTCACAAATTTGACAAAACTAAAAACTTTTAATTCATAAAATAGTAGATTAGATATAAATTGGGTCAAATTTATATCCAATCTGCATGCATATAGATTAAATTTGAATTGAATTTCACCAATTCATGAATTTGATTGGATTAAAAAATTTATAATTTGTAAAATCGTAAATTAGATATTAATTGATGTCCAACTCTTAAAATCTGATCCACAAATACCCTTACCTAATATTCAATGCTTCGAGTATAAAGGATTTTGTTTAGATATAGTACAATTGTGCAACTATTGTAGCAATTATTGTACCACTTGGGTTTTAAGGTTTCAAATTAAATTTCACAAACTAATGTTACATTTTAGATTCTGAAATTTCACGTTAAGTTTATTAGTTTGGAATTAATTTCTGCTCAGGCGACCACGTAGAACACAATTATTATGAACTAAAACAAAACCCTCATGGTATTTTTGCTTACAATTTATAGAAATAGAGATTTTAGAATCAAAATAAATGATGCATTTATTTATAAATTTAAATTTAGAATCAGATAGAAATCAGCATGGGATCCAAAATTTAGAGGATTATTATTAGAGTTTCGATTTCCAAAAGGAGGTTGGGAATTTGAACTCCATTCTCAAGTTTGACATTTCTACCCCACTAAATTTCATAATTTTTGTTTTATCTTCGATTCAAAAATTAAAAAGAAAACAGATCTAGTTCTCGACGCTGTTGATTCTACTACTTTATCCTTACTATTGCACATCGTTGATTTTGTTACTATCTGTCAATGTCACTTTTGTGCTACTGGTCATTTCTGTTGTTGTTGATGCTGGTTGTTGTTGCCGGGGTGTTGCCAGTTGTGCTATCAATGCCACCAACGCTCATTACCAGCATATCTTTTGTGATTGTTATTATTATCGTCGTCGTTGTCATTATTGTTAGGATAAATTTCAAATTATCATCTCATGAATTGTTTGTCTCAATTCACTCCCTTACTTTTAGACCTGAAATTACTGTTATATTTGGTCAAATAGTAAAAACTAGCAAAACGGGTTTGGATTCATCATCATGACCAGTAGCAAAAGCAAACCCTTTAGCTAGCTCAGCTGAGAACTCATCAGCTATCAAATTATATATGTTACCAAAGAAAAGTAAAAAATATTTTAAACGCAGTGGTATTATTACTTCAGTCAACATAAATCAATACTTCATTTGTTGGTGAAAAATCATAATTTTTCTCATAAAAAATATTTTTAGGACCGATCTCATATAATATATAAGAAATTCGTAATCTAGAAAATTATACTTTGATAATCTGAGAAGATGAACAACATCAAGCAATAAATCCACCACTCAACGATCTTCCAGGCTATAACTCAAGTTTGATCTGCACTGAACGTGTGGGCGTTCGTTTCACCACTCCTAAAAATTCCTGGCTTCTTTTCTTCAGTGTTTTTCTCAAAAGCCGTCTCTATTTTTTTTAAGAGAAAAGAATACTTATATATAATATTACCCTAGTTAAAAACTCTAATTGTGTTATCCTTATTATATAATAATTTAAAATATTAAATATATCATATTTAATATTTTTCCTCTCCACATACATAAAAGTGGAGATAAAGTGTAACAACTTTGGGGCCCACCTTGTAAAATATCACAAGGCCGCATTTACACTTAAATATAATACATATGGCCTTAACAAATATTATATTTAGGTTTATCACCTAATATGCCAGTTTTATTATTTTTGAGTCCAGTAGTGGTGTAGTCAATTAAATGAGTTAACCCGTGGATCATTTGGGAACATACAATAGTGGCTACAATAATTAAGTCTATAATTAAACTAGCTTAATTACTTAATTCCAATTCTATTCCACTATAAGATTAGAACTGACCTCCATAATTGTATGCTCGAATAACAATTCGTCCCAATCCATATTGATCTCGTTACTGCACAATCCTTTGCACCACATCGTTAATTAAATTGATATCTCAACTGTCCAATCAATTTAATAACATCTTATTCCTTGATACTTACTGGTTTTCTCTAATGATCATTTTCAACATATTAAATATGTCAACACACTTTGGCCAGAGATTTCTATGATCAAGTACCGAAAACCTATCAAGAGATGTGTTGTACAAATTCCATATTGTTAATCTATAACTTCAATACTTATAATTGCTCCCACCAAGATACCGAGTAATCTTGACTACAAGTATGTGTTGTGCCCTTTGGTAACTCAAATGGAATGACGACTACAATCATGAAATTATAATTAACTTAAGATTAAAATTACAGTAAAATCAATGCGTATGAGATTTAATAAGTTTGACAGTTATTATAAAGTTAATTAAATCTCATATGCGATTCTGTACAATGTAGTCGTACTACATCAATAAATTCATACATGATTAAGACAAATTATTCAATAAATTTATTACAGTTTATACCTAAATAAAGTGCCCAACTTTATTTATCAACTGCGAACTCAATTTATTAAATCATAAGATAACTTGTATTTATGTCTTCTGTGAATCCACATAGTGATCACATAAATACATATAATATGATTAAATGGACTTTAATAAAAAATTAATGCAAATAAGATATTTGAATAAAATATCTCAATTATTTTATTAATCAGAAAAAAATTATTACAATTAAATAAACCAATATGCTTTTAAAGAGCATATTTTCCCAACAATCTCCCACTAGCTCTTAAAGCATATTTGAGATCACACGCATGCCCATGGATTCTAAGTGCAAGTTAAAGAGTTTCCCAGGTATGGCCTTTGTGAAAGGATCTGCCAAGTTTTGCTGTAATGCAATCTAAGTAACCTCCACATCACCTCTCTGCACTATATCCTTTATAAGATGATACTTCCTCTCAATATGTTTTTGTTTCTTGTGATTCCTTGGTTCTTTAGATTGAACTACTGCACCACTATTATCACAAAATAGTTTAATGGGTGTAGTTATAGCTGGAACTATCTCAAGATCTTGTAGAAACTTGCGGAGCCATACATCTTATTTTGCAGCTTTAGATGTAGCTACATATTCAACTTCAGTTGTGGAGTCTGCGATACAAGATTGTTTGACACTCCTCCAACTAATAGGTCCACTTCCTAATGTAAACACATAGTCGGAAGTAGATTTTCTGGAATCTCTATCTGACATAAAATCAGAATCAGTATAACCCACTAGAATAAGTTCATCACCAGAATACACAAACATATAATTTTTAGTTCTTTTCAGATACTTCATTATATGCTTGACCGCAGTCCAGTGTTCAAGTCCAGGATTAGATTGATATCTGCTAACCATCACTACTGCAAAACAGATGTCTGGCCTAGTGCAAAGCATGGCATACATAAGACTTCCTACAGCTTCTGCATAAGGAACTCGTCTCATTTTCTCTATCTCTTTAGATGTTTTGGGTGATTGATCTTTAGAGAATGCAATTCCATGTCTGAATGGTAATAAACCAGTCTTGGAATTTTCCATGCTAAATTTAGCCAATATCTTGTCGATATAGACTGCTTGAGATAAGGCCAATATCTAATATTCCATGATCGAGATGCTTGCTTCAATCCGTAAATAGATCTCTGCAACTTACATACAATGTGTTCTTGGCCTTTTTTCAAAATTCAACATCTCTATCTATTAGAGCTTTGTTGTAACTAGTGGGATCTTGTATATATTCATCTGAGATAGCCTTATAGGTTTCTCTCAGTAACATATATCTCGCATGTAACCTAGTTACCCTCCCACTGCGACGAGGTTCTAAAAGAGATTGTTGTTTAGGGATAATCCTGTGTTGATCGTCTGGTTGTTGCTGTTCTTCTTATTCTATAATAGGTGTAGAAAGTGGAGCATCAACCTGATCAGCTGACAGTTCTTTAAGTATTACCTTACTCTTAGGTTTGAAGTTATTCATATAGTTTTCCTCGAGGAAAGTGAAATGTGTGCTCACAATCACTTTTCTATCTTGAGGACTATAAAATAAACCTCCCCTTGTCCCTTTAGGATACCCCACAAACATACAAACCTCAGAATGTGAATCCATTTTGTCTGCCTTTGGTTTCAGCACATGTGCTGGTGATCCCTAAATACAGATATGTCGCAAACTTGGTTTGCAACTTGACTATAATTCTATTGGAGTTTTAGGCACTGACTTAGATAGAACTAAATTCAAGAGGTAAACTGCAGTTTCTAGTGCTAGTCCCCAAAAAGAGATTGGTAATGACGAATAGTTAAGCATTGATCTTACCATATCCAAAAGAGTTCTATTTCTTCTTTCAGCTACCCCATTTTGTTGTGGTGTGCCTGGGACAGTTAACTGAGAAATAATCCCATTTTCAACCAGATACTCTTTGAAATCTCCAGAGAGAAATTCACCACCTCGATCAGATCGAAGTTTCTTTATTCTCTTATCTAATTGCTTTTCTGTCTCAGCCTTATACTCTTTGAATTTCTCAAGAGCTTCAGACTTATGACGCATTAGATAAATATAACCGTATCTTGAGTAATCATCAGTGAAAGTGATGAAATACTCATAACCTCCTCTTACTTGTACATTGATTGGTCCACATACATCAGTATGTACCAATTCAAGTGGTATTGTTGCACATACTCCTTTGGTCGAGAATGGCCTTTTGGTCATTTTATCTTCTAAACAGGATTCACAGAGTAGTAACGATTCATTTTCCAATGGACCCAAGAGCCCATCTTTAATCATTCTCTGTATCCTATTTTGGTTTATGTGACCCAAGCGCAAATGCAGAGGTAACATTGGTTGGAAGAAATATTTCTTTTCTTAGATATATGTATATGCTCATTGTTATTGATTACTGTGTCATGCATAAAATGGATCATAGAACTTATATGATATAAATTATCTCTCAATGTACCAGAACAAACAAGTCTCTCATTATGAAAAACAGAAACAGATGATCCAAAATTTACAGTGTACCTTTGCTTTGACAAGCAAGCTACTGAAATTAAATTCCTCTTAATGTCTGAAACATAAAGACAATTATTCAAAACTAAAGTCTCATTATTAAAAGATAATAAAATTGATCCACTCTTCACTGCTGACACGAACTGTCCTGTCCCTAACTGCAGCTTAACGCTTCTTTCACTTAGTTTCCTGGTTTCTTGAAACCAATAAAGTGAATTACAAATATGGTTAGTTGCTCCTGAATCCAACACCCAAGTGTCACTAGGATTCTGAACTAAACAAGCCTCAATCACAAAAAGATTTCCCATACCTGATTTCACAATCTTAGGGCAATCTTTTTTCCAGTGACCTTTTTGTCCACACTTGAAGCATTTGCCCTTTGGCTTGCCATCTTACTTGGTAGACAAAAGCTTTCTTCTTACCCTTATCTTTCGACTTAGGTCTAGAAAAAGAACATTTTCCAGCAATATTTATGCTTCCTAGAGATTTCTCAGCACGATAGATCTCTTCAGCGGAATGGAGATCGTTCATCAATTCTATTAAGGTCATATTTCTTTTATTCATATTATAGTTGACCTTAAATTCCTTGAATATTTCTGGTAAAGATTCTAGCACCATGTCAATCTTTGAGTTATCATCGATTTGTGCACCCTGAATCTTAGCTTCATTCAAATAGTCCATCATTTTAAGGACATGATCACGAACTCTTGTGCCCTTCCCCATTTTACTGTTCATAATACCTTTCAGCGCTGCTTGTCTCGCTGAGCGAGTGCTCTGCCTAAACATCTCTTGGAGACTATTCATTATTTCAGTGGTGGTCTCTAAGTTCTGATGTTTGGTCTGTAGAATATTAGAAATCGAGGATAAAATGTAACATTTTGCCATTTCATTGGCCTTTTTCCATTTCTCATAAAGCCTCCTCTGATTTCTATGAGCATCTTCCGCTGGAACTGGGGGACATGGCTGGGTTAAAACATATTTATAATCTTCAGCAGTTAGAACAATAAATAGATTTCTTTTCCAATCTATATAGTTCGCTCCAGTGAGTTTGTTTTAACTCAAAATAATAGTAAGTGGGGTCAGGGAAGACATTTTCTGAAAAATAAAACATCCATGCATAAATAATTTGATAAAAATTTACAATAAATGACAAAAATGCAAAAAACCATAAAAGCATTTTTAATTTATTGCAACGATAATCTAGTACCGTTTTGACAAGCTATCCGTTGGGGAAGTCATGTCTACACTTACTAGACCCAATAAATCATTGGATTATTTACTTTTATGTGAAATATGATAAATAACTATCGTTATCCTTTTGGACCTAAATTTGTTAACAGAGCTTCGTTGGAAAGGTTAATAACAAATTTTAATTGAGTGTATTGTTGTGCAAATTTTAATGAACTCGCAAGCGCACGAATCTATTATAGAATAGATTAATGGTGACGAGTGTCGATCCCACGAGGAGGTTGATTTTAATTATGTGCTGAATTAATTTTCTTTTAATGAGAACAATTAAATTATGGTAATTTTATTCTAAATTGTGAATTAAAATGACGGGAATAATTGAGAATGAAACTTGTTATAATAAAGCACTTGGGTATCCGGATCCGCATCAACATGCTCCATGAGCTAAATATTCCATATTAATACCAATTAAATCATAAGGGGGGATTCCACACCTTATGAACCACTCTCTAATAAGTATAGTGCCAAAGGCTTATCGTGCCAAATAATAATAACCTTGTCTTTAGGGTCTTTGGTTTAACTGAATACAGAATTAGACAAGACTATTATTATTTTCGTAAAAAGTCAAAACAACCACAAATATTAGAGGGGAAGAGAAAGTAAATTTACCAAATTAAACCCATGGAACATGTTGAGACTTCACCTTCAATCCAAGCTCAAAAAGAAATTAGCTACTCATATTTTAACTAAGGATAAAAAAGGAAATTTTATTAAAATACAAAGAAACTACAAGAAGGAGAAGGAATTTCAGAAATCTAAGCTTAGAAATGAATTCAGGGGTATCCAATTAGGGGGGAGAGCCCCCTTTTTATAGATACATTGAGTGAATCGTGGCCATCGGATTAAAAATAATTCGGATGCTCAGGATTGCGCCACGTCATCAGTCAACAGTCAACAGTCAACAGTCAACAATCAACATTTGCACAGTAACGCTGCCTGAATAGTAAATAATCCCATGTAAGTGCATGTACTGTACACACGATTTTTGCTCCACTGAGATGCTGCCACGTCATCGATCTACAGTACATAAGAAATTTAGTCCAATAAAATCGTGACACATCATCGGTCAACGCCACGTCATCGATCAACGCCACATAAGCAGTCAATACCACATAATTCGTCCAATCAGATACTGCCACGTCATAGGTAGTTGCCACATTATCGGTCCGTATATATGAACAGTACCGTAAACAGTACCATGACAGTACCGTACGTATGAACAGTACCGTATATGTGAACAGTAACTTTTTCCTTTAATGCTCCTCTTAAGGTTTTCGACCATCCTGAATCCAAATATGACGTCCGTTTTGCTGTCTGATCACTCGTTCATTGTGAAACGATCATAATGCCCCTAAAATACATAAAATACATGTTATAATAAAAAACATATAATTAAATAACAAAATACTTAAATAAATAAAAATAGTAATGTTAGTGAGATTTAAAATGTAAAATGACGATTTTCTCCTTTATAAATATACACTTTCTAATACTCAACACACCCCCCAACCAGCTTATTGCTAGTCCTTAGCAAATAAAGCGAAGATAAAATTCAAAACTTTTTTTTTGAAAGGAAACACATGTGTTTATTCAATCATATTAATGATAGCTATCAAATAAAAGTACAAGCATTATCTCCAGTCTAAAGGAATATCACACCCACATCAACCATCCATATGCATCAGTCCAGCAGACTTTGTTGTAGCAATAGTAATCAGGCCACTTTCAAGAATGACATATCCAACCCCAAAATCTCACCGGTTGTAGTGACACTCTCACAAAAAAATTAATCCCAATAAAATTTTGTCACTACAATGAATGGTAAATTAAGAGAAAATAATAAAGAAATATCATACACTCTCACCAAGATGAAAAAAATATGCCCATAGCTTATAAATAATATGATCTCAAATAAAGTATTAGTCAACCCAATGCATTCATTTTTTTTTTTATATACATCACTACATCTTAATTGCCCATATAACTAGCTTTTATTTTAGACTATAGTTTCCTAAAATCAGGAAGGACTTTTATTAGGACGTAACGTAGGCAAGGGATATGACTAACAAAGAAAGAAAAAATAGGGAACAAAATATATATGTTTGAGAGAAAGTTCAAGAATTTTTTTTCTCAATTATAAGATGCATTTTGCTTATTTATTGCTATTGTACATCTTTTTTTTTCTTCCTTTTTTTTCTTTTTTTTATGTAGCACAACTTTGTTGAACAAAATAATTATTTATTTATTTATTTTCCTCAAACATGAATAGATGGATAGAACTTGTATGATATCGGGTAATACTCTAAATTGGAGTGGGTCAGGATGATAAGTTAATAAAGAAAAGTTTTTTTTTTAAATAAAAGGCTCAAAAGGGCTAACTATGGATATTACATAATAGGGATGGTTAGAAAGGCTCAAACGGATCAAAAATGGTCTTCCATCATCTTTTAGGACTCTAAATAATCTTACATATCTACTAATTAAGTGGGCATTTAGATGCAGTAACACACACTTTTTTTTTTAAGGGTTGACTCAAAGAAAATCTAGAGATCATGTATGAAATAATAAACTACTAAGCTACATGAAGAATGGGCAAAAAAGGGTTACTCTCCAAGAAAAATAATAGGCTAAAAAACTCACTTGGAATTTATTATGACATGTGCATTCTTTCAAGCAACTCATATTTGTCCCTAATATCAACATATAGAATAGTAAATATGGTGTAACATCACTCAGGACCAAAGATAATACAAATACTAAAATTTGAAAGTCATCATATCATCCAATATCAAGAACTCACAAATTTTTTTTTTCAGAATTCTTCCCTCCAACCTATTCTAAACATAAAAGGAAAACATACATGCAGAAAAATTAAAGAAAAATATTTTTTTTTATAAAGAAGATGCGTTTCTAGAGTTACTACACTCCATATTCAGCCATCTTCGACTTTAAAAACTTGAAAACATATATTTATAAAGGAGAAAAATGAAAGGTTAGAAAAGCAACACATACACACACATATATATATATAATTTTTTTTTGTTTTTTTTAACTAAGAAGATGCGTTTCTAGAGTCACTATACTCCATATTCAGCCATTTTCTATTAAAAAAGTTAGTCATGGTTAGTCCAACATTCCACAATTGTCAACTATTCCCTCCCCCCAACCAGAACGAAACATTGTCCTCAATATTTGAAAGGAAAGAAGTAAAGATTAGAAAATATCACCTGGATGTTGCAGCATAGAAGAAAATATTTACATGGTTGAAGGAGAGGTATATGGCTCAAGAGTGAAAAAGAAAATAGTGAAAAGACAAAGCAAATAATGATAACAGAAAATTATTAAAAATAAAAATATAAGTGATCAAACAATAGTGAAATAAAATAATATTAAAATAAAAAGATATTTAAAAGTAGTTGGGACTATGGCTCACATCTTCCTCTGGTTTTACGTCCAGAAACGGCTTTAACGCCCTCTATGGGTCGAGGATAGGCTTCCCATCCAGTTTTCTTACAAACTGGCAAACAGGGTCTTTTATAGTCAGATTCCCGAGACTATAGTTTGCACATTCTTTCTGGAATAATGGCCATAACTGAAGTATTGCATGTTGGACGTATCCACTGGGATGCGTTTCAAGAGACAAAAGGATATCATCCAATGACTCCTTATTCAAGCCATCTCTAATGAATTGAATCTTATCTTCTCTGTTATCAGACACTATTCCTAAAGAACATGATTTTTTATGCATATCATTCTGGCACATTTATTCAAAAAAAATTAATAATAATAGTTAAACTTACAAAAAACATAATTAAAAAAAATTTAAATCACCAAAAAGAAACAGAAAAGAAAAAAATTTAAGTCACTTCAATGTTTTGTGCTGTTTTCTCCACATGGTTGGTATTCGTGATATGACTTTACTTTTTTGACCATTAACTTTAAAAATTACATTGTTCCTTGGATTCTTAAATTTAATGGCTCCATGTGAAAAAACAGTATGATCAGTAGATGGACCAGACCATCGAGAACGTAGTACTTGGAGAAACGTGCCATTGAGAATTGAAAGAAAATACTTTCTGACCTGGTGTGAAAGATTTTCCAATGCTCCGCTTGTCACGGAGGATTTTCATTCACTTTCTGTAGTCCTTAGCATTTTTGTTGTTACGAATCTCCTCTGGTTTTGCCAGTTGTATCCTCCTTTTTAAACCAAAAATGGGGTCAATGATGTCTGCGTTCTTTTGTTTGTAATCAGGAGAGGATGGGATGATTTCTGAAAATATTTATTCTTCCTCCAAGAATGTAGAATTCAAAGGGTCGAGTGAAGGTTTAAGCTCAATTTCTAGTGGTGATTCTGATGATAGGATGAGATTTTCTTTTAATGGTACCAATTGCTCTATCCTTGTCTTCCACTTATCAATGTCCATGCATGGCGATGAATCCAATAAGGCATTAACCTCATCAATTGATCTGTCAATATTAAAATCCAAACCAAAGTGAGTTAAACATGTCAGTAAAGGGTCATCACTAAGGTTTAAAGGAAATGTGTGATCAATTAATTCATCAATTAAATCCATATCTACAATTTTATCATCAGTACTATGAGGTTGTTTGGCAATGTTAAAAATATTTAGTTCCATGGTCATATTGCCAAATGACAACTGTATATTTCCAGTCCTGCATTAAATGTGAGCATCGACAGTTGTCAAAAATGGACGACCCAAGATAATGGAGATATGCTTCCTTGAATCTTGCACTGGTTGAGTGTCAATTACAATGAAATCAACAGGAAAATAAAACTTATCTACCTAGATAAGCACATCCTCCACAATACCACGTGGTATTTTCATAGATCGATCTGCAAGCTGTAACACCACTGGAGTTGGGTGTAATTCGCCTAGTCCAAGTTTCACAAATACAGAGTAAGGTAACAGATTTACACTAACTCCTAAATCCAACAAAGCATTCTCAATTGTGTGGTTCCCTATACTACATGAGATAGTGGGGGAGCCTGGATCTTTACATTTTAGAGGCATTTTATGTTGGAGTATAGAACTAATATTAATTCACAATTTAAAATAAAATTACCATAATTTAATTGTTCTCATTAAAAGAAAATTAATTCAACACATAATTAAAATCAACCTCTTCGTAGGATCGATACTCGTCACCATTAATCTATTCTACAATAGATTCGTGCGCTTGCGAGTTCATTAAAATTTGTACAACAAGTTTTTGGCGCCGTTGCTGGGGAAGTAAGTTATTTTAATTTGTTGAATTAATTTTTTTTTGTTTTCTTGTATTTTTTCTTATAAAAAATAATAATTCTATAATTTAATTTTTGTAATTTAAAATTTTTACAATTTAATTTTTGTAATTTAATTTCTGTAATTTAAATTTTTGCAATTTAATTTTATTGTGTGATTTCTTTAAATTTCTGTACTTTAATTTTTGCTTTACTTTTCTTTGTAATTTGTTTTGTTTATCTTGTAATTTATTTTAATTTATTTGTAGAATTAATTCATAGAATTAGTTTTTTTTAAGTAATTTTTTTTGCTTTACTTAAAAATTATAAAAAAAATTAAAAAAATTAAAAAAAATTAAAAAAAAGTGAATCTGTAATTTAATTTTGGTAATTTAAATTTCTTTAAATTTCAATAATTTAATTTCTTTGTAATTTTTTTAAATTGCTATAATTTAATTTCTGAGTTATTTTTTTTATTTTGGTTTATTTTGTTAATTTATTAATCCATAGAATTTATTTTATTTTATTTTTTTTATTGTTTTCTTTTAAATCTTTTTTCTGTAATTTAATTCCGTTTCTTTTTCTCTTCTTTATATTTCTGTAATTTAATTTTTCATTTTTCTTTGTAATTTATCTTCTTATTTTATTTAATCTATTTCTTGTATTTTCTTTTTAGCACTTGAGTGTATGTTCATAGTAAGGTTGTAACAATTTCACAAGGTTAGTATCGTAATTTCTCCCTCCTCTTTATTTTTGTTTGTTTTATTTTCATTTATTTTGTTGTTTGCATGTATGGTCGAAGGTCATTATCACTTAATCTTGAACCTTTAGACCTTGATTTGGAAAAAAAACACTTCGCACGCACAAACACACTATTTTTCAAAAGAAATTTGAAATGGATTTGCAACATCAGCAGCCAGAACCACAAGAGAGGCCATTTAAGGATTATTTTAGTCCTTTAGCTAATTTAAGCACATCACGTAAAGGACCCAAACGTAAATTGTTAGGAGTTTTGAATTAAAACCTAGTGTCTTCAAAACTGTCTCCCACATTCTGACGCAGAAAATGAGGGACCCATATAATCATTTGAATGATTTTCATACTATTTGTCAAACTTTTAAATACGAGAATTTTTCGGATAATGATGTTAAACTTAGATTATTCCCATTTTCATTAAAAGATAGAAGCTGCTTAAATGATTTAATACAACGCTCGCTAATAAGATTACATCACGAACAATGAATTAAATTTTTAAATAAGTATTTACTCGATTCATAAAACCAACGTCTTTCGCAGGAAATTTGAGTTTACTTTCAAAGAGACGACGACGAGCTTTTTTTCAAAGTATGAGAGCTATTTAAATTTATTATTCTCGTCATCACATCACGTGGGTATGAAAATGACCAATACCAATACTCTTTTTGGAGGGATTATTCGCGCACATACGCAAGAAATGGTAATGGCAACCAGTGGAGGAGAGTTAATGTCCAAAAGCGCATCAGAGATTTGGGAATTTTTCCAACTGCAATCGGATAATTCTCAACAACGAAGTCGATCACTCAGAAATACCAGGAGAAAAAATAAAACATTTTGTGCCTAAAAAAAAATGTAGGAACTATAGGGTCTTGAATGATAAAAACCATCCAAAACCCTAAATTCCATATTTTTCTTTCCTTCTTCCCCTGCCGCCACCATCCACAATCGGCTGCTGTTCTCCGGTGCCGGATCTTTCCTGCTGCTGCCTCCCCGGGATGCCACCATGCCGGAAAACGCTGCCCTTTGGCCAGCAGCCTGCGCGCGCCGCTGGTTGAACTGGCAGCACGCGGACTGCCGCACCAGCAGCGCGCGGCCTGCTGCTGCTTGTGCAGCGGGCGCTGCTGGCGTGCTGCCCAGCGAGCGCTGCTGGCGTGCTGGCCGCGCGTCCTGCTTTCCGCCCGCCCACAGTTCCTTGCCGCTGGCCACCATTGCTTGCCGCAGAAATTTCCAGCCTCCTTCTCCGATTTATCTTTCTTAATTTACAAACGAGATTTACAAATTTCCTATGCCAATTGTGACATACAAAATTTTTATTACAATAAATTAAATAAAAAATAAAATATGGTGATAAAAAACTATCTTTCTTATTACAAATTCAAAAAAATATAAAATAAAATCTAATTATGAATTAAAATAAACTATTAATATGCTTATTCATATATTAATCAAATAATATATCTAAATAAAATTGTGTCTCTCTCATACATAAATATTAAGATTGATTACATACAATATTCTTATATATGAATATGAGATGACTCTGATATTAATTGTTGGTAAAAATTTATAATTTTTCTCATAAAAATATTTTTAAAATCGATCTTATATAATATATAAAAAATTCATAATCTAAAAAATTATACAATTGATAACTAACTGGATTATAATGTAGATGAGTTGCACATCATGTTAATAGAGCACACATGAACATTCTACTGCATTTTCTATTTTGAGGTTTCACAAGGTCATTGTTCACCAAAATCCTTATAAACTATTCTAGTACTATATCAAAATAAAGCACTAGAATTTACTTTCAAGACAAGAATCACACACCATATATGACACAGGTAAATCTGTACTATTATAGGATAGCTGGAGTCTAGATCTGCCATATAAGCATTACCTTCATATATCTCTGTAGCTGTAAAATATATCAAACTGTTTGATGTGTAAATTAGTAAGTGTAGTTGGCACAAGTAATATAATAAACAGTTGAGCATCGTCTCTAATTTTAATTTATTTTAGCAATTGAATAAGCATATTAAAACTTAAATTAAAATAAAATAACTAAAAAATAAATAAAAATACAGGTAGTAATAAAAATCACCAAGAAATTAAGATACTAGGACATTTAATTTCACCATAACTAATCCAATTTAATCGTTCATTTATGCTATTAAAGATTATTACTCATGTTGACATGAATTTCTCTATTCTATTTAATATTTTCTCTCGAGTAATATAAAAAATATTTTCACATATTAACCCACTATATCTCTATACGAATTTAAATATGTAAAGATTCATTAAGCTCTATGAAAATTCTTAAAAAAAAATTACATGAATCACTATAGCACATCTCTATTTTTCGTTCAATTCATGACATCTATTACACAAAATAAAAATACATAAATCTTCTCCTAGTCTCATTATATATTCTTAAATCATCTAAAGATTGGTCAAATATTTAAAAATATTAAATATAATAATAGGTACTCAATCACGGAATAATAAATTAAAAATAATAAAAATTATGAATTAAATCTTGATAGTTAGACTATATCGTAGTCCTAATAAAATAAATTAATTCATAGAAATATAAAGAAAATCTATAAATTTAATTGAGAACATTCAAGAAAGATAATTGAAAAGGGAAAAAGAAAAACTCAAAAATTAACGTGTGTTCTTCCTCTTCCAAATTGTTCCTTCTGCTATTGGCTTTGACTCAAAACATGCGGCTGCTGCTCTATTCTTTTTTTCTTCCTCCTGGCTCCTCAATGTGCGCGGCTACTGTATTTTTTTTTTCCTCCTCCTTTAATAGCGGTGCCGCTACGTCAAAATCCTCAATAAAAAAGGATTTAAAACAAAGCAAATTCAGACCACTTTTAAGCCCATGCACGTCAAGCATTTAAATTGTCATTTAATTCCTTAATGCTCCCCACGTGCATGCATGTTTTATGGTTAATAAAATCTTCCTTGATTTAGCTTTTTATTTCGTTTCCTTCTTCCTTCCACAGCTAGTGATTATTTTCATTATACTTTAATTTGTTTCTCCTTTTCGCTTCCTTTTACTTAAATATTTTCAATATTCCTATAATAATAAAATATAAAAATTAAGATAAAATTTAATATAATAAAATAAAATTTAGCATAAAGCTAAGTTAAGAAAACATTAAAATAAGAGTAGTGCTAAACGTCGAGAATATGGTAACAGAAACAACCTATAGGAACGTCGTTTCTCTCAGCACGATTTTCTAGCAAAAGAAAGTAAAAAGTTTAAAAGGTAAAAAGCGGGCACAGGGGTTGGCACTACTCAAAGAAAAGTTTCTTTTCTCGTTCTCCCTGCCATCCCATCTCCAGATTCTTCGCACTATTGCTCCACCTAGCCACTGGTGTGCTTCAATAAACGATACCGACAGTAGCTTCACTACATCTGTCCGACAGCAGCTCTAATGCGAAGATCAACCGTGTGCCAGCAGCTCCACCATGAAGTGCTCTAACTTGACGCGGCCAGCTCCACCACAGTGCTATCTGCTTTTGCCGCACGCCGCCACGACAGGAACTGCCTTGGCTCCTCGATGGGAAGTCCAGATCCAGCTGAAGTTCGGGCTCCCTCTCCATCTCCCTCTCTTCGCCCTCTCTCTCCATCTCCCTCTCTCTGTCTCCCTTGCTAGAAACTGGGCCTCTCTCTCCTGCTCCCTCTCTCCTTCTCTAAAGTTAGCCCTCTCCTATTGTGATTCTTTTGGTAATTATTTTTTTATAATAATTTTATTTTATTGTAATTATATCGGTAATTATTTTGTTAGTAATTATATTAGTAATTATTTTTTTGGTATTAATTTTTAGTAATTATTGGTTGTAAAAAAATGATAATTATTTTATTTAGCACTACTCTTTTAAATTTATTGGTTATTTTATTTGGTGATTAATTATTGGTAATTATTTGATTGGTCATTTGGTTGGTAATTAATTCATTTAGTAATTAATTTGTTAGTTAATTTATTTGGTAATTAATTTTTTCGTAATTATTTTGTTTAGTAATTAATTTATTGGTTATTTTATTTGGTATTTATTTTGTTTAGTAATTATTTGGTTGGTAATTTCATTGATAATTATTTTATTTAGTAATTAATTTGTTGGTTATTTTATTTGGTCATTAATTTATTGGTAAATATTTGTTTGGTAATTTTGTTGGTAATTATTTTATTTAGTAATTAATTTTTTGGTTATTTTATTTGGTGATTAATTTATTGGTAATTATTTGATTGGTAATTTTGTTGGTAATTATTTTATTTGGTAATTAATTTGTTGGTTAATTTATTTGGTAACTAATTTGTTGGTTATTTCATTTGGTGATTATTTTGTTGGTATTTATTTTGTTTGGCAATTAATTATTAGTTATTTTATTTGGTGATTATTTTGTTGGTAATTAATTTATTAATTATTTTATTTGGTGATTATTTTGTTGGTAATTATTTGATTGGTAATTTTGTTGGTATTTATTTTATTAGGTAATTATTTTGCTTGTAATTAGTGAAAATTGTTGGCTAGGTATACGTTAAGTTTGAAGATAATTTTGTTGGTAATTAATTTTTTTTTTGTGGTAGTTAAAGTAGTGTAATATTAACAATGTCATCTAACATAAATGAAAGTTGAAATTCACTAGAAACATGTAATGAATGTGGAGAGCAAATGGAGCTGTTAACATCACATGCTATAAAGAATCCAAATCGTAAATTTTGGAAATGTAGTGAGTGTAAAAATTTTCAATGGGCAGAAGATCACAAGTTTACTAATGAAAAAATTGACTTAATAGTGGAGGAAGTTAGGAAACTGACATTGGAAATTAAGCATTTATGTGTTAAATTTCAATTATTGCATAAAGAACTTGAGCATACTGTTGTGCAAATTTTATTGAACTCGCAAGCGCACGAATCTATTGTAGAATAGATTAATGGTGGTGAGTGTCGATCTCACGAGGAGGTTGATTTTAATTATATGTCGAATTAATTTTCTTTTTAATGGGAACAATTAAATTATGGTAATTCTGTCCTAAATTATTGAATTAAAATAGCGGGAATAATTAAAAATGAAACTGTTATAATAAAGCACTTGGGTATCCGGATCCGCATCAACATGCTCCATGGGCTAAATATTCCATATTAATACCAATTAAATCATAAGGGGGGATTCCACACCTTATGAACCACTCTCTAATAAGTATGGTGCGAAAAACTTATCGTCTTAAATAATAATAACCTTGTACTTTAGGGTCTTAGGTTTAACTAGGGTGAATTAGACAAGATTATTATTATTTGTCGACGAAAAGTCAAACCAACCATAAATATTAGAGGGGAAGAGAAAGTAAATTTACCAAATTAAGCCCATGGAACATGTTGAGACTTCACCTTCAACCCAAGCTCAAAAAGAAATTAGCTACTCATATTTTAACTAAGGATAAAAAAGAAAATTTTATTAAAATACAAAGAAACTACAAGAAGGAGAAGGAATTTCAGAAATATAAGCTTAGAAATGAATTTAGAAATGAATTCAGGGGTATCCAATTAGGGGGGGAGAGCTCCCTTTTTATAGATACATTGAGTGAATCGTGACCATCGGATTAAAAACAATTCGGATGTTCAGGATTGCGCCACGTCATCAGTCAACAGTCAACAGTCAACATTTGTACAATAATGCCGCCTGAATAGTAAATAATCCCATGTAAGTGCATGTACTGTACACACGATTTTTGCTCCACTGAGATGCTGCCACGTCATCGATCTACAGTACATAAGAAATTTAGTCCAATAAGATCGTGACACATCATCGGTCAACACCACGTCATCGATCAACGCCACATAAGCAGTCAATCCACATAATTCGTCCAATCAGATACTGCCACGTCATAGATAGTTGCCACATCATCGGTCCGTATACATGAACAGTATCGTGAACAGTACCGTACGTGTGAACAGTGACTTTTTTCCTTTAATGCTTCTTTTAAGGTTTTCGACCGTCCTGAGTCCAAATATGACGTCCGTTTTGCTGTCTGATCACTCGTTCATTGTGAAACGATCATAATGCCCCTAAAATACATAAAATACATGTTATAATAAAAAACATATAATTAAATAACAAAATACTTAAATAAATAAAAGTAGTAATGTTAGTGAGATTTAAAATGTAAAATGACGATTTTCTCCTTTATAAATATACACTTTCTAATACTCAACATACCCCCCAACCAGCTTATTGCTAGTCCTTAGCAAATAAAGCGAAGATAAAATTTAAAACTTTTTTTTTTGAAAGGAAACACATGTGTTTATTCAATCAGATTAATGATAGCAATCAAATAAAAGTACAAGCATTATCTCCAGTCTAAAGGAATATCACACCCACATCAACCATCCATATGCATCAGTCCAGCAGACTTTGTTGTAGCATTAGTAATGAGGCTACTTTCAAGAATGACATATCCAATCCCAAAATCTCACCGGTTGTAGTGACACTCTCATAAAGAAATTAATCCCAATAAAATTTTGTCACTACAATGAATGATAAATTGAGAGAAAATAATAAAGAAATATCATACACTCTCACCAAGATGAAAAATATACCCATAGCTTAGAAATAATACGATCTCAAATAAAGTATTAGTCAACCCAATGTATTCATCATTTTTTTTATTTTTTTTCATTTTTTTCTCTTTTTTTTTTCAATTTTTTTTTGGTATATGCATCACTACATCTTAATTACCCATATAACTAACTTTTATGTTAGACTATAGTTCCCTAAAATCAGGAAGGACTTTTATTAGGACGTAACGTAGGTTAGGGATATGGCTAACAACGAAAGAAAAATAGGGAAACAATATATATATATATATATATATATATATATATATATATGTTTGAGAAAAAATTCAAGAACTTTTTACAAGATACATTTTTATTGCTATTGTACATCTTTTTTTTTCTCTCTTTTTTTTCTTTTTTTTTTCAAATTTTTTTTATATGTAGCACAACTTTGTTGAACAAAATAATTATTTATCATTTTTTTTCTCAAACATGAATAGGTGGATGAAACTTGTATGATATCGGGTAATACTCCAAATTGGAATGGGTCAGGATGATAAGTTAATAAAGAAAAGGGTTTTTTTTTTTTAAATAAAAGGCTCAAAAGGGCTAACTATGGATATTACATAATAGGGATGGCTAGAAAGGCTCAAACGGGTCAAAAATGGCCTTCCATCATCTTTTAGAACTCTAAATAATCTTCCATATCTACTAATTAAGTGAACATTTAGATGCAGTAACACACACTTTCTTTTTTTAAAGGGTTGACTTAAAGAAAATCTAGAGATCATGTATGAAATAATAAACTGCTAAGCTACATGAAGAATGGGTAAAAAGGATTACTCTCCAAGAAAAATTAATAGGCTCAAAAACTCACTTGGAATTTATTATGACATGTGCATTCTTTCAAGCAACTCATATTTGTCCCTAATATCAACATATAGAATAGTAAACATGGTGTAACATCACTGAGGACCAAAGATAATACAAATACTAAAATTCGAAAGTCATCATATCATCCAATATGAAGAACTCATAAATTTTTTTTTTTACAGAATTCTTTCCCCCCAACCTATTCTAAACATACATGCAGAAAAATTAAAGAAAAATAAATTTTTTTTAAAGAAAATGCATTTCTAGAATTACTACACTCCATATTCAGCCATTTTCGACTTTAAAAACTTGAAAATATATATTTATAAAGGAGAAATTATCAGCTATTCCCTCCCCCCAACCAGAACGAAACATTATCCTCAATGTTTTAAAGGAAAGAAGTAGAGATTAGAAGATATCACCTGGATGTTGCAGCACAGAAGAAAATATTTACATGGTTGAAGGAGAGGTATATGGCTCAAGAGTGAAAAAGAAAATAGTGAAAAGACAAAGCAAATAATGATAACATAAAATTATTAAAAATAAAAATATAAGTGATCAAACAATAGTGAAATAAAATAATATTAAAATAAAAAGATATTTAAAAGTAGTTGCGACTATGGCTCACATCTTCCTCTGGTTTTACGTCCAGAAACGGCTTTAACGCCCTCTATGGGTCGAGGATAGGCTTCCCATCTAGTTTTTTTACAAACTGGCAAACATGGTCTTTTATAGTCAGATTCCCGAGACTATAGTTTGCACATTCTTTCTGGAATAATGGCAATAACTGGAGTATTGCATGTTGGACGTATCCACTGGGATGCGTTTCAAGAGACAAAAGGATATCATCCAATGACTCCTTATTCAAGCCATCCCTAATGAATTGAATCTTATCTTCTCTGTTATCAGACACCATTCCTAAAGAACATGATTTTTTATTGCATAAATTAAAATATTTATGACAAGAGGAATGAATGTCTTCGAGCTCGTCTTTTTCTTGCATAATTTCCTTTACCACAACCAGGCATGTTTGTGCGATAAATTTAAAAACTCACCTCTAAGCGAACTTTTGCCTCGATTAACCAACGGATGTCGGGATGTTTTCTTCATAAGCAATCGCATGCGTTATAAATTAAAAGTAGGGCAAAAGCGAAGGGAATCGTTTGTGAAGCTTTTCTAAAATTTCATTTCTATCCATACCTTCGTCTCAGAATATCAGTTATTGTGGGAAAACTGAAGTAACCGACTTGATTGTCACGGAGTACCGTTATCCGCCACTTGACCGGGGTTACAAACTTTAAACACACAAAACAAACTAAAATCGTCCTCTTATTGAATTTACCTCAAGCTCCAATTGGATGTTGTCGATGCCTCTCTCAATTTCTCGGAGTTGGCTTTCTAAATCCTCAACATAGGCTACTAACTCTGGTGGTTGTAGCTGCCAGATACGATGTGTTTTACAAAATCGTATCTGACCTCTGAGATGAGATTGAATACGTCGAAACTGTCTAAGAATGCTGAAGAGATACTTTTTAGTTGACATATTCGTGAGGAAAATGATAAAAATTAAAAGCTTAAAAGTTAAACAGACACACTTTCACAAACATAATTAAAAATAGAAAAAAAAACTTTAAATCACCGAAAGGAAACGAAAAGAAAAAATGTCAGGTCATTTCAATGTTTTGTGCTGTTTTCTCCACATAGTTGGTATTCGTGATATGACTTTACTTTTTTGACCATTAACTTTAAAAATTACACCGTTTCTTGGATTCTTAAATTTAATGGCTCCATGTGGAAAAACAGTATGATTCATAAATAGACCAGACCATCGAGAGCGTAACTTACTTGGAGAAACGTGCCCTTGAGAATTGAACAAAAATACTTTCTGACCTGGTGTGAAAGATTTTCTAATGCTCCGCTTGTCACGGAAGATTTTCATTCGCTTTCTGTAGTCCTTAGCATTTTTGTCGTTACGAATCTCCTCTGGTTTTGCTAGTTGTATCCTCCTTTTTGAACCAAAAATGGGGTCAATGATGTCTGTGTTCTTTTGTTTGTAATCAGGAGAGGATGAGATGATTTCTGACAATATTTTTTCTTCTTCCAAGAATGTAGAAATCAAAGGGCTGAGTGAAGGTTTGAGCTCAATTTCTGGTAGTGATTCTGATGATGAGATGAGATTTTCTGTCAATGGTACCAATTGCACTATCCTTATCTTCCACTTATCAATGTCCATGCATGGCGATGAATTTAATAAGGCATTAACCTCATCAATCGACCTGTCAATATTAAAATCCAAACCAAAGTGAGTTAAACATGTCAGTAAAGGGTCATCACTAAGGTTTAAAGGAGATGTATGATAAACCAATTCATCAATTAAATCCACATCTACAATTTCATCATCAGTACTGTGAGGTTGTTTGGCAATGTTAAAAATATTTAGTTCCATGGTCATATTGCCAAATGACAACTGCATATTTCCAATCCTGCATTGAATGTGAGCATCGGCAGTTGCCAAAAATGGACGACCCAAGGTAATGGGGATATGCTTCCTTGAATTCTGTACTGGTTGAGTGTCAATTACAATGAAATTAATAGGAAAATAAAACTTGTCTACCTGGATAAGCACGTCCTCCACAATACCACGAGGTATTTTTATGGATCGATCTGAAAGCTGTAACACCACTGGAGTTGGATGTAATTCGCCCAGTCCAAGTTTTACAAAAACAGAGTAAGGCAACAGATTTACACTAGCTCCTAAATCCAACAAAGCATTCTCAATTGTGTGGTTCCCTATACTACATGAGATAGTGGAGGAGCCTGGATCTTTGCATTTTAGAGGCATTTTATGTTGGAGTATAGAACTAATATTTTCTGTTAGAAAGGCCTTTTTCTGAACATGAATGTTTCTCTTTTTAGTACAAAGGTCTTTAAGAAACTTCGCATATGATGGCACTTGTTTTATGGCCTCAAGTAAAGGGATGTTAATACTTACCTGTTTAAAGATTTCAAAAATCTCACCTATGGATTTTCCTTTCTTCTCTTTAGCTAACCTCTGAGGAAATGGAGCTTTAGGAATAAATTCTCGTGGGTTAGTTTCCTCTTTCTCCTCTGATGATGATTCCTCAGTGTTCACAGGTACAATTTGAGTTGATTTTGGCATCTCCACTTTGTTGTCGACTTCTTTTCCTTTTCGTAAGGTCATCACTGCTTTGACCTCTCCATGCTGCTGTGGTGAACTAGAACTTACTTCATTCACTGCTTTAGGATTGGGCACTGGTTGACTTGGGAATTTGCCTTTTTCAACAGTCATGGCCAAAGTTTGAACTGAAGAGGCAAGTTGTCCCACCATTTTCTCAAGGTTAGAAATTGATTGGGCCTGTGAGTTGAAGCCCGTTCTCATCTCATTTCGTAACTCATCAATTGTGCGGTTCTGCTGCTCGATCTTGGAGTTAGTAAGATTTCTGAAATTTTGGGATGTCTCCTCCCATGATTTGGGTTGAAAATGGTTTGGATTCTGATTGTATGGTCTGAATGGTGGTTGAGAGGCTTAAGACATTTGAGGAACTGGTTGCATTGGTGGAGGTGGAGCTGATGGTTCGTTTTGTTGGAATCCTTGAGACCATGAAAAATTAGGGTGGTCTCTCCATCTAGGGTTATATGTGTTGGAGTAAGGGTTGTAGTTTGGTGGTTTTCTCATGATACCTATGGCATTGGCTTGATCTGAATATGAGTCATGGTCATGTGGCTCTGATGATTTAGCAGTAGTCAAATATGCTATTTGTCGAGCAAGGCCTTCAACCATTTCTTTGACTTCTTTAATTCCTGAGCTTGACTCTCCAATGTTAACCTCATTCACTCCCTTAATTCTCCTAATATTTCTGAGTGATCGACTCCGTTGTTGAGAATTATCCAATTGCCGCTAGAAGAATTCCCAAATCTCTGATGCGCTTTTGGACATTAACTTTCCTCCACTGGTTGCCATTAGCCATTCTTACATATGTGGCAATAATCCCTCCAAAAAATATTGGCATTGGTGCCATTTCTCGTACCCATGATGTGGACACTTCAAGATTAGCCTATTAAATCGCTCCCAGGCTTCGAAAAACTGCTCGTCATCTCTTTGAGTAAACTCTGAAATTTCCCTGCGAATAGCATTGGTTTTATGAACTGGGAAATACTTATTTAAAAATTTAGTTATCATTTATTCCCATGATGTAATGCTATTAGCAGGCATCGTATTAAACCATGAACGAGCTCTATCTTTTAATGAAAATGGGAATAATCTAAGTTTAACATCATTATCTGAAAAATTCTCGTATTTAAAAGTTTGACAAATAGCATGAAAATCATTCAGATGATTATATGGGTCCTCATTTTCTAGGCCATAGAATATGGAGAGACAGTTTAGCACACTAGGGTTTAATTCAAAACTCCTAGCAGCTACATTTGGGTACCTTATGCATGATGTGCTCAAATTAGCTAAAGGACTAAAATAATCCTTAAATCGCCTCTCTTGTGGTTCTGGTTGCTGATTTTGCAGATCCATTTCAAATTTCTTTTTGAAAACAATGTGTTTGTGCGTGCGAAATATTTTTTCCAAATCGAGGTCTAAAGGTTCAAGATTAGGTGATAATGGCCTTTAACCATGCATGCAAAGAATAAAATAAATGAAAATAAAACAAATAAAAATAAAGAGGAGAGAGAAATTACAATACTAACCTTGTGACGTTATTATAACCGTACTATAAACATACACTCAAGTGCTAAAAAGAAAATACAAGAAATAGATTAACTAAAAATAAAATAAGAAGATAAATTACAACGAAAAATGAAAAATTAAATTACAGAAATATAACGAAGAGAAAAAGAAACAAAATTAAATTACAAGAAAAAAATTACTTAAAAAAATTTAATTTTATGGAATAATAAATTAACAGAATAAATAAAAATTACAAAGAAAAATAACTTAGAAATTAAATTATTGAAATTTAAAGAAATTTAAATTACCAAAATTAAATTACAGATTCACTTTTTTTTAATTTTTTTTAATTTTTTAAATTTTTTATAATTTTTAAGGAAAGCAAAAAAATTACTAAAAAAAACTAATTCTATGAATTAATTCTACGAATAAATTAAAATAAATTACATGATAAACAAAACAAATTACAAAGAAAAGTAAAGTAAAAATTAAAGTACAGAAATTTAAAGAAATCACACAATAAAATTAAATTGCAAAAATTTAAATTACAGAAATTAAATTACAGAAATTAAATTACAGAAATTAAATTACAAAAATTAAATTACAAAAATTAAATTACAAATATTTAAATTACAAAAATTAAATTATAGAATTATTTTGTTATAAGGAAAAATACGAGAAAACAAAAAAAAATTAATTTAACAAATTAAAATAACTTACCTCCCCGGCAACGGTGCCAAAAACTTGTTGTGCAAATTTTATTAAACTCGCAAGCGCACGAATCTATTGTAGAATAGATTAATGGTGACGAGTGTCGATCCCACGAGGCGGTTGATTTTAATTATATGCCGAATTAATTTTCTTTTTAATGGGAACAATTAAATTATGGTAATTTTGTCCTAAATTATTGAATTAAAATAGCGGGAATAATTAAAAATGAAACTGTTATAATAAAGCACTTGGGTATCCGGATCTGCATCAACATGCTTCATGGGCTAAATATTCTATATTAATACCAATTAAATCATAAGGGGGGATTCCACACCTCATGAACCACTCTCTAATAAGTATGGTGCCAAAGGCTTATCGTGCCAAATAATAATAACCTTGTACTAGGGTCTTGGTTTAACTGTACAGAACTAGACAAGACTATTATTATTTGTCGACGAAAAGTCAAAACAACCACAAATATTAGAGGGGAAGAGAAAGTAAATTTACCAAATTAAGCCCATGGAACATGTTCAGACTTCACCTTCAACCCAAGCTCAAAAGAAATTAGCCACTCATATTTTAACTAAGGATAAAAAGGGAATTTTATTAAAATACAAAGAAACTACAAGAAGAAGAAATTTCAAAAATCTAAGCTTAGAAATGGATTCAGGGGTATCAAATTAAGGGGGGAGAGCCCCCTTTTTATAGATACATTGAGTGAATCGTGACCACCGGATTAAAAACAATTCGAATGCTCAAGATTGCGCCACGTCATCAGTCAACAGTCAACAGTCAACATTTGTACAGTAATGCCGCCTGAATAGTAAATAATCCCATGTAAGTGCATGTACTATTCACACGATTTTTGCTCCACTGAGATGCTGCCACGTCATTGATCTACAGTACATAAGAAATTTAGTCCAATAAGATCGTGACACATCATCGGTCAACGCCACGTCATCGGTCAATGCCACATAAGCAGTTAATCCACATAATTTGTCCAATCAGATACTGCCACGTCATAGATAGTTGCCACATCATCGGTCCGTATACATGAACAGTATCGTGAACAGTACCGTACGTGTGAACAGTGACTTTTTTCCTTTAATGATCCTTTTAAGGTTTTCAACCGTCCTGAGTCCAAATATGACGTCCGTTTTGCTGTCTGATCACTCGTTCATTGTGAAACGATCATAATGCCCCTAAAATACATAAAATACATGTTATAATAAAACACATATAATTAAATAACAAAATACTTAAATAAATAAAAGTAGTAATGTTAGTGAGATTTAAAGTGTAAAATGACGATTTTCTCCTTTATAAATATACAATTTCTAATACTCAACACATACGCAGCTTCGAAGTAAACATATAACAAAATATGATGTCATTAAAGTGTTTATGATTATTTTATTATGTTTTGTATTAAAATTTTGTTTTTAAGTTGTTTTAATTTGTACAAGTATTTAATTAAAAAATTGTAGACATATATAATTGTATTGTTCATCAAAATTTAAGATTCAATTTATTGTTACAAGTTTTTTATTATTGTTATTGTCTTAATCTAGGTCATGGAAAATTGTAGAAAAATATCATAAAAATTATGATAAAAGCAATCAGACCAATAAAAATTATAGAAAAAAACATACGGCAGTGCAATTATATGTTCATCATTGTAATTAGTCAAATAATAGAAAAACTAATTGGAACAAAATATAAGCTAAACATCAATCACATTAATTATTGTCTTCGTTTCGTTGTTGATGTAGTAAATGTTAGAAACTTCCACTTCCAGATCCTTTGTATGTCATCGAATGATAAGGATAATGTAGTTACAAAGCATACGATGTGAGTGGTTGTTGTAATACACAAAAAATTTAAATTTAGTATGAGATTTTACAAACTAAAAAACATAAGTATACACTTATAAATTTTGATTTTAAGATGAAAACTTACTTGCTACCAATTATAAAGAAAAGTCCAGTAAATATTTTACACACTATCTTGGGTTGGTTATATAGGTACCTATGTAAATAAAAATGAATATAAATGTAAAATTGACATTAAAAATTTAAAATTAAAATTTCTTCATAAATTACATTCTTACATTATAGTAGCCTAAAGTCTCGTGTTGATTAAGATTTGCATTAACAACACTTTGTTTCTGTGATGTCTATATATGTTCAATAATATACTTTATTATGTATATTTAACATAAAAGAAAAGTTTAACATAAAAATTCACAAACTTACCATGTCCACATTGCTCTGTTGTGTGGAGAATTTATTAGGCACTTCATAAGACGATTGTGCATCTTCTGTTGAATCTTATAAAATTATAACAAACAATTTAATGTAAAATTTCAACAAATAAAATCCTATAAAATTTAACATAAAAAATCAATGAACCTTATTTTTTTCTATAGTCTTTTTCTTTTAGGTTAATTTCTTTTAAATTATAGATTACTTTCTCAGACAAGGAGGACAACTTTTATGACATATTCCTACCAGATCATTGATTACATGTTCAATATTGTTGCTACTGCAACTTACCTCACCTATACTTGTTGTTGGTGAAATAGTTGCTTCGGTAGTTACACACCGAATTTGCTTGGGTTGGTCTTTCAATGCCTTATTATTCTAATCTAATAAAAAATCATAACTACTTTCATCCTCAGCAACTATTTCTGTAACCTCACCAAAAGCATTATACATTTTGTTATACCTCTTTTGCTGAATGAACAAATGTTGTATACCATAATGAACTTTCACTTTGCTGTAGGATCTCCTCACATCTTTCCTCTACATTCATAGAATTCACATGTCTGTAAGTAATTCAATATCATTACGTATCAATACTGCAATGACATATCTACAAAGAATTCCTTAAACTGAAACTTTGAATAGATACAACTAACTTCACACTTGGCTTTTTCAAAAACAATCTCAAAGCTTCTTTTCTTACCTTGTCCATGTGATTCACTGATTTCATATATTGAGCCCACATAATTAATTATATCATAATACATCATTGCAGTTAATTCTTGTTGGAATTCTTTAAACTTAGCAATAGTGTACACATCTTCAACTTACTTCTCCATCTCATATCTTAATACACAAGGAGTCTTTTTACTGAAATACTTAGCAATTGCTTGCCATTCTAATTCAACTTTCCTTCTCAGTGCATTTTTGTATTGCTTCACAATATGCTTTAAATTTGTTTTTGAGTTAACAAATCCATCAAAAAATGTATTCATGCTTTCACTTCACTGAGTTGTTAACGTTCTCTATAACGCCACATTCCATAATCCTTAATTATGGAAATCTAACTCTTATTAGGACACACATATAACTCTATAATCTTTATTTATAAGGATATTAAAATTTTAACTAAGGTTATTTATAGGGTTATTTTTCTAAATACAATAAGATTTCTTAAGACTCCTATAAATACATACTTTTTTCTTATTTTATAACCTTAAGTCTACGGCATTTATTTCTTCTTATTTGCTGCTCATAAGGTTTTTCCTAAACCCTAATATAACCTTGGTTTAAAAAGAGAATCAAAGTAATTTTTATAAGTTTTCTCTCCCTATTCTCCATAATCTTTCTTATCCCTCCAATTAGGATTTTGAATTGGCATGATTATGGATTATTGCAGATCATAATACATGATTTAAGGTATGTTTAGGATCTATTTAGGGTTTTGATTTATTATCAAGTCATCATTATCCATTGTTAATACATTAGGCACACTAGATAATTTTAAACAATACGAGTATCTCGAATTTTAAACTCCTATTTTGTCAATGATTTTTTAAAAAATTTATATTTCTAGAATCTAGACACATAGGGCTTCTTGAATAAATTTTGTTTATGAAATTTGACTTTGTTTGCAATTTTATATATATATTTGAAATAGAAACTACTACATTAGAAAACTGTAGTTCCAGCAGAACAACTAGACTAAAAAAACATTCCTTGTAGCATGAAACAATTTCAAAAAATTTTGAAATTTTAAAAAGAGACTTAGTTTGTGTCTAGTATTCATAGTTTTAATTTCATAATTTTTTTGGTTTGTTTTTGATTTTATAAAATTCTCAAAACCTATTATGTTCAGTTAGGATACTGTGAAATAGTTTTAGATTTTTAAAGGAATAAATAATTTTTAAAATATTTTTGGTTTCGGATCTTCTTGAAAATTTTACAGGAGATGACTATGGATATCCAAAAAATCATATAGAATATTATATCACTCTGACTCCTAAACTAAGAGTTAAAATTCTGAGAGTCAGACTAGTATGGGTATGCATAGAAAATCATAATCTTATAATAAATCATTAATAGTTGTATCTTATATTTTATTTAAGGTGTTAGAGATATTTCAGGCTCTTAGAGGCTTTTAAGTGTGTTAAATCAATTTAGAGAATCAAAATAAATAACTTCATTCCTAATATACGGGATAAATATAATTATTTTAATACTACTACAAGTAAATGTGTTTTTATAGTTTTTCCAAAATAGATTATTTTTCGTGACAAAATTAGTTTATGTCAATGTTTTGAAATCTGAATATTATATTATTTTTATGATTTTAACAAAATATCAATGTTTTTAAAAAGTGTAAATTATTTTGTTACAAGATTAACCTTTATGAATTTATTTATAAAATATTATAATGGATTTTTATGTTACAAGCCTAAACTATAATTGTGGATATTTATAAATATAATACGAAAATTTTGTCTCATGTATGATTTTATGTTATATTTTGACTCATTATCCATAGTTATTCTTATTATGATTCTGATCGTATCATACGATACGTATAAGTTATATAAGTTTTAGACTAGTACTAGATATATATTTTAAGTGTGCACATGATATTCTGATTATGATTATATTCTAGCCGGGTCACCGGGACTATAAGTGACACTATGTGAGCTAATCTGTTATTATTTATGTATAAGTTAAATGATTTGTTTTCATGATTTATGTACTTATGATATTTTGAAATTGTTAGCCTGGAGACTGCACATAATGTAATTTTGATAATAACAAACATGTGTCTTAATTAGTAATATATTTCACATTTTTACTAAGTTTTTGAAGGATAGTATATATACAAGTGAATCAAGTAAAATCAATTTCAAGGCACTCAACGGACAACAGCTCGATCAAGAATAATGTTTGGAGCTCAACGGACTTATTATTATGACAAATTCTTGTAAAGCCAGTATGATTTAATTTATGCTGGATTTAGCAATTTGTGAAGCTCAAGATTTTAATCAATTAATTATTATTTTTCATTAATCTAAAGTTTTTGATAATAAATCAAATATTTCATGCATATTAATTGATTTTCTAAATATGAACTAAAACAAAAAATTTTTTTAATCTTTGATTTTAATAAATATTGTTTTAAATATAAATTTGTGTTTATTTACAAAATAAAAAATATTTTTTATCATATTATAATTTCAGAAAATTATGGGAATAAGAAGTATTATTTAGAAATTTTCAAATTAGACTTATCTATAAATATTCCTCACATTTTGAGTTATAGTATAATTATAAAAATATGTTATGCAAAATTATAATTTTATGAACAATGGTACTATAGCAAGTTCAAACTATTTTAAAAATAAATGTATTTGTAAAGTTTTATAAGTTTATGGGCTATAGTATAATTATGAAAAGTTTTAAGTAAAAATATAATTTTATAAATAGTATTACTGTAGCAAAATTTAAAATTAGTAGTAACTTCACTGTAGCAAGCGTCTAATCACCATAATGTAGAGGCTAGCCGCTTTGATGCTGGAATTTACCTATAACAGCTATTTTTCTAGTCAAAACTATATAAACCCAAATCAAACTCATTTTGATTCTCTCCAACAACCAAAAATAAGTTTATACATCATTGATTGAGCTTTCAACTTGTAAATCATCATAGATTGAATCATTGTGGTGCTATAATTTGTTCATTCACTACTTGAAGAGAGATTTTCTTATTGTAATCTTTAATTTCTTATCCAATTTGTAAATGTATAAGTGTGGAAAACACTTAGGTGAAGGGTTTGAGGAATAATTCTTTGATTGTAAGGGTTTATTGACATTTTGAAGTCAATTGTAACGAAAACCCTTGGGAGGCTTGGATAGTGAAATCCTCGAGCTTGATTAGCTCAGAGGCGTGGGCATAGGTGAGGTTTACCAAACCATATAAAAATATTCATGTTTGTTCTCTCTTTCCCTACTCTTTTATTTTTTTAGCATTGTTAAACTTATTGTTCTTGATTTCATTAAGGCATTAGAATTAGTTATTGTGTGGTTTGCTTAGATTAAATTTTAAAAGGTCATTCACCCCCTCACTTGGGTTGCACAATTAGAATCTCAATTGATATGAGAGCTTGGTTCTCTTGTTAGGACTTCACTGTCTAAAGTAAAATATCTATGGTAACAAAAATGAATCAACATTTAGGAAAGGACAATTTACAATTAAGTCACCATTCTTTGTTGGTAATGACTATTCACATTGAAAAACTAGGATGAGAATTTATTTACAAGTTTTAGATTATGAAATTTAGGGAGTTGTTTGTGATGGTTTATTTATGTCAATGACTAAAATAAATTAAGAGATGATATTCTAAAACCTTCATGGGAATGAAACGATTTGGAAAAGAGAAAAACTTCTCTAAACTCTAAAGTTATGAATGCATTTTTTTTGTTTTCTTAATAAGAAAGAATTTGATAGAGTTTCTAGTTGTGAAAGTGCCTATGAAATTTGGCACAAATTTGAAGTTGTTTATTAATGTTATAATCAAGTGAAAGACTTTAAAATTAGTAGATACACTCAACAATATGAATTGTTCCAAATAGAATAAAATGCGAGTGTGTACACTATCTATACTAGATTCACGAATATAGAGAACACTCTAGAAGCCCTAGGGAAGATCTTTTTTAATAATGAGAAAGTTAAGAAAATCATTAGATCACCACCAACGAAATGAAGACCTAAGAGGACTATCATTGAGGAAGCTAAAGATTTAAATACATTGCCTATTGATAATCTAATTGGTTCTTATTTCTTATGAGGAAGATTTGGCAGCTAAAAGAGGAAATGAAGAAAAAAAGAAAAGCACTGCTCTTAAAACCTCAAAACATGAGAGTGATGAAAATAGTGAGCTGGATGGTGAGGAGATGGCTATGCTAGTAGAGAGATTCAAAAAATTCTTTAAGAAACCTATTGAGTGAAGAAAATTTAAAAACTTCAAAAATAAGAAAGAGAAGAAGGAGATAATTATATACTATGAATGCAAGAAGCTTGGCCATATAAGATCGGAGTGCCCACTTCTCAGTAAACTCAAGAAGAAAGTCATGATAGCTACTTGAGATGCTAGCAAAAATGAATCGAATGATGAAGAGAAATCTCATAAAGTGTCAAATTTGGCACTTATTACAATTGAAGATAAATCGGATGATCAACGTGATGAGCTAAGTGATCCTACTTATAATGAGTTGTATGATTCCTTTAAGAGATTGCATAATAATTGGTTTAGAATTGGTAAAAAGAATACATACCTTAAAAGAAGAATGTTAAAACTTTCAAATAAAAAGGATGCATCACAAAAGTGCAATAATTCATTAAATAGAAAGAACAAAGGGTTAAAATTAAATAATAAAGAATTGCATGATAGAATTGCATCAATTAAAGATAAACAAAATATTTCACATAAACATAAAAAAATTATATATTGATGAATTATTAAGAGAAAATGAAGTACTTAAGAAAAAGAATAATAAGCTTAATGAAATCATATTAAAGTTCACAAATGGTCAAAAGAACTTAGAAAAATTACTGAGCACTAAAAAATATGTGTTTTATAAAGGTGGAATTAGGTATAAGTCTAACTTGAAATAAAAATATTATTAGAATTATTTCATTAGAGCTAGCTCTACAAGTGACTCTAAGATTTTTTATCATTATTATAATAAAAATGGTCACATGAGTTATAGATGCTAAGTTAAAATAAATATATACTATACATCTAAATGTGTTTGAATTCCAAAAGGAACCATTGCTAACATTTAAGGATTTAAAAAGATTTGGATACCTAAGACTTGAAATTTCTTTTGTAGGGATTGAAGAAAAAAAGAACAAATGATACTGGGACACTGGTTGTTTAAGACACATAACAGAGAATTATTCTTAGTTTTCAAGCTTCACCAAGATTGAAAATGGTAGAGATGTATCCTTTGGAGATAACTCGAAAGGGAAGATTATAGGTATTTGTAATGTTGGTAAAGATTCTTCTACTCTTATTGAGAATGTGAGTTTGGTTGAAAATTTAAAACATAATTTACTTAGTATTAGTCAATTGTGTGATAAAGATTATAAGGTTATCTTTGATAAATCAAAATGTGTTATTGAGAATGCATATGATGGCAAAATTGTGTTTGTTGGTAGTAGGTGTATAAATGTATATATAATTTGGATTGTGCATCTACTCATGATAAATATTTTTTCACATTACATGATGATAGTTGGTTATGGCATAGAAGACTAGGTCATGCAAGAATGGATTTGATTTCAAAAATTTCAAAAAATAATGTAGTTAAAGGTCTTTTGAAAATTGATTTTCAAAGGGATAGAATTTGTAAAGCTTGTCAATTTAGTAAACAAATCAAAATTTCATTAAAAAACAAGAATTATGTTTCTACTTCAAAATCTCTTCAATTACTTCACATGGATTTGTTTAAACCTTCTAGGTATGCTAGTCTAAGTGGAAAATATTACGCTTTTGTAATTGTGGATGATTACTCTAGATTCACTTAGGTATTATTCTTAGCTAATAAAAATGATGTCTTTGAGACATTTAGAGGTTTCTGTAAAAATGTTTAAAATAAAAAACGTTACTCTATTACTTGCATTAGAAGTGATCATGGTAGAGAATTTGAAAATCATGCATTTGAGAATTTTGTAATGATTTAGGCATTGAGCATCAATTTTTATCACCTAGGACTTCACAACAAAATAGGGTTATTGAGAGAAAAAATAGGTTTATTCAAGAAATGGCTAGGACATGTTGAATGAAAATGGTTTTTCAAAATATTTTTGGGCCGAAGCTATGAACACTGTTTATTATGTTTTAAATCGCATGTTAATTAGACCTTATCTTAATAAAACTTCCTATGAGCTTTGAAAAGATAAAAAACTTAATATTAGTTATTTTAATATTTTTGGATACAAATATTTTATTCTGAATACAAAATAAAATCTTGGTAAATTTGATCCAAAATCTAATGTTGGCATCTTTCTTGGTTATTTTAATACTAGTAAAACTTATAGAGTGTATGTTGAGTATTAGAAAGTGTATATGTATAAACGACAAAATCGTCATTTTACACTTTAAATCTCACTAACATTGCTACTTTTATTTATTTAAGTATTTTGTTATTTAATTATATGTGTTTTATTATAACTATGTATTTTATATATTTTAGGAGTATTACGATCGTTTCACAATGAACGAGTGATCAGACAGTAAAACGGACGTCATATTTGGATTCAGGACGGTCGAAAACCTTAAGAGGAGCATTAAAGGAAAAAGTCACTGTTCACATATACGGCACTGTTCATACGTACGGTACTGTTCACGTATACGGACCGATGATGTGGCAACTACCTATGAGGTGGCAGTATCTGATTGGACTGCTTATGTGGCGTTGACCGATGACGTGGCGTTGACCGATGATGTGTCACGATCTTATTGGACTAAATTTCTTATGTACTGTAGATCGATGACGTGGCAGCATCTCAGTGGAGCAAAAATCGTGTGTACAGTACATGCACTTATATGGGATTATTTACTATTCAGGCGGCGTTACTGTATAAATGTTGACTGTTGACTATTGACTGTTGACTGATGACGTGGCGCAATCCTGAGCATCCAAACTGTTTTTAATCCGATGGTCACGATTCACTCAATGTATCTATAAAAAAGGAGCTCTCCCCCCTAATTTGATACCCCTGAATTCATTTCTAAACTTAAATTTCTGAAATTCCTTCTCCTTCTTGTAGTTTCTTTGTATTTTAATAAAATTTTCTTTTTTATCCTTAGTTAAAATATGAGTAGCTAATTTCTTTTTTAGCTTGGGTTGAAGGTGAAGTCTCAACATATTTCATGGGCTTAATTTGGTAAATTTACTTTCTCTTCCCCTCTAATATTTGTGATTGTTTTGACTTTTCGTCGACAAATAATAATAGTCTTGTCTAAATACAAATTTCTGTTAAACCTAAGACCCTAAGTACAAGGTTATTATTATTTGGCGACGATAAGTTCTCAAGACCATACTTATTGGAGAGTGGTTCATAAGGTGTGGAATCCCCCCTTATGATTTAATTGGTATTAATATGGAATATTTAGCCCATGGAGCATGTTGATGCGGATCCGGATACCAAGTGCTTTATTATAACAGTTTCATTTTTAATTATTCCCGCTATTTTAATTCAATAATTTAGGACAGAATTACCATAATTTAATTGTTCCCATTAAAAAGAAAATTAATTCAGCATATAATTAAAATTAACCTCCTCGTGGGATCGACACTCGTCACCATTAATCTATTCTACAATAGATTCGTGCGCTTGCGAGTTCAATAAAATTTGCACAACAAGTTTTTGGCACCGTTGCCGGGGAGGTAAGTTATTTTAATTTGTTGAATTAATTTTTTTTTTTTCTTGTAATTTTTTTATAAAAAATAATAATTCTATAATTTAATTTTTGTAATTTAAATTTTTGTAATTTAATTTTTGTAATTTAAATTTTTGTAATTTAAATTTTTGCAATTTAATTTTTGTAATTTAAATTTTTGCAATTTAATTTTTGTAATTTAAATTTTTGCAATTTAATTTTTGTAATTTAAATTTTTGCAATTTAATTTTTATAATTTAAATTTTTGCAATTTAATTTTTGCTTTACCTTTTTTTGTAATTTGTTTTGTTTATCTTGTAATTTATTTTAATTTATTCGTAGAATTAATTCATAGAATTAGTTTTTTTTAAGTAATTTTTTTTGCTTTCCTTAAAATTATAAAAAAATTAAAAAATTAAAAAAATATAAAAATATAAAAAAATTAAAAAAAAGTGAATCTGTAATTTAATTTTGGTAATTTAAATTTCTTTAAATTTCAATAATTTAATTTCTTTGTAATTTCTTTAAATTTCTATAATTTAAATTTTGAGTTATTTTTCTTTGTAATTTTTATTTATTCTGTTGATTTATTATTCCATAGAATTAAATTTTTTTTAAGTAATTTTTTTCCTGTAATTTAATTTTATTTCTTTTTCTCTTCTTTATATTCCTGTAATTAATTTTTTTATTTTTCGTTGTAATTTATCTTTTTATTTTATTTTTTTAGTTAATCTATTTCTTGTATTTTCTTTTTAGCACTTGAGTGTATATTCATTGTAAAGTTGTAACAACTTCACAAGGTTAGTATCGTAATTTCTCCCTCCTCTTTATTTTTGTTTGTTTTATTTTCATTTATTTTGTTCTTTGCATGCATGGTCGAAGGTCATTATCACCCAATCTTGAACCTTTAGACCTCGATTTGGAAAAAACACTTCGCACGCACAAACACACTGCCTTTGAAAAGAAATTTGAAATGGAATTACAAAATCAGCAATCAGAACCACAAGAGAGGCCATTTAAGGATTATTTTAGTCCTTTAGCTAATTTGAGCACACCATGCATAAGGTATCCAAATGTAGCTGCTAGGAGTTTTGAATTAAAACCTAGTGTGCTAAACTGTCTCCCCACATTCTATGGCCTAGAAAATGAGGACCCATATAATCATCTGAATGATTTTCATGCTATTTGTCAAACTTTTAAATACGAAAATTTTTCAGATGATGATGTTAAACTTAGATTATTCCCATTTTCATTAAAAGATAAAGCTCGTTCATGGTTTAATACAATGCCTGCTAATAGCATTACATCATGGGAACAAATGGTAACTAAATTTTTAAATAAATATTTTCCAGTTCATAAAACCAATGCTATTCGCAGGGAAATTTCAGAGTTTACCCAAAAAGATGACGAGTAATTTTTCGAAGCATGGGAGAGATTTAATGGATTACTCTTGAAGTGTCCACATCATGGGTACGAGAAATGGCACCAATGCCAATATTTTTTGCAGGGATTATTGCCACATGTGCAAGAATGGCTAATGGCAACCAGTGGAGGAGAGTTAATGTCCAAAAGTGCTTCAAAGATTTGGGAATTTTTCCAACGGCAATCGGATAATTCTCAACAACGGAGTCGATCACTCAGAAATACCAGGAGAATTAAGGGAGTGAATGAGATTAGCATTGACGAGTAAAGCTCAGGAATTAAAGAAGTCAAAGAGATGGTCGAATGCCTTGCTGGACAAATAGCATCTTTGACAACCGCTAAATCAACAGAGCCACATGACCATGACTCATATTCAGATCAAGCCAATGCCATAGGTATCATGAGAAAACCATCAAACTACAACCCTTACTCCAACACATATAACCCTGGATGGAGAGATCACCCTAATTTTTCATGGTCTCAAGGATTCCAACAAAATGGACCATCAGTTCTACCTCTACCAATGCAACCAGTTCCTCAAATGTCTCAAGCCTCTCAACCACCATTTAGACCATACAATCAGAACCCAAACCATTCTCAACCCAAACCATGGGAGGAGACATCCCAAAATTTCAGAAATCTTACTAACTCTAAGATCGAGCAGCAAAACCGCACCGTTGATGAATTACGAAATGAGATGAGAGCAAGCTTTAACTCACAAGCTCAATCTGTTTCAAGCCTTGAGAAAATGGTAGGACAACTTGCCTCTTCAGTTCAAACTTTGGCCATGACCGTTGAAAAAGGCAAATTCCCAAGTCAACCAGTGCCCAATCCTAAAGTAGTGAATGAAATAAGTTCTAGTTTACCACAACAGCATGGAGAGGCCAAAGCAGTGATGACCTTGCGAAAAGGAAAAGAAGTCGACAACAAAGTGGAGATGCCAAAATCAACTCAGATTGTACCTGTGAATACTGAGGAATCATCATCAGAGGAGAAAGAGGAAACCAACCCACGAGAATATGTTCCTAAAGCTCCATTTCCTCAGAGGTTAGCTAAAGGAAAGAAAAGAAAATCCACAGGTGAGATTCTTGAAATCTTCAAACAGGTAAGTGTTAACATCCCTTTACTTGAAACTATAAAATAAGTGTCATCATATGCCAAGTTTCTTAAAGATCTTTGTACTAAAAAGAGAAACATTCATGTTCAGAAAAAGGCCTTTCTAACATAAAATATTAGTTCTATACTCCAACATAAAATACCTCTAAAATGCAAAGATCCAGGCTCCCCCACTATCTCATGTAGTATAGGGAACCACACAATTGAGAATGCTTTGTTGGATTTAGGAGCTAGTGTAAATCTGTTGCCTTACTCTGTATTTGTGAAACTTGGACTGGGGGAATTACACCCAACTCCAGTGGTGTTACAGCTTACAGATCGGTCCACAAAAATACCTCGTGGTATTATGGAGGACGTGCTTATCCAGGTAGATAAGTTTTATTTTCCTGTTGATTTCATTGTAATTGACATTCAACCAGTGCAGGATTCAAAAAAGTACATTCTCATTATTCTGGCCCGACCTTTCTTGGCAACTGTCGATGCACATATTCAATGCAGAACCGGAAATATGCAGTTGTCTTTTGGCAATATGACCATGGAACTCAATATCTTTAACATTGCTAAACATCCTCACAGTGCAGATGATGGAATTGTTGATGTGGATTTAATAGAAACACTAGTTGATAACAATTTTCTTTCAAACCTTAGTGATGACCCTTTGCAAACTTGTTTAACTCACTTTGGTTTGAATTTTGATATTGACAGATCAGTTGATGAAGTCAACGCTCTACTTGACTCAGCACCATTCATGGACATTAATAAATGGAATCAAGAGTTGAATAACTAGTGCTATTAGAAAAGAAACTCAGCCCATCATCAGAATCACCACCAAAACTCGAACTCAAGCCATTACCCAACATTTTAGAATACGCATTCTTGGGAGAAGAAAGTACCTTACTAGTAATCATCTCTTCCTCCCTCAATGACGAACAAAAAGGTAAGTTGTTGGATGTTTTAAAAGAACATAAAGGAGCATTAGGATGGACTATAGCAGACATAAAAGGTATAAACCCAGTGGATTGCGTGCATTACATTCATCTTGATAAAAATGCTAAACCTACTAGGAAAATGCAACGTCGGTTAAATCCTAACATGAAAGAAGTTGTTCGCACTGAAGTCCTTAAGCTATTAGATGCATGTATCATTTACCCCATTTCTGATAGTTTGTGGGTCAGTCCTGTGCAAGTTGTTCCTAAAAAGTCAGGAGTTACAGTAGTCATCAATGCTGATAATGAATTAGTACCCACTAGAGTAACTACAGGATGGCGTGTATGCATTGATTACAGAAAGTTGAATTATGTCACACGTAAAGACCATTTTCCTTTACCATTTATCGATCAAATGCTTGATAAATTAGCAGGTCATAAGTTTTATTGCTTTTTAGATGGTTATTCAGGATACAATCAGATTCCCATAGCACCAAAAGATTAAGAGAAGACCACCTTCACTTGTCCTTTTGGCACTTTTGCATATAGGAGAATGCCATTTGGATTATGTAATGCACCTGCTACATTTCAACGATGCATGTTGAGCATTTTTTCTGATATGGTTGAACGATTCCTTGAGGTTTTTATGGATGACTTTTCTGTTTTTGGAGATTCGTTTGATCAATGTTTACATCATCTAACACTAGTTCTGCAGAGATGTATCGAGAAGAATTTAGTCTTGAATTGGGAGAAATGCCATTTTATGGTTAAACAAGGTATTGTTCTCGGTCACATCATTTCAAGCAAAGGTATTGAGGTTGATAAAGCCAAGGTGGATCTCATTTCCAATCTTCCTCCACCTAAAACAGTCAGAGAAGTAAGATCTTTCCTTGGGCATGCTGGTTTTTATAGATGTTTCATTAAAGATTTTAGCAAAGTTTCTAGACCCTTATGCAATTTACTTGCTAAGGATGTATCTTTTGTCTTTGATGATTCATGTCTTGTGGCATTTGAAAAACTAAAGCAGTTGTTGACATCATCACCCATCATTCAGCCCCCAAATTGGAACTTACCATTTGAGCTTATGTGTGATGCATCTGACTATGCAGTAGGAGTAGTATTAGGACAAAAAGTTGATCGAATTCCCCATGTGATTTACTATGCTAGTATGACATTGAATGATGCACAGTTGAATTATTTAACCACTGAAAAAGAAATACTAGCGGTTGTGTTTGCATTAGAAAAATTTCAATCTTATCTCATTGGTTATAAAATAATTATATTTACAGATCATGCTGCTCTTAAATATCTTCTCACAAAGAAGGATGCAAAAGCTAGACTCATTCGTTGGGTGCTACTCTTGCAGGAATTTGATTTAGAATTCAAAGACAAGAAAGGAACAGAAAATGTTGTGGCTGATCATCTTTCCCGTCTCCATTTTGACACAACAAAAGAACATTTACCTTTGAATGAGTCATTTCCAGATGAACAATTAATGAGTATGGAAGTAGTACCATGGTATGCTGATATAGTTAATTATCTTGTTACAGGTCAACTTCCAGAGCATTGGACTAAATAGGACAAGGCCAAATTCTTTGCAGAAATAAAGAATTTCTTTTGGGATGATTCTTATCTATTTAAATACTGTGCAGACCAAATTATTAGACGATGTGTCCCAGAGAATGAATTTCATAATATCCTTTCTTTCTGCCATGAACAAGCTTGTGGAGGCCACTTTAGTGTTAAGAAAACAGCTACTAAAATTTTAGAATGTGGTTTCTATTGGCCAACTATATTTCGAGATGCTTACACCTTTTGTTCTTCATGTGATAGGTGTCAAAGAATGGGTAGAATTACACGAAGGAATATGATGCCACTAAACCCAATTCTAGTGGTTGAAATTTTTGACGTATGGGGTATCGATTTCATGGGACCCTTTCCCCCATTTTTTGGCCATCAATACATATTGGTCGCTGTTGATTATGTTTCGAAATGGGTAGAAGCTATTCTATGTAGGAACAATGATCATAAAGTGGTAATAGGATTTTTGAAAAGCAATATTGTTTCCCGCTTTGGATTCCCTCGAGCAATAATTAGTGATGGTGGTACCCACTTTTGCAATAAATTTTTCAAAGCACTTTTGACAAAGTACTCCATCACTCATAAAGTGGCAACCCCATATCATCCACAGACCAGCGGCCAAGTTGAGATTTCCAATCAAGAAATAAAGCACATTTTAGAAAAAATAGTGAGGCCCGATAGAAAAGATTGGTCGTTGCAGCTTGATGATGCATTATGGGCATATAGAACGGCTTTTAAGACTCCGATTGGGATGTCACCCTACAGGCTAGTGTATGGAAAAGCATGCCACCTACCTGTGGAACTCGAGCATCGTGCGTACTGGGCCATCAAGAAATTCAATTTTGACATACAGCAAGCTGGCTCTGAAAGAAGATTACAGTTGGCAGAACTTGAAGAAATTCGAAATGATGCGTACGAGAATGCTAAAATTTACAAGCAACGAATGAAAGTCTTTCACGACAAGCAAATTATGCGAAAATCTTTCACTCTAGGTCAGAAAGTACTTTTATTCAATTCTCGCTTACACTTATTCCCAGGTAAGTTACGCTCTCGATGGTCTGGCCCATTTATTGTTCATACTGTTTTTCCACATGGGGCAATTGAAATTAAGAATCCAATGAATGATGTCACTTTCAAAGTTAATGGTCAAACATTAAAGCCATATCTAGAATACCAACCACATGGAGAGGACAGCGAAATAAATTTGAGTGACCCACCTATTTTAAATTGAGGTTTTGCTTTTCGGTGATTTGATTATTTATTTTCTTTATTTTCTTTCTTTTATTCATTCTTTTGCTTATTGAAATTATTTTTGTTTAAGTGTATTTGTTTAACCGTTAAGTTTTTCTTATCCATTTAATCATAAGACAGTTCCTCTTAAACATTCTTAGACAATTTCGACGTATCCAATCTCATCTCAGAGATCAGATACGATTTTGTAAAACACATCGTATCTGGCAGCTACAACCACCAGAGTTAGTAGCCCATGTTGAGGATTTAGAAAGCCAACTCTAAGAAATTGAGAGAAGCATCTACAACATCCAATTAGAGCTTGAGGTAAATTCAATAAAAGGACGATTTTAGTTTGTTTTGTGTGTTTTAATTTATTTTCTTGTTTGTGTGTTTTAGTTTGCTTTGTGTGTTTAAATTTTGTAACCCCGGTCAAGTGGCGGATAACGGTACTCCGTGACAATCAAGTCGGTTACTTCAGTTTTCCCACAATAACTGATATTCTGAGACGAAGGTATGGACAGAAATGAGATTTTAGAAAAGCTTCACAAACGATTCCCTTCGCTTCCTCAAAATGCCCTACTTTTAATTTATAAAACCCGGTTCGAACGCATGCGATTGCTTATGAAGAATAACATCCCTATTGACATCCGTTGGTTAATCGAGGCAAAAGTTCGCTTAGCAGGTGAGTTACCTCCTAAATTTATTGCATACATGCCTGGTTGTGGTAAAGGAAATTATGCGAGAAAACGACGAGCTCGAAGACTTTCTGTTGCTTGTCATAAATGTGCCAGAATGATATGTAATAAAAAATCATGTTCTTTAGGAATGGTGTCTGATAACAGAGAAGATAAGATTCAATTCATTAGGGATGGCTTGAATAAGGAGTCATTGGATGATATCCTTTTGTCTCTTGAAACGCATCCTAGTGGATATATCCAACATGCAATACTCCAGTTATGGCCATTATTCCAGAAAGAATGTGCAAACCATAGTCTCGGGAATCTGACTATAAAAGACCCTATTTGCCAGTTTATAAGAAAACTGGATGGGAAGCCTATCCTCGACCCATAGAGGGCGTTCAAGCTGTTTCTAGACGTAAAACTAGAGGAAGATGTGAGCCACAATCACAACTATCTGTAAATATCCTTTTACCTCTATGTTATTTTATTTCACTGTTATTTTACTATTTGCATTATTGTTTTTAATAATTTCATTTACTTTTTCTTTTTACTATTTTCTTTTTGACTTTTTGAGCCATATGCCTTACACGTTAATTGACATAATGTCCCATACACAACTGTAACCAATTGTCACCAAGGTCTTTAAATACAAATTGTTTTTACTGAGCACTCACAAGTTATTTTTGAGCAATATCTTAATAGCAGCTTCTTCTAGTAAACAATTCAAGAACATTTGTGTGCTTTCTGGGTTTCATTATGGCAAACATAAAGAGTTCATGGAGGCATCCATAGATCTTGGTCTAAGAATAGCAGAGAGAAAATTACACTTGGTGTATGGAGGAGGTGACCGAGGGTTATCCAAAATGGTATCAGAAGCTGCTTTTGTCAAAGGGAGCCAAGTGTTAGGCATCATCCCTCAAATCCTAAAACCTTTGGGTTGTTTGTCTCATTCACCAACTGGAGAAGAGTTAGTCGTCTCAGGTATGCAAGAACGAATAACTGAAATGTTAAATCATGCCGATGCTTTTACTTTCCTTCCGGGCGATCTTACAACTCTTGAGGCACTAATGACATTAGCATCTTGGTCCCATCTGAACATTTATCAGAAACCCATTGGTTTGTTAAATGTCAATAACTTTTATGATGGCTTTCTTGCATTTCTTAACCATGCAATAAAAAATTATTTCATTCCTTCTTCAGTGAAACAAATCTTTATTTGTGCACACACTGCTAATGCGCTACTTGATCTGTTACAAGTTATCAACCAGAGCCAGATCCCAAGGCTATTGTGTTGGAGTGTTCAAATAATGATGGTAACAATAACGGCAGTAAGAAGTACAAATTAGATTTAACTCTCCACTTGTAAATATTTTCTTCTGTGTTGCAGCACCTAGGTGATGTCTTCTAAACTCTACTTCTTTCCTTTCAAACATTGAGGACAATGTTTCGTTCTGGTTGGGGGGAGGGAATAGTTGACAATTGTGGAATGTTGAACTAACCATGACTAACTTTTTGAATAAAAGATGGCTGAATATGGAGTATAGTGACTCTAGAAATGCATATTCTTAGTTAAAAAAAAACAAAAAAAATTATATATATATATATATATATTTGTGTGTGTTTCTTTTCTAACCTTTCGTTTTTCTCCTTTATAAATATATGTTTTCAAGTTTTTAAAGTCGAAGATGGCTGAATATGGAGTGTAGTAACTCTAGAAACGCATCTTCTTTATAAAAAAAAAATCATTTTTCTTTAATTTTTCTGCATGTATGTTTTCTTTTTATGTTTAGAATAGGTTGGGGGGAAAGAATTCTGTAAAAAAAAAAATTGTGAGTTCTTGATATTGGATGATATGATGACTTTCGAATTTTAGTATTTGTATTATCTTTGGTCTTGAGTGATGTAACACCATGTTTATTATTCTATATGTTGATGTTGGGGACAAATATGAGTTGTTTGAAAGAATGCACATGTCATAATAAATTCCAAGTGAGTTTTTGAGCCTATTAATTTTTCTTGGAGAGTAACCCTTTTTGCCCATTCTTTATGTAGCTTAGCAGTTTATTATTTCATACATGATCTCTAGATTTTCTTTGAGTCAACCCTTATAAAAAAAAATGTGTGTTACTACATCTAAATGCCCACTTAATTAGTAGATATAGAAGATTATTTAGAGTCCTAAAAGATGATGGAAGGTCATTTTTTACCTGTTTGAGCCTTTCTAGTCATCCCTATTATGTAATATCCATAGTTAACCCTTTTGAACCTTTTATTTTAAAAAAAAAATTTCTTTATTAACTTATCATCCTGACCCACTCCAATTTGGAATATTACCCGATATCATACAAGTTTCATCCACCTATTCATGTTTGAGAAAAAAAATATATAAATAATTATTTTGTTCAGTGAAGTTGTGCCATATAAAAAAAAGAAAAAAAGAAAAAAAAAAGGAAAAAAAAGATGTACAATAACAATAAATAAGCAAAATGCATATTGTAATTTTCAAAAGTTCTTGAACTTTTTCTCAAACATATTTTATTTTCCTATTTCTCTTTCTTTGTTAGCCATGTCCCTAACCTACGTTACGTCCTAATAAAAGTCCTTCTTGATTTTAGGAAACTATAGTCTGAAATAAAAACTAGTTATATGGGCAATTAAGATGTAGTGATGCATATAAAAAAAAGAGAAAAAAAAATGAATACATTGGGTTGACTAATACTTTATTTGAGATCGTATTATTTCTAAGGTATGGGCATATTTTTTCATCTTGGTGAGAGTGTATGATATTTCTTTATTATTTTCTCTCAATTTACCATTCATTGTAGTGATAAAATTTTATTGGGATTAATTTCTTTGTGAGAGTGTCACTACAACTGGTGAGATTTTGGGGTTGGATATGTCATTCTTGAAAGTGGCCTGATTACTATTGCTACAACAAAGTCTGCTAGACTGATGCATATGGATGGTTGATGTGGGTGTAATATTCCTTTAGACTGGAGATAATGCTTGTACTTTTATTTGATTGCTATCATTAATCTGATTGAATAAACACATGTGTTTCCTTTCAAAAAAAAAAGTTTTGAATTTTATCTTCGCTTTATTTACTAGGGACTAGCAATAAACTGGTTCGGGGGTGTGTTGAGTATTAGAAAGTGTATATTTATAAAGGAGAAAATTGTCATTTTACACTTTAAATCTCACTAACATTGCTACTTTTATTTATTTAAGTATTTTGTTACTTAATTATATGTGTTTTATTATAACTATGTATTTTATGTATTTTAGGGGCATTAAGATCGTTTTACAATGAACGAGTGATCAGATAGCAAAACGGACATCATATTTGGACTCAGGACGGTCGAAAACCTTAAGAGGAGCATTAAAGGAAAAAGTCATTGTTCACATATACGGTACTGTTCATACGTACGGTACTGTCATGGTACTGTTTACGGTACTGTTCATGTATACGGACCGATGATGTGGCAACTACCTATGACGTGGCAGTATCTGATTAGACGAATTATGTGGATTGACTGCTTATGTGGCGTTGACCGATGACGTGGCGTTGACCGATGATGTGTCACGATCTTATTGGACTAAATTTCTTATGTACTGTAGATCGATGACGTGGCAGCATCTCAGTGGAGCAAAAATCGTGTGTACAGTACATGCGCTTACATGGGATTATTTTCTATTCAGCAAATTCTCGTATAAATGTGGATCTGTTGATCGTTGATCGTTGATGATGACATGGCGCAATCCTGAGCATCCGAATTATTTTTAATCCGATGGTCACGATTCACTCAATGTATCTATAAAAAGGGGGCTCTCCCCCTCTAATTTGATACCCCTGAATTCATTTCTAAGCTTAAATTTCTGAAATTCATTCTCCTTCTTGTAGTTTCTTTGTATTTTAATAAAATTTCCTTTTTTATCCTTAGTTAAAATATGAGTAGCTAATTTCTTTTTGAGCTTGGGTTGAAGGTGAAGTCTCAACATATTTCATGGGCTTAATTTGGTAAATTTACTTTCTCTTCCCCTCTAATATTTGTGGTTGTTTTGACTTTTCGTCGACAAATAATAATAGTCTTGTCTAGATACAGCTCTGGTTAAACCGGCACCTTAGTACAAGGTTATTATTATTTGGCACGATAAGCCCTTGGTACCATACTTATTGGAGAGTGGTTCATGAGGTGTGGAATCCCCCTTTATGATTTAATTGGTATTAATATGGAATATTTAGCCCATGGAGCATGTTGATGCGGATCCGGATACCCAAGTGCTTTATTATAAAAGTTTCATTCTTAATTATTCCCGCCATTTTAATTCACAATTTAGGAGAAAATTACCATAATTTAATTGTTTCCATTAAAAGAAAATTAATTCGGCATATAATTAAAATCAACCTCCTCGTGGGATCGACACTCGTCACCATTAATCTATTCTACAATAGATTCGTATGCTTGCGAGTTCAATAAAATTTGCACAACAGTGTATAATAAAAGAACTTTAGTGATGGAAGAGTCTATATATATTGCATTTAATGAGTCTAATCCTTCTTCTATAGAGAAAGCAGTTTTGATAATGATGCAGATAGAGAATTATTACAAGGATTCACACAAGATAAACAAGAGGATACACCACCAAAAAATCAAAAGGACAGAAAAGAAGAAGAAATAAGCATGGAGAAGTAAAAAGGTACTTCTCAAACACTCCCTAAGGAGTGAAGGTATATTTCTTCTCATTCTAAGGATTTAATTTTAGAGGACCCCTCAGAGGTGTAACCACTAGATCATCACTTAGGAGTACATATGAGCATACTGCATTTAATTCTCAAATTGAACCAAAATCCTTTACAGATGCAGAAAATGATAAACCTTGGAGTATGGCAATGCAAGAGGAGTTAAATCAATTTGAAAGAAATAATTTGTAGAAATTAGTTCTTAAACATGAACATCAATCTATCACAGGCACTAAATGTGTATTTAAGAATAAAATGGATGAATTAGGTATAGTTGTTAGGAATAAAGCTGGATTAGCTGCTCAAAGATATAATCAAGAAGAAGGAATTGACTTTACGCTTGTAGCTAGATTAGAATCCATTAGGATGTTTAGTATATGCATATAATAAAGATTTTATTCTATTTCAAATGGATGCCAAAAGTGCTTTCTTGAATTGCTATATTATGGAAGAGGTTTTTTAAAAATGAAAAATTTTCAAATCATGTTTTTTAGTTTTTAAAAGCTTTATATGGATTAAAACAAGCACCTAAAGTATGGTATGATAGGTTTAAAAATTTCTTACTGAAAAATAGTTTGTCAATGGAAAAAACGAATACTACTTTTTTTGTTAAGTATAAGAACCAATATATTATTGTAGTTCAAATTTATCTGGATGATATTATCTTTGGTTCTACTAATGAGTGTTTTTGTAAAGAATTCTCAACATGTATGAGTAAGGAGTTTGAGATGAGCATGATGGGAGAATTGAAATATTTTCTTGGACTGTAAATTAAATAAAATAATGAGGGAATATTCATCAATCAAGCTAAGTATATTAAATATTTGCTCAAATGGTTTAGGATTAATGACTCAAAAACTAAAAATACTCCAATGAGCACAATAATCAAGCTCGACAAAGATGAAAAATGTAAAGAAGTTGATATCAAGTATATCGAGAGGTATGATCAGTTCTTTACTTTATTTAACCGCTAGTAGACCTAATATCATGTTTAGTATATATTTGTTTGCAAGATTTCAATCATGTCCAAAGGAATCTCATTTAGTTGTCGTGAAAAGAATTTTTCATAATTTGAGTGGAACCATAGATCTAGGCCTTTGATATCCTAGAGGAACTCATATAGATTTAACATGTTATTCAGATGTAGATTTTCCTAATTATAAGGTAGATACGAAAAGTACTAGTGGCATTTGTCATTTCGTAGGTCATGCACATGTTTTATGATTTAGTAAGAAACAAAATCTGATCGCACTTTCAACCACTGAAGCCTAATATATTGCCATAGGTAATTGTTGTGTACAAACGCTTTAGATGAAATAAACACTTAAAGATTATAGTGTTAATCTTTAATAAATTTCTATCAAGTGTGATAATACTAGTGCTATAAACCTATCAAAGAATCTCATTTAGCATTCTAGAACCAAGTATATAGAGATTATACATTATTTCTTGAGAGATCATATTAAAAAAAGTGATATTGCATTAGCGTTTGTCTCTATGGAAAAATAACTTACTGATATTTTTACAAAACCTCTTTGCAAAGAACAATTTTCAAAAGTTTGACATGAACTTAAGATGATAGAATTTTTGCATTAACATCTTTAATCATGTTGTTGTGACTATTATAATTAAGGGTTTGATGATTGTTGATGATTTTATACATGTTTAAGCATGATTAATGAGTGATATGCTTGAATTGTTAATCTTTGAACGCTTACATATGTTTTGAATGTGTAAAATTTATGCTTCATTAATAAGTTAATTGATTGAATTTTTTATCTTTTAAATGTTAATATTATGATTCATGAATGAAAATGACTTTTGATGTGTTTCGGAATCACAAAATGAACTCCAAAGTGATTAAAATGAAGCCGAAAGCAAGACATTATGCAGCGAGTAGAGGCCAGCCGCTAGCCGCTTGCCTTTGGTCATGGGTTCCAGCCCATTTTTTTTATCATTATCTTCAAGCTTTCTTCATCACTTATCATTCTCTCTCTCAACCGTTACTTCTCTCTTACATTTATCTCTTAAATTTCTTTATTTTTTACTCATTTTCTTGCCAAAATCACCACTCAAATCATTTTCCAGCCATTAAACCTTCATTATTCATCATTCAAGTATCATTTTCTCTCTTATTTCTATACAAGAAATCAAAATCCAAACTTACCCATTTCTCTCTCTACTATCTTAGGACATTTTTAATTCATCTTTACTCAAACTATAACCATATCTTACCTTAAATCATCTCTGGGATTAGTTATCTTACTTCAAAAACACATATTTGACTCAAAATCTTAAAAATCAGAATTTAGGTATTTAAGCTTGTTCTTGTTTCAATCATAGTTGGTGGTGAAAAATTCAAGGGAAAATAAAGATTTAAGAAAAGAAAGGCGAATCATGGAGATAATTCAGAGATTATAATGACTTATCTGTCGACTATACCTTTTCAAAAACAGTTTGTTGATCTTTTCATGTCAAGGCTGGGAATTACTTTACATTTTGTCAATCTTCGTAATTTAGATAATTTATATAGTTGTGATAAATCTCTTAGTTCTTTACTTGTCGCAATGGAGTGGAAAAATACTTTAGTCATTAAGGAACCATATTATGAGAATTTAGTTTGAGTTTTCTATTCGAATATGGTTATTTCTTCGCAATCTTCAAATAGAGTTATTACAAATGTTGGGGGAATTGCTATTGCATTTGATGTTCCCAATGAAGGATTAAAGGTGTACACTGCTAGAAGTCAACTTCATTATTCTTGGTATTCCATTAAGGATGCTGTTAGAAAAATTTGTAGATGTTATGATTTGTCTTCTGATTTTTGTAAGTCCTCCTTAAAATTCCAGGCATTACCACTTCAAATGAGAGTACTCAATTATGTTGTTGAACTTGTAATAAGTCTTAGAGGTGGACATGGGGATGAAGTTATTCATTTAGATGTTACTTTGTTGGATTGTATTCCTGAGGGTAAGGTGTTCAATGTTGGATATATCATCCTTTAACATATGTTGAGTTTTTCAAATTTTTCAAATCGAAAACTTCCTTATGGTAGTAGTATCACTCGTATTCTCAAATACTTTCATGTTCCCTTAATTAAACCAATATTTTTGAGTTCTAAGGAATTAGGTAATGATGTTATAGCAAATTTGAGATTTGTATTTGAAAATAGTCAGTGGTATAAAGATAAAAGACTCAAAAAGAGAGTTTCTATACTTGCCTCTTTAGATCATCTATTCTTTAATGATGTTCGTGACCCAGACGAGTTCTCTGATCTTAGTACTCCACAGTGCTCACATCCTTCACCATTTGAGGGGCTCTCACACTCTACTTCAGCAAATTATAAGAATTCAATGCAACAGCTATTGACTTATGTGCATTCCCTTTTTGAGCAGTACAGCCAACTTCAATCACAGTTTGAAGCTTTTTATATTCAATCCATTGTCGAACATCAATGCCTCTTTGAGTTGCAACAATGATTATTTGATTAACAACAACACCTCTTTGCTCAACAACAGAAAATACTTGATGGACAGCAGTAACCTTTTACTGCTCTTGTGTTTTTACCACCATCTACTTCTTTACATCCACCATTTCTATAGTGCTCTATTTTAGTCATCTCTCACTCTGCATACTACATCTTCATATTCATTGTTATCTTAATTATGGATGCTTATCATGAGGAATTTGGATAATTGTGAATGTTTGATCTTTGTTATTTGGATATTTGGTTGATGTTTGCTGGATAATATAGATTCTATAACTCTATAGTTAATTGCATGCTTGAGTTTTATATGTTTCTTACTTAACCATTTATATTTATTGGTCTTTGCATAAGCTATTGGTCATTTTGATGATGAACGGAGAAAAATCATATATTTTGAATTCTTGAAGACAGGTAATACGTATTTTAATCTTGAGGAGTTTGCACATGTTTTTGAAATATTGAGGAGGAGTTTTACAAACTCTTATAGATTATTTATTAAAAAAGAATTTATTTTAATATGTTGATTCATGTCTGCCATGTATTAAGGAGAGTATAAATGTCAAAATAAAGGAGATATTTGTCATCATAAAAAAATGAGAGATTGTTAGCCTGAAGGCTACACATAATGTAATTTTAATAATAACAAACATGTATCTTAATTATTTTAATTCGTAATGTATTTCACATTTTGACTAAGTTCTTGAAGAATAGTATATATGTAAGTGAATTAAATGAAATCAATTTCAAGATATTCAACGGACAACGGCTCAATCAGGAACAAAGTTTGGAGCTCAACAAACTTATTATTACGATAAATTCTTGTAAAACTAGTATGATTTAATTTATGTTGGATTTAGCAATTTGTAAAGCTCAAGATTTTAATCAATTAACTATTATTTTTATTAATCTAAAGTTTTTTTTATCATAAATCAAATATTTCATGCATATTAATTAATTTTCTAAATATGGACTAAAACAAAAAAATTTTACAATTTTTTATTTTAATAAATATTATTTTAAATATGAATTTGGGTTTATTTATAAAGTCAAAAATATTTTTTGTCATATCATAATTTCATAAAGCTGTAAGAATGAGAAGTATTATTTAGAAATTCTAAAATTAGGCTTATTTGCAAAGGTTTCTCACATTTTGAGCTATAGTACAATTATAAGAATATATTTGGTAAAAGTATAATTTTATGAATAATAGTACTGTAGTAAGTTCAAACTATTCCGAAAATAGACTCATTTGTAAAGTTTTATGAGTTTATGGGCTATAATATAATTATGAAAAGTTTTGAATAAAAATATAATTTTATGAACATATTACTATAGCAAAATTCAAAATTAACAGTAACTTCACTGTAGCAAGTGCTTAACTACCAGAATGTAGAGCTAGCCACTTCGATGCTGAAATTTACCTATAACAGTTATTTTTTGAGTCAAAACTACATAAATTTAAATCAAACTCATTTCTACTCTCTCCAACACCCAAAAATAAGTTTATATACCATTGATTGAGCTTCTAACTTGTAAATCATTATAGATTGAATCATTATTCTGCTATAATTTATTCATTCACTCTTGAAGAGTAATTCTTGGGTAAAGGGTTTGAGGAATAATTCTTGAATTGTAAAGGTTCATTGATACCTTGAAGTCAATTGTAACAAACTTAAAGCCTTAGAAGGCTTGAATAGTAAAATTCTCGAGCTTTGTTAGCTTGGAGGCATGGGTGTAGGCAAGGTTTGCCGAATCACATAAAATATTCGTGTTTGTTCCCTTTTTCCCTACTTTTTTATTTTTTAGCATTGTTAAACTTATTGTTATTGATTTCATTGAGGCATTAGAATTAATTATTGTATGGTTTGCTTAGATTAAATTTTAAAAATTCAATTCACCCCTCCTCTTAGGTTGCATAAGTAGAATTTCATAATTTATTATGAATTTATTATAGTAATATGTCATTTTAAGAAAAATTATGAATTATATTAAATATTTTACTAAAAAGATAAAGCTTGAAATATTTTTAGTAAGGATAAGTATAGTGTATTAGGAATGGTTTTACTTATCAAGTTGACGACTCACCCCTTATCATTACTTTTTGTAAATTAAGTTTTTTTTTAGAGGTATGCTTAGCAGTAGAGTTAGAGATTTATTTATTTTGCTAGTTGAATAAGAGGAAGAATAAACTAGTGATTCCTTTAAATTTAATTTTGTTATGATCTTGTAATTTGAGAAATTTGAGACTTTTTATATAGTTATTTCTTTAGAAGATATTATTTAATATTGGACATGGATTTGTGGCTTTAATTGAATAAAAAATTAAGGTATTTCAATTTGGAAATTTTATGTCTAAGGATTTTAATTTATAAGTAGTCTTCTTCTTTATGTACTTCGCACGTGTTGATTTGGAATATTACAATTGTGGTATCAGAGCATTAGGTTAGGATTCTATAGACTTTCTTTTAAGGTATAATTAGATTGTCTAATTGGATTAATCATTTTTTTTTTGTAAACATGAAGAGGAACATTATGGTTATGAAAAGTGCTGGGAATAAGAGATGAATGGAAATTGATAGACTGAACCTTTTATCCTAAAAGGAGTTTTGGTCAAAGATCTTAAAAGACTTTACAAAAAGCGAATGGATGATAGACTAAGACAAACTAAAATTATTTATGGAGATATTTCTCCGGGGCTTGTAGCTTCAAAGAAGAAATTCAATGAGGCTATACGAGGACTACATGTTTATAGTAAGGGAGATAACAAAAATAAGCTTGTAGTACATCACTTGCTTTAGACAAGACCTCAATTTAAGCCTTGTTATAATAAAGGAGGGGTTCGTCTATGCCTAGATAAATTGTCTAATAAAAATCTTAAGAAAAATAATACATCTAGTATCATAAAAGAGAAGAGAAAGGTAGAATTAGATTTTTTCCCTATCTAATTGAGTAAACCTATGAATTATATAGCTACAGAGAGAATGCACAAGAACTCTTAGACTTATGAGATTAATAAGGAGAATAGATCTTGAAGATAAAGAATAATCGTTACAACTAGTAGTATTGTTTGAGTCTTAATGACTTTTTAGCTATTTATGACATTGTAATAACTTCTTTGATAAGGGATTTTTGGTATTAATATAGAATAAATTATTTGCTTGCTCTCATTAAGAAACCTCTAAATTTGTTATGAATTTCCTCTCTTAGGGGAGGTGATAGGAATGCCTATAGCTTGAGAGATGTTTTAGGTATCACTGATGATAATGACCGAACCTTATACAAGATGGTTAACGAAGGTAATCCTATGATGCGTGCAGTAATAAGGTTGATGGAATAGTAGAATAGGTTGATATAAGATATAGCTAAAGATAGGAATAGGCCATAAGGAAATTGCCAGTTAGTATATCATATTTATAAGTCTGGTGTGATCAAGTTATGTGGTAGGGAATTCCTTGTAGATCTCCTTCCTTTAGAGATACATGGTTTTGATTTTGATTTTGAGGATGGACTGGTTAGGACCTTCCCATGTTTCAGTTGATTGTTTTGCTAAAGAAATTATTTTCTGCCTACATGACGGGGAAGAATTTCATTTTCATGGGAATAAAAAGAGTTATAAAGGTTGGACTGGTTAGGACTTTGCCATATTTCAATTGATTTTTTTGCTAAAGAAATTATTTTCCGCCTACTTAGCGAGGAAAAATTTCATTTCCATGGGAATAAAAAGAGTTATAGAGGTTTAATTTCTATGGTTAAGGTAGAGAGAATGTTAAGAAAGGGGTGTGAAGGATTTTTGGCATATATAGTTGCTGACCATTCCGATAAGGCATGCCTTAAAGAGGTACCTGTTGTAAGTGAGTTTGCTGACATATTCCCTGAAGATCTTCCTGGACTACCCCAAGATTGAGAGATTGAGTTTACTATATATCTAATCCCTAGTACTGCACCTATTTCTAAGGCACCATATCGGATGGCACCTATTGAGTTGGAAGGACTAAAAGTTCAATTACTGGATAAGGGTTTCATTCGTCCTAGTATGCCGCCTTTGGGTGCTTTCATCTTATTTATGAAGAAGAAAGATGGTTCAATAAGGTTATGTATTGACTATCAATAGTTAAATTTTGTTACTATCAAGATCAATTACGAGGTTCAGCGGTATTTTCAAAAATTGATTTACCATTTGGGTATCATCAATTGAAAATTAGAGGTGAAGATGTATTGAAAAAAATTTTTTGAACTCGTTATGGGCACTACGAGTTCTTAGTTATGCTTTTTGGGTTAACTAATGCTCTTGTGGCATTTATGGATTTGATGAATATGATTTTTCAACCTTATCTTGATAAGTTCATCATTGTTTTTATTGATGACATATTGGTTTACTCTAAGAGTAATGAAGAGCATGAGGCATATTTAAAGATTGTGTAAGAAATATTATGAGAGAAGAAATTGTATGCAAAATTTAAGAAGTGTGAATTTTAGCTTGATCGGGTGGTATTTTTGGGCATATAACGACTAAAGATGGTATTTTAGTGGACTCTACCAAAGTAAAGGTAATTGTAAAGTGGGAAAGGCCTACCAATGTCACTAAAGTAAGAAGTTTCTTAGGATTAGCATGTTACCATAGGCACTTTATGAAGGGATTTTCTAACTTGACAGCACCGTTAACAAATTTGACTAAAAAGGATATGAAGTTCACTTGGGATGAGGCATGTGAAAAGAGCTTCCAAGAACTCAAAAGTTGTTTAGTGTCTGCCCCTTTTTTAAGTCTTTCTTCTAGTGATGGAGGTTCTGTTATTTATAGTGATACCTCTAGAAAATGATTAGGTTGTGTTCTAATACAACATAAGAAGGTTATAGCGTATGCTTTTAGCAAAAAAAGAGCCACGAGCAAAACTATCCAACTCATGATTTAGAGTTGGCTACTATAGTGCTTACTTTGAAAATATAGAGACATTATTTATATGGAGAGACTTGTAAGATCTTTACTGACCATAAAAGTTTGAAGTATTTATTTACTCAAAAGGAATTGAATTTGAGGCAAAGAAAATGGTTAGAGTTGGTGAAAGATTTTGATCACTCCATTAATTACCATCTAGGTAAGGCGAATGTAGTAGCCGCTGCTTTAAGTACGAAATCATCTAGGAGCATAGCACACCTTATTAGCACACAAACTCATTTGGTAGAAGACTTAAGAAGTTATGGATAGAGCTTGGTACTCATAGGCAAGTAGACTTGTTGGCACATTTAACTATCCAACCAACTTTAATTAATGAAATTAAGATAGCTCAAAAGAAAGACTTGGAGCTCAACAAAATTCATAAAGAGGTAAACAAAGGACATAAGTCTGGATTTAAACTTGATGATGGAGATGTATTATGATTTGGGCAGAGACTTTATGTGTTAGCGGATGATGAATTGAAAGCAAAGATCTTAAAGAAAGCTCATGAATCAATTTATAATATGCATGCTGGTAGTACTAAGATGCCACACGATTTAAAAAGGAATTTTTGGTTGAGGAATATGAAGAAAGATACTGCCACTTCTGTGTCTTGATGTCTAGTTTGCTAACGAGTGAAAATTGAGCATCAAAGAACAACAGGAACTTTACAAATGCTTCCTAATTTGTAATAGAGGTGGGAATATATAATAATGGATTTTGTCTCTAGATTACCTCGTTCTAAGAGAGGATATGATTATATTTGGTAATTGTTGATCGATTGACAAAGTCGACTCATTTCTTGGTAAGGAAAAATACAGATAAGATAGGACAACTGGCTAGATTATTTATAAAAGAGATAGTAAGGGTTCATGAAGTTCTAGTGTCAATAGTATCTGATAGAGATCCACTTTTCACAGAGAGATTTTGGGCTAGCTTACATAAAGAGTGGGGAACGAAATTAAGATTTAACAGTATTTGTCATCTATAAATAGATGGACAATCTGAAAGGACTATCCGAACCCTTAAGGATATGCTTCAATCTTGTGTGCTAGACTTGAGTGGTAGTTGGGAAGAACACTTAGTGTTGATTGAGTTTGTTTATAATAACAGTTTCCACCCAAGTATCGGCAAGACACAATTTGAGGCATTATATGAGAGAAAGTGTAGATCCTTCATTTATTAGGATGAAGTTGGTGAGAGAAAATTTTTTCGTCCAAAATTAGTACAAATTACTGTTGATAAGATTAAATTGATTAAACCGCATATGTAGCTTTAAGGTAAGGAAGTGGCAACAAGCAAACAATTTAATAAGGCAAGCCCCTCCCCCCCTTCACCTCTGTCCATAGCTTTGACATGATGATGATTTGTCACCGTTGTAGTCTTGTAAAAATCAGACATTCAAAGCATATAAAGATTAACTTCATAAATCTAAAAATTCAAAGTAAGAGGTTCTTGTTACCCACATAAGATGACATCCTAGTCATAAACAATGGTAGAATCAAGTGGCTATATACTAAGAAAGCCCTCCAGAAATTTTAAACTAGTTGTGATAACTTCATTGATTGATTACAAGATCTACTTGCAGACTTTCAGAATTCGTAGAGTTCAGCCAAACAACTTTTTATTGACAAAACAACAAGCAATAAGGAAAGATGACAGGCATATTCTAGTTACACTATTTTTTTTAATGAGAAACTCAAAAATGTATTAATAATATTCTAGTTATACTGTTACAGAAATCAAGCATGATTATAGTCATTGAAAGTATAAAAATGACGGTTCGAGTAGCCTATAATAGATAAAAGAATTATGCAAACCATTGTAAGCGTGAGTTAGAATTTAAAGAAGGAGACTTTGTCTTATTGAAAGTATCACTATGGAAAGGAGTGTTTCAGTTTAGAAAGAAAGAGAAGTTGAACCCTAGGTTCATCGAACCATTTGAGATTTTAGAGAGAATTGGTCTTGTGGCTTATCGCATAGCATTACTGCTGAATCTATCTAGGCTTCACAATGTATTCCATATGTTAGTGTTGAGAAAATATATTTCAGACCCTTCACATGTGTTGGACTATCAACCAATTCAGATATCACAAGACATGACATATGAGGAGCGGCCTATTGAGATTGTTGATCGAAAAGAATAAGTATTAAGGACTAGAGTTATCCCTTTAATTAAGGTACATTGGATGAATCATTCTATTGAGGAAGCTACATAAAAGCGAGAGGCAGAAATGTTGGAGAAATATCCTTAAGTCTTCCGTGCACGAGGTAATTTTTAAGTTTTGAGGATGAAATTTTCTTAAAGAGGGGAAAATTGTAATGCCACATTTGATAATCCTTAATTATGGAAATTTGACTCTTATTAGGATACACATATAACTCTATAACCTTTATTTATAAAGATATTAAAATTATAATTAGGGTTATTTATAGGATTATTTTTTCAAATCAAATAGGGTTTCTTAAGACTCATATAAATACATACTTTTTTTCTATTTTATAACCTTAAGCCTGTGATGTTTATTTCTTCTTATTTGCTGCTTATAACACTTTTACTAAAGTCTAATATTCAAACATTGGTTTAAGAAGAGAATCGAAGTAATTTTTGTAAGTTTTCTCTCCTTATTTTCTATAATATTTCCTATCACTCTAATTAGTATTTTGAATTGGCATGATTATGAATTGTTGCAGATTATAATACATGATTTCGGATATTTTTAGAATCTATTTAGGGTTTGGATTTATTATTGAGTCATCAATATTCATCCTTAATGCATTAAGCACACCGGACAATTTCAGACAATATGAGTATTTCGAATTTTAAACTCTTATTTTCTCAATGATTTTCTAAGAAATTTATATTTCTAGAAACTAGATACATAATGTTTCTGGGATAAACTTTGTTTTATGAAATTTGACTTTGTTTTTAATTTTATATGTATTGAAAAAAAACTGCTATACTGAAAAACTGTGATTCCAACAGAACAACTAAACTAAAAAAAAACTTCTTTCTACCATCAAAAGATTTTGAAAAATTCTGAAATTTTAAATAAAGACTTAGTTTATGTCTATTATAAAGGTTTTAATTTTATAATTTTTTGGTTTGTTTCTGATCTTATAAAATTCTCGGAACCCATTTTGTTCAATTAACATACTATGAAACAGTTTCAGATTTTTCAAGGAATAAATAGTTTTAAAATTCTTTTTTATTTCAGATCTTCTTGAAAATTTTACAAGTGATGGCTATAGATGTCCAAAAAACCCATATAGAATATTAGGTGATTCTGACTTCTAGACTAAGAGTTAAAATTCTGAGAGTCAAACTAATATAAGTATGCATAGATAATCATATTCTTAAAATAAATCATTAATAGTTATATCTTGTATTTTGTTTAAGGTGTTGGAGGTATTTGAGAATCTTAGAGACTTTTAAGTATATTAGATCAATTAAAAGAATCGAAGTAAGTAACTTCATTCCTAGTATACTAGATAAATATAATTATTTTAAAACTACTACAAGTAAATGTGCTTTTATAGTTTTTTCAAAATAGATTATTTTTTATAACAAAATTAATTTATGTAAATGTTTTGAAATCTAAAAATTATATTATTTTTATTATTTTAATAAAATATCAATGCTTTTAAAAAATGAAAATTATTTTGTTACAAGATTAATCTTTATGGATTTATTTATAAAATATTATAATAGATTTTTATGTTGCAAGCTAAACTATTATTGTGGATATTTATGAATATAATAAGAAAGTTTTGTCTCATGCATGATTTTAAGTTATGTTTTGGCTCAATGTCCGTAATTATTCTAATTATGATTCTGATCATATTATATGATATATATATATATATATATATATATATATATATATATAAGTTCTGGACTAGTACTGGGTTTATGTTCTAAGTGTGCACATGATATTTTGATTATAATTATATTCTGACCAGATCACCGGGACTATAGGTGATACTAATGTGACATGAGCTAATCTCTTATTATTTGTGTATAAGTTATATGATTTGTTTTCATGATTTATGTACTTATGATATTTTGAAATTATTATGAATTTATTATAGTAATATGTCATTTTAAGAAAAGTTATGAATTATATTAAATATTTTACTAAAAGGATAAGCTTGAAATATTTTTAGTAAGGTAGGTATAGTATGTTAGGAATACTTTTACTTACCGAGTTGATGGCTCACCCCTCATCATTATTTTTTGTATATTAAGTTTCTTGTTGAGAGTTGTATTTAGTAGTGGAGTTAGAGATCTATTTATTTTGTTAGTTGAATAAGAGGAGTAATAAACTCGTGATTTCTTTAAGTTTAATTTTATTATGAACTTATAATTTGAGGGATTTGAGACTTTTGATATAATTATTTCCTTAGAAGATATTATTTAGTATTAGACATGAATTCATGGTTTTAATTGAATAAAAAATTAAGGTCTTTCAGTTTTAAAATTTTATATCTAAGGATTTTAATTTATAAGTAATATTTTCTTCATGTGCTCCGCACGTGTTGATTTTGGGTGTTACATTCCTGCTAAAAAACTATCTTTTAAATAATATGAAACCCAATGATACCGCTCCTCATATAAATCATTCAACCAATCATTATCTCATAAATCATATACCATCATCATTTCATGCTAAGCTTCCTCAAACACAATAGGACTCAATGAATTATAAACAGCAAAAAGTAACCAAGAAATTATACATTCACACTCTTTAAAAGCTCCTAACTTCTCAGGCACTTTCTTCATTATATCTCACAAACACCATCGATGCTTAGTCCTAGGAAAAACATTTTCAATTGCCTTTTGCATTACTTTGTCTCGGTCTATAATTATACAAGTAGGAAGAGATACAGACATGCATGATAGCCACATCTCAAATAACTAAGTAAATGTCTCGGTATTCTCATGTGAAATTAATCTACATCTTAACAAAATAAACTAACCATGATGATTAACTTTGACAAAAGAAGCAAATGGCATGTCATACTTGTTGGTGAGATATGTGGTGTCAAATGTGATGATATCTCCAAAATATTTGCAAGCTATCCTACTCTTTAGATCTTCCCAAAATACATTCCTTAATCTATCTTGCTCATCCAAATCAATACTATAAAAAAAAAAAAATACATTCTAGTTGCTTTTCTTAGAAGTACTTCAGAATTGCCATAGCATCTCATTTCCTAAGCTGTAATCGCCTAGCTTTGTCAACAAGATTTCTATAATCTTTTTCTAGAAATGAGACATTTTTATATCCATCAGCAATAATAGAATTAAAATTTTAGGCAATTTTAATTCTTGCACAATTATTTATTTCAATGTGCTTTCTTGCACTTGCACTAATGTTACGGTTACAAGAAAAATACCTTGCTTTGCCCAGACTCAATCCATGATTGTGCTAAAGATTTAAAGTTTGAAGAATTCTTTTTCCATCTTCATTTATACAACCTCCAATTCTGGCATCACAACTAATTTTTACAATAGGTTTTGGCTTTAGCACATCAATAGATTTACTTTCTGACTTGCTACTACGACTACATGCAAACGTCGCATATTTTACAATTCCATCACTCCCTTTCTTACTAATTAATTTCTTCTCAGCAAACTCTTCTTGTTTGCCATAAGCTTTGTAAAACTCATCCTTTCCTTATGGTTATTAAATAACATCCCAATAGTCGGCTTATATTTTTCTGATTGCACATCTTCGACTCCACCTTCATGTTCTAGATTTTCCATTTCCACAATTTTGATCAAGTAATAATTTAATCCATTAAAGTTTTAAAAATTTAAATTAAAAATTTTAAATTGAACACTAAATTTAACTAAAAAATTTTAAATCGAACACATGGTTAACATTAAAAAATTCTAAATCAAACACTAAATTTAATTAAAAAATTTTAAATCGAACACACGGTTAAAATTAAAAAAATTCTAAATCAAACACATAATTTTAATAAAAAATTTCTAAATCGAACTTAAAATTTAAATTAAAAAATTCTAAATCAAACACATAATTTAAATAAAAAATTTCTAAATCAAACTCAAAATTTAAATTAATAAAAATTTTAAATCTAACAGAAAATTTAAATTAAAAAAGTTTCTAAATCAAATACATTTATCATTATCATTTAACCAATAAATGCATGCACATTTATATATAACAAAAAGTAATATCTGAAAATTACTTTTTACAATTAGATAATTACCTATCGAGCATTTTGCTTCCAGATCTAGATCGGCCATGAGCTGAATGGTGAATGTAGTAAGAAAAAAATTGAATGTTTGTCGATGACTTAACAACTACCGAAGTAATGGCGATGAACGAAAGTAACTTGGGTAAAATGCTTGTGAATTCTCTTATAATTGATGAGGAGGAAAAAAAATGTTTTGGAAAGATATGCTTGTGAATTCTCCTGTAATTGATGATGAGAGAAAAAATGTTTGGGAAAGATAAAAAACTGACATGAGGAAGTAAATTTAACTTCTTCTCTCTCATAAGGAGGGGCTCAAATTTAACATGGATAAAGTACTTTTTTTTTTCTCATTGTTCTCTCAGTATTCTCGACCTTTAGCATTTCCTTAAAATAATATAGAAATTATTAACACATCACTGCTTGATGGGTATTCTAGAGCAGTAAGATATATTCCAACCTCATTTGGATTTGGGGGTAATAACCTTTGGATCTCTGTTCCTCGGTATCAATTTGCTTTACTTTCCAGTAGGCAGTGTTTCCTCTACGAAGTTTAAAACCTAGCTAAAATAAATAACATGCATCCGGTAACATAAACAACTAATCAAGTGAAGAAGCACCAAATTGAGCATTCAAGTCATATTCAAGTCATCACATTGTCAAGTCATACCTCATTATCCTTAGTTCATCTGCCTCAAGAGGAGATAAATCATGGGTGCATCCACTAAAGGCAAGGATGCCCTTCTCATACACAAATGCAGTGCAAAGTAAGGACCGTGAGGCTCATCGAATCCACCAACAACTACCATAAAATCATTTTTTTCCCATACAAACATAAACACTCATCTAATTGCATAGGTCACAAGAAATATGGCACCAAAAAAATCAAATGAAAATTTAGGACTAATTATTTACTTTCCCATAGGAAGCACGGCAACGCAACTTCTGAGCATCCAGGGATAGGTTGTTATTTGCTAGATGTGAATCATGGTTGGCAGCTTGAATGATCTACAAAGAATCATGTGAGTATCAAGATGATCACATTTGGAATACTATGCAGAGCCGCAAATAGAAACCTAGTAAAAAATTTCAATTATCACACTTGATAATCCTCCCGTATGCTAGCTATCTCCCCCTGGTAGTAATCCATACCAGACAAGCTTTTGAAATGTTTAACTACCCTGGCAAAGAGAGGTAGGATTAAGTTTGTTTTCTGAATTGGAAAAAGACTCGAGCATTGAGATAGATCCGTTAACTGTTGCAGCGGCGCTCCATGCTTGTTACACTGCTTGCGTGGTTGAGGAAGGTTCGTTATATTTAACCGCATTAGGACACCTAAAGTCACACACCACGCTCTCATGGTTTCCATTCTAGCTCGGGCTGGACTCTTTGATGAGGCAAGGATATTTATTCAGGAGAATCACATAGAAAGGTATCCAGAGCTACTGCGAGCATTGTTGGAAGGGTGCAGGATCCACAAGCAAGTAAAAACAGGCAAATGAATCATTGAGCAACTTTGGGAGTTGGAACCACTTAGTGCTGAAAACTATATAATGACATCAAATTGGTATGCGGAAGGGGCAAAATGGGACATGGTTAAACAAGTAAGAGAAACAATCAGAAGCATGGGCTTGGAGCCTGAAAAAGCATATAGTTGGATAGAATTTTGAAATAAAGTTCATGTTTTTGGGACAGGTGATGTATGCCACCCAAGATCAGAGGGAATATTTTGGGAGTTAGTCTTTGATGAAGAAAATGGCAGGTGATATTCTCAGGTCTAATCCAGATTTTAGCCTCCACGCTGTTGATGAAGAAAGGGAGTGCATTCAAATTGCTTGCAGTGAAATTTTGGCGCTTTCTTTTGGACTCATCATCACACAAGCGGGGGCAACCATTCGTGTTACAAAAACCCTTCGTTTATGTCACATTTACCATGATTTGGGTAAGGCAATACCTAACATGATGGAGCGGGAAATCATTATAAAGGACTCAAGCTGTTTCCTACATTTTAAACATGGACTTTGTCCATGTAGGGATTTTTGGTAGTTCGGCGCATCTTGATTCTCTGTCAGGCCTCGAAATTACAGAATCTCAAGGTTTAAGTATCCATGTCAATTCATTATTTGAAAGACATCCCAAGTTGTATGCAAAAATTAAACTATGTAACATTTTCTGTGAATTTGAAATATGTTAGTAACCATGAATATGATAAGACAGGTCAGCTGCGGTTCTGTTTAATTATTCTATAATGGCCTGGTGATAAAAGAAGACACAGAGATGAGGTGTGTGAAATATCAATGATGCATATTCTACTGTCTCACAACAAAAATAGATGCCAGGTTCAAGCTTTCTGCGAATAAACAGTGCATTCTATTGCTGGATACATAATAGTTATGGAAATGACAAGAACTACTTTGAACAGCTCGTCAGTAGGCAAGACTGTAACAATAGATTTTCAACCATCTATACTAATGAAAGTGCGCTGCAATAGAACTAAGATGGAAAAAATTGCAATGCTTGGTAATTACCCATCAGCGAAAGTCCCTATTGAGATCAAAATCTCATAAAACAACTGCTAGAGGCTATTTATGTGGCACTTTCAATCATCTCTTCTAGTAAATTTCCTTCGTGAAAGAGCTGCAGCTGCAGCTGTGGCCTTCTCTGCCTCACTTTCCTTTTTTTTAGTGCTTCGTTGATTATTTGAGGTTTTAGCAGCCATGCCCATTTCCCCTTCAGTAACATTGGCCGGCATGTACAAGGAAGGAAGCTTTAAAACTTTAAAACAAGTCTCATAATGTGGCCCCACAAAATATATGAGTTCAGACTATGGACATACTGGTGGTTTTTCTTTGCCGCCAGATAGGATTGTAACGACTATTGTCAAAATAATAAAGAAGATGGGAAAGAAAATGCGTACTGTTATATTAGGTTGCTCTTCTCCTCTTTCAAGCACTTCCTGCATCATAAAAACTTAGTGAACAATCTTCTCCAAGCTAAATCAATTGAAACATCAAATTGAACTGCAATTTTTTGCAGAAAATTTTACTTATAGATGACAATTTTGTTCACTCACAATGATCTTAGACTTGTACACATTCAAGAAAGGTATGTCTGCTATCTTGTAAAGCAGGCCAAAAAGTCCCTTCTGACATAATTATTCAAAATAATTAGTTAGGATATGCAGTAATATGAAACTATTATAATGGAAAGTGATGTAATTATAACAAGGGAATTGATATATTACCTGGATTCTAGCAAAGAAAACTGAAGAAGCAGCAACTGCTTTCTCAGCTTTATGTTTTGCTTTTTCTACTTCAAACTTAGGCTTCCAAGTGGTTTCTTGGTACAAGTCAGCAACATTCTCATCACTAGTTATCAGAATGTTGTCAAACAAAATACCATCTTGCATTGTCCAAATCTCAATGCCAACAGCAGATATAGGCTCAAAATTGGGTTCTGCAACCTCAAAATAGTGAGGGTTTTGAATCTGTTGAGGATTCCAAATACCCTTGTAATTAGGATTGTGAATTAATGGGGCATGCCATTTCCCTTTATAAGCAGGATTGCTCTTTATTGGCCTCCTCCACTTGCCACAGCCAGGAGCATCAGCACACTTTGGATTAGCAACTTTTGGTGCCTCCCATTCACCATCCTCCTCCTCATCCCAATCTTCTGGCTTGGAAGCCTCAGGATCTTCAATCTCCGCATGCTCATCATCCAACCAACCTTCAGGTTTCACAGCTTCATCATCCTCTGTCTCTGCCGGTGCATCTTCATCCCAGTCCTCAGGTTTCACAGCTTAAGGGTCCGGAATCTCTGCCCATTCATCCCCATCTTCTGGTTTCTTATCATCCGAGTCAGGAATCATCTTCATTGGAGAGTTAGTGGCAGGTCAAAATCTTTCTCCGAAAGGAAATATGTCTTCTTCTCCTCCTTGCCATCTATAAGAATCCGTAGTATGTTATCAGGTTGCAATACTGCAGTATACACATGAGAAAACTTGTCAGAAGGCACAGAAGGAGGATCCTTCAGATGATGCTCAACGTACTCGCCCCTCTTAGGATTCTTGTGCTTAAAGATGAAGTGAACCTTGTTCGTGTTGCCACATTTATCAGGTCCAAACATTATTGAATATGGAGAATTGTTATCAAATTCCTGAGGTTTCCATCCTATAGACTGCTCTCGAAGGAATTTTAAGTATGCACCACCACATTCTAACTCATTTTGAAGCCTGACATCATATTGTAAAATAACTTTTTGGCTCTTGATGTTCAAATTCTCATTCAACTCTTTAACAATAGCATATTTTATTGCCTTCTGGCTCACAAGAAGCCCATAATCATCATGTCCCTCGCTCTTTGAATGCTTCCACACTCCTAGTTAAGATAAAAATCATACACGCTCATTAAATTGACTATCTCTTGCAACTAAATTATCCCAAATAATTCCCAAATAACACCGTTTGAATGAGAATTTTTACTCATAAAAAGAGCAAGTGATTTTAGAGGACATCATTTTAGCAGAGCAAAGCTAGACCAAATTAGTCGCTGGTGTTTGGCTTGCCCAGAGAAAATTCCAACTGTATTTCTCAAGCAAAGTAGAGCATTATTGAAGTCGGATATCCCCAATTGTATTATAAAATTTATCTCAAATGACGTGGCACGAGATGTGTCATTCATCAAATAGATGATAAATATTGCAATACTTTTCCTCCAAACTCGTGAAAATCTATCATCCATTTGATAAATGACAGTTTGGAATATTTAGTATAACTCTTTTAGGGATAGCAGTAGCAATAATCACAGGTTTACAGCATTAGTTCATTCATTATTGGAGCAATGAAAGGGAATTAGACACCTTTGTAGTCATCATTCTCGGAGACAATCCAGCGTCCATCAAATGGATCATCAAAGGGCTCGTAAAAAATCTTTAAAAAAAATGAAAAAAGGGAAGGAATTCAAGGAACTATACAATCAAAAAGTAAAACTGGTCTAGAAAGAGAAAAATGATTGACTGAGAAAGAAAAGTTACAGCATCAGAAGCAGAAGCATGGATCTTATAAAAAATGCAGCAACCAAAAAGCAATCCAGAGACTGCATGCACTTGCAATTTTCCCAGCAGCTTTTCGCCCTCCAAAACCCAGTGACAACTTCATTACTATCGTTTTCTATTTGTACAAGGCTCTGGTTTTAGTCAGCGACAATTATGGATCACTTCACACTTTCTATTTAGTTGCTGGTCCTCTTAATTGATTTATTTCTTTAAATAAAAAGAGCTTAGAATTTAACGTCCATTTTTTCACACCATATTATTCTTATGGTAGCTCACGTGGATGAGGCGAGTTTGATTTCCGTCCGTGCAATTCTGATGATGATGATGATAATAAAGTCATTATAATTATGATTTCTATTGTTGGGTTGGGGGGGGGGGGGGGGGTGGTGGCATGTAATATTTAAAATGAAAATGAAAATGAAAATGATTCAGTGCAATTATCGAATTGCTTAATGTTCAAGGACGAAAGTACAAAAACGATATTCGCCTCAAATGATAACCGCGCACTCTGTATACTTGGCTGCTAATGCTGATTGATAATCCTTTTAGGTTTAAATAAAAAGGACTCACTCATAATATCATAATCATCCAAACACCAACTGATTTCTCCAAATTCCCTACAGACAAAACAACACTTCTATATTAACATAAATACATAACTAGTAAAGACTACCAAGGATACACAGCAAAATCTAAGTGAAACTCATACAAAGATAGTTGTCATTGTCTTGCAAGCCGGTGTCTAATCACTCCCCGTGCTTCATCCAACTGGAAACCAGCACCAGAAAATTCAGCACTAGAAAAGAATGGGTGCAGATCGTAAATTTCGAGCTCTTGGGCCTGACAGAGAGAAAACATTAATAAACCTTAATACGGTCAAGATTCTTATGTAGCTAACATAATTAGGAAATGCAATAAAACCAGCTCAAGATTTTATTACCCTGTTCTGCAAATCTACTACTTTTACATCAATATGACTAAGCCCTGAAGTTGAGCGAGACCCAGAAACAATCTCTTCGAAATGCAATGCATTCTTCACTAGCTCACGAAGAAGATCAAGAACCAGTGCATTGTATTCCTTCTTGAAAGTCATATACTTTCTAAAGCTCTGCAACAGTAACGTTAATTTTTTATCAATCTCTCATCCCAGGAAACAACAATAGAAAGAAAACTAAAAATATCCATCAGAAAACTTCGTTCAACAAGCCCAAGAAAAATTATCTATTTTAATGTTCTGGATTTGTCTTATCAAACACGCTAAATGTTAAAAATAAGAGGTATTCTACATCACCAATAGCTCATGTAGAAGCAGGGATAAATAAATCAATGAAGGTTCATGAGAAAAAAAATAGGAAGAGGATATCTTGCTATACCCTTTGCAAAGCTTTCTGCACCCCAAACTTTTGTGTTGAAATGAATGAATCAAGTAGGACACGGATGGCCATGTTTACATCTTCTTGTGTTACATGCTGTCTGAGGTGCATTCTGGCATGTGCTTCAGACATTCGTATCATTGATTCTATGTGTCTCACGGCTATAGGGACTCCTTGTCCATGCTAATAGTTCAGTGATGGAAACAACAATGTAACATCAGAATATCAATCTATATACATCACTCTACAAGTCACCAAGAGAGAAAAAGATGAGATAAAACAGAAACCTACTGAAGATTCCCTACGCAGCTCAGCATAAACATGCATGAGCTTTTCCATATCAGAGTCATGCAACCTTGGGAACACATTCAACTTGGCATAAGTAATGTATTTCTTCAGCAAGTCTTGAGGAAGTACCTGAAATGAAAGAGGAAAAATGTTCTAATAATTATCTATTTAGATAATTAGGTTCAAGCGAAACAAACAAACTTGAAGAAAGATTGGGTAGGATCTTGAGTATGTACATCTGGATCAATTTCCCTATCAGCAACTTGAATATCTTCTTCGGATTCATCCTTAGACTTGTCATCCAAATTAACCCCCTTGGGTTGTGACTTGAAATGACTATCAATTACAAATTTTGCCAGCATCTCATCTACGACGGGGTCAACAACATCCTGAAATTGATTACCATTTGCATACCCAGTTAATTCTTCACACAAACTGACAGGAAATTCAAAAGAAGAATAGAGTAAAGAGAATAGCAACCTTAACAACACATAGAATGTCGAAACGAGAGATGATGGGGTCTGTCAATTCCACATTTTCTGAAAATGTTTTTGATGAATCATATCTGGCAACAGGCATACAGATTAGAATAATTAAAAATTTCAGACTCTAACTAAAAGTCGACCTGTCTTGTCATATCGTTGGTTGAGTCAAGTGATAAAGGATGAAGGCCTCATTTTATGGGCCAAATTAATGACGTTTCAGTGAAGTTTTCCTTGAAACTAAAGTACAGACATTTTTAGTTTGTCCAGTGAATAGGATCATCCATTTGGCAGTCAATTACATGAATTTTCATAATTGAAGCCTATACAACAAACCATTGAGGCTAGTCCCACCATCCCTTGAATAACTCTCTCCTCAATAAAATTCATCTACTTGCATACCTTCCTCCAACTGGATTTGCAGCAGCAATCACAGAGCAACGAGCCTGGAGTGAAGTAACAATCCCAGCCTTTGATATGCTAATACTTTGCTGCTCCATTGCTTCATGGATGCTCACCCTGATAATTTGATGCTCATAAATTATTTGAAAAAAAAGGGAGGGGGGGGGGGGGAGTAAATTGGATGTGCACCCCAAGACAAAATTCATAATGGACTTGTATACACTTACCTATCCTGATCATTCATTTTGTCAAACTCATCAATGAGACAAATTCCTCTATCAGCTAGAACAAGGGCACCTCCTTCAAGGGTCCACTCCCTTGTGACTGGATCTTTGTGCACTGCTGCTGTAAGCCCAACAGCAGAAGCTCCTTTGCCAGTGGTATAAACAGCTCTCTGCCCAGTCTTTTCAACATACCTTCAAAATCAAAACACCTGCACCGTTAGATGCATGCTCACCATTACAAAGCAATATTTCACATTATACTGAACTAAAGATAGCTCTTACTTCAGGAATTGGGATTTTGCCGTGCCTGGATCACCGAGAAGAAGAACATTTATGTCCCCACGCAGTCGGTGTTTACCTTCAACATTCTTTTCCTGACCTCCAAACATAGAAATAGCTAATGCAGTTTTTATGTCTTCATGGCCATAGATAGATGGCGCAATTGATTTGATAATCTGAATTTTTTAAAATAAAAAACAATTCAAAAAGGAGTTTGATGACAACGTATAGAGGATATTGCTGAGAACAGTAAAACTTCAGTAACTAACCCTCTCTCCTATCCGTGGGTCTTTAGCCAGCTTCTCAATCTCTTCTTTGTCTTCCTGGGTAAGTTTGTAAGCAGAAAAGAGGTCATGCTTCTTAGTAATATGGTTTGCTTCGACCACAGTGGCAAATACAGGAAATCCATTCTTTGTGTTCAAAGACAAGTCAAAATTATTTGTGTATATGCCTGTGACCTCCTGAAATTAGAAAATAAAACATACAACAGAAATTCCAGAAATACAATAGAGGGAAGAAATATGTAAATGTAACAAAATCTACGAAGAGGATAATACAATTTCTTCGCCTGGGCGAGCACAATCAATCAGGTCATTCAACAGTATCACTTCCTTGTATCTTGGAAGCCTGCCTGCAGGCACAATTCCTGGGCTCTCTTGAAGTGTTAATTTCTGGTAATTCCTGTATATAGTCTGCAAAGGGCATTGAGGATGAAATGAAATTGTTTGAAATCCTGTTCCATCAAAAGTTCAATTCCTTACAGAAAGTAAAATAGAAAGAAATTTCCCTAAATTGGAATTTTATCGCATGTTTGGTTTGAAGAAATATAAGGAGAGGACAGTAGAGGAAAGCATGAGGGGAAAAAGATAAGGGGAGAAAGATGAATTTAATGTCCACTAAACAATAAAAAAGAGATTGATCCTCTTTTTTCCTCATTTTCTCTCCCCCTCTTTCATTTCCATATCTTTTCTCTCCTACCATTTCTTCCAACCAAATATGGGCTTATAGGTGCTGATTTTGACATGAAGGAAAGTATGACACTATTCCATGCCTACCACAACCCTTTGGTTTAATAGGCATGTGTTCATTTATTTGTACAAAATACATGTAAAGTAAGAATTTCTCATAAAGAAAAGGAAGACTAAGTCAACAATAATATAAGCTCACCTGTTCAATGTTGATAGTGAATGGCCCTTTTGATTGGCATTCAGGGCAAGACCCAACTTTGACTTCTGAATATGAATTCTGAAAGAAAGGCCCCAAGATCGCCCCACACTTGTTGCAATCATATTTCACTTGTTGCAACTGGGGAAAGACCCCAGTACGTCTAGTCACAACTCCCCCTATGCGAATCATGGTGTTCAAATGGATTTGTCTGCAAAATTGCCAAAGGCATATCTAGATTAAGACCATAAAAGAATTTAATTTCTTTCTAGAAATACGGGCATCTAAATTACCTGATGTTCCGAATCTGATCATATACTGGTAAGTTAGTGATGCGAACATATATCTTCTGATGAATACGCTTGTAGTTTGGATGTAAATTAAAAACAACATTTCTAGCAACATCTTCCATGACTTCTAGAACAGATTGAGGGGCATCAGCAAGCCATATGGCAATATTGGGATGGATATAGATAAATTGTTTGTAATCAATCTCCAGACTACACTTATTAGCTGCAAGTGCAACATCAAAATATGCAAGGTTCAATAATCAACAACTGGTTTCTCAGTACTATTTCAACTTCCAATAAATTTCTAAAATGAAATCAATCTGGAATTATAAGTTCCTTTACCTGAAACAATCTCATTGATCAGCCGTACATATTCATAATCACCCTGTTCGCTCTTAGGACTAACATACGTAAGTAAAAACTCTCTGAACTTTTTAGCAATAAAACGGCGCACTTCATCTCTGGTAACCCACTCTCTCAATGTTCCCTGAACGCGATACATTTCAAACTCAGCTTCATCACCATCATCATCCTCATAAGGATAATCGTCAGTTGCATCAGTCATGGGTACATCATCTCTAGATTGTTGTGGTGAACTTTGCGTAGCTTCATTATCAATCTGGCTTCTTCTCCTCCTAAAATCAGCTCTAGACCTCTTTGAAGGTCTGTAACTATCATCATCAGTGTCTGAAACCCAAAATGACCAAAACCCCCACACATTATGACATTATTGATCTTTTTCCTTTGCCACTCATTAATAATCAGCAACAGCGGTTAATTATATCATTAGTATGCCATCAAAATTGGGGAATAACAGTCTAAACCTAACTCAAAAAGTGGGCTATTCAATTAAAATAAATAAATAGCCAAGAAATGCAAAATTAATAATGATAAAAATAATTTACCCTGGTCATGAAGAAGCTGAGGAAGTTTTTTGCGACTAGGATTGATAGACATTTGACCATCGCGCGCTTCAAGTTCCAGTTCAGCGGCTCTTCTATCAGCGATGATCTGATCCAAATCTCTCTCGTCTTCAAGAGAATCATCAAGTCCAAGCGATTCATACTGATCATGCTCATCCAGCCTCCGATAATCACTATCCAGTTATTTTAAAAATTAAAAAAAGAAATTAATTATACAAAAATGATCATAAATATATAAGCAAAATAGAGAAGTAATTGACAGGGTGGGGAAATTACTCCATAAAATTGTCGTTGAACAGATCTTCTCCTTCCTCCTCATCGTCGGGTTCTTCAGGCTCGTCTCTGATGATATTGGGATCCACAGCCGCCTCATCACCCGTCGAGTAATTCTGGCTCGTGTTCGGTGGAAGCTGATCGGAATTGAATCCCGCCGATGTCGGTGAATCTGGAGTCGATGTAGTGTCAGCCATTTTCGATTATGAATTAAAATGATATTGAGGATTTTGTCTGTTAGGCTTTGATTAGTTGCCGCTTTACTGTTAAGTGCCGTGATACCAGCTTTTTGGCGGGAACTTTGGCCGCCAGTGTTGCCGCTTATTGGGCTTGGTAATGGGCTGATTTCTAAACCAACCTTCCAAACAAGGAGCCGCTGTTAATAATGTTTTCGATTCAGTGTTTTCCATTTTACAAACCAGAAAATAAGAAAACGTATTTGCCTATTGCTGTTTTCGGTCTTTGGTGTAAAGCAAGTACTATGCATTTTCCTTAATTAACGAAGAAATGGTGGAAAAAAATGTTTCAATATTAATGGATATTCAATAGGTCCCACTTCTGATACTTTTTGACAATGCCAGTAAGCAACATTATAAATAAGAGAGATCAATATTAGCAAAATGTCACCTGATGAGAGTTTTCGAATATAGCACTTAAATGACTTTTAGCATATAAATTGTTAAATAAATCTAAAATACTTCTCAAACTAACCAAGCGAGAATGTTTATAGAAATGCTAGAAAAAAGTGAAAGCAATATGCCCAAAAATAACTTTATTACACACTAAGTAAATGATATATAAGAGAGTTTATTTTATAAGACTTTGAGAGCTTGTGTGTGGAAGATGTCTATGCTAGAATATGCTACTGTGGTGAGCAAAATAGTAAGGGTGATGAAGTATTAATAGGCTTGGATAACTAGTTCTAGAGCTCACCATGCAAGTTGGTAATTTATTTAAATCTCTCTCGAAGACCTAAGTGAAAGGTCCTAGAGGGAAATCTAGAATTCAAGTAGGGCTTCAATGATCACTAAGCAAACCACAGCTAGTCACTAGTGTTAGGCGACCCATTTTTAAGTGTATCCTATTTCTAAATGCATCGAGCTTAAGTATTAAGCGCATTTTATCTTTGTTCTTAAATGCTTTTTAAACGCACTCTATTTTTATTGCTAAATGCATTCCACTTATTGCTAAATGCATTCCACTTCTAAGTACACAGTATATTTAGGTAAACTTTTACCAAAAGCAATTGTGTGCATGAAATTAGCCACTGATTTCAGTATAATTGAGCATCTCGTAACAAAAAGCTCTTCAAATTTTAGTTTTTAAATGTTTATCATAATAAATTCTTTTCTAAAAAATTTTTAATAAGCAAGTTAATTTTATTTTAATCAAATTTTTATTAAATTTAATTATCCTTCATTTTATTACTCCAATTATTTTAGTCAAATCTTTCTTATTTAGTAACTTTGTGTAGATTTTAAATGATGTTGTTGTTGTTACTATGTTTTAAGTATATTTTATCTGTTAATAATTGAGATGATGTGCTCTTAATATTTCTTTTCCATTATGTTTGTTCAATTTAATTTAATGAGTACTATTTAAAAAACAACTAATAATTAATACATTAAACATATAATATTAATTATAAAATTACTTCAAAACAAATATTTTCCATGAGATATGTATTGATTTAATAATATTAATAAGGTAAAGAAGTATTATTATATGGATCCGCCTAAGTTACGTTTAACGCAACTTAAGGATGTGCTATGAATATCATTCAACCCTTTATATTTTATATTATTTATAATTTATTCATAAGTATTATAAAACTTTCTATATTGTAAAATTTTGTTTAACCCCTTATAATTTATTTTATTTCATTGAAACCCTTGAAGTACCAATTCTTCTCCTATAATTTTAAATTCTCAAAATATCCTTCATTTAATTAAAAAATATAATAATTTTTAAATAGATTATTATTATTATTAGCAAGAATAAAAAAATTATATTTAATTAATCTATTAACATAATTAGTAATAATTTTTTAGTTGAATTGTTAATAATAATAATTAACAACAATTATAGTTAATAATTAAATTTTTAATAATAATAACAATAACAATAATTAAAATACAAAATAATAATTATGATAAAAATTAATTAAGAATTTTATAGTAACTTATTATGATTTAACTGATTTTAATTTTGTTTTTAAGACAAAGTAAACACATAAATGATAATATAACTTATCCTAATTACGATCCATACAGTTTAAGTAAATAAATTATTTTTATTTTAATTTTTCATTTTGATTCTAACTCATTATGTTTTTAACTTATTTCGATTCTTATTTAATGAATGCACCATAAACTTGTAAATCACTCCATATTCAATTATACCACTCTATATTATTTACAGTTTATTCATAAGTATGATTCAAAAATTAATTATTAACAATTATTATTATTATTATTATTATTATTATAACTAAAAAATTATTTTTAATATTGTTAATAGGTTAATTAATTATAATACTTTTTATTCTTGTTAATAATAACAATAATCTACTTAAAAATTATAATTATAACTATAATAATTATTTTATTATAATCTATTATTTTATTATAAATATAATTATAATCCATTTAATAATAATTATATTTTCAATTAAATAGAGGGTATTTTGGAAATTTAAAATTATAGGGGGCGAATTGGTATTCTAAGGGTTTTAATAAAATAAAAAAGAGTATAGGGGGCTAACAACATTTTACAATCAAAAATTTTATAATACTTATAAATAACATAAAGTATAAAGGGCTGAATGATATTGTATAATTACATGTAAGTTAGGTGGACCCTATTATATAACTATTATTTTTTAAAAAGAAAATAAATAATAGTGATGGCTATTTTTTTCTTTCTAAAAGAATAATAAATTAATAATAAAAAAAGAAACTCACTAAAAATTTTAAAGAGTGAATAATATATATTATTTTAAAATTTTTAATTAAAATATTTTTTGAAATATTTAATGCTAAAGTATATACAAGTAAATGAACAAGAATGTGACATGCATCCTTAAAGAGGTATAAAATCATGAAAATCATGAAAAATGATAGTTGTCTCGAGTTAAATTCTAAAAATAATTAAAACACACCGTTTAATCTCTTTTCTGTTTGTTTTCATTCTTGCAAAACGACGCTGTTTTGGATTCTTTTCCTGCAAAAGCAACAAAGCAGCCCCTTTCCCTTCCTCGCATCAGAGCAACAAGCAACCCCTTTCTCCATCGTCTTGCAACCATTCGATCTTTGCTTTAATTGTATGGCAACTCACAATCAACAAGCAAACTTGCTTCAAAATTCTTACTTTCATCTCTATTTAATTTCTCCATCCTTATTGTCTTCATTAATTTTCCATTCCATGTTATATTGCATGTAAACTGAATCTTCTTACTCATGGCAATTAAATTTTTTACATAATTTATTTTTTGAGACACAATAAAATAAACCCTATAGTAAAGTAAATTTTTATTATTATATATATATATAAAAAATAAATTTATATAAAAATTATAATATAATATAATTATATTTATTTTATTTTATATAAATTAAAATAATATTTATTATTAATTAAATAAAAATATAAAATAATTAAAATAAATTATGTATGTTAAAAAATATTTAAATTAATTAATTAAATTATATCATATTAATTTATAAAAAATTTATATAAAAATTTATAATTATATTCTTATTTATTCTATAAACAAAACTATATTAAACCTGTTCCAAGTTCTATCCCCATCAATAAAATTGTATCCAAAGGAAAATAACTATAGGCATTGAAATTAATTTTGTGGTGCATAAAATCCCCTTTACCTGTGGATACGAAGTCAAATTTAAAATATTAGATTGCTAAATTAAACGCAATCTAACAATTTTACAGATGGAACTCAAGAGCAATATAACATCACTTATATTTCAATAATTTGTTTCAAGAGGAGAAGGAAACTTACAGAAAACGAAAAATCATAACTATATATATCTTTTGTACAAATGATCGATTTATAGGACAAAAAAAAAAAAAAAGGATGATGACGAAAGTCTGGTAGTTTGGACCTAGGCCTTCGATCTCAGGCGGACTAACTGACTTCCATACATAGTAGGGGAAGGTGCTATGAGTAGACACCAACAACCGTTATAGTTTCAACTGCAAACTATTACCTCCGATAGAGAAGACTGCTAAATGAAGAAGAACAAGACATATTGGAGTTAGGTTTTGATTATTTGCAGTTAGGGATCAATTCTGAAACGAAAAAGAACAAAGGGCAGAGCTTTGAGTGAGGGCTGTCGAACGTCAAAGAATCAAGTCACTTGAAGCTCCTCTGGCACTAAATGAAGAAGAATAAGATGGATTGGAGTTGGGTTTCGAAGGATTGTAGTTGGGGAGCAATTCTGATACGAAGAGCAAGACGGGCAGAACAATTGGGGTTGTTGTCCCTTAAATCAAACGGTGTCGTTTTGGAAGAATTAAAACAAAAAAACACTAAACGGTGCGTTTTAATTATTTTGGGAGTTATAGATGTCGGTTAATATAAAGTACGGAGAAAACCAAACACCGAATGCTTGCTGGTTGCAGATAATTTTTTTTTTAATATGAAAACATAAGAAATGAAATAAAATCTATCCCCAGAATCCTAGCGAGCAATAAAGTTGGGCAGCTACATTTTCCTAAACAATAGCCATGATTGTTCATAAAATAGTGAATTGATGCTACAACTTTGGTTGGCTTCACCAAGAAGCAGGACTGGACGGAGTTATATGAAGCTTGTAATTTATGGATTGGCATGAATTGAAGTATGAAGCTTGTAATTTGCAGAGTTAAACAATGAAGCTGCATGGCTGAGTCCATGCTACTTTACTGTAATTATTGTGTGTTGTATGAAGCTGATTCTAAATTGAGTTTAAGGGAAATTATTAGTGTTTATTGATAACATTAAGTTCAAATTACAGTGTTCTACAATTATTGTTACATGCACATCTTTTCCTTTTTTTCTAATTGTAAACGTCAAATTTACTCAACACAATAGATTTTCTATTCACAAATTATTATTTACTGTTTGTGATTCACCGTTTATATAATATAATTCATAATCACTATTCACATAATACTTATGCTAAACTATTTTGGAATTTAGCCGATATGAAAATTAAATGAAGATTTGAAAAGAGAAATACTAGTTCATTTGCGTCCTTCTAAATCTTATTGTATTTCATGATTTGCAAGGAAACTTATTTATTTTGGTTCTAGTTATATTTCTATAGTTTGAAATTGATTGGGTGTTATCACATATTAATAGATTGAAGAGTGGAGTTATTTGAACCAATTAAATTACTCATTAAACATATTCTTAAATTTTAAAATTTTAAATTTTACTTAGTAAACTCATTTAATTACCTAATATACCCTTACTAAGCACAATTTTTATAAAAATAATATTTTTACTCATTAGACCCATTAAATTCATTCTAAACTCTAAATGTTTTTTCCCCATTAAATGAAGATTTTCTTTATTATATTACAACACACATTCATCCTTTTTCTTCTTTTTTTTTTAAGAAAGAAATTTAATATAGCACAATTAGAATCTCTATTGCAAGAGGAAAAAAATCCTCCACATTCTGTTATTCCTATTTTGTAGTAAAATAATATAAAAGATCAATAGACAATAGCACAAAAGTGATCACAACCAAGAGCCCAACAAAATTTTTAGTAGGGGTGTTCAGGATTAAAAATTTAAAAATTCACAGTCGATGGATTGGATATGGACTTAATTATGTAAATCTACAAATTTGAAAAAATGTTTATTAATTAAAAAATTAAACTTCTAGATATGGTATTAGTACTTATTAATAAATAAATAATTTCAAATATAATTACATTAATATCGTATTATATCTTATCTAATAATAATATAATATAAAAATAAATAAATAAATAAATATAGCTTCTTAAACGGTTAATTTTTATTTAATGAGATTTTTTAATGTGTTACATTCAAAACTTTAAATGTATTTTTTGACTTTATTTAAATAATTAATTTATTGAAATCTTATTTAATTTTGAATTTATCAGTACTAGGGTTATTTTTTCATTAATTTTTTTATTTAGTTAGATCGTGGATATGATAAAATTAAAAATTTTTAGTCCACAAAATGGTGGTTGAATATGGACTAGATCACATCCGCATCGATCCACAGGCATATTAATTGGATTTGAATAAGTTTCACTAATTCAAGGATTGGATTGAATTGAAAATTTGTAATTTGAAAAATCATAGATCATATATAGACTGATGTCCAATTTGTAAAATTTGATCTACAAATATCTTTAATTGTTGGCATTTTTTTGAGGCTTCTCCTTTTTTTTTGTGCATTATTGCCTACTGTCAAATTTCAAACAAAGATATAATCACAAACTATGTCACCCTAAATCCAATCACATGAGCCAAATTAATAAAATTATGTGGCTTGGAAGAAGAATCAAGCCTCTAGTCAATTAGGGTTTAATGAAAGTATGATTATGGGTTAATAAAACTATGCTGAATGTAGAAATCAATTCAAAGAATAAAAATTTTGACTTTTTAACTATATTTTAATCATTTAATGTCAATAATTATAATTTAATTTAAGGATACTTTTAATCATAAAAAAATATTTTTAAAAGTGGACTTAATGAGTAATTTAACGAGTTCAAATAATCCTACCTTAGATAGAATGAAGATTTTGGCAATTATATGTTCTAAGGCATATTGGTAAAGTTTGTAATTTTGTGGATGAAATATTGACCACGATGGCCATTAAAACCCTAAGTATAAATGAATAATTAAAAGAGAAAATGGGAGATAGTTATTTCTTCTTATCTTAGTTGATAACTTTCCTGGTTTTTATCATTTAAGCGCAAAATTTATTGGGAGATTGTAATGGTGATTAAGACATGCATATTTTTAATATTTAAGTACTCTATTTCTTATATAATCTTATCTTAGAAATATTGGGTTTCATCTCTAAAATAAAGTTTTGCAGACTTATGACTCTTAAAGTTAGGGATGGGAAAATTACTTGATCCAACTTGACTCGATGTGGCACAACCTAAAACATTTCGAGTTTGAATCAGATTAGTTTGTAAAGGAAACTTGATTGGGTTTTTCTATCGGATTGAATTCTTGGGGGAAAAAACTAAACCTAAGTACACATACACTATACACACAAACCATAGATTCACATTTCATAGTACACATACAAGAAATAAAAACAAGTTATAACTTAGTGAACTTACAACCCTCGTTATTACACAAAACACATATATAATCACTCACACCCAATGCCAAGTCGCCAACGGAGTCCACACAGGTCACATCTTCATCTTTAAGAAGTGTTCGATCTACTAAGCGTCTGTACGACTGACTTGTTGTGCATCTACCTATTTGGTTCTGCACATTCACCCATCTGTTTCTATGTGTTCGCCAGTCTGCAATCTATTGTAGTGTATTTGTGGCCACCGATTTGCTGCCAACCTGAACTCAATCTATATTTTACAGCTCCAAGCCTCCAACTCGACTTGAGTTTTTCCCTTTTGAGACTTTGAGAGTTTGAGTTTTGAAGCTTTCATGGTATACAACTATATATGGTTACGATATAGCAACCAATTCAAATTGGCCCGAACTAACTCAAACTCAATCAAATCTTGTCTAATCCAAACCCAATCTTACCTGAATTCAATCTAAACTAACAACTCGACTATTAAGTGCTATAAAATGTATATTTATAAATGAGAAAATCATCATTTTACACTTTAAGTTCTACTAACTTCTTTACTTTATGTATTCAAGTTTCTTGTAAATTTAATTATGTGTGTTTTTATTATAATTAAGTATTTTATATATTTTAGGGGCATCATGGTCATTTTATAATAAATGAGATATCAGACGATAAATTTAAACTTAGAATAATCAAAAACCTTAGGAGGAGTATAAAAATATAAATATCACTGTTCACATATACGGTACTGTTTACATGTACAGTACTATTTATAGTACTATTCATGACACTGTCATATATACTATATGATGACGTGGTATTGACCGATGATGTGCCACCCAATAATGACGTGACAGTATTTAATTGGAGGAATGATGTGACATTGATTGATTATGTGGCGTTGACTGATGACATGACTTGATTGATGAGGTGTTACAATCTTTTTAGATAAAAATGTTTATGCACTATTGACCGATGACATAGTATTATGTTAGTGGATCAGAAAAATGTGCGTATGGTACATGGATATACATGGGACAATAGTCCTGATGATGTCTTCAAACCAATCAAAACTTACCACGTGGTGCAATCCTGTACATCCAAATTGTTTTAATCCGATGGCCATGATTTACTTGTTGTATCTATAAAAGGAGGGCTCCCCACCTAATTTAACACCCCTAAGTTCATTTTTTAGCTCTATTTTCTAAAATTCCTTCTCTATCTTGTAATTTCTTTGTATTTTAATAAACTTCTCATTTAACCATAGTTCAAATATGAGTAACTAATTTTTTTTCAAGCTTGGGTTGAAGGTGAAGTCTCAACATGTTCTATGGGCTTAAGTAGTAAATTTATTTTATTTTTCTCTCTAATTTCTGTGGATGTTTTGACTTTTCATTGATAGATAGTAATAACACAATTGTTACTATTTGGTATGATAAACTCTTAATACCATATTAAGTAGAGCATGATTCATGAGGAGTGGATTTCCCTCCATGATTTAATTGGTATTAATAAGGAATATTGAGCCCTGGAGTATGTTGATGCAGATCTAGATACCCAAGTATTTTATTATAACAGTTGTATTTTTAATTATTCCTACAATTTTAATTCAAAATTTAGAATAAATTTACCATAATTTAACCACTCACTTAGAAAGTTAATTCAACACATAATTAAAATCCACCTCCTCGTGGGATCGACACTCGTCACCATTAATTTATTCTATAATAGATTCGTAAACTTGCGAGTACAATAAAATTTGCACAATAAGTTTTTGGCGTTGTTGCCGGGAGGGTAAATTATTTTAATTTGCTGAATTAATTTTTTTCTTGCAATTTAATTTTTGTAATTTAAATTTCTGTAATTTAATTTTTAAGTTATTTTCTTTGGTATTTTTTTTCATTTTATCTTGTTAATTTATTTTAATTAATTCGTAAAATTAAATTTTTAAGTAAAAATTTGCGTTTTCTTTTAAAATTGTTATTAAAAATTAAAATAAAAAAGCAAATCCACAATTCTTGTGAATTAATTTCTTTTCTTTTTCTCTTTCAAAATTATTAGAAAATTAAAAATTAAAAAAAATAAAATTAAAAAATAAAAGGGTGAATATATAATTTTTGTAATTTAATTTCTTTTCTTCTTTAAATTTCTATAATTTTATTTTCATATTATTTTAATTCATAATTTTAATGTTATTGTTTGCCTAAATTCTACACATAATGTAATTTTAATGATAACAAACATGTATCTTAATTGTTTTAAATTAATGTATTTCATATTTTTCACTAAGTTTTTGAAGGATAGTATTTATGCAAGTGAATCAAGTGAAATGAATTTCAAGACACTCAACGGACAATGGCTAAATCGAGAACAAAGTTTAGAGTGCAAAGAACTTATGATTATAATAAATTCTTGTAAAGCCGGTATGATTTAATTTATACTTGATTTAGCAATTTGTAAAGCTCAAGATTTTAATTTATTAATCTAAAGTTTTGATCATAAATCAAGTATTTTATGCAAAATAATTGATTTTCTAAAAATGGATTAAAGTGAAAAAAATTTGTAATTTTTTATTTTAATAAGTAATGTTTTAAATATGAATTTGAGCTTATTTATAAAATCAGAAATATTTTTGGTCCTATCATAATTTTAAAAAGTTGTGAGATTGAGAAATAGTTTTTAAAAATTTTGAAATTAGATTTGTTCATAAAGATTTTAACATTTTAAGCTATAGTATAATTATAAAAATATATTAGGTAAAATTATAATTTTATAAACAGCAGTACTGTAACAAGTTAAAGCAATTTCAAAAATGGACATATATGTAAAGTTTTATATGTTTTTAGGTCATAGTATAATTATAAAAAATTTTAGGCAAACTTATAATTTCATGAACAGTATTACTATAGCAATTTCAAATTTAACAATACTTTACTGTAGCAAGTGGCTAACCGCTTAAGGGAAGAGGCTAACCACTTCAGCACTGAAATTTGCGTATAACGATTATTTTTCGAGTCTAAACTATATAAACCAAAATCAAACTCATTTCTATGTCCTTGCACAACCAAAAATAAGTTCTTACATCATTGATTGAGCTTTCAATTTACAAATCAATATAGATTAAATCATTATAGTATTATATTTGTTCATCCAGTCTTGAAGAGAGTTTTTCTTCTTATAATTTTTAATCTCTTGTCAAACTTGTAGTTATATAAGTGTGGGAAACACTTGAGTGAAGGGATTGAGAAATAATCCTTAGATTATAAGAGTTCATTAAAGTCAATTGTAACGGAATTGTAGGTGTGGACGTAAGCGAGGTTTGCCAAACTACATAAAAATATCTATGTTTGTTTTCTCTTCCTTACTCTTTTATGTTTTAGCATTGTTAAACTTATTGTTCTTAGTTTCATTAAGGCATTAGAATTAATTGTTGTATAATTTGCTTAGATTAATTTTTAATATTCCAATTCACCCTCCTCTTGGGTTGCACAACTAGAATTTTTAGTTATTTTCTTGTATTCTTTTTTTTCCCTATCAAAAAATATTTTGTAATTTAAATTTCTTTAAATTTCTGTAATTCAATTTCTTTGTAATTTCTTTAAATTTCTGTAATTTAATTTTTGCTTTACTTTTCTTTGTAATTATTTTGTTTATCTTGTAATTTATTTTAATTTTAGTTAATCTATTTCTTGTATTTTCTTTTTAGTACTTGAGTGTATGTTTATAGTAAATTGGTAATAGCGTGATAAGGTTAGTATCGTAAATTCTCTATCTTCTTTATTTTTATTAATTTTATTCTCATTTTTTTGTTGTATTTTTTTTATGCATGGTCGAAGGTCGCAATTACCTAAGCTTGAACCTATAGACTTAGAATTGAAAAAAACACTTCGCACACACAAATATATTGCATTTAAAGATAAAATTGAAATGGATTTGCAACAACAAGAACCATCACAAGAGAGGTTATTTAAAGACTATTTCAGTTTCTTAGCTAACTTGAGCACATCATATATATGATACCTAAATGTAGTTGTTAGGAGTTTTGAATTAAAACCTAATGTGCTAAATTGCCTCCCAACATTTTATGGCCTAGAAAATGAGGACCCATATAATCATTTGAATGATTTTTATATTATTTGTCAAACTTTTAAATATGAGAATTTTTCAGATAATGATGTTAAACTCAGACTATTCCCATTTTTTTTAAAGGATATAGCTCATTCATGATTTAATACATTGTCTGCTAATAGCATTACATCATGAGAATAAATGGTCACAAAATTTTTAAATAAATACTTCCCAGTTCATAAAACTAATTCTATTCTTAAGGAAATTTCAGAGTTCATTCAGAGAGAAGACGAGTAGTTTTTCGAAGTATGAGAGCGATTCAATGGGCTACTCTTGAAATATCCACATCATGGATATGAAAAATGACATCAATGCCAATACTTTTTGGAGGAATTATTGTCAAATGTGCAAGAAGGCTAATAGCAATAAGCGGAGGAGAACTAATGTCCAAAAGTGCATAAGAAATTTGGGATTTCTTCCAGCGACAAGCTAATAATTCCCAACAAGGAGTCAATCATTCAAGAACAATAAAAGAATTAAGGGAGTGAATGAGGTCTAAGTTGGCGAGTCAAGCTCAGGAATCAGAGAAGTCAAAGAAATGGTTGAAGGACTTACCCGACAAATCATATTTTTAACAACTGCTAAATTAATAGAACCACATGGCCATGACTTATACCCAGATCAAGCTAATGCCATATTATAATGAGAAAACCATCAAACTACAACCCTTACTTCAACACATATAACCCTGGATGGAGAGACCACCTAACTTTTCGTGGTCTCAAGGATTCCAACGGAATGGACTAACAACTCCAGCTTCACTAATGCAACTAATTCCTCAAGTTCCACAAGCCTCTCAGCCACCATTCAGACCTTACAACCAGAACTCAAATTATTCTTAACTTAGACCATGGGAGGATGCATTCCAGAATTTCAAGAATTTTACCTACTATACAATCGAGCAATAAAACTGCGCCATTGATGGACTACGAAATGAGATGAGAGCAGGCTTCAACTCACAAACCCTGTCAATCTCAAACCTTGAGAAGATAGTGGGCTAGCTTATCTCTTCAGTTCAAACCCAAGTAATGACTATTGAGAAAGGTAAATTTCCAAGTCAACCAGTGCAAAATCCTAAAGGAGTGCATGAAGTAAGTACCAGTTCACTTCAACAACATGGACAGGTTAAAGCCATCATAACCCAACGAAAAGGAAAAAAAGTCGACAATAAAGTAGAGATACCAGTGATCAAAACAGCTCAAATTGTACCTATAAATGCTGAAATCTCATCATCAAAGGAGAAAAAAGAAATTAAACCACGAGATTGTTTTGTTAGACTTACGAGCTAGTGTTAATTTGTTACCTTACTCAGTGTTTGTGAAACTTAGACCAGGAGAATTACACCTAACTCCAATGGTATTGTAGCTTGCAAATTGATCCATGAAAATACCTCGTGGTATTGTAAAGGATGTGCTTATCTAAGTAGATAAGTTTTATTTTCCTATTGATTTCATTGTAATTGACACTCAGCCATTGTAAAATTCAAGGAAGCACACTTTATTATCTTAGGCCGTCCATTCTTGGCAACTTCTATGCTTACATTCAATGCAGGATTGGAAATATGCAGTTGTCATTTGGTAATATGACCATGGAATTAAATATTTTCAACATTGCCAAAGAATCTCACAATGCAGATGATAAAATTGTAGATATGGATTTAATTGATGAATTAGTTGATCATACTTTTTCTTTAAACCTTAGTGATGACTCTTTGCTAACATGTTTAACTCACTTTAGTTTGAATTTTAATATTGACAGATCGATTGATGAGGTTAATGCCTTATTGGATTCATCGCTATGCATGGATATTGATAAATGGAAGACAAAGATAAAGCAATTAGTACCATCAAGAGAAAATCTCATGCCATCATTAGAATCACTGCCAAAGGTTGAATTCAAATCTTTACCTGACTCTTTGAATTATATATTCCTAGGAGAAGAAAAAGCATTATTAGAAATCATCTCATCTTCTCCCGATGACAAATAAAAGAATACAGACATCATCAACCCCATCTTTGGTTAAAAAAAGAGGATACAACTGGTAAAACTAGAGGAGATTCGTAACAATAAAAATGCTAAGGATTATAAAAAGCGAATGAAAATCTTTTATGACAAGGGAGTATAAGAAAATCTTTTACACCATGTCAGAAAATATTTTTATTCATTCTCAATGGCATGTTTCTCTAAGTAAGTTACGTTCTCGATGGTCTGGTCCATTTACTGATCATATTATTTTTTCACATGTAGCTATTAAATTTAAGAATCCAAAGAATGGTGCAAAGTTTAAAGTTAATGGTTAGAAAAATAAAGTCATATCATGAATACTAACCACATGGAGAAAACAATGCAAAAGATTTTAGTGACCTGACATTTTTTTCTTCTTTGTTTCTGTTTCTTTTTGGTGATTTAAATTTTTTTTCTATTTTTAATTATTTTTACGTAATTGTGCTTGTTTAACTATTACTTTTTCTCTTATTATTTTTCCTAATGAATACCTCAACTAAAAAGTATCTCTTCAATATTCTTAAACAATTTTGACGTATACAATCTTATCTCAGAGGTCAGATACAATTTTGTAAAACACATCGTATCTAGAAGTTATAACCACCAGAGTTAGTAGCCCATATTGAGGATTTAGAAAGAGGTCTCAAAAAAATTGAGAGAGGCATCTATAACATCCAATTAGAGCTTGAGATAAATTCAATAAGAGGATGATGGTAAGTTAATATTTCTTTTATTATTGTGTGTTATTTTTTATTTGCCTTTACATGTGTTGTGTTTTTGCTAGATTTTTTTTCTTTCTTTGGTGTGTTATCATTTTTCAGCCCAGTTAAGTGACGGATAATGTACTCTGTGACAATTAATGTCGGTTACTTTAGTTTCCTATAATAACTAATATTCTAAGTTAAAGGCATGGATAGAGATGAGATCTTAGCAAAATTTCACAAGCAATTTCCTTTACTTCCTCAGAATGCTCTTCTCACCATTTATAAAGTTCGGTCTGAATGCATGCGATTACTTATGAAAAATCATATCCTTACTGACATCCGATGGATAATCAAAGACAAATTACGATTGGCAGGTGAGTTGCCTCCCAAATTTATTGCATACATGCCTGGTTGTGGTAAAGGAAATTATTTAAGAAAATGGAGAGCTCAAAAACTCTCTAATGTTTGCCATAAGTGTGCCAGAATCAGATGAAAAAAAAGCGATGTTCTTTAGGAATGCTGTCTCATAACAAGGAAGGTAAGATTCAATTTATTAGGGATGGCTTAAACAAAGAGTCATTGGATGATATCCTTTTGTCTCTTGAAACGCATCCCATTGGATACGTCCAAAATGCAATACTTCATTTATAGCCATCATTCTATAAATAATGTGCAAACTATAGTCTCTAGAAAGAATGTGCAAACTATAGTCTCGGGAATCTTACTATAAACGATCCTATTTGCCAGTTTGTAAGAAAACTGGATGGGAAGTCTATCCTCGACCTATAGAGGATATTCAAGTCGTTTCTGGACGTAAAACCAAAGAAAGATATGAGCCACAGTCGTAAGTACTTATAAATATGCTTTTATTTCAATGTTGTTTTATTTCACTATTGTTTGATCACTTACATTTTTACTTTTAATAATTTCATGTTATCATTATTTGCTTTGTCTTTTTACTATTTTCTTTTTGACTCTCGAGCCATGTATTTCACGAGTTATTTGACATAGACATGCTACCTCATTTACAGCTGTGAACTATTATCACTAAGATCCTTAAATATGACTTTTTTTTGGTAAGGCTCTACATATTATTTTTTAGAAGTATCCAATGGCAGATACTTCCAAAAAATCAAATCAAGAACATTTGTGTACTCTCGGGATTTAATTATGGCAAATATAAATAATTTATTGAAGCAGCCATAGATCTTGGTCGAAGTATAGTAGCTAGGAAATTACACTTGGTTTATGGAGGAGGTGACAGAGGGTTATCCAAACTGGTTTCAGAAGCCACTTATATCAGAGGGAGCCAAGTGTTAGGCATCATTCCAACAATCCTAAAACCTTTTGGCTATTCATCTGACTCACCAACTGGAGAAGAGTTAGTCATTTCAGGTATACAAGAGAGAATAACTGAAATGCTGAATCATGCTAATGCCTTTATTTTTTTATCAGGAGATCTTATAACTTTAGAGGCACTAATAACATTAACATCTTGGTCTAATTTGAACATTCATTAGAAATCCATTGGTTTATTAAATGTCAATAACTTTTATAATGGCTTTTGTTGAGTGTTAGAAAGTGTATATTTATAAAGGAGAAAATTGTCATTTTACACTTCAAGTCTCACTAACATTGTTGCTTTTATTTATTTAAGTATTTTATTGTTTAATTATGTGTGTTTTATTATAATTATGTATTTTATGTATTTTAGGGGCATCACGGTCGTTTCACAATGAACAAGTGATCAGATAGCGAAACGGACGTCATATTTGGACTTAGGACGGTTGAAAACTTTAGGAGAAGCATAAAAGGAAAAATGTCACTGTTCACATATACGGTACTGTTCATATGTATGGTATTATTCACGGTACTGTTCACGACACTGTTCATATATATGGACCGATGACGTGGCATCTACCTATGAAGTGGCAGTATTTGATTGGATGAATTATGTGGCATTGACTGCTTATGTGGCGTTGACCAATGATGTGGCATTGACCAATGATGTGGCATTGACCAATGATGTGTCACGATCTTATTGGGCTAAATTTCTTATGTACTGAGGATCAATAACGTGGCAGCATTTCAGTAGAGCAAAAATCGTGTATACGGTACATGCACATACATGGGATTATTTAGTATTCAAATAGTGTTACTGTGCAAAATCATGTTACTATGTAAACTGTGTTATTGTTCAAACATTGACTGTTGACTGATGACGTGGCGCAATCTTGAGCGTTTGAACTATTTTTAATCCGATGGTCACAATTTACTCAATGTATCTATAAAAAGGGAGCTCTCCCCTCCTAATTGGATATCCCTGAATTCATTTATAAGCTTAGATTTTTGTAATTCCTTCTCCTTCTTGTAATTTCTACGTATTTTTAATAAATTCTAATTTTGACCCTAGTTAAAAAATGAGTAGCTAATTTTCTTTTAAGTTTGGGTTGAAAGTGAAATCTCAACATGTCCCATGGGCTTAATTTAATAAATTTACTTTCTCTTCCACTCTAATATTTATGGTTGTTTTGATTTTTTATCGACAAATAATAATAGTCTTGTCTAGATACTGTCCTAGTTAAATCGGTACCCTAGTACAAGGTTATTATTATTTGGCACGACAAGCCCTTAACACCATATTTATTTGAGTATAGTTCATGAGGTGTGGAATCCCTTCTTATGATTTAATTGGCATTAATATGGAATATTTGGCCCATGGAGCATGTTGATGCAGATCTGGATACCCAAGCAGGTCATTTCAATAGATTCCAGTTCAATTTAATTCCTACCATTGTAATTTAAATTCAAGCATAATTTAAATCAATTTCACCAGAAATTTATTCACTCATTAAAGAAAATTAATTCTGCACATAATTAAAATCAACCTCCTTGTGGGATCGACATTTGTCACTGTTAATCTATTCTATAATAAATTCGTGCACTTGCGAGTTCAATAAAATTTGCACAACAAGTTTTTGGCGCTATTGCCGGGGAGGTAAGTATTTTAATTCGTAAAATTAGTTTTTTCCTAATATTTATTTTTTTATAGTTGTTTTCTTGTAATTTTTTTCTCATTCAAAAAAAGAAATTAGATAAGAATTTTATTTCTTTCTCTCTTCTTTAAATTTGTATAATTTAATTTCCATTTTATTTTTCTTTGTAATTTTTTAAATTTATCTTGTTATCTTTCTTTGTTATTTATTTTATTTAATATTTATTTCACGTAATTTCTTTTTATTATAGCTATTGAGTGTGTTTTCATATTAAGATTGTAATAACGTCACAAGGTTAGTATCATAATTTCTCTCCTATTTATTTTTATTTGTTTTATTTTCATTTATTTTATTCTTTGCATCATGGTCGAAGGTCATTATCACCTAATCTTGAACCTTTAGACCTTAAATTGAAAAAAACACTTCGCACACACAAACACACTGTTTTTAAAAAGAAATTTGAAATGGATTTGCAAAATCAGCAACCAGAATCACAAAAGAGGCCAATTAAGGATTATTTTAGTCCCTTAGCTAATTTGAGCACATCATGCATAAGGTACCCAAATGTAGCTGATAGGAGTTTTGAATTAAAACCTAGTATGTTAAACTGTCTCCCCCATTCTATGGCCTAGAAAATAAGGACCCATATAATCATGTGAATGATTTTCATGCTATTTGTAAATTTTTAAATACGAAAATTTTTCAGATGATGATGTTAAACTTAGATTATTCCCACTTTCATTAAAAGATAGAGCTCGTTCATGGTTTAATACATTGCCTGCTAATTGCATTACATCATGAGAACAAATGGTAACTAAATTTTTAAATAAATATTTCTCAGTTCATAAAACCAATGCTATTAACAGGAAAATTTTATAGTTTACCCAAAGAGACGACGAGCAGTTTTTCGAAGTATGAGAGCGATTTAATGGGCTACTCTTAAAGTGTCTACATCATGAGTATGAGAAATGGCACCGGTGCCAATACTTTTTGGAGAGATTATTGTCACATGTGCAAGAATGGCTAATGGCAACCAGTGGAGGAAAGCTAATGTCCAAAAGCTCATCAAAGATTTGGGAATTCCTTCAGCGGCAATCGAATAATTCTCAACAACGGAGTCGATCACTCAGAAATACCAAGAGAATTAAGGGAGTGAATGAGGTTAACATTAGCGAGTCAAGCTCAGGAATTAAAGAAGTGTGACGATTGCTAAATCAACAGATCCACATGATCATGACTCATATTCAGATCAAGCCAATGCCATAGGTGTCATGAGAAAACCACTAAACTACAACCCTTACTCCAACACATATAACCTTGGATGGAGAGACCACCCCAATTTTTCATGGTCTCAAGGATTCCAACAAAATGGGCCATCAGCTCCACCTCCACTAATGCAACTAGTTCCTCAAATTTCTCAAGCCCTTCAATCACCATTTAGACCAGACAATCAGAATCCAAACCATTCTCAACCCAGACCATGGGAGGATACATTCCAAAATATTTAAAATCTTACTAATTCTAAGATTGAGCAGCAGAACCGCACTATTGATGAATTACGAAATGAGATGAGAGCGGGCTTCAACTCATAAGCTTAATCAATTTTGAGCCTTCAGAAAATGATGGGACGACTTGCCTCTTCTATTCAAATTTTGGCCATGACTGTTGAAAAATTCAAATTCCCAAGTCAACCAGTGCTTAACCCTAAAGCAGTGAATGAAGCAAGTTCTAGTTCACCACAGCAGCATGGAGAGGTCAAAGCAGTGATGACCTTGCGAAAAGGAAAAGAAGTCGACAATAAAGTGGAGATGCCAAAATTAACTCAGATCGTACCTGTGAATGCTGAGAACTCATCATCAGAGGAGAAAGAGAAAACCAACCCATGAGAATATGTTCCTAAAGCTCCATTTCCTCAGAGGTTAGCTAAAGGAAAGAAAGGAAAATCCACAGGTGAGATTTTTGAAATTTTCAAACAGGTAAGTGTTAACATCCCTTTACTTGAAACTATAAAATAAGTGCCATCATATGCCAAGTTTCTTAAAGACCTTTGTACTAAAAAGAGAAATATTCATGTTCAGAAAAAGGTCTTTTTAACAGAAAATATTAGTTCTATACTCCAACATAAAATGTCTTTAAAATGCAAAGATCCAGGCTCCCCCACTATCTCATATAGTATAGGGAACCACACAATTGAGAATGCTTTGTTGGATTTAGGAGGTAGTGTAAATTTATTGCCTTATTCTATATTTGTGAAATTTTGACTAGGCGAATTACATCCAACTCCAGTGGTGTTATAGCTTGTAGATCAGTCCACAAAAATACCTTGTGGTATTGTAGAGGACGTGCTTATCCAGGTAGACATTATTTTCTTACTGATTTCATCGTAATTGACACTCAACCAGTGCAGGATTCAAAGAAGCACATTTCCATTATTCTGGGCTGACCTTTCTTGGCAACTGCCAATGCACATATTCAATACAGAACAAAAAATATGCAGTTATCTTTTGGCAATATGACCATGGAACTCAATATCTTCAACATTGCCAAACAACCTCATAATACAGATGATGGAATTGTTGATGTGGATTTAATAGAAACACTAATTGATAACAATTTTCTTTCAAACCTTAGTGATGACCCTTTGTAAACTTGTTTAACTCACTTTAGTTTGGATTTTGATATTGACAGATCAGTTGATGAAGTCAACGCTCTACTTGACTCAGCACTATCCATGGACTCTAAGAAATAGAAGTCAAGAGTTGAACAACTAGTGCCATCAGAAAAGAAACTTAGCCCATCATCAGAATCACCACCAAAACTCGAGCTCAAGCCATTACCAACACTTTGGAATACGCATTCTTGGGAGAAAAAAGTATTTTGCTAGTAATCATCTCTTCTTCCCTCAATGAGGAACAAAAAGGTAAGTTGTTGGATGTTTTAAAAGGGCATAAAGGAGCATTAAGATGGACCATAACAGACATAAATGGTATAAACCCAGTGGATTGTATGCATTACATTCATCTTGATGAAAATGCTAAACGTATTAGGGAAATGCAACGTCAGTTAAATCCTAACATGAAAGAGGTTGTTCGCACTGAAGTCCTTATGCTATTAGACGCAGGTATCATTTACCCCATTTCTGATAGTTCACGGGTCAATCCTATGCAAGTTGTTCCTAAAAAGTCAGGAGTTACAGTAGTTATTAATGCTGATAATAAATTAGTACCCACTAGAGTAACTACAGGATGGCATGTATGCATTGATTATAGAAAGTTGAATTCCATCACACGTAAAGACCATTTGCCTTTACCATTTATCGATCAAATGCTTGATAGATTAGCAGGTCATGAGTTTTATTACTTTCTAGATGGCTATTCAGGATACAATTAGATTCTCATAGCACCAAAAGATCAAGAGAAGACCACATTCACTTGTCCTTTTGGCACTTTTGCATATAAGAGAATGCCATTTGGATTATGTAATGTACCTAGTACATTTCAACGATGCATGTTGAGCATTTTTTCTGATATGGTTTAACGATTCCTTAAGGTTTTTATGGATGACTTTTTCATTTTTGGAGATTCGTTTGATCAATGTTTACATCATCTAACACTAGTTTTGCAGAGATGTATCGAGAAGAATTTAGTCTTGAATTGGGAGAAATGCCATTTTATGGTTAAACAAGGTATCGTTCTCGGTCACATCATTTCAAGTAAAGGTATTGAGGTTGATAAAGCCAAGGTGGATCTCATTTCCAATCTTTCTCCACCTAAAACAGTCAGAGAAGTAAGATCTTTCCTTGGGCATACTGGTTTTTATAGACGTTTCATTAAAAATTTTAGCAAAGTTTCTAGACCCTTATACACTTGCTAAGGATGTACCTTTTGTCTTTGATGATTCATGTCTTGTGGCATTTGAAAAACTAAAGCAGTTGTTGACATCATCACCCATCATTCAGCCCCCAAATTGGAACTTACCATTTGAGTTTATGTGTGATGCATCTAACTTTGTAGTAGGAGCAGTATTACGACAAAGAGTTAATCAAATTCCCCATGTGATTTACTATGTTAGTATGACATTGAATGATGCACAGTTGAATTATTCAACCACTGAAAAAGAATGCTAGCAGTTGTGTTTGCATTAGAAAAATTTCGATCTTATCTCAGTGGTTGTAAAATAATTATATTTACAGATCATGCTGCTTTTAAATATCTTTTCACAAAGAAAGATGCAAAAGCTAGACTAATTCGTTGGGTGCTACTTTTGCAGGAATTTGACTTAAAATTCAAAGACAAGAAAGGAACAGAAAATGTTATGGCTGATCATCTCTCCCATCTCCATTTTGACACAACAATAGAACATTTACCTTTGAATGAGTCATTTCCAGATGAACAATTAATGAGTGTGGAAGTAGTACCATGGTATGCTGATATAGTTAATTATCTTGTTACAGGTCAACTTCCAGAGTTTGGACTAAGTAGGATAAGGCCAAATTCTTTGCAAAAATAAAGAATTTCTTTTGGGATGATCCTTATCTATTTAAGTACTGTGCAAACCAAATTGTTAGACGATGTGTCCTAGAGAATGAATTTCAGAATATCCTTTCTTTCTGCCATAAACAAGCTTGTGGAGGCCACTTTAGCGCTAAGAAAACAACTACTAAAATTTTACAATGTGGTTTTTATTGGCCAACTATATTTCGAGATGCTTACACCTTTTGTTCTTCATGTGATAGGTGTCAACGAATGGGGAGCATTACACGAAGGAATATAATGCCACTAAACCCAATTTTAGTGGTTGAAATTTTTGACATATGGGGTATTGATTTCATAGGATCCTTTCCCTAATCTTTTGGCCATCAATACATATTAGTTGCTGTTGACTATATTTCGAAATGAGTAGAGGTAATTTCGTGTATGACCAACAATTATAAAGTGGTAATAGGGTTTTTGAAAAGCAATATTATTTCACGATTTGGATTCCCTCGAGCAATCATTAGTGATGGTGGTGCCCACTTTTGCAATAAATCTTTCAAAGCACTTTTGACAAAATACTCCATCACTTATAAAGTGGCGACCCCATATCATCCGCAAACCAGCGGTCAAGTTGAGATCTCCAATCGAGAAATAAAGCACATTTTAGAAAAAATAGTGAGGCTCGACAGAAAAGATTAGTCATTCAGGCTCGATGATGCATTATGGGCATATAAAACGGCTTTTAAAACTCCGATTGAGATATCACCCTACAGGCTAGTGTATGAAAAAGCATGCCACCTACCTGTGAAACTCGAGCATCATGCGTACTGGGCCATCAAGAAATACAATTTTGACATACAGCAAGCTGGCTCAGAAAGAAGATTACAATTGGTAGAACTTGCAGAAATTTGAAATGACTCGTACGAGAATGCCAAGATTTACAAGCAACGAATGAAACTCTTTTACGACAAGCAAATTATGTGAATATCTTTCACTATAGGTCAGAAAGTACTTTTATTCAATTCTCGCTTACACCTATTCTCAGGTAAGTTACGCTCTTGATGGTCTGGCCCATTTATTGTTCACACTGTTTTTCCACATGGGGCAATTAAAATTAAGGATCCAACGAATGGTGTCACTTTCAAAGTTAATGATCAAATATTAAAGCCATATCTAGAGTACCAACCACATAGAGAGAACAGCGAAATGAATTTGAGTGACCTGCCTATTTAAATTGAGACTTTTCTTTTCGATGATTTGATTATTTATTTTCTTTATTTTCTTTCTTTTTATTATTCTTTTGTTGATTGAAATTATTTTTGTTTAAGTGTGTTTGTTTAACCGTTAAATTTTTTCTTATCAATTTAATCATGAGACAGTTCCTCTTAAACATTCTTAAACAACTTCAACGTATCCAAACTTATTTCAGAAACGAAATACGATTTTGGAAAACACATCGTTTTTGGTCTCTGTAACCACTAGAGTTAGTCGCCTATATTGAGGATTTGAAAAGCCAAATCTGAGAAATTGAGAAAGGTGTCTACAACACCCAATTAAAGCTTGAGATAAATTTAATAAGAGGATGATTTTAGTTTGTTTTGTGTGTTTTAATTTGTTTTCCTGTTTGTGTATTTTAGTTTGCTTTGTGTGTTTAAGTTTGTAACCCCGATCAAATGGTGGATAACGGTACTCCGTGACAATCAAGTCGGTTACTTCAGTTTTCCCACAATAACTGATATTCTGAGACGAAGGTATGGACAGAAATGAGATTTTAGAAAAGCTTCACAAACGATTCCCTTCGCTTCCTCAGAATGCCCTACTTTTAATTTATAAAGCCCGGTCCGAACGCATGCGATTGCTTATGAAGAATAACATCCCTGCTGACATCCGTTGGTTAATCGAGGCAAAAGTTCGCTTAGCAGGTGAGTTACCTCCTAAATTTATTGCATACATGCCTGGTTGTGGTAAAAAAAATTATGCGAGAAAACGACGAGCTTGAAGACTTTCTGTTGCTTGTCATAAATGTGCCAGAATGATATGCAATAAAAAATCATGTTCTTTAGGAATGGTGTCTGATAACAGAGAAGATAAGATTCAATTCATTAGGGATGACTTGAATAAAGAGTCATTGGATAGTATCCTTTTATCTCTTAAAACGCATCCCAGTGGATACGTACAAAGAGCGATTCTCTAGTTACGTCCATTATTCGACAAAAAGTGTGCACGATACAGTCTTAGAAATCTGACTAGAAACAACCCTGTTTGCCAGTTTGTAAGAAAACTGGATGGGAAGCCTATCCTTGACCCATAGAGGGCGTTTAAGTCGTTTCTGGATGTAAAACCAGAAGAAGATGTGAGCCACAATCACAATTATCTGTAAATATCCTTTTACCTCTCTGTTCTTTTATTTCACTATTATTTTACTATTTACATTATTGTTTTTAATAATTTCATTTGTTTTTTTTTTCTTTTTACTGTTTTCTTTTTTACTTTTGAGCCATGTGCCTTACACGTTAATTGACGCTGACATGATGCCTCATACACAACTGTAACCAACTGTCACCAAGGTCTTTAAATACCATTTGTTTTACTGAGCACTCACAAGTTATTTTTAAGCAGTATCTTAATGGCAGCTACTCCTATTAAACAATTCAAGAACATTTATTTGCTCTCTGGGTTTCATTATGGCAAACATAAAGAGTTTATAGAGGCAACCATAGATCTTGGTCTAAGAATAGCAGAGAGAAAATTACACTTGGTGTATAGAGGAGGTGACCGAGGGTTATTCAAAATGGTCTCAGAAGTTGCTTTTGTCAAAGGGAGACAAGTGTTAGGCATCATCTCTTCAATCCTAAAACCTTTGGGCTATTTGTCTCATTCATCAACTGGATAAGAGTTAGTCATCTCAAGCATGCAAGAACGAATAACTGAAATGCTCAATCATGCTGATGCTTTTATTTTCCTTCCAAGCGATCTTACAACTCTTGAGGCACTAATCACATTAGCATCTTGGGCCCATCTGAACATCCATTAGAAACTCATCAGTTTGTTAAATGTCAATAATTTTTATGATGGCTTTATTGCATTTTTTAATCATGTAATAAAAAATTATTTCATTCATTCCTCAGTGAAAAAATTTTTTATTTGTGCGCACACTGCTAATGCGCTACTTGATCTGTTACAAGCTTATCAACTAGAGCTAGATCCCAGGGCCATTGTGTTGGAATGTTCAAATAATAATGGTAACAGAAGCCGTAGTAAGAAGTACAAATTAGATTTAACTCTCCACTTGTAAATATTTTCTTCTGTGTTGCACTACTCAGGTGATGTCTTCTAAACTCTACTTCTTTCCTTTCAAATATTGAGGACAATATTTCGTTCTGGTTGGGGGGAGGGAATAGTTGACAATTGTGAAATGTTGGTTAAGTTTTTACAAATTTTTTGTTATAGAACTAACCATGACTAACTTTTTGAGTAGAAGATGGCTGAATATGGAGTGTAGTGACTCTAGAAACGCATCTTCTCGGTAAAAAAAAATTCATTTAAAAATTTTTGTGTGTTTTTCCTAACTTTTCTTTTTGTCTTCTCCTTTATAAATATATGTTTTCAAGTTTTTAAGTCAAAGATAGCTGAATATGGAGTCTAGTGACTCTAGAAATGTATCTTTTTAAAAAAAAGAAAAAAATTTATTTTTATTTAATTTTTCTGCATGTATGTTTTCTTTTTATGTTTAGAATAGGTTGGGGGATAGAATTCCATTAAAAAACAAATTTTGTAATTTTTTGTGAGTTTTTTTTTTGGATGATATGATAACTTTTGAATTTTAGTATTTGTATTATCTTTGGTCTTCAGTGATGTTACACCATGTTTACTATTCTATATGTTGATGTTGGGAACAAATATGAGTTGCTTGAAGGAATGCACATGTCATAATAAATTCCAAGTGAGTTTTTGAGCCTATTAATTTTTCTTGGAGAGTAACCCTTTTTACCCATTCTTCATATAGTTTAGCAGTTTATTATTTGATACATGATCTCTAGATTTTCTTTGAGTCAACCCTTTAAAAAAAATATGTGTGTTACTACATCTAAATGCCCACCTAATTAATAGATATGAAAGATTATTTAGAGTCTTAAAAGACGATGGAAGACCATTTTTTACCCGTTTGAGCCTTTCTAGTCATTCCTATTATGTAATATCCATAGTTAACCCTTTTGAGCCTTTTATTTTTTATTTTTTTAAAAAAAACCTTTTCTTTATTAACTTATCGTCCTGACCCACTTTAATTTGGAATATTGTCCGATATCATACAAGTTCTATCTACCTATTCATGTTTGAGAAAAAGGATAAATAATTATTTTACTCAGCGAAGTTATGCTATATAAAAAAAAGGAGAAAAAAGAGAAAAGATATACAATAGCAATAAATAAGCAAAATGCGTGCATCTTGTAATTTTCAAAAGTTCTTGAACTTTTTCTCAAACATATATATTTTGTTTCCTTATTTCCCTTTCTTTGTTAGCCATATCCCTAGCTTACGTTACACCATAATAAAAGTCCTTCTTGATTTAGGGAACTATAATCTGAAATAAAAGCTAGTTATATGGGCAATTAAGATGTAGTGATACATATACATAAAAAAAAAGAAAAAAAAATAAATACATTGTGTTGACTAATACTTTGTTTGAGATTGTATTATTTCTAAGTTATGGGCATATTTTTTCATTTTGGTGAGAGTGTATGATATTTCTTTATTATTTTCTCTCAATTTACCATTCATTGTAGTGACAATTTTTTTTTGGATTAATTTCTTTGTGAGACTGTCACTATAGCCAGTGAGATTTTAAGGTTTGATATGTCATTCTTGAAAGTGGCCTTATTACTATTGCTACAACAAACTCGGCTGGATTGATGCATATGGATGGTTGATGTTGGTGTGATATTCCTTTAGACTAGAGATAATACTTGTACTTTTATTTGATTGTTATCATTAATCTGATTGAATAAACACGTGTGTTTTATAAAAAAAAAAGAAGGTTTTGAATTTTATCTTCGCTTTATTTGCTAGGGACTAGCAATAAGCTGGTTGGAGTGTGTGTTGAGTGTTAGAAAGTGTATATTTATAAAGAAGAAAATCATCATTTTACACTTCAAGTCTCACTAACATTGCTATTTTTATTTATTTAAGTATTTTGTTGTTTAATTATGTATGTTTTATTATAATTATGTATTTTAGGGGCATCACTATCGTTTCACTATGAACGAGTAATTAGACAGCAAAACGGAAGTCGTATTTGGACTCAGGACGGTCGAAAACCTTAGGAGAAACATAAAAGAAAAAATTTCATTGCTTACATATACGGTATTGTTCACGACACTGTTCATATATACGGATCGATAACGTGGCATTGACCGATGATGTGTCACGATCTTATTGGGTTAAATTTCTTATGTGCTGTGGATCGATGACGTGGCAATATTTCAGTGGAGCAAAAATCATGTGTATGGTACATGCACATACATGAGATTATTTACTATTCAAATAGTGTTATTGTGCAAAACCGTGGCCAAACCGTGTTACTGTTCAAACATTGACTATTGACTGTTGACTGATGACGTGGCGCAATCTTGAGCGTTTGAACTATTTTTAATCCGATGGTCACAATTTACTCAATGTATCTATAAAAAGGGGGCTCTCCCCTCCTAATTGGATATCCCTGAATTCATTTATAAACTTAGATTTTTGTAATTCCTTCTCCTTCTTGTATTTTCTACATATTTTTAATAAATTCTAATTTTGACCCTAGTGAAAAAATGAGTAGCTAATTTTCTTTTAAGTTTGGGTTGAAAGTGAAATCTCAACATGTCCCATGGGCTTAATTTAATAAATTTACTTTCTCTTCCCCTATAATATTTGTGGTTGTTTGATTTTTCGTCGACAAATAATAATAGTCTTGTCTAGATACTGTCCTAGTTAAATCGGTACCCTAGTACAAGGTTATTATTATTTGGCACGACAAGCCCTTAACACCATATTTATTTGAGTGTAGTTCATGAGGTGTGGAATCCCTCCTTATGATTTAATTGGCATTAATATGGAATATTTGGCTCATGGAGCATGTTGATGCAGATCCGGATACCCAAGCACGTCATTTTAATAGATTCCAGTTCAATTTAATTTCTGCCATTGTAATTTAAATTCAAGCATAATTTATATCAATTTAACTATAAATTTATTCACCCATTAAAGAAAATTAATTCTGCACATAATTAAAATCAACCTCCCCGTGGGATCAACACTCGTCATTGTTAATCTATTATACAATAGATTCATACACTTACAAGTTCAATAATATTTGCACAATAGCTTTCTCATATTTCTTAACCATGCAATAAAAGACTATTTTATTCCTTCCACAGTGAAAAAAATCTTTATTTGTGCTAACACTACTAATGAGCTACTTGATCTGTTACAAGCTTATAAACTAGAGTCACATCCTGAAACCTTAGTTTGGGGTGGCCAACTAATGATGGTAGCAGTAATCGCAGTAAGAAGAGCAAATTAGATTTAACTCTTCGTTTGTAAATATTTTATTCTGTATTGCAGCACCCAGGTGATATCTTCTAATCTCTACTTCTTTCCTTTAAAACATTGAGGACAATATTTCATTTTGGTTAGAAGGAGGGAATAGTTGATAATTTTGGAATGTGTTAATCTTGGTAAGTTTTTACTAATTTTTATTGTAAAAACTAACTGTGGTTAACGTTTTACGTCGAAGATGGCTGAATATAGAATGTAGTGACTCTAGAAATGTATTTTTTTAGTTTGAAAGTTAAAAAAAAAATTACTTTTCAGTCATTTTTTTAAGTTTCATTTTAAGTGTGATTTTTCTAACTTTCTCTTTCTAATTTCTCCTTTATAAATATACACTTTCAAAATTTTGAGTTGAAAATAACTGAATATGGAATGTCATAATTCTTAGTTTGAAAGTTAAAAAAAAATTACTTTTCAGTCATTTTTTTAAGTTTCATTTTAAGTGTGATCATTTTTTTAAGTTTCATTTTAAGTGTGATTTTTCTAACTTTCTCTTTCTAATTTCTCCTTTATAAATATACACTTTCAAAATTTTGAGTTGAAAATAACTGAATATGAAATGTCATAATTCTAGAAAGACATCTTCTTAATTTTCTTTTTCTTAACTAAAAAAAATTGAAAAAATAGTGTGTGATCTTTTGACATGATGACTTTAGTATTTATATTATCTTTGGGCTTGAGTTTTGTTACACCATATTTGCTACTCTCAATGTTGATATCAGAGATGAAAATATGAGTTACTTAGAGGAATATTCATGTCATAATAAATTCCAAGTGAGTTCTTGAACCTATTATTTTTCTTGGAAAGTAACCCTTTTTGTCCATTATTTATATAGCTTAGCAGTTTATTTTTTGATACACGATCTATAAATTTCTTTTGAGTCAACCTTTTAAAAAAATAGAGGAAAAAATTGTGTATATTGCTACATCTGAAAATTTATCCAACAAGTAGATATAGAAGATTAGTTAGTGTCCTAAAAGACGATGGAAAGACCATTTTTAACCCATTTGAGTCTTTTTAGCCATCTCTTTTGTGAAATATCCTTAATTAACCCTTTTGAACCTTTAAAAAAAATTATTATCCTTTTCTTTATTAACTTACCATCTTGACCCAACTCCGATCTGAAATATTACTCAATATAGTACAAGTTCTATCACCTATGCATGTTTGAGAAGAATATAAATAATTATTTTGTTCAATAAAATTGTGCCTTAGTAAAAAAAAATAAAAAAAGGAAAGAAAAAAATGAAAATTTATATAGTTTAAAAAAAAGAGGAGAAATGTACTTTGTAATCTTTACAATAAAAAAACTCTATTTTTTTCTTAAACATGTATTTTTTTCTTTCCCTATTTTTCCGTTTTTATTCACTATGTTCTTAGCCTGTGTTATGTCCTAATAAAAGTCATTCTTGATTTTAGAAAACTATAAAGTGAAGTAGAAACTAGTTACATGGGCTGTAAAGATACAATAATGCATAAAAAAAATAATAATAAATAAATATATTGGTCTGACTCACATTTTGGCTTGAGATCGTATTATTTTTAGGCTGTGGGCACATTTATTCCATCTTGGTGAAAGTGTGTGATATTACTTTAATATTTTCTCTCAATTTACTACTCATGGGAGTGACTATTGTTATTGGGTTTAATTTTTTTGTAAGAATGTCACTACCAATGAGATTTTAGGGTATTGACATGTCATCTTTTAAAGCAGCTTGATTACAATAGCTGTGACAAAGTCTACTGGATTGATTCATGTGGATGGTTGATTTGGGAGTAATATTTTTTAAAGACTAGAGATAATGCTTATACTTTTATTTGATTTACATCATAAATTTTAATTAAATAAACATGATAGCTCAAAAAAAAAGTTTTGGGTTTGAATTTAATTTTGCTTAATTTGTTAGGGACTAGCAATAAGCTGGTTGGAGGGTGTGTTAAGTGCCAGAAAATATATATTTATAAAAGAGAAAATCATCATTTTACACTTCAAATTTTACTAACTTTTTTACTTTTATGTATTCAAATTTTTCGTGAATTTAATAATGTGTGTTTTATTATAATTAAGTATTTTGCATATTTTGCGGACATCATGATCATTTCATAATAAACGAGATATTAGATGACAAAACGGATGGTAAATCTAAACTCAGAACGGTAAAAACCTTAGGAGGAATGATGTGGCATTGACCGATGATGTGGCACTGACCAATGACGTGGAATTGATTGATTATGTGGCACTGACTAATGACGTGACTTAATTGATGAGGTGTCACAATCTTATTGGATAAAAATATTTATGCACTGTTGACCGATGACGTGGCAGTATGTTAATGGATCAGAAAAATGTGCGTACGATACATGGATATACATGGGATAATAGCCCTAATGATGTGTTCAAACCAATCAAAACTTGCCACGTAGTGCAATCCTGTGCATCCAAATTGTTTTAATTTGATGGCCATGATTTACTCGTTGTATCTATAAAAGAAGAGCACCACCTTTAATTTAACACCCCTGAGTTCATTTTTGAGCTTCATTTTCTGAAATTTCTTCTCTATTTCGTATTTTCTTTGTATTTTAATAAAATTTTCATTTTATCCATAGTTCAAATATAAGTAGATAATTTTTTTTAAGCTTGGGTTGAAGGTGAAGTCTCAACATGTTCTATGGGCTTAATTGGTAAATTTATTTTATTTTCCTCTCTAATTTCTGTGAATATTTTGACTTTTCGTTGACAGATAGTAATAACACAGTTATTATTGTTTTGCACGATAAACCCTTAGTACCATATTAATTAGAGCATGGTTCATAGAAGTGGATTTCTCCCTCATGATTTAATTGGTATTAATAAGGAATCTTGAGCCTTAGAGTATGTTATACCTAAGTGCTTTATTATAACAATTGTATTTTTTATTATTCCTACCATTTTAGTTCAAAATTTAGGATAAATTTATCATAATTTAACCACTCAGTTAAAAAGTTAATTTAACACATAATTAAAATCTACCTTCTCATAGAATCGACACTCGTCACAATTAATCTATTCTACAATAGATTCGTGCACTTGCGAGTTTAATAAAATTTGCACAACACTGACCTGATTTGATTCAAATATAAATTGGGCTGGATTGTAAGTTTGGGTTGCATTCAAATTATTTTTGGCCTAACTCAAACAACCCAAAATCCGATCCAGTTGACTCGAACCTGACTAGAACTCGATTTTGCCTACCCCTACTTGAAAGTATTATATGATTTTCACGAGTATAATGTGTTAGGGAATTATTGATTAAATGAAAACCATGAGAATTAAGGAAATATTATGCTAGATTGTTATGACTATGATCCACTATGAAAATTATTTAAAAATTTTCATTTTGAGATTAAAAAATTATTTATATTTCTAACACTAGACATCATGGGGGTGACATAGAATTTTGAATTACTAAAAAATGTCTTGTATTTTATTTTTAACAAATTTTTGAATGATGCCTTGTGATTTGGAAAATTGGCATTTTTGCAGTGCTGTAAGATGGAAAGAAAATGTTTAAACAAACAAAACTTCTCAAAAAATTATAGGACTTTTGAGATCTACTATATTCTAGTTTATCACATTCAAAATTGGGGTCTTAATTCCTTGTAAACATTTTTAACAAAGTAAGTATATTCTTACTTTTATTCAGAATCTACTGCAAAATAAATTTTACTAGATTCTAGATTTTGGATTTTAGGACACTATAGTCCTCAAACAAAATTTATTTGTAGTAGATTTTGAATGAATTTGGCTTTGAAATGTTTAATTACCTATATATTAATGAGTCTATTTAATTCATATAAAATTTCATAGTTTTTTATTTAGTATTTTATTTTATAAAATCAAAGATTGAAAATTGGTCGTCATATTTTTGCATTGTAAGAATAAAACCTATTGATTCATAAAGCTATAATAAATAGGTCTTAAGGGAAATAGATTATTACTACTTGCTTATGCAAGTATGATGTTCATGAGAGCTCAATATTTAATCTTAGTTTACAATGGTTAGATTAACATCATTGTAATCACCACGAGGCAAGTAAACTACACTTTAAACTAGAATCATAATGCATGGGCTAAATTTTATTGTGCCTTTACTATAATGACTATCTTTAAAATATTCTCTAAGGATATGAAAACATCACTCTACCCCCTAATTGTTGTGACTTTAAATGGTTGACTAACTTTGAATAATTAAATTACAGGGTTATCCTTGTGAGAAATAGAGTATTCTATTTAATGGTGCTATTGTGTAGACATTTGAGTTTTGCCAAAGGTTTTGATGTGACATCTTTTTCAAAAAACGAATGAGTGTTAGGCTTATAATATTAAAAATGTATATTTAGTTGTTTGGTAAAAAAGTTTTAAATTGATTCCTTGTTTGGGCTTTTGATTCAAGAAAATTACAAGGCATGCCATTAAATAACACCTTTGAGAATTATCCTTCTCTCTCAATAATTGTAATAATTTATATTCAAAACATCATACTGACCATAGCTTTATAGATTTGAATAAGGTTCATACTTAGCAAAATCACAAACATGACATAACCCAAAAAAAAAATCAAGAAATAACAATTGGTATATTGTCTTCAAGAGTTAGTTGGTTTAATGTTAAAGATGAAGATGAGAAGTTAGAGATCAATGGAAGGTGCTCAAGTTTAGAAACAAAACATGTAGAGATTATGATAAATGTGCATCTATATATATCTTAAAGTCTCTTGAAAATCCTAAGAAGCTGTACTACAAATGTGATAATAAAGGCTATAATTCTCCAAATGGTGAAAACCAAACATATATGAGTATAGAATACTTATAAGAGGATTAGGAAAGTTACATGACCATTGGGAAAGTGATAATGATATAAGAATTAAAGACAAGAAGATGGTGGGGATGGGAATTAACAAACTTGCTATAAAATCAAATTCAATCATTAAGCCGCTGTATATTATCTTGTTCATGTTGGTACTTTGCATGATGTATATGTTTAACGTTGCTTATAAGTAAAGTATAAGGCTAGAAAGTAGTAGAAATTAAATTAAATTAAATAGCTGAATGACAAACTTCCATGTACCAAATAACCTCATGTATTACATTCAGTGATATGTATTTTTAGTTTAATAAAATATTACACTTATGCTGTTACAGTCAATAGTCATCATCATTAGCAGCATATTACATTTTGTCTTTTCAACTTTTATGGCAAGGTATTATAGGCCAAATATTAACTACAAAAACCCCAAAAAATAGTAATTTAACTATACAATTAATGAAATTAACAATTCCAAAAACAAATGAGCACATATACTATATCTTAGTTTTTTTAAAGTCTACAATTAGGTTGTATTTGTGTGTGTATATATATATATATATTGCATTATCATAGCAGTGTATTCAAAAGTATTAAAATATCAAAATTAGTAAGCACCATTTTTTGTAAATGTCTATACTGTTGCCATCATGCCATTTACTATAACATTATGTCTTTACAGCACCCTAATTCGTAGTTACCATATGGGCAAAACAAAATATTAATTTTTAAAGAAAAAGGAAAAAGAAAAAGCAATATCTTATATGTAAATAAAAACATTAATTTCTTTAAAAAACTTACAACCCATTTGAGTTACTGCTTTGTTATTCAAGTATCTCTTTGTTTGAATTCGGGCAGATTATGGAGTGGCTCCACCAAATTTGCCTCCCTCTCTAATTATGGTGGCATTGAGAATTAATCAAAAGCTATATTCCTCGTTATTGATGCATTCTTCTATCGTTCTTTTGCTTTGCTTATTCCTGCTACTGGTGCTATTATTGCTGCTGACCACCTTGTTAATTGGTTTAGGATAGGAGTTGAAGTATTATATGATGGTACAACTGCCAATCCACTAGTTGTTGAGTTTCTAACAATGTTCACTCCTGTAAATGATGCTCCAGAGCTTGAGGCTGCTGCCAAGTTCTTGCAATGCTTCTGTTCAACACAGTTAAGTAAATTTTAAAATTGTAACGTTAGTATACTCAATGCTTTAAAAACGATTAAATTCATATTACTCCCGAAATATAATGATGAAACTTCAATCTACACTCCCAAAGAATGTGAAATCATCAATTTGAAGATAACCGAACAATGCTTTTGTTCGTAGTCACTCTAGGTGGAGCAATTTGAATATAACCAAACAATAACTACAAAAATTAAAAAATTAAACTGTAAGCAATTTTAAACTGACCAATATATACTTGGTCTTCTTATATGCATTGGTTAGATCAATAGAACAAACCTTTTATATTATAACCAATACCTCAATAATATGAATAACATATTGTAAACTTTCTTTTGTGCTAGTGATTCATCAACCTCTCTTTTTCTATATTTATTAGGCTTGCTAAGTGGTCTTTGAACAATTAAGGGTAATATTTCATTAGCTCCAACACGTGGCCATTTAGATTTTTTTGGCAATGGATGAATAATGCTAAAATAACATCTCAACTATGTATCTTTTAGGAAACAAAGGGCAATATACTTCTCATAAGTAGCTCTAATATGAGTTATACAAGGCATTGCATCCTTACAAGATAAGCTAATGATATGCCACAACCACAACTATATGAATGCTCATCAAGGTTGATAATATAAGACTCTTACTTAATTTAACTTCAACAAGGCATCACTTGCTAGTATGGCGTGATAATTCCTACCAACCTTCAGGAAGTTATTCATCTTCTTGTTAATAAAAGTAGGAATATCACTAGCCAATTCAAACAAGTTTTTCTTTTTTGAGTTACTACTTTCATCATCTGTTTCCTAAGATGTTCCATTAGAGCTATAACTAGTGCTTTCATCATTTTACCGAGCCATGCATTCTAACTCTTTGTCATGTTATTTGTTGTGTGATCACATTTTACAAACTTATCAAAGACATGCATTAACCAATGCATGGGATTTAACAAGCTTGTCTTTTCTCAATTATTGCTTTCATCATCCTCCTCTTAATGTGTTCCATCAAAGCTATAACTGATCACTTTTTATCATGTTCTTTGTTGTGTGATAACACTTTACAAATGTATAAGAGGAATACATTGTCCAATGCTTAGGATTTAAGTTCTTAGCCATTAAAATATATCTTTATTAATTTTTTGTATGCCATTTATTACCTTTGCAAAAAAATTTTTACTTGATGCTCTAATTGTCTTCCAAAACTCATCCTTTAACTTCACTTGAAGGAATCTTGTCTTAAGGTTTCTAAACACATGTTTTGTACAAAACTTATTTTGTGTTCCAATGAACTCTAAATAAAGTGCATTAAGTACTTCCTTTTGCTTATCAATGATGAATGGCAATTGCTTGTTATTAGCTAAATACTCTTGTAAGTGGCCGAAAAATCAAGTCTAACTTTGAGTATTTTCATATTCATAAACACAAATTATAATGGAAAATATTATGTAATTTATATCCAAACTTATTACCAATAATAGCATACCTTCAAATGACCTCTTCAAGTGATAGCCATCAAGCCCTATGAACAGCCTACAATCCTTTTTGAACTTATCACTAAGGCCTAGGAAGCTTGTCATAGACCTTTAAAAACCATACTTCTTAGTAGGTATGTCATGCTTTGTCATTTTCAGTAACTCGATGGCTTTGGCATTTGTTGTTTGATGACATTTACATGATCCTATAATTGTTTAAAGTTGTCAATATTATCATTATTGGTAACTGACTAATAATTATCCTATGCATTTCTTTCATATCATCTACAAGAGTCTCCACCTATATCCAAGATTAACAAGCACTTTATTATGGTAATTTCTTACTATCCAAGCTTCGGTTGCCTTAGAATTGTTATTGAGGCCTTCACAAGTGTGTATGTTGTGCAAAGAATAAATCTAAAACCATTGCCCTAATTCTAAAGTGTAACATATACTCTAAATTGTCATTTGTCCACATAACAGCCATACAAAATCCTTTTTCTCATGAACTTAATCCTTTTACCATTGAAACTATATTAAATACAGTAGTTTTTCAGAGCCCATGTAAATTCTCTAAAATTTTTGAATGCTAGTCCCTCTTTAACCTCTATTTATTCTGTACCCCCTAAACATTTGTCCACCCAATATATGAGATGTTCTACTAAATGGATTCTTATTCGCTGAATCTAACAATAATCCATAATCATTATTACCATTTCGTATCTATGAAGTAAGTCATCATCATCTTCGTTTTGAGCTTCATCTTCAAGCTAACTCTTATCTATTCTTGTGGCTGCACACATGTCATCTTTTGATTTAAACCAAATGTGAAAGTCTATTTCTTTAGCTGGTAGAATCTTATCATCTTTGTTTGTATGTCTTGTTGGGTCAGCATCATCATTCTTCCTACTTTGATTTACTCTTTTTACTTACCTTAAGCCTATTTATGACTTGCTTAGAATATAGAAAGTTAGTCTTTTTTTAGAATTTTTTTATTAGTTTTAACTATAATAGATGTGGCATCTTCTGATTGGAATCCTTTAGAAAGCTCTAATTTAGAAATAGTAGCCTTTCTTGTATTAGCTTACTTATGTAAATAGGTAATGTAATAGGTGACTTATTGACATTTTACTTCTTTCTTTTACAATGTTAAGTTTACACAATCTTTGATGGTAAATTTTTATTAGGTCTTCTACTTGTTCAATTAGTACTTCTAATTGAGAAAGTACGCCATTAATCTTCTAGACTTATGGGATGTGTTATTCTTTAAGAATTGGGACAATGATGGATCAATAGCCTTAACATCTTCAATATCAACTTTTATTGTAAACTCACCTAGACCTTTATCAACAACATGAAATTAGATAAGTGATCGCTATATGTGAAAATGTATTAAGTCTATCTAACCCTCATAAACACTATTTTTTTAGATTATCATCACCTAAAGGATGGTTAAATATAGGTATTGATAATAGGATTTTATCAAACTGAGGTGGTACTACTATTGCCGGTATTGGGAATAGGGTTTGGTCAAATTGTGGTGGTAGTTATGGTGTAACTTGATCAAAAGTTGGAAATGTTTTATCTGCAGTCCTTTTTGTAGTCATGACAAAGATACCAAATAAAATTTGGAAATGTGTTATTTGCAGGACATGTATTTTGTTGAAAGTGATAAATAAATTTATGATGAGTTGTTACTTGCTTAGCATGCACGTATGTGCCTATGTAGAGCATTTTGATATGTGTGGCCTTTCTTTCAAGATTGGTATACGTGATATATATAGTAAGTATATAGATGAATTAGGCTCATTATATGATATGCAATATGTAAAATCCTGTTAAGTGGTACAGAAGCATAGATGTTCCCTAAAACAAGACTAAGATTTTATTAGTAACTTGTGGAATGTAAAATGTATGAATAATAGTAAGATTACTTATGCCATTTTGTACATATGCATTTATATAGTATGTATTTAATTTCACTATAGAAGATCAGTTTGCTTACTGAGTTTGATTATATAATAGTATAATTTATCGTGGTTCTAAGATGACTAATAGACCCAGTGTATGACAGATTTTGCAAAGCTACTTGTATTAATTAGTTACCTTAGTTTTAGAAGACTTTTTGAATGTGTAATAAGATTATGAGACTTTTTGGGATTATTAAGCATAATATGTATTTTATTTTTGGTAATTATTTATTGAACTAATTTTAACAATTTCACACATGTTTAAGTAGTCTCATTATCAATATATTTTCCATACTTTTGATATATTGATTAATAGAAAAAATCAACTTTAGACTTCTTTTTTGGGTTTGACATATGACGTTATCCCATTTAATACATAGCTTATCATTATTATAGTTTTTATCTTTTTTTCTGTACAACTGATCCACAAAAAAAAAATGATAATCTTTGTCTGCCAAAGTTCATTCATCATTGATAAGTATAAAAAGATTCAATTATGAAAACACAATAAAGTTGAGAATGCTCACTAACAATTTGAGAATGAAGTAAATTTCATCTTACCTCTTTATTAGTGTTAAACGTTAGATATATCATCCTTCAACATATGTTAAGTGTTTTGAATTTTCTAAATTAGAAACTTTCTTATGGTAGTATTATCACTCGTATTCTCAAATACTTTTGTGTTCCCTTAACCAAGCAAATATTTTTAAGTCCTAAGAAATTAGGTGATGATGCTATAGTCAATGTGGGATTTGTATTTGACAATGGTCAGTGGTATAATGATAAGAGACTCAAAAAGAAAGTTTCTGAACTTGCCCCTATGGATTAGCAGTTCTTTAACAATGTTCTTGATCCAAATGAGTTTTCTGATCTTAATGCTCTATAGCCCTCACATCCTTAACCATCTCAAGGTCCTTCACATTCCACTTTCGCCGATCATGCAGATTCGATGCATCAACTGTTGACAAACATGTATTCCCTTTCTAAGCAGCACAACCAACTTCAGTCATAGTTTCAAGTTTTTTAGATTCAGTCCATTTCCAAACATTAATGCCTCTTTAAGCAGCAGAAGCGATTATTTGATCAACAACAACACCTCTTTACTCAACAATAGTAGATTTTTTATGGACAGCAGTAACTTTTTATAGCTCTTCAGTTTCCACCACCATCCACTTCTTCACATCCACCATCTCTATAATGCTCTATTTTAGTCATCTCTCACTCTACATTATATCTCCATATGCATTGTTATCTTTATTATAGATACTTATCATAAGGTATTTGGATAATTGTGGATGTTTGATCTTTGTTATTTGGATATTTGAATGATGTTTGCTGGAAAATATTAATTTTATAACTCTATGGTTAGTTGAATGCCATAATTTTATATGTTTCTTGATTAACCACTTATGCTTATTGGTCTTTCCAAAAGTTATTAGTAATTTTGATGATGAAGGAGGAGAAATCATGTATTTCGAATTCTTGAAGACAGGTAATACACATTTTGATCTTGAGGAGTTTGTACATGTTTTTGAAATATTGATGGGGAGTTTTACAAATTGTTATGGATCATATATTAAAGGGAAGTTCATTTTAATATGTTGATTCATGTATGCCATGCATTAAAGAGGAGTATAAATGTCAAAATATATGAGATGTTTGTCATCATAAAAAAGGGAGAGATTATTAGCTTAAATGCTACATATAATGTAATTTTAATGATAACAAACATGTGTCTTAATTATTTTAATTAGTAATGTATTTCACATTTTCACTAAGTCCTTGAATGATAGTATTTATGCAAGTGAATAAAGTAAAATCAATTTCGAGACACTCAACGGACGACGGCTCGATCAAGAACAAAATTTAGAGCTCAATGAACTTATTATTACGATAAATTCTTGTAAAACCGGTATGATTTAATTTATGTTTGATTTAGTAATTTGTGAAGCTCAAGTTACTAATCAATTAATTATTATTTTTCATTAATCTAAACTTTTTTTTATCATAATCAAATATTTCATTCATATTAATTGATTTTCTAAATATGGACTAAAATGAATAAGTTTTACAATATTTGATTTTAATAAATATTATTTTAAATATGAATTTGGGTTTATTCACAAAATCAAAAATATTTTGATTATATTATAATTTTGAAAAGTTGGAGGAATGAGAAGTATTATTTAAAAATTCTGAAATTAGACTTGTTTGCAAAGATTTCTGACATTTTAAGTTATAGTACAATTAAAAGAATATATTGGGTAAAAGTATAATTTTATGAATAGTGGTATGGTAGCAAGTTCAAACTATTCCGAAAATAAACTTATGGGCTATAATATAATTATGAAAACTTTTAGGAAAATATGTAATTTCATTAACATTGTTATTGTAGTCAAATTCAAATTTAACGGTAATTTCATTATAGCAAGTAATTAACCGCCAGAATATAGAGACTAGCTGCTTCGACATTAGAATTTGACTATGAAAATCTAAATCAAATTCATTTCTAAAAACTCTAACAAGTCAAAACAAGTTTATACATCATAGATTGAGCTTACAACTTACAAATTATCCTAAATTGAATCATTATTGTGTTATAATTTGTTGATCTACTCCTAAAGAGAGTTTTCTTATTGTAATATTTAATTTTGTATTAAATTTATGAGTGTATAAGTGTGGGAAACACTTGAGTAAAGGGATTAGGGAATAATCTCTAGATTGTAAAGGTTCATTGACACCTTGAAGTCAATTGTAACGAACATAGAATCTTAGGAGGCTTGGATAGTAAAATCCCCGAGCTTGGTTAGCTTGGAGGCGTGGACATAGGCGATGATTACCAAACCACAAAAAAACTCATCGTGTTTGCTTTCTCTTCCCTTTATCTTTTATTTTTTAGTATTATTAAATTTATTGTTTTTACTTTGATTAAGGCATTAGATTGAATTATTGTGTTGTTTGTTTTAATAAAATTTTAGAAACCCAATTTACCCTCCTTCTTGGGTTGCATAACTAGTATTTTATTTGGTATCAGAGTAAGGTTCTCTTATTAGGACTTAACCATCTAGAGTAAAAGATCCATGGCAACCTAAAATAAATCTATATTTAAGGAAGGATAATCCATAACTAGACTACCATTCTTTGACGGTAATGACTGCCCATATTAGAAAATTAGGATGGGAATTTATTTATAAACTTTAGATTATGAAATTTAGGAAGCTGTTTGTGATGGACCATTCATGCCAATGACTAAAAATGAATTAGGAAATGATATTCCAAAACCTTCAAGAGAATAGAATAAATTGAAAAAGAGAAAAGCTTTTCTAAATTCCAAAGCCATGAATGCATTATTTTGTATACTTGATAAGAAAGAATTTTATAGAGTCTCTAGTTGTGAAAGTGCCTATGAAATTTAGCACAAACTTGAAGTTGTTTATAACAGTACTAATCAGATGAAAGAGTCCAAAATTAGTAGATACACTCGACAATATGAATTGTTTCAAATAAAAAAAAAAGAGTGTGTGTACTCTATGTATATTATATTCATGAACATAGTGAACACTTTACGGGCCCTAAGGAAGACATTTTTTAATAGTAAAAAAATTAAGAAAATTATTAGATCACTAATAAAGGAATAGAGACCTAAAAATATCACCATTGAGGAAGCTAAAGATTTAAATACATTGCCTATTGATGATCTAATTAGTTCTCTTATTTCTTGTAAAGAAGATTTGGCAGCTGAAAGAGAAAATGAAGAGAAAAAGAAAAGCATTGATCTTAAAGCTTCAAAATATAAGAGTGATAAAAATAGTAAGTTGGATGATGAGGAGATGGCTATGCTAGTGAGGAAGTTCAAGAAATTCTTTAAGAAACCCATTAAGCGAAGAAAATTCAAAACCCTCAAAAACCAAAAGGAGAAGAAATAGATGATTATGTGCTATATACGTAAGAAGTCTGCCCATATAAGATCGGAGTGCCCACTTCTCATCAAACTCAAAAAGAAAACCATAGTAGCTACTTGGGATGATAGCGAAAAAGAATCAAGTAATGAAGAGAAATCTCAGGAAGTGTCAAATTTAGTATTTATGACAATTAGAGATAAGTCGAATGATGAATGTGATGTGGTAAGTGATCCTACTTATGATGAGTTGTATGATTCTTTTAAGGAATTGCATGATGATTGATTGAGAATTGGTAAAAAGAATGCATGCCTTAAAAAGAAAATGTTAGAACTTTCAAATGAAAAGGATGCATTACAAACACGTAATGAGTCATTAAATGGAAATATCAAAGGGCTAAAATTAAATAATAAAGAATTGTATGATAAAATTACATCAATTAAAGATAAACCGAGTACTTCATATGAGCATAAAAGATTATATATTCATAAATTGTTGAGAGAAAATTAAGTGCTTAAGAAAAAGAATAACGAACTCAATGAAATCGTGTTAAAGTTCACAAATGCTCAAAAGAACTTAAAAAAATTACTAAGTATTAAAAAATGTGTGTTCGATAAAGGTGGACCAAGGTATAAGCTTAACCTGAAACAAAAATATTATAAACATTATTTTGTTAGAGCTATCTCTACAAATGACCTTGAGATTGTTTGTCATTATTGTAATGGAAATGGTCACATGTGTTATAGATGCCAAGTTAAAATAAATGCATACCAAAGAGTTAAATATGTTTGGGTTCCAAAAGGAACAATTGCTGACACTCAAGGACCCAAAAAGATTTAGGTACCTAAGACTTGCAATCACATTTGTAGGGATTGAAAAAAAAGAAGAACAAATGGTACTTAGACAGTGAGTGTTCGAGACACATGATAGGGAATTATTCTTGGTTTTCAAGCTTTACCAAGATTAAAAATAGTAGAGATGTATCTTTTGAAGATAACTCGAAAGGAAAGATTATAGATGGAGAATTACTATAAGGATCTATACATGATAAATAAGAGGATACGCCACTTAAAAATCAAGAGGATAAATAATAAGAAGAAGAAATAAACATGGAGCAGCAAGAAGGTACCTCTTAAACACTCTCCAAGGAGTGGAGGTATGTTTTTTCTCATACTAAAAATTTAGTTTTAGGAGATCCTACACGAGGTGTAACCACTAGATCATCATTTAGGAATACATGTGAGTATACTGCATTTATTTCTCAAATTAAGATAAAATCCTTTGTAGATGTAGAAATGATGAATCTTGGATTATGGCAATGCAAGAGGAGTTAAATAAATTTAAGAGAAATAATTAGTGAAAATTAGTTTCTAAACTAGAATACTAATAAATAATAGGTACTAAATGGATATTTAAGAATAAAATGGATGAATCTGGTGTAGCATTAGCTTATATTAGTAGCTCAAGGATATAATCAAGAAGAAAAAATTAATTTTGATGAAACATTTACGCCAGTAACTAGATTCGAATTCATTCAAATGTTGTTAGCGTATGCATGTCATAAAAATTTTAATTTATTTCAAATAGATGTTAAAAGTACTTTTTTTATATTATAGAGGAAGTTTATGTAAAACAACTCCTGGATTTGAGAGTGAAAAATTTTCAAATCATGTTTTCAAGTTATCAAAAACTTTATATGAATTAAAACAAGCGCCTAGAGCATGACATGATAGGCTTAAAAATTTCTTATTGAAAAATAGTTTTTTAATGGGAAAAGAGGATACTACTCTTTTTGTTAAGCTTAAGAACCAAGATATTCTTGTAATTTACATTTATATGGATGATATTATCTTTGGTTCTACTAATAATTATTTGTGTAAAAAGTTCTCAACCAGTATGACTAAGGAGTTTGAGATAGGCATGATGGGAGAGTTGAAGTATTTTCTTGGACTGTAAATTAAACAAAATAATGAGGGAATATTCATCAATCAAGCTAAGTATATCAGAGATTTGCTCAAATGGTTTGGGATTGATGAATCAAAAATAAAAAATACTCCATAAGCACAACAATTAAGCTTGATAAAGATGAAAAATGGAAAGAAGTTGACATCAAGATGTATCGATGTATGATCGGTTCTTTACTCTATTTAACTGCTAGTAGACTCGATATCATGTTTAGTGTATGTTTGTGTGCAAGATTTCAATCATATCTCAAGGAATCGCATTTGCTTGCTGTAAAATGAATTTTTCATTATTTGAGTGGAACCATAGATCTTGGCCTTTGGTATCCCAGAGGAACTCATATAGATTTAACTTGTTATTCGAATGTCGATTTTGCTGGTCATAAGGTTGATAGAAAAGTACTAGTGGCACTTTTCATTTGTTAGGTCATGTATTTATTTTATGGTTTAGTAAAAAATAAAACTCAGTTGCACTTTCAACATTGAAGCGGAGTATATTGCCACAGGTAATTATTGTGTGCAAGCTCTTTAGATAAAACAAATGCTTAAAGATTATGGCGTAAATCTTGAATAAATTCTTATCAAGTTTGATAATACTAGTACTATAAACCTATCAAAAAATCCCATTCAGCATTCTAAAACCGAACATATAGAGACTATACATCATTTCTTGAGAGATCATGTTCACAAGGGTGATATTACATTAAAGTTTATCTCTACGGAAAAACAACTTGCCGATATTTTTAAAAGACCTCTTTACGAAGAACAATTTTTAAAATTTCGGCATGAACTTGAGATGATGAAATTTTCTCATTAACATCTTTAATCATGTTATTGAGACTATTATAATTGATGTTCTAATGAGTATTGATGCTTTTATACATGTTTAACCATGATTAATAAGTAATATGCTTGAATTATTAATCAAGAAATTACTTTTTCATTCCCACAACTTTTTGAAATTATGATATGATCAAAAATATTTTTAATTTTGTAAATAAACCCAACTTCATATTTAAAATAATATTTATTAAAATCAAAGATTACAAAATTTTTTGTTTTAGTCCATATTTAGAAAATCAATTAATATGAATGAAATATTTAATTTATAATAAAAAAACTTAGATTAATGAAAAATAATAATTAATTGATTAATAACTTGAGCTTCATAAATTCCTAAATCAAACATAAATTAAATCATATTAGCTTTATAAGAATTTGTCATATTAATAAGTTCATTAAGCTCCAAACTTTGTTCTTAATTGAGCCATTACTCGTTGAGTGTCTTGAAATTGATTTCACTTTATTCACTTGTATAAATACTATCCTTCAAGAACTTAATAAAAATATGAAATACACTACTAATTAAAATAATTAGGACACATATTTATTATCATCAAAATTACATTATGTGTAACCTTTAAGCTAACAATTAGATTGACATACTTTAATTTGACCTTCAAAAGTAAGAAAACTTCAACTTATCTCCAAAATATTGTATTTTTAATAGTTGGCTAATGTTAGTTGATTAAAGATATGAGAATACCCTTAATCCTAATTAACTAGTATTTTTGTGGGATTAATAGAAATAATTCCGTTTCGCCCTTTAAGGTCAACATATTTTAAGGTAGATGACAAAAATAAATTTATTAATTAAAAATATTCTAAAAATAGTCATAGACCTTTAAAAAAATTAATTTTTACTTATATTTTATTTTATTTAAAAAATATAATAATCATAAATTTTATTTATAATATCACCACAATGAAAATCAAAAAATTATTTTTTATCTTGAATTTAAAATATTTTAAGAGTTTCAATCATTAATGAATTAGTTAATTTTTACTATCCAAAATACCATTTACCCTTCAAAATATCTAAAAGACAAATTAACCCATAAAATTTATTTGCATTCCATTACGCTATGGGTTACTAATATGATTCAATGGATCAAAAATTGAAATATGTATGAAACTTAGCACAAGCAATATCTTTTTCACAAAGAAAGTAAGAAGCAAATGTTGCAATCAAATGGATCAGCATTTAAGAATTTTAAGTACAATTTGACTAAAAATTATATTTTTTTCCAACATCTTTGCTTTGGTCAACAAATCTTTGGTATATTTTGTTTGGATTACATAAGTATCATTAGAGAAATCTCAAACTTCAAACCCCAAAAAATAATGAAGTTTTTAAAGATTTTACAAGGTAAAATAGTGTTGAGTTGATGAATAAGTTGATCAACGAGATTATTACTTTTCTAGTAATACTTATATCATCAACATAAATGAGCATTATAATAAAAAAATCAATGGTTTTTTTTTTCAAGGAATTGGTTAGTTGTCCAAAAATAAGTAATGGCGGGAGATGGGATTCGATAAAAATAACAAAACATGAAAAATGCCTACATATGCATTAGAGAGACCATTTCTTATCTTGTGTGAAAGCACTTTGTAAAGCACAAGGTGTAACAGGTGAAATAAAAGGTCATTACTTGAATGCTAGCAGCAGAGCATTATCCATTGAGAACATGGTGATAGAGGTTGATGTTAATAGTAAATTAAACATTCTTCACTCTTAAAGAACAAGATAAATACAAGTGGTTCTGTCAAAATACCTTTTAGACTATTAGAATAATTAAAGAGAAACTTATTTCAAAAGAAGATATAACTAAACTTAACTTAAAGATTAAACCTTATTAAACCCCATATAAACTCACATGACTAAAGAAATGATATCAATAACAATACCTAAATGTTTCTTAGCTTATTTATCCATTTGATCAAGCTTCAAAGACCAACTATGATGTTGTGCCTATGGATGCTTATCATCTATTAGTGGACAAACCCTAGCAGTACAATCGATATATGATCCATGATGGGAAAAGAAATACCAATAGCTTTATTTATAACAATATTGAGATTATTCTTTTATTTTAAAAAGAGATCACTCTTAAACAAGATTTTTAGGTAATTCTTTGTTAAGTAAGAAGTAGTTCGTAAATATTGTAACAAAGGTAAAGAAGGTTTATATTTTATTAAGAAAGGAAAGCCATAGTAATTCAAATGTATATGAAGTTGTGACATCTATATAAGAGGAATTTCAAGATTTGTTTCCAATAAGCTACCATCAGCTTTACCACTTTTAAGGAATATACAATACGAAATTGATTTGTTAGAAGGTTCTATATTGCCAAATCGATCATATTATCAGATAGGTTTTATAGAACATGAGAAATTGAGGTATCAAGTGGAACAATTACTAGAAAATAGATTTATTCATGAATGTCTTAGTTCTTATATAGTCTTTTTCTTTATTAATGCCAAAGAAAATAGTTCTTTGAGAATGTGCTTGAAAAGTTGAGTTACAATAAAATTACAGTCTTGTATCATTATTCAATCTCTCGATTAAATGACTTTGCATCAGATTAATAGATCAATAGTTTTCAAATTACAATCTCGTATCTTTGTTCAATCCCTTGATTAAAGCCTAGGGATAAATGCAAAACAGCCTTGAAAACAAGTGACAATTTATATGAGTGTTAATAATTCCATTTGGCTTATTTAATACTCTAAATAATTTCATAGTTATGAATCAAGGTCTTCATTCGTTTATTGGAAATTTTATAATTACTTACTTTAATGATATACTTATATATAGCACTAGCCAGGAATTACATTTGCAACACTTAAGGAAATACTTTTAGCTTTAAAGGCAGAAATGTTATGCACTACAATAAACAAATATATTTTATTACTAGACAAACTATTATTTTAGGATATGTGGTGTCAAAAGATGATATTTCTATTGATTAATTAAAAGTCGATGCTATTTGAGATTGACCATAACCAATTAGTTTATTTATCGCTAGACGTTTTCATGGTTAGCAATAATCAGATATTGTATGAAAGCAAGATGATTTTCTTGGACAAAAGAAACTACTATGACATTTGAAATTATTAAAAAGAAGTTGACCACTATGATAGCACATGCCAACTAAACGTTTCTCTCACTTTTAAAGTACATTGCAATGAAACTAAAGTGAGCAATGGAGTTGTTTTTAGCCAACAAAGCCAACCTTTAGCTTATTTTAATGAGAAAAATAGAGCAAAAGCATGTTACAACACTTATGATATAAAGTTTTATGCAGTTGTCTAAGTATTGAAACACTGGCATTGTTATTATACAAATTTTATTGTAATCACAAGTGTTTTGTAAATTTTATTAAACTCGCAAGTACACGAATCTATTGTAAAATAGATTAATGGTGACGAGTGTCGATCCCACGAGGGGGTAGATTTTAAATTGTGTTTTGAATTAATTTTCTAAGTGAGTAGTTAAATTATAGTAAATTTATCTTAAATTTTGAATTAAAATGACAGGAATAATTAAAAATGCAACTTTTATAATAAAGCACTGGGTATCTAGATCTGCATCAATATGATCCAGGGCTCAATATTCCTTATTAATTTTAATTAAATCATGAGGGAGAAATCCACTTTTCATGTACCACGCTTTGATTAATATGGTGCTAAGGGCTTATCGTGCCAAATAGTAATAATTGTGTTATTACTATCTGTCAACGAAAAGTTAAAACATTCATAAAAATTAGAGGAAAAATAAAATAAATTTACCAATTAAGCCATGGAACATGTTAAAACTTCACCTTCAATCCAAGCTTGAAAGAAAATTAGCTACTCATATTTAAATTAGGGATAAAAAGAGAATTTTACTGAAATACAAAGAAAATACAAAATAAAGAAGGAATTTCAAAAAATTGAGCTAAAAAATAAACTCAGGAGTGTCAAATTAGGAAGGGGAGCCCTCCTTTTATAGATACAACGAGTAAATCATGGCCATCGGATTAAAATAATTTGGATGCACAGGATTGCACCACGTGGCAAGTTCTGATTGGTTTGAACACATCATCAGGGCTATTATATATATATATATATATATATATATATATAAATCGTACGCACATTTTTTCTGATCCATTAACATACTGCCACGTCATCAGTGCATAAACAATTTTATCTAATAAGATTGTGACACCTCTCAGTCAAACCACGTCATCAGTCAATGCCACATAATCAGTCAATGCCACATCATTCCTCTAATCAAATGCTGCCACATCATTGGTTAATGCCACATCATCGATTAATGCCATGTTATTCCTCCAATCAAATGCTGCCACGTCATCTTACAATACATATAAACAGAGTCATAAATAGTACCATAAATAGTATCATACATGTGAACAGTACCGTATATGTGAACAGTAACATTTTTACTATTATGCTCGTCCTAAGGTTTTTGACCGTTCTGAGTTCAGATTTATCGTCCGTTTTGTCATCCGATATCTCGTTTATTATGAAATAACCATGATGCCCCTAACATATGTAAAATACTTAATTATAATAAAACACGCATAATTAAATTCACAAGAAATTGAATACATAAAAGTAAAGAAGTTAGTAAAATTTGAAGTGAAAAATGATGATTTTCTCATTTATAAATATACATTTTCTAGTACTCAACACACCCCCCAACCAGTTTATTGCTAGCTTAAACGAAATCAAATTCAAACCCAAAACCTTTTTTTTTTAACTATCATGTTTATTTAATTAAACTTTATGATGTAAATCAAATAAAAGTATAAGTATTATCTCTAGTCTTTAAGAAATATTATTTCTAAATCAACCATCCACATAAATCAATCCCGTAGACTTTGTCACAACTATTGTAACCAAGCTACTTTCAAGAATGACATGTCAATACCCCAAAATCTCACTGGCAGTGACACTCTCACAAAGAAATTAAACTCAATAACAATAGTCACTTCCGTGAATGGTAAATTGAGAGAAAATATTATATTAATATTACACACTCTCACCAAGATGAAATAAATGTGCCCACAGCTTAAAAATAATACGATCTCAAGCAAAAATATGAGTCAGACTAATATATTTATTTATTTTTTTCTTTATTTTATTATTTTATGCATCACTACATCTTTATAGCCTATGTAACTAGTTTCTATTTTAGACTATAGTTCCCTAAATCAAGAAGGACTTTTATTAGGACGTAACGTAGACTAGGAACATGGCGAATAAAGATGAAAAAATAGAGAAAGAAAAACAAAATACATGTTTGAGAAAAAAAAAGAGAGTTTTTTTTAAAGATTACAGAGTACATTTCTCTTTTTAAAAAACTAATATATAAATTTTGAATTTTTCTTTCCTTTTCTTTTTTTTCTTTTTTTCCTTTTTTTTTACTAAGGCACAATTTTATTGAACAAACTAATTATTTACATTTTTCTCAAACATGAATGAGTTATGGAATTTGTACGATATTGAGTAATATTTTAGATTGGAGTTGGGTCGAGATATAAGTTAACAAAGAAAAATATAATAATAATTTTTTTTAAGACTTAAAAGGGTTAACTAAGTATATTTCACAGAAGGGATGGCTACAAAGGCTTAAACTGGTTAAAGATGGCCTTTCCATCATCTTTTAGGGCACTAACTAATCTCTATATCTACTAGTTAGATAAGCTTTCAAATGTAGCAATACACAAAATTTTTTTCTCTCTTTTTTTTTTGAAGGTTGACTTAAAAGAAATTTATAGATCGTGTATTAAATAATAAACTATTAAGCTGTATAAATAATGGGCAAAACTGGTTACTCTCTAAGAAAATTGATAGGTTCAATAACTCACTTGGAATTTATTATGGCATCTATATTCCTTCAAGCAACTCATATTTTTGTTTCAGACATCAACATGTAGAGTAGCAAACATGGTGTAATAACACTCAAGACCAAAGATAATACAAATACTAAAATTTAAAAGTCATCATGTCAAAAAATCACAATATATATATATATATTAATTTGTTTAAAGAAAAAGAAAACTAAAAAGATGCATTTCTAAAATTATGACATTTAATATTCAGCCATCTTCAACTGAAAATTTTAAAAGTGTATATTTATAATGGAGAAATTAGAAAGAGGAAGTTAGAAAAATCACACTTAAAATAAAGCTAAAAAAATGACTGAAAAGTAAAAAAAAAAATTTTACTTTCAAATTAAAAAGATGCGTTTTTAGAGTCACTACACTCCATATTCAGCCATCTTTGATATAAAAAGTTAACCACAATTAGTTCTTACAACAAAAATTAGTAAAAACTTAACAAAGATTAAGACATTCCATAATTATCAACTATTCCCTCCCCCCAACCAGAACGAAACATTGTCCTCAATGTTTTAAAGGAAAGAAATAGGGATTAGAAGATATCACCTGGATGCTACAATATAGAAGAAAATATTTACAAACAGAGAGTTAAATCTAATTTGCACTTCTTACTGCGGCTACTGCTACCATTCTTAGTAAGCCACCCCAAAATTAAGGTCTCAGGATGTGGCTCTGGTCTATAAGCTTGTAACAGATTAAGTAGCTCATTAGCAGTGTGAGTATAAATAAAGATTTGTTTCACTATGGAAGAAATGAAATAGTTTCTTATTACATGGTTAAGAAATGTGAGAAAGTCATCATAAAAGTTATTGACATTTAACAAACCAATGGGTTTCTGATGAATATTCAGATGAGAACAAAATGCTAATGTCATTAGTGCCTCTAGACTTCTAAGATCTCCTGGTAAAAAAAATAAAGGCATTAACATGATTCAGCATTTCAGTTATTCTCTCTTGCATACCTAAAACGATTAACTCTTCTCTAGTTGGTGAGTCAGACAAACAGCTAAAAGATTTCAGGATTGTTGGGATAATGCCTAACACTTGGCTCCCTTTGGTATAAGCGGCTTCTGAAACTAGTTTTGATAACCCTCGATCACCTCCTCCATAAACCAAGTGTAGTTTTCTAGCTGCTATGCTTCGACCAAGATCTACGGTTGCCTCAATAAATTATTTATATTTGCTATAGTGAAATCTAAAAAGTACACAAATATTCTTATTTGGTTCTTGAGAGTAGCTGCCATTGGATACTTTTCAAAAATAATTTATGAGTGCCTTAACAAAAAAAGTCATATTTAAAGATCTTGGTGATAATGGTTCACAGTTGTAAATAAGGTAGCATGTCTATGTTAAATAACTCGTGAAGCACATGGCTCGAGAGTAAAAAAAGAAATAGTGAAAAGACAAAGCAAATAATGATAGCATAAAATTAGTAAAGACAAAAATGTAAGTGATCAAACAACAGTGAAATAAAACAACATTAAAATAAAATGATATTTACAAGTAGTTGCAACTGTGGCTTACATCTTCCTCTGGTTTTATGTCCAGAAACGGGTTGAACACCCTCTATGAGTCGAGGATAGGCTTCTCATCCAGTTTTCTTACAAACTGGCAAACAAGGTCTTTTATAGACTATGGTTTGCATATTCTTTCTGGAATAATGGCTATAACTGGAGTATTGCATTTTGGACGTATCCATTAGGATGCATTTCAAGAGACAAAAGAATATTATCCAATAACTCTTTATTCAAGTCATCCCTAATGAATTGAATCTTATCTTTCCTGTTATCAGACAGCATTCCTAAAGAACATCGCTTTTTATCGCATCTCATTCTGGAACACTTATGACAAACATTAGAGAGCTTTCAGGCTCTCCATTTTCTTGAATAATTTTTTTTACCACAACCAGGCATGTATGCAATAAATTTGGGAAGCAACTCACCTGCCAACCAGACTTTAGCATCGATTATCCATCAGATGTCAGCAGAGATATGATTTTTCATAAGTAATCGCATGCGTTCAGACTAAGCTTTATAAATGGTAAGGAGAGCATTCTAAGAAAGTGAAGGAAATTGATTATGAAGTTTTGCTAAGATCTCATCTCTATCCATGCCTTCAACTCAGAATATTAGTTATTATGAGAAACTGAAGTAACCAACATTGATTGTCATGGAGTACCATTATCCATCACTTAGCCAGGGTAAAAAATGATAACACACCAAAGAAATAAAAAAAAATCTAGCAAAAACACAACACAGGTAAAGGAAAATAAAAAAAATAACACAAAAAAGTATTAACTTACCATCATCCTCTTATTGAATTTACCTCAACCTCTAATTGGATGTTGTAGATACCTATCTAAATTTCTTTAAGATCTCCTTCTAAATTCTCAACATGGGCTATTAACTCTGGTGGTTGTAGTTGCCAGATATGATGTGTTTTACAAAATCGTATTTAACCTCTGAGATGAAATTGTATACATCAAAACTGTTTAAGAATGTTTAAGAGATGCTTTTTAGTTGACATATTGATGAGAAAAAATGATAAAAAAAAACTTAATAGTTAAACAAACACACTTTCACAAACATAATTAAAAACAGAAAAGAAAACTTTAAATCACCGAAAAAAATAGAAAGAAAAAAATGTCAGGTCACTTAAATGTTTGCGCTGTTTTCTCCACATGGTTGGTATTCGTGATATGATTTTACTTTTTTTACCATTAACTTTAAAAATTACATCATTCCTTGGATTCTTAAATTTAATGACTCCATGTGAAAAAATAGTATGATCAGTAGATGGATTAGACCATCGAGAGCGTAACTTACTTAGAGAAACGTGCCATTAAGAATTGAATAAAAATACTTTCTGACCTGGTGTGAAAGATTTTCTAATGCTCTGCTTGTCACGGAAGATTTTCATTCGCTTTCTGTAGTCCTTAGCATTTTTGTCGTTAGAATCTCCTCTGGTTTTACCAATTGTATCCTTCTTTTTTAACCAAAAATAGGATCAATGATGTCTGTATTCTTTTGTTTGTGATCAGGAGAGGATGGGATGATTTCTGATAATGTTCTTTCTTATCCCAATAATGTAGAATTTAGAGGGTCAAGTGAAGGTTTTAGCTCAATCTTTGGTGGTAATTCTGATGATGGGATGAAATTTTCTTTTAATGGTAACAATTGCTCTATCTTTGTCTTTCATTTATCAATGTCCATGCATGACGATGAATCCAATAAGACATTAACCACATCAATCGATCTGTCAATATTAAAATCCAAACCAAAGTGAGTTAAATATGTTGAAAATATTTAGTTCCATAGTTATATTGCCAAATGACAACTGCATATTTTCAGTCCTGCATTGAATGTGAGCATCGACAGTTATTAAAAATGGACGACCCAAGATAATGGGGATGTGCTTCCTTGAATCCTACATTAGTTGAGTATCAATTACATTGAAATCAATAGGAAAATAAAACTTATCTACTTGGATAAGCACATCCTCTACAATACCACAAGGTATTTGCGTAGATCGATCTGTAAACAGTAACACCACTAGAGTTGAGTGTAATTCTCCCAGTCCAAGTTTCATAAACACTAAGTAAGGCAACAGATTAACACTAGCACCTAAGTCTAACAAAGCATTCTCAATTGTGTGGTTCCCTATACTACATGAGATAGTGGGAGAGCTTGAGTCTTTGCATTTTAGAGAAATTTTGTGTTGGAGTATAGAACTAATATTTTCTGTTAAAAATGTCTTCCTTTGAACGTGAGTATTTCTCTTTTTAGTACAAAGATCTTTAAGAAACTTGGCATAAGATAGTACTTGTTTTATAGCATCAAGCAAAGGGATGTTGACACTTACCTATTTGAAGATTTCAAAAATCTCACCCATTGATTTTTCCTTCTTTGCTTTGGCTAACCTCTGGGGAAATGGAGCTTTAGGAATATACTCTCGTGGGTTGGTTTCTTCTTTATCCTCTGATAATGAGTCTTCAGTATTTACAGGTATAATTTGAGTTGTTTTGGTTACCGGTAGCTCTACTTTGTTGTCGACTTTCTTTCCTTTTCGCAAGCTCATGATGGCTTTGACCTCTCCATGTTGCTGAGGTGAACTGGTACTTGCTTCATGCACTCTTTTAGGGTTTGGTACTGGTTAACTTGGGAATTTACCTTTCTCAACAGTCATTGCTAGGGTTTGAACTGAAGAGGCAAGTTGGCTCACCATTTTCTCGCGGTTAAAAATTGATTGGGCCCGTGAGTTGAAGCCTACTCTCATCTCATTTCATAGTCCATCAACGGTGCGGTTTTATTGCTCGATCGTAAAATGAATAGAATTCTTGAAATTCTAGAATGCATCCTCTCATGGTCTAGGTTGAGAATAATTTGAGTTTTAGTTATAAGGTCTAAATGGTGGCTGAGAGGCTTGTGGAACCTGAGAAATTGGTTGCATTGGTGGAGCTGGAGTTATTGATCCATTCTGTTGGAATCCTTGAGACCATGAAAAATTGGGGTGGCTCTCCATCCAGGGTTATATATGTTGGAGTAAGGGTTTTAGTTTGATGGCTTCCTCATTACTCTTATGGTGTTGGCTTGATTTGGGTATGAGTCATGGTCATGTGGCTCTATTGATTTAGCAGCTGTTAACAATGCAATTTGTCGGGTAAGTCCTTCAACCATTTCTTTGACTTCTTTGATTCTCGAGCTTGACTCATCAATTTGAACCTCATTTACTCCCTTAATTCTTTTATTATTTCTGAATGATCGACTCTGTTATTGGAATTATCCGCTTGTTACTGGAAGAAATCCAAATTTCTGATGCACTTTTGGACATCAGTTCTCCTCCACTTGTTGCCATTAGCCATTCTTGCACATTTGGCAATAATCCCTCCAAAAAGTATTGGCATTGGTGCTATTTTTCATATCCATGATGTGGACATTTCAAGAGTAGCCCGTTGAATCATTTCCATGCTTCGAAAAACTGCTCATCTTTTCTCTGGGTGAACTCTGAAATTTCTCTGCAAATAGAATTGGTTTTATGAACTGGGAAGTGTTTATTTAAAAATTTTGTGACCAATTTTTCCCATGATGTAATGCAGACAATGTATTAAACCATAAACGAGCTCTATCTTTTAAAGAAAATGAGAATAGTTTGAGTTTAACATCATCATCTAAAAAATTATCATATCTAAAAGTTTGACAAACAGCATAAAAATTATTCAAATAATTATATGGGTCCTTATTTTCTAGGCCATAACATGTTGGGAGACAATTTAACACACTAGGTTTTAATTCAAAACTCCTAACAATTACATTTGGGTATCGTATATATGATGTGCTCAAGTTAGCTAAGGGACTGAAATAGTCCTTAAATGGCCTTTTCTGTGGTAGTTCTTGTTGTTGTAAATCCATTTCAATTTTATTTTTAAATGCGATATGTTTGTGTGTGTGAAGTATTTTTTCCAATTCTAAGTCTATAGGCTCAAGATTAGGTAATTGTGACATTCGACCATACATAAAAAAATAATGAAAAATGCAAAAAAAATGAGAGTAAAATTAATAAAAAAGTAACGAGGAAGGAGAAATTACGATACTAACCTTATCATGTTGTTACAACCTTACTATGAACATGCACTCAAGTGCTAAAAAGAAAATAGAAGAAATAGATTAACTAAAAATAAAATAACAACATAAATTATAATGAAAAATAAAAAATTAGATTACAGAAAGATAAAGAAGAGAAAACGAAAAGAAATTAAATTATAGGAAAAAAATTTAAAAGAAAACAACTAAAAAATAATTACTTAAAAAATTAATTCTAAGAATTAATAAATTAACAAAATAAACAAAAATTACAAAGAAAAATAACTTAGAAATTAAATTATAGAAATTTAAAGAAATTAGAAAGAAATTGAATTATTGAAATTTAAAGAAATTTAAATTATCAAAATTAAATTACAGATTCACTTTTTTTAATTTTTAATTTTTTTAATTTTAAAAGAAAGCAACAAAAAATTTTACTTAAAAAATTAACTCTGTGAATTAATTCTACGAAATAATTAAAATAAATTAACAAGATAAACAAAAAAAATTCCCAAGGAAATACACTCAAGCACTAAAAAGAAAATAAAAGAAATAGATTAACTAAAATTAAAATAAATTACAAGATAAAAAAATTACAAAGAAAAGTAAAGTAAAAATTAAAGTACATAAATTTAAAGAAATTATATAATAAATTTAAATTACAGAAATTTAAATTACAAAAATTAAATTATAGAATTATTTTTTTATAAGGAAAAAAATACAAGAAAACAAAAAAAACTAAAAAAAATTAATTCAACAAATTAAAATAACATACCTCCTCGGCAACGATGCTAAAAATTTATTGTGTAAATTTTATTGAACTCGTAAGTGTACGAATCTATTGTAGAATAAATTAATAGTGACGAGTGTCGACCCCACAAGGAGGTAGATTTTAATTGTTTGTTGAATTAATTTTCTAAGTGAGTAGTTAAATTATGGTAAATTTATCCTAAATTTTGAATTAAAATGGCGGGAATAATTAAAAATGCAATTATTATAATAAAGCACTTGGTTATCTACATCTGCATCAACATGCTTTAGGGCTCAATATTCCTTATTAATTCCAATTAAATTATGAGGGGGAAATCTACTCCTCATGAACCATGCTTTAATTAATATGGTGCTAAGGGTTTATCGTACCAAATAGTAATAATTGTGTTATTACTATCTGTCAACGAAAAGTCAAAACATCCACAAAAATTAGAAGGAAAAATAAAATAAATTTACCAATTAAGCTCATGGAACATGTTAAGACTTCACCTTCAACCGAAACTTGAAAGAAAATTAGCTACTCATAGTTGAGGAATAAAAAGGAAATTTTAATAAAATATAAAGAAAATACAAGATAGAGAAGGAATTTCAAAAAATTGAGCTGAAAAATGAACTCAAGGGTGTCAAATTAAGGGGGAAGTCCTCCTTTTATAGATACAACGAGTAAATCATAGCCATCGAATTAAAACAATTTGGATGTACAGGATTGCGCCACGTGGTAAATTCTAGTGATTTGAACACATTATCAGACCTATTATCCTGTGTATATACATGTACCATACGCACGTTTTTTCTGATCCACTAACATACTATCACGTCATCAGTTAACAGTGCATAAACATTTTTATTAATAATGAACTCAAGGGTGTTAAATTAAGGGAGAAGTCCTCCTTTTATAGATACAACGAGTAAATCATAGCCATCGAATTAAAACAATTTGGATGTACAGGATTGCGCCACGTGGTAAATTCTATTGATTTGAACACATTATCAGACCTATTATCCTGTGTATATACATGTACCATACGCACATTTTTTCTGATCCACTAACATACTATCACGTCATCAGTTAACAGTACATAAATATTTTTATCTAATAAGATTTTGACACCTCATCAGTCAAGCCACGTCATCAGTCAATGCCACATAATCAGTCAATACCACATCATTCCTCCAATCAAATGCTGCCACGGCATTGATCGATGCCACATCATCGGTCAATGACACATTATCGATCAATGCCACGTCATCATACAGTATATATGAACAGTATCATGAACAATGTCGTAAATGTGAACAGTACCGTATATGTGAACAATAAGATTTTTACTTTTATGGTTGTCCTAAGCTTTTTAACTGTTCTGAGTTCAGATTTATCGTCTGTTTTGTCATCCAATATCTCGTTTATTGTGAAATGACCATGATGCTCCTAAAATACGTAAAATACTTAATTATAATAAAACACGCATAATTAAATTCACAAAAAACTTGAATACATAAAAGTAAAGAAATTAGTAGAACTTAAAGTGAAAAGTGATGATTTTTTCTTTTATAAATATATATTTTCTAATACTCAACAGCAAGTACGCAAATCTATTATAGAATGGATTTATGGCAATGAGTGTCGATACCACGAAGAGGTAAATTTAATTATGTGGATGGTTAATTTTCTACATGTATATGAGTTCATTAAAAATAAACTTTTTATCTTAAAATTTAAAATAAAATGGCAGAAATGAATCAAAGATGAAAGCAATGCAAATGAAACATTTGAGTCTTTTGAATCACACTTAACATTTGACCATGAGCTTAATATTTCCTTTTTAGTTCTAATTAATTTATGAAAGGATACTTCTACTTCTCATAATCCTCACTCTAATAAATATGGTATTAAGTGCTCATTATGCTAAAGAATAACTATATTTCACTAAGTATATTTTCAAGAACGCATTGTGCCATTTAAAATAAAATGGCCGGAATGAATAAAAAATGAGAACAATGCAAATGAAACACTTGAGTATCTAAATTTAACACTTAACTTTTTTAACCATGTGCTTAATATTTCCTTTTTAGTTCTAATTAATTCATGAAGGTGTATCAAAATTTCAAAATTTGAATTAAATTGAAAAATTTTTTAGAACTTTGAAATTTATAAATATTATATTAAATTTTGAAAAAGAACTTCTTTGAAAAATATTTTTATGTTTTTTTGCTTTATCATAATTTTAGAATTTTTTAGGAATACAAAGCGTTATTTAAAAATTCTAGAATTGGATTTGTTTGTAAAGTTTTATAACTTTTAAGTCATATAAAACTACAGAAAGTTTTGGGTAAAAGAGTAATTTTGATAAATAATATTACTATAGCAAAATTCAAATTACAATGGTAACTTCAATGTTCTGAAGAGGTGAGCCACCTCATGAAGTGCTAACCTTTTACTTACTAGAATTTGCCTATAACGACTAGTTTTTGAATTGAAATTATGTAAACTCAAATCCAACTTTAATTTGTAGACCTTTAGAAACATAAACAGCATATTTCACAAATCATCATAGTTTAAATCTTCATTGAGCCATCATTTGTATATTCACTTTAAAAGAGAGTATTTGTTATAAACTTTAAATTTATTGTAAAATTTATAAGTGTGTAAGTGTGGGAACACTTGAGTAAAGAGATTAGAGTATAATCTCTTATTATAAAGGTTTATTAACACTTTGAAAGTTAATTATAAGAGCTTGAAACTATTGAGAGGCTTAGATAGTGAAATCATCAAGTTTGGTTTGCTTGGATACTTGACATAAGCAGAGATTGTTATACCACTTAAAAATCTTTGTGTTTGCTCTTTCTTCTCTTATACTTTTATTTTTTAGTATTATTAAATTTATTATTTTTTATTTCATTGAAGTATTAGATTAGATTGTTGTGTGATTTACTTAGCTTAAGTTTTAAAAATCCTATTCACCGCTCTCGTAGGTTGCATAACTAACACTTCAAGATTTTCTAAAGACCACTTAAGGTATAAAATTAGGATAGAGAAAAAGCATTGCACTTTAGAACTTTAGATGACAAACCTTGTTTGGGCTATCATAACTAAAGGCAAGTTTTCAATTGGAGAGTACAACAAGCTTTCACTTAGACAAATCAAACATTTGGTGATTATTAAAAAGATAAACCATAATGTCTATAGACTTAGATTTCCTAATCATACTCCCTTTGTAAATGTATTTAATGTAAATCATCTTATTCTTTTCAAAGATGATCATTATAAAGATGTTGTTGATTCAAGAAAAGTTGATCATTATAAAGATAATCCAAATTTGAGAAAAAATTCTCTTTATCATACGGTGAATTGTGTAAATTGGGAATCCATATCTTATTTAAATTAGTTTCCTATTGCCTAACTTTTCTTCTTATTACAATTTTTTATGGTCTAGCATAGTCATTAGCACTATAAATAGCTTTCTTTTTTCCCATTTGAAGGCACTTTTAAGTTCAATAATATTTTTAATTTTCAAAGCTATGTGTAAGTTTCTTTGTTTAGCTAATTCTCAGTACTCCAAAAAAATCAACGGGTCTTAACCAATAGGTTCATGGCATTCTTTCAAATCAACATGAATTTATAGGATTCCTTATTCTTATATTCTAAAAAATCAATAGAATATTATAATAATAAACTTTGTTGCATCATAAATATATCGAAATATTCCTCTTATATCATGTTATGTGGCATTATTCATTATAAAATAATATTATTGATTTCTTTTGGTTTTGCATGAATTCTTAGTTTTTGAAACCAAAATTTGATCTGAATTTTTATACATGTTTATTATTTTTTTTTTTGTTTTTTGCGAGCAAGAACTCAATTAAAACCAAAAAAATTCCAAATCAAACTAGATATTTTTTAGAGTCGATTTGATTGTGGCTGCCCCTATTGATTCTCTTGTTTTTGTTTGATATAGTTTGCTCCTTCAATATCAATGTGTGTGATTATTAGGGAGAGTTTTAGAGCAACTTAAGAGGGTAAGTAGGTGAGTTTTTAAAACTTATGAAATAATTAAAAAAATTAATGCAAATATCCAATAAATTCAAGTAAATAATAATCAAATTAATATCAACAAAAAAATATATAAAGAGAAAGGGAAAAAAATTAAATACGAGATTTTTATATGACTCAGTAAACTCTGTCTACATCCATGCTTATAAGCTCACTGAACTTAAGGATTTCATTATCTAAGCTTTATAATTAAGGCTTCAAAATACTTATAATTAACTTTTAAGGTGTCAATCAAATTTGACAATCGGGGGCTATTCAAAACCTTTTATTGTAAGTGTTTCCCACATTCTTAATTACTCAATTTGATAGTCAAGAATGAAATTATAGAAACTTCTTTCACACATTATATGTGTTTACAAATGAAAGCTCAATGTGTTTTTTTATGGTAGAACCAACAAGTTCCAAGCACAAAAGAGATTTAATGCATAATAACAAGTTCAATGAAGATTGTTGAATCACTTTTAATTTGAATATGATTGAGCCTTTTAGAGTTGGAGAAGAAAACTAGTTATTATTGAAATTAGTCATTATTGACTTTCTGCACATGATCAGATCATCATTAGTCATTATTAGATTGGCCATTTTGACCTGAACAAGTGACCATTATACTGTAATTTCAAATTGTTAAATTACCATTTTCCAAAATTTGGATTGTTGTTATTTTCTAGTGATCTTCAAAAGAATTATCTGCAAAAATACAATCCTTTACGGAAATTATCAGTTAGTTATTATATAATAAACGGTTCACCATTACTTTCAAAAATAAAAAATTTCTCTCTGGAAGATATCGGTTAGCCTTTTTTTAAGTTAATAGGAATCCATTTGTTTTTAGAAAGTTTATTCTTTACTTAATTCATTATATAGCCTAGGTACTTTGATTATAGACTTCATTAATCTTAATCTTTTTAATCTTATTTATTATTATCAAAATTATTATTATGAAAACATATATATTAACAATTTGGACTTATTATCATGCACTTCTATTAATTCCAATAATGGTGTTGTCATTGTTGCTATGGCATTCATATAACATATAACAATGTTTAGACACCAAATATAAGACATCTCTAACTTTTCAAATATGGCTTGCACCCATTCATTTTATTTCTTGCATAATTCCCCAACCTTTGATATAAGGTGGCAAAAATGCCCACCCAATCTAGACCCAAATCGGTCTCAGGTGATGTTCGAGTATAAAGACGAGATGTTCTTAGGTAGAGATGGCAAAATCTGGGTCTGGGTTTGGCCTTACTAGTTCCAGACCCAGATGACAATTTCATATACCAGACCCAGATATAAACTTAGATTTTTTAATTTTGGATCCAATCTGGCTTCAACCTAGAAAAATCCAAGTTTCTGGAATATTGGTTAATTGAATGATCTAAACAAAAAACTATTTGAAAATTCCATAAAGAGTTCAAATTGCATAATTTCAGTTCAAGGCTTTCAAAACTAGATCTTATTTACATATTGTGCAAGCATTGATGAATTTCAAATTATAGATTCTTTACAATCGAGACAACTTAAAGATAAATGAATTGAAATGAATCACGCTTTGGAAATAAAGGCTAACTCACATATGTTAAAATCATCTCAAAGCACTATTAATCCCCACGAAGCATGTATTTTGATGATGCAGTAAAGATGAATGGCCACACAATTGAGACGACGGCGAATCATAAATAATGACGCGATGAATTGATGAAGATGAATAGTGACGTGATGAAGCCAAACAGTGACAGGACGAAGACGAATATTGACAACGAAAAATGAACTCTTGACGGTGATGCTCAGGGATTAATTGTATATCGATGACAATGATGACAAATTGCTGATGATGAAAATAGGCTTTGTGGGTGAAGATTGAAGAAGGTGAGAAAATAGGAGAAACGGCTATTGGATATGTTTTAGAGTTTCTTTTCTTTTTTATTTTTTGCTCTATACTTAAAATTAATTATTTAATAAATTTTAAAATAAAAATATTCGAGTCTGTATTTTGAATATTCGAATTGCTATAAGTGAATCCAAATCCGGATATGTCCAAGTTTAAAAAATTAATATCATAATCACATTATTTTGATATTTAGGCTGAGTTCAACTCACAACATATAATTTAGATTCATTCAGGTTTGGACTAAGTCTAAATTATTTTGCTGTCCTTAATCTTAGACATCACTTGATAAATCTGAGATCCAACTCAAAACTCAAATTTTACTAAAAAAACTATAAAATATATATTATTTTAAATATTTATATCTATTTAACTCATCGATTATATATATATATAAAGTTTAAATATTTAAAGTTTATATTTTTTATATTCAATTTCATTAAAAATAAATTTAAAAATTATGAACTTATAAAAATTAAAAATATATATATATAATATTTAAAAAATATTAAATCTGAGTACTCAGATTAAAATCCAGCACAGGTATCTACGAAAGACATTCAAACTAAATTCAAAAATTACGACACCTGAACCCCGAATTTTGCGAACGCTACTTTGATCCCCCTTTTTAGGTTGTCAAGAACTTTATAGTCAAAACCATGGATAAGCACGGATAGGAATGGGCCAGTTTTATCTGAACCCATAGCCAAACCGGAACAATCGAGTTGAAATTTTTAGAAACTAAAAACGGCATGACACTACTTCCAAATCAAGCCGACCCAAACCTGCTTTTGCACATGTCGGCTCAATTTGGTGAATTTGAACTACAACCCTCAACACGTAACTGCTTAAAAACTCAGAAGAAAAGGTTTGAAAATTAATATAAAAATGAGGGAAGAGGAAAAAATAAAAATAATCATACAGGGAGAAGACACAACCATAATTTGTAAAATAGTGAACAAATTTCAAGGAAGAAAAACATAGCTTATATTATAATTATTATCATCATTATCTAGTTCATAGAATTGTCTTTAAAGTTAAGAATAAGGGGAAAAATGTAAAGAAAACAGAAATAAATAAATAAACATAGAGATGAACAATAGCTAATTTGTTATGGCTGTTGAGAGGATGTAGCGTCACTTTTTGATACAAAGAATAAGTTAGGAATAAGAGCTGTCTCAAGAGATCTTCCAAAATGTTTTATGCTTAACGTTTTGGCTGCTTAATTGTGGGAATTGGCTTTGTTTTAGTTTTGGGATAATTTGCTTGATTTCAGTAAAGCATCTAGCTGATTAATCCAATATAATTGGGGGACATCACAATCAATTGTATCTCATTAAAAATTATCAATATAATAATTTTTTATTTTCTATTCCTAGTGTTCTTTTTCTTGGTCATTACATCTGGTACAAGAGCAGCTTCTGGCCCTATGTACTCGAAGCAATGTCGAGGGAACTAGAGCACAAGCATCAAAACAGATGTAGGAGGCAGTGCACCAATGGAAGGAAAATTATGATAAACGAGCAATTGCAATGACTGAATTAACTAGGCTGGTAATAGCCATGACTCTGAAGTATGAACAATTAGTCTCGAAGATGGGTGAGTCGGACGAGACCTCAGATAGGTTGGGAGAGTTTGCAAGCCAGCAGCAGTCAGGTGTGAGTATTTCAAACTAAATTCTTGAGGCTGAACTTCCCGAACTTCATTAGGAAAAATACAAGCGAGTATATCTACAAGTGTGAAAGACTTTTCAAGTTCAATAATATAGAGGAGAAATAGCAGGAAAACTTGGTAATAATCCTTCTTGAAAGGAAAGTCTTGAAGTGGTTTTAAGGCCATCAAGTCAGTGTTAGAAATTTGCACTGGGAATCATTCTGTGCGGCTATAATACTAGGTTTGGACCTGGTAAATTTGACAATCTTATTGAGCAACTTACTATGCTCAGACAGACTGACAGATCAATATTGTGAGGCAATACTAGGAGCAATTGAAGTGTTAGTGGCAAGGACTAGGGGACTAAGTGAGAGATTTTTTGTATACTGTTTTATCAGTGGGTGTAAAGAGTCCATAAAAAATAAAGTGGTTATGTTTCCGCCAATCACACTAGCACATGAGGTCACCACTGTTGTAGGAAAGTACAATGGAGACTATTATTAAAGAAGCTCGAGCCACAACCAGAACTCAATCAAGCATGGCTTTACGGGACAGTTACATATATTAAGCCTATTTCTACTACAGAGATGCAAGATAAAAGAAAGAAAACAGTTTAGTATCATTGTTATGGGAAGTATATGCCTGGCCACCAATGTAAAACGAGGCATATTTCCTCATTGGAAAGAGAGGAACTAAAGGTTATTGATGGAGAGGAAATCAAAACCAATATAGAAGAAGATGAGAAGCCAATAATTTCATCACATGTCCTTGCGAGAGCAACATCTCACCAAACCATGGAGGTTCCAAGTAACAATAAAAAGAAGGATATCTTCATATTAATTGATTCAGGAAGTACACACAACTTTTTGGATCTATTGGTGGCAAAGAGAACAGTTTGTTTAGTACATGAACCTGGATCTCTAGTGGTAGTCGTAGCAGATAAATTAAGAACAATGCAATTTGTCGTCCGCTTAAATATAATATGCAGTGAAGAGAATTTCAAGCTAATATAAGGTTATTGCCTTTGGACTGATGTGACATTGTGTTAGGGATGCTATGGCTGTCTACGTTGTGTCCGATCCTATGGGATTTCAGGAATTTAAGGATGGTGCACAAGATAGGAGTCAGAACACTGTGACTTCAATGCTCGAGTATTTTCTGCACAAGTAGGGATATGAAGATGGCCGACTGATTCCTCACAGAAAACAAAAAGGATTGCCACCTTTAAGACCTCAAGATCACAGGATTCCATTAATTCCAGGAAGTGCATGTGTCCGTGTGAAGCCTTATCGCTACCTCCACGTGCAAAAAGATGAAATAGATAAGATTGTCAGGGAGTTGATGGAAGGAGGAAGCATACAGCCAAGTGACAGTTCATTTTCTTCTCCATTTTTATTAGTGAAAAAGAAAGATAATATCTGGAGAATACGTGTGAACTATAGGGCTTAAATAAAGTGACTGTTAAAGACAAATTTCCTATCCCTGCTACTGATCAATCGTTAGACGCTAAATGAAGCAACGCGCTATTCTAAGCTAGATTTGAGGTCGACCTACCATCATTTTCATGTGTATCCTGATGAGGTCCTCAGGACAGCATTTCAAACACACAAAGGTCATTATGAGTTCTCAGTAACGCCTTTTAGGTTAATAAATGCACCCTCCACATTCCAAAGTTTGATAAATAATGCGTTCAGGCCTGCTGTTGGAGAATTTATATTGGTGCTCTTTGATGATGCTTCTAGTACAACCTGAGAAGAGCATTGACATTTTACAGCAGTTATAGTTAACTTTAAAGCTGCTACAAGACAACCAGTTATTTGTAAATGGATCAAATACAGGTTCGAGCAGCGGCAGCTTGAATATTTGGGCCACATAATTTCCAGTAGGGAAGTAACAACTGATCCAGCTAAAGTTGTATGCTCATCAGTGGTCACATCCAAATTCACTCAAGTCTCGACTGGGATTCTTGGGTCTTACTGGATATTATAGGAGATTCATCAAGTATTATAGTAAGATAAGTCTAACTCTTACTAATTTATTGAAGACAATTTTTCTGGACGGAGGAAGCTGGGAATGCATTTGAAGCCTCAAAGAAGCTGTTTGTAGTACTCCGGTATTGGCCATACTAGAATTCAATAGGGAATCTGTTGTTGAATGTGATGCTTTAAGTAGCAGAATTGGGGCAGTATTTATGCAACAAGGGAGGCCGATCGCTTTTAGTAGTAAGGCTCTATCAACAAAGAATTCGCGATTTTCTATATATGAAAAAGGGTTGTTGGTTGTTATCTTTGCTGTTCGGAAATGAAGATATTATCTTTTGGGAAAGCATTTTTAAATTCTACACTGAAAACTTCACTTCAAATATTTATTAAACAGAAGATTGCCACTCCTATGCAACATAAATGATTAACAAAGCTCATGGGCTATGATTATGAAAATTGTATTAAAAAAAAAAAAAAAAAACGGCTGCAAACAAAGTTGCTAATACTCTCTCTCGACAATTTGAAGATAAAGCCCCGGTTATGGCAATTTCTATGCCCATTTCAGATTGGCTGCAACAATTATAACAAGAATGGGGAGCTGATTCAAAGGCTGAAGGGCTGATCTAATCCATTCAAAATGACTTCATAGGTAACTCCAAATATTCATGAAAGCATGGCCAACTAAGATACAATGGTCGTCTTCGGCTAGTTTTAATTCAACTCTTAAGTAGTTAATCATTCAAGATGCTCACGATAGGCCAAGTGGAGGACATTCGGGAAACAAGAAGACAGTGTGGCGCATTAAGCAAGTTTTTAACTGGAAGAAATTAAGCCAAGATATAACGCAATATGTGGCTGCTTGTGATGTTTTTCAGAGAAACAAACTCGAAAATATTTCTACCCGAAGATTACTTCAACCTTTGCCTATTCCAGACCAAGTTTGATATTTCCGTGTATTTTATTGAAAGATAACCGAAATCTCATGAAACAGATGTCATCTATGTTGTGGTGGATCGGATTAGCAGACTTCATGGCTTTAAGCCATCCCTACACAGCTAGAGATGTGGCCAACTCATTTATGGAGAATGTATTCAAGCTTCACAACAAGCCAAATACTATAGTCAGTGATCGAGATTCGATTTTTACAAGCAACTTTTGGTAGGAATTGTTTACTTTTTAGCGAGAGAAGTCACAAATGGTTCGGCCTATCACCCTCAATCAGATGGCCAAATTGAAATAGTCAGCAAATGATTAGAACGGTATCTCAGATGTATGACAGGTGACAAGCCAAAGGAATGGCTTAAATAGCTGCCGCTAGCCAAAAGGTGGCATAACACATCATATCATTTTTCTACTTAACTCCATTTGAGATTGTTTATGGCAGGCCACCTCCCATCTTTAATGCACACACTCCCGGAGAATCAACAGTGGCTGCTGTGGAACAACTGTTGCTGAATAGGGATGCTGTGATCAGGTTATTAAAGGAAAATTTATGCCAATCTCAAACCAGAATGAATCAACGAGCCGATAGACAGAGGTTCGAACCAGAGTTTGAGGTGGGTGACATGGTTTCTATGCGACTACAACCTTTCCGGAAGACATTTGTATCAGTATAAATGAACCAAAAGTTATCTCCAAGGTTTTTTAGGCCTTATAAAATTCTACATGGAATTGGCAAAGTCGCATATAAAAGGGAGATATATGTCAGTAATAAAATTCACCCCGTCTTTCATATTTCTTGTCTAAAGCAAAAGGTGGAAGACTCAGTTGTTAATCCAATTTACCACCAACAGATGATAAAGGGAGGATAAGACTAAAGCCTTTTGCTGTGCTAGATCGTACGATGGTGAAGCAGAACTGTAGACCATTTACTCAAATGCTGGTCGAATGGTCGAATTCTTTTCATGAAGATGGTACTTGGGGAAATTTGGTGGAAGCTGCAGCAACAATTTCCATGGTTTCAGGCTTGATCACGTGACTATTTTAAGGGGAGGGATCCAAATGTCTCTCTTCTGTATACGGAATAAGTTAGGAATAAGAGCTATGCCTCAGGATATCTTCTGAAATTGTGTTTGCTTAACGTTTAGGGTGCTAGTTTTAGGGATAGACTTTGCTCTACTTTTGAGATAATCTGCTTGATTTCAGTAAAATTTCTAGGCCGATTTACGCCTACATAATTGAGGCAAATCATAATGAATTGTATCACACTAAAAGTTATCAACACAATTATTGTTTACTGGTCTATTCATAGTGTTCTTCATATTGGTAATTACAGAGGAAGGACAATGACAGTGGAAAGGATGATGGCGACAAGGAAAGGATGTGAGAGTGCGGCTTCTTCAGTCGAGGGAGGAGAGAGCTTTCAACTTTTAGATTTGGATGGCTAAGGTTATGTGATAATTCGCGGGTTTTCTGTTTTTGATTCTACGCTTTCAAGAAATTGTTGTGTGGGTGAGCCTATTGTGAGGCAATAGACATCCTATCATCGTAGCTTGACGTGTGCAAAATTTAATTACTTTCACTTTTACCCGTGGATTATCAAACCGAAGCCAAACCGATAAAAAAGATAGGCTGCTGAAAATGCACCCGTGGACCGCACCGATGTTCACTCAAACTGACCGAAACTGGGCCAAATCGTGGGGTCGAATCGGTTTGACAAGTTTTGGTTTGAGTTGCCCATCTCGGTCCAAAAAACTCTGCGTCCACATATCACCCCTTCATTGGTTGGCTCACACTACTAATAATCTCATAAAACATTCAATTGAATTATTAATTAGTATTATCTTGTTATTGTCAATGCTTCTAAAAACTTTTTAGTAATGCTACAGCTACAAATTTATTAGACAAACCTTTTTTTTATAAATTAATCAATCTAAAAAAAGCTATTAGTTTAATAAAAAAATAAATTATAAAAAATAAATCATATAATTATCTATTATATTTATCCAACTAATATTATTTTACTATACTGGTTTGTACAAAATAATTTATACAAATTTATTTCACTAATATTACTTTATACAAAATGTTCAACTTCTACATCAATATAATTTACTTTACTTTCTATAATTTTTTAATCAACTAAGTTGATTTAAGCATTAAAATGCCTTTGATGTACAGGTTTTGATTATGATTTCCGTCGGATTTCAAGTCAGATCTATAAGATAACATAATTCAAATGTTCATTTCATATTTTACATTTCATATGTTTCTATCTAAAAATTTTGATTAATCAGATCTTAGAAAGATAAAAATAATTATTTTTATTTTAGAAAATCAACGGAAGCTAGGAACTTTTTTCTCGATTCTGTATACATGCATAGATTAGCGAAATATGTTGATTTACTATTATAGGCCTAAATATGACAACTAGAATATTTTCCACGACCATTTTGGATATACAGAATATGGTTGCAGTCTTTAGTCTTTTTTGCTATTGTCAATTGTCTCTCTCACACTTGTAGGCATGTAGAAAACCCTAATTACCATTCAAGAAATGAAAACCCTAGAACCACATTTTTTCCTTTTTGAAGAAAATCTAAATGTAAAGTTATAATTTTTTTTTCTAATTTCCTCTTCTTTATATAAGAACTTATTAAAGTCAAAGTTTGACTATGAATTGATCTAGCAAAAAAAATATAGACCTATGAGCTTTCTCACTTTAACTTAATAATGAAGGCTCAGTTATCTCATGACACACTAAAAATATTAAGTTAACTTCAAGTTATTCTACTAAAATCTCAAGTTACATTCTAGGAACTTATGTAATTAAATAAAAGCCTAATTAATTAAAAATCCTTCTAATTAATTTTAGCCTTATTCTTAGACCAATAATAACTACTTAATAGGCCTTCTAACGTGCTCATAATGAAACTAGGCTCATGATTAATGTCATCTTTCTATAATTACATATTTACCCCTAAATCACTATTTGTTCAAATGATTACTTTTAATATATCTATATTTACAAATGAAGTTACAAGTAAATAGTATTACTCAATAAATAAGTTATTGAATAAACTCTGACCACAAATTTAAATGGTTAAATACCACAAACAACTTAGGTAAGCATTATTAGTATAGATTCAATCTTGTATGTATATGTTCCAACGATCCATGAAATTACATCTTTAAGCTATTGATATTTTGACCATTTATATGGATCTCACTCCATGATCACTCAAAAGTATAATTCACGAAAGCAAGTTTATTATCAATCTAAGTTCATTACCCACTTAGAATTGAGGTCAATTAAACTTATTAAAACTTATGTGAATTATGATCAATGACATTTATTAACTTAAATCATAATTCACTATAATCTAGTTCAATATACATATCATACATACATAATAATTATTCTACTCAACATCTCCTCTTCGGTGGTCAAGATAAAATCAATCACAATAGAAATAGAAAAGCTACAGTCTTACATAATGAAATTTCAATTTCATTAATAGTTGTTAACAATCTTTTATTCATAAAAACCTATAATTTATATCTTTTAGTATTGACATCATATACCAACTACATAAATCACATACTTTATAAAAAGCAAGTATAAATAAATAAAATTTACTAAATCCAGTAATTGTTATTTATCGTACGCTTTTAGGGCACAAAATAACAATTAAGTCTAAAACAACATGCCAGCACAATTAATATGAATTCTAACCTTCCCAATATAATGCTGAACCATTAAATATGAAATCAACTACACCACTCAACCACATAAACTTGCTTGAAATTCATCTAGTATTGCTTGTAGTCCACAAACCTGGGAGTTCCTGAACCGTCAGACACCGGATGAAAACTCAGATCATAAGCATTAGCATAACCTGTTGACCGCGCGTGCTGCCATGGGCAAGGGCTTTTTACGCAAGGGGAAGGGCATGAATGGTAGTACGATCCACTTGCCACCATAAGCGATGACACTTGTACTGGAGATAGTGGTGGCAGTGTTGTACCATAACCCTTCGTTGCTTCATATTGGTAATTTGGTGGAGGCGAATAAAATCCTGGTAAAGGTGAACCAACGTAATCCAGCGAAGGATAGCAGATGCCTGGAGATGACAGATCGTCAACTTCAACACAAGGATAATTAACTTTCTCCTTAGAAGAATGGATTCCAGGGGATGTGCAAACTTCCGGAGAAGGTATTTCGCCCTTCTTGATTGTCCTCCCCTTCAGCTTATAACAAAAACTTAAGACCCCATTAGGCTTTCCATGGCTGGTCCGAATTTGATACCTAACAAACCGTACAGCTCCATTGAACTCATCAATCAAGTCTTTCAGTGGAACGCGGACCTTACCAATGATTTTGTAACCATAAATGACACCCTCAGAGTACAAATCGAAGGCAATGAAAAGATGATTGCAATCATTAACAAAAGCTTTGATATCAAACTTCATCATATGATTCCATTCGGGATTCCCACCTCCCTCTCTGTCTACCAGAGTCTTTTGCCTCTGGAAACAAGTTTGTCGCTGTTCTTTCTTCTTTAACTGACCATTTATTATGGAAACAACAGAATAGACGGATAGCTTGTTTAAAAGATTGAAAGCTTTTAAATCACTGCAGGAATTAACTTTCAGTTCTAGAGTGCTCCACTCCATTATATTTTCTGTTCCTGACTCGTAGCCTGTCGAAATCTTTCCCCCTTTTTCCAGATATATGATAGAAGTTTCCCTCTGCACTTGAAACTTCTTAGAAACAAGGAGCAAATGAAGGTTGAAGGACAAAATATAAGTCAGAAAACTAGAACGGGTCAACAAATTATGATGCACGCAACAGACTAAACTGCTTGTGTGTCCCACAGAGGTTTACTTTTTTGGTGAGTGGGGAAAGGAAATTGCAAGCACGGAATCTGGGACACTCTGAAAAGACTGAGGCATACATCTCTCATTAAATTACAATTCTTGGTAAGGCAAGTCAAGGCATCACGTTGAAGGTTCTTCATTTTCATCTAGCAATGAGACCGGGATAAGTTGTTCATCTGAGGAGGATTTAGTGAACTGGACAAGTGACAGTGTTAGAGGTACATTAGAACTGAGAGCAAATAAAACTTTGATACGATTGTCTTATGCGCAAATATTCATGAATTAAATGACGTAACGATTACAAATAACCTGCCACATCACTTGAAATCCACATCCAAATATTGGGATAGTCCCACCACGTAGTAGCCTTCACCGCACAACTTAAAAAAGATGGGCCATCAACTTACCAAAAGTGCAAAGTTCAAATATGAGTGTGCGAGTGTGTGTGTTTGTATATATACATAAATAGTTTTTTAGTTAGGAATTCTTGACTTTAATAAATCTAGAGATGAGTTAAAAGAAAAAAACACAGATTCTAATTTTTTTTTTTTTTTTGTCTTTTAACCTATCCTTAACTGAAAAACTCAAAAACTCCTTGTACACACACACACACACACACACACACACACACACAATCTTTCTATAGGTTTTAATGCTGATAAACTGGATGCATAAGACCATATGATTGCTTTCATTGAATCAATTTAAGCATAAGAATATATTTGGAAAACTCTAGCAAACAAAAAGTACTTAGTCTATTGTTAATAAAAAATGTTCTTTGAAAGATAACAAATGGAGTTGCATAAATTACGTTACAAGATATGAAACCCACTGCACCATGTTCCATATTTTGAAACTACTGAGATCCCCAATCAAATGGCCTAAAGTCTACCTCAGTGAACTTTATTCTTCTTCTGCCCTTGGGGCTGGGGTGCTGCACAAATTTTGCTCCAACACCGAATAGCTATCACTGAGGGTATCACAACCCAGGAGGCATTTGCTCCAAGGTAGTACAGATTGTAGTAATATGGACTAGCAGCAAAGTTATTGCCTTCCAAGTAAGAAGTCATAAAATATACAGCAGTGCCATAAAGCTGCCCAAGAGAAATTGCAAACTGAAGAATATAGCTGTATGATTTTCCTGTAGCTATAGCATACCTACCAAATATCAGTAAAATGATTGCACCATCAATACTGAGTTTAAAAGATGTGAGAGGTAAGGTTTCAGCCAAGAAAAATGGAAAATATGGAATTATTGTTCAGAGCCAAAAAGTAAAATCTTACACTGAAAGAAGACTAGCAGGGCCCTCCAAAACTGCAGTAATTCCTTCAACAGCAACAACTCCTGCATCTCTTGCTGCATATCGTGAATCACCTTTGCTATATTCCTTCCCTGCCATCTTTTGTTCATGAGTACGGGAGCTTACAAGTTGAGTCACGTCAACTGCTTATTACAAGAATTGTGATAGATGACATAAAGGAAGAGAACTTACAAACTTCAGCCAAGTAAAAACCAGACTTGTCCTTGTAAAATTCTGGAGAGAAAGCAAAATAACCCTCTAGAATGATGTGAGTAAGGCCAGTGAAAGCCCACCAGCACATGAGCCATCTGTCAGTCTTTGATATCTTGGGTACCTTCCCTGGCAAAAATGGAAAAAATGAAAGGATGAGTAAACAAAATAAGAAGTTGAGAACGAACATTCCATTTCTATTTTTCAGAATGTAAGATTAATAAGCAGAACAGGCCACCTAAAGTACAAAGCAAGTAATGAATACCAGACAAAGTAACCAAATTTGACCAAAACCATTAGACTAGACCAAACAGAAACTCCAGAAAGATTGAAATTACTGTAAACCATCAATTGAACATTCCAAGGACAAGAGCTTCTGGGTCACTTGATCTATTAATCTCAGCTATTTTTGAGCTAGAAATAATCTATTGCTGTTGAAAACATGCAAATTGTGCAATGAAGATTTAGCATCTTATCTGTTATCTTGGTTCTAAATTGTTCTTTTTTAATTTTTTCATTTTCTCTTAGGCACCCATGTTTCTCTGCAATCTAAACCAGACAAATCTATATTTACTCAAAATCAAGCTGGATTATCCGATTCTGATCCGTCTTCCAAGGAATCAAGGGTTTCGCTTTCCATTGCCAATCCAACACTAAGAAATCTCATAACCTTATTACTATTACTCAGAAAACTGGCCGGCCCTTAACCTCAGTATAATTGTGCTAGTGAAAATAAATGTATAGATCAAGAGCAGTAAAAAATTCAATGTATTAATATAACACCCACCAGCATAAAAGATTCATGCACAATTAAAAGATTTGAGAGAGAGAAGAGACAAACCAGAGATTACCCTGATAAGGGAAACGACGAACAAAGAGGCAAGTCCATAAGCAGCAAGTATAGTGGACTGAGAGAGCAAGTTAGGCACGTAATCGACCAGATTCAGATCTCTGGGCACATACGGATGGCTCATTTTCTTCACTTCTTCCAGTCAAACTAACCAGATTTGCTATGCTTCCGGCTCCCACTCTGCTGCTACATTGTATTATATATAAAACCCGCTGCCAATACCGTGCCAGCGCAGCGCAGCTGTGACCAATACGGGTGGGCAAAACTAGTCTTGGTTCGATTTTTTTAAGTTAGAAAATTAAAATTTAGGGACGGACATTAACCCGTCCAATTCATAAAATCAATCCAATCCGTATGATTTTTTGCCATTTGAGTTAGATTGATAAATTATATAAGTTAAATTAGATTGTTAAATTTCTAAATTGTACTAGTTACATATTGAATTGAATTAAAAACTTTTAACCTAACCTAACTCGTCGACCCGTATGAATAAAAAAATTATTATATAAATATTAAAATTTTATATAAAAATTTAATAATATAAATATAAAAATTTAAAAATATTAAATTTATTGTAAAAATTTTAATATTTATATTTTTTAATTTTTTAATTCATTAATTAATTTTTATTATTTTATTATATTATAAAAATAAACTTTTTTAAAAAAATTCATTCTAATCAAACTTGTGAAATAATTAGTTGGGTTGGGTTGGATTAAAATATATAATGAATTAAATAAATTAATAAATTTTAACTTATTTTACATAAGAGTTAGGTTAGGTTAGATATCAACCTGACTGTGCACATATCGCTAAATTAAATATAAAAATACAAACTAAGTCATTCGGTAAAGGTCATTTTGGGATTAAAAGTTACACAATCTCAACCGCACTAATAATAATGTTGAAATCCCAATTGTTTTATAAAATTTTAGTACAGCCCAATAATTAAGAAATGTTTGCACATAGAAATTCTGCTATGGGCTAGTTTTTTTTTTTTACAGACTTTTCAAAAGAATCCTCAACGGAAAGCCAGCTTGACATAACTCATTTTGATCCCTAATTTTTGGTTAATTGTACCATAGTGCAGAAACTTATTTTATTTTATTTATGCCAAAATTTTTCATATTAAAAATAGTGATGATGATTATGAAATTCTTCGTTTTAGTTCAAAGTTCTTGTAATTTTATTTATTTATTTTTTTTGTGAATACAAATTTGAAAATTATTTGATTTCTGTATATTATATATTGATTATAGTAGGCCTTTTGTGTTGGTCAAGCTGAATTGAAAGAATAATTTTTTAATCCAAACCATTAAGCAAAACGTTACAAAAAACTAAAATCCAAATCGTTAAGCAAAACGTTACAAGAAACTAAAATCAAACCAAACCAAAAAAAAAAAAAGGGAAAACCAATATTGAACCGAAACCAAATTGAATCAAACCATCAATTCTAGTTCTATTTTTTTTCCTTAAAGGACAGAAATTTTTTTTTTTAATTTTAGACCCAAATTAAACCAAAACTGAAAGTTTATTTCGAAATTGAACCGAACCAAACCGATGGCCACCCCTAGCTACGAGCTTATTATTTGTCCGTATCTTGATATCCATCTTTTTTTTTAACTTAGGTTTTCATTAGTCACCACTTGTATGTGACAAATGGGTAAATGTTGATTTAATTCTATATTATGACTTAAGTATATATTTTATTTTTATATTTTTAACAAACATTCAATAACTTTTACAGTTAAATAAATATGTAACACCCTTGTACTTACTTATTCTTTCTTTTTATAATAATATTTTCAATAATATTCTTAACATTAGTTAATTTTCTATAAAGAAACTAATTATCAAATTGACTTACAAATATTAGAGTGCAAGAGTATTTTTAATACTTGAGACATAATTTTACTAATAATTACTTATTAATAAATTAATGTCTTCCAATTTAAAGTAATACTTAATATTCCTACAGACTTACTAACAATTATTTTATAAAAATTAATTTATCAAATTAATCTTAAAAGTAAAATAGTAATATAAAATTTTATTCAAAATTTTATGCTGTTTCTATGGTTAATTTAATAAATTATCATTTTTTATTAATATCCCTAAGAATAATATTTTAAGAGCATTATTGTAGAAGAAAAGAAAAAGTAATAGAAAATTATCATTTTTTGAACATTTTTATTGTTTGGGGACACAACTGAAGTTTAATAATGAAGTGTCATGTGTCGATGAGAAATTATGTGATTAAAAATAATCACGAAAGGGTACCCAACCTAAATCGAGTATACTTGATAATGAGTTGATACACAAGGTATACCATATCAAAGGTAGAATAATTAAAGTAAACACATAAAACACTATATGCAATATCTCCATCTTTTAAACAAAATATTTAATTTTATATAATCAAATAAGGAATACTTTATTAACAAAGAGAGGACAACTAGTTGTCACACTTGCAAAAAGTAAATGATTCCATAACAAGAATAGTTGTCTTCAGTTGCTACACCAAAAACTGACAAAATAACCTTTGCAGAGGTGTCTTGGGCCACCTTATGGTCCCTTCATTCCTTTCAGGATCAGTCACAGTCTTACAAACTCTCCCGAAAATTTGGACGAATTCTTTGCTTCATAGAAATGTGTAAAAGATGCTAGCCGTACTTAAAAGCCGAGTACTCTACCATTGAGTTAGCAACCCAAATAATTCGAATGAATAGATAGAATAGGAATAAAAATAATAAAAAAAACCAATTGAATTTCACAACGGAATCAAAAAATGAAATTAGCAAGAACTCGAATAAAAAAAATTTCGAATAGATTCTGAAACATCTACAAAAAAACAAATCATGCCATATAATTCCCTTCTTAGTCCCTAAGCATGCTTCTACAGCCTAAAAATCATGATAAAGGTAAAAAAACAAAAGAAAATCTTCGCAAGGACAACAAAATCATTATTACAAATGTGCCATCTTGCATGGTAACTAGGTTACTCCAAATTTAAAGAAACCAAGGTTTTACTTTTCTCTTAAACAATAATAAAAGAGACACACACACACACACACACTCTCTCTCTCTACTAAGGTTAAGGTCTTCATCGACCTCTAGCCTCATTATCAAGAGCTTAGGGGTGATTGCGGATAAGATTTTATGGATTGAGCATTAATCCATATTTGATTTATAATTTTACAGATTATAAATTGACATTTCTTAAAAATGAATTGTAACTCTCAAGGCTAAGAGTGTCTTGTTATATTATAGATCGGTAAGTCCGAGATCGATCCATAGAGAAAATATTTAAATTATTTTTTTATTTTATCTAAAAACAATAATAAAACTTAAATATATGAAACTTAGTTTAAGTAAAACTATGAAATTGGATTAGTTAAGGTTATAGATCCACTCTTAATAGTAAATAAAATTTAATAAATTCTTTTTCCCATTTTTACTTATATTTACTACCCAAAAGATTAATTATAAAAATCATCACTATTTTCCCATTAGACTTATTATGAATTAAGTATTTGTTGTGCTAAAAATTAATTTGTTTACAACAAATCAAACATCATTTTGCCATTCCTTATATTAAAAAATTAAGAATTTATTGTGTCAAATTCCCTTATTTGTCTACAATAAATTAAAATTTTAAAATATAAAATATGCATATAATTAAGAAGAAAATAATTTAATTTATATAATTAAAAATAAAATTTGATTAAATTATATTTATTTCCTAAGAGTTTCACCTTCCCCTAACTATTATTATTTAGTTAAGTATAATTGAAATAAAAATAATTATGAAAGTTGAATTACTATAATTAAAAGAAATAAAAACAACTATGAAATGCTAGTTATGCAACCCAAAAGGGGGCTGAATTGAATTTTTAAAATTTAATTTAAGCAAACCACACAATAATTTAATCTATTACTCTAACAAAAATAAAAAAAAGTTTGATAACATGCAATAATAAAAAAATAAGGAAAAAGAAATCAAACATGAGTATTTTTATGTGGTTCAGCAATCCTCGCTTACGTCAACGCCTCTAAGCAAACAAAACTTGAGGATTTCACTAACCAAACCTCCTAAGGCTTCAAGTTCTCTACAAGTGACTTAAGGTGCCAACAAACCTTTACACTCAAGAAATTACCCCTCAATCTCTTCATTCAAGTGTTGCCTACACTTAAACAATCACAAAGTTTACAATGAATTTGAGAAATACAAGAAATACTCTCTATCTAGAGTTGATATACAAATGATAGTTTTATGAAGATTTAATCTGTTAACATATACATGTTTTGGTAATTGATTTTGATGATAACAAACAATGAATTCAAGTTAATAAATGTGTTTTAAGACTTACAAAAGTTTCAAGTATTCTTTTGAGAGTCAAAACTAGGTAGTATTTAACATTTCTTAGAAGAACTAGAACAATTTGTAAGTTAAATGAAATTCTGAGTATAAACGGCTAACCGATTATATTAAACGGTTAACCGTTAGTGAAGCTGTCTTAAGACTGTAAAAGGTTAACAGCTTAAGCCTTAACCGATAGGCATTTTATGAGATACTGAAAGTAATCGGTGAACCGTTAATGTATAACGGCTAACCGATATCGTGAACTCTTTAAAGTTAAAAGGTTAACAGCTTAAACCTTAACCGATAGGCATTTTGTGAGATACTGGAAGTAATCGGCGAATCGTTAATGTATAACAGCTAACCGATATCGTCAATTCTTTAAAATACTTTAATAGTAAAAGGAACCGGTTACAGAGCTTTGAATTATAAGGATTCTGGATTTTAACGGTAAACCGTTAAACACATAACGGTTAACCGATAAGTTTCAGAATTGACATTCTTTGTTAACCCTTAACCGTTTAGAGAAAACGGATCAAGTGTTTTTATTGTGTAGATTTCTGGAAGTTAACGGCGAAAGGGTAATTCTTAACGGTCAACCGTTTATTTGAAATCATGCTCAACGGTAACATTGACTAAAGAAAAACGGCTAACCGTTAACAGCTAACGGCAGACCGTTTTCTGTCAGATGGAAGAGTAACGGCTAGTTTTCAGCTCCAACTATAAATATGCTCATCAAATTCAAATCAAGGACTGACGACAACACAACTACTGAGCTTATATACAAGTTTACCATCTACAGAAAGCTTTAAACATATTTGTATTTCATTCATTCACACATTGAGCATTAACTTGTAACCTTGAAAGATTGTGTGAGAGATAAATCAATTTGTATTCCTTTGTCTTAAGTGACTGCAAGTGTGGGATACATTTGGGTTAAGAGATTGGGAATAATCTCTTGTTGTAAAGGTCCATTGACACCTAGGAAGTCAATTGTAAGTTGTTGAAGCCTTGGAGGCTTGCATAGTGGAATCCTCAAGCCCGGAGTGCTTGGAGGCGTGGACGTAGGCGGGGATAGCCGAACCACGTAAAAATCATTGTCTTTGCTTTCTCTTCCCTATCTCTTAATTTATTTATCACTGTTTGTTTATTCAATTATTTCGAATTTGTTTGTATTGATTGAGTGATTTATTTCTATAATTTTTAAAAACCCAATTCACTCCCCCTCTTGGGTTGTCTAGTTAGAATTTCATAATCTATGAAGATTTACAAATTGGAAGCTCAATGAATGATGTATGAACTTGTTTTTAGTTGTTCAAGAAGATAGAAATGAGTTTGATTTGGGTTTATATAGTTTAGACTCGTAAAATAGCCGTTATAGATAAATTCCAGTGCTGAAGTAGCTAGTCTCTTCCCTCAAGTGGTTAGTCACTTGCTACAGTGAAGTTACCATTAAATTGAAATTGCTACAGTAATACTGTTTATAAAATTATAATTTTACCTAAAAATTTTATTAATTATATTATGACCTAAAAACTTATAAATCTTTACAGATAGGTCCATTTTTGAAATTGTTTCACTTTGCTACAGTATCACTATTCATAAAATTATAATTTTACCCAATATATTTCTATAATTGTACTATACCTTAAAATATTAAAATCTTTGTGAACAAGTCTAATTTCAAAATTTTTAAAAATTATTTCTCATTCCCATAACTTTTTGAAATTATGATAGGACTAAAAATATTTTTGATTTTGTAAAAATATTTCTCATTCCCACAACTTTTTCACTTTAATCCATTTTTAGAAAATCAATTATTTTACAAAATTTTAGATTAATAAATTAAAATCTTGAGGTTTACAAATTGCTAAATCAAGCATAAATTAAATCATATCGGCTTTACAAGAATTTATCATAATCAAAAGTCCGTTGCATTCCAAACTTTGTTCTTAATTGAGCTGTTATCCGTTGAGTGTCTTGAAGTTGATTTCACTTGATTCACTTGCATAAATACTATCTTTCAAAAGCTTAGTGAAAATGTGAAATATATTATTAATTTAAAACAATTAAGATCCATATTTGTTATCATCAAAATTACATTATATGTAGTCTTTAGGCTAACAAACTAAAATTCAAAATAAAACTAAATTTATTTATAAAAATAATTATAAAAAATATTAAAACGAACCTAAAAAATAGTATTATAAGGAGGTTGAGAGAATTTGAGAGGAAAAGAAGTGGAGAAAACATAAAAATGAGGCTCTATTTATAGAAAAATAAATTCATAATCCAGTATTGTGCAGTCCATAATAAGCTCTATGCATGCACCCCTCATAACCATTAGATCAAGATTCATATTGTGAAACATCCAATTTGATCAAAGAATGGTTGAGATTTGGCAAGTTGATGGGTGGATCGATTGACCCAAATACCAAAATTCAGATCCTACAACTTGCTTAACCAACTATTACCAAGTGGAACCATTTTAGCCATTGAATTATGAATGGTTAAGATTTAGTCAAAGTTGACAGCTGATCCAATGCACTCATGTCTATTGTAAGCTCATTTATCATTTAATCAGTGCTCAATCAATAAAAAAAGTCAACATTTTTATATAGACTCAATTTTAAGACGATCTTGACTCATCTTAAGGTTTTTGAACCCCCGGAATCTAAATTTGATGTGCAGTTATCTATTTGGAGTCTTAAACTACGTGAAATTAATATTTTATCTAATAAATACACAAAAATACATATAATTAAATATAATTAAGGCATAATTAATAATTCCTAATATATTGCATAAATATAAATATAAATTATAATAAAAGCACAAAATAATATTTATATGCTTGATAATTAAATAATTTTTAATACTAATCACACCCTCCCAACTAGCTTATTACTAGTCCCTAGCAATTTAAGTATTATATTAAATTAAGACTTACAAAATTTATATGCAAGTTAATAATTGTTCATCAACCCTCTAAATTACCAAATAAATAATCTCTCTTTAATTTCTTTATTTATGTGTCGTTCACTCATTATCCAGAATATCACTAAATCTTGTTTTGTGCTTAAATAATTAACACAATACTTAGGGGGCTTTATTAAAAGAAAACAACATTTTTGTTCTAAAATTCATTAGAAATTTTATTTTTAGGTAGTAGATTATTGAAATAATTTGTAAAATATTAATTTTTTTTACCTATGTAGCGAGCTTTAGGCTAATGACTCTTAGACCAGTTGGCCTTAGGGCACTAAGTGTTGAAACACCCCTGCGGACTTAATTACTCAAGTAAATAAACAAACAATATATCTATAACCCATGTAGTGAGTTTTAGTCCAGTGACTCCCAAACTAGTTGGCCTTAGGGGACTAGGTGTTAAAACACCCCTTTAGACTTAATGCTCGAGTGCTAGATATTGTCAAATTAAATATATTCAAAATTTTTCTTTTTTTCTCTTTTTTTTCAATATACACTTTTTATTACCTTAGATATTGTCCCTAATAAATCAAAAGAACTAAATACTATAAAAATTTTAACTTATAACCCACTAGTATGGGTTATAGTATGTGTGTGAAGAATGATCTAATAATACCTGCTAAATGAGTAAACAATAAAATGACTTCATGACCAATTGAAGAGTTCACAAATTTGAGTAATTCAAAGAAAATAGAACAAAAACAACTTACTATAAATTTTAAAATCAAAATATAATACAACAGGACTATTAGTATATGTCTTAAAAGTCATGACTCTTTACAAAGCCATCTTAGACAACAATTTTTTTTTAGGTTTTTTTAATAAAAGGAAAAACATATTTACAAACACACGTCAATTATCCCCTCCCTCCAACCTAATCCAAAAATTATTCATAACTTAAAGATATACATGCAAAAAAGTGAAAAAAAGTAAAGAAAACATAATTATTAAAAGAAAAAATAGGAAGGATCATACCTGAACAAGCTACAAAAAATGCATTTCTAGAGTCGTTACACTCCATATTCAGCCATCTTTGACAAAAATTTCACAAATTATCAACTATTCCCTCTCCTCGACCAGAACAAGACATTGTCCTTAATGTCTTAAAGAAAATAAGTAGAGTTTACCTGACTAAAAGAAAATAATTACAATTGAAAAGTTAAATCTAACTTGTACTTTTTACTAAGGCTATGGTTACTATCATTAGCCAACCGTTCCAATGCTAAGGTCTTGGGATCTGACTCTGGTTTGTAATCTTGTAAAAGATCAAGTAACTCATTAATAATAGAAGTACAAATAAAGAGTTTTTTTCATGGAGCTTGGAATAAAATAATTCTTAACTGTATCGTCAATAAATGTAAAAAAGCCATCATAAAAATTATTAATATTTAACAAGCCAATGAGTTTTTTTTATACATGTTCAAATAAGTCTAAGATGCAAATATAATCAGTGTTTCAAAGTTATCAGATCTCCTGGCAAGAAAATAAAAGAGTCAGCATGATTAAATATCTTAGAGATTTGCTCTTACATACTTAAAACAACTAATTCTTCTTCAATTGGTGGGCTAGACATGCATCCTAGAGGTTTTAAGGCTTCTGGAATGATACCTAACACTTGGTTTTCTCTAGTAAAAATAGCTTTTGAGATAAATCTTGATAACTTTCAATCACTTTTTTCATATACAAGGTGTAGTTTGCTCGCTGCTATGACATGATCAAGATTTAGAGCTGCATGAATGAATTCCTTATCCTTTCCATAACCAAATCTAAAGAGTACACAAATATTTTTGAATTGTTTACTTGAAAGTGCTGCCATTGAAATAATCTTAAAAAACAAGTTGTAAATGTTTGAAAAAGAAACTCTTATTTAAAGATTTCGGTGACAGACATAATGATACACAATTGTAAATAGATTGGCATATTTGTCAAATAATGTGTGAAGTTTATAGCTCAATTATTCAAAAGCAAACAGTAAAAAGAAAAAGCAAAAGTGATTAGAAAAATAAAAAGTAATATAGAAAATAAGCAATGATTAAATATAAAATCATAACATTAAATGCAATATTGCAAATGATAAAAAAATAGCAAAGTGAAAGGATATTTACTCATAATTGTGATTGTGGCTCACATCTTCCTTTGGTTTTACATCTATTAAAAGCTTGATCGCCCTCTATGAGTTAAGAATAGGCTTCCCATCTAATTTTTTTATAAATTGACAAATAAGGTCTTTTTTAGTCAGATTGCCAAGACTAAATTGTGCACTTTCTTTTTGGAATAGTCCTTATAACCTATGTATCTCATATTACACATATCCGCTTCGATGCATCTCAAGAGATCGTAAGATATCATCCAACAATTCTTCACTCATGCCATCTTTAATGAATTTAATTTTATCTTCTCGAGTATCAGAAATCATTCCTAAAGATTTACAATCTGGATTTTTATAATTAAGTCTTACATAGTTACAACATTTTGAGCTAAATCTTTTAGCTTTCTTTTTTTTAGCAAATGTGCTTTTACCAAAACCAGACATGTAAGAAATAAATAGATTAGAAAATTCACCAGCCAATCAGACCTTTGCTTCAATTAACCAACAAATGTCAGAAGGACTGCCATTGATCATTAACAAATGCAGTTGCTCACAACGTGCTTTGTAAATTTTCCTAGGAGCATTTTGAATGAGAAAGGGAAAATGCTTATGTAGTTTATGTTGTATTTCTTTCATACTTGATTTTGGGGTTTCAATTATAATGGGAGACTGAGGATATCGACTTAAGAAGTCACAGAATACTGTTATCTGCCACTTATACAGGAATATAAATCAAAATACACCAAAAAGAAAAAACTGCAAAATCAAATCCAACATAAAAAGAAAAGAAAAAGAAAAAAATAGAAAAAGAAAGATGAACTTACAGTCGTTCTTTTATTATTTCAACCCCAAGCTCTAATTGAAATTGATATACACCACTCTTTATTTCTCAGTATTGTCATTCCATATTTTCAACAAAGGAAACAAATTCTGGTGGTTGTAAATCCCAAAGTGGATGTGATTTACAGCTTTATATCAGGCTGCTCAAGTTATGTTTCATATGCTTAATGATTTTTAAGATGTTAAAGCAAAGATCTTCTTTATTGAGGTACTCATGATGTATAATTAAAAAAAAATTATTACAAACTTAAATGATAACGTGCATCATTCAAGACAGTCAAACAATTCAAACAGTAAAGTCACAGTGAAAATTTAAAACACTTATTAAAAAAACTTAATCAAGATTTGGTAGGGCACTCAAATTTATTTTGATGCTTTGTTCACGTGGTTGGTATTTCAGATAAGACTTTATTCTTTGTCCATTAATTTTAAAGGTGATTTTGTTTTTTTGGATTCTCGATTTCTACTACCCCATGTAGATATATATTTTTTACAACAAATGGACCACTCTATTTTGACTTTAACTTTCCTGGAAACAAATAAGGACGAGAAATATAAAATAACACTTTTTGACTAATTTCAAATGTTTTTCGAAATTCTTTTATCATGAAAGGCTTTTACTTTTGTTGTAATAATTCTTGAATTTTCATATGTATCATTTCTTAATTCCTTAAGTTTATTCAATTGCAATTTTCGCACATTACCAGCATCATCTAAATTTGAATTGAAAGCTTTAATAATCCAAAATGATTTATGCTCAAGTTCAATAGGTAAGTGACAAGGTTTACTATAAATTATATGATAGGATGACATTCTTAAAGTTGTCTTAAATGCTGTATGATAGGGCCAAAGTATATCAATTAGTCGAAGAGATCAATCTTTTCAGTTTGGATTTTATGTTTTTTTCCAATAATTGTTTGATCTCCCTATTTGCTAATTTAACTTAACTATTTGTTTGAGGATGATAAGGAATGACAACTTTATGTGTAATTCCATATTTTTTTCATTAAAGACTCAAATGATTTATTAACAAAATGCTTACGTCTATCGTTGATAATTGCTCGAGGAATTCCAAATCGATTTAAAATGTTTCTCTTAAAAATTTATCACAATTTTGCTATTATTATTTCGACAAGAAATTACTTCAATCTATTTTAAGACATAATCAACTGCAACTAATATATACATAAATCCAAAAGATGGTGGAAATGGACCCATGAAATCAATTCCTTAACAACTAAATATTTCAATGTCAAGTATCAAATTTAAGGGCATCATGTTTCTTTTAGTAATTGATCCTAATTTTTGACAGTTTTCACAAGTTTTGCAAAATTCATGTGTTTGTAAACATGGTAGGCCAATAATATCCATATTATAAAATTTTAGTTGAAGTTTTTCTTGAAGAAAAGTGTCCACCACATGCTTTAGAATGTAAAAAATTAATGATATTACTTATCTCATTATCCAGAATGCAACGCTGAAAGATTTGATCAGGGCAATATTTGAACAAATAAGAATCATCCCAATAAAATTTTTTTTACCTCAACCAAAAATTTCTTTTTCTCTTAAGTATTCCATTGCAAAGGTATTTTACTTGTAATAAGAAAATTAATGTTAGCATACCATGGCATTGAAGTAACAAAAAATAAAATTTTATCCGAAAAAGAATCATTGATAGGTGTTTGGTCAGTGCAAAAATTAGACATAGGTCTTGACAAATGATCTGCTACGACATTTTCAACATCCTTTTTAGTTTTGAAGTAGCAAAATCCAACGGATTAGTCTTGGTTTGACATCCTGTTTAGTCATCAAATATCTTACAGCAGTATGATCAGTAAAAACAATAGACTTAGAGCCAAGCAAATATGAGCAAAATTTATTTAATGTAACACCACAACAAGTAATAGTTTTTCATTTACAAAATAATTCATTTCAGTATTGTCTAAAGTCTTACTCGCATAATAAATCACAGAAAGCTTACCCTTTTTTCTTTGTCCTAAAACAGCACCAACAGTAAAATCACTTGTATCACACATTAGTTCAAAAAACAAAAATCAATTAAGAGATTGCATAATAGGTGCATATGTTAAAAGACAAATTATTTTCTCAAAAAATTTTTGGCAATTATCAATCTATTCAAATGATGTACTTTTTAATAAGAGATTATAAAGTGGTTTAGATATGACACTAAAAATTTTTATAAACCTCATATAAAATCCTGTATGTCCTTAAAAAGATTGCACATCTCTAATTATTTTTTTTTCTAGCAATTTATATATGACTTCTATTTTTTCTTTGTCAACTGCGATTCCTTTAACAGATACAACATGACCCAAAATAATTCCAAAAGTAATCCTGTAATTACATTTTTTCCAATTTAACATGAGTTCTTTTTCAACACATCTTTATAACACTTTATCCAAATTATAAGGCAATCATCAAAAGAATTCTCAAATATAGTTAAATCATTCATAAACACCTCTAAACAATGTTCAACTATATTACAGAAAATGCTCAACATACATCTTTGAAATGTTGCAGGTGTTGGTGAAAAATCATAATTTTTCTCATAAAAAATAGTTTTAGACCGATCTCATAAAAGATAAAGAAATTCATAATCTAGAAAATCATACCTTAATAATTTTGAGAAGATAAATGACAGGAAGTAACAAATTTACCACCAAACGGTCTTTCAGGTTATGACTCAATTTTCTTCTGCACTGAACGTGTGGACATTCATTTCACTACTCTCCAAAAATCACTGGCTTCCTTTTCCTCAGTCTTTTTCTCAAAAGGTGCCTTTCTTTTTTTGTAGAGAAAAGAACATCTATATAATATTTCCTAGTTAAAAACCCTAATATGTGTTTTCCTTTTCCTTTTATAATTCAAAATATTAAATATTTGAATTTAACGTTTTTCCGCTTTACTTACGTAAAAGTGTAACAATTTTAGAGTCCTCCTTGTAAAATATCACAAGACACCATTTACACATAAATATAACACATAGAGCCTTAACAAATATTATATTTAGATTTATCACCTAATATGCCAGTATTCTTATTTTTGGGTCCAGTAATGGTGTAGTCAATTAAATGAGCTAATCTGGGGATTATTTGGGAACATACAATAGTGGCTACAATAATTAAGCCTGTAATTCAACTAACTTAATTATTTAATTCCAATTCTATTCCATTATAAGATCGAAATTGGCCTCCATAATTGTATGCTCGAATAATAATTCGTCCCAAGCTACATTGATCTCTTTACTGCACAATCCTTTATACCAGATTGTTAATTAAATTAATATCTCAATTGTCCAATCAATTTAATAACATCTTATTTCTTGATACTTACTAGATTTCTCTAATGATTATTTTCAACATATTAAATATGTCAACACACTCTGGCTAGAGAATTTTATGATCAAGTACTGAAAACTCATCAAGAGATGTGTTGTGCAAATTCCATATTATTAATCTATAACTTCAATACTTATAATTGCTCCCACTAAGATACCGAGTAATCTTGACTATAAGTATGTGTCGTGCCTATTGGTAACTCAAATGGAATGACAACTATAATCATGAAATTATAACTAACTCAAGATTAAGATTATAATAAATCAATGCATATAAGATTTAATAAGTTTGACAGTTATTATAAAATTAATTAAATCTCATATGTGATCCTATTCAATGTAGTCGTACTACATTAATAAATTCATACATGATTAAGACAAATTATTCAATGAATTTATTACAGTTTATACCTAAATAAAGTACCCAACTTTATTTATCAACTACGAATACAATTTATTAAATCATAAGATAACTTGTATTTATATCTTCTGTGAATCCACATAGTGATCACATAAATACATATAATATGATTAAATGGACTTTACTAAAAAATTAATGCAAATAAAACATTTGAATAAAATACCTCAATTATTTTAGTAATGAAAAAAATATTTATTACAGTTAAATAAACCTATATGCTTTTAAAGAGCATATTTTCCTAACAATCTCTCACTAGCTCTTGAAGCATATTTGGGATCTCACACATGCTTATGGAGTCTAAGTGCAAGTTAAAGAGTTTCCTAGATATGACCTTCGTCAAAAGATCTGCCAAGTTTTACTGTGATATAATCTGAGTAACCTCTATATCACCTCTCTGCACTATATCCCTTATAAGATGATATTTCCTCTCAATATGTTTTTGTTTCTTATGATCCTTTGGTTCTTTAGATTGAGCTATTGTACCACTATTATCACAAAATAGTTTAAAGGGTGTAGTTACAGCAAGAACCACCTCAAGATCTTGTAAGAACTTGCGGAGCCATACAGCTTCTTTTACAGTTTCATATGCAGCCACATATTCAGTTTAGTTGTGGAGTCTCCGATATAAGATTGTTTCACACTCCTCTAACTAATAGCTTTACTTCCTAATGTAAACACATAGATAGAAATTGATTTTCTGGAATCCTTATCTGACATAAAATCAGAATCAGTATAACCTACTGGAATATGTTCATCACCAGAATATACAAGCATATAATTTTTAGTTCTTTTTAGATACTTCATTATATACTTGACCGCAGTCTAGTGTTTAAGTCTAGGATTAGATTGGTATCTGCTAACCATTCCTACTGCAAAATAGATGTCTGACCTAGTGCAAAGCATGGCATACATAAGACTTCCCATAGATTCTGCATAAGGAACTCGTCTCATTTTCTTTATCTCTTCAAATGTTTTGGGTGATTGATTTTTAGAGAGTGCAATTCCATATCTGAATGGTAATAAACCAGTCTTCGAATTTTCCATGCTAAATTTAGTCAATATCTTGTCGATATAGACTGTTTGAGATAAGGCTAAAGTTTTATTCTTCCTGTCTCGCAGTAATTTAATACCAAGAATATAACTTGCCTTTCCCAAGTCTTTTATATCAAACTATTTTGCTAACCAACTCTTTATTATAGTCAACACTCCTATATCATTTCCAATTAAGAGAATATCATCTGCATAAAGAACTAGGAAGGCTATAGATTTTTCCTGAATTTTCTTATACAAACATGGTTCATCAATATTCTAAATGAATCCAAATGATTTAATCGTTTGATCAAATCTAATATTCCATGATCGAGATGCTTGCTTCAATCCATAAATAGATCTCTCCAACTTACATACCATGTGTTCTTGGCCTTTTTGTACGAATCCATCTAGTTGCTGCATGTAGATGTTTTTTTTAAGATGCCCATTAAGAAAAGCAGTCGTGACGTCTATTTGTCAAATTTCATAATCTAGCACAATAGTAATAGAGAGTAGAATCTTGATGGATTTAAGCATAGTAACTAGATAAAAATTATTCTCATAATCGATTCCCTCTTTCTATGTAAACCCTTTGGCTACAAATCTAGCTTTAAATGTCTCTACCGTTCCATCTACTCCTCTTTTTCTCTTATAGATCCATTTACACCCTATAGGTTTTACCCTATTTAGTGCCTCTACTAGTTCATAGACTTTATTCAAATACATAGATTTCATTTCTTGATTCATGGTCTTTTTTCAAAATTCAACATCTCTATCTATTAGAGCTTTGTTTTAGCTAGTGAGATCTTGTATATGTTCATTCGAGATAGCCTTATAGGTTTCTCTTAGTAACATGTATCTCATAAGTAACCTAGTTACCCTCCTATTACGACGAGTTTCTAAAAGGGATTGTTGCTCAGGGATAATCTTGTGTTGATCATCTATTATTGCTGTTCTTCTTGTTCTGTAATAGGTATGGAAAGTGGAGCATCAACCTGATCAGCTGATAGTTCTTCAAGTATTATTTTACTCTTAGGTTTGAAGTTATTCATATAGTCTTCCTTGAGGGAAGTGAAATGTGTGTTCACAATCATTTTTCAATCTTGAGAACTATAAAATAAACTTCGCTTTATCCTTTTGAGATACCTCACAAAGATATAAACCTCAGAATGTGAATCCATTTTGTCTGCCTTTGGTTTCAGTATATGTGCTAGTGATTCCCAAATAAAGATATGTTGCAACCTTGGTTTGCGACTTGACCATAATTTTATTGGGATTTAGACACTGATTTAGATAGAACTAAGTTCAAGAGGCAAACTGTAGTTTCTAGTGCTAATCCCTAAAAAGAGATTGGTAATGACGAATAACTAAACGTTGATTTCACTATATCCAAAAGAGTTATATTTCTTCTTTCAGCTACCTTATTTTGTTGTGGTGTTCCTAGGGTAAGTAACTGAGATATAATCTTATTTTCAACTAGATACTCTTTGAAATCTCCTGAGAGAAATTCACCACCTCGATCATATTAAAGTTTCTTTATGCTCTTATCTAATTATTTTTCTGTTTCAGCCTTATACTTATTGAATTTCTCAAGAGCTTCAGACTTATGACGCATTAGATAAACATAACCGTATCTCGAGTAATCATCAATAAAAGTGATGAAATACTCATAACCTCCTCTTACTTGTACATTGATTGGTCTATATACATCTGTATGTACTAATTCAAGTGGTATTGTTGTACGCACTCCTTTGGTCGAGAATGACCTTTTGGTCATTTTGCCTTCTAAACAGGATTTACAGAGTGGCAATAATTTATTTTTCAATGGACCCAAAAGCCCATCTTTGATCATTCTTTGTATTCTATTTTGGTTTATGTAACGCAAGCGCAAATGCCAGAGGTAACATTGGTTGGAAAAAATATTTCTTTTTTTAGATATATGTGTATGCTCATTATTATTGATTACTGTGTCATGCATAGAATAGATCATAGGACTTAAATGATATAAATTATCTCTCAATGTACTAGAACAAACAAGTCTCTCATTATAAAAAATAGAAACATAGGATCCAAAATTTACAGTGTACCCTTGCTTTGATAAGCAAGCTACTGAAATTAAATTCCTCTTAATGTCGAAACATAAAGACAATTATTAAAAACTAAAGTCTCATTATTAAAAGATAATAAAACTGATCCAGTCTTGACTGCTGACACGAACTGTCTTGTCCCTAACTGCAGCTTGATGCTTCCTTCACTTAGTTTCCTGGTTTCTTAAAACCAATAAAGTGAATTACAAATATGATTAATTGTTCCTGAATCCAATACCTAAATGTCACTAGGATTCTGAGTTAAACAGGCCTCAATTACAAAAAGATTTCCCATACCTGATCTCATAATCTTAGGGCAATCTTTTTTCCAGTGACCTTTTTATCTACAGTTGAAGCATTTGGTTTTTGGCTTGCCATCTTACTTGGTAGACATTTTCTTTTCCTAGCTTTATTCTTACCCTTGCCTTTCGACTTAGGTCTAGTAGAAGAACTTTTGTTTAGTAATATTTATGCTTTCTAGAGATTTCTCAACAAGATAGATCTCTTCTGGTTCATGAATTCTATTAAGGTCATGTTTCTTTTATTCATATTATAGTTGACCTTAAACTCCTTGAATGTTTCTAGCAAAGATTCTAACACCATGTCAATCTTTGAGTTATTACGATTTGTACACCCTGAATCTCAGCCTCATTCAAATAGTCCATCATTTTGAGGACATGATCATTTTGAGGACATGATTATTAATCAAATAATATATATCTAAATAAAATTGTGCCACTCTAATGCATAAATATCAAGATTGATTTCATACGATATTCTTATATATAAATATGAGATGGCTCTGATACCAATTGTTGGTGAAAAATTATAATTTTTCTCATAAAAAAATATTTTAGGATCGATCTCATATAATATATAAGAAATTCGTAATCTAGAAAATCATACCTTACTAATTTTGAGAAGATGAATGACAGAAAGTAACAAATCCGCCACCAAATGATCTTCTTGGCTATGACTTAATTTTGATCTACACTGAACGTGTGGGCATTCATTTCACTACTCTCTAAAAACCACTAGCTTTTTTTTCCTCAGTATTTTTCTCAAAAGGTGTCTCTCTCTTTTTTGAGAGAAAAGAACACTTATATAATATTTTCTAGATAAAAATCCTAATAAGTGTTTTCCTTTTCCTTTTATAATTCAAAATATTAAATATTTTAAATTTAATATTTTTCCTCTTCACTTACATAAAAGTGGAGATAAAATGTAATAACTTTAGAGTCCACCTTGTAAAATATCACAAGGCACCATTTACACATAAATATAACAAATAGAGCCTTAACAAATATTATATTTAGGTTTATCACCTAATATGCCAGTATTCTCATTTTTTGGTCCAGTAGTAGTGTAGTCAATTAAATGAGCTAACTTGGGGATTATTTGGGAACATACAATAGTGGCTACAATAATTAAGTCTGTAATTAAACTAACTTAATTATTTAATTCTAATTTTATTCCGCTATAAGATTGGAACTGACTTCATAATTGTATGCTTGAATAATAATTCATCTTAAGCCACATTGATCTCTTTATTGCACAATCTTTTGCACCACATCGTTAATTAACTTGATATCTCAACTGTCTAATTAATTTAATAATATCTTATTCCTTAATACTTACTGATTTTCTCTAATTATTATTTTTAACATATTAAATATGTCGACACACTCTGGTAAGAGAATTTTATGATCAAATACTGAAAACCTATCAAGAGATGTGTTTATAAATTCCTTATTGTTAATTTATAACTTCAATACTTAAATTGCTCCCATCAAGATATTGGGTAATCTTGACTACAAGTATGTGTCGTACCCATTAGTAACTCGAATGAAATGACAACTATAATCATGAAATTATAACTAATTTAAGATTAAGATTACAGTAAAATAATTACCTATGAGATTAAATAAGTTTAACAGTTATTATAAAGTTAATTAAATCTCCTATGTGATCTTATTCAATGTAGTCATACTATATTAATAAATTCATACATGATTAAGATAAATCATTAAATGAATTTATTATAGTTTATACCTAAATAAAGTGACCACTTTATTTATTAACTACGAATTCAATTTATTAAATTGTAACATAACTTGTATTTAAGTCTTCTGTGAATCCACATAGTGATAACATAAATACAGATAATATGATTAAATGGATTTTACTAAAAAATTAATGCAAATAAGATATTTGAATAAAATACCTCAATTATTTTATTAATTAGAAAAAATATTTATTATAATTAAATAAACCTGTATGCTTTTAAATAGTATATTTTCCCAATAGTAGGAGTATTACTAGCCCAAATTGCATTCTTTTAAAAGCAAAAGTTCTAAAGGGACATGTAAATGTGGTTCCTCTTGGTCCTCAAGTGCTATAAGAATTTAATAATAACCTAAATATCCATATAAAAAGTAGTAGTAAGGATGTTCAACTATCATTTCTAAGATTTGATCAAGAAATGATAATGAAGAATGATCCTTTCTAGTGGCTTCATTTAATTTTCTATATTCTATGCACATACACCAACTAGATGTAACTCGTGTTGGAATTAATTCACCTTTCTCATTTTTAACAACAGTAATTCTAAATTTTTTAGGCACTACTTGTGTAGGATTTATCTACTTACTATTTAAAATAGGGTAGATAAAGTTTTTAGGCACTACTTATTTTTACTGCCTCTTTTATGTGTGGATTTAATCTTCTTTGAGGTTATTGACATGTTTTAGCATTTCTTTCAAATGAAGTCTATGTGTGCAAATTAAGGGATTAGTGCCTTTAATATCATTTAAAGTCCATCCCATTGCCTTTTTATGCTCTTTAAGAACAGTTAGTAACTTACCTTCTTGGTTGCTTGATAGAGCAGAAGAAATTACAACAAAATAAGTTTGTTCTTCTTTAAGATAAGCATATTTCAATCCTGCTGGCAAAGATTTCAATTCTAATTTAAGTACTTCTTGTTGGTCAGTCTTTTCAAAGAGTGCAAGCTCGTCAAATTTTGGTTTTCTATCTTCATTTTGTGAATTCTGAGTTGAATCAAACAACAAATTTATATTAGAAGTATCAAGTTCAAGTTGCTTATTTGACTCAATTGAATTAACTAAACGAACATCAGAAAGTTTAGAAAATTTCTCTTTTTGAATATTCTTTTCTATACAAGATTCGAGCAATTCCTTTTATTCATCAATCTCGTCTTCATTCTCATTTTCTTCATTAGGTTGCCTATACATGTTGAAAATATTCAATTTCAGAGTCATATTTCCAAATGACAAATTCATTAAACCATTTCTACAGTTAATCAAATCATTAGCAATTGCCAAAAATAGTGGACCTAAAATTATAGGAATTGGTTTGTAATTATTCACAACTGGTTCAATTTCTAAGACAATAAAATCCACAGGGCATATGAATTTATCAACTTGTACTAAAACATCTTCCACTATCTCTTTTGGTACTTTAATTAATCTATTGGCAAGCAAAAGTATAATTGTAGTTGATTTTGACTCACTAAGATTAAGTTGAAGATAAACCCAATATGAAAGTAAATTAATTCTAGCACCCAGATCTAGTAAAGCATGCTCAATTCTGTGGTCACCAGTAATATAAGAAATAATAGGACAACCAGGATCTTTATATTTCAACTTATCATTAGTAGACAAATTTGTACTTATTTTTTCAGCTATGAAAGCTTTCTTTCTTACCTTTAACTTCCTCTTAATAGTACATAAGTCTTTAAAAAATTTACCATATAAAAGTACCTGCTTGATTGCATCTAAAAGAGGAATGTTAACTTTTACTTGCTTAAAGATTTCATAAATTTCAGAAGAGTTGTTTGATTTCCTTGGCTTGTTTAATGCATGTGGAAATGGTGGTTCAAGTGGGACACTAGCTATTTCTTCATTAGGGTAAGTTCGTTTAGTCCCCTCTTATCCTTTAAATTTTCATCATTTTCAGATAGTTCAAGAATGGTTCTATCAACAACCTTACCATTATGAATAGTTATAATTGACTTGACTTGATCCATGGGCAGATTTTGTTGTTTCTTAGGATTTGGTTGTAATTGAGTTGGAAATTTTCCTTTTTCTTGAATTATAAGTGTAAAAGCAATTTTAGCAAGAGTTTCTTTCAAATTAGAAAAATTTTATGCATTTTGTTATTAATAACATCTTGTTTTCTGATGAAGAACGCATTATGTCTTTTAAATTTTTCCATAGTGGTGAAAATACGATGCATAAGGCTGGATATTTTGAAAATTTTGTAGAGGTAGTGTTTGTAAAGATTGTGCATTATTATTATCCTCCAACTGAAATTTGGATGATTTCTCCAACCAAGATTATAAGTCTATGAATATTTATTACAAGCGTTCATGGCATTAGCTTGATCATGTAGACATTCTTTAATTGCGGGCAAAGTAAGACAATCTTGAGTGAAATGGTCATTAGAGCTACAAACATTACATGCAATTTCTTGAACATATTTTATTTGATCACTCTTTTTATTTTCCAAAGCTTTAACCTTTCTAACTAAGGATGTAAATTTTACTTGTACATCATGATCTTCTTTAAGGTTATGGATTCCTCCAAATGGGTGGAGATGGTTGTGCTTTATTTGTTAATTCAAAAGTTCCAACAGTATTCCAATATTATGCATTTTCAGCTAATTGGTCGAGATAATCAAGTGCATCTTTAGAATTTTTATCTCTAAATTTACCATTACACATCATTTCTAGAACTTGTTTACTTGGGGTGTTAAGCCCTCATAGAAATAAGTGATCAATCACCAAATTTTAAAACTATTGTGGACAAATGTTAAGTAATTCTTTAAACCTTTCCCAACATTGGTATAATGTTTCTCTATTTTTTAAGATGAAAGAAGTGATTTGCCTTTTAAAAGAATTAATTCTATGAGGTGGAAAGAGTTTTTTTTCAAAAACTGTTTTTGTGTGTTATTCCAAGTTCTTATGGATCCAGATCTAAGATTTTATAGCCAAGTTTTAGCTTATCTTTTAATAAAAAAGGAAAAACTTTACTTTAAGTATGGATTCTCAGATGCTAGTCCATGAAATGTGGATAAAAGTTGAATAATACCTGGCTTGAAGTTGAGTTAAGATGCTTTTAGAGGAAATATTATACACGATGGTGCTTCGGTTCTGGTTGGATTCATATAATCTCTCAAAGTGTTCAGTTGATTCTGATCATGTTGAGATTAATTGTCTCCTTGGTAAATTGGAAGATTAAGTTCGCCCAAAATATTTTCATCTTAGATTTCGTTCATGATTGGTGTGGTGATTGAGATCTATAAATTAACCTACCACTTGAAGTTCGAGACCAACATCTTATGCAATGATGATGATATATGTGAGTGTGAGAAATTATGATGTAAAGATAATGTTAGCCTAAAAGGCTATAAATATTATAATTTTGATGATAACAAACATATGCATTAAAGTGTTTTATTTTATATTTCACAAGTTCATTAGTTTTGAAGGATAATGAATCAAGTGAAATCAAGCTCAAGACACTCTACGGACAACGGCGAAATCAAGAATAGAATTTCGAGCTCAACGAATAATTTATTGTGACAATTTCTTGTAAAGTCGGTATGATTTAATTTATACTTGGATTAGCATTTGTGAAGCTCAAATTTATATTAATAAAATAATTATTTTTCAAACTAAATTAATTTTATGTTTATGAGATAAAATACTTTGTAGATTTGAGTAATTTGGGTTAAAATGAAAAAGTTTTAAATTTCGGAGTTGGACTTATTTGCTAAAAAGATTGGGGGTCCAAGTGAAAAGTTTAGAAAACTTAAAGATTATGGTGATTTAGTTAAAACTCAAAAAGAACTTACTTGAAAAGATTTTTTTTTTAATTTAGGCCATACAGTAATTTCAAAAAGTTTTAAGAATTAAATAATATTTAAAAATTTTTTAAAGTGGATCTTTTAAAAAAATTTTATGACGTTTTAGGACATAATTGTTGTGCAAATTTTATTGAACTCGCAAGCGCACAAATCTATTGTAGAATAAATTAATGGTGACGAGTGTCGATCCCACGAGGAGGTTGATTTTAACTATGTGCAGAATTAATTTTCTTTTAATAGGAACAATTAAATTATGGTAACTTTATCCTAAATTATGAATTAAAATGGCGGGAATAATTAAGAATGAAATTGTTATAATAAAGCACTTGGGTATCCGGATCTGCATCAACATGCTCCATGGGCTAAATATTCCTTATTAATAACAATTAAATCATAAGGGGGGATTTCACACCTCATGAACCACTCTCCAATAAGTATGGTGCCAATGGCTTATCGTGTCAAATAATAATAACCTTGTACTAGGGTGCCGGTTTAACCAGGGCTGTATCTAGACAAGACTATTATTATTTATCGACGAAAAGTCAAAACAACCACAAATATTAAAGGGGAAGAGAAAGTAAATTTACCAAATTAAGCCCATGGGACATGTTGAGACTTCACCTTCAATCCAAGCTCAAAAAGAAATTAGCTATTCATATTTTAACTAAGAATAAAAAAGAAAATTTTATTAAAATACAAAGAAACTACAAGAAGGAGAAGGAATTTTAGAAATCTAAGCTTAAAAATGAATTCAGGGGTATCAAATTAAATGAGGAGAGCCCCCTTTTTATAGATACATTGAGTGAATCGTGACCATCGGATTAAAAACAGTTCGGATGCTCAGGATTGCGCTACGTCATCAGTCAACAGTCAACAGTACCGTGAACAGTACCATACGTATGAACAGTATCGTACATATGAACAGTACCGTATATATGAACAATGACTTTTTCCTTTAATACTTTTCTCAAGTTTTCGACCGTCCTGAGTCCAAATATGACGTTCGTTTTGCTGTCTGATCACTCGTTTATTGTAAAATGATTATGATGCCCCTAAAATACATAAAATATATAATTATAATAAAACACATATAATTAAATAACAAAATACTTAAATAAATAAAAGTAGCAATGTTAGTGAGACTTAAAGTGTAAAATGATAATTTTCTCCTTTATAAATATACACTTTCTAACACTCAACAATAATATAATTTGAAAAAGTTTTAAGGGAAAACTGTAATTTTGAGAACAGTGTTACTGTAGCAAAATTCAAATTCAACAGTAATTTCACTGTTACGAGCGGAGAGCCTGTTAAATTAAGTGGCTAGCCTCTTGAGCACTGGAATTTATCAATAACGGCTAGTTTTCGAGCTTTAACTATAAAAATTCAATTCCAACTTCATTTTAAGCTTTCTAGCAAGCAAAAACAAGTTGATAAAATATATATTGAGCTTCCATATTGCAAATCATCATAGATTAAATCATTTTTATGCCATTATTTGTGAATCCACTCTTATAGTGAGTTTCTTGTTGCAATTTTCATTTCATATCATATTGAGAGTGTTCAAGTGAGGGAAACACTTGAAGTAAAGGGATTAGGGTGATAATCTCTTAATTGTAAAGGTCCATTGACACCTTAGAAGTCAATTTTAAATATTTGAAGTCTTAGGAGGCTTGGATAGTGAAATCCTCAAGCTCAGTTGGCTTCGAGGCATGGACGTAGGTGGGGATTGCCGAACCACTTAAAAAATCACTGTGTTTGCATTCTCTTCCCTTACTCATTTATTTTGCAAGCATTATCTAATTTATTATATCTGATTTAATTGTTGTAAGACTTATTATTTTTATTTGCATTAAGGCGTTAGATTGAACCGTTTAAAATTTTATTTAGAATAATTTTTAAAAACCCAATTCACCCCCTCTTGGGTTGCACATTTGCATTTCATTTGGTATCAAAGCTTGATTCTCTTATTAGGACTTAACCGTCTAGAGTAAAAGATCCATGGCAACCCAAAGTGATTCAACCTTTAGGGAAGGACAATCCACAATTAGACCACCGTTCTTTGATGGAAATGACTACCCATATTGGAAAACTAGGATGAGAATTTACTTACAAGCCCTAAATTACGAAATTTGGGAAGTTGTATGTGATGGTCTATTTATGCCTTTGACTAAAAATGAAATCGGGGAAGATATTTTAAAACCTCCATGGGAATGGAATGAATTGAAAAAGAGAAAAACTTCTCTAAATTCCAAAGCTATGAATGCCTTATTTTGTGCACTAGATAAGAAAGAATTTCATAGAGTGTCAAGTTGTGAAAGTGCTTATGAAATTTGGCACAAACTTGAAGTTGTTTATGAAGGCACGAATCAAGTGAAAGAGTCTAAAATTAGTAGGTACACTCGACAAGATGAATTGTTTCAAATAGAGTAAAATGATAGTGTATATTCTATGTACACTAGATTTATGGACATAGTGAATACTCTAGGAGCCCTAGGAAAGACTTTTTCAAATAGTGAGAAAGTTAAGAAAATCATTAGATCACTTCCTAAGGAATAGAAACAAAAACAAACTGCCATTGAGGAAGCCAAGGATTTAAATGTCTTACTTATTGATGCTCTAATCGGTTCTCTTATTTCTTATGAGGAAGATTTGGCAGCTGAAAGAGGCAATGAAGAGAAGAAGAAAACATTGCTCTTAAAGTCACAAGATATAAAAGTGATGGAGAAAGTGAGCCGGATGATGAAGAGTTGGCTATACTTGCTAGGAGGTTAAGAAAATTTTTCAAGAAAATTGGTGAGCAAAGAAAATTTAAAGATTTCAAGAAGCAAAAGGAGAAGAAGGAAGCAATCAAATGTTATGAGTGCAAGAAGTCTGGCCATATACGATTAGAATGCCCTCTTCTCAACAAGTTCAAGAAGAAAGCAATGGTGGCCACGTGGGATGATATCGAGGAAGAAACAAGTGATGATGAAGAGCATAAAAAATGATAAATCTAGCTTTCATGGCGATTGGAGATGAATCGAGTGATGAGCTAGATGAAGTAAATGATCTTCCTACCTATGATAAATTACATGATGCTTTTAATGAATTACATGATGAGTTGATGAAAATAGGTAAAAAAAAATGTATGTCTTAAAAAAAAATTGGTAGATCTCGAAAATAAAAATGAATTATTGAATGCAAAGATTACGTGCTTAGAACTAGAAAATAAAACGTTGCATGATAAAGTTGCATCTTCAAATGAGAAACCTAATACCTCATATGAGCATGAGAAAGTACATGTTGAAGAATTGATAAAAGAGAATGAAATGCTTAAGAAGAAGAATAATGAGTTAAATGAAATTGTGATAAAATTCATAAATGGCCAAAAGATGTTGGATAATTTACTTAACTCTCAAAAATGTATTTTTGATAAAGGAGGACTTGGGTATAAGCCTAACTTGAAGCAAAAGTATTATAAGAATTATTTTGTTAAAGTTACATCCATAAGTGATCATAAAATTACTTGTCACTATTGTAATAAAAATGGTCACATGAAAAATAGATGTCCTGTGAAAAGAAATACTTATTATAGTGTGAAATATGTTTGGGTTCCAAAAGGAACCATTACTAACACTGAAAGACCCAAAAAGATTTGGGTACCTAAGACTTGAAATTTTCTCTACAGGGTTTAAAGAAGAAGAATAATAATAAATGGTACTTAAACAGCAGGTGTTCAAGACACATGACAAGAAATTATGCTTGGTTTTCAAGTTTTACCAAGATTGCAAATGGTGGAGATGTATTCTTTGGAGATAATTCAAAAGAAAAGATCATTGGAAAAGTTTATAAAGTAGTTTTTGATAAATCTAGATGCGTTATTGAAAATGCATGTGATGGAAAAGTTTTGTTTATAGAAAATAGATGTATTAATGTCTATACCATTAATACACATTGTGCATCTACCATTGATAAATGTTTCTCGGCATTGCATGATGATGGATGGTTATGGCATTGAAGACTAGGTCATGCAAACATGGATTTAATTTCAAAAATTTCAAAAAAATGATTTGGTTAAAGGACTTCTAAAAATTAGTTTTCAAAAGGATAAAATTTGTGAAGCTTGTCACTATAGAAAACAAAATCAAAACTTCTTTTAAAAACAAGAATTATGTCTCTACCTCAAAACCACTTCAATTACTTTACATGAATTTGTTTGGACCATCTAGATATGCTAGCTTAAATGGCAAGTATTATGCTTTTGTAATTGTGGATGATTATTCTAGATACATATGGGTATTGTTCTTAGCTAATAAGAATGATGCCTTTGATGCATTTAGAATTTTCTGTAAAAAGGTTCAAAACGAAAAAGCCTATTCTATTTCTTGTATTAGAAGTGATCATGGTAGAGAATTTGAAAATCATGCATTTGAGACTTTTTGTAATGACTTTGAAATTGAGCATAAACTTTCATCACCTAGAACTCCACAATAAAATGGAGTTGTTGAGAGAAAGAATAGATCTATTCAAGAAATGGCTAAGACCATGCTAAATAAAAATGTATTACCTAAATATTTTTGGGCCGAAACCTTCAACACCGCTTGTTATGTTTTAAATCGAGTGTTGATTAGATCTCATCTCAATAAAACTCCCTATGAGCTTTGAAAAGATAGAAAACCCAACATTGATTATTTCAAAGTTTTTGGATATAAATGTTTTATTTTGAACACAAAAGATAATCTTGAAAAATTTGATCCAAAATCTGATGTTGGTATTTTTCTTGGGTATTCAAACTCAAGCAAAGCTTATAGAATTTATAATAAAAGAACTTTAGTTGTGGAAGAGTCTATGCATGTTACATTTGATGAGTATAATACCTCATCTATGGAGAAAGTTGCTATTAGTGATGATGTAGATGAAAATATACAAGAAGATTCATCAAAGAACAACTAAAAGAATATAGAAAATGAAGTGGAGCAACATGAAGAAACAAGTACAGAACAAAATCAAGGTACTTCTCAAGCACTCTCCAAGGAGTTGAGGTATGTTTCTTCTCACCCAAAGGATGCCATTTTAGGAGATCCATCTAGAGGTGTTACAACTAGATCCTCACTTAGGAATACATGTGAACATGCTGCATTTATTTCTCAAATTGAACCAAAATCCTTTGTGGATGCGGAAAATGATGAATCTTGGATTATGGCAATATAAGAGGAGTTAAATCAATTTGAGAGAAATAAAGTATGAGAATTAGTTCCTAAATCGGAACATCAATCTATCATAGGTACTAAATGGGTATTTAGAAATAAGATGGATGAATCTGGTGTAGTTGTAAGGAATAAAGCTAGATTAGTAGCCCAAGGAAACAACCAAGAAGAAGGAATTGATTTTGATGAGACATTTGCACTTATAGCTAGATTAGAATCCATTAGAATATTGCTAGCATATGCATGTTATAAAGATTTCATTTTATTTCAAATGGATGTCAAAAGTGCTTTTCTAAATGGTTATATTATGGAGGAAGTTTATATGAAACAATCCCCTGGTTTTGAAAATGGAAAATTTCCAGATCATATTTATAAGCTATCAAAAGCATTGTATGGATTGAAACAAACACCTAGAGCATGGTATGATAGGCTTAAAAATTTCTTACTTGATAACAATTTTTCAATGGAAAAAGCCGATACTACATTCTTTGTTAAGCATAAGAACCAAGACATACTTGTTATTCAAACTTATGTTAATGATATTATTTTTTGTTCTACTAATGAGTCCTTATGCAAAAATTTTTTATCTTGTATGAGTAAGGAATTTGAAATGAGCATGATGGGAGAATTGAAGTACTTCCTTGGACTTCAAATCAAATAAAACAATGATGGAATTTTCATCAACCAAACTAAATATGTCAAAGATTTACTCAAGAGGTTTGGAATTGATGAATCAAACACCAAGAGCACTACAATGAGTACAACAATAAAGCTTGACAAAGATAAAAAAAGGTAAAGAAGTTGATATTAAAAAGTATTGAGGTATGATCGACTCTTTACTTTACTTAATCGTAAGTAGACCCGATATGATATTTAGTGTATGTTTGTGTGTAAGATTTCAATCATGTCCTAAGGAATCTCATTTGCTTGCCGTTAAAAGAATTTTTCGTTATTTAAGTGGAACTATAGATTTTGGCCTTTGGTATCCTAGAGGAACTCATATAGATTTGACTTGTTATTCGGATGCCGATTTTACTAGTTATAAGGTGGATAGGAAAAGTACTAGTGGAACTTGCCATTTTCTAGGTCATTCTCTTGTTTCATGGTTTAGTAAGAAACAAAACTCTGTTGCACTCTCAACTACTGAGGTGGAATACATTGCCGCAGGTAGTTGTTGTGCGCAAGCTCTTTGGATGAAACAAACACTTAAAGACTATGGCATTAAACTTGAATAAATTCCTATCAAGTGTGATAACACTAGTGCTATTAATCTTTCAAAGAATCCCATTTAGTACTCTAGAATCAAGCATATAGAGATTAGACATCATTTTTTAAGAGATCATGTACAAAAGGGTGATATTGCTTTAGAATTTATCTCTACGGAAAAATAACTTGCCAGTATTTTTACAAAACCCCTTTGCGAAGAACAATTTTCAAAAATTTGGCATGAACTTGGGATGATGAAATTTTCACATTAACATTTCTAATTATGTTATTGAATCTATTAAAATTGTTTGCTTAATGTTTGTTGATTTCTTTTTAAAAAGTTTGAGCATGATAGATAAGTAAGGTATTATGACATATTCATTTCGAATGTTTGTGTGCTTCATGATATATGCTTGATGGATGAATTATTTGCTTAAATTAATCATGTTTTAAATGTTTAAAATCATGATTCATGCATTAAAATGGCTCTTGACAGGTTTTGGGATCAAGAAATGATGACGAGATTGATAAAAAATGGCTAGAAAGTAAATTCAGTATAGTATGGCAGCAACCAGGCAGCTAGCCGCTTGCTCCAAGCAGCTAGTCGCTTGGTCATGGGTTTGGACTTTTCTTCTCTCTCTTTTTGGCTTTCTTATTCATTTAGTTCTCTCTCTCACCAAACCGTGCATCTCCCTCCATTTTCTTTCAAAAATTCTTTATTTCCCAACCATTTTCATGTCAAAATCATTAATTCAATCCATTACCCATCCATTTAACTTGCATTAAATATCTTTCAATCATTATTTCAACTTTCTCTTCTCTTGTTCATCTTTCTCTCTCTCTCTCCCACGTGAATAGTACTTCACCATCTTTCTCTCTAATTTCTTCATTTTTCACTCATTTTCTTGTTAAAATTAATCATCCAATTCATTACTAATCCACTACTCCTTCACTTTTCATCATTTAAACACCATTTTATCATAACTCCATAGAAATCCAAAATCCAAAACCTAACCTTGGTTGTTTCTCTTTCTACATTTTCAAACTTTCTCTAGCTCATCTTTGATCAAATCCACATTATATCTAAGCCTCATTTATCTCTAGGATCACATTTCTTGGCTCAAACTCATCCATTTCACTCAAATCCAAAATTTTTATTTAAGCTTATTTAAAAATGGTGGGTGGTGAATAAACCAAGAGCAAACAAATGGCCAAGAGACGCAAAGAAGATTATGGAGATAATATAGAGTTTTTGTTAATTCATTTTCAACATCTCTCGCTTCGGAAATGGTTTATCGACAATTTCATGCCAAGGTCAGTTATTCCTCCTTACTTTGTCAATTTTAAGAATTTGGCGAATTTATAAATTTGTGATAAATCTCTTGATAAATTTCTTATTGCTATGAGTTGGAAAAATGTCTTAGTTATTCAAGAATCATATTGTGAGAATTTAGTTAAGGTTTTCTATTCGAATATGAATATAGAAATTTCAGATAAAATTATTACAAATGTTGGGGGAGTTCATATTGAATTTGATGTTGCGGAGTTAAATCGTATTCTTGGGTCTCCGAATGAGGGATTAGAAATTTATAGTGCTAGAGCCAGAATAGATTATCCATGGTTTTCTCTTGAAAATGTTGTTCAAAAAATTTATCGCCGATGTGACTTGTTCGATGAATTTTGTCTATCATCATTAAAATCTCAAACTTTGCCTCTTCAAACTAGAATCCTGCATTATGTTCTTTATCATGTGATTACTCTTAGGTATGATCATGGGGATGAACTTAACCGATTGGATGTGGCTTTATTGGATTGTATTTTAGAGGGTAGAAAGCTCAATGTTTGGTACATTATACTCCATCATATGTTTAGCATACTTTGTATGGCTAAAAGATCTCTCCCTTATGGTAGTATTATTACCCGCATCCTCAAATATTTTAGAGTACCCATTACCGAACCAACCTTTTTAAATTCAAGAGAACTAGGAGATGATGCCATTGCCAACTTAGGGTTTATTTGGGTGGAAGGTAAATGGACTAGAGATCGGAGACACTCAACCAAAGTTTCTGAACTTGCTTCTACAAATCATTATTTCTTTAACAATGTTCTTCCACCAGAGCTACTTTTTAATCTTAGTGTCTCACAGCGCTCTCATTATTCATCTTCTGTGGGTCCTTTCAAATCTTCTTCAGCTGCCTATAAGAATCCGATGCAGCAGATGTTAGCTAAAATGGATTCTCTTTCGACACTGCAGAGCCGACTTCAATCTCAGTTTGCAGCTTTTTTAGTTCAAACCACTTCGGAGCACCAGCACCTTTTTGAGCAGCAGCAGTAATTATTTGATCAACAACATTAACTTTTTGCTCAACAGCAGCAAATTCTTGATGGCTAGTAGTAGCTTTTTATAGCTCTTGGGTTTCCACCACCATCATCTTCATCATATCCACTATCTCCATAGCCCTTTATTTTTTATTTTCTGTCACTCTGCACCACACATTTTTCTTATGCATTTACATTTTCTGTATGGATTGTGAATGATCATTATGAGATGTTTGGACCTTTAGTATTGGATGCTCTGTTTTTGGATGCTTTGTATTTGGATGTTTTGTATTTAGATGCTATATTATGACTTCTTGAAATGTTATGAATCTTTGGTTATTTGGTTGTTAGATTTTCATATTTCTTGCTTGTATTTGGCTGATTATTATTGCTTTAGTTTAATTTTGATGATGAAGGGGGAGAAGTCATGTATTTTTTGATTTCAGAGACAGGTATTATATTTTCTCTTTACGCATTTGTGCATGTTTTTATGAAATATTAAGGGGGAGCTTACAAATTATTATAGACTATATTTTCAAGGAGAGTTTATTTTAAATTTGATTATGTACGCCATGTATTAAGGGAGAGCATATATGTCAAAATACATAAGATGTTTGTCATCATAAAAAAGGAAGAGATTGTTAACCTAAAAGACTATGAATATTATAATTTTGATGATAACAAATATATGCATTAAAGTGTTTTATTTTATATTTCACAAGTTCACTAGTTTTGAAGGATAATAAATCAAGTGAAATCAAGCTGAACACTCTCAACGGACAACGGCGAAATCAAGAATAGAATTTCGAGCTCAACGGATAATTTATTGTGATAATTTCTTGTAAAGTTGGTATGATTTAATTTATACTTGGATTAGCATTTGTGAAGCTCAATTTTATGTTAATAAAATAATTATTTTTAAACTAAATTAATTTTATGTTTATGAGATAAAATATTTTGTAGATTTGAGTAATTTGGGTTAAAATGAAAAAGTTTTAAATTTCAGAGTTGGACTTATTTGCTAAAAAGATTGGGGGTCTAAGTGAAAGGTTTGGAAAACTTTAAAGATTATGGTGATTTAGTTAAAACTCAAAAAGTACTTACTTGAAAAGATTTTCTTTAATCTGGGTCATACTGTAATTTTAAAAAGTTTTAGGAATTAAATAATATTTAAAAATTTTTTAAAGTGGATCTTTTTGAAAAGTTTTATGACATCTTAGGCATAATATAATTTGAGAAAATTTTAAGGTAAAATTATAATTTTGTAAACATTATTACTGTAGCAAAATTTAAATTTAACTGTAACTTCACTATTACGAGCGGTGAGCCTGTTAAATTAAGCGGCTAGTCGCTTGAGTACTGGAATTTGTCAATAACGGCTAGTTTTCGAGCTTTAACTATAAAAATTCAATTCCAACTTCATTTTAAACTTTCTAGCAAGAAAAAACAAGTTAATAAAACTTATATTGAGCTTCCATATTGCAAATCTTCATAGATTAAATCATTTTTGTGCCATTATTTGTGAATCCACTTTTATAGAGAGTTTTTTGTTGCAATTTTCATTTCATGTCATATTGAGAGTGTTCAAGTGAAGGAAACACTTGGAGTAAAGGGATTAAAGTGATAATCTCTTAATTGTAAAGGTTCATTAACACCTTGAAAGTCAATTGTAAACAATTGAAGCCTTGGGAGGCTTGGATAGTGAAATTCTCAAGCTCGGTTGGTTTGGAGGCGTAGACGTAGGCAGGGATTGTCGAACCACGTAAAAAATCACTGTGTTTGCATTCTCTTCCCTTACTCATTTATTTTGCAAGTATTGTCTAATTTATTATATTTGATTTAATTGTTGTAAGACTTATTATTTTTGTTTGCATTAAGACGTTAGATTGAACCGTTTAAAATGTTATTTAGAATAATTTTTAAAAACCCAATTCACTCCCCCTCTTGGGTTACACATTTGCATTTCAGATAATATATAAACAAATGAATAACATAAAAAAATTAAATAAGAATTTCACAAACAAAAAATAAAATGAAAATTAAACAAGATAAATGTACAAGAAGAAAAAATATATAGAATAAATAAACTTCAATTTAACTAATGAAAATTAAAATAACTAAAAAAAATAAACTAAACATATAAACAAAGTAAATGCAAAATAATAATAATAATAAATACAAAAATTAAATTACATAAGTAAAAAAATAATAATTATCTCACAAAAGTAATATTTAAACAAATAAGTGACAAAAGACTTAAATAAAAATTGCACAAAATAAAAAAATTAAATAGGTAAATAATATAAATGTACAAATTAAAATTAAAATTAAATAACAAATTTGGTGGTTGAACCCACCATATTAACCAAATAAAATAAAGCAAAAAAATGCAAAAAGATAAATAACTAAAATAAAAAAATTGAAAGTTAGTAATTAGTTAGATAAGGGTTAGTAGGTAGTTAGTTCAATAAAATAACTAAAAATTAAATAACTTAAAAAATTAAGAGTTAGTAATTAGTTAGTTGGAGTTAACAGTTAAGTTAGGTCTAAATAAGTTCAAATTGAGTTCAAATAAGTTAAAGTAGGTCCAAGATGTAAGTCCCAGTTTGATTATTATGGGAAATTTCTTCTAGGGGCTTTTTTGTATGGTTTTAATAAGTTTTTAGCTATATTATAATTTTTAAAAGTTTAGAATTAAGCCATGTGGGATGAAAGTGAAGATTATGAAAGATTTCATAGAGACACCAGAATTTAGGAAGAGGAAAAGGGGAGTAACGAAATTTTATGCAAAAGATAAAAAAATGAAAAATTAAAACTAAATAAAAACTTTTCCCCTAGCGTCAAAAATTTGACACACCTTAAAAATAAATTCTAATTTTCAAATATGAGAGTATCTTGTTATATTATAACTCAGTGAGTCCAAGGTTGATCCACAGAAAAAAATTTTAATTATTTATTTTATATTATCTAAAAATCAAAATAAAACTTAAATATATGAAACTTAATTTAAGTGAAACTATGAAATTAGATTAGTTAAAATTATGGATCCACTCTTAGTAGTAAATTAAATTTAATAAATTCTATCCGTCATTTTTATTTAAATTTACTACTCAAAAGATTAATTATAAAAATCATCATTATTTTTCTATTAATTTTATTATGAATTAAGTATTTATAGTGCCAAAAAATAATTTGTCTACAACAAACTAAAACATCATTTTGTCATACCTTATATTATGATAGTAAGAATTTATTGTACAAAACTCCTTTATTTGTGTACAATAAATCAAAATTTCAAAATATAAAATATGTATAAAATTAAATAGAAAATAATTTAATTTATATGATTAAAAAATAAATTTGATTAAATCATATTTATTTCTTAAGAGATTCATCTTCCCTAACTATTATTATTTAGTTAAGCGTAATTAAAATAAAAATAATTATTAAAGTTGAATTACTCAAGATTAAAAGAAATAAAAAACAACTAAAATTCAAAATAAAACTAAATTTATTTATAAAATAATTATACAAAATATTAAAACACACTAGGAAAATAGTATTACAAAGGGGTTGAGAGAATTTGAGAAGAAAAAAAGTGTAAAAAAATATAAAAATAAAGCTCTATTTATAAAAAAAATAAATTTATAATCTAGTGTTGTGCAATCCATCATAAGCTCTATGCATGCATCCTTCACAACCATTAGATCAAGATCCAAATTGTGAAAATCCAATTTGGTGAAAGAATTGTCGAGATTTGGTGGATTGATAGATGGATCGAGTCAACTTAAATACCAGGATTCGGATCCTATAACTTGCTTCACCAACCATTGCTATGTGGCTCCATCCTAGCCATTGAATTATAAATGGTTGAGATTTAGTTAAAGTTGACAACTGATATTTAGTTAAAGTTGACAACTAATCCAATGCACTCATAGTTATTGTAAGCTCATTTTCATCTAACCAGTGTTTAGTCAACAAACAAAGTAATTTTTTTTTTATGTAAGCCCAATAAACCCGATCTTAAGTCATCTTAAAGTTTCCGAACCTTCGAAATCTAAATTTGATGTCCGTTTATCTATTTGGAGTCTCGAACTATATGAAATTAATATTTTACCTAATAAACACAAAAAAATACACAAAATTAAATATAATTAAAACATAATTAATAATTCCTAATATATTGCATAAATATAAATATAAATTACAATAAAAGCACAAAATAATGCTTATATCACTTGATAATTAAATAATTTTTAACAATAATCATAAATTTTGAATCCAATCTAATTTACGAATTGATAAAACTTAATCCAAATTCAATCCATACATCTGTGGATTAGATGTAGATTTAACCCAATTTATAACCGATTCACAATTTTGCGGATTATAAATTTTCAATCTAATCTAATACACAGATTAATGAATTTTAAAAAGATGACATATTTTTTAAAAATACTCAAAACGGTGACAAATATTAATTTTTTCTTTAACTTTAATGTGAACAGTAAATTTATTATAAAATAATATTTTCCTTTAAAATTAATTATAAATAATATTTTTTAACCCCACAATATCTACAAAATGACATTTCTATTCCTATAATTAATTACAAAATATGTTTTTGTCCCTACTCAATTATTATTTATTTTTAAGTAAAAATTATAAAAAAATTTCATTTAAGTGTAATTAACAAACTTTCTTTATTAGTTAAATCAAATAAATCTTTTTAAAAGATCTTTTTGTTGAATCAAACTTTGCTATTAAGTTGAATAAGAAAATTTTGTTTGATTCAACAATTTTTTTAATAAAGTTGTATGATTTAACCCAAAAGATCATTAATTACATTTAGATGTATTTTTTATAATTTTTCTATTTAAAAATAAAAAATAATTGTGTAGGATAAAAATATATTTTACAACTAATTTTGGAGTAGAACTGTTATTTTATCACTATTATCGAGATAACAATGTCATTTTATAATTGATTCTAGAGGTAAAGATGTCATTTTATAATTAATTTACTATTCACTTTGAAGTTAACAGTTTATCAGGATTTTGAGTATTTTTAAAAAATGTGTCATCTTTTTAAAATTTATCAAAACATATATCACTCAAGGGTAATTAACTTAAAATTAAGTAAGATTTAAGTAAAATATTTGTTAAAATAAAGTAAGAAAATACATTTAAAGTTTCAAAATATAACAAACTAATAAAAAATCTGACTTATTTAGATCAGCAAATGAAAATTAATTGTTTAATAAGCTATATTTGTTTATTTAATTATTTTTTATATTATATTATTATTAAATAATATATTACACAGTGTTAATATAATTATATTTTAAATCATTTATTTATTAGTAAGTAATAATATCATATTTATGAGTTTAATTTTTTAATTAAATAAATATTTTTATTTTTTGTGGATTCACAGATTTTTACGAATTTAGAAAAGTAAATTCATATCCAATCCATCAACTATGAATTTTCAAATTTGCAATCTAATTCAATCCACCAATCCATGGATTAAATTTCCACGGATCAAACAGAGTGAGTGAATTAGATTAAATTCTGAACACACGTTGATTAAGTTAAGTATCTTGCGTCCCAAAAATAAATTCATTGTTTAAGTTAGGTTTTTCCCCTTTCTCTTACACCCAAATCTAACTAAAACAATTAGCAACATATGGGTGGCAAGCATACAAAAAGCCTCCAAAGCAATTGCTAAACTAATCATTACATGTGTTCACAAACATGGCACCTGACATACTGTTTGATGCTATATGATAGATCTTGGGAGAATAAGAGATGACAATAATGATGAGGTTAGTGATCTAGCAAGAAGAGCAACTCAAACCAAAAAGGGCAAGTTCATCAAACTAACTGGTGTTTGCCTAGATATGAAGTCCATTTCCCGACAACACTTTATAGAGCTTGCCCATGATATTCTTTAGGTTATAGGCTTTTAAATACCTAAACTAGTAGTTCTTATCATGGCTCAAGATGCTCTGCCAATAAGAGTTGAGTATCAAATCATCCCGTATTTTGAGATACCTGAATGTAGCAAACCAAGGCATAAGACTTTGGGTAGATCTAAGCTCCAACCCGCACCACTGGAGGATGAACTTTACATGGCCTTTAAGTACTTGCGTAGTAGTTAGGGTACTAAATGTAACAAACGAACACATAGGGATCTTTGACACAAGTTGTATGCTAAATAAGCTTCTCAGATGGGAGTGGCATCTTTAAGTGCACTTGCGGTACCTATGAGTTCTTTAAAAAATAGAGCACCTAGAAGGTCAAGTAAAGCTACTCTTTCAAAAGTAAAACATCTCCAGTACTATAGAGATTTGAACATTAGTTCTCTTAAACATTTCTGCCATGCCTTACAAGCAATTTAGAGATAGCTAAACATCTTTTTATAAAAGGATTGAAGGGATAGGCAGAATCTCAAATCAAAAAAGTCAATATGAAAGGTTATCTCACCTGTCTTGGAGCACTGTGGGGTTTCTTTCTTGTAGGATATCTAGAGGTCAACAAAAGAAAGAATGTAATGCTTAACATAATCTTCATTAGTTCTTGTAAAATAGCGCTCCAACTACCTAGATACAAAAAGTGAAGGAGTAGTTTCTAAAAAGCAGGGACAGCTGACAGCTGCTCGTCACATTTGCTAAAACCAAAAAATAGTGGTTCTTATTTGCTACACCAAAAACTACCAAAACAACATTTGCAAAGGTGTCCTTAACCACTTTGTAGAGTGTACCTTGTTGTGTAAATTTTTTTGAACTCGCAAGCACACGAATCTATTGTAGAATAGATTAATGGTGACGAGTGTCGATCCCACGAGGAGGTTGATTTTAACTATGTGCAGAATTAATTTTCTTTTAATAGGAACAATTAAATTATGGTAACTTTATCCTAAATTGTGAATTAAAATGGCGGAAATAATTAAGAATGAAACTGTTATAATAAAGCACTTGGGTATCCGGATCTGCATCAACATGCTCCATGGGCTAAATATTCCATATTAATGCTAATTAAATCATAAGGAGGGATTCCACACCTTATGAACCACACTCAAATAAATATGGTGCCAAGGGCTTATCATGCCAAATAATAATAACCTTGTACTAGGGTGCCGGTTTAACTAGGGCGGTATCTAGACAAGACTATTATTATTTGTCAACGAAAAGTCAAAATAACCACAAATATTAAAGGGAAAGAGAAAGTAAATTTACCAAATTAAGCCCATGGAATATGTTGAGACTTTACCTTCAACTCAAGTTTAAAAGAAAATTAGCCACTCATATTTTAACTAAGGATAAAAAGGAAAATTTTATTAAAATACAAAGAAACTACAAGAAGGAAAAGTAATTTAAGAAATCTAAGCTTAAAAATGAATTCAGGGGTGTCAAATTAGAGGGGGAGAGCCCCCTTTTTATAGATACATTGAGTGAATCGTGACCATCGGATTAAAAATAGTTCGGACACTCAAGATTGTACCACATCATCAGTCAACAGTTAATAGTCAATAGTCAATATTTGCACAGTAACGCCGTCTGAATAGTAAATAATCCCATGCGCATATATTGTATACACAATTTTTACTCCACTGAGATACTGCCACGTCATCGATCTACAGTACATAAGAAATTTAGCCCAATAAGATCGTGACACATCATCGGTCGATGCCACATCATCGGTCAACGCCACATAAGCAGTCAAAACTACATAATTCGTCCAATCAGATACTGCCACGTCATAGGTAGTTGCCACATCATCGGTCCGTATATATGAAAAGTGTCATGAACAGTATTGTGAACAGTACCGTACGTATGAACAGTGCCGTATATATGAATAATGACTTTTTCCTTTAATGCTCCTCTTAAGGTTTTCGACCGTCTTGAATCCAAATATGACGTCCGTTTTGCTGTCTGATCACTCGTTCATTGTGAAACGATCGTAATGCCCCTAAAATACATAAAATACATAATTATAATAAAACACATATAATTAAATAATAAAAGTAGCAATGTTAGTGAGACTTAAAGTGTAAAATGATGATTTTCTCCTTTATAAATATGCACTTTCTAACACTTAACATACCTCGTGTACAAGAAAGTAAACCACACCAAATAACACTCTTCTTATTCACCAAACATACTCCTAGCGGCCTAAAAATCATGATAAGGTAAAAGGACAAAAGAAATCTTGGACAAGACAGTAAAATTATCATTAGCAACACACCAGGTGGTAAGGCAGCCAGGATACTCCATATAAAAAAACAATAAAGTTCAACCTTTCTTATAGACAAAAATAAAAAAGACATACTCCACTAAAGCTAAGGCCTTCAGCAGCCTCCAATCTCATTACCACAATAGCTTATAAGCTCTTGATACCATAAATAATTCAAGAAGTTGACTTGAGTGTTAGAGTGTGGTCGTAGGTGTTGTGTAAATTTTAATAAACTTACAAGTGCACTAATTTATTGTAAAATAGATTAATGGTGACGAGTGTTGATCCCATGAGGAGGTAGATTTTAATTATGTGTTCAATTAAATTTCTAAATGGGTGGTTGAATTGTGGTGAAATTAATTTAATCTATCTTAAAATTAAAGTTAAAATGACATAAATAAATTAAAGTAACAACTATTATAATTAAGCACTTGGGTATCTAAATCTACATCAACATGCACTAGGGCTCAATATTCCTTATTAGTACCAATTAAATTATGAGGGGAAAATCCACTCCTTATGAACCATACTCTAATTAATATGGTGCTAAGGGTTTAACGTGCCAAACAGTAATAATTGTATTATTACTATCTGTCGACGAAAAGTCAAAACATCCACAGAAATTAGAAGGCAAGAGAAAATAAATTTATCAATTAAGCCCATGGAACATGTTGAGACTTTACCTTCAACCTAAGCTTGAAAGAAAATTAGCTACTAAAATACATAGAAAATACAAGATGAAGAAGGAATTAGAGATAATGGAGTTAAAAAATGAATTCAGGGATATCAAATTAGGAGGGATTCCTTTCTTTATAGATACAATGAGTAAATCATAGCCATCGAATTCACAGGATTGCACCACGTGACAAGTTCTGATTGGTTTGAATATATCATCAGAGTTATTATCCCATGTATATACATGTATCGTATGTACGTTTTTCTAATCTACTAACATATTGCCACATTATTGGTTAACAGTGCATAAACATTTTAATCCAATAAGATTGTGACAACTCATCAGTCGAGCCACGTCATCAGTCAATGCCACATCATTTTTTTAATCGAATGTTGCCACATCATTGGTTAGTGCCATATCATCAGTTAGTGCCACCTCATCGGTCAATGCAACGTCATTGTATAGTATATATAAATAGTACCATTACTAGTACGATGAACACGACTGTACATGTGAAGAGTGTTGTATATGTGAACAATGACATTTATACTTTTATATTCTTCCTAAGGTTTTCAATCGTTTTGAATTTAGATTTACCATCCGGTTTGTCATCCGATGTTTCGTTTATTGTGAAATGACTATGATGCCCCTAAAATATATAAAATACTTAATTATAATAAAACACACATAATTAAAATCATAAGAGACTTAAATATATAAAAGTAAGGAAGTTAATGAAACTTAAAGTACAAAATAACTATTTTTTCCTTTATAAATATACATTTTCTAATACTTGACACACCCGCTAACCAGTTTATTGCTAATCCCTAGCAAATTAAGCAAAAACAAATCCAAATTCAAAACTTTTTTTTTAACTATCATGTTTATTTAATTAAACTTATGATATCAATCAAATAAATGTATAAGCATTATCTCTAGTCTTTAAGAAATATTACTCCTAAATCAACCGTCCACATGAATCAATCCAGTAGATTTTGTCATAGCTATTATAATCAAACCGCTTTCAAGAATGACATGTTAATACCTTAAAATCTCACTAATAATGACACTCTTACAAAGAAATTAAACTTAATAACAATAGTCACTCCCATGAATGGTAAATTAATGGTAATAATATTTCAGATTGGAGTTGGGTCGAGATGATAAGTTAATAAAGAAAAGGATAATAATTTTTTTTAAAGGCTCAAAAGGGTTAACTAAGGATATTTCACAAAAAGGATGGCTAAAAAGGCTCAAACGAGTCAAAGATGACTTTTCTGTCGTCATTTAGGACTATAAATAATCTTTAATATCTACCAGTTAGATAAACTTTCAGATGTAGCAACACACAAATTTTTTTCTCTCTTTTTTTTTAAGGTTGACTCAAAAGAAATTTATAAATTGTGTATCAAATAATAAGCTGCTAAGCTGTATAAAGCATGGGCAAAACTAGTTACACTCTAAGAAAAATAACAAGTTCAAGAACTCATTTGAAATTTATTATGCCATGTATATTCCTTCAAGCAACTCATATTTTTGTCTCCGACATCAACATGTAGAGTAGCAAACATGGTGTTACAAAACTGAAGACCAAGGCTAATACAAATGCTAAAATTTAAAAGTCATCATATAAAAAAAATCGTAAAAGTATTTTTAAATTTTTTTAAAAAAGCTAAGAAAATACATTTCTAGAATCACGATATTCCATATTCAGCCATCTTTAACTCAAAATTTTGAAACTGAATATTTATAAAGGAGAAATTAGAAAGAGAAAGTTAGAAAAGTCACACTTAAAATGAAGCTTAAAAAATGACTTAATTTTTTTAAATTTCAAACTAAAAAATTACATTTCTAGAGTCACTACACTTTATATTCAGTCATCTTTGACATAAAAAGTTAACCACAGTTGGTTTTTAAAATAAAAATTAGTAAAACATTCACTAAGATTAAGACATTCCACAATTATCAACTATTCCCTCCCCCCAACCAGAACTAAATATTGTCCTCAATGTTTTAAAGGAAAGAAGAAAAGATTAGAAGATATCACTTAGGTGCTACAACACAGAAGAGAATATTTACAAGCAAAAAGTTAAATCTAATTTGTACTTCTTATTGTGGCTACTATTACCATCATTAGTTGGCTACTCTAACACTAAAGTTTTGGGATGCGGCTCTGGTCTATAAGCTTGTAATAGATCAAGTAGCTCATTAGCAGTGTGAGCATAAATAAAGATTTTTTTCACTATGGAAGGAATGAGATAGTTTTTTTATTGCATTGTTAATAAATGCGAGCAAGCTATCATAAAAGTTATTGACATTCAACAAATTGATGGGTTTCTAATAAATATTCAGATGGGACCAAAATGTTGAAGTCATTAGTATCTTTAAAGTTGTAAAATCTCCTCGTAAGAAAATAAAGGCATCAGCATGATTTAGCAATTCAGTTATTCTTTTTTGCACACCTGAGATGACTAACCTTCTCCAGTTGGTGAGTTAAACAAATAGCCAAAAGGTTTCAGAATTATTGGGATGATGCCTAACACTTGACTCTTTCTAATATAAGCAGCTTTTGAAATCAGTTTGGATAACCCTTGGTCACCTCCTCCATAAACTAAGTGTAGTTTTCTAGCTGCTATGCTTCAACCAAGATCTATGTTGTGCAAATTTTATTGAACTCACAAGTGCATGAATCTATTGTAGAATAGATTAATGGTGACGAGTGTCGATCCCACAAGGAGGTGGATTTTAATTGTGTGTTGAATTAATTTTTTAAATAAGTAATTAAATTATGGTAAATTTTATCCTAAATTATGAATTAAAATAGTGGAATAATAAAAAATACAACTGTAATAATGAAGCACTTGGGTATCTGGATCTGCATCAACATTCTCCAGGGCTCAATATTCTTTTTTAATACCAATTAAATCATGAGGGGAAATCCACTCCTCATGAACCACGCTCTACTTAATATGGTACTAAGGGCTTATCGTACCAAACAGTAATAACTGTATTATTACTATCTGTCAACGAAAAGTCAAATCATCTACAGAAAATAAAGGAGAAAATAAAATAAATTTACCAATTAAGCCCATGGAATATGTTGAGATTTCACCTTCAACCGAAGCTTAAAAAGAAATTAATTACTCATATTTTAACTAAGGATAAAAAGAAAATTTTAATAAAATACAAAAAAATTATAAGATAGAGAAGGAATTTCAGAAAATAAAGCTAAAAAATGAACTCAGTGGTATCAAATAGGGGGGAGCCCTCCTTTTATAGATACAACGAGTAAATCATGGCTATTGGATTAAAACAATTTGGATGCACAGGATTGCGCCATGTGGCAAATTCTGATTGGTTTGAATACATCATTAGGGCTATTATCCCGTGTATATGCATGTACCGCTTGTACGTTTTTTCTAATCCACTAACATACTACCACGTCATTGGTCAACATGCATAAATATTTTTATCCAATAAGATTGTGACATGTCATCAGTCAAGCCACGTCATCCGTCAACGCCATATAATTAGTCAATTCCACATCATTCCTCCAATCAAATACTACCACATCATTGGTTGGTGCCACATCATCAGTCAACGCCACATCATTAGTCAATGGCATGTCATCGTACAGTACATATGAACAGTAATATGAACATTACCATACATGTGAACAGTAATATTTTTACTTTTATTCTCCTCCTAAGGTTTTTGACCGTTCTGAGTTCAAATTTACCGTTCGTTTTGTCATTTGATATCACTTTTATTATGAAATGACCATGATACCCGTAAAATACGTAAAATTCTTAATTATAATAAAATACACATAATTAAATTCACAAGAAACTTAAATACATAAAATTAAAGAAGTTAGTAAAACTTGAAATGAAAAATGACGATTTTTTCTGTTATAAATATACATTTTCTAGTACTCAACACACCCCTAACCAGCTTATTGCTAGTCTCTAACAAATTAAGCGAAATCAATTTCAAATCCAAAACTTTTTTTTTGAACTATCATGTTTATTTAATTAAACTTTATGATGTAAATAAAAAAAAAGTATAAGCATTATCTCCAGTCTTTAAAAAATATTATTTCTAAATCAACCATCTACATGAATCAATTTAGTAGACTTTGTCACAGCTATTGTAACCAAGCTGCTTTTAAAAATGACATGTTAATACTCCAAAATCTCACTAGCAGTGATACTCTCACAAAGAAATTAAACTTAATAATAATAGTCACTCCCATGAATGTTAAATTAAGAGAAAATATTAAAATAATATTACACACTTTCACCAAGATGAAATAAATGTGCCCACAGCTTAGAAATAATACAATCTCAAGTAAAAATGTGAGTTTGATTAATATATTTATTTATATTTTTTTCTTTTATTATTTTTATTTATTTATTTTTTATACATTACTACATCTTTATACCTCATGTAACTAGTTTCTACTTCAGACTATAGTTCCCTAAAATCAAGAAGGACTTTTATTAATACGTAACGTAGGCTAGGGATATGGTGAATAAAGACAGAAAAATAGGGAAAGAAAAACAAAATACATGTTTGAGGGAAAAAAAAAGGAAGTTTTTTTTTAAAAAAAATTACAGAGTACATTTCTTTTTTTTAAACTAATATATAAATTTTGAATTTTTTTCTTTTTTTCTTTTTTCTTTTTTTCTCATTTTTTTACACTAAGGCACAATTTTATTGAATAAACTAATTATTTACATTTTTCGCAAACATGAATGGGTGATGGAATTTGTATGATATTGAGTAATATTTTAGATTGGAGTTGGGTCGGATGATAAGTTAACAAAGAAAAAGATAATAACTTTTTTTTTAAAAGCTCAAAATGGTTAACTAAGGATATTTCACAAAAAGGATGGCTAGAAAGGCTCCAACAAGTCAAATATGGCCTTTCTATCATCTTTTAGGGCACTAACTAATATTCCATATCTACTAGTTAGATAAACTTTTATATGTAGCAACACACAAAATTTCTTTATCTCTTTTTTTTTAGAATGTTGACTAAAAAAAATTTATAAATCGTGTATCAACTAATAAACTATTAAGCTGTATAAATAATGGACAAAAAGGGTTACTTTCCAAGAAAAATGATAGGTTTAAGAACTCACTTGGAATTTATTATGACATGTATATTCCTTCAAGCAACTCATATTTTTGTCTCAGACATCAACATGTAAAGTAACAAACATGGTGCAACAAAACTCAAGACCAAAGATAATACAAATACTAAAAATTGAAAGTCATCATGTCAAAAAAAATACAAAATATATGTATTCTTAAAAAAATTTTTAAGAAAAAAATAAAAAGATGCGTTTATAGAATTATGACATTCCATATTCAGACATCTCTAACTCAAAATTTTAAAAGTATATATTTATAAAGGAGATATTAAAAAGAGGAAGTTAGAAAAATCACACTTAAAATGAAAAAAAATGATTCAAAAGTAAATTTTTTTTAAAAAAAATTTCAAAATAAGAAGATGTGTTTCTAGAGTCACTATACTTCATATTCAATCATCTTCGATGTAAAAAGTTAACCACAGTTAGTTCCTACAATAAAAATTAGTAAAAACTTAACAAAGATTAAGACATTCTATAATTATCAACTATTCTCTCCCCCTAACCAGAACAAAACATTGTCCTCGATATTTTAAAGAAAAGAAGTAGAGATCAGAAGATATCACCTGGGTGCTGCAACATAGAAGAAAATATTTACCAACGAAGAGTTAAATCTAATTTACACTTCTTATTGTGTCTACTGCTACCATCATTAGTGAGCCACCCTAAAATTAAGGTCTCAGGATGTGGCTCTGATCTATAAGCTTGTAACAGATCAAGTAACTCATTAGTAGTGTGAGCAGAAATAAAGATTTGTTTCACTGTGGAAGGAATGAAATAATTTTTTATTGCATGGTTAAGAAATGTGAGAAAGAAATTATAAAAGTTATTGATATTTAACAAACCAATGAGTTTCTGATGAATGTTCAGATAGGACCAAGATGCTACTGTCATTAGTGCCTCTAGAGTTGTAAGATTCTGGTAAAAAAATAAAAGCATCAGCATGATTCAGTATTTCAGTTATTCTCTCTTACATACCTAAAACGACTAACTTTTCTTCAATTGGTGAGTCAGACAAACAACTAAAAGGTTTCAGGATTGTTGGGATGATGCCTAACATTTAGCTCCCTTTGGTGTAAGCAGCTTCTAAAACTAGTTTTAATAACCCTCGATCACATCCTCCATAACCAAGTGTAGTTTCCTAGCTGCTATGCTTCGATCAAGATCTACGACTGCCTCAATAAATTCTTTATGTTTGCCATAGTTAAATTCAGAGAGTACATAAATATTCTTGATTTGGTTGTTGGGAGTAGCTGCCATTGGATACTTCTCAAAAATAATTTGTGAGTGTAAGTAGTTGCGACTGTGGCTCACATTTTACTCTGGTTTTACGTCCAAAAATGATTTGAACGCCCTCTATGGGTCGAGGATAGGCTTTCCATCCAGTTTTCTTACAAACTGGCAAACAAGGTCTTTTATAGTCAAATTCCCAAGATTATAGTTTACACATTCTTTCTGGATAATGGCCATAACTAGAGTATTGCATTTTAGACGTATCCACTGAGATGCGTTTTAAGAGACAAAAGGATATCATCCAATGACTCTTTATTCAAGCCATCCCTAATGAATTAAATCTTATCTTTCTTGTTATCATATAGCACTCCTAAATAACACGCTTTTTATCGTATCTCATTTTGGTACACTTATGACAAACATTAGAGAGTTTTTGAGCTCTCTATTTTCTTGAATAATTTCCTTTATCACAACCAGGCATATATGCAATAAATTTGGGAGATAACTCACCTACCAACCGTACTTTAACTTTGATTATCCATCGAATGTTAGCAAGGATATCATTTTTCATAAGTAATCGCATGCGTTCGGATCGAGCTTTATAAATAGTGAGGAGAGTATTCTGAGGAAGTAAAAGAAATCGCTTGTGAAGTTTTGCTAAGATCTCGTCTTTATCCATGCCTTCAACTCAGAATATTAGTTATTATGGAAAACTAATGTAACCGACGTTGATTGTCACAGAGTACCGTTATCCGCCACTTAACCGAGGTAAAAATGATAACACACCAAAGAAATAAAAAAAACTAGCAAAAACACAACACACGTAAAAGAAAATAAAAAAAATAAGACAAAAAAATATTAACTTACCATCATCCTCGTATTGAATTTACCTCAAACTCTAATTGGATGCTATAGATAACTTTCTCAATTTCTTTAAAATCTCCTTCTAAATCCTTAACACGGGCTACTAACTCTGGTGGTTGTAGCTGCTAGATATGATGTATTTACAAAATTGTATCTGACCTCTGAGATGCGATTGTATATGTTGAAACTGTCTAAGAATGTTGAAGAGATGCTTTTTAGTTGACATATTCATGAGGAAAACTAATAAAAAAATTAATAGTTAAACAAACAAACTTACACAAACATAATTAAAAGCAAAAAAGAAAACTTTAAATCACTGAAAGGAAACAGAAAGAAAATAAATGTTAGGTCACTTAAATATTTTGCGCTGTTTTCTCCTCATGATTGGTATTCGTGATATGATTTTATTTTTTTGACTATTAACTTTAAAAATTACAACATTCCTTGGATTCTTAAATTTAATGACTCCATGTGAAAAAACAGTATGATTAGTAGATGGACCAGACCATTGAGAGTGTAACTTACTTGGAGAAACGTGCCATTGAGAATTGAACAAAAATACTTTCTGACTTGGTGTGAAAGATTTTTTAATGCTTCGCTTGTCACGGAAGATTTTCATTCATTTTCTATAGTGCTTAGCATTTTTGTCATTACGAATCTCTTCTGGTTTTACCAGTTGAATCCTCTTTTTTGAACCAAAAATGGGATTAATGATATCTGTATTATTTTATTTGTCATCAAGAGAGGATAAGATGATTTATGACAATGTTCTTTCTTTTCCTAAGAATGTAGAATTCAGAGGGTCAAGTGAAGGTTTGAGCTTAGTCTTTGGTGATGATTCTGATGATATGATGAGATTTTCTTTTAACGGTGCCAATTGCTCTATCTTTGTCTTCTATTTATCAATGCCCATGCATGGCGGTGAATTTAATAAGGTATTAAACTCATCAATCGATCTGTCAATATTAAAATCTAAACCAAAGTGAGTTAAACATGTTAGTAAAGGGTCACCACTAAGGTTTAAAGGAAATGCATGATCAACTAATTCATCAATTAAATTCACATCTACAATTTCATCATCTGTATTGTGAGGTTGTTTGGAAATGTTGAAAATATTTAGTTCCATGGCCATATTACCAAATGACAACTGTATATTTCCAGTCCTGCATTGAATGTGAGCATCGGCAGTTTCCAAAATAGACAGCCTAAGATAATAGAGATGTGCTTCCTTGAATTCTGCGCTGGTTGAGTGTCAATTACAATGAAATTAATAGGAAAATAAAACTTATCTACCTGGATAAGCACATCCTCTACAATACCACGACGTATTTTCGTGGATCGATCTGCAAGCTATAACAACACTAAAGTTGGGTGTAATTTTCTCAGTCCATTAGCACCTAAGTCCAATAAAGCATTCTCAATTGTGTAGTTCCCTATACTACATGAAATAGTGGGAGAGCCTGGGTCTTTGCATTTTAAAGAAATTTTGTGTTGGAGTATAGAACTAACATTTTCTATTAAAAAAGCCTTTTTTTAAACATAAATATTTCTCTTTTTAGTACAAAGGTATCTAAGAAACTTAGCATAAGATGGCACTTGTATTATAGCATCAAGTAAAGGGATGTTGACAATTACATATTTAAAGATTTCAAAAATCTCACCTGTGGATTTTTCCTTCTTTGCTTTGACTAACCTTTGGGGAAATGGAGCTTTAGGAATATACTCTCGTGGGTTGGTTTATTCTTTCTCCTATGATGATGAGTCTTCAGTATTTACAAGTATAATTTGAGTTGTTTTGGTTACCGGTAGCTCTATTTTGTTGTCGACTTCCTTTCCTTTTCGCAAGGTCATGATGGCTTTAACCTCTCCATGTTGCTGAGGTGAACTGGTACTTGCTTCATGCACTCCTTTAGGATTTGACACTGGTTAACTTGGGAATTTGCCTTTCTCAACAGTCATTACTAGGGTTTAAACTGAAGAGGCAAGTTGACCTACCATTTTCTCGAGGTTATAAATTGATTGGGCTTGTGAGTTGAAGCCTGCTCTCATCTCATTTTATAATCCATCAATAGTGCGGTTTTGTTGATCGATTGTAGAGTGGATAGAATTCTTAAAATTCTAGAATGCGTCCTTCTATGGTCTGGGTTGAGAATAAGTTGAGTTTTGGTTATAAGGTTTGAATGGTAGCTGAGAGGCTTGTGGAACTTAAGGAATTGGTTGCATTGGTGGAGCTAGAGTTGTTGGTCCATTCTGTTAGAATCCTTGAGACCATGAAAAATTAGGGCGGTCTCTTCATCCAGGGTTATATGTGTTGGAGTAAGGATTGTAGTTTGATGGCTTCCTCATTACACCTATGGCATTGGCTTGATCTAGGTATGAGTCATAGTCATGTGGCTCTGTTGATTTAACAGCTGTTAACGATGAAATTTATTAGGTAAGTCCTTCAACCATTTCTTTGACTTCTTTGATTTCCAAGCTTGATTCACCAATTTGGACTTCATTTACTCCTTTAATTCTTTTATTGTTTCTGAATGATCAACTCTATTGTTGGAAATTATCCGCTTGTCACTGGAAGAAATTCCAAATTTCTGATGCACTTTTAGACATTAGCTCTCCTCCACTTGTTACCATTAGCCATTCTTGCACATTTGGCAATAATCCCTCCAAAAAGTATTGGCATTGGTGTCATTTTTCATATCCATGATGTGGACATTTCAAGAGTAACCCTTTAAATCGCTCCCATGTTTTAAAAAACTACTCATCTTCTCTCTGAATAAACTCTGAAATTTTCTTGCGAATAGAATTAGTTTTATAAACTGAGAAGTATATATTTAAAACTTTTGTGACCATTTATTCCATGATGTAATGCTATTAGCAGGCAATGTGTTAAACCATGAACAAGCTCTATCTTTTAAAGAAAATGGGAATAGTCTGAGTTTAATATCATCATCTGAAAAATTCTCATATCTAAAAGTTTGAAAAATAGCATGAAAATCATTTAAATGATTATATTGGTCCTCATTTTTTAGGCCATAAAATGTTGGGAGATAATTTAGCACATTAGGTTTTAATTCAAAACTCCTAACAACTACATTTAAATATCGTATACTTGATGTGCTTAAGTTAGCTAAGGGATTGAAATAATCCTTAAATGACCTCTCCTGTGGTGGTTCTTGTTGTTGCAAATCCATTTCAATTTTATTTTTAAATACAATGTGTTTGTGTCTGCAGAGTATTTTTTTCAATTCTAAGTCTATAGGCTCAAGATTAGATAATTGCGACCTTCGACCATACATAAAAAAAATACTGAAAAATGCAACAAAAAAGAGAACAAATTTAAAAAAAAAAAGAGCAAGGAGAAATTACGATACTAACCTTATCACGTTGTTACAACCTTACTATGAACATACACTCAAGTGCTAAAAAGAAAATACAAGAAATAGATTAACTAGAAATAAAATAATAAGATAAATTACAACGAAGAATGAAAAATTAAATTACAGAAATATAAAGAAGAGAAAAAAAATTAAATTACAGAAAAATTTAAAAGAAAACAACAAAAAAATTAATTACTAAAAAATTAATTCTATGAATTAATAAATTAACAAAATAAACAAAAATTACAAAGAAAAATAACTTAAAAATTAAATTAATAAAATTTAAAGAAATTTAAATTACCAAAATTAAATTACAGATTCACTTTTTCTTTAATTTTTTTAATTTTTTTTAATTTTTTTTAATTTTTTTTAATTTTTTTAATTTTAAAAGAAAGCAACAAAAAATTACTTAAAAAATTAATTTTATGAATTAATTAAAATACATTAACAAGATAAACGAGAAAAAATTACCAAGGAAATACACTCAAGCACTAAAAAGAAAATAAAAGGAATAGATTAACTAAAATTAAAATAAATTACAAGATAAACAAAAAAAATTACAAAGAAAAGTAAAGTAAAAATTAAATTACAGAAATTTAAATTATAAAAATTAAATTATAGAATTATTTTTTTATAAGGAACAGAAAAAAATACAAGAAAACAAAAAAAAACTAATTCAACAAATTAAAATAACTTACCTCCTCGGCAACGGTGCCAAAAACTTGTTGTGCAAATTTTATTGAACTTGCAAGTGTATGAATCTATTATAGAATAGATTAATGGTGACGAGTGTCGATCCCACGAGGAAGTGAATTTTAATTGTGTATTGAATTAATTTTCTAAACGGGTAATTAAATTATGGTAGATTTATCTTAAATTTTAAATTAAAATAGCGAGAATAATTAAAAATGCAACTGTTATAATAAAGCACTTGGATATCTGGATCTGTATCAACATACTCCAGGGCTCAATATTCCTTTTAATACCAATTAAATCAATGAAAAGAAAATCCACTTCTCATGAACCACGCTCTAATTAATATGGTGCTAAGGATTTATCGTGCCAAACAGTAATAACTGTGTTATTACTATCTGTCAATAAAAAGTCAAAATATCCACAGAAAATAGAGGGAAAAATAAAATAAATTTATCAATTAAGCACATAGAACATGTTGAGACTTCACCTTTAACCCAAGCTTCAAAGAAAATTAGCTATTCATATTTTAACTAAAGATAAAAAGGAAATTTTATTAAAATACAAAGAAAATACAAGATAGAGAAGGAATTTTAGAAAATGGAGCTAAAAAATAAACTCAGGGGTGTCAAATTAGGGAGGGAGCCCTCCTTTTATAGATACAATGAGTAAATCATAGTCATCGGATTAAAACAATTTGGATGCACAGGATCCGCCACGTAGTAAATTCTGATTAGTTTGAACACATCATCAAGGCTATTATCCCGTATATATGTATGTACCGTACGCACGTTTTTTCTGATCCACTAACATACTGCCACGTCATCAGTCAACAGTGCATAAACAATTTTGTGCAATAAGATTGTGACACCTCATCAGTCAAGCCACGTCATCAGTCAACGCCACATAATCAATCAATGTCACATTATTCCTCCAATCAAATACTGCCACGTCATTGATCGGTGCCACATCATCTGTCAATGCCACGTCATGGTACAGTACATATGAACAGTGTCATGAATAGTACTATATATGTGAACAGTGACATTTTTACTTTTATACTCCTCCTAAGATTTTTTACTGTTTTGAGTTTAAATTTACCCTCCATTTTGTCATCCGATATCTCGTTTATTGTGAAATGACTATGATGTCCCTAAAATACGTAAAATACTTAATTATAATAAAACACACATAATTAAATTCACAAGAAACTTAAATATATAAAAGTAAAGAAGTTAATAGAACTTGAAATGAAAAATGATAATTTTTTTCTTTATAAATATACATTTTCTAGTACTCAACATTAAGCTCATGGAACATGTTGAGACTTCACCTTCGACCCAAGCTTGAAAGAAAATCAGCTACTCATATTTGAATTAAGGATAAAATGAAAATTAGTTACTCATATACATTTTTTAGCACTCAACATTAACCTCTTTTGTTCTTTTACAAATCTAAGGCATCCTTTCAAATTCTCTCACTTTAGAATTGAATCTCTCACCATAATCATCACTTTTCTTCTCTTTATCATCTCTATAAAAGCTAAAACAACTTATACACTTTAATTAAGTGAATTACCTTATATCCTAAAAATAAATTTATTTTTTTGTTAGCTTTTGCCTCTTTGTCTTGCACTTAAAATCTACCTAAAATATTTATTATTTTTAAATATAGGGAATAAACTAGTATTTCTCGTTTAAAAAAAATTAGAGGCGTGTTTGGTATTGAAGTGTTGTTAGATAATATTAAATTTAGTGTTTAAAAAAATCTTAGGCTAGCATTCAAAACCTAGTCGATCCATTTGCCAAATTAATTCTATAAGGGAAGAAAACCCTTTAATCCCTAAAATTTGATATAATAGCCGATTTCACCTTTGTTTTCTAAATAATAAACTATTTCATTCATACTTTTCAAAAAATGGCTTAAAATATCATTTCGTAAATTCATAGTTAATTTAGTATATAATTTGTTGAGGAGAAAATAGAAATTTTTTAATTAAATAAATACAAACATTTTAAAATAATGATATCGAGAACAATCAAATAACATCTGACTTTCTACATAAATTTAAAATTTAAGGATAACTTAATGAAATGAATTTACTCTCTCTCTCTCTCTCTCTCTCTCTATATATATATATATATTCATTGAATTTTTTTAAAGAAGTCAGCTAAATTTTTGTGGCAATAATAAGTTTCAATAAAAAATCATTGTCTAAATTAACGTCAGGGATAAATTAGAAGATAAAAAATCACACATTATAATGCATTGTATTTTATTATGTAGAATTTTATGTCTATATTTTCATGTCTTTAGTATTTTTTTAATTCTAAATGAGGAAGTCTGTGTTTACTCTTGGTAAAGTTTATTTTGACTATATTAAAGTCAATAATAAGCTAAAGAACAAAATAAAAAGTCTCTATAGTGCAAGTAAAATCTATTTTTTTTATTTTTTCCTAAATATATTATTTACATATTATTTAATATTATTATTATTTATTCATTAAGTTCTTAAATTTTGAATTTATCTAGGATGTCAAATGTTATTTAATTATCTTTGATGGTTTTATTCTAAAATAATTAGTATATCTCAATTGAAAATCTTAGTTTGCATTCAATGAATTAATTTGCAAACTAATTGTAAATTATTGGAAGAGTGTTTTGGGTTATTTTTTAAAAAGTAGGTATGAAATGAATTATTATTTGAATAAGGATAAAATGGGTTATTGGGTCAAACCATTATGCCTTTTATTATATTAAAATAAGTGATAAACTAAAAGATGAAAAATACACACTTATTATGGTACCAATGGTTTTTATATTATGAAATTATTGTGTATAACCATTAGAATATAAATATTGTGTCTCATTTATTATAACTTTCCATGATGATCCATATCTTATGATTTAATAATTAGATAATAAACTATATATATACTTAAAGGGCGTTTTTGGCGTACCTCATTAGATAGTGTTAGAGTCGTGCATTGTATTGAAGTAATATAACCCTCGTCTAGTTTCTCTTTAACTCTTTTTAGAGCCCCTTTGTGAATGAAAAAAGAGTATTATAATCCCATATTTGGCTGTACTACCGTATTGCATAAACTAAAATTTTAATTCGAAAAATTTCTGCATTAACAAAACTAATGGGTCCGATTTACGTGTGTTTGCATTACATCTCCAAAAAAAAAAAAAATCTCTCGTGTTTTCAAAACACACTCTCAAGCAAATTTGTTTGCTCTTCTCTCTTTTCCACCATCAAGCAATTTTCGTTCTCTCTTCTCTTGCACCAACGCACCGTCTTCTCTCTTCCCCACTACCGCACCACCTTGCTTTGCTACGCAGCCCCATAGCTCCACCACGTTCCGTCGGGCCATACTACCGCTCGACCACCACCTCGCCGTTCAACACCACAGCTCCACCACTACCGCGCCTGTCCTTCACCACTCGAATCATTTAAGTTGTAAATTTGACTTTTAAATTTAGATTTGATTTTTGAATTATGATTTGTTTTTGGATGTTATTGATTGTTGAATTGCTATAGAATTAGTGTTCGAAATGAATGAATTGGTTACTGGATGAGATTTTTAATCATGGAATTTTTGTCGAATTAGTGTTAGATTTGCACCAAATTAATTATCGAACTATATCTCTGCAATTTTGAACTTTTTTTTGTTTTATTTCTTTCGATTATACGTGATCAAAATTGTTATAAACTTTCTACACAACAGAGATAAAATAACATATTTAACAAAATTTAAAAACAACGGAAGATTATAGTTGAAGAACTTGATTATAGTACTAATAGCTTATTTCGGTGGTTTGAGAAATGTTGAAACAATAGAATTTATTAGTTTTATAATTAATAGGAGATGGTAATATTTTAAATTTATAACACTTCTCAAAAAAAAATATGATTTTAAATTAATAATAAAAAAATAACAAAAATTAAATATAACACTACGTATTATTAAACATTATACAATATTAATATAATATAATATTAATACAATCCCTCCTAATAAAATACTGTAGGCCAAAAGCATCCAAAATGTATTTACTAACATCACTGGAAAGTCAAAAGAAATATTCTTTTTAAGACTTTATTATTTCTATAATTAAAACATTTCTGTGTGGTCCATTTCGCAAATTGTTTTTTAATAAATAAGATGTCATCATTATTGTTTGCGGTGGCAATTTTATCAGGCCACGTGTCACAAAATAGACTTTTTTCCAATTGAAACAACATAGGGCTTGATTGAAAATTCGGGCTTAGTAGTATCGGATCCACCTATTTTTCTTATAGGGTTAAAAAGGTCCGAAAACATATACAGGTAATGATAATTTATTATCAATAAATAATAAAGAACTATTTAACTTCATGTTAATGTTTTAGGATTGCTATAGCATAGAAAAGTAATTAGGGAATATATGAGAAAATAAAATACTTTGGAAAATGAATACGGAAATGTGTTTGAAAATTGATTCAAAAAAAATATTCCTTGAAATAAATTTGGATTTTTTTTTCAAGAACTCCAAGAACTTTTTCTTGAAAAGTTTTTTTGACAGAATCCTAAAACTATTTTCTCAAAGATTATTTTTGAAAAATTGCTGAAAAAATTTTTCTAAGAATTTCCTTTGGAAAACATTTTCGAACTGAATCTAAAAATTGATTTTTTTAAAAAGAAATTGATTTTGAAAATACTCCTAACTTACTTTTAATTGTCTCTTGAATTTCTTAACTGAAAAATATAGATCCCTAAATGAATTGTGAAGCTTCCTACTTGTAGGCTTCATTTCTTCTTGTGCATTTATTCGTATGCATGCTTGCATTTAAATTTCGTGCATCCTTAGCCATTTTTGTTGTCAATTTCATAAGCATTCTATTAATTGATAACCATATCTATTGACTTTCACTTGTGCATTGATTTGCATCCATATTTACATTAAATTTCTAACATACATAGTCATTTCTATGAATAATCTTTTAAGTATTGTATTGATTGTTAGTACATGTCTATTGACTTTCAAAAAGATTTATTATTTTTTAAGAAAGAATTACTACTTTATTGCTAAGTCTATTTTCTCTTTTTCAAAAAAAAAATAATTTTTCACTAATTTGTTTCACAAAATTAGGTTAAGTTCTTCCATATGGACCTAGCCAAGGATCCAATACAAATTGAACTCACTTTAGTGTGTTCACATATTCTAAACTATGTTTTATATAATTATTCTATGTAGTGACTTGGATCCACCGTAAAATACGTAACTTATAAATTAGATTAGATTTTTCGAATTAGCATCAATTTTTAGGTAATAACAATTACATATAGCCAAATGCAACCATCAACCTATATATAAAATGCAAAACTTAAAAAATTGACCTCTGATATATATATATAGAGAGAGACACACACACACACACACACAAAAGCAAGACACATGACGTGCCAGTGCAGTGCTTCTAGTTGATCTATTAAAGCACAGCAATGAGATGATGAGAAAATAAGTGGAAAGAAATACATCTATATACATAATTAATATCTTTATTTGATGATCAATGTAGGCTATGTATTGTTGAAAGGCAACAGCATGGTAAATTTTGATTTGAGTTACATCAGAATATGAAATAACTTCAATAATCTTTGCTCTTGTGGTCTAGGAGCAGACATGCTGCACAAATTCTTTTCCAACAGCGGATCATTATTAAAGCTGGAAATAGAAGCCAAGTGCCACCTTGTGCCATGAAGTATGAATAATAAAAATATCTAGTGGATGCAAACTTGTTGCCGTCCAAGAAAGCTGTTATGAAATAGAGGGAAGACCCATAGAACTGCACAAGAGAAAGTGCAAACTGAAGAATGTAGATGTATGACTTTCCCTTAGCTACAGCATATCTGCCAACAAAGACCAAGCCAGGAGAATTGAGTCATATATAGGGGACACTATAATTAATTAATAATGAAACCAACAAAAAAAAAAAGGTCATCTTAGTTGATGTCATTGAAGGTAAAAAATAAAAATCTGGAGTTAATTATGTAAAATCACTATAAGAGTTTCATTTTAGTTTGTGTATTTTAGGGAGAAAAGGAATTTATGGGGGCAATTTTATTAGCCTGATAATGTGGTGGTCATCATAGGCACGAGGAGAAGAAAAAGTTCTAAATAGATACCATTTCAGAATTCAGACTTAAAACAGTACTTACACTGCAAGAAGACTAGCAGGGCCAACAAAAATCACGGCAATTCCTTCAATACCAAGAACTGCCACATGTCTTGATGCATATCTTGAATCTCCTTTGCTATATTCTTTCCCTGCAGTAGTGTGAGCTTTCGTTTATGAGACTAAACACCTTACCTACAATTAATTAATTTCAATGTAATTATTCTCATTGAAGATAACTTACAAACTTCAGCAAAATAATTTCCAGACTTGTCCTTATAAAATTCTGGAGAGAAAACCCAGTAACCCTCGTGAATGATGTGAATAAGGCCACTAACAGCCCACCAGATCATAAGCCATCTGTCTGTTTTAGATAATTTGCGTGATGATCTTCCTGCAGTGAACACAAATTTATTAGAAAAGAAGATTTAACATTGGGATTTGACTACAGCCTAAGTACCGTTTAGATTATTAGATTTTATTGACTTTAACTGCTATATCTATAGTTGACATTGCTCAAATTGAAAGGGTATGATATTGATGTTATATTGCAGCAAGCAAAAGATTTTAACCGGAGATAAGCCAGATGATAAACATGACCAAAAAGGTAGCGATTCCATTCCAAGCATGCACTTCAGATGTAGATCGTAAATTTGTGGTAAAATCCGGTAGAATCAGATCACTCGGCGAATATGGATGACTCATTTTGATTTTTTATCTTCTTCTTCTTCACTTGGAATTGGAGCTATCGCCTTCAATTTGCTGCCTCGTCGAACTCCATGACCTAACGTGTAGATATATGTGTGTGTGTGTATACAGAACCGCGTGCAAGAAGCATGCCACACACTAGAACCTCAGTTTCTTCTTACGCAGAAATTCTACAGTATATTCCTCATATTCTACACATATCATAAATTATTGTACTTTATAATTTCTCTTTCGCTTGTCCAAGTCAAACAAAGACACTAATTGAAAAATAAACTTTATTCTGCTGCATAAATGATACAACACTCATAATAATTCAATAATAATACTTATGGTTACTATCTACTCTTAGACAATTTTTTTTTTTTTTTATGTTGTTGGTTTTAATCTAGTCAAAATGCAATAATATATCATGTGGTGCTATAGTGTAGAGTCACGGATTATCTTTGCTATTTTTGTTTGTAGTAAGCTTATTCCTTTAAAGCTTAATATTAGTCAATAAAGGATGCCTGGTATATTGTTCCACATTTTTAGTTATATTGAAACAAATATATCTTTTGGAAGTTTGGATTCCTCAGAAACAAAATGTCTAGTGTCTATGTATGCTATTTTCTTTATATTTTGTTTGTTTCTAACAAACATTACTTGTTCAATTTATAGCAATAGATGATTTACCCCCACATTACAAGTTACAACAACAACAGAAAAAGCTTTTGTGATACGTAACAATACTTTACCACAAAAAGTTTAATTAATTAGGACCCGTAACAAAATACAGTTGTGATAGCTGTAACATATGATAGGTATAAAATGGTGCTTTCTCCCATGGTATGAAACTAACACAGGCACTAAAACATCTCATCTAGAAAACTTAGAACTATTTATTAAATTTGCCGCTTCATTTTCTTTAAGCGTCAAGTTAAATTTGTGGATTAGGAATGACTATCACTTCTGATAGTATACAGGGGGCCAACATTAAAACTCAACACTTATTTTCTTCGTTGGATGCATTGGTTGGTTGCTAATAAATTAATTTTTTTATTAAATAATAATTTTTTCTATTCTCAACTTAAGGTTAACGTAAAACATAACAGTTCCATAAATTTATAAGAGAATAAAGTCTTAAAAAATTCAAAAAAATAATTAATAGGACCAACTTACTATAAAATAAATAATTACATAATATGAAATTGAATACATATATATAATATGACTATGTGATTTTTGTAGAAAGTGCTCTCAATTTGTTTCTACTTGAAATCAATTTTGACTTGGATCTCATCTCTAATTATTTGTAATGTGAAATTCTAGATAATATTGTCATTTTGTAACAATAAATTATTCAATATCAATATTGTTGTTTTAGGTAGATTTTGGGTGGAAAGAAAAAAGGGGAAAACCAAACTAAAAAAATAAATTTATTTTTTGGCAAACCATGGTACCTCTCTTGATTGTTGTGTGCGGTATTTTAAGATTTAAAAGAGAGGAAGGAGAGTGGGAGGATGGCAGTGATAGAGTGTAGGTCATACTAGGAGTGTGAGAGCTTGAAAGAATGCCTTTAAATCTGTAAAATAACAAAAAGAGATTAGTGGTGGATCTTGAATGGGCCGACGACCACACTTTGATACTCAAGTCAACTATTTGAAATTTTTATGGTGGTGAGAGTTTGCAAGTTCTCTAAAAATGGTGGCTTGAGGTTGAAGAAGACCTCAGCCTTTTTTAGAAGTGTGTGTTTGGTCAAGAATGATGAAAATAAAACCTAAATATCTTTGTATATGAAGCACTTCAATTACCATATGACACATTTCTAATGGTTATTGGCTGTCTTTTTTTCCGTTAAGATCATGATTGGGGAGTAAGAAGGGCATTTGTGGTGTAATTTATCCTTTTAAACACGTAGTGCATGTTTGGTCAAGTTAACTTTGTTGGATTTTTTAATCTAATAATATTAGATCCTTAATCTAATGTTGAGCTTATATGAGAATAATTATGTATTGCAGATTATCATATAAGGTTAAGTCCAATTAAAATGATCAATTAAGATTTCGGTATTATAGGCTTTAATTTATCTAATAGGGTGTAAGCCTTTAATGTGTAAAAACCTAATAGTATTATAATTTTATGATGGACAGAATTAGGAATACCTAGTGACAATAAGAAAAGATTGTCTATATAAGTAGTTATGGTTCCTAAATCACACGTATTATTCTTTCCACTTTTCTAATATTCCATCATTAGAGAGAAGGTGCAGAGAGAATTACAGGACTCTTTAAGAGAACATGTAGATTTGGAAGGCCAACTACACAATTCTAGAGATTAATTCAGTATTATGGATTTAGGTACGCTTCAAATTTATTATTGATTCTTGATGATATAGCATGATATTTCTAAATTATAAGTGATAGTATTTCACCAAAATTTTTATCCTAACAGATGGCGTCAGAGCCAATTCATGTTAAATCCTTGAGAATCAAATTTATTTTGATTAAATATTAAATATTTTAATGTTCTTAAATCTAGTATCCTTAAATTTGAGAATAATTTATTGTTTTGCTGAATTAAATTTGGAATTTCAAGAATTTTTTTTTAGAAATTTTTTTTTTATTTTTTTATAAAGAATAAAATAAAGAAGGTGGACAGATTCCAGCCATTTGGCCAGCCTACTGCCGTGCCGTTGCCACTAGGCCACGGCACAAAGCTTAGAAGCGGCAACCATAACTACTGCATAAAGAAAACCTACCGGAGGAAAGGAGAAAACGAACAAAGAAAGAAAAGTGTTAGTATTTTGTTGGCAAATATCATAAAACTCCCTAAATGTTTGTAAATGTTTTTTAAGTAAATAGTTATAATATATTGCATTTAAATCCTAAATTTGCCTGGGCGTAATAAAATTAAGTCTTGGGCCTAAATTTGGGTTTATGGTAAAGAAATTAAGGGGTTAATTTAACAATTATAATAGCTTATTAATTTAAATGCTAAATTAAGCCCATTGAAAAAAATTTTGGTTTGTTTGACCGGTTCGGTCTGAGCCAAACCAGTCTGTTCTAGAACTGATCAACGGTTCAGATCGATCAATAGTTGATCGTTGACTTATCAAAGTTTGACTTTGACCTAAAAATGTTTATTTTGTTTTTATTTTATTTTTGGATAATTTTTGGTACAATTTTAAATTCAAACTTTTATTTTGTTTAAATTCAAATATTGGTTGGTTTATATATATTTTAAAATGAATTAGTTAAAGTAACATGTCACCAAAGTGACCTCTCTTGTAAAAATTAATTTATTTTAGAATATAAATGATTTTTTGTATGTGTAATTTCTGTGAATATCAATCGACCCAAAGGAAGGTCCATATTTAATAAAATTACATGTGCATTTGTGGTAATAAACACGTGATAATTATTTGGTTTTATATGTGAGCAATAAATCGGCCCAAAGAAAGATTAATTGTTTGATATGTTCTTATTATTAGTGTTTGATTAACTACACTAGGATATCACTTACAGGTTAATGTTTTATCCAAAGATGAAATATTAATAGAGTATCTAGTATCTTGAGATGGGATTTACCTTTATTTGAATTTATTTTTGTTTAAAGGCTAATATGAACTTATTTTGTTTGTTTGTTGTTCTCTATTTAGTTATGTCTGCTACTAATATTACTACCAACATTAATTCAATTCCTATGCTAAATGGCTTTAACTTCAAATCATGACTTAAAAATCTTTCAATAGTTCTCGCAGTCATAGATCTTGATCTTGTGTTAAGGGTTAATTCTCCCCCACCTCTTATAGATGAAAGTACCCTTGATGATAAAAAAAAATGAAAAAGTGGAGAGATCAAATAGCATGTGTATCATGATCATGAAAAAGGCCATTCTAGAAGCATTTAGTGGTTTAATTACTAAAAAAGCAACCATGGGTAAGAAGTTTCTTACACAAATTGAACAAAGTATTGTCAAGAACGAAAAGTTTGAAATTGGTAAACTCTTGACAAGCCTAATTTCAATAAGGCATAAAGGCAAAAAAAGGAATAAGGATAAAAAAGCTGCAAATACATTACATCAAAAGAAACAACAAAAGAAATTAGATGATCTAAAAATCACTTGTTTATTTAGAGGAGCTAAAAGGCATGGCTTAATTTGTTCTGAGGTTAATTTAATTATGGTATCTAGACACATGTGATGGATAGATTTTGGCACAATAGCTCACATCAGTGTGTCTATGAGGATTGTTTGAATTGCCAAAAGCCCAATGATAATGAAAGATACATCTATGTAGGTGACGGCAAAAGGGTTGAAGTTGAAGCAATTGGAAAACTTATATTATTATTAAAGATCGATTTTTATTTGATCTTGATGAAACATTTATTGTTCCATTTTTTAGACGAAACTTGATTTCTGTTTCCACTTTAGACAAATATGATTATTCTTCTTCATTTAGAAATAGAAAATTTAGTTTGTTTCATGATTCAAAATTAATAGGCTCCGGATCTTTATCAAGTGATGATAATATTTATTTAATGGATTCAATTGCTTCATTTAATGAATCCATGCAATTAAGTACATGAGGTTTAAAGAGAAAATTAATTAATGAGAATTCGGCTACGTGATGGCATAGGAGATTAGATCATATCTCTAAACGGAGGATAGAGAGACTTGTGTCAGATGAAATTCTTGACCCTTTAGATTTCACAGATTTCGATATCTATGTTAACTATATCAAAGGAAAACAAACTAATAAAAGGAGATTTGAAACCAATAGGACTTCGAATGTCATAGAACTCACACATACAGATATTTGTGGGTCATTTGCTAAATCTGCTTAGAATGGTCAACAATATTTTATGACATTCATAGACGATTTTTCTAGATATGACTACTTATATCTCCTCCATGAAAAGGTACAATCTCTTAACATGTTTAAAAATTTTAAGGCTAAAGTTGTGAATCAACTTGACAAAAGAATTACAAGCATCAGACTTAACCGTGGTGGTGAATACTATAGTAAACATGATGGTTCAGGTGAACAGTGTTAAGGGCCTTTTGTTAAATTCCTAGAGGAATGCGGTATCATCCCATAGTGCACTATGTCGGGTTCGCCCACTATGAATGATGTTGCTGAAAGATGAAATGGGACTCTTAAGGACATAATGAGGAGTATGATTTTTCATTTTACCTTACCACAATCACTCTAAGGAGAAACACTAAAGACTGCAGTGCACATCCTTAATAGGGTTCCAACTAAAGCAATTATAAAAACCTCTTATGAGCTTTGGATAAGATAAAAGTATAATTTCAAGTACTTATATGTTTGGGGATGTCTAGGTGAGGCAAGACCATATAAGCCTAATGAGAAGAAACTGGACTCAAGGATAGTAAGTTGTTATTTTTTTGGATATTCAGAACGATCAAGGAGGTATAAGTTTTATGATCCCATGACTAAAGTCAAGAAATGCTCGGTTCTTTGAGGATATTGAGTTTGCGAGGGGAGATATGGTTAGAGACTTTGTTCTTGAAGAGGAATATGTTGATATTCTTATAGGTGTTATTAGCATTGATCGAGATCTCATTTCTAACTTTGTACAAGACACAATAAATTAAGACAATGTTGGAGAACCCCTTATATAAGAAGTTGTTCCAAAAGAACAAACTTTAACACCTTAAAAACTTGTGCCATTAAGGAGATCCACTATAGAAAGAAGAAGTGCATTGCCAAATGATTATATTATATTTCTTTAAGAATATGAGACAGACATTAGAATGATGAAAAATGATCCAATTAATTTCCATCAAGCCATGGAAAGTTCTAATTCTCAAAAGTAGATTGATGCCATAAATGAGAAGATGAAGTCCAAGAAAGACAATCGCGTATGGGATCTTGTTACGTTATCAAAAAGTGCAAAACCTATTGGTTGCAAATGGATATTTAAGACTAAAAGGGATTCAAAAGTAATATGGAAAGGTACAAGGCACGTCTTGTTGCAAAATGCTTTACACAGAAAGAAGACATCAACTATAAAGAGACTTTCTCTCTAATTTCTTTAAAAAAACTCTTTCAGAATTATAATGGCATTAGTAGCGCTTTTTTATCTTGATTTACATTAGATGGATGTGAAGACAGTGTTCTTCAATAGTGATATTAATGAGACAATATATGATGTAACCAGAAAACTTTGTGTTTAAAGACCCAAATAATATGGTTTGCAAACTTAAGTAATCCACCTATGGGCTCAAGCAAACATCTCGACAATAGTGTTTCAATTTTCATCAAGTGATCATCTTATTCGGTTTTGAGATGAATTTAGTTGATAATTGTATATACCATAAGTTCTGTGGGAGTAAATATATTTTTTTAGTTTTATATGTCGATGACATTTTGCTTGCCAGTAGCGATATAGGCTTATTGCACGAAACTAAGAGATTTCTAGTTAAGAACTTTGAGATAAAAGATCTTAGTGATGCCTTTTTTGTATTAGGCATATAGATACACTGGGATCACTCTTAAGGTAGTCTGAGATTATCACAAAAGAGTTATATCGAAATAATTCTCAAGAAATATGACATGCAAGATTGTAAATTAGGTGATACCCTTGTGTTTAAGAGAGACAAGTTTAGTCTCAATCAGTGCCATAAAAATATTTTGAGGAAAAAGAAATACAAAAGATTCCTTATGCGTCAGCAGTAGAAAGTCTCATGTATGCTCAAATTTGTACATGATCAGATATTGTATACATTATTGAGATGTTGGATAGATACTTAAGTAATTCAGGATTAGAGCATTGGAAGCAGCCAAATGAGTTTTGCGGTATTTACAGGGAACAAAAGACTACATACTCATATTTCGAAGGTCAGATAAACTTGAGATCATTGAGTATACTAACTTTGATTTTACTGGATGGCAAGATAGTATGAAATCCACTTGGAGTTAGATCTATCTACTAGCTGAGGGTGCTGTCTCTTGGAAGAGTGCTAAACAATCTCTTATAACCTCTTCTACGATGGCAGTAGAATTTATAGCATATTATAAGGCATCCAATCATGGAATATGACTACGAAATTTTGTCATGGGGCTACGCATAATAGATGGTGTTGACAAACCACTAAAGTTATTTTATAACAATAAGTCAGCAGTGCTATATTCCAATAATAATAGGAGTTCGACGAAGTCGAAGTATATAGATATCAGTTCTTAATTGTTAAAGAAAAATTCAGAGTCGACAATTGTCTATTAAGCACATTGGCACAAACTTTACGATTGCGGATATGCTTACTAAGGGATTACCACCCAAGATATTTCATAAACACATTGTTCGTATGGGTGTCATGTCATTTAAGGATATTCAGTTTTAGTTGGAATTTGTGATTTATTAAATGCTCTTATGATATAGATATTTTTAGTTATTTCAGTTTCTGGATATTTCAAATTATTTTCTGCAGAAATAAAGTTTTGGTTTATTCACACTCTGATCTTCTGGTATAGTTTGATCTCACTAAGATTTAAGGTGGACCAATTAGAAATAGGTATGTTAAGATCACATTACATGAAATTTCCGTACTATATATCAACATCATGATCCATGTCATTCATTTGTATTGAAATAGTGACCATTGATAGGTTGAGTTATGATAAATGTAACAAAGGCCGCTTCGATCCTATGTTGATACATTTTGGTAATGATAGTAAAAATTGAGCTCATACGGTTATTTTTTACGAAACATAATTATAAGTTTACACGCATAGTCTAAGTGGGTGATTGTTGGATTTTTTAATCTAATAATGTTGGATTCTTAATCCAATGTTGAGCTTATATGTGAATAATTATGTGTTACAAACTCTCATATAAGGTTAAGTCAAATTAAAGTAATCAATTAAGGTTTTTGGTATTATGAGTTTTAATGTATCTAATAGGATGTGGGCCTTTAATATGTAGAAATCTAATAGTATTCTAATTATATAATGGGTAGAATTAAGAATACCTAGTGAAAACAAAAAAAAGTCATCTATATAATTGGTTATGATCCCCAGGTTACACGTATTATTCTTTCTACTCTTTTGATATCCCATCATCAGAGAGAGAGAGCGCAGAGAGAATTAAAGGACTATTTAGGAGAACATGTAGATATGAAAGGTTAACCACACAATTCTAGAAATTAATTTAGCATTATAGATTCAGGTACACTTTCGCATAATTTGTTATTGATTCTTGGTGATATAATATGATATTCCTACATTATAAGTGATAGTATTTCACCATAGGTTTTATCCCAACAACCTCAATAGAGGTTTTTTGGTAAGGTTGCAGCAGATCACTGTCCTTCACTTTTTAACAGAGGTAACAATTGACTTTCCCTACTTTTTCAATAAGATATTATAATATTTGATTCTGAATATTCGAATAATATTATCTTTTAAATGATTGAGATATTTCTTATGTCAGAGTTTTTAAAGGTTTTTCTTTGACCATTTTGCATCTGACTTATAGTACCTCTTATACCCTCTTAATTAGCAGGTGTACCTGATGTTTGCCACATGTTTCAAGTACTCAGTTTATGGTATAGGTAAGATATTTCAAGTACTGACTTTATGGTGCTCATTGGGTATCTTATTGGTATATAATGATCATTTGAAGACACGGTACCTTTCATCGACACATGGCCGCTTCATTTCCAATATTTCATTTATTCCCCAAACAATTGCTGTGAGTGTTACGTCATCTTCAATGTCGAAAAATAAAAAATCTATATCTACAATTATCTTATGTCTACAAATGTAAGCTAATTAACTATTATTCAAAGAAAACATAATTAATAAAAAATAAGGAAAATCAACAAAACATGGTTATATTCTCTAAATTAAGAAATATCTTCATAACTTAATAATTTATAAAATTACCAATTAATTAATATTTGCTAAATTAATATATTTTCTATAGTTCTAAAGCATTGATTATCAACGTTTGACTCACACACACATTATCCAGTTATCTATTATTTTTATTTGAAAATTTTTCAAAAAAATTATTTTTTATTATTTCGTTGATTATATAAATAAATAAATAAATATTAAAAAAATAAAATTAAAGAAGTCCTTTGAAGTTTATCTAAGCTAGGGATGTCAGAAAAGCCTGTCCGGCCAGGACCCGATCAATCCGGTCCGAGTTTTAACCCAGACCGGATAAAGAAAAAATCAGATCCAGGATTAAAAAATTTAAACCCAGACATTTTCGATCTCGGATCCGAACACAATATAAAAACCTGGATTTCAAGCCCGGACCCAGGTTATAATTAGAAAAAATTAAAATAAAATAAAACTGTAACAAAACAAAACATTCAAAGTCAAACACTCAAACTACCCTTACAAACAAAATCAAACCCTAATTGTGTCTACTCTTACTCGGCTGCAGCGCTTCCTCCCTCATTCGTCCACTCGGCTGCCGCATATCCAAACACAGCCAGAGATCTACTGATCTCGGTTACTACATCTCGATCAGTCGGTCTCAGCCACTCCATCTCCACTTCTCTAGCGATCTTTGATTTGTCTCCGTGTCTGCTTGGTTGCTCGATCGACTGCTATCAACTCATCTCCGTTTCTGCTCGGTTATTATCACTTCGCCACCGTGTCTACAGATCGACAGCCCCACTCCATCACTCTGTCTCAGTGTCTTCATGTCTGCTCTGCTGCTCGGCTGCTTGCTCAGTTGCTCGGTACTCGGCTGTCTTCACCTGATTCTGCGTCTCTGTAGTCTGCCCTCAGCCACGCCAACAGTCACGTCTTTGCAGTTTGCTTTTGTGTTGGAAGTGAGTTGATCAATTTTGTTTCTTTCTAGATTATATTGCTTTGTTGATCAGTTTTGTTGCTCAGCTGCTTGGTGCTCGGTTGTTTTTTCCTTTTACTTTATTTTTCGATTTATAGATATTGTGCATTTGCAATGGGTAATTCGGATTTGTAATTCAATTTAATAGTAAGGTGTGTATGTTGCATCAAAAGTTATAAAATACTATTGGTCTCGTTATTTTGAACATTTTCTACCATAAAATCTATAATTGTAATTTTGTTATTTAATTAATTATGTGTACTAAAGAGAATATCTATATGATTATTTTTTAACATCTCTATTATTATTATTATTATTATTTTGTGGTGTTTTTATTGTTGTTGTTGTTGTTATTATTATTATTATTATTATTTGGTGTTATACTTTTTTTATTTATATTTACTTTGTTCTTTTTTTTGGGATGATATGTTATTAAGTTAATTTTTGATAATAATAAAATCTTGTAATACAATAATAAATAGACTGATAGAGCTGATTTCTTATAATAAATTATGGGAGTTGATTTTTTAATATCAAATATGGAATTTGTTTGCACAAGTTTTTGGCGCAAAATTTTTGACAAACTCTTTATTTTCTTTGGTATTGTAATAGTTGAGCTACTTGAGCAGTGTAATGTCAGACAACGTAGAAATTAATTCATCGAGTGCTCCAATTTTATCTTGTAATGTCGAAGATAAAATTGATAATGAGGATGAGGTTGAGGAAATTTCAGTGTCAACAGTGAATGATAAGATGAGAAAGCAAGAAATCGAAAAAAAGAAAAAAACTTCTGATGCTTAGGAGCACTTTACAAAAATAATGGTTAATGGAGAACAAAAGGCAAAGTGCATGCATTGTAGTGCAATTTTAAAAGCAAAATACCAATTGGGGACTACAACTTTGAATAGGCACGTGGCATCTTGTTTTAAAAAACATCAACCAAATATAGATGAAGCACTTCAAAGAAGTCTCAAGGTGATTAAAAGAGAGGATAGAACTTGTGGCATTAGTTATGGTAGTTTTGATCAAAATATTTTACGGAGCTTGATAGCAAGAATGGTTATAATGCATGAGCTTCCACTTAGATTTGTGGAATATATAGGCTTTCAAGAAATGATGTCACATGCTAATTCGGTGATTAAGCCTATGAGCAGAAATACTTTAAAAAGCGAGGTGTTGAAGTTATATCAAATCGAGAAGGTTAAGACTTTACATTTATTGGAGAAAAATCATGGTAGAGTGGCCATTACTACGGATTTATGGACAGCTAGAAATCAGAAAAAGGGAGATATGGTTGTGATAGCTCATTTCATTAATAACTCTTGGAAATTGCATAGTCGAATTTTAAGGTAATTTGTCTATAATTTTTTAGTGGCTTAATTTCACTTTTAAGATTTGTATTACTTATATTATTTTAAGTTTATGTATTTAATACTAACATTTAAATATTTTTTAAGTTTATCTATGTTCCAAGCCCCCATACTGCTGATGCCCTTGCAAATGAGTTAGTACAATGTCTATTAGATTGGAACGTGGACAGAAAGTTATCCTCAATAACATTGGATAATTGCAACACTAATGATGCGATGGTGGAGAAATTGCTGTTAAGGTTTGATACCGATACTTTATTTCTAGCGGTAAATTTTTTCATATGAGGTGTACTGCTTATATCTTGAACTTGGTTGTACGGGATGGGTTGAGAGTTATAGAAAATAGGGTTGGAAATATTAGAGATAGTGTGAGTTATTGGACACAAACACCAAAAAGACATGAAACTTTTGAGCTAACTACTAGACAATTACAAATTAATTGTAAAAAAGTTTGAAATTGGATTGTCCTACTCGTTGGAATTCTATTTATGCCATGCTTGAAGTAGCATTGATGTATAGAAGTGTCTTTTCTCAATTGCAACAACGTGAGCCTCAGTATAAGAGCTTGCCAAGTGAGGAGGAGTAGGATTTGTCAATTATGATGATTGAGCATTTGAAATCATTTTACATGTTAACAAAGATGTTTTCGGGTACAAACCCGACTGCTAATTTAGTCTTTCCATTGATATGTAAAATGAAATTGTCAATTAATATGTGACACTTAGCTGATAACCCTGCTATTAGGATTATGGCTCATAAAATGATTGAAAATTTGATAAATATTAGAATGATATTCATCCGCTGTTAGTTGTGGCTGTTGTACTGGATCTAAGATATAAGATGATGTTAATTGATTTTTATTTTCCAAAGATATATGGTGCTACAGCAAATGAGAATATTGAGCGTGCACATATTCTTTGTCATGATTTAGTGAAAGAATATGAATCGAAGGCAGTGGTTGTGAGTGGTGGCCAAAATATTTGATCGGAAAGTTCTCATTTTGAATCTTATTCGAATTCAAATAAGTATTGGGATGTAGATGAGTTTGAAACATTTCGAAGTCAAAATAAGCGTGCTAAGATAACTAAGTCAGAGTTAGATAGTTATCTAGATGAGGAATTATTGGATGCCACTCCGAATTTTGATATTTTAACCTTTTGGAACATGCACACAGGCCAATATCCTATTTTAGCTGAGTTAGCTAAGGATATTTTAGCCATTCCAGTACCCACTGTTGCCTCTGAATCAGCTTTTAGTGCCGGGGGCAAGTTTTTAAGTCCGCATCGCAGTAAACTTCTTCCTGACACTTTGGAAGCATTAATGTGTGCTCAGAATTGGATTTGGGCTTCTATTTTTGGAGGTATAAAGTTATTTAAATTATATTTTAATAGTATTTATTTGCTTAAAATGCTTTGAATCTTATGATGTTAATTTTGTTGTTAGGTGAAATTCCAGAAGATGAGCTTTTTATTGTAGAGGAGGTAATTTATGACGATGATGATGATGATGATGATGATGATGATGGGCCACAAGCGTCGAGCAACATGATATGAACTTTTTTTATGAAGAGGTATTTTCACTTCATTGGATGATAAGTTTTTGGGTATATATTTCAATTTCTTGTCAAATATAGTTGCTTGGCTATCATCAACAATGCTTGGAGTTCCACTAAGAATATAGTTGTGGCTGTTGTACTGTTTAATGATTATATATGTGCTCCAAAATTGTAAATATGGTTGATATATCTTTTTCTTGGCTTAATTATTTCACCAGGTCTGACTTTTTTCTCTACTAATTATTGGCACAAGGTTGGAGAGGTATCACACAAAATTTCTGGCGGTCTTGGACACGTATCCAAAAAATTTATGCCAAAATGATGATGTGCTATGAGGCCATATAGCTACTGGTGGTGGTGGTTTTCAACATGACATAAACTTTTTTTTTATTAGATATGAATTTATTATTTATTTATCATGAGTATTTGAAAACTTTTGTTATGAATTAATTTTTGAGTTATTGAATATTTTAGAATTTTTATATGTTATATTAGTAATTGATAAACTTATAATATATTAGATGTTATTTAGATTTATTTATTGATTATTATGTTGTTGAATTTAAATTTTTTTGATATAAATAGAATGAATATAGGTTAAAAATTTTGTGTTTCTTAAAAAAATATATAAGTTAGAAATTATATGAGGAAAATAATAAATTAATAAATTTTATTTTTATTTCTTTAGAGATTTAGATATGTAAAAAATATTTAATATTTAATTTATATGTTTTAACAATAAATATTATGAATTAATAATTTTATTATATTAGTTATCAAAAAATTCATAAATATTAAGAATTAATATTTTTAAATTAACCTGATTTAAAAGTTCAAATTAAAAAATCTGAGTCCGGAGTGATACCGGACCTAATTCAAACCGCACTAAAAAATTTAAATTTAAATCTGTATTTAAATTTTATTCCTTCCTCATTCGAATCGGTGTCCCAGACAACACTAAATTCGATCCTAACCTGACTTTATAAAAAAAAAAAGAGTGATGGCGACATGCAGGAAACGTAACATCTGATACTCAATAAAAGTCAAACAAAGCCAGCTACTTGTTTACCATAGGTCCCCAGTGATAGCGGTTAATAGATATTCTGCTACCAACCCCATAAATTGCGACAAAACAGTGAAATAAAGCCAGTTATGCTATAGCCTATCAAAATAATAATAATATAATAATAATGATAATTATAGACCAATCAAAAATCAACCATGCCAGCTACTTTTAGATTCTTGTGCATTTGATATTATTTTATTTATATTTATTTATTTTTAATGTCTATAATACTAATTTTGAAAAGACAATAATAATTGAGGATTTTTTTAATTTGATTTGAAGTTTTCTTTTTAATTAACTACAAACTTACCATATTTATTTAGAATCTAACAAATATATTTGTATAACTCACATCACTATTGAAAGTCAATTTAAGACTACTGAAAATTAATTTAAAATTATAATGATTAATGAAATAAATTATTTTTTTTATACAAATAAATAAGTTGAGAAAATAATTATTAAAAAAATATATTCTTTTGCAATCATATTTTTTGTAATAACTTATTTTTTGTTGTTAGAGATTATTAGTGATCTCATCAGTAAATGTCATTTTATTTTTGGCCAAAATTAAATGCATCACAAAGGCTCACTTTTTGCGACCAAATACAACTTTTGTTACAAATGCATTTTCCAAATATATTTAATTTTTAACTTATTTGCTGCCAAATACAATTTTATCGCAAATTCTACACTTTCAATGACCATATAAAGATTTCGTAGCAAAAAAAAAAAAAAAGATAAACTAATATGTATCTTTTTATGGTACAAAACCAAATTTTCGTCCCGATATCTACATTTTGTGGCCTCTTTCAAATTGTCGGAAAAGTTGAAAGATTTTGTTCGGAAATCTACCCCCAAACATTTATAATGCTTTTTGCGACAAATCATTATTTGGTCGGTAACGGTCGACATTTTACAACCGATTTTATTTTAGTAAAAAAAATGATATTTGAAATCTTATAAAAATATATTTTTTGTGACTAATCATGATTATTCACAAATTGAGTAATTTTAGCGACAACTTTAAAATATCGCTGCAACCAATGGAATATTCTCGGCGGGGATTCAACTACCTTACAGAATCAAACTCAATTTGAATAACTTTCTGCGAGCAAATTTAAATATGGTCTCAAAAGACTAGCCTGTTATATATCTTTGTTTTATTCTTCTCTCTTTCTTTTCTATCTCTACGTTCTCTCACTAATACAATTCTCATTCTCTTGTTCTCTCTCTATCTTCTTAGCTTGTTTTTAACTTTCTTACTTTTTTGTTACATAATTTTATTTAATTATCATGTGTAGAAGTTAACTGACTTTTGTGGTAGTATTTTTTTTTTTTGGTAGGAATTAAATATTGAAGATCGTATACAATGAAGCTAAGAAAATCAAAATGCAAGAAGGTGAAAAAAAATAAAGAAATTTATGAATAAATGTAATTGTTCCAAACAATATAATTTCATTTGCTATATTTTTATTGTATTTTTTATCAATAATAAATCTTTTAATTTAATACTTCTACTTTCCTAAGGTTTGTTATAATTATTTTAATTATTAAAGAAAAATTCAATGAAAAATAAAACAAATTAAAATTTTATAAAATTATAATTAAAATAGAATATAATATTAAAAAAATTTGCTACTACTTTTGGTATGGTTGCAAATTATTCTTAGTGATGAATTTGATTTTTTTTTTTGCGATGAATATTTTTGTCATAGATGACCCTAATTCTAGTAGTGAGCTTAATGCTTGGTAAGTTATATTGTTGAAGTTGCTGTGAGTTTAAAAATTAATGTACATGCATTTAGTAAATTTTATTATAAAAATATTATTTTATATATTGACCAAAACAAACATAAGTTAAAATTACTTTTTATTTTTTGGAGTATTTTTAATAATGTTTAGACATACTTTTTCTTTTAAAACACATAAAATAAAAAATTAATTAAATAAAATATAATGAACTTCATAATCCGCTACATGAATTATGATAAAAATTCATACTAATTCTTAATCCAACCAAAATAAAAAAGCAATATGCACTACCTTTAATTAAACTTGTTGCAATAAACATCATGACCTTAGAAAAAAATATAAATAGATTGAACATTAAAAACCATAGTTATGAAATTGATTTTAAAAGTCATGGTCAATTTTCTTGTGAAATGACCCATAGTTGAAAGAAAATGTATGTAATTGTATGCATGTTTATTAAATCTTATACTAGAAAATAAAAGTAAAATATTAAAAATACAAACTTATTAGATCCAAACTTTAATACTACAAAGAACGTACAATAGTTGTGGCATAATATAATATCTAATGGCTTAAATATTAGGGTATATGGAAAAATAAGATATAATTATCTTGTTATTAAATTGTTAAGGTTATAGTAAGAACTTAAAAAAGGTATGATAGTTTATTTAATAAACTAATTATGAAAAATAACCTCTTACCTATTTTTAAAAACTACTATCAAAATTAAAAAATTTATGAAATAAACAGTGTTTACAAAATTTACCAAATACTATTTTTATCGAAAGTTATGGAAAAAGTAGTGTATTTAATTTCAATCTTAATCCAAAACAAGCACTAAGTCTAGTGCAAACATCTACTCAAAACCTGTGTTTGCAATAAAGAAATTGTCTTAACCTCCAATTTGCTAAATTGACAAATTCACCGCTAAAAACAAGATTAGGATCCTCTTTTAATTTGAGATATCATGAACTTTAAAAACTTTATACTATGCATATTTTAGTAAAAATGTTTATGTAGGATCTAGGAACTAACTTTTTTTTATTATTTATTAATATTAATAACTCATTTAAATTTTTGCTAAAAACTAATATAGATTATGAGTTAATCCTTATATACTGAACAAAGCATCAATAACTCAAATTGGAGGTATAAATGGTTCAAGGTTCTCTCACTTTGATCTATTGGAAATAAGGATGTTGAGTCATTGGGCCAATAAATGGGTAGGGTGAGCCGAAATTTGTCAATCTTGATCCTATCCCAAATATTAAATCGAAACAAAATAGTGTCTTGATCTTGTCTTGATGCGGATCCCAAATTGTTCCAAATGATGTGAGTATGCTATCATATACTGTAGATTCTATCATAAATGATATGTTATATGTTTATAATCAATATGTCATATTATTATGACCTTCATGTCATATATATTATTAATTAAAATTGTGTGTCATATAATTTAATCAACATGTCATACTTACATAATTCACTAAAATGAGTTGTCATACATTTTTAGAACTTAAATTTCAGGACATTTGAGATCCCGTGTAGGAATTTTAAATGTCTTGAATCTTGACTCAAATATTAAATTTATATACAAATTTGACCAGAATTCTATCTTGGATAGGTCGAGATCCTGAATCCTCATTAAGATCCGGGAAATTTTGCCAACCCTATTGAGCCATAATGGTTGCAAATAATAGTTGTACAAGTGTGGGCGGAAATCAAGGATTTTCAAGAAAAAAGTGAGATTTGTGGGTGATATAATAACTATGTCTATCAAGATAAAAAAAAAAAAAAGGGAGAAAATACAAATACAAGAAACCCCACCGGAGGGGTTTGTCTTGGTTGCTGGGGGTGGGGGTTGGGGGGGGGGGTGGGTGTGGGGGGTGTTTCCATTATGGGGTTGATGAAGGGGGAATAAGATTTGGGGGAAGTGGAATCTTTTTGCAGTAAATGGGCCAAAATTTGAGCATGTCATCTAAGAATCTCATGCAAATTTACAAGATTGGAGCTATTGGCACACAACTAGCGTACTGAAAAAAAATCCCCCTTCTCGCCGCACCCCTTATACAATTAATGAATAAATATTAAATTTGAAACCACACTTTTATTCTGAATTTGTTATGAATTAATATCTATCCCTCACTGCATTATGATTGTGGACATATTTTATGACGCATAAAATATTAAGAGTAGTGGTACACGGTATAAATTTTTTATCTTAAAAAATTATTTTAAATGATGTAATTTTTTTAATTAATTAGTAAGATAATATAATTAATTCACTCAAAACTTACAAAAAATTATCAACCATTCAATTAATGACATTATTTATAATTAAATTTGAGATATATATCATTACTTAAATATTTATATAGATATGAACCAAAGCACCAAATATTCAGAGCAAAATATTTGTGCTGCAACAGAACAAATGGAAGGTGCCGTGATGTCATGTTACGTCACAAATCTCACCTCGAGCGGTGGGTCCCTCTTTTACTAGAACTAGACATCAAGCTTTTGTAAACATTCACGTACAATTGTGAATGATAATTAACTATGATTCCATCGGCCTCTCTCAATTCATTTCCATAATTCTAAAGCTTTGGCTTACCATTATAGGCATTTCTTTATTTCAGTTCCCACATATTGGTTTATCAAAATTAAGATAATTCAGATATAGATCCATACCAGAAATAATCTTTTTCTTCTTCTCTCGTTTTTCTTCGTAATAAAACCGTTTCTACGATTCTTTCTTTTAACTGTTGATTGGTTGAACTTGAAGTATCTAACAAAAGAAGAAAAAGTTACCTTTCTAGTCTCCCTTTTTGTTGGTTTTGATGTTAGGCATAAAACCATAATTCCAATTGTGATCTCTTGTTTATCCAAATCAACAATGATTGAATTTATTTGAAATTGGGTGACAAATATTGATTGAAATTACTTAAAAATGCATAATAAATAAAAATAAAGGATATTTTAGTATCTATTTTTTAATCAATAAATGGCATTATCTATTTTAGAGATTGTGGAATGATTAACTTGTAAAATTCATAGTAAAGCATTAAAATACAAGAGAAAGAGATTATGATTGAAAATTATTGGATCTTTAATTTAGCATTGTTAGATCTTTAATCCAATGTTTAGTTTATATGTGAATAATTATATGTTGTCAACTATCATATAAGGTTAAAACTAAGTAAAAATGATTTATTAAAATTTTTAGTAGTTTAAATTTTAATATATCTAATAAAGTGTGAGTTTCTAATGTGCAGAGACTTGAAGATAATTTTTTATTTCGATAATAAGTTAAAATAAGAATGCATAATGATAACAGGACAAGTTATATATACAAATGATTATGATTCGATTATGATTCACAGGTAAGTATTGAGTACTAGAAAATATACACTTATAAGGAGAAAATCATCATTTTTTATTTCAAGTTCTGCTAACTTCTTTACTTTTATATATTTAAATTTCTTGTGAATTTAATTTTGCTTGTTTTATTATATTAAGTATTTTATGTATTTTAGAGGTATCGTGGTCATTTCACAATAAATGAGATATCGGATGACAAAACAGATGGCAAATTTGAACTCAGAACAGTAAAAAACCTTAAGAGGAGCATAAAAGTAAAAATATCACTGTTTACATATACGGTAATATTCACATGTATGTACTGTTCATGATACTGTTCATATGTACTGTACGATGACGTGGTAATGCCCGATGATGTGGCGTTGACCAATGATGTGGCAGTATTTGATTGGAGGAATAATGTGACATTGACTGATTATGTGGCGTTGATTGATAATGTGGCGTGACTAATAAGGTGTCACAATCTTATTGGACAAAAATGTTTATGCACTATTGATCAATGATGTGGCAGTATGTTAGTGGATCAGAAAAAACGTGCGTACAGTACATGCATATACACGGGATAATAGCCCTGATGATGTGTTCAAACCAATCAGAATTTACTACGCGGCGCAATCTTGTGCATCTAAATTGTTTTAATCCGATGGCCATGATTTACTTATTGTATCTATAAAAGGAGGGTTCCCCCACCTAATTTGACACCGTTGAGTTTATTTTTTAGCTCCATTTTCTGAAATTTCTTCTCTATCTTATATACTTTTTTATATTTTAGTAAAATTTACTTTTTATCCCTAGTTCAAATATGAGTAGCTAATTTTCTTTCTAACTTAGGTTGAAGGTAAAGTCTCAACATATTTCATGGGCTTAATTGGTAAATTTATTTTATTTTCCCTTCTAATTTCTATGGATGTTTTGACTTTTTGTTGACAGATAGTAATAACACAGTTATTACTGTTTGGCACGATAAGCCCTTAGCACCATATTAATTAGAGCGTGATTCATGAAGAGTGAATTTTCCCCTCATGATTTAATTGGTATTAATAAGGAATATTGAGCTCTGGAGTATGTTGATGCAGATCCAGATACCCAATACTTTATTATAAAAGTTAAATTTTTAATTATTCCTGCCATTTAATTCAAAATTTAAGATAAATCTATCATAATTTAATTACTCACTTAGAAAATTAATTCAATACACAATTAAAATCCGCCTTCTCGTGGGATCGACACTCGTCACTATTAATCTATTCTACAATAGATTCGTGCACTTGCGAGTTTAAAAAAATTTGCACAACAGTAGGGATGGCAATGGTACCCACAAACCTACAAATCCATCCAAACCCACCCATTGTGGATAGTTTTATGGGTCGTTGGCGAGTTTAGTATTATAAATTGAAACATACACTAGGTTGTGGGTGAGTTTAGTATTAGCCAAATATTCAATAGATATCCGCATGAATATCTGCAAAACTCATAACTTTTTAAAATTATTTTTAATTTAATTTTAGTTTAAAACATTTAAATCTAAAAATATAGTTATATACTTATTATTATTATGATTGAATTTTCTTTAAATTAATTCATAGATTATTTCATTATTATAATTTGTTATTCAGATTAATATTTAAAAATATTATTCTTTAGAAAATATTATTCCTAATCATTATTGTAGGAATTGTGCTGGATGGGTGGTAATATGGTGAATGAAATGAAAATCTTTTCTTTTAACTTCTATTGAATGATAATATGAAAATAATTGTTATTTTTACATATTAGTTTGTGGCCTTTTTTTTTATGAGTGTGTATACTTTATACTTAAATTTGAGATTTTATTTTGAATTGATGTTAAAATTTTAATTTTCTATTTACATTGGTTAAATTTAAAATTGAATATATTATGTAGAATTTTAGCTTATTATTATAAATTTACATATTTAACATTTTTTATTTTGACCGTAGAAACTCGTGAAAAATCTAGATATCATTCTAGGTTAAAACTCGTAGTATGTGAGTTTTCTTAAAAAAATTGAAGGTTTGTTTGGTAGTTTAAATTTTGTGTAGGTGTAGATAGTAATGGCAAACTTGATGTGAGCAGTGCCTATTGCCATCTCCATTCCTAAGTCACACGTATTATTTTATTTTTTACGAATATCCCCTCATTAGATAGAAGTTGAAAGAAATTTTCTATGAGTATATGTTGGTCTAGAAGACATATCATATGACTTTAGATAAAAATTAAGTACAATGTATTAATATATGCTTCCGTATATTTAATAATTGATTCATGTTGATACAATATGGATGTTCTTGAATTATAGGTAATGAATTTCATCAAAAACATTTATTGTTCTAACAAAAAATAAATTTAACAACCCAAATTTTAGCCCAAAAAGAGTGATAAAAGGGGAATTATTTATTTTATTTGTTAATGATCAATGGAAAAGAGGGAGCCATATTTCAAAATTTATTTTGGAAGAGAGATACGTCGAGACGAAGATAAATATGAAATTAAAATAGGGTTTCGGAAAGGTGGAATTTTTGTTAAGACGCTCTTGAGGTGTACTAACTAATGCGGTTTTTAAGGGAATTGGAGGGGTGTTAGTAGCTCCATTCTTTTTGTAATGAAAATTGTCAACCAAACTGCGCCAAAATTGCTTGCGCCCACATAAACAAAAAGGTCGGAACTGGAAGGCAAATGAAAAAGTTTGAGCAGTGCTATTAGCACCCTTTATTTTCCTTATAACACCTTATTTTTTAAAAAAAAAAATTTTTCCCAAGTGTAATTGCATTGAAAAACAACATATAATCAAGCTCATCTACAGTTTTTTTCTCTCTTCGAACTGAATACACCATATATTCTTATCTTATTTTTTTCTTTCTCCGCTAGTCTTTGAATACATCGCCAACGAGTTTTTTATTTTTATTTTTTGGTGTGACGCCTCATCCATTCAAAAGTAAACGTCAATTTATTTATGAGTGAGAAATTTGAAGGAAAAAACTTAAGTTCAGGACAGTTTATGTTCCCAAAGTTCAAGGATTTTCAGAAGAGGTGAATTTGTTATGGATCCAAAGATGATTTTAAGGCAGTACATAAAATTGGATTTTCTTTTTTCATGGACTAGGGCCTTCCTAAGATACTATTCTGGAATGTTCTTGTTTTGTTGTTTAGCTAGGGTTAGGAATTAGATGTTTTTGAGTATTTCGGATGAAATTCAATTTGTGCTTAGACAGAAGAGTAAGCATTATTGTAAGTCTGATTATACATGGAAAGAGACCGTAAAAAATAAATAGCTTTTTGAAAAAAGAAAATAAATAATTAAGTTAAACATGGTTTAATAAGAAAAGGGTGCTGTTGATCGGGAAATTTGACAGTCGCTTCGACTTAAGGGATATCACCATATAGGAGAATTAAGGGCCCTTCAAGGAAGGAAATGATGAAGCCTGAGACAAAACTAACAATTGGTCAAAGATCCCTTAAGGAAGAAAATGATGAACCTTGAGACAAAATTTCGAAATTGGTCAAAGATCACAGAACGAGCAAACTTAAAATGTAGGGATAAGATTCAGCATAGAAAAAGCAGTTTAAAGCACTACTAGGTAGCTGAGAAAATTGACTACAAGATCTCCTAGTACATAAAAATAGGAGCACAATCCCCATAACCCTAGAAACGCACCACCGAGTTGATAGGGTATATTTTCCACCTTAGGGAAGGATCCCATTTCAAGCTAGAACAAATGACCCTTTAGAACGATCCCATTAGAACTTATATTGTTTGCCTAAAGCATGCTAACCCGTCTCAGTATTAAGTAAGCATGATTTTAAACACCAACTGAGGATAAAAAACTCTGAGCTACGTCAGGTATGTAAATGTGAGTAGTACCGATCATATGTTTCAATACCACTGATGTTTGCTTGAACGAATGATTTTCCTTTTTTTTTTGTTTTTTGTTTTTTTGGGGGGAGGGGGAGGGGCACAGAATAAATAAAGCCTCTCATCTAAGCTAAGGCCAACTAGAGTGCTCTGCGGAAGTGAAATACTTATTAATTATCAAGAAAATTAAAAAAAAAAATCAAGGAATGTGACATCCATTCAGCTAAGTGCACAAGTGCACAACAGTGGATTATCAAACTGAGAGAAGCCGGGGCTCAAATGAAGATCTACTTCAATTATAAAGCTAAATCTTTTCCTCCCTACTGTCGGCCAGCAATGTTGCGATCAAGCACGATAGATAAAAGCGATCTGGGAAGCAATGCCATCAAACTATCTTAGTAATTTATTCCAATACTTTATATTGGGGCAAGACATAGTAATTCAGGGAAAATGAAAATGAAACAAGATCTTCAAACTGTGAATGGCAATATATGCAACCACACCATGTGGTAAAGACAGAGTAAAGAAAATATTCTGATTTCAACAAAATAGTAAGTCGAAGCTTGAGACATCAATATGCTTATGCTACAAGAAAAATGGCCTTTAGGGACATAGAAATCGTGTCGCTAAACACTTTTAGTGACACTTGTTAAGTGTGTCACTGATTTGGCAATCAGAACCCATTGGCACTAGTTTGTAATATCAATAATTAAGTGTCAGTGATTATTGTGACTATAGTATCACTATTTTTTTGATACTATAGTATTAGTAATTTATGAAATATATTAATTGTCATTAATTTCTTTTACTATAGTATCAATAAAATTTATGATACCATAGTGTTTGTAATTTCTAAAATGTTTAAATTATCATTAGTTTCTATTACTATAGTATCACTGAGTGTATGATACCATAGTGTTAATAATTTCTGATATGTATTGAATGTCATTAGTTTCTTTTACTATGGTATTACAAAATCATGATATTACAGTATTAATAACTCCTGAAATGTATTAGATGTCAACAATTCTTTTACTGTAGTGTTTATAATACCATGGTATTAATAATTAGTTTTATATTTTTTGTGTCAACAGGCCATCATCAGTTGATAAGATGTGTTTAAATCTGATAATACGACAACACAATCAACTAATTGCTATTTTAACTTGAACACTCATTTTATAGTCCATGTCTAACATATCCAAATACATTCATCTAAAAACATGTAATGTAATAAACAAGTATCTCAAACAAATATTTAAATATAAAATAAAACTTAAGTATTCAACAGTTGCATCAAAATAGATGTTGTTTCCAAATAATTCAGCAGTGATGAAGAGAAACTGAAGACACAGGCTTCATTGTTTTCCCACCTATAAGTGCAGCATATAGAATCAGTCAGTATGCTACACAGATAATAAGTCTTAGGACATTTAAAAGCAAACATGTGCACATAGATTACCTGATTATTGTATGTCATAAGTAACTCGGCAACATATGTGGTCCACTCATCACAAAGTTACAAAATTTCATCCATAGTATACTCATGAAAGCCCTTAAATTTACACTCATTTTATAGTATAATTTTAGTATCTATTAAAAACTTAGAATTAAAACAACAATTTCACCCAATCACTCAAAACATCCTCCAATAGGAGAATAAGCAAGAACACTGTAAAAGCATAGCAGAACAAAAAAGAAAAAAGCCAACTCCAACAAATTCACAATGACCAAATTAAATGATCAACATATATGAGAAAATAACATGAAATATTATCTAGGCAACCTAAGAGGGGGTGAATTGTATATTTAAAATTTTTAAGTAAAATTTAACTAAATTCAAATTAAGTAAGGTAATCATATACAGAATAATAAAATTAAACACAATCAAAGATAAAAGATAGAGTTAGATAGAAACAAACACAAGATTTTAATGTGGTTCGACCAACCTTACCTATGTTTATGCCTCTAAGCACACCAGGCTTAAAGATTCCATGATTCAAGCCTCCTAGACTTTAAGAACTTATACTTGACTTTTAAGGTTCAATGAACCTTTACAACTAGAAATTTTATCCAATCTCTTACCCTAAGTATATCCCAACATTTACAATCACTCAAAAATGAAGTTTACAAAAATAATTTCTTTCACACAATATAAATGACAAGAAATACAAGCTCAATGTGTGAATGATTGAAATGAGCAAATATTTAAAGCTCAATGTAGTTTATGCTCTCAATAGAAAGTTCAATACTCAATATTGGATGAACTACTGTTTGAATTTGAATGAACCAATTTATAGTTGCAGCTAAAAACTAGCAGTTATTGACTTTTCTAAGAATAATTGATTCACCATTAACTTCTATCGGTTCACCATTTTGACTATAAATAACCATTGAGCTAAAATTTCAAATAAACAGTTTGTCATTTAGAGTCATCTATTCACCGTTAATGTCCAGAATCTTAAAAACCAATTTTAGCTATACCATTTTTGCTAAACAGTTCAAGGCTATAGTATGGTTTAATTCTGGAGATTATTGGTTAACCATTTCACTCTTATCAGTTAACTATTTTCTTCTTGCAAAATAACTTAAGCTTATCCTTTATTGTTAAATGGTTCAAGGTTAGAAATTAATTGTTCTCTAGAACCTATCAGTTAATCGTTTAAAATAATTGGTTAGCTGTTTACTTCTAGAAACCTACAAAAAAGTTGAACTTAACTATTTTTGCTAAACGGTTCAAGGATAGAAATTATTTTTTTTCTAAAGGTTATCAGTAAACCATTTAAAATAATTGGTTAGCCATTTATCTATAGAAACTGAAACCATTTTAGAAATAATGATACTATTTTTATTGATTAAACATTTATTAGATAAATGATTCATCGTTAATGTGCAGATTAAAAAGTTCTGCACTTCTTTATCTATAAAGATTTTTTAATTTGGCAAATAATGTTTATCCAAAAATTATGAACATATTTACAATTATTTTAGAAATGAATTTATTAAAAAAATTCTCAACAATTTAATCAAAAGAGAATATCAAGTTTGTTATCATCAAAATAAAAAATATAAACATATACACGTTAACTATCTCTTTCTTTTTATGATAACAAACTTGCAAATTTACTCCCTCTAAATATATGCTCCCCCTGAGTATATGGTCTTAATAAATTTCACTTTTCTCCTCATTCAGCATTAAAAAGAAAAGAGAAAGAAAAGAAATTATCATCTATGAAAAAAAAATCTTGAACATTACCATTTTTGAAAAATTTCAATAGAATCTTTGCTGAAATATGAGTATATCCTCAAATGCAGAAAAAATTAAACACACTTCTATATGGATATTCATGCAAACCCTAATCCAACACTGTCTTAAAGGCAATATGCAATCCAATATAACCAACTTTTTATCAATCATCAAAATCAAGTATCAACTTAACACAATCAACATAAAATAGCCATGCAATGAAATATGACCATAGAAATAAATAACATCATTCGAACATAAGTGATAATATCATTTAAAATGATAAAAGACATGTATGTATGAAAATAATATAAAGAAGCTAGGATGGAGGTTGAGACGATGAACCACCAGGGTAAAAATCAAGAAGAGCAAGAATTCACTGTTGACTATCAATAAGCTCATGTTGTTGATTAATAATCTGCTACTGCTGAAGCTAAAATATAACAAACTGAGACTAAAGCTGTTGTTACTGCTCGGCAAGACTTTAAACATCACAAACTAAGCACTGTAGAAGATCATCTAAAACGGAAGGATGATCTGGAGCAAGGGGTCGATCAGTATCCCTCTCATAACCCTCGGACTCAGAATCAGCTTGAGACTGCAAGACAAAACCACGATCAGGGGAGAAGTTTTGGCACCTAACCTAAAATTGAGTAACTCATCGAGAGGATAGACATCATTCAACAAAAAATCATCTTTTGGAGCCACTAGGGTGTCACAGTTCTTAGAAGTAGAAGTTTTGAGCCACTGCCTATGTTTCTAAGAGAAACCAATACTAGCTGCTGCCTCCGTACCAATCCTCTTGGTATCAACATAAACTAACTCTTTAATAGATACTTTAAAATGACATAAAATCTTGGTAATAATGCTACTATAAGAGAGTAATCTATGGTTAACAATAGGAGTACTTAGCATATGTCACACAAGATATATGCAAAGTTAATAGACCGCACTCATATTAAACTAACCAACAAGTCCTTTCAAATTGGGTCTTCTCCCATTGATATAGAGGATTCTCACGAGGAATGGATTTGAATTTTTAGGTTGGTCTTTAAGATTTTGTCATTGGATGTTCAAAGGAAATAGGGTGGTTACTAGAAGGATGTCAATGAAGGAAAATAAACCAAATAACACGATAATGAAGGATAGAAAAAGGGATGGTGATGTTCAATATGTCCAAAATTGATGAAAAATTCTACCAAAATTAAAGAAAACCAACCAGCTGATTTGGGACTTTTAGATTTAAGACTTGTTTTGATGTTTGGATTTGAAAAAATGTATCCCAAATGATTGAGAAAGGTTTCTATCGGATTACTTTGTAATAAATTTGTAATAAAAATAAAGAAATTTTAAGAGAGAAAGCTTCGGTTTTATGGGTATGGAGGAAACGATGAAGGGCTAAGAACAGTGAAAAAGAAAGGGCTGGGTACTATTTATATTGTGCGAAAACAATGAATTATTTTTTAATCGGTTAGTCAGTTAATGCCAACTGTTAAGGTTTAAAAAAACAACTTACTCCCTGGTTGTAATCGGATCATCATTTTATGAAAAATGGTTTGCTGATAATTTTTCCATACCAATCCTAGTTTCTGGATATAAACGGTAAGCCATTTATTGTAAAAAAAGTTAACCATTTATTTTAACAAATTTTTTTGTATATTTATTTTGATATATAACCAAACTTTAATCTATTTCATGATCATTTCATTGGTTAGAAATATCTTAAAAACCAATTTTAATGCATGATTTTATAAAAATACATAAAAGCAAAACAATCATAACAAGAGAAATTAGATAACATAAAATCAAACAAGACTATGTTATTGGCTAATGTGCATTATTCTAAGCTTATGTCTAATTTCATTGAATTGTTCCTTATTAAGAGGCTTTGTAAAAAATATCAGTAAGTTGATAAAATACTAACTAAATAACCCAAGAGAGGGGTGAATTGGTTTTATTTTTAAAAATTAAGCAAACAAAAACTTAAAAGTAATATAAACTAAGCAATCAAATTCTAAATAAATAAATAAATAAATATGCAACGAAAAATAAAGAGATAAGGTAAGAGAGATCAAACACAATGATTTTTACGTGGTTCAACTATCCCTGCCTACGTCCACACCTTCAAGTACACCGGGCTTGAGGATTTCACTAAGCAAGCCTCCAAGGGTTTAAAAGCTTACAATTGACTTCCAAGGTGTCAATAAATCTTTACAAGAAAAGATTATCCTCACTCTCTTGACCTAAGTGTATCCTAATACTTACTTACAATCACTTGAAACAAAAGATCACAAATTATTTTTCGCTCATATAATTTTCAAGATTACAAATCAATGCTCAATGTATGAATAGATGAAGTAAGAATGCGTTTGAAGCTCAATATAGATTGTACAATCGTGTATATGCTCAATAATCGTGTTATTGTCCCCCATTTGATTTGATTGGGATGAGCTTATTTATAGTTGGAGCTGAAAACTAGTCGTTATTCACCTTTTTGCCAGAAAATGGATCACCCTTAACCGTTAACGGTTAATCATTTGTGTTGGTCAAAGTTACCGTTAGGCTAAATTTCAAATTAACGGTTGACTGTTAGTCATTACCCTTTCGCTGTTAAAAACTAGAGACATGCACAACAAAAATCTTTTATTTTTTCTTGCTAAATGGTTAAAGATTAATAAAGAATGTGAGATTGGAAATTATCGGTTAGCTGTTTATACATCATGCGTTCAACGTTAAATTTTAGAGACTTATAAAATAAAATGCTTAACTGGTTTGCTTTAAACGATAAAGGATTAACAAGATTTGACAGTCTGAATATTATCGGTTAGCCATTATATATTAATTATTTGCCTTTAAATTGCAGCAATTTATAAAATAAAATGCTTAATCGGTTTCCTTTAAACGGTAAAAGATCAGCACATGATGCGGGTTTGAACATTATCGGTTCACCATTTATTCTTAGCGAGTTTAGAGACTTATCGGTTAAGGATTAATAGATAATCTTTTTTCTAAACTTAAAGGTTAGGCTTTACTCTAAACGGTTGGCCATTAAAAATAACGATTAGTCGTTTATATCTAGTAACTAAATTTTAGTGAGTTATAAAATAAATGGTTGAAGCTTTAGAAAATAACCCTTTTCTATATATTATCAGTTAACCGTTAAAATAAACAGTTCAATGATTATACTCAGAAACCATATTTTTCATAAATATTTCAGTTTATCCAAAGCCACAGAGAAAGTTTTTGACTTTTAAGAAAATATTTGAAATTGTGAAACCCTCACAAATTTATCAAAAGAGATTAAGGTTTGTTATCATCAAAATCAATTAAAAGAACATTTACATGTTAACACTCTCCCCTTTTTCGATGATGACAGATATATTCTAAATATTTTGCTCCCCCTAACTATATGCTCCCCTTACATGTATAACTAAAAACAGTTTTGCTAATTAGAAGATATTTTCTTTAAAAAAATACAAAATTTTAGTTCATGATTATATCTCCCGCTTCATCACCAAAAACATCAAAGCAAAAGAACATGAGAGTGAAAAGAAGGATGGTACCCATGATAACAATTTCGATAGAAATTTTGACAGAGTCTTCCTTTAAGATTGGAGAAATCCTTAAATACAACATAAGAGTAAGAACACTTCAAAAGGCAACTAATCAAGTATCCACATTCCAACAACAGCTCCAATGCCATGTAATCTAGATTAAAAATATAATCAGGCAAAAAAAAGACAAATATAGATAAACACTCAGCCAAAGAATACCAAATGAAAAAGCCAGTCCATCAATAAAAAAAAATTGATAAGTTAAGATAAGAGCATAATCAAAACATGAAATGTATGTACGAAACAAAAAAAATAAAAACTAAGAAGCTTGTGGCGAAGTAGAAGGTCGCGTAGAAATGGGTCGCGAAGAGGAAGGTCATGAAGAAATAGGTCGCGAAGAGGGGGCTCCTGCAGAGGTGCTGTTAGGGTCAAACCCAAAATACCTCAGAATCTATCGTTGTGCAGCAATGATCTCATACTGGTGATCGATGCTCTGCTATTGAAAGGTTTGAACCTGAGACCAGAGTTGCTGCTGATCGAGAGAAATAGCATCCATACGATCAAGGATCAACTGCTGGCGCTGAGAAATCTGGCGAATATCAGCAAGCAGCTATTGTAAAATATCAGAAACAGGGGGCTGAACTGGAGCTAGAGGCTGTTGAGGAACAGAGGGCTGCTCAGGAGCGGGAAGTGCCTCAAAAAATGAGAGAAGATCAAAATCCATCTCAGGCGCGGCAGAACTAGAAGGGGCTGATGGATGAGGAATGTTTTGAAGATGAAAAGGTAGAGGACGAGCTTCAAGTTTGAAGTTAGGAAGCTAATCGAGAGGATAAATATCATTAAACATCTGATCATCCTTAGGAGCGATCAAGGTGTCTTGATTCTTGGCGTTGGCAGTCTTGTACCATTGGCCGTTCCTTCTAGTAAATCCAATTCTACTCATAGCATCTTGGCCAATCCTTTTAGGCTCTTATACACAGCCTCCCGTATTGGCACATGAAAGTGTCGCAGTATCTAAGTAATGATACTACTATAGGGAAGCAAGCGGTGAGTGACTGCAAGAGTAGTCAGTATGTGGCGCATAATAATATAACCAAGATTAACAAGTCGCCCACTAAGTAGACTATCCAGTAACCCAACATCCATACGAGTTACCTTATTCGAATGACCCCTTTTAGGTGTAATAATATACTGTAAAATACTATGTAGGATACGAACCTGAAAAGGCAACAACTGAGCCCGAAAAGGTAGTCACAAATCTCATCACTAAGCTCCCTACGCGACATATATTATGGACACCCTCATTATGGACAAAATCATTAAAAGATAAGATTTTTCTTGAAGTGTAAAAAGTATGACCCTCATCCTCAATTCAAAAAATAACAGTATTAAAAAATTCAACATCAAAATCAATGGATACACCATCAATAAGGGTAACAATCCTATCTAGACGAATAGCGGATAATTCCATATTAAAGTAGAAAACTCGAACTAGATTAGGATAAAATCTATCATCAATGTTAATGGCAGATTCTCATGGTCTAAGCATGTTGCTAACACTTCTATTACATACAATCAGGTCCTTAAAATGATTTATGTCCATAAAATAAGAATCAAGAACCTGTCTACCCATAAAGCGATCCTCAAATCGTTTGTGCAATGGGGCTGGAGGGAAGTGTAGTCTTTCAAATTCAGAAGTTTCCCATAGTGGAATAGGGTTGGCTGCAGGCGTATGTATCCTCCTCCGAGGCCTCCGAGATGACTCAGCCATGATAAAGAGGAAAACTTTCAGAAGATGGATTTTGGAGTAAATGAAATTGTGTTGAGAGGGAGTAAAGAAAGAGGAATTGTGGTTCAATATGTCAAGAAATAATGAAAAATTAGATCAAAATGGGCAAACACCAGTCGGTTGCTCTTAGGGTTTTGATTTGGGATTTTTCAATTTTGAACACAATTTGAAGTTGTAAATCGGTAGAATCACTCTAAAAGTGATTAGAAAGAGTTCTATCGGTGTAATTTATTGCGAAAAAGGAGAAAATTTAAGAATGAAGGAGATGAAAAGCTTTGGTTTCGCAAAAATGGCGAAAACGGTGAGAGGCTAAGTGAGGAAAAGGAAAAAATACTCATGACCAGTTATATACTTAGCGAAAACGGCGAGCCATTTTCTATAAATGGTAAGGGGCTGATTTCCCGAGAGCGAGTAACGAGATAACAGTTAATGCGTAAGGGTAAACGGTGAAGGGGTAATTTAAGGCAGTTCTCAGTTTTTAGTCGGTTTACCATTAATTGTAAACGGTAAGGAGGTAACATTCGTGATGCTCTCTGTTTTTAAATGGTTTACCGTTAATTCCAAACAGTGAAAGGGCAGAGAGCAATCAAAATATTCTAGTTTCTGGAAATAAATGGTGAACCGTTTATAAGAAAAACGGTTATCTATTTATTTTATTTGTTGTTTCGCATATTTGATTCAATATCTGGCCATCAAAGATAACAAATCAAGATCATGACTTTGATCTAAAAGTGCTCTAAGGCCATTTTAATGCAAAATTCATGAACATATATGTTTTAAAATAATTAATCCATACAAAATATACATACACACTACTAGGATATTAAAACATGATATCATAAGTCAAGTTATTAAATAAACTCAATAGCATATTTAGAAATGCTAATGTGAAAATTTTATCATCCCAAGTTCATGCCGAATTTTTGAAAATTGTTCATCGCAAAGAGGTTTTGTAAAATATCAATGAGTTATTTTTTTGTAGAAATAAACTCCAATGTAATATCACCTTTTTTAACATGGTCTCTTAAGAAATGATGCCTAATTTCTATATGCTTGGTTATAGAGTGCTGAATGAGATTTTTTGAAAGATTTATAGTACTTGTATTATCACACTTAATAGGAATTTGTTCAAGTTTAATGCCATAATCTTTAAGTGTTTGTTTCATCCAAAGAGCTTGTGTACAACAACTCTATGGAGCTATATATTTAGCCTCGGTAGTTGAAAGTGTCACAAAATTTTATTTCTTGCTAAACTATGAAACAAGTGAGTGACCTAGTATATGGCAAGTTCCACTAGTACTTTTCCTATCAACTTTATAACCAGCAAAATCCGCATCTGAGTAGCATGTTAAATCTATATGAGTTCCTCTAGGATACCAAAGGCCGAGATCTATGACTCCACTCAAATAAAGAAAAATTCTTTTAACAATAAGTAAATGAGATTCCTTGGGACATGATTGAAATCTTGCACACAAACATACACTAAATATGATATCGAGTCTACTTGCGGTTAAGTAAACTAAGGAACCGATCATACCTCGATACTTTTTAATATCAACTTCTTTACCTTTTTCATCTTTGTCAAGCTTGATTGATGTACTCATTAGAGTGCTCTTAGTATTTGACTCATCAATTCCAAACCTCTTGAGCAAGTCTTTGACGTACTTAGCTTGATTGATGAAAATTTCCTCATTGTTTTGCTTGATTTGAAGTCCAAGGAAATACTTTAATTACCCCATCATGCTCATTTCAAATTCCTTACTCATACAAGATGAAAATTCCTTGCACAAGAACTCATTAGTAGAACAAAAAATAATATCATCAACATAAATTTGAACAACAAGTATGTATTGGTTTTCATGTTTAACAAAAAGAGTTGTATCCACTTTACCCATTGAGAAACCATTATCCAATAAGAAATTTTTAAGCCTATCATACCAAGCTCTAGTTGCTTGTTTCAATCCATATAATACTTTAGATAACCTATATACATGATTTAGAAATTTTTCATCTTCAAAATCGGGGGGTTGTTTCACATAAACTTCCTTCATAATATAACCATTTAGAAAAATATTTTTGACATCTATTTGAAATAAAATGAAATCTTTATAACATACATATGCAAGAAAGCAACATTCTAATGGATTCTAATATAGTTACAGGTATAAATGTTTCATCAAAATCAATTCCTTCTAATATAAGAAATAGAATAACCCTTTTCCTTTTCAACTAAGCAAACATTTTCAATTAAGGTTGATGAACTCTTACCAATATTTCCAATTCCTAGAATCTTCCTTTTTGAATTGTTTCCAAAAGAAACAACTTTACCATTTTTTATTTTGGTGAAACTTGAAAAGCATCCATAGTTTCTGGTTATGTGTCTTGAACATTCACTATTCAAGAACCATTTATTCTTTTTTTTTTCTTCTTTGAGCCCTCATCTAATTCATCATTTGATTAATCTCCCATTGCTATAAGAGCTAGATTTTTCATTTCTTGATGCTCTTCATCATCATTCATTTCTTCATCACTATCATCCCACATGGCCACCATTGCTTTCTTCTTAAACTTGTTAAGAAGAGGGCATTCCAATCTTATATAGTTAGGCTTCTTGCACTCATAGTATTTTATTGCTTCCTCCTTTTCTTTTTGGTTCTTGAAATCTCTAAATTTTCTTCGATCACCGGTTTTTTTGAAGAATTTTATGAACCTCCTTGCTAGTATAACTAATTTTCATCATTCGGTTTACTTTCCCTATCACTCTCATGTTTTGAAGCTTTGAGAGCAATGATTTTCTTCTTTTCTTCAGTTCCTCTTTCAGCTGACAAATCTTTTTCATAAGATATAAGAGAACAAGTTAAATCATCAATAGCTAGAATGTTTAAATCTTTGGCTTCCTCGATAGTTGTTCTTTTTAGTCTCCATTTCTTAGGTAAGAACCTAATAATTTTCTTAACTTTCTCATTATTTGAGAAAGTCTTTCTTAGGGCTTCTAGGGTGTTCACTATATCCGTAAATCTAGTATACATAGAGTACATACTCTCATTTTATTCCATTTGAAACAACTCATATTGTCGACTGTATATACTGATTTTTGACTCTTTCACTTGATTCGTGCCTTTAGAGATAACTTCAAGTTTGTGCCAAATTTTATGAACACTTTCATAATTTGACATTCTATGAAACTCTTTCTTATTTAATACACAAAATAAAACATTCATAACTTTAGAATTTAGAGAGGCTTTTCTCTTTTCCAATTTATTCCATTCCCGTAAAGGTTTTGGAATATCTTCCCAACTTTATTTTTAGTCAATGGCATAAAAGAACCATCACAAACAACCTCCCAAATTTCATAATTTAAAGTTTGCAAGTAAATTTTCATCTTAGTTTTTCAATATGGGTAGTCATTTCCATCAAAGAATGTTGGTCTAGTGGTGGATTGTCCTTCTCTAATGGTTAAATCATTTTGGGTTGCCATGAATCTTTTACTCTAGACGGTTAAGTCCTAACAAAAGAACCAAGCTCTGATACTAAATGAAATACTAACTAAACAACCCAAGAGGGGGGATGAATTGGTTTTATTTTTAAAAATTAAGCAAACAGACACTTAAAAGCAATATAAACTAACCATTCAAATTCTAAATAAATAAATATGCAATGAAAAATAAAGAGATAGGGTAAGAGAGATCAAACACAATGATTTTTACGTGGTTCGGCTATTCCCGCCTACGTCTATGCCTCCAAGCACACCAGACTTGAGGATTTCACTAAGCAAGCCTCTAAGGGTTCAAAAGCTTACAATTGACTTCCAAGATTTCAATAAATCTTTACAAGAAGAGATTATCTCCAATCTCTTAACTTAAGTGTATCCCAACACTTATAATCACCCAAAACAAAAGATCACAAATTATTTTTCTCTCGCACAATCTTCAGGATTACAAATCAATGCTTAATGTGTGAATAGATGAAGTAAGAATGCATTTGAAGCTCAATGTAGATTGTATAATCATGTATATGCTCAATGATCATGTTGTTGTCCCTCATTTGATTTGATTGGGATGAGCTTATTTATACTTGGAGCTAAAAACTAGCCGTTATTCACCTTTTTGCAAGAAAACGGATCGCCCTTAACCGTTAACAGCTAACCATTTGCGTTGTTCAAAATTACCATTAGGCTAAATTTCAAATTTACGGTTGACTGTTAGTCATTATCCTTTCACCGTTGAAAACCAGAGACCTACACAACAAAAATCTTCTATCTGTTCTTACTAAACGGTTAAAAATTAATAAAGAATGTGAGACTGAAAATTATAAGCTAGCCATTTATACATTATCGGTTCACTGTTAAATTTTAGAGACTTATAAGATAAAATGCTTAATCGGTTTACTTTAAACGGTAAAGGATTAACAACATTTGATAGTCTGGATATTATCTGTTAGTCGTTATATATTAATAGTTTACCGTTAAATTCCAGCAACTTATTAAACAAAATGCTTAACCGGTTTCCTTTAAACGATAAAGGATTAGCACATGATGCAGGTTTAAACATTATCAGTTAACTGTTAATATTAACGATTCACTGTTTACTCTTAGCGAGTTTAAAGACTTATTGGTTAAGGATTAATAGATAACCTTTTTTCTGAGCATAAAGGTTAGGCTTTACTCTAAATGGTTAGCCGTTAAAAATAACGGTTAGCCGTTTACATCTAGCGGCTGAATTTTAGTAAGTTATAAAACAAACGGTTGAAGCTTTAAAAATAACCCTTCTCTGCATTTTATCGGTTAACCGTTAAAATAAACGGTTCACCGATTATACCTAGAAAACTATATTTTTTCATAAATATTCCAGTTTATCTAAAGCCACACAGAAAGTTTTTTACTTTTAAGAAAATATTTGAAATTGTGAAACTCCAACAAATTTATCAAAAGAGATTAAGATTTTTTATCATCAAAATCAATTAAAAGAATATTTACATGTTAACAATTGATTTTTAGTAGGTACAAATTTAATTACAACACCTCTTTTTTGCACATGATCTCTTAAGAAATAATGTCTAATTTCTATATGTTTAGGTCTAGAGTTTTGAATCAGATTCTTTGATAAATTAATGGCACTGGTTTTATCGCATTTAATAGAAATATGATATAGTATAATGTTATAGTCTGTAAGTGTTTGTTTCATCTATAAAGCTTGTGCACAACAACTGCCAATGGTAATATATTCTATTTTAGTAGTTGAAAGTGTAACTGAGTTTTGTTTTTTACTAAACCAAGAGTCTAAAAATATCTTAAGAAATGGCATGTTCTACTAGTGCTTTCCCTATTAATTTTATAACCAGCAAATCAACATCTAAGAAACATTTTAAATCTATGTGTATTCCCTTAGGATACCAAAGACTAGAAGCAGCGGTGCCAATCAAATATCAAAAAAAACTTTTAACAGCAAGCATATGAGACTTTTTTGGACACAATTGGAATCTAACATATAAGCATACACTAAACATAATATCAGGCCTACTAATAGTCAAATAGTGTAATGATTCGATCATACCTTGATATGTCTAGATATCAACTTCTTTACCTTTTTCATCTTTGTCTAACTTGATGGTAGTACTTATTGGGGTACTTTTTACTGTTCTATTTTCATAACCAAACTTTTTAAGTAGATCTTTCACATACTTGGCCTAATTTATGAATATGTCTTCCTTATTTTGTTTTATTTATAGACCAAGAAAATACTTTAGCTTTCCCATCATGCTCATCTCGAATTCTTTGTTGATACATGATGAAAATTCCTTACATAACATCTTATTAATGGATCTAAAGATAATATCATCAAAATAAATTTATACTAAGAGAATGTCTTTATTCTTATACTTAACAAAAAGAGTTGTATCAATTTTATCCATTGAAAATCTATTTTTCAGCAAAAAACTTTTAAGCCTATTATACCAAGCTCTAGGAGCTTGTTTAGATCGTGTAATGCTTTAGACTAGTTGTATATATATTTTGGAAATTTTTTACTTTCAAAAATAGGAGGTTGTTTCACATACACTTCCTCCTTAATGTAACCATTTAAAATTATACTTTTGGCATCCATTTGATATAAAATGAAATCTTTATGATATGCATATGCTAGTAACATTCTAATTGATTCTAGTCTATCTATCGGTGCAAACATTTCATCAAAATCAATTCCTTCTTCTTGGTTTTATCTTTGAGCCATTAATCTGGCTTTATTTCTTATAATTACACTAGACTTATCCATCTTATTCCTAAATACCCATTTAGTGTCTATAATAGATTGATGCTCTAGTTTAAGTACTAATTTGCATACATTGTTTCTTTTGAATTGATTTAATTATTCTTGCATTACTATAATTCAAGATTCATCATTTTTTGCATTCAAAAAAGATTTTGATTCAATTGGAAAAATAAATAAAGTATGCTTTCATGTGTTCCTAAGTGATGATCTAGTAGTTATACCTCGTGGGGGATCACCTAAAACTAAGTCCTTTGAGTGAGAAGAAATATACCTCCACTCATTGGAGAGTGTTTGAGAAGTACATACTAGTACTTCATGCTTGTTTCTTCTTCTTATCAATCCTCTTGATTTTCAGGCAGTGCATCCTCTTGTTTATTTTGTGAGGCTTTTTGCTGTAACTCTCCATCTGTATCATCATCAACCACAACTTCCTCTATAGAAGAAGAGTTAGACTCGTCAAATGTAATATGCATAGACTCTTCTACAGATAAAGTTCTTTTATTATAAATTGTATAAGCTTTGTTTGATTTAGAATAACCAAGAAATATACCAACATCAGATTTTGAATCAAATTTTTTAAAATTTTCTTTTGCGTTTAAAATAAAACATTTGCATCCAAAAACTCTAAAATAACTAATGTTAGGTTTTCTATCTTTTCAAACCTCATAGAGAGTTTTATTGAAATAAGGTCTAATCAACACACGATTTAAAATATAGGATGTGGTGTTGAGGGCTTCAGCCCAAAAATATTTTGGTAAGTTATTTTTATTCAACGTGGCCAATCCATTTCTTGAATAGACCTATTTCTTCTCTCAACAACTATATTTTATTGTGGAGTCCTAGGTGATGAAAATTAATGCTTAATGCCAAAATCATTACAAAATTTCTCGAAAGCATGATTTTTAAATTCTCCACCACTGTCACTTCTAATACATGTAATAGAATAACCATTTTGATTTTGAACCTTTTTATAGAAAATTCTAAATACCTTAAAGGCATCATTCTTATTAGCTAAGAACAATATCCATGTATATTTAGAATAATCATCCACTATCACAAATGCATAATACTTATCACTTAAACTAGCATATCTAGAAGGTCCAAATAAATCCATGTGAAATAATTAAAGAGGTTTTGAAGTAGAAACATAATTTTTATTTTTGAAAGAAGTTTTGATTTGTTTATCAAATTGACAAGCTTCATAAATTCTATCCTTTTGAAATCTGATTTTTGGAAGACCCTTAACCAAATCGTTTTTTGAAATTTTAAAATTAAGTCCATACTTACATGACCTAGTCTTCTATGCCATAATCAACTATCATTATGTAATGCAAAAAACACTTATCATGAGTGAATGCACAATCTATGTTAATTGTATATACATTGATATACCTAGTACCAACAGATAAAATCTTACCATCACATGCATTCTCAATAATACATTTTGATTTATCAAAGATGGCTCTATAACCTTTATCACATAATTGACTAATGCTAAGTAAGTTGCGTTTTAAATTTTCAACTAAGCTCATATTTTTAATAAGGATAAAAGAATCCTTACGAACATTACCGATACCGATAACGTTTTCCTTTGAGTTATCTCCAAAGGATATATCTTCACTATTATCAATCTTGGTAAAACTTTAAAATTAAGAATAATTCTCTGTCATGTGTCTTAAACATCCACTGCCTAAGTACCATTTTTTTTCTTCAAAACCTGTAAAGAAAATTTTCATGTCTTAGGTACCTAAATCTTCTTGGGTCCTTCAGAGTTAGTAATGGTTCCTTTTGGAATCTAAATATATTAGACACCATGGTATACATTTATCTTAATATGACATCTATAACTCATGTGATCATTTCCATTACAATAATGACAAATAATCTTAGGATCACTTGAAGAGGTAGATTTAACGAAATAACTTTTATAGTATTTTTGTTTTAAGTTAGGCTTATACCCTAGTCCTCCTTTATCAAATTTTTGATCATTTATCAACATATGATTTTTCATGCTTAAATAAAGTAATTTATTTTTCTTTTAAGTAATCTAATCCTATCATGTAATATTTCTTTATCTAATTCTAAACCTTTGATCTTTTCATTCAATGAGCCATAACATTTTTACAGTGCATCCTTTTCAATTGAAATTTCTAGCATTTTCTTTTTAAGGTATGCATTCTTTTTACCAATTCTTAACCAATCATTATGCAATTCCTTAAAAGAATTATAAAATTTATCATAAGTAGGATCATTTACCGTATTATATTCATCATCTGATTTATATCCAATTACTATAAGTGTCAAATTTAATCCTTCATGAGATTCTTCTTCATCACTTGATTCTTCTTTACCATCATCCTAAGTAGCTAACATAGCTTTCTTCTTGAGTTTGTTAAGAAGTGGGCACTTCAATTTTATATTTCTAGGCTTTTTATATTTATAGCATATGATTGCCTCCTTCTCTTTTTAGATTTTGAAATTTTTGAATTTTCGTCGCTCAATTGATTTCTTGAAAAATTTTATGAATCTCTTTGCTAACATGGCCATCTTCTTATCATCCAGATCACTTCCCTCATCACTTTTATATTTTGATAATTTGAGAGTGATACTTTTCTTTTTCTCCTTATTTCTTTTTTCTGTAGCCAAATCTTCCTCATAAAAAATAAGAAGGCCGATTAAATCATTAATAAGTAAAACATTCAAATCTTTGACTTCCTTAATGGTTGTTCTCTTAGGTCTCTATTCTTTTAGTAGTGATCTAATAATTTTCTTGACTTTATCACTATTTGAGAAAATCTTTCCTAGAGCTCCTAAAGTGTTAACTATGTCTGTGAATCTAGTGTACATAGGATACACAATCTCATTTTCTTTTATTTGGAACAACTCATATTGCCGAGTTTATCTACTAATTTTAGATTCTTTAACTTGATCAGCACCTTTATAAAAAACTTTAAGTTTGCGTTCAATTTTGTGGGCACTTTCACAACTAGAAACTTTATGAAATTCTTTCTTATCAAGAACACAGAGCAATGCATTCATAACTTTAGAATTTAAAGAAATTTTTCTCTTTCCCAATTCATTCCATTCCCGTAAAAGTTTTGGAATATCGTCTCCTATTTCATTTTTAGTAACTGGCCTAAAGGGACAATCATAAGCAACCTCCTAAATTTCATAATCAAGAGTTTGCAAATAAATTCTCATCTTAATATTTCAATATGGGTAGTCATTTCCATAAAAAAATAGTGGCCTAGTTGTGGATTGTCCTTTCCTAAATGTAAAGTCATTTTGAGTTGCCATTTGATCCTTAACTTTAGAGATAAAGTCTAAATAAGAGTACCTTACTTTGATACCAATTAAAATATTATCTATGCAACCCAAGAGAGGGTTGAATTGGGTATTTAAAATCTTTGAATAAATTTGAACTAAATTCAAATTAAGCAAGGCAATTAAATACAGAATAATAAAATAAAATACAATCAAAGATAAAAGATAGAGTAAGAGAGAAACAAACACAAGATTTTTATGTGGTTCGACCAACCTTGCCTATGTCCATGCCTCCAAACACATTGGGCTTGAGAATTTCACTATCCAAGCCTCCTAGGCTTCGAGAACTTACACTTGATTTCTAAGGTGCCAATGAACCTTTACAATTAGAGATTTTACACAATCTCTTACCCTAAATGTATCTCAACACTTACAATCTCTTAAAAATAAAGTTTACAAAAATAATTTTTTTTCACACAATATAGATGACAAGAAATACAAATTCAATGTGTGAATAATTGAAATGAGAAAAGATTTAAAACTTAATGTAGATTATGTTCTCAATTGAAAGTTCAACACTCAATGTTGGATCAATTGTTTTTTGAATTTAAATAAGTTAATTTATAGTTAGAGCTGAAAACTAACCATTATTGACTTTTCTGAAAATAATTGATTCACTGTTAACTTCTATTGGTTCACCATTTTAACTAATCTAAATTACTATTGAGCTAAAGTTTTAAATAAATGGTTCACCATTTTGAGTTATCGGTTCATTGTTGATGTCCAAAATCTTGAGAAGCAATTTTAGCTATACCATTTTTGCTAAACAGTTCAAGGCTAAAGTATAGTTTAATTTTAGAGATTATCGGTTAACTATTTCACCCTTATTGGTTAACTTTTTTCTTCCTACAAAACAACTTAAGCTTATCCGTTATTGTTAAACAGTTTAATATGAAAAATTAATCACTCCCTTGAACCTATCAGTTAACTATTTTAAATAATTGGTTTGTCATTTACTTTAAAAAATCTATAAACAAGTTGAACTTAACCGTTTTTACCAAATAATTCAAGGGTAGAAATTATTTCCTCTCTAGAACTTATTGATTATCTGTTTAAAATAATCTGTTAGTCGTTTATCTATAGAAACTAAAATTGTTTTAGAATAATGACACTATTTTTATTGGTTAACCATTTTTTAGAAAAATGATTAACCGTTAATTTGACACATAATGTTTATCAGAAAATCATGAACATGTTTACACTTATTTTAGAAATGAATTTATTAAAAAAACTTGTCAACAATTTAATTAAAAGAACATATCAAGTTTGTTATTATCAAAATAAAAAATATAAACATATACATGTTAACATAACCAACTAATTAAACATGCATGCCATTAAAATTCTCAGAGCCAACATGATGTGCATCCAAATACTAACAAGTCAGTATATACTACAATTTCACCCAATCACTGAAAACATCCCCTAATAGTAGAAAAAACAAGAATAAAGTAAAAGAACAGTAGAACATAAAAAAATAGCAAACTCCAACAAATTAACAATGACTAAAATAACCAGCATTCAAGAAAATAACCAACTAATTAAATATGCATGACATTAAAATTCTCAGAGCCTCAGCATAATGTGCATCCAAATATTAAAAAGTCAGTATATATTATAAACTCAGAAGTAAAACAGCCATTTGACCCAATCAATGAATTCCCCAAAAATTACAAAAAATAAAAGCATACTAAATATTAATCTAGAAGCAAAGCATAACTGAAAAAATAATTAGCCAATTTAAGCAAATTGACAACGACTAAATGGTTGGCTTACAAACAAATAATCAACTAAACATACATGCCATTAAAATTCTCAGTCTTATCATAGTGTGCAACATGTCTTTATATAATCTAATCATGTAAACACCAATTCTAGATAGTTTTAAGAACTGAAATAATAAAGAATTCTAACTTGCTCACAATGGATGTGACTAAACTATATATAGGTAATTGTCATCACCCTTGAGAATTAATTTTAAGTCATATTCACATGGTCTAATCACTATATCATCATTTAAAAATATCTATCAATATGTTGCATTCAAATCTCAAATTAAACTAAAATCCTTTCGGATACATAGAATAATGAATCTTGTATTATAGAAATGCAAGAAGAGTTGAATCAATTTGAAAGAAATAATGTGTAAAAGCTAGCCTCTAAACCAAAATTTCTATCTATTATAGGTACTAAATATTATTTAGAAATAAGATGAATGAATCTAGTGTGATTGTAAGAAATTAAGCTAAATTAGTAGCTCAAAGATACAACCAAGAACAAGAAATTGATTTTGATAAAAAATTTACGTCTGTAACTAGAATAGAATCCATTAAGATGCTGTTAGTATTTGCATGTTATAAGGATTTCGTTTTGTATCAAATGGATATCAAGAGAGCATTTCTAAATAGTTTGATTATGGAAGAAGTTTATGTGAAACAACTCCCTAATTTTGAAAATAAAAATTTGCAAATTATATTTATAAGTTGTCTAAAGCATTCTATGAATTAAAATAAGTACCTAGAGTATGGTATGATACACTTCGTAAATTTCTTTTGGAAAATGGTTTATCAATGAGAAAAGTAGAGACGACACTATTTATTAAACACAAGAATTACAATATACTCATTGTTCAAATTTATATTAATGATATTATTTTAATTTTACTAATAAGTTTTTGTGTAAAGAATTTTTATCTTTTATGAGTAAAGAATTTGAGATGAGCATGATTGAAGAGTTGAAATACTTTATTGGACTATAAATAAAACAAAGTGAAGAAGGAATCTTTATCAATTAAACCAAATATTTAAAAGATTTACTCAAGAAATTTGGATTTGAAGATGGAAAAATGAAAAGTACTCCAATGAGCTAAACAATCAAGCTTGATAAAAGGTAATCAAGTTAATGTAAAACATATTGAGCTATGATCAAATCCTTACTTTATTTAACTACTATTAGATTAGATATTATGTTTGGTGTGTGCTTATGTGAAATATTTCAATTATGTCTTAAGGAATTTCATTTGCTTACTGTTAAAAGCGTTTTTTGCTATTTGAATGAAACTATAAATCTTGACTTTTGGTACCCTAGAGGAACTCATATAGATCTAACTTATTATTTGAATGCCGACCTTGTTCATTGTAAGGTTGATAAGAAAAGTACTAGTATAACATATCACTTTTTAGGTCGCTCACTTGTCTCTTAGTTTAGTAAAAGCAAAATTTAGTTGCAATCTCAATCACTAAGCTGAATATATCATCACAGGTACTTATTGTACATAAGCCCTTTGAATGAAATAAACCTTTAGAGACCTTTAGAGACTATGGTATTAATCTTGATCATATATCTATCATATATGAAAATATTAATGCCATAAATCTATCAAAGAATCTCATTAAAAACACTAAAATTAAGTACTTTGGGATAAGTTATTATTTCTTGAAAGATCATATTTTAAAAAAGGCATTATTTTGAAATTTGTATTAGCCAAAAAATAACTTGCAGATATCTTCACAAAATCCCAATTAAAATTAGGTGATATGAAACTGTCTTGTTTTTCATGATATGATTATTTGTTTGAATTCTTTGTTATGTTTGAATTGTGTGAATTCACAAATCATGCGTTAAAATGGCCTTTAAGACATTTCGAATTAATAAAATGATTTTGGAATGGATTAATTATTGGCCAAAGATTAAAACAAGTATATGAAATCATAGTTAAAATAAATGTGAAATTCTAACTAGACAACCGAAGAGGGGGTGAATTGGGTTTATAAAAATTATGGAAATAAAATACTCAATCAATTCAAACAAATTCGAAATAATTGAATAAATAAACAGACAGTGATAAATAAATTAAGAGATAGGGAAGAAAAAGCAAATATAATAATTTTTACATGGTTCAGCTATTGCCGCCTACGTCCACGCCTCCAAGCACATCAGGCTTGAGGATTCCACTATGCTACCCTCCAAGGCTTCAACAACTTACAATTGACTTCTCAAGTGTCAATGGACCTTCACAACAAGAGATTATTCCCAATCTTTTAACCAAAATGTATCCCCACACTTACAGTCACTCAAGACAAAGGAATACAAATTGATTTATCTCTCACACAATCTTTCAAGGTTACAAGTTAATGCACAATGTGTGAATGAATGAAGTATAAATCTGTTTTAAAGCTTTCTGTAGATGGTAAACTTGTATATAAGCTCAGTAGTTGTGTTGTCATCAATTCTTGATTTGAATTGGATGAACATATTTATAGTTGGAGCTGAAAACTAGCAGTTATTCTTTCATCTAACAGAAAATAGTTTGCCATTAGCCGTTAACGGTTAGCCATTTTCTTTGGTCAATGTTACCGTTTAGGTATGATTTCAAATAATCAGTTGACCGTTAAGAATTACCCTTTTGCCGTTAACATCCAGAAACCTGCAAAATAAAATACTCGATCCATTTTCTCTAAACAGTTAAAGGTTAACAAAGAATATCGATTATGAAACTTATCGATTAGTCGTTATATATTAACGGTTTGCCGTTAAAGTCCAGTATCCTCATAATATAAAGCTCTATAACCAGTTCCTTTTAATGGTAAAGGATTTGAAGAGTTGATGATATCGGTTAGCCGTTATATATTAGCGATTCACCGATTGCTTCCAGTATCTCACAGAACACAAACCTTGAGCCGTTTTCTTTAACTGGTAATGGATTAACAAAAGTATGATAATACCGGTGAGTCGTTATATATTAACGGTTCGCTGATTTCTTCCAGTAGCTCACAAAATGCCTATTAGTTAAGGCTTAAGCTGTTAACCTTTTACAAAGCTAAGTCTTTTCACTAACGGTTAGCCGTTTAATATAATCGGTTAGCCGTTTATACTCAAAACTTCATTTTACTTACAAATTATTCTAGTTTCTCTAAGGAATGTTAAACACATACCTAGTTTTGACTCTTAAAAGAATACTTGAAATTATGTGAGTCTTAAAACACATTTATTAACTTAAACTCATTGTTTGTTATCATCAAAATTAATTTTCAGAACATGTATATGTTAACATTCTCCCCTTTTTGATAATGACAAACACATTTAGAATTTTGTTACCCCTAAGTATATGCTCCCCCTGTATATATGACTTAAAACAATTTTATTTTTCAAAATGTAAAATTTTAGTTCATTCATTTCTCTCCCTTTATCATCAAAGAAATGTTAACCTTAAAAGCAAATTAGAAGTGGAGAATCATGTCTTTATCTTCCTCTAAAAAAAAAATCGGCAAAGTTTCCCCTTAAAATTTAAGAAAACCATAGATACAACAAGAAGAAAAACACTTACAAAATATTCATATCCCAACAACTCCAAAATAATCCAAAAATAGCAATATAATCAGACAGAACACAGACTAAATAGATCATATCTATCAACATCCATCAACAAAACACAGTTAATGCCAAATGTCAATACAAATCACATCCATCAACACAACATACTAAATAGATCATTAAATCAGAAAATATTTATAATGTCAAAATAATAGAAACTAAGAAGCGCGTCATGAAAGAGGAGGTCGTGTAGAAGAAGGTCGCCGAGAAGAAGGTCTCGCAGTAGATGGTTGTGTAGGACGAGAAGAGGTAGATCGTGGAGGAGAAGCGACTGCAGAGGTACTTCCAGGTTTATACCCAAAATACCCCAGAAGTTGTCTATGTTCACCAATGATCTCATCCTGATGATCGAAGCTCACCTCTTGAAGAGTCTGAAGCTGAGTCCGGAGCTACTGCTGATCTTGAGAAATAGCATCTAAGCAATCAAGGATCGTCTGTTGGGTCTCAGAAATCTGGCGAACATCAACAACCAGCTGATGTAAAATATCAGTGATAGGTGGCTGTGCTGGAGTTGAAGGCTGCTTAGGAGTTGGAGGGACTGCGGAGACTAAGGGAGGAGCAGAATCCATCTCAGGCATGTCAGAACTAGAGGGAACTGATGGTTGAGGAACATGACGATGAGGAGGTGGAGGACGAGCTCTAAGTCTGAAGTCAGGAAGCTGATTAGAAGGATAAATATCGTTGAACATCTGATCATCCTAAGGAGCGATTAAGGTGTCCAGGTTCTTGGCATTGGTAGTCTTGTGCCATTGGCCATTCTTTATAGTAAATCCTATGCTACTCATAGCATCTCGACCAATTTTCTTAGGCTCTTTATACAAGGCCTCTCTTAGTGGTACATGAAAATGTCTCAGAATGTGAGTGATAAGACTATAATATGGAAGCAACCTATGGGTGACTGCAAGGGTGGTTAACATATGGCGCACAATAATATACCCTAGGTTGACAGGTCTCTCACTGAGTAAACTATCTAACAATCCAATATCCATTCGTGTTACCTCATCTGAATGACCTTTCCTAGGTGTGATTATATGCTGCAGAATGCTGTGAACAATACGAACCTGAAGGGGCAGTAGCTATGCTCAGAAAGGTAAGCTACAAATATCATCGCTAAGGTCCCTACGACGACATATGTTTTTCACACCTTTATTGTGAATAAAATCACCAAATGACAAAGTTTTTCTAGAGGTATAAAATGACTCACCTTCATCCAAAATCCCAAGTATGACAGTATTAAAAAAATGTACATCCATATCAATTGCTATACCACCAACCACGGTAACTATTCTATCTAAACGAGTAATGAAAATTTCCATATTGGAGTAAAATACCCAAACTAGATTAGGGTAAGTCTTATCATCTATACTAACAACTGATTCCCAGAGTCTAAGCATTTCACTAACACTTCTACCATATACAATTAAATTCTCAAAATCTCCTATGTCTACAAAGTATGAGTCCAGTACCTGTCTACCCATAAAACGATCCTTGAATCATTTTTGCAATACAGCAGTTGGGAAGTGTAGTCTTTCAAATTCAGAACTCTCCCGTGATCGTGTTAGGTTGACAGCAGGCGTATATTTTCTCCTAGGTCTTTGAGAGGACTCGGCCATTGAATAAGGGCAAGAAGGTTTTTGGAAATGGATGTTGAAAGAAATAGACCGATTATGATGTTGAAGGGAAGTAGAGGAGAAGATATTTTGCTTCAAAGTGTCCAGAATTTGTGAAAAACTTGAACAAATTTCTCAATTTTCAGTCGGCTGCTCTTAGGGTTTGGATTTGGAATTTTTTGATTTTGATCATGATTTGGTGTTTTGAATTAGTGGAATTGCTCAGAAGGTGATGAGGAAGATTTCTATTGATGCAATTTATTGTAAAAAGAAGAGAATCTGAGAGAAAATTGAGATAAAAAGCTTAGGTTTCGTAACAATGGCTGAAACGGTGAGAGGGCAAGTGAGAAGAAGGAGATAAAATCGTGACCAGTTATGTACTTTGTAAAATCGGTTAACTGTTTTATGTAAACGGTGAGAGGCTAAATTCCTGAGTGTTTATGATGTGTAAATGATTAAGGATTAAGACTAATCAGTGAAGGGGCAGCATCAAGATAACTCTCTGTTTCTAATCGGTATAGCGTTAATCATAAACAGTGAGGGGGTAACGTTTGACAGTCTTTCAGTTTTGAAACGGCTGACCATTTAATTTAAACGGTGAGGAAGTAGAGTGCTAACAAAACATCTAGTTTCTGGAAATAAACGGTGAACCGTTTATATGAAAACGGTTATCCGTTTATTAAACGACAATGGCTGACCGTTTAATTCAAACGGTGAGAGAATAGATTGCAAACTAAACAACGTTCAGTTTCTAGAAATAAACGGTGAACCGTTTATATGCAAACGGTTATCCGTTTATTACACGACTTTTCATAATACATTTAATAAAATAAAATTGCACCAATCAACTAATAAAAAAGCCTTATAAAATTAAACTTCATCCTGTGCAATTTTAATCAAGAAAGCATAATCTTTAGCATTAAAACTTAAATAAGGCATAGGCACATAATCACTATACATTATCAAAACATCAAATGATAATAGTCTCAATAGCATGATTAATGATGTTAATGCGAAAACATCATCATCCCAAGTTCATGTCGAATTTTCAAAAATTATTCTTCACAAAGGGGTTTTGTAAAAATATCAGCAAGTTATTTTTCTGTAAAAACAAACTCTAATGCAATATCACTCTTTTGAACATGATCTCTCAAGCAGTGATGCCTAATCTCTATATACTTAGTTCTGGAATGTTGAATGGGATTCTTTGATAGGTTTATGGCACTGGTGTTATCACATTTTATAGGAATATGATTAATGTTAATTCCATAATCTTTAAGAGTTTGTTTCATCTATAAAGCTTGAGCACAACAACTATCTGCAGCAATATATTCATCCAGAAACCTGCACAATAAAACACTCGATCTGTTTTCTCTAAACGGTTAAAGGTTGACCAAGAATATCGATTCTGGAACTTATCGATTAGCCGTTATATATTAACGGTTTTCCGTTAAAGTCTAGTATCCTCATAATATAAAGCTCTGTAACTGGTTTCTTTTAATGGTAAAGGATTTGAAAAGTTGATGATATCGGTTAGCCTTTATATATTAGCGATTCGCCGATTGCTTCCAGTATCTCACAGAACACAAACCTTGAGCCGTTTTCTTTAACTGGTAATGGATTAACAAAAGTATGATAATACCGGTGAGCCGTTATATATTAACGGTTCACCGATTTCTTCCATTAGCTCACAAAATGCCTGTTGGTTAGGACTTAAGCTGTTAACCTTTTACAGAGCTAAGTCTTTTCACTAATGGTTAGCCGTTTAATATAATTAGTTAGCTGTTTATACTTAGAACTTCATTTTACTTACAAATTGTTCTAGTTTCTCTAAGAAATGTTAAACACATACCTAGTTTTGATTCTTAAGAGAATTCTTGAAATTATGTGAGTCTTAAAATACATTTATTAACTTAAACTCATTGTTTGTTATCATCAAAATCAATTACCAAAACATGCATATGTTAACAAAATGGATGACCGTTTGTGAATAAATGGTTTACTATTTAAATATAGAAACTTAAGAAATGAACTTCAAATTATCAAATAACTATTAAAGAATAACAATTTACAGAACAAAAACAGAATGGTTACTTTTGTTAACAAATAACCTATAAAAGTAAATGGATAATTTCTTTTTACATTTAATGGTTCATGGAATTTAACAGCTAGCCTACTTTACAAAATGGCTTATTATTTTCATAGGATAATAGAATTGTCAAGGGTTTATCATTTTCTCATTGCCCCTTCACCATTTACTCTTTAGTCATGAGTATAACTTTTTTTCTCTTTAAAATTTCTTCAATTTCTCACATATTTTCCCAAATTGAATTTATAATTATTCTTCATCCCTTTTAGAACAATTCTACCCAATCAAAACATCATTTCAAGCTTTAAATTAAAAAACCTCAATTTGAAACCCTAGTTTGAGCCATGGTTTTCTTCAATTTTGGCTAGATTGTCATCATTTTATGGCCAAATTGAGCATCCAATTCACTTCTTTACCATCTATACTCTTTTTAAATGATTTAATTTCTTTTATCTTCGTTGAGCTTGATAGTGTGCATTAAATCTATCTTGTGCTTAATTCTTATTTATTCTATCATCAAAACACACATTGAGATTTCATTTGTAAATAAACACAGTGTGTGAAAGAAGGTTCTATAATTTTCATTCTTAAACATTAAATTGAGAAATTAAAAGTGTGGGAAACACTTAGAATAAGTGGTTTGGGATAGCCCCAGTTTGTAAAGGTTGATTAACACTTTGAAAGTCAATTATAAAGTTTTAAAGCCTTAAGGTATAAGGCCTGAATAGTGAAATTCTCAAGTTTAACGAGTTTGGAGGCATAGAAGCAGATAAAATTTGCTGAACCATGCAAAAACTACAGAGTTCAATTATGTTTTCCTTCTCTCTTTACATTTTGATTGTTCAAGTTATTTTGTTTGTTATTTATTTGATTTTAACAATTATTTTTGCATTGATTTTGTTTTAATTATTTCATAAGTTTTAGAAACTGAATTCACTCACTTCTCGGATTACATAACTAATATTTTAATGATCTCATACAGCTCTTTTTAGACTCTTAAACTTTTTAAATATAGTGACCTAAATGTATTTCATCTGGACATAATTAATAAGTGACATGCTAATTTGAGATATAAATCATGTTATAAATGTTGGAATCTTATCCCTATTGTAATTAGTATGACAACATCAATCAGTTTATGACCCCAAGGATGCTACTGATAGGGATGGGCAAATAGAGGTTTGGATCAATCTGATCAAGTTTGAGTTAATCGGATTAGGGAAAAAAAAATCCAAACTCAATCAAAGCTTGCAATTCGATTACATCTGATCTGAATTTAGTTTAGATCAAATAGAAAATTTGTGTTTGAGTGTACATTGTGATCGATTCGTCAAAATCCAACTTGATTGGGATGGATTCTCCATCCGTATCCAATCCAAACTTGAATTTTTTTAATAAGATCAAGTTGAGATGGGTTATTTGTCCAATCCCAGTGGCCGAGTGGATTTTAAAATAGCTTTATTAACCAGTTACTTAAGTTTTGAATTTAGGCCGCATCCAATCCAAACTTGAATTTTTTTAATTAGATCAAGTCAAGACGGGTTATTTGCCAAATCCCGATGGCCGAGTGAATTTTAAACTAACTTTATTAATCAGTTACTTAAGTTTTGAATTTGGGGAGACATGGGGCCTAAAGATGAATATAAAATTTTTTTAAAAATAAAATTTTTCTAATAATATAAATAAATGAAAATAGAAATGAAATACTTTTCACTTACGCGAGCAAAGTTAGAGCCTCAATGAAATATTTGAAATATTTTATTTTATTTTTAATCAGTATGAAATTGGACTTGTACAATTTTTCACTCTTAAGTAATTCGTATTCTCCTACTTCACAGTATCTCAGCCACCACACACTCAAAGCTTCATCACCCATCGCCATTTCGAACATGACTAAACTACAGTCGAATTCATCAACCCCCATAGCTACGAGGCTACCTGACACTCATGCACACTAAACCTTCAATAGCCACTTCTTGCAACGGATTCAGGGTAAATCCTCTCTCTTCGTTCCTTATTTCACAAATCTAGCATGTTTTTATAAGATTTGAATTTCTCTTTATTTAATTGGGTAGATTTAAGATGAAATTTTAGTTAGCATTACTACTTTCTTAGAAATTGGAATTGTTTTGCAGAGATGGTTTCATTGATTGGTTCCTTCTATTGTTTAAACCAGCAACTTGAGCCAGTTTATTTGCCTTTAGATCACAAACTAGCTTACTACATGATTTGATCTTTCATCCAGAAACCTTGGATGAGGTATGGATTTTTCTTTTGGTCAATGTTTCTTAAATTGTGATTTCCTAGAGCCCGGGTTTTCAAACTGCATGAGTGAAAATCTCTTGAAAGTGATGAATAAGTTAGTATATTTACGTCACACGCATATTGTAATTGTGGAAACCCACAGATTTTACTCAAAACTTCGTTCAAAAGATAATGGTTCCCAACCTTACATACTTAATCCAATAATAAACCTCAACCATTAATTCCCCTGACAAAAACCAGATCCATAAATTCCAGCTTCTGATTTAGATTAATAAATTGGATATGGGATCTCAAAAAGAAGAGTTCGTAACTAAAAGGATGTTTCAAATAATTCTTAATTTATTGATGACCAAATCTTAATATTATTGCTTCGAGGTAAGCCGAGGACGATGAAAGTCACAATGATCTAAAATATACCATGATCCAGTCCCATATGGAAAGTTGTTAAGTGAAGCTCAGTCAACCTAGGTCATCTTTCTTGTCCTGAAGCCGCTGCATATGGCATGTATTTTGATCCAATACCGAATAGCGATTAGCATTGGCACTACAATCCAGACGCAACTTTGTCCAACGTAATATGAATAGTAATAATATTGACTGGAAGCAAAGTTATCGCCTTCCAAGAAAGCTGTTAAGAAATATTGAATAGTCCCATACAGCTGCGCAATTGATATTGCAAACTGAAGAATGTAGCTGTATGACTCTTGTTTAGCAACAGCATACCTAGCAGTACCAGGGTACATATATATTTAGAGTCAGAAAGGACGATACCCATAAACGTATATAATGATCTAGCAAGCAAGCAACTTCACTTATCATAAAGGTGAGCAACTAGACAAGTAAAGACATGCGTGTTATCAAACAGCACATAGGACAATGTCACTTACCATAAATAATAGGAGTAATATCCATCATTACTTACAGATATATTCATATCCATAAGAGTATATTTAAGAATTTCGAGTCTTACTTACGCTGCTAGAAGACTAAGAGGGCCCAAAACAACAGAAGCCACTGTTTCAATACCAAGAACTGATGTATGTCTTGTTGCATATCTTGAATCGCCTTTGCTGTACTCTTTCCCTGTCAGTATGCAACGTCATGCAGGTAATTGATTCCAACGATGTATCTTAATTTTTGTTACTAATCTACATGATGCATAATGCAAGTGAATAACTTACAAATTTCTGCCATAAAATTGGGAGAGTTGTCTTTAAACAAGTCTGGAGTGAAAACATAGTAACCCTCTTGAAAGACATGGATAAGGCCAGCAAGTGCCCACCAGCATATCAGCAATCTCTCAATTTTGGACTCGGCCTGTGACATGCCTGAGAGGAGCCATGTCACAAAGATTATTAAGAATAAACTGGCCCCATTCCAAGCATGTAAGCTGGCTGTTGAGAAGTTGAGCGCCATATCTACGGTCCCAGATGAATGGCTCATTTTCTTTGTTGTCTTGAAAATGTGTCAGAATTTTACATCAGTTTATTCCAGCTGCTACTCTATATGCCGTTGTTATCTCTAGTTATAAATACAACGAAATGGGTTGGTTGGAAAAGCATATTATTAAAATATATATCGGGCCTGCTTTCTGTCACTTAATAAGACAAACCAATAAAAGAGTCGACGATAGTACGCTATTTTCTAATTCAACTTTCAACTTTATATTAGCAATATCAACGAACAAATGACGTCATTTTTTTGGGGACTATTTTCGGATGTTAGCTAGGAATGAGAATAAAATCTGGATATCCGTGTATTTGAATTTGGATTTGAATATAAGTGTATTTAAAAAACTAAATATTTAGAGTAAATAAAATTTTATTTTAAATTAAAAATTAAATTTTATTTGTGAAATTATGTTGATGATGTATGTTATTTATGTTGAATTGTTAATTATTAAATTTTGATTGAATTTTATTTGATATTATTAGGTAAATTATTACATTTTTAAATTATATATCAAATTATTAAAATTTAATTATTAATGATCTAGATATCTGAAATATCGTATAACATCTGTTGTAGATATTATACATATCTAAATCCGTATAATTTTTTTTTATAAATCTAAATACAGATCCAAATCTAAATGCACCTACATTCGAATATGGATTTTGCCCAACCCTTCCACTGCTACTGCACTCCCTCACTTTGTTAAACTCAACCATAAAATTCTAATTGGAGCTCGAGGCTTCCAGTCTGTATATGGTATGTGTACTACTTTTAGACGAGAAATAAGAGTCTTACGAATACTTTGTGATTTACACAATTATGAGATTTGTGGGGATTGTTAATAAATTGCTAGGCCCCATAAAATGATTTTGTTGATTTTGGTGAAAATGTCGGCTTAATTTGACAATTACGGTTAAAAAATAATTATTTTTCAAAAAGATGATTTATTATTCATTACATATATCTAACTCCCGAAGTTCTAAGCTTTGAGTATCTGTCAAGGACACTCCAACACTTATGTTACTGGATATTTGAGAATAGTAAATTATTAAGTTTGTAATGTTGTAAATGTGAGTTGACATTACTTTGTTTGTTAATAAATTTCATTCAGTACTGTTCACTCGATACTGTTCATCGTGTAGCAGTCATAAGTTCGTCAAGCATGCCGAATGCATCGTTCTTAAGACCAATTTTCACTTCTCTAGATAGATTTTTTAATGCAATAAGGATACAAATAATATTGATTGATCTGCAAGATTTAATGACGTTACTATTGTGAGATTATACTTCAAGCAATAATGTAATACTGTAAAAGAAAATTATGAAATAAAATATGAATCAGGAAGAACGATAATAGAGGTGTTTTTTCCTATCTTAAAGGCGTTTATGTTTTCTTTATATAGAGAAACCCTCTATAATTTCTTTTCCTAATTAAATTTGAATTAGTCACTCACTTTCCTTATTTGAATTGAATTGGTTATCCATGAGTCTCATAATTTAATTCATTTTAAATAATTCAAACCACATTTAGATTTTACTTATTCAATTCTAATTTATAATTAAATCAAACACATGACTAATTTCAAATCAAATATAAAAGTGATTACTATCACTTATAATGTGGGAAATTAATAATTTGAAGTACCAATAAAATTCTAACATGTAATGGGGCTGCGGATTTGTAGTTATTGGCAAAATAGTGGTATAAAATCACGCTACATAGATTTTTTTTTTTTTTTTGGTAATGGTGTGTTTTGCACATGGGATAAACAACATTACTTTAGTTAATGTACGCCGACTCATGTTTGGTAAGTTTAAATGCTACATTATGGTGCATTTTAACTTTTCGTGCATTAGGGAAACCATATGCGTGGTTGCATCGGTTTTTTTTTTTTCTATATCTATATATTATCAAAGTTAATAGATTAAAAATAATTTTAATATATTATTAATTAATATAAACTTATTGGAATAGTATTATCATCGAGCAGGACTACCAGCATGCTGAAACTGACATTCGGTGACCGATGTATTGGCATCAAGGAAGTCATTATCCTCAAATTTACCCAATTGTACGACTATTACCAATGAGAAAGATTTCTTTCATTCTTCTACTGTCACAATCTGAGAGATTACGTAACTTTTAACCATAGATCGACAATGATCAAAAGCCTATTTTCTAGAATAGTTATACCATTGTATAGATCTACCAATAAAGTTTCTTGTATAGCATTGCACAGAATCAGCGACAAAGATTCTAACGATGTAAAAATTTTATTCAAAAGATATTGGAATATTGTAGCTGGCAGTCATTGGTGATCATTGGCAGCAAAAATCATTCTTCCAACTAAAAATACACATAAATAGTTTAATGTAACTAGTTATAAGATAATAAATCTTTTAATCTGAAATAATATTAATATTAAATAATAATATAAAATATCAAAATACATAATATAGTCCATGATACAACAAACATAATACTACGTCACAGTTTAATGCAATACATCCTAATACAATATATTATAGCATAATACATGTAAAACAATGTAATATAATACAACATGTTGAATGCACCTTATAGTTAGATTTATAATTATTTGCTAGTACTAGGTTAGAATTAGAAAATCAATGGCAACCATTTCTTTTTAAATGAAAATTAAGATAATTTGCAAGCAAAATGGGATGAAAGATGACTACCATCGCTGATTTTGCTTCGGCAATTGAATTGAAAGAAAGTTGACAGTGTATAATTGGTTGATATTGTAAGAAAGTCAAGAGTTTGGTCCCTTTTTTTTTTAAATTGAAAACTGGAAATTGGTTACATCTGCAAATTTTCTTTTTTTTTAGTATAAAAAATTATGCAATCCATGAATCACGTCCCTGAGGTTTCGATAAAAAATTAAGTCAGAATTTTTGGACTTTCCGAATTCAAAGATACAATTATTGAGTTTTCCATATAGTACTTCATTTTTTCGAATTTTAAGTCAAATCAATCAGAATTACAAAATAAATCACATAGAATACAAAATGCAATTATAGAAAGATCCATATAAGAACAACATGACCAACTTCAAAGTTGGACAGTATATATTTAAATTTAATTCTTCGTTTGATTAAATCAATAAGTGATTATTATACCAAATTATGAAAATTCCAAATCCAATAAAAAATAAAGGCCCAATAAAAATATTTTACATAAAATAACCTAGACCCATCCTTTATAATAATGGTCTAGGTACTTAGAATTCTAAGTAAAATGTTTAAATATAGAATACAACAAAGTGCTAAAGGCCCGGTTTTACAAAGAAATACCTAAGTTTATATGTCTATTTTTTTACAATGAATCACCTAACTCCATTTCTTATAAATAATGACTTAGGTACTTAGCAAATAGTTTTAAATAAGATGCCTAAATGGTAAGTTTTTAACAAAATGGCGAAGGTATGATTCAACAAAAAATAATCTAGGTTTATTCTTTATAAGAACGATTTATATCCCTAGGCTTGGCAATTTGTCGGGTCGGGCCCGGGTTTGGTCAAGCCCGAACCCGACCCGAAAAATATTTTCTAAGATCCGACCCGATTAAAACCCGAATATTTATAATTGGTAATTCGAAACCCGACCCGAAATTGACTGATCCGGTTCAGTCCCCAATCCCACCCTTTAAAATTATTATAATAAAAATTAATAATTTAGATTCAAAATTTAAATTTATTAATACCTTATAATTTTATAACTACATACTAAATTCATTCATATTATTTTTTATTTTTATTCTCTTCTAATTACAATTTTATGAATATAAAACAAAAAATAATTTTTGATTTAAAATAATTAACAACATACAAGTAAAATATAATACAATTAATCATAAAATAATTTTTAAAACAATTGATTGATAATAATAATATTTTACAATTCAATTCCACAATCAACATTAAGAAGTAAAAACATATAATTAAATTAAAAAATGCAATATAATTCTATAACTATTTCAACCTCACACAATTTAGTTATAATATTCAACATTAAAAACACACAATTCAATTAAATTAAAAATATACAATGCAATACAAATAAAAACACACAATTCAATTCAACAACCCAAGTTAAAAAAAAAAAAGGCTCATGTCTTATACAAATAAAAACACACAATTCAATTTTACAATCCAACATAAAAAAAAAAACCTTATCCAAATAAAGATTTATAATTCAATTCCACAACCAAACATTTATAAAAAAAAAAAAAAGAGACTACTCCAATACTTGTGGGTCACTTTCATCTTCATCTACATATTCTTCTCCATTAAAAATTTCACTTTCAAGAATTTTACCTATAAAAAAACAAAAGTGAGAAAATAATTTAAGTTTTTGTAATTATTATTAAACTAATTTTATGCATATTTTATACATTATTTGCATTCATACCTTTGGAGTTCGCCCATAGCCAATGTTGAGTGCACATAAGTGCTTCCAATGTTATAGGATGAAGTCGACTCCGATGCGGAGACTAATATCGTATTTGTGTTAGAACACTTCAACCCAACTATACATTTATGGCACTAATATCAATTAATATACAGTGATATTAGTGAAAATTTAACTAAAAAATTTATTGAACACTAAATTAATTACTCGTGTCATATCCATATTATGTTACAAATTTATTCATATCTTATTTATATCATATTGACTTATTTTTAAGAATAATATTGAAGTATTTGTTATTTTTAAAATTATTTTGATATTCTTTTATTAAATTTATTAATGATTAGTATCCATATTTTGATATTTTGACATGCTTAATAAATGAGTCGTATTCATATTTGCTTAAGTTTGACACGACAACAAGAAATCACAAATTTAACATCTCATAGGATAGTTTCATATGCATATGGTAGCTGAATGTGTTGCATGCCCTATATTTTGTTCCAGTTTATTTATTTATTTGTTTCTTTCATTCCTTGAATAAGTCTTGCTAGCTTTGAATAGGTTAGAGTCCAAGCTATTTAGTTAGTAATTTGTTCATACATTCCTAGAGTTTTGGAAAGACAATCTTCATTATTTAAATTATGGAATAATACTTCATAAATTTATTTTTATTTTGAAAATAAAAACTACTTATACTTTTGGAGGTTTGGGCTCCCTCAAACGAACCTGATATTTTATTAGATACTTTCTTTCTGCAATTTCTTTCTGAATTATAGAATAAGCAGATCTAAGGAAGCCGATACTAGCTTGTATGTACCAAATTGATATCAGAGCTTGCCTATGGATCAACCAGTGGAATTATTGGAGAAGGCCATGGAAAATATTACTAGATAAGCAAATCTCTTACGACAGTTAATAAAGACTATCAACAATTTTTGTATAAAAGTAGGCTATCAACAAGCATGTTATAAAAGTAGAGTTTAACCAAAAAAATGAGTCAATAGGGAACTCCAATGCTCAAATGCAAAAAATCAAAATAAGGGAAAATAATTTGCTACCCAAGAAGGCATACATGGCGTTTGATAGAATACTAATGAAATTGTCAAAATCAGTCTCGACGGTTATATTTGCCAGAAATGGTACAAATTGATTTTCCTCATTATGAAGGAAAAGGCCACCTAACCATATGGCTATGCAGCGTGTTCTTTTCACATCTTTTCATTTGAAAGGATAAGCTTATCTATGATACCAAATCCGATGATAAGAAATGTCAATTTTCACTTGGGAAGATTTTAATAAAACACTAAATTTGTGGTATGGAACTAATGAATGCATGGATTTCTTTATTGACACTATAAGAAAAAAGATATTTTATTACAAAAAATTTAGTCACTAAAGATAATGGATTAGTCACTTAATATTTTTTATGACTTAAAATAAATCATCACACGTTAGTCGTAAAAAGACCATCTTAAAAGGTTCTGGCGACCAAAATAAATTTCGTTGTGTTAACATGTATTTGTGACCAAAATAATTGTCTTAGAATTAAATTAAAATTGTCACAAATAGTATTGAAAATGGTCAAATTAGAGATTTAAATTTGCATTCAATGACACTTCATATTTGTCACAATATGTGGTTTATTATAACTATAATATTTGTCTCAGAAACATATACACATAGTCATAATAATTACTAAAAATCGTCATTTTAGAGGTTTGGAGATGTGATTAGCAATGCTATTCTTTAGTTGCTAAAGTCTACATATCGTGACGTTACATTATTGTCCCAAGTAGTTGTCTTTTGTGACAAATTCTCAAATATAATTGGTAAATAATTTAGTCTCAAATTTATTTTATAGACAATTTATTTATCTACTTCATGAATCATTAAATTGTATCAAAACATTTTAAGTGACTATTATCTCTTGTCATAAAATGTAAGCATTCACAAATATAATATTTAGTCAAAAAAATTAACATGTTGAGACAAATTCTCTCGTTGCAAAATATATGTAATACAGTCTCGCATTGTTTTTAACCACAATATATTTTACCATTTAATGACTATTTATATCGTATCAAAAAAGTTAAACTGACTACTCTATCACAACAATGTGTTATAGTCATAAAAATTGATATCTAGTGACCAAAAAATTTTCATTAAAAAAAATTATTCCATGACAATTACTTTCATTCGAAGTGACAAGTAATATTGTCTGTTATTAACTTTAAGGATAATATTTTACTGTTTAATGACTATTTTTATCGTACACAAAAATTGAAATTGACTACTAAAAATTGTCATAAAAAGAAAATGTTAACGACAATATATTATAATCACATAAGTTGATATTTAGTGACCAAAAACTTTTGATTCAAAAAAGGCTATTTACTTTCATTTTAAGTGACAAGCAATATTGTCTCACATTATTTTTAAAGACAGCATTTCACTATGTTGCAATCAATTTATTGTACTAGAAGAGTTAGTGTGACTATCCAATATAGGTGTAGTCATTAATAAAACCTAATCAACAATAATGAGACTAATATAAAAAAAAGACTTTAATGAACAACAATGGGACTAACATAAAAAAAAAAGCTTTAATGTTTTTATTTATAATCCGAAAGATTCAAACACAAGCATGACACTAAAATCCAAATAAATATGGTTCTTGGTAAAGAAATATAAATATAAAAGTCACAAATCACTATCAATGACCTAAAAACAAGAAATTCAAAGAATGATTTTATAATAGATGCATTTAAAAAGGCCTTATTGGGATTGAGAATCAAATAATGTAGGATCAGAAGGAGGTGTAAATGAAAACGATGGTTGCTTTTTCATGAATTTTATGAAAATCTTTAACTACCTGCAGTCTATTATCTTGTTCCTCAATCTTTTTTGCTTGCTCCTTAATTGGCTTCGCTATTTCTTGATTTTGTTGGGACAATGCTACATTAGACGCTAACTTTGAAGGACCTATCTCTTTCTTCACAAAATTGGATTTCTTCCCCAAAACAATTTCATAAATTTGATTATTAGTCAATGGCTCAACATTTTCCTCAGTGTTGGAGTTTTTCTTCATTTTTAACATTTGGTCCTACATAATTAAAAGTTTAATAATTAATAAACCTTTAAAAATAGTACTAAACACATCTACAGAAGAAAGAGAATCATACAAACTTATTAAATAAGAAGTCCCATTGACTAAGAATAAACAAATAGGTAAATAACAAGACCCTATAGCACTTGTAAAAATATGAGGAAAATGATACCGTAAAGCAAGAATAAATTTTTCAAGCAAACATATACTTTAGTTTAAAATAAATATATAAATTTAATTTTCACAAGTAAATATAACTAAATTGGAATTACTTACGTATTTAGCTTTTGCTTCCATACTCTTCCATCCTTTGGCCTCACTCCAAAACATCTTTTGAAACAAAGAAATCAACTTAGGAGAGACTCTAAGCATTTCTGTCTTTTCAATACAAAAGAAGAAAAGCATTTTAATATTGATAAACATGATGCAAGCATAAAATACAAAAAAAAAATTAGAACAAAGCCCTCGTCATTTCAAGTACCATTTCATTCAAATGTTGCGCATGACATTTCAATCCATCACGATGCACACAAGACACTTTACCATGATTTTTTTATTTTTTTCTGATTGTTTCTGTAATTAATTTTGTTCGAACATGTCATTAAGCATTAAATAACTTAGTAAAGTTGGCAATTGTCACTTGAAATCAATGTCATCATGTAAAGTAGGTAAGCTGCCGTAGGTTCAACTTATTAAAAGACACTAAAATTGATTCATATACATGCCATTTTATTTGTGATGTAAATGAACAAGACTAATAAGTAAATTACTTTTCATTTTCCAAAGGTGTATATCATTGCACAACTTTTACAGCAGCAAAAAAGTTCAAAACAAGTTAAGTTATATTAGAAAAAATTGTCAACAAAAGAAAAACAATGAAGTTAACATAAAGTTTATAATAATGTACAACAACTACAGTAGCTATAAACTTTAAGTTTCCTAAGTGCTTTAACAAAGCAGTTACACTTTAATATTTACAACAGAAAAGCATGCATAGAAAGAATCCTCAGAGATATATTTTACTATAAATATTAATCAATTATTTGGATAGATTCTGCTTTGATGTTTAACATATATATTTATTTAATTTTTCGGATAGTAGTGGATAAAGAAATTGATCTGCATATACGAACCTTACATATAAATTAAAGAGTAGATGTAATATGAAACAGTCAAGAATATGAATATGAATAACACCCCTATATATGAATAGAAGGAGTGCATGTACCAATCTCAATTTAAAAATAAACCAACTATGGCTTTTGACTTTAGCTTATCCAACTTATTGTTATCTATTCAAACTTTATTGTTATCTATATATATGCATTTAATATTTTATATTGAACATTTTTTTAAAAAATATGGAAAAAGTTCACAAACTAATTAAAGAGGATCCACCTATTAAAGATTTAAAGATGCATGGTGTGTCAATAGGAGAGAAATAAAAAGGTGTTTGTGTCTTATGTCAATCTTTTTCTTTTGATTTTTTGGAATTATTTTGGCCTTTGGTCCAATCAAGCTTGTACAAACTCTATGACACTTCTAGTTCTAGTCCCTAGGCAATTGAAATAAAAGGAAAGTGTGAACTATTTTCCCTAGTTTCTTCAGCCATGTTAAGAAAATAATCTCAAAACCTAATTAAAGTGTGTTAGTGATTACAATTCGCCACAAAACCTAGCACAAAAGAGCACAATCAAATGGCAAACTTTGATCTTAAAAAATTTTTTTAAAAATCATTTTATATGATAATATGGAATAAAACAAATAAAATTTATTAATAAATCCTAATGATATCACATGTAAATTGAGAGATACAAGCTTCTTCAAATAGAAAAAGGTACCAATTTCTCAATTCATGAGCCATGGCTACTAAATAACAAGTGGTAATGTTTTAATTATTTAAAAGTAATTTAAATTAATTATCATAATTAATAATGTGATAATTTTATCATTAATTAAAAACACCTTAAACCATCAATTTTTCTTGTATGATGTGTCTTTCACCCTTTAAATCATAATGTGAGAGCACATAAATGTATGATTCAGTCTAATTGAATATAGCCATAGCACAAGTAATTATGTACAACAGCAATTTCTCATTCACTTTGTCAGTAACCATACTAGGTGTATGTAACATTGAACAATTAAAGAACAATATGAAAGTACTGCCATATAATAATCTAAGGCTAAGTATACTACAAACTGAATAATGAAAATTTCTAGAGTTACCATCTAGTCTCCAAGCATATGGACCTAGAATCTAGTGCATAAATTTTGAAAAAGCCAACAATCTATGATAATTAACTCTAGTATAGAACTTGTAGAACAATATTAAAAATTATATAGGAAAACATGCCAACAAATAAAAACCATAGGGAAAAATTCCACTAGTAGTTAGCAATTGATATTTTAAAAGTGTAATTTAAATGCCTCACTTGAGAAATAATCACAAAGACTCCCATTCTGCCTGCTTGTGTTAAAGATCCTTAGGTAGATTTTGCTTAGTCTCTTCAACTATAGGATATTGTTCAAACTCTTTCTTCAATTAGTGATGAAAATTCTTGAACCTCGTCGCCAACTTATCCAATAAGTAGTTTCTAATAATTGGATTATGGACATTAATGACAAATTTGCTTTGCAATGTGAACAAGGAAACAATACCACAAATGTTATCAACATTCAATTTGTTCAAAAATATAAAAGATTACACCAATGCATGAAACTATTCAACATGAAATGAAATAAAATAGTACAACAATATCATCTATCATCAGTATCCTTTGAGCTTCTAGCACATCTTTTCATTTCTTACCCCTAATGGAGCAATTTTCTTTAGCACAACAACAATATCAGAAGCCAACGCTACTGCATTAGTACTAATAGTCACATTCATTATATCAAAAAATTCAATTGGTAATAGTGCCTGGGATTGATGAATAAGGTTGTCAAGTTTTAAGCCTTTTAACTTAGATCTCTTATTTTTTGTAGTATTAGCTGCTACAAAAAATAATAATAATAATGTAAGAATAATATAACAATATTATTAGCAACTTAAATAATAATATTAATAATTTTAAATAACATGAGACAAATTAAAGAAAAAAAGCAAAATACGACTAGATGAAATACCAAGAAGAGCGTTAAAGCTAGAAATAGACAATGAATTAGTTGTGCAACTAATCCATCACGTGGTTGTTCTGCTAGTACTGAACATGATCAGTGAGAACTTTCAGAAGCCATGATCCAGTATCCTATAAGTTTACACAATATAATTAAATCAACCATAATAATTATTTTAAAAAATATATGACTAATATATAATAACATAAACAAATAACTTAAAATAAATCTATTCAGTATGCAAAAAAAAAAAAAAAGATTACCTAATTATAGTAAGTGCATGATTAATCAACATCATTTTCATTATCTTTTGATAAAATATTTTCATTATCACTACAATAATTTTCAATTGTTTCATCGTCTTCCCTAACATTAATCTCATCTTCAAGCATTAGTCTCTCATTATGCACTCCATTGTTTCAACTTCTTCAGGACTCATATCACATCGATAGAATTGTCTACCATCCAAATCTTCTTCTTCAACAGCCAATTGAATATCAAATGGTTCATTCTCTTGCTAAATATTACCTACACCTTCAATGCATTCTTCTATATCGTCTATTTTTGGGACATCCCACACATGTAGGTGCTGGATTTTGTTTACCACTTTCCAATTTGAACTTAACTTCTATTCATCAACATAAAATACTTGTTGGGCTTGAATTGCTAAGACAAAACGGTCATTTTTGTACCACATTCTACCTATATTAATGCTTGTGAGATGGTAATCCTTTTGTATTATCTTCTTGTTAAAATCAATATCAAACCAATCACATTTAAATAGGATAACTCGATTTTTGAAAATATAATTTAGCCCTATAACACTAGAGAAAACACTGTAAAACTCAACATCAACACTATCATGTTGTCTTAGAACCATAACCCCATTATTTTGAGTTTTTAGATTCTTATCACGAGTGTGATCATGATATCAAACACCATTAACATTACATCCAGAGTATGAATATATGACAGGAAATGGATTGCAAGCTAACGAATAAAATTGGTAAGTGGCTACTATAGACCCTTTGCAACACATAGTCATCATCTACAAAGAAATAATGAAAAAAATAATTTAATCCTAAAACTAATTAAAGTATAAATATTAGATTACTAAATAACATTATTACAAACCTAATTTTTAAACCACATAAGGAATTGCTTTTCTTGTCTTTTAGATATATTAGAAAGACTTTGTACCTTCCAACTCTGTAGCATGCTCACTATATCAAAAATTTTTATTAAAATTAAAAATTAAAAAATAATATAAGCATATACACACACACACACACACACACACACACACACACACACACACACACACACACATGTAATATACTTACTCTAAAGAAGGTTGTAATTCCTTGTAATTGTTTAAGACATATTAATTAGTTTTTTCTATAAATTCTTGAGGCAATTGTATTTCTTCCCTTTTACCAAATGGGCTAGCGCTTTGGTTAAACACTGATAAACCAGACTTTTGTTCAATTTGTCTGTCATCATTTCTCTCATGTCAATTGAACCTTGTTTCAATCTCACTAAGATACATTGAGCAAGATGTAAGTGCTTCTTCTACAATATATGCCTTAGGAATAGAACCTCCAGGTCCAGCTTTATTTCTCACATATTTTTTAATTTCCCTAAGTATCTTTCAAATGGATACATCCACCTAAATGCCATAGGGCCAGCAAGTTTTACTTCTAATAGTAAATATACTGATAAATGAACCATAATATTAAAGAAAGTAGGTGGAAATATTCTCTCTAATTGACAATGAATTAGAACAATTTCTTTGGCTAATTTGTCCCAATCACTAACACACAAAGTTTTTGCACATATTTGCTTAAAGAAGTTCGGTAACTCTATAAGAATTGTATAAACATCTTTGCATAAATATGGGCATATACCAATTGGAAGCAACTGTTGCAATAACACATGACAATTATGACTTATTAAGCCTGAAATCTTACCCTTATGCACATTCACTTTCCTCAAAATATTATAAGCATATCTATCAAGAAACTTAACAGATTCCAAAAATTGTCAAAAATCTTTTTTTTTTCAGCTGAAGCAAATGTATAACATGTACGAGGTTTAAAAACCCTTGGCCTATCAAATATTAAATGTAACTCAGGTCTAATATTCATTTTTTCTAAATCTCTTCTAGCCTTTATAGTGTCTTTTGTTTTCCTTCGATATTCAGTAATGTCCCCATGATACTATCACATATATTCTTCTCTATGTGCATTACATCAAGATTATGATGGAACTTTAGTTTGAACATTACATGTAACCTATTAATAATTAAATTATAAATATTAAAAAGGCAACAATATATGGCTCATGAAGCTATCAATTATTAAATTAGTTTGATAATGAGAACAGAATATAATATAAAAATAATATAGAACAAAAAATTAAGCCAACCTTGATGAGTGGAGAATGGATAATCCATAGGAAAAGTTGATGGATGAAGAAAAAGAGTAAAAGCTACTGAACAAAAATCCTGGACAAAAATTACAATATAATAATGTCAAATATAATATATGTCAATAATTGTGATTGCTCTTTCAAGGGAAAAAAATCCAATTGCATTATAAATAAAATAATAAAATAACCTAAGAGAATCCTTAGGAAAATAAACCTATCACTCTATTTGTCACTTTATTTCTTTGAAAAGTGTGAAACACCCTGACAGTGGGGAAATGGTTGGTATGAAAGTAATTTGTAATGAAAACCTTATAAAGTAGGATTTTAAAGATGTGATAAAAGCAACAGTTACCAATGGGTGAGTAAAACTAGTATATGTAGTAGTTTATGGAAGGTTGTAGAATTTGGTCTGTGCCACTAAACAAATAGATAAACTGATTTGGCTGCACATCTATCTCAAGTGGCCAAAATTAAATTTAACTAAAAAAAGTACAATCCGTTAATAATAATTTACTTGGTACAAGTCATTTAAAAGAATCAAAACATTAGTAGAATGCTAGAGGAGACTACTTTTGCTCATTTTAAAAGTTACAGTAAGGAAATCCTTTTCCAGAAATAAAATAAAAATATCACAATAATCATTGCAATATTAAACATCCTCCATAACAACCACAAATAGTAAAATTACAAATCTCACAGAAGACACTTCTATAAGGATGCAGATAAAAGCACAATCAGTTGTAATTGCAGAATTTGATCCTCTTAATAAGTTTCTCATGTCTAATAAAATTTGGCAAACGAAAAGACACTACACTAGCCAAAGGATTTCCACAGAAGGAAGCTTTCAATCCCATCATATTCTACACAATTATCTTATGAACAGCCTATATTACATTTAATACTATTGACAAAATTATTATTCAAGATTCATATTTACCAAACATTAAAACCTTTCACTTTAAAAGCTAGATTGTTTTGCATTTTACTCACAAGATTCATATTACCTTTAAGACAACACCATAGTAATAAATAGAGACTATGAACAGCGTTTGTTTTATGTTTACGTCATCTATTATTAAAAAAGAACATAGAGTATGTATTATTAAATAGAGCCCATGAACAATACTTGATAGATATAGTATTATGCAAAATTATAGAACAAAAAATCATAGGGTTACAAGCACAAGCAACCAAGGTAATCACTGACAATTGTTGATGCGACGTTGCAATCACAAAAATCCTTTTTGTGTAAGCCAGGAATTAAAATTAATGCCAAATGCTTACATTTTAGGTATGCAAACAACATTGAGTCTGTCAAAGCCATCCATAAAACCAGCAGAAATTTAACCCTCATGAACTTAAGAAGCGAACTACATGATATAAATATAAAACTCATCAACAAACTCTTTTAACTCCATAAAACAATCTCTTAATATCAACCCTACAAAAACATATATGGTATAAAATCATTAATCCATAAGATTAAACTAATACATTTTTTAAAAAAAAATGGTAGGGGAGTGGACAAACCCCAAATCAACTTTTTAATTCTTTACCTCCCCCAATATTTGAACTCTTACCCCTGGTAGGCAATTGAACTAATACATTAGAACACAAGTACATCTGAATGTTTATATGCACATGTGCATGAGTTCCTTGATTGAATACCTTTGGTAGGAATCATATTTTCCTTGGGAAACTGATTCTTCATCATCAGTTTCTGCAACATGTCTACACCATGTTTTGCTTGCTTGATACTTTAAGAGGCTAGAAACCAAAAATTGAAGTCCATGTTTCTCTTAGTTCAGAGATTGCAAGTATGATCAATTTCTCAACATTTAAGAAGCACAAAGCCTGATATAATGGTCCATAAAAAGTGATACCAAGACAAATAACAAGTATACAATCAAAAAATTACTAAAAAAATAGTAGGAAATTTCATGAAAGACAAAAATCTGAGAGTAAATACTGACAACATAATGCTCTTATATGCAACTGTACATATACACACTGATATTGTGTGCATTTTAGAATATAATAGTTTAGAGATGACTGAATAGGTAATGGTTCACGAACACCAAGAATCAAATCAGTATACTTCTCATGTATCAAATTAGAGAATAATTATACCTTAGACAACTTCCTAAAATTAGAGATTACTCGGTACTCACAAGTTAAACAAATAAATAGATAAGTTGCTTCAATATCCTGAATAGACCAAATATAAATATATATTATCACTCCAATAATGAACTACAATAAATTAAAAGTTAGAATCTGTAGTTGATCCACATTCCCAAGCAAAAGTGAAAGGTAGTCAAGAAGCATAAAAAATACATTTATCATGCACTTACAGATTTAATTCTAGTTAAAAGTAGATGGCACATTCCTTGATGCCTATACATGTGGCAGGTCCCAATAAATGGCATCTCTGCTAATTTCTTACCATGGATCCTATTTGTCCAAAAGCACATAATAAAATATTCAGTTATAAATCTTATGACAAGCCAAAAAATGCAAAAGGGGAAAATTACTAGTTAAATATTACAATTTTAAGATGTATCCATGAGTCGTGTCTTTATACTTCTAACATGCAATACATTAATGAGGAAACTAATTAACTCACTTTTCCACTAAATCTAATTTAATCATAGATTGTAGTATTTTCCAAACCTGTTGTAACTCAACATTAGAGTCTTTCTTTGTCTGACATTTCCCCTGTACTTTTCCTTTTCCAACAATTTGAGCGTGATAATTATGCCTAATTATTCTCAAAGACTGCTTAGAAGTCCTAGATCAGAACATGGCCAATTAACTACCTTGGTCATCATCATTGAATTGTACCTGGAAATAATCAAGAAACATTTGCACTGCACAATTACCAATATCTAAGAACCAAAATTAAAAAATGTAAGCATTCGAAAATGTTGCAAGTACAAAAATGTTTTTAGGCAAATAAATCCTATAGAATAATTGCGTAATTCTTTAGTAAAGGACAGGCCCAAAATTTTGGCACCATATCGAAACATGTTGATCATTCCTCGATATTTTAGCTTAATTACCAATTGAAATAAGATCTATAAAATTCTTCCAAATTCAGGCCAACAACAATGCTATAGTTTACTTAAATTTAAATCTGTAAATATTGTCTGACCTCTTGCAAATCTTTAAGAATATAACATTAAAATCAGGCAAACTTATCAATTGCAATTCCACAATTTAACCCATAAATATATCAATTATTTTTTTAAAAAAAAGTGACTAGAGTTGAAGTGTTGAAAAAATAAAGTATAGAAGAGTTAAACTCCACTTTTAACAACCTAAAACTTTCACTCCACTCACCCCCAAGGTATAAATGAATGAGCCAGTACAATCCTTTCATTTCAATACAATGGATTAAATAGTTAAGACTCGATATAACTAAGTCATGCCTTAATATATGGCTCTCTTTTAAGCCTAAAAAATTTCTTAATATTGTCTTCAATTTTATATCAGCCTTGCATTTGTCCAGAGGCATCTTTCGAAACGAATTGTGGGATCAATTATCCTTTCAAAGATGCTATTTAATAATTTCCAGATCTAATACCTTATGGTGCTTTGGTTTTTGGGCATTTAAGGATTATGATTAGAAGACTTATCATAGTTATCATCACTGTGGTTCTGTTGTCATAAACTATGTGTCCAAATGAATTACATGAAGATCAAGTAAAGAAAGATAAGAGAATCGTCAATAATTAAAATTGGAAAAAGAAATTAATTATGGTAACTAATTTCCATACCCAAAAAGAAATCGAAATATTTGACTAGTCTTTATCTATTCCCTTTTTTAACCTATCTCTTGTTGGATGAAATACTAATAATTTAAAGACATATATAATTATATCTTAGACTTCTTTCATTAATTTGGTAAAGAAAATAAGAAGTTCCTTCTATTATATTCTTTATTAAAACAAATAATATATGTGTGCAAGTATTCACTCTCAATTTCCTCTTTTAAGATAAAAGTGCCGATGATTTAGAATTTTAGATATAGATAGCATGCTTCACCTAAATGCAATGATACTCCATATATGATAGTGATTTTGCATCCATGATTTTTAATTTTTTGGTAAAAAATTATGTGCTTTTGAAACTAAACAAGAAATTAAATATGATATTCATGCTATATATGTACTACTTTATTCCTATGAAACATGGTAAAATTCTATGAAAAATTAAAATTCCGTTACCCCTATTCATGAACACGTCTACCCCCAGAAATAGAAGTAAATTCTTATTACATATGCCCCTATAGTGGCGTTCTCGTTAGTATTATTGCTACTGGAAAGAATATTGCATCACTGAATACCAAAGCGCAAAACTAGCATTATATCTAGTGTTCCTAATTTTTTAGTACTCTCTCAACTAATTTTCTAAAGAGAGAAAAATGAACAAAAAATAATCAACAATTTTGTGAATACAAGAAACATTTGAATTTCTACCTTTTCATTTCCACTGATCTAGCCTTGCCATCAGCAGCTGCACCATTAGCATATTCAATCTCCACCTGAAACAAAAGATCAAGTAAAATAAATATAGTTAGAGATGCATTCGCCAAGCAATCAAGAGTTACACAACAATCACAAGAATGATTCAACCTCCTATTAAGTGTTGAAAAAGAATAAAAATCCCCAATCAAATAAACTCTTCGCCAAAATGGGCTTTTCTCTTTCCATTAAAGAATTGGTTCTTGCCATGAGACAGATGCTTCATAAAGAATACGAATAAGAAATGCAAGAAAAAAGAGATTCTAAGAGGAAATTCTGAAATTTTAACTTTGAATGTGATAATTTGATAAGGGAATAAGAAGAAGATGGAGCTATTTTTGTGAAGAACAAAAGGTTTAATAGGAAGTGAAAAACCCTCATTCCTTAGCTTTACAATTTTGACTCCTCCCGTGGTACTTCCATGGGTTCGAAGAGTAAGTGACGGTGGCTGACATTGTGTTTGCATTGTTCTGGATTGCATTTGCTTTTGTTTGTCTTACCTTGGGTTGAATACCCATTAATTTTTTTCCCTTCGCGGGACCAATTAATTGTTTATACATACTTAAAAATAATTTTGTCTAACTTTTTAAATTTTTATTGCATTTTATTTTAAGCAATTATGTATAAACTAAAGTTAGTAAGTTGTATCAAATAAAATTAAAAAAAGAAAAGGAGTGCCCCGTACGAGTGACAAAAGTACTAAGCTACTTGAATTTTGAGACAACTCAATATTTTCTATTAAAATAAAACTTGTTGTATCGGCTAATTATCAAAATAATAATAGATTACAAGTAATTTGTACAAATTTGTTTATACAAATGATTTTAGATGAGAAAATTATTTAAAAAATTACTTAATCCCTTCACAAATTAACATGAGAAAGTTACATATATAAATTCTAACAAAGTGTTTATATTTCTACCATTACTTATTTGTATTAACCCATCAATTCTTTCAAATTATTTTTTTAATTGTTAAAAAGTAACAATCAAGAAAAGTTTATTCATGACTAAAAAATAGTAATAAAACATAAATTATTGGTTCAAATAATAATAAAATAGTAATAACAGAATATATTGGTTAAAAATAAGTGAAAATAAAACATGCACTTTAATTTTTTATTTTGTCATTGTAGTTTCTCATATGTTACAAAAAAAGGGATCTAAAAGTTGTAGCTTTAAAAACTGATGTTTTCTTTCTCTAAGAGTTCCCGTAAATTTACATTAGCTTTCTAATTACAAAATAATTTCATCACCTGTGATTACGTTTTGTGACTAATAATAATTTCATTCTAGCATGATAAATTTATCAAGGGAATTTTTTCCATAAAAAAAAATTCTCTTTTAGCGACAAAAATAAAGTTCAATATAAGATTGAATTAGAGACTAAGCAATGTGTCTTAGAAATTAAATAACTTGGTTATAAGAACACAACATTACTGAAAACAAAACTTTTAGTTACTATTTCTAATTTTGTTCCCATAATGACTCATCTAAGACTAAAAAATTGGGATCTTCAAATTATAAGAATTCAGAATAGTTTTAGAGAACACTCTTATATGTCATTAGTTGTTTGCCTAGATTAACACACGTTTTCAATTACAAAACAATTTCATTACCTAAAATTATATTTTGTGACCATTTATTTTTCTCATGAATAATGAAATATTATCCCAAGATGTTCAATTTTTCAAGGACGTTTTTGTCTGAAATTTTTTTTTACTACAATAATATTCTTCACAAGAATGTTGAATCCGATACCAAATAGTGCGTCTCAGCAAAGAAATAACTTGTTCACAAAAACACAATGCTATTCAAGATAGAACTTTCAACTACTACTTTTAGTTTTGTCACTATAATTACTCATATATGACTAAAAAATGGGGTTTCAAAATTAGAAGAAAGTAAAATAGCTTTAGTGGCTAATATAGGTGTCACAAATAGTTCAGTTAAATTTATACTTATTTTTTAGTTACGAAATATTGTCGTCACCTATAATCTTATTTTGTAACCATTTATTTTGTCATAAATGGTGAAATATTGTTCCAAAATACTCCAAATTTAGAGGGACATTTTTGCACTAAAATAATATGTTTTTCTGCAACTAACAAAATGTTTGTCATGAAAGAGTTGAATTATCGACTAAATATTGTGTCCCAAAATAAAATGTTAGTCAAGAAATACAACACAAGTCAAGACAAAATTATTAGATACAATTTCATAAATTTGTTGCATTAAATAACATTTTGTAACCAAATTTTAAAGTGTTGCAAAAATTATTGTCTTAAAAAGTCAAATTTCTTGTAGTGTGAGCTAACTCAATCGCAACAAACAGGTTCAATACAAGATTACCAAGAAATGTTTGATTAACGTTTGGCTAAGACAGTACTAATTGATCAAGGTAGAGCAGTCAACTATTTTGTAGGAGGTCTCTAAGAACCTATTCGAGCTAATGTTAGAGCCAACTAGCCAAATAATCTATCCTCAGTTATTAGACTAGCAAGGTAATATAAAGCCCAAGATTTTACCCACCACAAGAATATACAACCAATCTTTCATACTACAATAACACCGCGCATATAGAATCGAGGACTTTTATCAAAAGAATGACCATGAAAGAGTTGAAAACCAGGTGCAGGGGCTTGTGTTTCAAATGTAATAGGAAATTTGGCCCAAGGCATATTTGTAAGAAGTTACTATTTTTAATACAGATTATCTTGGTAGAGAACAAGGCTGATGTCATAAGAAAGGATAAAGGAAGTATAAAGGAAAAACTTAAGTGGCTAGAAGCCTTCTTGCACAGAATAGCTAGTTTGTGAACACTTGGTACAATGGGAGTTTTTAATACTCTTGCATATAAGTTATGCTTACTGATTTTAACAGTTTACATAAGTTTGGAAGCAAGCAAATGGTTAAGAGAGCAGGATTTCAACCTAATTTTAACGGATATGTAGATGTCATGATGGCACCTGGTGTAAGTTTTGTAAGTCTAGGTAAGTGCACTTAAACTCAACCCAACTTGCAAGCTATCCAATTCTAGTAGATTTATATTTACTACAAATTGAGGACTATGATGTCATCCTAGGTTTGTTTGTTGGGACATATTGAGTGGGATTTTCTAAGTTATTTATAAAGTTAGGAAGAAAATTATCTTTCAAGGCTTAACAACTGTAGAAAATTAGGAAATTGTAAGGACTTAACAACTGCAGAAAATAAGGTCATTAATAGTTTTGAATTTCAACATACAGCCAAAAAGAAAAGAATTTTTCTCTAAATAATTTCTTTTATTCAACCAGCCGTTCCCAATTAAATACAATAGATCCTATAAAAATATAAAGATGTGCTAAAAGAAACCAAGAGACTATCTTTATCCTAATAGTGTGATCATTAGATTTCAGTACAACTGGAAACAAAAAAAAAAAAAAAAGACCTATCTTAGTTCATTATCTTCACTTAAATATGTAGAGATAAAGAAGATGGTGGCTAAAATGATAACTTCTTGAATTGCTTACTGTAATAACAGCTCTTACTCATCTTCATTCATCTCAATTAAGAAGAATAATGGTTCATAGAAAATGTATATTGACTATGGAGCCATAAATCAAATCACTATCAAAGATAGTTCATAGAGAATGTGTGTTGATAGTAGAGCCTTAAATAAGATCATTATCAAAGAAAGTTTTTTATTCCAATAATTTATGAACTATTAAATACATTGCAAGTTGCATAAGTATTCTCAAAGTTGGATCTACATTTTAGGTGCCAATCCATATAAGATTAAAGGATATGGACAATATTTCTTTTACGATCTATCATGGCAACAATAAATTTTTAATGATGCCATTAAGAGATAATCTGATATAAATTGAGTAGCTTAAGAAAATACTATTTTTTGTTTTCAATTTCTTTCCTTGATCCTATACAATTCATACAAAGATAAACAGTTATTTTAGGATAATGTTATGGCTTATAGAGGAGAGTTTCCTATTATACCCATAGAAATTGTGATTGGAGAAAGTTTAGACTAAATCTAATACTAGTTGTTGTTGACAAGTCTTGAACTTGTAAGCCTTTAGCTAAGGCTGAGCAAAATGCTAGATTGACATCGAAATGATTTAAGAAAAATTTATTCTTTCCTTTTGTAGATTTCATGATTGCATTGCTGTCATTGTCTTGGTTGTGGTTGATTTGAATTTGAAATTGATTCTTATTAGCCCCCCTCAAACTAGAAATTGCCATACGGGCTATTCTAAGTTTGTGCCCAAATTTTGAGAACAACGCTTTGGACAATGGTTTGGTGAATAAATCTATCATTTGTTATGATAATGGAACATATCTTGTGTTGAGTAATCCATTGGTCACTCTTCAGCGAACAAAGTGATAATCAAGCTCAATGTGCTTGGTACGTGCATGGAAAATGAGATTTTTTGACATATAAAAGGAGCTGATATTGTCATAAATAAGAACTGGAGGCTTTATCAATTTATGTCAATTTCTTTGAATATGCATGTAACCTAAGTGAGTTCGACTATTTTAGATGCCATGCAATGATGTTTAGCCTCAGCACTAGAATGAGCAATGGTAGTTTGCTTTTTTAAACTCTATGAGATACAATTTGATCCAAGGTAAATGCAGAACCCACTAGTACTCTGTCGACTTAATGGACAACCTGGCCAATCTGAATTTGAGAACCCATAAAATGTCAAGGAACTTTGTTTCAAATAGCGAAGTCCATAGTTAAGCGTTCTTTTATGGTACTGCAATATCAGTTTGACAGCTCGAAGATCAGCCTTTGTTGGTTGTTGGAATTTTTAACACACTTTGTTGATTGCATGTGTAATGTCTGGTCTAGTAAAATTGAGGTATTGAAGACTTCCTATGATTTGTCGATATTTAGTGTCATTGACAGGTTGTGCATCATCAAATTTTGGTAGCTCTTTCATAGCCATTGGTGTGGCAACAAACATACTATCTTGCATCTTTGTTTTGTCCAGTAGATCCTTTGCGTATTTGGCCTGTGAAGGAAAGATACCTCATTTAAATTTCTTGATTTCAATGCCTAAGAAATAATTTAATAAGCCAAGATCTTTTAAGGAAAATTGAGAACTAAGAGTACAGATAACGTGTTGAATTATTTTGCTATTATTTCCCGTTATTATAACATCATCAACATAAACTAATAATAAAGCAATATTAGATAGAGAATGTAGTATAAAAAAGGAAGTATCAGCCTTGCTATTTTAGAGGCCAAGGTTAAGAAGTGCATGACACAAACGATCAAACCATATTTGCAGGGTTCACGTAAGCCCGTCGAGTGATTTGTTCAATTTGCACACATTCGATGGGAGATTAGGATTGATAAAACCTGGTGGTTGTTCCATGTACACTGTTTCATTTAAATGGCCATGAAGAAATGCATTTCTCATGTCGAGTTGTTTCATTGGCCAGTTGAGATTCACGGCAAGGGCTAATACAAGTCCAATAGTTGTGTGTTCGTTGACTGGACTAAATAGAAATGAATTTAGGGATATTCAATTAGGGGAGGAGAGCTCCCTTTTTATAGATACATTGAGTGAATCATGACCATCGGATTAAAAACAGTTCGGACGTTCAAGATTGCGCCACATCATCAGTCAATAGTTAACAGTCAATGTTTGAACAGTAACACAGTTTTGACCGCAATTTACACAGTAATACTATTTATACAGTAACGTAGTTTGAATAGTAAATAATCTCATGTATGTGCATGTACCATACACACGATTTTTGCTCTACTGAGATGCTGCCACGTCATCGATCCACAGTACATAAGAAATTTAGCCCAATAAGATCGTGACACATCATCGGTCAATGCCACGTCATCGGTCAATGCCACATCATCGATCCGTATATATGAACAATGTCGTAAACAGTACCATGAACAGTACCGTACGTATGAACAGTATCGTATATGTGAGCAGTGATATTTTTCCTTTTATGCTCTTCCTAAGGTTTTCGACTGTCCTGAGTCCAAATATGACGTCTGTTTTACTGTCTGATCATTCATTCATTATGAAACAATCGTGATGTCCCTAAAATATATAAAATATAAAATTATAATAAAACACACATAATTAAATAACAAAATACTTAAATAAATAAAAATAGCAATGTTAGTGAGACTTGAAGCATAAAATGACGATTTTCTTTTTTATAAATATACACTTTCTAACACTTAAAACAATGCAATTGGCAATTGAGTGATGCTTACTTTAATCATTTTAATAAAAGGTATCATTTATAAAAATTTAATATATATTATTTTTATAGTTATATGTACGTTTACTTTACTCATTTCAATTTTATTTGTACAGATATAAGTTGAGAAGTATGGATGTTGGAAGTTATTAAACTTAGAAAAAAAAAATTGGTGGGAAAGGGAAGCCAAGTAATGGCATTTCTTATGGTTGATTTTTAGCTTTTATGCTATAATTGTTTCTTATGATTTTAAACATTGTCTTCAATGTTGCCTGGATATTATTCGGTATTTGAAAGTTTTTTATTTTGTTTTGTGTCATTATTGGAATTTTTTTTTTAAATGTTGTCATGGACTTATATTATGGATTATAGTAGGTTAATTTAGTGATAATGATGAGTAATTTGGTTGTGGTAATAGTAGATTATGGTATTTTTTAATGATCTAGTAGTAATTGATGAAATTCTAAATTAATTAATAAAATCATAGATTATACATGCTCTCCATATATTATATAGGTATTGAAAATGAGGAAATTATTATGCAGGTTTTGAAATAAAAAATGATCCAAAAAATCAAACTAAAATTAGAAATGAAAATCGAACAGTTAAGATGAACCAAAAAAACCAATTGCTTAAATAAAATTGTTGAGAGAATTGAAACCGAACCCAAATTGAGAATTGAAACCGACCTATTAGTTTTGATTCGGAATTATTTTTATAAAGATCAAATAATTTTTTTAATTTTTGGATTTTATCCAATCTGAAATTGAAAATTTATCCTAAAACCCTACTAATTCCTATTCCTAATTTACTCTGACCCAATAGAAAACCCATGCCACTCTAGATGTTAGGACATATTTTGACTATTTTTAGCTTTGAAGTACATATTTTAATTGATCCGGGGTCTATCCATTTTTTTATTTCTTGCACATTTGCCATGCATACAAATAAAGAGATGAGGTCATTAGATTGTATTTTAGAAGTGGCTACATTGGTTGGTAATTCTTTGTTGGCGGAGACTATATTTCACGAAGATTGCATGGTAAAAGTAGGTAACAAAGATGTAGTAGTAGATCTAATTCCATTAGACATTCATGATTTTGATACTCTATTAGGGATGGATTGGCTAGCAAGCCATCATTGTATAGTACACACTACAAGAAAAATAGACAATAAATGACAGAAAATAACTGTTATAAAAAAAATGCATGACAGATAATTCATCTATCATCTATGTCACTATCATTAATTTATGATAAAATATTTTCTTTTATGAATTTATGATAATATTTCATAGTTATATATCTGTCACAAAATATTTTAATGTAAAAAAATTAAAATTATTTAAAATTTTTGTGTATTTTTTAAAATTTTTAATGAAAAATTAAATCCTCATTTGTAAATTTATTATTCAATTTTGGTGGAAAATTTTTATGACAAACTTCATGATGGGTATTTCTGGTCATAATTTGAAATTTTTCCCCAAAAAAATATATTATGATTATAATTTATTTTGTGAATTCTTCTTCACAAATTAATTTATTAATAAAAATGAATATCATCAAAAAAAATAAAAATAATTAATAAATACATCTAGTATTCAATGTCAACATTACTAGTACATGATAAAACATCCTAAATTAAAAAAAGAAAAAAACCCAAATATAAAACAATGGCTAAATTCCAATTAAACTCAAAGAAAAGCAATTCCAATTCCAGCCACCAAACAAAGTTACGCAACGGAACTGCCAAAAATTAATGAAAATATTTCAACAAGACTTCCAGCAGCAATACCCACTTTCAACGGCAATACTCTACAACATTCGTACCAGTTAGGCCATTTATCACACTTTGGCATCCTATCGAAGGAAAGAAAATGTGACCATAATGATAAGAAACAATATTAAAAGAAAAAAGATCTGAAAATAGTAGGATAATGACAAACTTGCTGATTCTAGAAATAAACGAAGCCAAAGCCGCTAGAATGCCCAGCCTTCTGATCCCACTTAACTCTTGCATCCCTGAAACTCTTGTATCCCTGAAACCATCCAAATAAAAGTGTATATACAAAGAAATGGTCGTCAATGCGTAAATATAAATAAAATGAAGAGGAAGAAGATTGCAAACAAATGGGATAAACAGAAAAGCACCCAAATAGCGTAACATCAGTAACTTCTAATAATTTCCAGTACACTATAAATTTCAAATATGGCATCACAAACACAAACACAAACCAACCTGATGCATCTTCCTTCTGAGCCCAATTAATTTTGATAGGCCACCCAAATCTGGAAATTAGATGAGATTATGTAAAAGTGTGCATAAAGGACACCAAAAAAAAAAAAAATTGTGTCAATGAGAATTCTACTTACAGATGCCTTCCATTACAATTTAGATTTTGGGATAAATTATTTTAGAGGTATAAATGCTATACAGAAGGCAAGAAGCATCAAGATTTCATTATTGTGGGACTTGGGGCTCGTTTGGGATTACTTTTGGAAGCTTAAAGGTGATTTTAAAATTTTAAAAATTGATTTTGGTGTTTGGTTAAAAAAATAAATAAATAAAATTATTTTTATCAAAATTAGTTCCTCTTACAGATAATTTTGAAAAGTAGAAAAAAGTAACTTTCAGATTCTGATTTTAAGAATCAATTTTATCATTTAATATAATTCCATAAATATCCTTATAATTATTACTTAAACCCAAAATTATCCTTATTGAAATTAGAAAAAATTTAATATTTTAATATTTTTTATTATAATTCACGCATTTTTTTTGTTCATCCCATTTTTTCTTTATATTTACATTACATCAAAAGTTCTTTGTAGCAATATATTAAAAATTTTATTTTTAATTAAAATTTTTATAATATAGAATTAAAATCAATAGAGTATAAATATTATTTTTATTTAAAATTACTATAATACATTGTTAAAATTTATTATTATATATGTGTGTAAGTAAATTTTATCTTACATTATATATATTTTAGTCATTTATTTTTTTACAGTAGTTTAACAGTAAAATTTATCAAACACCAATAACTACTTTAAAAACTCACAATACTTTTAGAATTAAAATTTATCAAATATTTAACTGATTCTCGTCACAGCTGATTATTTTTATAACACAACTAACAATAATTTTAAAAGCTACAACATTTTCAATCTGGCCCTAGTATACAAAGGCAAGTGAAATTGCAAATGATATGATTATTGTCACTGGGGGGCTCACCAGAGACTTTGATAACAATAACACATACCCACGTTCTCATGAAAGATTAATAGACTGTTGTCAATGAATTAATAATTCCATACATTTTGTACTCTTTTTCTGTAGCAAAATCAAGTTGCTGAATTGGACAATATAATAACACCAACCCCTACATAACTATAAATAATAAATTTAGCTTGTTCTAAGCCAAAACTTTATAATACATGCATCATCATTTCTGAACTGAAATTGGAAAAGAACGAGTCTAGGTCCAGTTATCACAGCTCTTTTGTCTTCCCATGTTTAAAATATTTAGTCTAATAAAATCTATCAAGTCAACCATACAACCTCCAAAGTTATGATGAAAAATCAATGTTAAACAAATAATAAAGAGAGAGAATAGTAAATAAAAGACCAAAGACGAACCAAGATCTAACATATAAAATTAATACTTGAAAATTGAAATGTATTCTAGAAAACTTTAGCTATTCGTTGACTTGACAATTGGCCATTGTTTTGGTCCAATTTCCAAAAGAGTATCACAATCAGTTAAATGGGAGAGTGATGGACAATTGGTTACGTGAACAATGGGATGCCAAAAAGAAAACTTGATAGCAAGGTAGAGAATGAAGGCAAGAAGGATGACGCAAATGCCGGAGAAAATTAATTACATGTAATGAAGCCAGGATTTAACGCACAAATGACTTCTCAATTTTCTAGCTTCAATTTGAAATGTACCAACACAATTTAGTCTTTTTTTTTATTTTAATTCATGATAAATCAATACAGGCACTTATATATTCTTTACGTGCCAAAATTAATCAATTTTCTAGCTTCAATTTGAAATGTACCAACACAATTTAGTCTGTTTTTCTTTTTATTTTAATTCATGATAAATCAATACAGGCACTTATATATTCTTTACGTGCCAAAATTAATCAACCAATATCACTAACACAAAACATGACCAACGTGGTTAGAAACAAGCCATTGATGGACATAATTATGGGTACTCGCACAAGAGCATTATTCAAAAACTTCGAAACAAAAACTAATTTCAAATTTTATATATTTGATCAGATGAATAAAAATCTGGGCACCCTTACAAATTTTTATACACAAAGACAGACACATGCAAATGCCCACTTATGCATATACACTCACATAGAGACAAAAAGATGCCAAAGCAGCATGCAAGTGTACCACGTAGTCATCAAATTAAATAATCAATATCTCTCAGTACCCATTAAATTGACGGATTAACTAGCTTGAAAAAAAAAAATCATGGAGGAAAACAAATTGATAATCAACAAGTAGGCTAAGTTTCACCTCATCAAGCACTAGCTAAAACTTCATAATAAAAAAGTGTCTGAAAAATTTACAGCAAAGTAGAGAATATTTCACAATCAATAAACTGAGCATTTTCCATTTTTTAGTCCAATTTGCAAAAGGAACAATTAAAATATAATTTTGATTCATAAATATGCTTTGAGATGCATAGATTACAAAAACGAGGAACTTTGAACAATCAGTACAAAACAAGAATCATCAAAACCTAACTCTAGTAAAGCTCGAAAATTCAAAACCAAAACAAACAAGAACATCGAAATCACATAAGCTAACCCAAAATAGCACGAACAAATCAAAGCTTGAAATTGTGAAAACACAATCAAAATCGCGGCACCATGGATTCACACAACTAATGAGAAACAACACGGGAATGAAAAATTAAAGAGATGAGAAATTGGACCTGAAGAGCAGCTAAAAGGTCGTGATGGTAGAAAGACTATCGTTGAAGAAGCACTTGCTGCATCAGTGCTTGTTGTTTTTGTTGTTACTGCTGCTTTAGCCTTTGGTGCTTTATTTTCCTTCAGAATCAAAGGATGTGTAAATTGTTTGGTTCCTGAGAGAATTCGTTACGGTTTCCGATAAAATGAAGGAGAAGAAAAAGTGTGAAAAAAAGTGTGAGAGGGACAAGACAACTAGCGTTTAGGGGGGATTTTGATTTATAAGTGAGGGGATGTTTTAACACTTGGGAGGGAAAAAAAAGTTTAAAGAACCCAAAACGGTACAGTTTTGCTATCGTTTTCTTTTTTTTTTAATTATTGAAATGCACCCTTTTTTAAATAAAATAATACATTAAATTTGGGTCAAATATGGTCCAAGCCATTTTTATATCATAATTTGTTGATATATTAAATTTCTATCATGATGCTATCATAAATTTATGATAAACAATAATCGTTTCATAAAACTATTATAAATTTATGATTGAAAATATTCTTATCAGAAGACCATTATTAATTGATGATAGATTGAAAATTCCATCATGAGTTCACTATAATTTTATGATATAAGTCATTTTGCCTATATTCTATTATAAACTATCATCTATAGTCTATTTTCTTGAAGTGAAGCTACTTTAAAAAAGAGATAGTTTTTAGGAAACTTGCAGAATATAATATCATTTTTGTGAAGAATGATGGATCATGTTTTCTTCTATGACATATGTTATTTCTATTAGACGATTTCTTAAAAAGGGTTGTGTGTCCCAATGGCCTTCTTAGTTTGCTACCTGCTAGGGATATAAGAACTTACTATTGATTTGATTTCAAGCACAGTATTGAGTGTTAGAAAGTATATATTTATAAAGAAAAAAATTGTCATTTTACACTTTAAGTCTCACTGACATTGCTACTTTTATTTATTTAAATATTTTATTATTTAATTATATGTGTTTTATTATAATTATGTATTTTATGTATTTTAAGGGCATCACAATCGTTTCACAATGAACGAATAATCAGACAACAAAATGGACGTCATATTTGGACTCAGGACAGTCGAAAACCTTAAGAGGAGCATTAAAGGAAAAAGTCACTATTCACATATATGATACTGTTCATACGCACGGTACTATTCACGACACTGTTCACGACACTATTCATATATATGGACTGATGATGTAGCAACTACCTATGATGTGGTAGTATTTGATTGGACGAATTATGTGGTATTGACTGCTTATGTGGCGTTGACAGATGACGTGGCATCGACTGATGATGTGTCACTATCTTATTGGGCTAAATTTCTTATGTACTGTAGATCGATGACGTGGCAGCATCTCAGTGGAGCAAAAATTGTGTGTACAGTAGATGCACATACATGGGATTATTTACTATTCAAATTGTGTTACTGTTCAAACGTTGACTGTTGATTGATGACGTGGCGCAATCCTAAGTGTCCGAACTGTTTTTAATCCAATAGTCACGATTCACTCAATGTATCTATAAAAAGGGGGCTCTCCCCCTAATTTGACACCCCTTAATTCATTTTTAAGCTTAGATTTCTGAAATTTCTTCTCTTTTTTATAGTTTCTTTGTATTTTAATAAAATTTCCTTTTTATCCCTAGTTAAAATATGAGTAGTTAATTTTCTTTTAACCTTGGGTTGAAGGTGAAATCTCAACATGTCCCATGAGTTTAATTTAGTAAATTTACTTTCTCTTTCCCTCTAATATTTGTGATTGTTTTGACTTTTCGTCGATAAATAATAATAGTCTTGTCTAAATACCGCTCTGGTTAAATCGGCACCCTAGTACAAGGTTATTATTATTTGGCACGATAAGCCCTTGGCACCATATTTATTTGAGCGTGGTTCAGGAGGTGTGGAATCCCCCCTTATGATTTAATTGGCATTAATATGGAATATTTAGCCCATTGAGTATGTTGATGCGAATCCGGATACCCAAGTACGTCATTTCAATAGATTTCCAGTTCAATTTAATTCCTGCCATTGTAATTTAAATTTAAGTATAATTACATTAATTTCACCACAAATTTATTCACCCATTAAAGAAAATTAATTCCACACATAATCAAAATCAACCTCCTCATGGGATCAACACTCGTCACCATTAATCTATTCTATAATAGATTCGTGCGCTTGCGAGTTCAATAAAATTTGCACAACACATAGCCTCTATTTCTATAGCCACATACAACATGGCTCTATTAGAGTTACGAGATTGAAGGTACGGTTATAAGAATTAGTTGATATAATCCCTATTCATAAGAAATATCTTGTTCTTCAAATTGATGATTTATTTGATTAGCTACAAGGTCCGACAGTTTTCTCAAAGATAGATTTATGTTCAAGTTATCATTAATTAAAGATTAGAGACATTGATGTACCCAAAACTACATTAAGGACTTGCTGTGAACATTAAAAGTTTCTAGTCATGCCATTTGGACTAATTAATACTGCTGTAGTATTTATAGATATAATAAACCGAGTCTTTCATTTTAATTTAGATTGGTTTGTTATTGTATTTATTGATGACATCTTGATATATTCATGTAGCAAAGAGGAACATATAAAGCACTTAAAGATTGCTTTACAAACTTTAAGGTATTGGCAGCTTTATGCTAAATTCAATAAACATCAATTTTGGTTAGCCAAAGTTGCATTCTTAGGACATTTGATTTTCACCAAGGGCATTTATATAGATCCTTAAAAAATAGAAGTTGTAGTGAATTGGAAGTGACTAACTACTAAATCAGAGGTTAGGACTTGTCTAAGCTTGATAGGTTATTACTATAGATTTGTTGAATGCTTTTCCAAGATAGCTTTACATCTAATGAAACTGATAAAGAAGAAAGTGAAATTTGAGTGACTAGATGATTGTGAACAGAGTTCCTAAGAACTCAAGAAAAAAGTTTGACTTCAACTCCAATTCTTACACTTCCATTAAGGATAAAAGGATTCATAGTTAACAGTGATGCATCCGGATAGAGATTAGTTGTGCATTGATGTAGTATAGAAGGTAATTGCTTTTGTTTCCTGACAACTCAAGCAACATAAATTGAACTATCCAACACATGATTTTGAGCTCATAGCTATGGTGTTTCCTTTAAAGACTTCTAGACCTTATTTATATGGAGTTACTTGTGACATTTATACAGACTACCAAAGTGAAGTACTTATACATATAGAAAGAATTAAATCTGAGGCAATGTAGATAGGTTGAGTTGATTGTAAATTATGGTTGTATTATTGATTCCCATCCAACAGGGCAAATGTTATAGCTAATGTCTCAATAGAAAATCTTCAAGTTTGGCCTCCTACTTAAAGGTGTCATACCTTCCATTGTTTATCAATTTGAGGTCTTAACATTAGGTTTGAAAGGAGTGCTTGTGGCCCATTTTCAAGCTAGGCTGATTTTAATCAATTAAACACAAAAAGATGTGAATAATGGATGAAAAATTAAATTCTCATTGAAAGATGATGGTATTTTAATTATGGGCAGTAAACTCTATATGCCGAATAATTCAGATTTGAAGAACCAGATTTTAGAATAAGCTTATAGTTTGAACATATGCTATACACAAAGTAGCCAAAAAAATGTATTGTACTTTAAGGGAGCATTATTGATGGCAAGGGAAAAAAAGAAAAATAGCAAAATTTGTAGTACAATATTTAACTTGTAAGTAAGTTAACGTAAAACATCAAAAACCTACAAGAGAATTTCAACTATTGTATGTTCATGAGTAGAAATGAAAGCATGTCACTATGGATTCTGTAATAGGACTACTTCGATCTACTAGTGGCTATGATAGTGTTTGGGTTATTGTTGATTGTCTTATGCAGTATACTTATTTTTAGACTTACAAGAGTATATAGTCTTATGATATGACGACAATTTTTGTACATAAATGGAATAATACATTTATATAGAGCTCTTGTGCCTAAAATTTTAGATAAAGACTTACAGTTTACTTTCAGGTTTTGTCTTTGTTTATAGTGTATTATGGGAACTAGATTAAATTTTAGTACAACTTTTCATTCATAGATAGAAAGGCAGTTAAAAAAGGTTATTCAAATTTCAGAAGTTATGCTTCAAACATGTGTCATGCGATTTCAAGGTAATTAGGATACATGCCTATATTTGATAGAGTTTGCTTATAGTAATAACTATTAGTCTAGCATTCAAATGACTCCATTTAATGCTCCATACGGAAAGAAATATAGGACTCTAATCTATTAAAATAAAGTAGAGGAATGGAAATTGTTAGGTGTAGAAATCATCAAGAGTACTAATGAAAAGATTAATGTCATCAGAAAAAGGTTAAAGGTAGGGTAAGAGAAATAAAAGAGTTATGTAGATAAGCATTAGAGATCACTTGAGCTAGTAGGTGATAGAGTTTTCTTATAGATTTTAACTTGTAAGGGCATTCTTCAATTTGGAAAACATGGGAAGTTGAGCCCTCATTATATGAGGCCAGACAAGAATTATTTAGCATGTTGGCCCAGTTCTTTACCGTTTGGCCTTACCTCTAAAGTTATTATGAGTCCATAATGTTTTTTATGTTTTGATGCTACAGAAGTATGTTCTGGATCATTCTTATGTTTTAGATGTAAAACCACCCCAGATGATAACAAATTTAACTTATGAAGTAGAACTGGTTCAGATATGTGATAAAAAACAACATGTACTATGTAATAAGACAATCTCACTAGTTAAGGTGATATAGAAGCATCATAATCTAGAGGAGCCCACTTGGGAGTGTGAGGAGCAAATACAGTCATAGTATGCATACTTAACTGAGTCAAATATATATTTTAGAGGATGAAATTTATATAAGTTGGGAGAAATTGTCATGTACTGCTTAGGGGAAAAAAGGAAGCCAAAATGGGTCATTAGTTTTCGCCATCAAGCTAAATGCTTCATCAACTCAACTATCTGCTTCACTTATCTACTTCATTATTTTAGTCACCAAGTAGCATCATGAATTTACTTGTAATCTTGCTTAAATCAGTGGCTATGTAAAGTTTAAATTTTGAGAGTTGCTTTATTTTGCACATTTAAAAATTGAGGGCAAAAACTAGAAATAATAAAAGAAAGAAATCGAGAAAAAAATAAAAAAAAGACAAGAACTAAAAAGAAAATAGAAAAAAGTCGAGACTAAAGGAAAATAGGAAAAAAAATGAAAAAAGAGAAAGGAGCTAAAAGCTAAGAAATTAAAAAGAAGAATTAAGAAGAAATATTACTAGAAATAGAATTAGGCTTTTAAATCTATTTTCGGTGAGGCAGTGGATAATAAATTTATGAAATCTAAGCAGTTATGATTTAATTTACACCATATATATAAACTTTTGTAAAAGTTATAATAGTTAATCATTTTAATCCAATATTTTAGGAGAAATTTAGGAATCTAAGAACTCGTAAGAGCTACAACAAACCCCATAATGAAATAAGATCTGTGAGTGCATATTATTATTACTACTATATATTCTATTAAGCATTTATATGTGATAGTATGATTTAATACCTTGTTATGATTACATGGATGCATATTTTATATTTGATTAAGTCAGAAGATGTGATTATCAGTCACCATATATGTGCCATTCCCTATAGGCTCTATGCATGAGTATAAAGAGTTAGGTTATTTTATTCTTGTGATGTAGTTAAATTTCACTAGATACTGAGAATTTTTTCCCTCTACTCTACTTGCACGATGATATATGTATGATTTCTATGCTTACTGACGCATTACATTCAATGCAGAGTTATGTTACATGATTATTTATATACCCTAGTACACTACTTTATTACACACACACGCACACCCACACATACATACATATATTATATGTGGATTTTTATATATATAGTGTAAATTAAATCCATGTCCAATCCACCGGTTACAGATTTTTAAATTTTAATCCAATTAATCCATCCAATCCTCATATTGGATTTTTATATATTGAGTTTCTACGGATCATATAAATTGAATGGATTAGATTAGATTCTAAATATGAAATATTAGTTATGCAACCCAAGAGAGGGGTGGATTAAGTTTCTAAAACTTAAGCTAATCAAACCACAAAATAATTGAATCTAATGCCTTAAATAAAAATAATAATAAATTTAACAATACTAAAACATAAAGAGTAAGTGAAGAGAGAGCAAATACAAAAATTTTTATATAGTTTGACAATCTTTGCTTATGTCCATATCTTAAAGCAAACTAGACTTGAGAATTTCACTATCTAAGCCTTCTAAAAATTTCACTATCTAAGTCTCTCAAGACTTCAAGTTCTTATAATTAACTTCTAAAGTATCAATAGACTTTTATAATAAAATATTACCTTCTAATCTATTCACTCAAATATTTTCTACACTTACACACTCATAAATTTCACAATGAATTTAAGAATTACAATATATAGAGTGGATATACAAATATAGTTTAATGAAATTTTAATCTATGATGATTTAAAAATTGGAAGCTCAAAATATATTATTTACACTTGTTTATATTTGCAAATGTCTTTAAATTGAAATTGGATTTGAGGTTATATAATTTTACCATAAAAACTAGTCCTTATAGGCAAATTCGAACAAGTAAGTGGATAGCCACTTCATGAGATGTTTCACTTCTTTAGAACAATGAAGTTAAAATTATAATTTAGATTTTGCTATGATAATATTGTTTATTAAAATTATACTTTTACCTAAAACTTTTTGTAATTTTATTATGGGCTAAAAAGTCATAAAACTTTGCAAACATATTTAATTCTAAAATTTCTAAATAATGCTCATTAGTCCCAAACTTAAAATTTTGGAACTACCCAAAACATAATAATATTTTTCAAAGAAATCTTTTTTTTTAATTTAACATAATACTTATAAATTTCAAAGCTCTCAAAACTTTTTCATTTTTGTCCCAAAATGTAAAATTTTAAAATTTGCTGCAGGCAGCTACCCACTAGTTCTCATGCGGTTAGCTGCTAATTCTTTATCCATTTAAGTTATTAACACTTAGGCCTTAAACTTTCATAAATTAGAGTATGGTCTAAAATGTATCAAATATTTGTAAATAGATCCAAATCCAAAAAATTAAAATAATACTTATTGAAATTAAATATTACAAAACATTTTCATTTTAGTCCATGTCTTGAAAAATAGCTAATTTCATAAAATACTTAGCTTATAATTGTAAAACCTTTAATTTATGAAAAATAATGTTTTATAAATAAAATCTTAAGTTTGTCAAATGCTAAATCATGCATATATTAAATCCTACTGGCTTTATAAGAGTTTGTCGCAATAATGACTTCATTGAACTAAATTATATTCTTGATCGCCCCATTATCCGTTGAATGTCTTAAACTTGATTTTGCTTGATTCACTTGCATAAATATTATCCTTCAAGAATTAGTGAAAATGTGAAATATAATATTTATCAAATCAATTAAGATACAAATTTGTTATTATTAAAATTATAACACATGTAGCCCTTTAGGCTAATGGAATACTTCTAATATATATATATAAATTATATCAACTCACTAAGTCCTAAATTTATCGTTTTCATATATATATATATATATATATATATATATATATATAATATTCACTCACTGAGCTATAAGCTCGTTATTTTTCGTATTTACCCTTTTTCTCCTGGGATTCCATAAGATTTTATGCAAATCAATTCTAGTCAATTGGAGTTAGGTCATAAGATGCATTGCTACATGACTTACATTTTAAACATATTTATGTTGCTTTTGTTTTTCTTTTTTTTTATATTTGTCATGTAAGTATGTATAATGAGACATGAAATGTCCAAGTTTTGAATATATATTTTCAGATGAAGCACAAAGGTTGTTATGTGCTTACAGTAATAGCCATCTTTATATATTCATGAATTAAATTTGTGCCATAAGATATTAGACTGCATGATTTACCTCGGGTTAAACATATAGGTCGGGGTGAGTTATGTCATTAATAAATCATGTTTTGAACATATAAAATGTTTACAAACTATTTTTTTCAATTTTCAACTTCTTAAGCTATATCCATAAATTAGAGAAGTGTACATTTGGCTAAAAGGAAGTTAAGTACCTAAACCACCTAATCACGAATACAAGTTTTACTATTGACCCTAATAAAATTAAAGCAATGCTCAATGGGCCCCAACGTTAAAATTTGAAACCTCTTCACACAATCTTAGGGTTAATATGTACTACCACAAATTCATCTAAAATTAAGTAAAATAATTGCTCTTCTTACCATTTTGAAGAAAGATTCTTTTCAATAATGTGATATGGGGTTGGCAACATTTGTAAAATTGAAAGAGATTATGATAATTGCCTCACTACTAGCTTACCAAATTTCTCAAGATCATTCACAATAAATTGTGACATTTTAAGAACAAGAATTAGTGTTATGTTTATGCAAGATAGGCTTATTATTTTTTCAGTAATGCCCTTAAGCGAAGCACTACAAAAAAGAGACTTTGGCTCTAGATTTTAGCTATTTGAAAGGGGGCGACCTTACCACTTAAGATGATAGTTGGTGGTGAACTTATTATCAAAACTTAAAGCATTTATGGACTAAAAGAAATCACAACTGTTATTCAATATAAGTGGCTTTAAAAGTTAATAAGGTTTAATTTTATAGTAAAGTACAAGAATGGAAGAGAAGACACTATGGTTGTTATTTTATCAAAGAAGATGAGACAATGAGTCTTTGGAACTTGAAAGCTACAAGATGACATTATATTCTTCAAGGCAGGATCTACCTTACAATAGATTCCTATTTTATTCATATTATAATAGAGAATAATCCCATGAGAGACATGACGAATTTTTTAAAATTTTACAGCCAATTTGATGTGAATATGTGTTACCAATATGTAAGTACACTCAACAAGTAATATAATGATAAGTATCAAGATTGTTTTTAAAAGGATTAATATTACAGGACTTGCTATAATAATCTTGATACTGCACTTTTAGTAACTTAAATAAAACACAATAAATGATTAGATTAATGACTTTAGAAAATTACCAATGTAATAAACAGAATGCAATAAAGAAAATCTAAGTCAAACACAAAGGAATACTTAATGGCAAGGGGTAGTCGGGTTTTGAACTCACTTAATGGTTATTGACTATTTTCGTTTTAAGCACAGTTGTTATAGCATATACTATAACTCTGGAACGAATTGTAATGCATCCTCAGCTATCACGTTGGATAAAATCTAATAGTGACTAGTTGATAGAATAACATTAGATGTAGTTTGTCCTATAAGATGAATTGTTATGTCAAGTTCTTTATTAATTTTAGATTAAGTAAGACCTTGTTCAAAATAAGATTAACTCAACTTAAAAATTTAATATAAAACTATTTATTGCTTTAATTTGTTCTACTAAATCAGATCTTTTTTAGACTCCTTATTAAGTGTCCACTAAATAGGTAGTCAACTAAATAAAATGTTTGCAATAAGTAAAATTAAGACAAAATGCTATAGCAAGTTCTGAGCAACATACATATATAAATCAAATAATAATTAAGCATATTTATAACCTAATTAAATTAAAATTTAGCTCATTATGAACTTTGAAGCAGTAATAACATAAGCATTTGCTATTAAATACACTAGTAAGAGAGTAAAAACAAGCAAAATACAATATAATTATAGAGATATAAAAGACCAGAGTGTCACTTTTTTTATCTCTGGTTATATCTCTTTCTTTTCTATTAAAAAAAAAGCCTCTGCTACAACTTTGAAATTTCCTTTCATGCTCTCTTTTTTGTATTGGCTATTAATGATGTGTTTCCTTAAAAATGTACTTTTTTATATGTTGAGATTAGGGCCACCAAATGGCATAAGGAAACTTGTCTTTTTTTGGCATCGTAAGACCACATTTCTTTTTGTATTGCCTGTCACTATTTTGTTTCTATATGATAGTGGCAATGTAGTAATAGTTGCAGTACACTTTGTTAGTTTGGACTTGAATGGTTTAGATAGTCTTTGTCTGTAATTGACCTCGTTTGCTGTAGTAAGTGTTATAACATTATCTCTAGCTCAAACTTGTTCTTGTTCATATACAGATGAATCTTTTTTAATTTTCAACATGTCTATTGCTACAGCAATACAGTCTTGCCTCTACCGCACCTATAAAAAAGGCAGGTGCTTTTAAATCACCTATAATAGCACATTTAATTAGAGTATAAATGGTCTGAAACACATCAATTTGTTATAACTAAACTTAATTAGGTTTGTATGCAAAATGTAACTAAAAATTAAAATAAAGATTCATGATTTAATCTCTATATAATATTAGTTTAAGCTTGGAAATGTTATGATAACTTTTATTTCATAAAGTTATCACATCTCCTAACTTAAACCATTACTTATCCTTAAAAAATGATAATAACATAAACAGTTTAATCACATAATCAAACACTCAACAATTTAGCTCTGCTATCGAGATTGCTCTGATTAATCCACCCTCAGACTTCACTCTTAAACTTCTAAAATTACCATCAATAATGTAGTTCTAGATTAAGTTTAATTCTACCTAGTGCATGTGTGTCACTTTGATTAAATTTCAAAGTTGTTGTAGCATCACTCAATCATTAGATTAATCTTAAAGATAAAACAATAAAAAAATTTTTCATTTATAAGGAGACAGAAGTCATAAAGAGATGCAAATTGTGTTATAACATTTATTGTGTAAATTTTATTGAACTTGCAAGCACACGAATCTATTGTATAATAAATTAATGGTGACGAGTGTCGATCCCACGAGGAGGTTGATTTTAATTATGTGCAGAATTAATTTTCTTTTAATGGGAACAATTAAATTATGGTAATTTTATCATAAATTGTGCATTAAAATGGCGGGAATAATTAGAAATGAAACTGTTATAATAGAGCACTTGGGTATCCGGATCTGCATCAATATGCTCCATGGGCTAAATATTCCATATTAATGCCAATTAAATCATGAGAGGAGATTCCACACCTCATGAACTACGCTCAAATAAATATGATGCCAAAGGCTTATCGTGCCAAATAATAATAACCTTGTACTAGGGTACCGGTTTAACCAAGGCGGTATTTAGACAAGACTATTATTATTTGTCAACGAAAAGTCAAAACAACCACAAATATTAGAGGGGAAAAGAAAGTAAATTTACCAAATTAAGCCCATGGAATATGTTGAGACTTCACCTTCAACCCAAGCTTAAAAGAAAATTAGCCACTCATATTTTAACAAAGGATAAAAAAGGAAATTTTATTAAAATACAAAGAAACTACAAGAAGGAGAAGGAATTTCAGAAATCTAAGCTTAAAAATGAATTCAGGGGGTATCAAATTAGGGGGGAGAGCCCCCTTTTTATAGGTACATTGAGCTAATCGTGACCATCGGATTAAAAACAGTTCGAACACTCAGGATTGCACTACGTTATCAGTTAATAGTCAACAGTCAACAGTCAACAATCAACATTTAAACAGTAACGCCGTCTGAATAGTAAATAATCCCATGTATGCACATGTATTATACACACGATTTTTGTTCGACTGAGATGCTACCACGTCATCGATCTATAGTACATAAGAAATTTAGTCCAATAAGATCGTGACACATCATCGGTCGATGTCACATCATCGGTCAACGTCACATAAGCAGTCAATATTACATAATTCGTCCAATCAGATACTGTCACATCATAGGTAGTTGCCACATCATCGGTCCGTATATATAAACAGTGTCGTGAACAATATCACGAACAGTACGTACGTATATGTGAACAGTGACTTTTTCTTTTAATGCTCTTATTAAGGTTTTCGACCGTCCTGAGGCCAAATATGACGTCCGTTTTGCTGTCTGATCACTCGTTCATTGTGAAACAATCGTGATGCCCCTAAAATATATAATTATAATAAAACACATATAATTAAATAATAAAATACTTAAATAAATAAAAGTAGCAATGTTAGTGGGACTTAAAGTGTAAAATGATGATTTTCTCCTTTATAAATATACACTTTCTAACACTCAACACACCCTCCAACCAGCTTATTGCTAGTCCCTAGCAAATAAAGCGAAGATAAAATTCAAAACTTTTTTTTTGAAAGGAAACACATGTGTTTATTCAATCAGATTAATGATAGCAATAAAATAAAAGTACAAGCATTATCTCCAGTCTAAAGGAATATCACACCCATATCAACCATCCATATGCATCAGTCCAGCAGACTTTGTTGTAGCAATAATAATCAGACCACTTTCAAGAATGACATATCCAACCACAAAATCTCACCGGTTGTAGTGACACTCTCACAAAGAAATTAATCCCAATAAAATTTTGTCACTACAATAAATGATAAATTGAGAGAAAATAATAAAGAAATATCATACACTCTCACCAAGATGAAAAAATATGTCCATATCTTAGAAATAATACGATCTCAAATAAAGTATTAGTCAACCCAATGTATTCATTTTTTTTTATATATACATCACTACATCTTAATTGCCCATATAACTAGCTTTTATTTCAGACTATAGTGCCCTAAAATCAAGAAAGACTTTTATTAGGACGTAACGTAGGCTAGGGACATGGCTAATAGAGAAAGAAAAATAGGGAACAAAATATATATGTTTGAGAGAAAGTTGAAGAACTTTTGAAAATTACAAGATGCATTTTGCTTATTTATTGCTATTGTATATCTTTTTGCTTCCTTTTTTTTCTTCTTTTTTTCTTTTTTTCTTCTTTTTTTGATTTTTTTTGTGTAGCACAACCTCACTGAACAAAATAATTATTTATTCTTTTTCTCAAACATGAATAGGTGGATGGAACTTGTATGATATTGGGTAATACTCCAAATCAGAGTGAGTCAGGACAATAAGTTAATAAAGAAAAGGTTTTGTTATTTTTTTTTAAATAAAAGGCTCAAAAGGGCTAACTATGGATATTACATAATAGGGATGGCTAGAAAGACTTAAACGGGTCAAAAATGGCCTTCCATCGTCTTTTAGGACTCTAAATAATCTTTCATATCTACTAATTAGGTAGGCATTTAGATGCAGTAACACACATTTTTTTTCTCTTTTTTTTTAAGGGTTGACTCAAAGAAAATCTAGAGATCATATATGAAATAATAAACTGCTAAGCTACATGAAGAATGGGCAAAAAGGGTTACTCTCCAAGAAAAATTAATAGGCTCAAAAACTTACTTGAAATTTATTATGACATGTGCATTCCTTCAAGTAACTCATATTTGTCCCCAACATCAACATATAGAATAGCAAACATGGTGTAACATCACTCAAGACCAAAGATAATACAAATACTAAAATTTGAAAGTCATTAATCATCCAATAAAAACTCACACAGATTTTTTTTTAACAGAATTCTTTCCCCCCAACCTATTCTAAACATAAAAAGAAAATATACATGTAGAAAAATTAAAGAAAAATAATTTTTTTTAAAAAAATACGTTTCTAGAGTTACTACACTCCATATTCAGCCATCTTTGACTTTAAAAACTTGAAAACATATATTTATAAAGGGGAAAAATGAAAGGTTAGAAAAAAAAATACATAATTTTTTTTTTTACAAAGAAGATGCGTTTCTAGAGTCCTTATACTCCATATTCAGCCATTTTCGACTTAAAAACTTAAAAACATATATTTATAAAGGAGAAATTATCAACTATTCCCTTCCCCCAACCAGAACGAAACATTGTCCTCAATGTTTTAAAGGAAAAAAAGTAGAGATTAGAAGATATCACCTGCGCGTTGCAATACAGAAGAAAATATTAATAAGTAGTTGCAACTGTGGCTCACATCTTCCTCTGGTTTTACATCCAGAAACGGCTTGAACGCCCTTTATGGGTCGAGGATAGGCTTCCCATCCAATTTTCTTACAAACTGGCAAACAGGGTCTTTTATAGTCAAATTCTCGAGACTATAGTTTGCACATTTTTTCTGGAATAATGGCCATAACTGGAGTATTGCATTTTGGACGTACCCACTGGGATGCATTTCAAGAGACAAAAGGATATCATCCAATGACTCCTTATTCAAGCCATCCCTAATGAATTGAATCTTATCTTCTCTGTTATCAGACACCATTCCTAAAGAACATGATTTTTTATTGCATATCATTCTGGCACATTTATGACAAGCAATAGAAAGTCTTTGAGCTCGTCGTTTTCGCGCATAATTTCCTTTACCACAACCAAGCATGTATGTAATAAATTTAGGAGGTAACTCACCTGCTAAGTGAACTTTTGCCTTGATTAACCAACGGATGTCAGCAGGGATGTTATTCTTCATAAGCAATCACATGCGTTCGGATTGAGCTTTATAAATGGTGAGGAGAGCATTCTGAGGAAGTGAAGAAAATCACTTGTGAAGTTTTGCTAAGATCTCGTCTCTTTCCATGCCTTCGTCTCAGAATATCAGTTATTATGGGAAACTTAAGTGACCGACTTGATTGTCACGGAGTACCGTTATCTGCCACTTGACCAGGGTTACAATCTTTAAACACACAAAGCAAACTAAAACACACAAATAATAAACTAAAACACACAAAACAAACTAAAATCGTCCTCTTATTGAATTTACCTCAAGCTTTAATTGGATGTTGTAGATGCCTCTCTCAATTTCTCTGAGATCTCTTTCTAAATCCTCAACATGGGCTACTAACTCTGGTGGTTGTAGCTGCCAGATACGATGTGTTTTACAAAATCATATCTGACCTCTTAGATGAGATTGTATACGTCGAAACTGTCTAAAAATGTTGAAGAGATACTTTTTAGTTGACATATTCGTGGGGAAAATATTAAAAAATAAAAGTTTAAAAGTTAAACAGACATACTTTCACAAACATAATTAAAAATAGAAAAGAAAACTTTAAATCACCGAAAGGAAATAAAAGGAAACGAAAAGAAAAAAATATCAGGTCATTTCAGTGTTTTGTACTGTTTTCTCCACATGGTTGGTATTCGTGATATGACTTAACTTTTTTGACCATTAACTTTAAAAATTACACCGTTCCTTGGATTCTTAAATTTAATGGCTCCATGTGGAAAAATAGTTTGATCAGTAGATGGATCAGACCATTGAGAACGTAAATTACTTGAAGAAATGTGCCCTTGAGAATTGAACAAAAATACTTTCTGACCTGGTGTGAAAGATTTTCTAATGCTTCACTTGTCACGGAGGATTTTCATTCTCTTTTTGTAGTCCTTAGCATTTTTGTTGTTACGAATCTCCTCTGGTTTTGCCAGTTGTATCCTCCTTTTTAAACCCAAAATAGGGTCAATGATGTCTGTGTTCTTTTGTTTGTAATCAGGAGAGGATGAGATGATTTCTGACAATATTTTTTCTTCTTCCAAGAATGTAGAATTCAAAGGGTTGAATGAAAGTTTGAGCTCAATTCCTGGTGGTGATTCTGATGATGAGATGAGATTTTCTTTCAATGGTGCCAATTGCTCTATCCTTGTCTTCCACTTATCAATGTCCATGCATGGCGATGAATCCAATAAGGCATTAACCTCATCAATCGACCTGTCAATATTAAAATCCAAACCAAAGTGAGTTAAACATGTTAGTAAAGGGTCATCACTAAGGTTTAAAGGAGATGTATGATCAACCAATTCATCAATTAAATCTACATCTACAATTTCATCATCTATACTGTGAGGTTGTTTAGCAATGTTGAAAATATTTAGTTCCATAGTCATATTGCCAAATGACAACTGCATATTTCCAGTCCTGCATTGAATGTGAGCATCAGCAGTTGCCAAAAATGGACGCCCCAAGATAATAAGGATGTGCTTCCTTGAATCCTACACTGGTTGAGTGTTAATTATAATGAAATTAACAAGAAAATAAAACTTATCTACCTGGATAAGCACGTCCTCCACAATACCACGTGGTATTTTTGTGGACCGATCTACAAGCTATAACACCACTGGAGTTAGATGTAATTCGCCCAGTCCAAGTTTCACAAATACAGAGTAAGGCAACAGATTTACATTAGCTCTTAAATCCAACAAAGCATTCTCAATTGTATGGTTTCCTATACTACATGAGATATTAGGGGATCCTGGATCTTTATATTTTAGAGGCATTTTATGTTGGAGTATAGAACTAATATTTTCTGTTAAAAAGGCATTTTTCTGAACATGAATATTTCTCTTTTTAGTACAAAGGTCTTTAAGAAACTTGGCATACGATGGCACTTGTTTTATAGCTTCAAGTAAAGGGATGTTAACACTTACCTATTTGAAGATTTCAAGAATCTCACCTGTAGATTTTCCTTTCTTCCCTTTAGCTAACCTCTGAGGAAATGGAGCTTTAGGAACATATTCTCGTGGGTTGGTTTTCTCTTTCTCCTCTGATAATGATTCCTCAGTGTTCACAGGTATAATCTGAGTTGATTTTGGTATCTCCACTTTGTTGTTGACTTCTTTTCCTTTTCCCAAGGTCATCACTGCTTTGACCTCTCCATGCTGTTGTGGTGAACTAGAACTTATTTCATGCACTCCTTTAGGGTTTGGCATTGGTTGACTTGGGAATTTGCCTTTCTCAACAGTCATTGCTAGGTTTTGAACTGAAGAGGCAAGTTGGCCTACCATTTTCTCGAGATTAGAAATTGATTGAGCCTGTGAGTTGAAGCCCGCTCTCATCTCATTTCATAATTCATCAATGGTGCGATTCTGCTGCTCGATCTTGGAATTAGTAAGATTTTTGACATTTTAGAATGTCTCCTCCCATGGTTTGGGTTGAGAATGGTTTGGATTCTGATTGTATGGTCTAAATGGTGGTTGAGAGGCTTGAGAAATTTGAGGAACTGGTTGCATTGGTGGAGGTAGAACTGATGGTCCATTTTGTTGGAATCCTTAAGACCATCAAAAATTGGGGTGATCTCTCCATCTAGGATTATATGTGTTGGAGTAAGGGTTGTAGTTTGGTGGTTTTCTCATGATACCTATGGCATTGGCTTGATCTGAATATGAGTCATGGTCATGTGGTTCTGTTGATTTAGCAGTTGTCAAAGATGCTATTTGTTGAGCAAGGCCTTCGACCATTTCTTTGACTTCTTTAATTCCAGAGCTTGACTCGCCAATGTTAACCTCATTCACTCCCTTAATTCTCCTGGTATTTTTGAGTGATCGACTTCGTTGTTGAGAATTATCCGATTGCCATTGGAAAAAGTCCCAAATCTCTTGTGCGCTTTTGGACATTAACTCTCCTCCACTGGTTGCCATTAGCCATTCTTACATATGAGGCAATAATCTCTCCAAAAAGTATTGGCATTGGTGCCATTTTTCGTACCCATGATGTGGACACTTCAAGAGTAGCCCATTAAATTGCTCCTATACTTCGAAAAACTGCTCGTCGTCTCTTTGAGTAAACTCTGAAATTTCCCTATGAATAGCATTGGTTTTATGAACTGGGAAATACTTATTTAAAAATTTAGTTACCATTTGTTCCCATGATATAATGCTATTAGTAGGCAATGTATTAAACCATGAACGAGCTCTATCATTTAATGAAAATGGGAATAATCTAAGTTTAACATCATCATCTGAAAAATTCTCGTATTTAAAAGTTTGACAAATAACATAAAAATCATTCAGATGATTATATGGGTCCTCATTTTCTAGGCCATAGAATATGGGGAGACAGTTTAGCACACTAGGTTTTAATTCAAAACTCCTAGCAGCTACATTCGGGTACCTTATGCATGATGTGCTCAAATTAGCTAAAGGACTAAAATAATCCTTAAATGGCCTCTCTTGTGGTTCTGGTTGCTGATTTTGTAAATCCATTTCAAATTTCTCTTGAAAAACAGTGTGTTTGTACGTGCGAAGTGTTTTTTCCAAATTAAGGTCTAAAGGTTCAAGATTAGGTGATAATGACCTTCGACCACGCATGCAAAGAATAAAATAAATGAAAATAAAACAAATAAAAATAAAAAGGAGAGAGAAATTATGATACTAACCTTGTGACGTTGTTATAACCTTACTATGAACATACACTCAAGTGCTGAAAAGAAAATACAAGAAATAGATTAACTAAAAATAAAATAAGAAGATAAATTACAACGAAAAATAAAAAATTAAATTACAGAAATATAAATAAAAAAAAGAAGCGAAATTAAATTACAGAAAAAAGATTTAAAAGAAAACAAAAAAAAATTACTTAAAAAAATTAATTCTATAGATTAATAAATTAACAAAATAAACCAAAATTATAAAAAAATAACTCAGAAATTAAATTATAAAAATTAAAAAAAACTCAGAAATTAAATTATTAAAATTTAAATAAATTTAAATAAATTTAAATTACCAAAATTAAATTACAGATTCATTTTTTTTAATTTTCTTAAATTTGTTTTATAATTTTTGAAGAAAACAATAACAAAAAAATTTACTTAAAAAAACTAATTCTATGAATTAATTTTACGAATAAATTAAAATAAATTACGAGATAAACAAAACAAATTACAAAGAAAAGTAAAGAAAAAATTAAAGTACAGAAATTTAAAGAAATCACAGAATAAAATTAAATTGTAAAAATTTAAATTACAAAAATTAAATTATAGAATTATTTTTTTATAAAGAAAAAATACAAGAAAACAAAAAGAAATTAATTCAACAAATTAAAATAACCTACCTCCCCGGCAACGGCGCCAAAAACTTGTTGTGCAAATTTTATTGAACTCGCAAGCGCACGAATCTATTGTAGAATAGATTAATGGTGACGAGTGTCGATCCCACGAGGAGGTTGATTATAATTATGTGCAGAATTAATTTTCTTTTAATGGAAACAATTAAATTATGGTAATTTTATCCTAAATTGTGAATTAAAATGGCAGGAATAATTAGAAATGAAACTGTTATAATAGAGTACTTGGGTATCCGGATCTGCATCAATATACTTCATGGGCTAAATATTTCATATTAATGCCAATTAAATCATGAGGGGGGATTCCACACCTCATGAACCACGCTCAAATAAATATGGTGCCAAAAGCTTATCGTGCCAAATAATAATAACCTTGTACTAGAGTGTCGGTTTAACCAAGGCGGTATCTAGACAAGACTATTATTATTTGTCAACGAAAAGTCAAAACAACCACAAATATTAGAGGAGAAGAGAAAGTAAATTTACCAAATTAAGCCTATGGAACATGTTGAGACTTTACCTTCAACCCAAGCTTAAAAGAAAATTAGCAACTCATATTTTAACTAAGGATAAAAAAGGAAATTTTATTAAAATACAAAGAAACTACAAGAAGGAGAAGGAATTTCAGAAATCTAAGCTTAAAAATGAATTCAAGGGGTATCAAATTAGGGGGGAGAGCCCCCTTTTTATAGGTACATTGAGCTAATCGTGATCATTGGATTAAAAACAGTTCGGACACTCAGGATTGCTCCACGTCATCAGTTAACAGTCAACAGTCAACATTTGAACAGTAACGCCATCTGAATAGTAAATAATCCCATGTATGCACATGTATTGTACACACGATTTTTGTTCCACTGAGATGTTGCCACGTCATCGATCTATAGTACATAAGAAATTTAGCCCAATAAGATCGTGACACATCATCGGTCGATGCCACATCATCGGTCAATGCTACATAAGCAGTCAATACTACATAATTCGTCCAATCAGATACTGTCACATCATAGGTAGTTGCCACATCATCGGTCCGTATATATAAACAGTGTCGTGAACAATATCACGAACAGTACCGTGAACAGTACCATAAACAGTACGTACGCATGAACAGTACCATATATGTGAACAGTGACTTTTTTCTTTTAATGCTCTTATTAAGGTTTTCGACCGTCCTGAGTCCAAATATGACGTCCGTTTTGCTGTCTGATCACTCGTTCATTGTGAAACAATCGTGATGCCCCTAAAATACATAATTATAATAAAACACATATAATTAAATAACAAAATACTTAAATAAATAAAAGTAGTAATTAATGTTAGTGGGATTTAAAGTATAAAATGGCCATTTTCTCCTTTATAAATATACACTTTCTAACAATCAACAACATTCATCACTTATTCACTTACCGATTGAACCTTTTTTTTTAATTTCACCCTCTAGTTAACATTAATTTCTTTTCATATAAAAGTCTATCACTTGTAATAATGGTATCTAATTACTCAATCAATGCATAAATTAGAGTTGCTTCAGCAAAAGCATATAAAATACTACAACTATAGTCTTATCTTTAAATACTTCTACCTCAAAGCTAAACATTAGGTTCATAATCAGACCTAGCTACTTAGTTGCATAGACACATAACTCTTACTATCATTTTATTCAAGTCTACATATAGGTTACTATTGTATGTTAGAAATATATATTTATAAAGAAGAAATCTATCATTTTACACTTGAAGTTCCACTAACGTTCCTGCTTTTATGTATTTAAATTTATTGTGATTTTAATTATGTACGTTTTATTATAATTAATTATTTTATTTATTTTAGGGGCATAATAGTTATTTCATAACAAACGAGATATCAAATATAAAATGAATAGTAAATCTGAACTCAGATAGTCAAAAATCTTAGGAGGAGCATAAAAGTATAAACGTAACTGTTTACATTTACGACATTATTCATATTTACGACATTATTCACATTTACGGTACTGTTCACATGTACGATACTGCTCATGGTACGGTTCAAACACTATTTATATATACTGTACAATGACATAGCATTGACTGATGATGTGGCACCGACCAATAATGTGGTAGCATTTGATTGGATTGATGATGTGGCTTTGATTGCTTATGTGATGTTGACTGATAATGTGACATTGAATAATGATGTGTCACAATCCTATTGGACTAAATATGTATGTAGTATTATCGATGACGTGGCAGTATATTAGGGGATCATAAAAAATATGCGGACAATATAAGTATATATACAAGATGATAACCTTGATGATGTGTTAAATCTAATTAAAACATGCCACATGGCCCAATTCTATACATGTAAATTATTTTAATCTGATAGTCATGATTTACTCATTATGTCTATAAAAAAAGAACTCTCCCTCTTTAATTTGACACTCCTAAATCTATTTTTTAGTTCAATTTCTGTAATCTCCCCTCCATCTTGTATTTTTCACGTATTTTAATAAAATTCTCATTTTACCTTTAGTTCAAATATAAATAACTAATTTTTTTCAAACTTGGGTTGAAGGTGAAGTCTCAACATATTCCATGGGTTAATTTGGTAAATTTATTTTCTCTTCTCCTATAATTTCTATGGATATTTTGATTTTTTAGTGACAGATAGTAATAATAAAATTATTATTATTTGACACAATAAGCCCTTAGTAGTATATTAATTAGAGCGTGGTTCACGAGGAGTAAACATCCCTTTTATGATTTAATTGGTACTAATAAAGAATATTAAGCCTTAGTGTATGTTGATGCGGATCTAAATACCTAAAGTGCCTATTATAATAGTTGTTACTTTAATTTATTTCTGTCATTTCATTTTGAATTTTAAGATCATTTAAGTTAATTTCACCATTTTTTAACTGCCTTTTTAGAAAATTAATTGGACCTCAATTAAAATCCACCTGCTCATGGAATCGATACTCGTCACCATTAATTTATTCTATAATAAATTCGTGTACTTGCGAGTTCAATAAAATTTGTACAATAGTTACATACACATTCTGAGTTACTTAGAAACTAAGCCATTAGAGCAAGATTTATTCTATTTCCAGTACAATTTGCAATAACCTTGAAAAATTTCCTAAAATTTCCCTTAAACTTGAGCTATTCTTAACCTTAGATTGTTTAAAATTTTCTAAATTACTCAACTTGGTTTGCTATAGCATACCTATAAAATCTTAATCACAATCTAAGTGTTTAGACAAAAATTCAACCCTTATCCACAAACCATTATCTATTTAAGGGTAATCATCCTATATTTCTTCATTTAAATTATCCTTATTGGGTTTCATAAATAAAAAATAATCATTGAATAATAGAGCTACACAATTAATCGAACAAATTTATTTAATAAGCATTCATAAAATTAAGCAAAAAGGTTTTGCTTGCATTCATCACATTCACTTATAGAATTTAGAAATTACTATAAAACAAAATTAAATCACATTTAATCAAATTCATTCATCCATTGAAATTAAATTATACAAGGAAAAATACATTCATTCACCATAAACACATTTCAAAATAGCACAACTTTCCCCCTAAACTTGAGAGCATTATCTTCACATGCACATAACACACAAAAAAATGAAAGACATTCATGCATATAGTTCCTAGCTTAAAGGAATGCAACAAAAGAATAATAATAATGTAGAATAAGTTAAAATAATTAAAAAATTACAGAATTAGCTTGAACAGGTAGAGAGACTTCTCTATTGTTGAAGATATTACTATAGCATCAGTTTTACAAGTTCACTTCTTCTTATTATTGCTTCTCAAACTCTTTTTCTGTTAACTTAGTTGAGCAACTTCTATCTTCTTCTTTATTCCTTTACTTAGACTAATTGGTGGAGTTTCAGCAACTTTAGTAAATATGGTAAATTTGGCTTCTTTATTCTTTTACTTAGATTAATACATTTTTGTAGCAAGTTTGTCCAGCATTTGATTTATGAAAGGCAATGAAGAATGATCCTTTCTTGTGGCTTTATTAAGCTTTCTATAGTCCTTATAAAATCATTTATCCCATTACTGTTCTTATAGGAATGAGTTCATTATTTTTATTTGCTATAACTATCACTACATTTTTCTTTGGAACACTTTATACTGAGCTCACTCTTTAACTATTTGATATTGAGTAGATGATTCTAGCATTAATATGCTTCATGATCTCTTTTTTTACAACTTTCCTCATGATGGACTTAAGCTTCTCTATTGCTCCACTGACTTGCTATAACAATCTTCTAGTGGAATCTTATGCATGCATGTATATAGAAGGGTTGATTCCTTTGATATATACCATGTTTTATCCAATGGCCTTTCTGTATTTCTTTAACACAACCGTAAAGCTCTTTTCTTGTGCTATTTTAAAAAAGAAGAAATGATTGTAGAAAATATGTCATGGTCACCAAGATAAGCATATTTTTGGTATAAAGGTAAATGTTTTAATTAAAGTAAGAGACTATTCAATAATAGGAATAAGATGTCTTATTTTCCTATTTGAAAGGTCAAAAGATTTAATTTGCTTATTAGTTCTAAAAAGTTGCTTTTCTCCTAGCCATATTATATAAGTTGTTTCAAGACCTTGATATTTGACTTTGAGTTATTCAAATATTGCAGACATGGCTTCATCTTTACAAAAGTAATTATTTAATCTTTTTACTATAATAAAATCATAGCATTGACAAAATTACAATCATGGCATCTAGCACATTAAATGTAGCTTGTTGGTCATTAAGACTCATGATTAGTTCTCTTTTTTGCACATTGATTAAAGTCTTGCCAGTAGCCAACAAAGGTCTATATAAAATAATAGGCACCTTTTTTATCTACTTCAAAGTCCAGTACTATGAAGTCAACTAGAAAAATAAATTTGTCCACTTTTATTAGTAGATCTTTAATTTTTTTCTTCCAAAAAAACATGAGATCTATTAGCAATTTATAAGTTGACTATTGTTGGTTAGACTTCTCTAACCCCTAAATGTTTGAACAAAGTGCCTTACCATTGTATTTATTTCCTATGGAGTATGGAATTGTAAACTTGTTAACTTCTTCAACTTTTGAAATATCTTGCCTGAAACAAGACAACCTAAGAAGGGATGAATTGGGTTTCTTGAAAATATGCAATGCTTGAATAAAATTTAATCCAAATCTTAAACAATTTCAGACCAATGATAAATAAATAAACCAATCAACAAATAAATAAACAAATTAATATGTAAAGAAATAAAGGAAGACAGATTCAAACACAATAATTTTTACATGTTTCGACCAATTTCCCCTACGTTTATATCTCCAAGCATGCTGACTTGAAGATTCCACTATCCCATCCTCTAAGGCTTTAAGAACTTTTACAATTGACTTTATAGTTACCAAACAACATTTATAACAAGAGACTATCCTTAATCTTTTAACACAAGTGTATTTAACACTTACGACTCAAAGTTAAAAATTATAAATGAATTCTCTCACACACAAATGTGTTTGATTATAAATGAAATTTTAATGTATAAATTAAAGAAATAAAAAATAAGTTTAAAGCTCAATAACAATTGTAGGCTCAGTAGCAAGCTCAATAATAATTATTCAATCTCTCTTTGTTTAAATTTGAATGAGCTAATTTATAGTTAGATCTAAAACTAGCCGTTGTTGACTTTTTTAAAATAAATCAAATCGTCGTTAACAACTATCGATTCGTGGTTTTGGCTAGTACAAATAACTGTTGAGCTAAAATTTTAAATAAATGACTTACCTTTTCATATTATTGATTAGCCGTTAATTTCCAAAATCTTCTGAAGCAAATTTGGTTTGAAATTTTTACTAAATGATCCACAATTAAATTATAATTCTATTCTGAAAATTATCGGTTAATTATTTGAAGTTATCGGTTAGCTGTTTATTTTCAAAAACCTATAAAATAAATTATGCTTATCTATTCTTACTAAATGGATCTAGGTTAGAGATCAATAACTCTCTGAAAATTATCCGTTAACACCTTTTTAATAAAGTGTTCATTGTTAGTTTACAAAATCAACATTTTTGTAATTTTTTATAAAAAATAATTTTTTGATTAAAGTTAATTTTTATCCAAACTCATAAACATATCTAAAAATATTTTACTTTTTTTAAAAAATAGGTTTACTAATAAAAACTCCAACAATTTAATAAAAAACATAGATTTGTTATTATTAAAATCAATAGTGTAGACATATATGTATTAACATTATTTTAAAGCATGTAGCTATAATCTTGTGTTAGAGCCACTGTTTTAAACTCTCCCAGCTTTCTCTTCCTTGTCAAAATATCCTTCAAGAACTTTATATAATTTGGCACCTCCTCTAGAGCTTCCATAAAATAGATATTGATATGCAACAACTTCAGTACATCTAAGAATCTGTTAAATTATTTGTCTTGTTTTTATTTTTGGAACCTTTGAGGAAAAAGTAGTGGGTGTTTGAATTGTTTAATTACAACTAGTTGTTCAAACTACTTCTCTTTTGCTATGATTTGGATTAGTAACATGAAGATGCAACATGTTCATTAACATATATTAGACATTCATTCTCAGTAGATGTTTCAACTTTGCTATTTTTACTAGTGCATTGTGAAGTAGAGGGTTATGGGTCTTTTTTAACTTGAGTTTCTTCTTAGATTAATGTGAGCTCAACTTTTCATTATGGTACACCAACTAGGATGTGAATATCCTTTCCAAATCTTAAGTTAATTAATTTACAGTACTTTTTCTTTCCTTTACTTAAGTTTTTCATGTTGCTTGGTAAAGTGCCTTAAGGTTTGTTGAATAATGCTGTAGAAAGTTATCCCATTTGATTTTCTAGGTTTCTCATTGATATAACTTCAATTTGGACAACATTAATTATTGTTCTATTCTTCGTAATACACTCCTTAATCAAAGTTTCAAGAGAGTTGGGTTGATCATTGCCGGTGCTTCTTTACCCTTGATTTTGCTGATGATAAGTTTAAAACCCAACTAAATTAAAGTTTCGCTCATGATGAGCTTTAAAAAATAGTAATAACATAAGCATTTTCCATGAAACACATTATCAAGAGAGAATACAAAGGACCCAAAACGTTACTCTTTAATCTTCGATTATCTCTTTTTCTTTTCCACAAAAAATGACTCTGTTGCAGCTTTAAAATTTTCCTTCCTTTTTTTCCTTTTCTTTAGAAAAAATATCTCCTTTTAATTGTCGACTATCAAAAAAATCAGAGAATGTTACGAAATTTATATTAACTGCATTTAGTATAAGTTCAAGACACATTCAAGGCCCGAACCATATTTCGGCTCGTAATCAAGCCATAGATACCAATCGAAAATAAATAGGCACTCAAAACAAGTACATGCTCGAGCATCATTAACCAACTCCGTACCAATTTCGATTCATTTCAATCTGAACAATAATAATAATGCAAGTGATTTGGTTGCTTAGAATATACCAGGTATGAGATACTATATGTATTACCGTTGCCCGATAAAACAATCTTGTCAATATCAGTATAAATGATCTTTCCCTTGTGTTCGGCTATAGCGGGAACCCCTGAATCTAGAGCCACTTGACGTTCCAACCCAGTTCCAACAATGCACTTCTCGGACCGAACGAGTGGAACTGCTTGGCGTTGCATATTAGAACTCATTAAAGCCCGATTCGCATCATTATGCTCGATAAAAGGAATGAGGGAATATATTGAATAATTATTCAAATATGTAATTACAAATATTTAATCACTTATCTATTCTATATTTTATTTTTTTAATATTATTATATAGTATTATAAAGTAAGAATAAGAGTGGTTTTTTATTTATAATTGTTCCTGAAGTAGAAAATGTTCCTTTTGTTCCTAAATAGCTTCTTGCAAAAGGGCTTCTGCTTCTTCGGTGAATATCTTGTATGTTAAGATTAGGGCCACGAAAAGGCATGAGGACACTTATCTTTTGTTGACATCCTAGGACCATATTTCTTTTTGTATTGCTTGTCAGTGTTTTATATGTATATAACAGTGGTAGTGTAATAATGGCTACATAGACTTTGTTAGTTGCCACGTGAATGGTTTGAACAACCTTTGTATTTTATTGATCCTTATTTACTGCAACAAGTGCTACAACATTTTCTCTGGTTTAAACTTATTTATGTTCATATACTGATGAATCTTTTGTTATTTTTTGTAAGTCAATTTCTGCAGCAATTCAAATCCTTCCTCTATAGCATCCATCAACAAGGCACGTGTTTTTAAGTCACCTAAAATAGCACAATTAATCAAAGTATAAAATGGTCTAAGACACACCAATTTATTATAACTAAATTTAATTAGATATATATGCAAAGTGAAACTGAAAATTAAATAAAGATTCATCATCTACTCTTTATTTAATATTAACTTAAACCTATAAATACTATGATAACTCCCATTTAATAGAGTTATCATAATTTAATCTAACTTTATTTGGACAATCATGAGGCAAGAAGTAAGAAAATTTATTAAAAATTGTGATGTTTGCCAATGACATAAGGTGGAGTAACTTGCACTAGTTAGCTTCGACAGCCATTTCCCATGCCAAAACAAACATGGAAAGATACATCTATAGACTTCATTGATCTCTTGTTGTCTTCCAATGGTATATCAACTATTTTGTCATTTTGGACATGTTATCTAAATGTACATATTTCATTGCCATCACAAATACTTACTTTACTATTGGAGTGGCAAAAATTTTCTTTGATCGTGTCTTCACATCATGTGGAATGCCTTGTTCAATTTTGGGAGACAAAGATCCTTATTTACAAGTATGTTTTGGCAAGATTATTTTGACTTAATTGTGCAACATTCAAACTTTAGTTCTAAATATCACCATTAAACTGATGGAAAAAATAAAATAGTAAAAAGTGAGGGATTCATCTTAAGATTTTAAAGATTAATTAATACCTAAGAAATCAATTGTAAATTTTAAAGTCTTGGGCTATAAAAGGTTGAACATTGGAATTCTTAGGCTTAGTGAGATTGGTGGCATAAATTTAGGTGGAGTTTACTGAACTATATAAAAATTTCATGTTTGTCCTCTCTTTTCCATTATTTCTTTAATTTTGGTTATTGTTATTATTATTGTTAAAGCATTATTTTGAATTATTGTGTGATTTCATTTATTTAAGTTTTGAAACCCAATTCATCATCTTCATAGGTTATACATGTAAAACTTCATTTAGTATCAGAGCAAAGTTCTTTACTTGGACTTAACTATCTAGAGTAAAAGATCTATAATAACCTAAAATGATTTCATATTTAAAAAAAGATAGTCTACTACTAGGCCACTGTATTTTGATAGAAATTATTACTCATATTAAAAAACTAAAATAAGAATTTACTTGCAAGTTTAGATTATGAAATTTAGGAAATTATTAATGATGGTATTTTCATACTGACTACTAAAAATAAAAAAGGTGAAGGTATTCCAAAACACTTTAGTCAATGTAGTAAATTAGAAAAGAAGAAGATGTCATTAAACTTCAAAGTAATAAATGTTTAATTTTATGCTTTGTATAAGAAAAAACTTCACAAAGTTTCTGATTGTTAAAATATCTATAAAATTTGGAAGAAACTTAAAGTTATTTATGAGGGAATAGATTAGGTCAAAGAGTCCAAGATCAGTAAATACACTAAATAATATGAATTGTTTCAAATTAAATAAAATAAGATTGTTCACTCCATGTGCACTCGATTTACAAATATTGTAAACAATCTATGAGCTTTAGACAAAACCTTTTGAAATAACCCGAAGGTAAAGAAAATTATTAGTTCTTTACCAAAAGAATGGAGGCTTAAGGGAAATATCATTGAGGACGCCAAGGATTCAAACATTTCAACTATTGATGATTTAATTGGCTCTATTATTTCTTATGAAAAATATTTAGTAACTGAGAAATGTAATGAAGATAAAACGAAGAAAAGTATTGCTCTTAAAACTTCAAAACTTAAAATTGATGAAGAAATCGATTTTAAGGATAAAGATATAGTTATAATGGCTAGAAAATTCATGAAATTCTTCAATGAACATTAAAAAATTTCTAATAACAAAAGGAGAAGAAAGATACAATCACTTTTTATGAATGCAAAAAGACATGCCATATAAAATCATAATATCCTCTTTTCAATAAACTTAAAAAGAAGGCAATGGTAGTAACCTGGAATGACAGTAATAAAAAAATAAGTGAAGATGATGATGAACTCGATAAGGTAAATGATCTTTTTATTTATAATGAGTTGTATCATATTTTTAAAGAATTATATAGCGATTTGATGAAAATTGGTAAACAAAATACACATCTAGAGAAAAAAAAGATTACAGAACTTTCAAGTGAAAATAAATCTTTAAATGCAAAGGTTAAAAGTCTAGAATTAGAGAATAAAAAGTTGCATGATAAGATTATATCTTGAATCAAAGTATTGCATTTTAGCATGAAAGTTCACTTGTTGATAAAAATAGAAATGATATGCTTAAGAAAAAGAACAACAAGCTTAATAGTATTATCCCAAATTTTTCAAATGGATAAAAGATCTTAGAAAACTTGCTAGGATCACAAAAATGTACTTTTGATAAAGAAGGAATTGATTACAAGCCAAATTTAAAACAAAATATTCCAAAAATCATTTTGTTAAAGCATTCTCTATTAATAAACAAGTTATATGTCATTATTGCAATATAAATGATCACACAAGTTATTGATGTCCTGTTAAGAGAAATGTATATTATGGAGTTAAATGTGTTTGAATTTCAAAAGAAATCATTGTTAACATTTAAGGAGCTAAAAAGTTTTAGGTATCTGAAACTCAGAGATTCCTTTTGTAAGGATTAAAAAGAAGAAAAATAAATAGTACTTAGATAGTAGATACTAAAAACACATGACAGAGAATTGCCTTTGGTTTTTGAGTTTCATAAAGATTGAAAACAATGGATATGTATCCCTTGAAGATAACTCAAAAGGAAAAATTATGAATATCAGTAACGTCAGTAAAAATCTTCTACGTTTATTGAAAATGTGTGTTTAGTTAAAAATTTGAAATATAGTTTACTAAGTATTAGTTAATTGTGTGATAAAGAATACAAAGTTATTTTTAATAATACAAAATGTGTTATTGAAAATACATGTAATGGTAAAGCCTTATTTATTGAAAAAATGAGTATTAATGTTCATACCATTAATATAGATTATGTATCCACTTATGATAAGTGCTTTTCCGCATTGCATGATAGTTAGTCATGGCATAAAAAACTAGGACATGCAAGTATAGATTTAATTTTAAAAATTTTCAAAAATAATTTAATTAAAGTTCTTCTAAAAAATTAGTTTTGAAAAAGATAGTATTTGTAGAGCTTGTTAATTTAGAAAATAAATCAAAACTTTTTTTAGAAACAAAATTATATTTCCACTTTAAAACCACTTCAACTTCTTCACTTAAATTTATTTGGACCCTCTAAATATGCAAGTTTTAGTAGCAAATATTATGCATTTGTGCTATGGATGATTATTCTGGGTATATATAAGTATTGTTCTTAGTAAACAAGGATAAAGCCTTTGATGCATTTAAGATCTTTTATAAAATGGTTCAAAATAAAAAGGATTACAAAATTTATTGCATTGAAAGTGATCATGACAAAAATTTTTTAAAATCATACATTTAAAAATTTTTGCAATAATTTCAACATTGTGCATCAATTTTTTCACTAAGGACTCAACAAAAATGAAATAGTTAAGAGAAAAAATATGTTCATTTAAGAAATGACTAATATCATATTAAATAAAAATACATTAGCATAATATTATTCAAATACAAGCAAAGCTTATCTTAGTTGTTGAAGAGTCAATGCATGTTACGTTTGGTGAATCTAATCCCTCTTTTATGAAGAAAGTTGTTATTGATAATGATGTAGATAAAGAATTACAAGAAGTGACTTCAAATGTTATACAGGATGACTCATCACGTGAAAATCAAGTGGAGCAATTAAAAGAAGAATAAACAAATGTAGAACAAAATCAAGGTATTTCACAAACATTTTCTAAGGAATAAATGTATATTTCTTCTCATCCTAAGAATTAAAAAACCTTAGTAGCCTTTATCTTTTTTAAATTTCCTTTACTTTATGTGTGTTCTTAATTTAAATGTTTTAATTTCCATTAAAACTCAATTTGCTTAAATGGATCAACACTAATATTGATTTTAGATTTAAATTAAATTTTGCACTTTTATACCAATTCCTGTAAGTTTGATGTCATCACTACTATTCTTTTTTAAAAAATTTGTGTGTTTGCTAATATATTAAAATTTTCCGTAATAAGTTTTGTATTTTAACTTTGTTCTATGCATATCCATAGGAATGGGAAATGAGACAGTATGGACACTATACATGTTCATACAACATAGTATAGCATAAGAATGTTTAGTAGGCAGGCGGCATGAAATGACACACAAGAGAATTGGGTTGCGTTAAGAATTTTAGACACATGGACCTTAAAAGTATATGACAATTAGAGATAAATTAAAGCACAATAGGTAAAATGATTTGCAATGAGTATGTTTCATCAGTTGACTAGTATACCACCTACAAGCCATAAATAATATGGGAGTCAAAATATATTAAAATAAAACTTTTTAGTAAAAGTAAACCTAAAATTTTATAATTTTACAAATAACTTCTAACTGAACATTTTAATGTATTTTACTAGCTTAAGTTTTTTAAATTCATTCATTTCTTAGTTTTTAAAATAATAGTCTTACTATTTGTACCTATAAATTTATTAAATGAATAGATGAATTTAGATTTTAATAAATAAAATTACAGATATTATGATTTTATAAATGTATGTATTAATGTTATTATGGATTATGATATATGACTCAGTGTAAGTCTAAATTAACAATTAAGTTAATCTTTAAAAAAAAATTATTATTGTTGTTGTTGTTTTTATTGGTTATTAAAAAAGAATTCTAATACTGTCAAGTCTAACTTAGCAGTTAAATTTTCTTTATTATTATTATTATTTTATTATTATTAAATATAAATTTTAATTTTAAATTTTTTATTTAATTGAATTTGTCGGAAGGTATATGAGGCTAAATAAAGTACATGGGCTAAATAAAGAAAAGCTCTAAACAAAAAAAATGCCAAAGTTGTTGGTATACCTCCTTATAGTAGACTTATAGTGGACTTGGCACATGAGCCATATTAGAAAAAAGACATGGCACAATATGACACAAATAGATTATGTTATGTCAAAGTTATGAGTTTTTATAAACCTCTTTTTAAGAGCATGACCCATTAGCCATCTTCATATATTCAATAGAAAATGGAAAAAAGTGACTTATAATTTATTTATCTAATTAAAAATATAATAATTATTTTAAAAAAAAACATACAGCGTTTTAGTTAGACGAGAGAAGTAAGGAAATAGCATTAGCTAATTTTTAATAGACCTTTTAAGAAAAATTAATATTAATTGATGGATCAATATAATTAAAAAAATAATCTAACCATATTAGAATATCTCTAAAATATAACATTTTTTTATAATTATAGAATTAAAGTTATAATAATTTTTTTATTAATTATTATTTTATGTGTAGTTGAGATTTGTATTCCATCATAAATTAACTCTAACATAAAAAAAATAATTTATCATTAATAAATTATTTTTTATAAAAAATTATTAATTTTTTCATATAACCATCTATCCATTTCCACAAGGTCCTCTAATTATCATCGTCAATGAGTATTAAAATAATACTGGTGTTTGCCCTGGGTAAACCCTGAAAATAATTAAAACACATCATTTGATTTCTTTTTTTTTTTTTAATTCTTACAAAAGTGACGTCGTTTGGTTTAAACGAAAACAACACCAATTGCTCTGCCGGTCTTATTCTTCTTCGTTTGAGAGTTGATCCCCAACTGCAATTCTTCAAAACCCAACTCTAGTACCCAAGCTTTTATCTTCCTTGTAGGTGATAGTGGCTTGGATAAGGAAAAAATGAAAGCTTGAACAAGAGTGAGTGTCGGCATTTTACAAGCCAAGATGAGTTTCGTTATTTATGGTAGTTGAGAAAATTTTTTAATAAAGGACTGAGTTTCGGCATTTAGCGCCAGAGGAGCTTCGAGTGACTTGATTCTTTATTGTTCGATAGCCCTCACTCAAAGCTCTACAATTTGTTTTGCCTCATTCTCGATTCTACGTTGATTTCTGTTCTCATGTTTGTATGAAACTTTGTTTTGGGCTGTTGAATCTTGCTAGAATTTGCAGAGAATTGATTAAATTCATGAGACTGCATTGTACTTTTCTTGGTGGCAGAATTTGCAAAGAATTTCTTATTTTATTTTGTGAAACAAAATTGTCGTAGATGTTAAATTGAGCTAACATAATGGATAACAAAATTGTCGTCGGTGGTAGTGACGATGGCTGGGTTTCTTGATGGCGGCTGCCAAAGGTTGAAATGACGATGAAAAAGAAAAAATAGTTCTCTAATCGTGAATGGATGAGAGAAGATGACGAAGAGAAAGGGGCTAGAAGAGAGGAAGAGAATGTAAAACGACATCATTTTGAAAGAATGAAAATCCAAAAAAAAAATCGAACGGTGGGTTTTAATTATTTTTGGGATTTGAGACGATATTTGATCCGGATAATTATTATTTTTCTTATTAAAATAAATAATTAATTATTAAAATAATATAGAATAACAGAATGCAGTCGTGAAAATCGGCGATCCGAGTTGTCTGGCTACGGAAGCAAACTGGCCTCTACTTTTTGTATTTCATTTTTCATTTTTTATTTTTTATTTTTTATTCTTGTTTTTCTTCTCTTTCTATATTTTTCATTTCTTCTTCGTCCGTTTTATCTCCCCGAGGCTGCGCCTGGAGACATTCCCAGCTTCCTGAAATTAGGGTTTCTTTATCCTCTTAGAGGTACATTTTCGATTTTTGTTCATTTCTAATTCTGCTTCATTTTTTTGGGTTAATTTACATCATATATACATTTTTTCCCTGAAAATTAAAAAAGAAAAAGAAATTATGTGAAAATTGGGGAATTTACTTGTAGATCGTAGCAGAATGGGGATGATGGAGGCAACCGGTGGGTTGTAGGGCCAAAAATATAATTAAAACAAATTAAGAAGACAAAAAATGTATGCAAATCCAAGGCCGCCTCAGCTCTCCGATTCCAACCGGCGCATTATTGATAGCAACTCCGAAACACTTCGCCTTTATCAAGTTTGGAAAGGAACTAATGTAAGCCTTCTCTTTGTTTTTTTTTCTTATTTATTAAATTACCATATCATTAATCACATTCATTTTTTTTAAATTGACATTTTAATTTCAATTGTTTGTCAATTACTATTTTGACAGTTTGTTTTCAGTTCAGCAAAAGTAGCCACTAAGTGGAGTTTTTTTAATTAATTAATTAATTTATTTATTTCGTTGTATTGACCATTTGAATTAAAATGTTTTGCTGTTTCAGAGATTTTGCTGTGGAGGTAGACTTATCTTTGGCCCAGATGTCCGGTCAATATTCCTTACATTGTTTCTAATTGTGACGCCAGTCGTCTTGTTTTGTGCTTTTGTTTCTCAAACCCTTATTGATGAATTCCAACACGGCATGGGCAATCTCATTGTAGCTATATGTGTTGTCTTCACTCTTTATGTGAGTTTGAGTTTTTTTTTTCTTTTTTCATTCTAACTTCCTTGCATTTGGATTTTGACACTGCCCTCATGCCCAACCAACTTCTCCAGGTTATTTTCCTTCTCTTACTTACGTCCGGAAGAGATCCTGGTATTATCCCTCGTAATTCACATCCTCCTGAACTCGAAGATGATGGCTCAACTATTTCTACAGATTGGCTTGGAAGTCAGAATGGGGGTGGTGGTCCAACTTTGCCACCCACTAGAGATGTCGTTGTTAATGGTATGGTTGTCAAGGTCAAATACTGCCATACATGCATGCTCTATCGTCCGGCCCGATGCTCTCATTGCTCTATATGTAATAACTGTGTTGAGCGTTTCGATCATCATTGTCCATGGGTCGGGCAGTGTATCGGCAAGGTACCATCTCGTTTGAATAAGCTGGAGTTTGAATAGGCAAATGTCAACTGTTTATGCAATTTTGTTTTTATATTATCTATTCTGCCTGTATTCTCTCTTTCGCTAATGTCACTGAATTAAAATTTTATTTGGCCATAATTTTGGGCCAAATGAGGTCAATAAGGATATTGTGATAGAATGTCCACAATTTGAAGTAATTACGGTATAATGAGGGTTCTATTATTTTTTGCTGTCTTCTTGATGGACCTAAATAACTTTCTCGAAAGTTTTGAACCTGCCATGTCTTGTGAAGTGGAGAGTCACCCATAATTTTCACTGCAAATTTAATTGATCTACCTGTCCATAGATGCTTGAGCTGCCATGGAGCATAGAGCAATTAGTCCTGCCTCACAGCTATTAGTCTTTTCTTCAAACTATCTTATTTGTCGTAAATTGGAACTTCTGTATATGGTCCAAGGAATAATAAGCAATTTTTGGACGAAAAAAGCTTTCTGCTGGTGGCATTTGCCTTGAGGTTATTTATTTATTATAAACCAGTTTTCTGTCATTGTTCTCCAATTAATTTTCGTTACTATTACATTTACAACTTTACCAGTGTTTTAATGCTCAAGTTTGAAAATGCATGCATACAGTGGGTTACATGTTTATATCTTCATTTTTGTTTGGATTTTTGCATAGACCTCAACCTCTTGAGCAAGTGCATTGCTCAAATTGCCTGGTATGCTTGAGTTTTCTATTCCACTGCTGTTGCTGAGTCATATTTTCTTCATTCCTTGGATGGATAAGGTTCATAAGAATATTTTTATATATAAAATTTGCCCTAGTTATGCATCTTATTTGATGGTCTCCTGAGAGACTGCTGACTTTTGATTTTCTCTTGGAGTGGATTTCTTTGTTGAAGGACATTCCAGTAATCATTTGGATAAAGTGAACTTCTAAAATTTTGGCATAAGCAAGTTGATAAAAAAGTGTTGGAAAAAAAAAAAATTTTAGGGCTGTCTGTTTATGAAATTGATACGTGATTATGGTCATCTTCCATGGAACAAGCTGAAGACTATTCCATCTGAAAATATACATGTCAAAATGACTGCCATATTCTTGACAAATTAGATCAGTTTTGTTGTTAATTGGCTTCTACCACATTCTATTATTTCTCTTTAAGTGTTGAGTGATCCCTCTCTCTCTCTCTCTCTCTCTCTCTCTCTCTCTGTTGGGTCCTCACAGGAATTATGTAAAGCAGATTTCTTTGGCTGGCCACCCTTTTTCGAATCTTGGGGGAAGTAGGGGGCTAAAACATTAATCTGGGCTTTGGCAGCCTCAATGTTTAAAAAATACATAAATAAAAAACAGTAACTAATATTTCTAAATTTGCATTGGCAATAATTAAGGTATTAAAAATTTCCTTATACAAAGAATAAAAAAAAATTTGCACTGTATTTTTATTTTATGTTCATTTGGAAATTCATGCATTTGATCCCACTAATTAACTATCACGCAAAGAAATTTTGATTATTTGCACACTATTCTTTGCTGGTTGCTCTTACATAATGTCCTAACTTAAAAACGGTATCTTGACAGAGAAATTACAGATTCTTTTTCATGTTTGTGTCCTCCACAACCCTGCTATGCATCTATGTTTTTTCCTTCTGCTGGGTAAACATCATTAAGATAATGCAAAAGTACCATTGTGATCTTTGGAAGGCTTTTGTGAAGTCCCCTGTTTCAGGAATTCTGATTTTATATACGTTCGTGACTGTTTGGTTTGTTGGAGGACTAACAGCTTTCCATCTCTATTTAATTTTAACCAATCAGGTTCTTATCTTTACTTTTTACCTGTTTATTATGTCTGTATTTTTCCTTCTTTATTTACAATTTATTTTTTACACAGACAACCTATGAGAATTTCCGTTATCGGTACCACAGAAAGATGAATCCTTATAATCATGGTTGTGGCCAAAATATTGTGGAGATATTCTTTTCAAAGATTCCTAATTCTAGGAGCAACTTCAGAGCAAAGGTCAAGGTAGATTCATCTTCCATCTTTGCTACTCCACTGTCGTTTGTCCATCCCAGGAGGCCAGAAGTACCCAAAAGAAGCTCTGACATAGAGATGGGTGAGCGGCAAGCTGTTGCTGCTGAGGACTTTGATGATTTTCAGAGTCAGCTTGGCAGTGTTGGTGGGTTGGAGAGGTCTGCGACCCAGCCAAGGCGCACAAATTGGGATCACAAGGCTGATTGGCAGAGCTCGCCAGATATACATATGTTGGCTGCTGAGTATGGAATAGAACATGGTTTAACAGACAGGGAGAAACATTGTGGGGATCACTGAAGTTTGGGTTAGTACCCAAATTTATAGCAGTGAAAGGGTAATATTCTGATCTTGGGATCAAGATGAAATTTCAGAACCTTGCTGATTGGAACTGATAGTCTGATACTCACATTTTGCAGTATCAGAAATTTGTGTTGCTATCAGAAAGGCGTTTTGATGATTTATGTAACTCTCAAAGCACGCAATTCTCTGGTTTTGTTCGAGTGATACATGTCTATCATCAGCTGCTTTTGTAGATACTTGGGGTTCTCTGGGTTGTTGATAAACCTCTTAATTATCTGCTTAGTGCTCGCTGTCAGCAGGAAAATTGAACACATCTAATACTGAATTGATAGTAGGCCTTTCACTCAAGAGTGCCTCTTTTTTCCTCTCTTTGAAATTCTTCATTGTTGCCTTGCTCTAGAGAAGGTTTGTGCTGCCTGTTGTAGACGATCTGTAGTTAACGCTCAAACTGTCAATTTGTAGCATTCTGTTTGTATAAATGATTTCCTCTAGTGTTTTTCTTTTTTTTCCCCCTCTCTTAATTGCTATAAATAATTTTTATTAGAAAGTAAATTTGATTTTGTTACTGAGTTAAGACCATTGTTTTTTCTGTCACAAGCAAATACTTTCATTTTATACAATGGAAGTAGGTAGTCAAAAATGATCCAACATTTGGCAGTCAACACTTGAATGAAAGTATGAAACTGTACATTTTCCGAATTATCTCACTGAGAGTGCAAATTGTGCTGCTAATTTGAATATCCTAACAGCACAACAATGCCACCTAAACTCTTTTCTTTCCATAATTAGAATGCCCAGATCCAACCGTTTGTTCCAGTTCCAACCCCAGGAAATCAACTGTCATTTTTCCAGCTTCTCCCATGTAAACTTGTCCCAAAGCAGAACCTCCCTTTCCATTTTCTGATTGCTACAATGAGGTGACTCGAACATTGCAGCAGTTTAAGAAACACTGTAACTCTCTTTGATTACCTGGCTCCAGGGTTTTGTCAACATTTAAACCATTACTGTTATTCTGCTGGACAAACCCTGATGAAATTATGCTGCTACTGGAAAAACCAGTAAATCCTTTGAGGATTATCGGAGCAATAGTAATGTCACTAATCTTGGTTCCCATTTCTGCAGCTTTTTTCCAACAATGCTGTTGCAGATGTGGAGGTGAAACCAATTACCATTGCACAGGCATTTGATCCACAAACAGAGCTCAGATAAGGTTTCGATATTCTTGAAGTGAGAATTTGATTTAGATTACTTGATACCATGACTGCAACTGAACTTATAGATAATGATTTCAATCAATTTCTATGTTATCTCTAGAAATTGATAGATTCCTCATGATGTTTGTTTTAAGCCAGAATCAGCACTGGCATTGATGAAGTAAACAACTCTCGCGCTTGGCTCTGTAGGGCTGATCGTGAAATTTTCTTCTGTCAATGCATTGCAGAATGCTCTATGTGTGACATAGCTATCCTTCCTGGACAGAAAAACAGCTATTCAAGCAACTGCAAAGTCTGGACATGAAGAAAAATAGATTTGCGCAGAAGTTGTTACCTTGAGAAAATTATGCCACAATCACAATGATATTCTCTCGTTCCACAAATTTTGGTGTGACCCTTCCAGTCTGGTTGAGCAGAACAGCATTTCGAGCATTTGTCACACTTCCATTTCTTTTCTCCATACTTTCAGCAGAAGTGCTTTCTAACGACAATCAAGTCACCAAGCGCTCGGCTTGGGTGATGATGCACACAATTTGGCTCGGGGCAGACATACAGTCCCTTCTTAACCGGAGTGGTTTGGCCTTTGCTTTAGCTTCCAGGGCAAGTTATGCCCTCTTCTGTGAAGCTGAAGGTTTTGATCTCTCAGGAATCCTTTATGACAAACCTCACAAATGTACCATGAGCTTAAACTGAGTAAAATATGAAATTCAAAAGCATAAAACAAAGCAAATGGTACAAAAATCTGAAGCTACTTGACTCAAAGCTTTTACGAAAAAGCGAAGTAAAATAGAATTTGAAGTTTGGCCCTATAAGTTAGATGCTGATTGAAGACATATGTGACAGTGAACACAATATTATCTTTGCTTTCAAATTGAAATTTTATTCAAGTTGATTATGAAAAATTTTTACTTGCTTGCCTGAATTTCCTGGAATATTTCTCTTCTTTTTTGAGGTTATAGTGGGAGGATAAAGCCATGATCACCTCTATTTTCAACGTTACGAATAATGGTGCTTCCAAAATGTTCATCTTCGCCGAATTCGTGAGCAAAGTTTGACATGTTAATTTGCAATAACCTTTAATTCTATAGTTTCAATGCAATGCTTATTACAATGAAGCCCATGATATTATTGTATGGTAATAGGCAGGATAGCTGACAAAAAGGGAGACTGTGCCCCATCAATTTTTATTAATATTGATTTAGAATTAATTGTTTGATAGCAACATCGTTAATTCTATCATGTAGTCATAAAATAAATTGGCATTTTAAGTTGCTTCTGTTTGTCCTATGTGCATGAAAACACCCTCCTAGAGGCTCTGAAAATTACAAAACGTTGATGATAGTGCATGTGCATGCAATGCTAGCTAGTCTCTGAAGCTTATTGGTGAGAATGCGTCAGCATGTGGATATTACTGCTTTCAGATTTAGATTGAGAGCTGCATGATGATGTTCGTCTATTCAAGTTTCCGAAGAATTTAATTTGCCGCTTATGTTTAGAAATTAACAATGATTAGTAGTTGAGATTGTAAACTAAAATTTGACCAAATTAAAAGTTTTATAACACAAAACCAAGGACTGACACTAAGTACAAGGTGCATGCATTAATCCAAATGAGAGATCCGAATGAAGAGACAAACTTTGGCCTTCTGTTCGAATTATTTAAGGTTTTTTGCCTACCTGCTTCAATGATCAACCAGAAGTTGGCAAATATGTGTTTGTCATTTGTAGTTGTTATTTTGTTTGCATTTTTGAATGGGTTTATCTTAGTAATCAGGCCATAAAAAAATGAAATCAAATTATTCAAAGGTCTTTTGTAGTTATTCTTTTGTTTTTAGTCACAAAAGATATTGTATGGCATTAGGTAGCCATGTTTGAAAAAGGGGAAGCATTATCGATCATATGAACTACAATTGTTTGATTGGACTGGCAAAGTTACAGCAAATGAGCATGATTAATTTCAGAAATTAACATTAAGCTAACAATTCATCATAAGTCATTCCAGCTCTGAGAACCCTGCTTTGGGGGATGGGCCAAAAATCTCTCCCCTTGCCTGAAATTTTTCCGAAGAAAGCTGTGGGCATAATTGACAACAATTTTCTGAAACATTGAAGAATTGGGCTTGGCCACAACCCCTGTTTCCCCCAGGAGATAAACAACACCTTTGTCCTTGGCTCTCTGCACAAACTGAATCTCCTTCTGAGCTCCAAGATCACCACTACCACCAGTCCTCAATTGTTCAGCAGTTGAGCTCATCAACTGTTCATGCCAAATGAGTTCTTTCATGTTATCCACCAGCTGCTTCTCAAACTCATCAGATTCCTCAATCTTATCTTTGTATCCGTATCTAACAACACCGGTACATCCTCAAATCTCTTGGCTCCACTCTTGTAAACGAGAAACGTTCCTCTAAAATGACTTTACTAACTGGAATGGACTTGATTGAGACAAAAACTAGAACTGAATGAATGGATGGAATATTGGCAATGAAATGAGGGAATATTGGAGGGATACCCTGGACAAGTTCTGAGTACAAAAGTCCCATTCCTTGCACGCGATTTACATCTGGATTCGCCACTAAATAACTCACATAATCACTAGAAATATTGTTGTTAAGCTCGTATACATATCTTTGTTTGTAAACATAATGCCAAATTCTCATAATAGTCATGAGGAATAAGGAAAAAGCTAGCGGAAGATACCCACCTTGTAAAAATTTGTAGAGGACTGATGTAAAATACATCAATGCTATGAAGGCAAAGACCACAAAGAATGTCTTAATCCACCAAATCTTTGTCTTCCAGACAACAAGCTTTATAATTGTAACCATTAATGTTGTAATAAACATGACAGCAACCACGGCAACTCCATATGCATTGCTGATGTGTTCGGTGCTCTTGAAGCTCACAGTGACTATGACACGGCAAATCATAATAAGGTAGTTAATTTCGGGTATGTACACCTGACCCTGATGCTTAGGTGAAGTATGAACAACTTTCACCCTCGGGAAACAACCAAGACTCAACGATTGAGCAATAATTGCAAATGCTCTTGATATCTTAGCTTGGCTAGCAATAACCGCAGCAAGTACAGCTATCACAAATGTGGGCCAGTACATGAGACCTGCTCAACATCAAATTAAATTGTTAGTTTAGTTACATTCATTCATCCGCTCTCAATTCATGTGCAAGGTTATTTGTATTTGACACATCAAGTTAATTATTAATATTTAACTAATAATATTTTTCGTTACACGTCTAAATATAAAATTTTATTAATTTTATAGCTTTTAAATTTATTTATTTATTTTAATAACTTATGTTTGATCCTTAGATATTTACGTATAAATAGTAAAAATAAATTTTTAACTTTTATTTGAATGAAAAATTAAAGAGATCTAAAAATATCTCTATAAATAAAATATACTTATTTTCTAAAGTATAAAATTTAATCTTTTATTTTCTTTATAAGGATATAAATATCACATAACTATGTTTAAGCTATTTTCATAAAAACAAACAAAATGTCACTTATATTCAAATATTAAAAAAAAATTTCATTTAGATATCTATATTGAGACTTATTTAAACTTTAAAAAATTTAAATCCATTCAGATTTCAATCAGAAAAACAAATGTTGCCTTAATTGGGATACTTAATTTATATCCCAATTAATATGGTAAATAATATGTCACTCTATGATTGGTTCAAATATTAGATAATTACTAAACCTTATCATTTTTAATTGAAATAATAAATTTCTCCTGACAACACATCAATTGGTATACAAACTAAGGGGTGATTTTTTTTTTTAACTTAACGACTTAATTAACTTACTTTTAATCAATTCAGTCATTAAGTCTTTTTTTTTTCAACTTAATGAAAATTTTCAGTTATTAAGCCATTAAGTTATTAAGCTAATTTTAGCTTTTTGATAAATCTAACAAGTCTAAATGATATTAATCAAACATGTTCTCTAAAATGTCCCTATCTAATTAATTAATTTTCATCTTTACCTAAATAAAATTAAACAATTAGAGTTATTACTTATCTTTACATAACTTGTTGTAAAGTAGCAATATAGCTATAAATTCTTGTATAAATTTTTTTTGTACAAACTAATGTGGTGTGATTTAATTAATTAGATTAGATATCTTTTGGCCCACATAGTTTGTTTTAATTATTTTATATTTTTATTTAATTAATAAGTGAATGTCACTTCAATTTTACAAAATAAATTTTTACAAGAGTTTGTAGTTGTATCATCACTCTTTGTTATAATATATAGTGGTAGATTATTATTATTTTTATCTTTTTATTTTCTATAAATTAGCATTATTTATCTTTATAATTTTTATGAATATTTCATATAAAAACATCATAAACTATAATAAAATTGATTAACACATATAATATAGATATTAAAGATTTGTATTCAATTGAATATAATTTATGATATGATAATATATTATCTTATTTATAGTCTTTGAGATGTTTATTATTTGTTTAACATTTGTAATTTGTACAAGCATAAATGTAAAAATATTAATTTTTAAATTTTTTAAATTAAAAATTAATATTTATTTTTAGTTGATTCAAACAAGAAAATAAATATATCATTTAGATTCAAATATTCAATTTTATTCAAAATTTATACTAATCCAGGCCTATTCAGATTTTAGATAAAAAAACAAGCATCATCTACGTATCACAACTAAGCAAATGTAACATCATTTATATTTAACATTATATTATACAAATAAGCTACCATGTCAACTAAGACTTAAGTGTTCATGTTACCCAACCAGCATTATTGAGAATGTGAAATATTTTGTTTAATAGATAGCTTACTTGGAATTGTGGAGTAAAACGTATCACTCACGTCGCCAGGGTTTTGTAGAGGTATGATGCTTGGCCGCAATAAGCTGAGAGCAATGCCGGAAGCACAATTCCACAGAAATTAATCTGAATGGAGCGAACACTGATGTCACCAAGATCAGCGACAGTGCCAGTAATGCACATGACAACTCCACCAAGGGAGATCCATGTAGCCTTTCCATTTCTAATGAAGTATTTCACAATATATCATGGATTGAAAGCTCGTAAAACAGTAGCGTCATTTTTGAACAAGTCGTAAACGCCAGTCAAAAACAAAAGTGCAAACCATACGAGAATGATGGGAGCAAGCGAGGCATCCACTTTATCTGGGCCAAATCTTTGAACGTAGAAAAGCATTATCAAGATTGCCGCCGAAATCCACGTCACAGCATCTGCACCGTGATACAGCATGAAAGAAAAAATCAGAGAAAAAAGGGACTGGATTGAAATTGTACACATTTATTTTACCCTCCGGTATCTGGTTTTTATGTGCGTAATTTTCTTGTTTTCATCCTCATTTTAGCCCTCTCAATTATAGTAATTTTATGTTATAGCTTACTCAACTAATTTATATAGTTTCTACATTATGGCTACCAGCCGCGGATCCAGCATATGACTAGCAGGGCTGGTTAAAAAGGACAAAAAAAAAATTCTAAGAATAAAAGAAAAATTATTTTGAATTTCTAGTTAGTCACGTTAAATCTATTAAGATTAATTTCCATATTTATAAACCCATAAGTTAAACTTTAACTTATAAAAATTATAAAAACTTATATTTTAATTAAAACTAATAATAGAGAACTATCCAAAACATTTTTCTATTAAAAAAAGGATTAATTCTTCTAGTTTATATAGCAATAGTAGAGAGAAGGTTTTCAATAATGAAATTTGTAAAGAATCATCTCTACAATCAGATAGGCTGAATGATAATTTGGGCGTTTATACAGAAATGATATATTTAATAGTATTGATAATGAGTCTCTAACATAATATTTTCAAAATATGAAAATGCATCAAGAATAATTACAAATACATTAGCATATATTTTATATATTAAAAATTTTAGTTTTTATATTCTGCTATTTTCTAATTTAGTCCCTCTATAAATTATTTTTCTAGATCCACTACCAATGGCTGTAATTGAACCAAAATATTTATTTTTGCTACCAGTATTTTTGCGTATATATAAAAATTACGTACCTTGGCCTAGTGCCTTCATGCCGCCGACAGCGGAAAGAATCGAAATGCATGGAGTGAGAATACCGTCTCCAATGACCATTGAAGTTCCAAGGATTGTTAAAGGGAAAAGTAAGATTTTGGCAGTTTGATGGTTCCCCAAAAAATGTTTAATATTTTGAGCTCGTTTAAGTCTATATTTGCGCCTGTGTCAAGTCTATAATTCGAAAGCTCCTTGTCCTCTGGCTGAACATTTGGAGTCAATCTCACCTTTGTATACCGGCAAATTAATGAATAGATGGCAAATGTCCCCACTACATATCATATGCATGCACATAGATGAGCATCGGATTCTTAATTTATCAAATGTATATATGGGCAACGACTAATGATGTAACCAAAACCGCGACTCACAAACAACTCACAAAAAACTTGTGTAATCCAATTTGGCAGCTTAATTAAGTGGTACTAAGGATTTGATTAGATGAAAACATCATAAGGCGAAAAATCTTTCAATTCAGTTTTGTACAAGAAGAGCGTTAGAAAAGTGTTTGTACAACTGTTTGTACGTCTGAATTATTATTAGTAAGTACTCACTCACCATCACCTCGATAGAACAATCATTACGTATTTAATCAATGGCACAAACTCAAGAGTGTAGATGATGAGTGACAGAATCCCGATGACATCATCTTTATGCTTAATAACAAAGTGGCGACGTCCCAACGTCTCCATATACAACCCCGATGCTTCCGAATGCTAATCTCAACGTTGTTTTCCGACTAATCTGTTTCAATTTAATCTAACAAAATCATACACATATGTAATCTGTAAGTAACTAACTTTTTAAATGCAAAAATTAACAAATACGTACATTGGCCGCACGATCCCGAAAGGATGTAACTTTTCCAGCCTCCAAACTAAGGGACTCCCCACGACGCAGCATTTTCCATGATACTTTCCTCCCTTTGAGGTTCTTTTCTTTTCCTATTTCATTTGATTGTTTTCCATCATATTAAAATAATAATACTAATTTTTGTTGCATCATTTTAATTTGTCAAATAAAGTATTCAAGAATAAATTTAATTTTCTTAAAAAAATAATGAATATTCCTAGATGATGAAACAACGTTTATGTAGGTCTCAGCTCATACAGTTTGTAAAGATGATAGCTATAAGAGTGTATGACAATAATATTTGATGAACACCAATGTTCAAATAGAAAAATATACAAAACACAAAACATCGATAACCGGTGTTTTTACTCATTTAATCACAAATACGGTAAACCAGTACCGATTTATCATTGTTTGTGTTCTGCGTTTTATCAGTTCTATGTCTCTTCAGGATTTTTCTATTTCATATCATCTTGGATCCTGATGGTATAGGAAATTCTCAATTTCTCCTTAAATCATCATGAAATAGGATTAGCTGAAAATGAATAAGAACTTAATGGTAATTAAAATAAACATGAAACAGAAATATAAATCAAGAAATAAAATAAAGATATTCGCTTATATATATATAAAGATATAAAGCTATAGCTTTATAAAAGTGAATATATATATATATATGCGTAAAAGACCTTCATCTCTCTCTGAGATGTAGCTTGCTTCCTCTGTCGTTGACGACATTGTCATCAGTCCACAGAGATGTTAAAAAGAAAACAACAGAAAAGAGTCTCAAAAAGAGAAATAGATTCAGATAACTTTTTTTTCAAAGGAGGCTACATTCAGAATGCCACCATACGTCGCCATGTTTGGTCAAGTTTTTATAAAAGGAACCAACACGGTTTGGCCTAGTTTTCACTTCAAAGGAGAACCGTGGACTTCGCTGTTTTTGCTTTCTATTTTTTAGTTCTCCTTATTTTTAGGATTTAGCACTCGCCTTCGTTTTTTAATGCGACGCCAATTAGTTTGCACTTCATATATAATTAGAACGCTAATGGCTTCTAATTTTGTGTAACAAACCTATATAGTGTTCAATAGCATTCAATCTATAGCTAGCACGTGCCAAAGAAAATAAAACATACAAAATTCGATATTGAGGGTCTCAGTTGATAAAGCATTAGACATCTGCAGTTCAATATAAAAGTCAAATCCGTTGGAGAATCAACCTTATATTTCCGTGAGCATGGTGTACGTTAATATTCGTAATGATGACCACACACGTGACATGTATTAGAATAGAAGATTTATTTATTTACTTTTTTTTTCTAAGAAAAGGGAAATGGTCTAAAAAGTTAGGAGCAGCAAAATAAATAAATAAATTGAATTCAAATAGAGTTATAAGTGAGTTAACTCAATTGACGCAGACTCAATTCGTTTATTAAACAAATTGAAATCTTTAGATCAGATTTAATTCATTTATTAAATGAATATTCGGTTTGATTCATTTACTATTCATTTAACCTATAACAAATTCATAATGAATCAAACTGAATATAAATTATTTAACATAAATATAATTAATAAACAAAAGTTAAGAAAAAAATTATACAAAGGCCCAAATTTAAAATCCTACAAAATACAAACTTATTATCATTTAAAGATAAATAAGTAATAAAGTTAGATGAATAATAAATTAATTTTAAACAAATGGATCATATTTGATTTGTTATGGCTCATTTATTAAATGAATCTTAAATGAATAAATGAATTAATATAAACTCAAATTTAATTCGTTTAGTTAGCAAATTGAATCAAATTCACTCATTTATTAAATAACTCAATTTTTTCAAAAGCCAAGCCCATTTAGTTCGCATTGAATCAAGTAAATGAATCCTAACCTATATTACCACTCTTGAAAGAGTTAGATATTGTGAGGATGATGCCTATCAATTCAACTCAAACTAAACAAATATTTTAATGATAACTTCTATTAAAAAAGATCAAATTAATTATTGGTTAGATTACTAAACGAGCAATCACATATGGAAGTCCAACCTAGTAATGCAAACACTGAAAAAGTAGAGGTAGCCGCGGGTCGCATCAGGTCAAGTTGGAATGTAATACACCTAACCCAGCCATTCCAAAAAGATTTACATGCAAGTGTGCCCGCACTATGTTTCTACATCACAAAGACAAGGTACAAAGACTTATGCATGAATGCACCCATGTTACCTTGCCACTTGAGTAGGACTATGTAAAAAGATTGGCACCCTTGCAACAACAAGGGGTTTGAGGATATTATATTATTATTTCAATTGGGCTGAGAATAATTACTAGCTCTTAACCCCTAAATTTTATTGAAAATCAATTAAAAAGATAAGTCTACCCTTGACAAAGGGTGTAAAGGATATTATCCAATATTAGCTAAGAAGAGAATACTTAGTGATTTTATCTCTAAATTTTCATCAAGAGCTAAATGACAAAGGGTGTAGAAAATCTTGTTCCACTGTTGAAAATAATTAATTAATAAATAAATAAAATATGTGGATTAACAATATTGGCTAACATCTCATTTTAATTAATAAAATAATTTAATTTCATTATGGTTTAACTACTTTAACTAAAAAAACAAGGTACAAGTATCAATTTTCTCATATTTTACACTAGAGTATTGCTATTAGCACCTTGAAATACTAACTAAGCAACCCAAGAGGGGGTTGAATTGGGTTTTTAAAAATTAAGTAAATAAAAACTTAAAGCAATATAAACTAAGCAATCAAATTCGAAATAAATACATAAATGTGCAATGAAAAATAAAGAGATAGGGTAAGAAAGATCAAACACAATGATTTTTACGTGGTTTGGCTATCCCAGCCTACATCTACGCCTCTAAGCACACCAGGCTTGAGAATCCACCAAGCAAGCCTTCAAGGTTTCAAAAGCTTACAATTGACTTTCAAAGTGTCAATAAACCTTTACAAAAAAGAGATTATCCATAATCTATTCACCCAAGTGTATCTCAACACTTACAATCACCTAAAACAAAAGATTACAAATTGTTTTTCTCTCACACAATCTTCAAGCTTACAAATCAATGCCCAATGAGTGAATAGATGAAGTAAGAATGTGTTTGAAGCTCAATATAGATTGTATAATCGTGTATATGCTCAATGGTTGTGTTGTTATCCGCCTTTGATTTGATTTGGATGAGCTTATTTATAGTTGAAGCTAAAAACTAGCCGTTATTCACCATTTTGCCAGAAAACAGATTACTGTTAACCGTTAACAGTTAACCGTTTGCATTGGTCAAAGTTATCGTTGGGCTGAATTTCAAATTAACGATTGATCGTTAGTTATTACCCTTTCGTCGTTAAAAATCAGAGACCTGCACAATAAAAATCTTCTATCTGTTCCTTCTAAACGGTTAAAGATTAATAAAGAATGTTAGTCTGAAAATTATCGGTTAGCTGTTTATACATTATCAGTTGATCGTTAAATTTCAGAGACCTGCACTATAAATATCAATTGACCGTTCTTCCTAAATAGTTAAGGATTAACAAGATTTGACAGTTTGGATATTATTAGTTAGTCGTTATATGGTAATGGTTCGCCATTAAATTCCAGCAACTTATAAAATAAAATGCTTAATCGGCTTACTTTAAATGGTAAAAGATTAGCACATGATACAGGTTTGAATATTATCGGTTAACCGTTAACATTAACAGTTTACTGTTTACCTTTAATGAGTTTAGAAGTTTATCGATTAAGGCTTAAAAAATAACCCTTTTTCTAAGCATAAGGTTAGGTTTTATCATAAACGGTTGGCCGTTAAAAAATAACAATTAACCGTTTACATCCAGTGGTTGATTTTTAGTAAGTTATAAAACAATTAGTTGAAGCTTTAGAAAATAATCCTTCTCTGCATTTTATCAGTTAATTGTTAAAATAAACGGTTCACCGATTATGCCCAGAAAATTATATTTTTACAGAAATTTTTCAGTTTATCTAAAGCTTGTAAACACACACAGAAAGTTTTTGACTTTTAAAAAAATATTTGAAATTGTGAAACTCCAACAAATTTATCAAAAGAGATTAAGGTTTGTTATCATAAAAATGAATAAAAAGAGCATTTACATGTTAACATTCTCCCCCTTTTTTATGATAACAAACATATTCCAAATACTTTGCTCCCTCTAACTATATGCTCCGCCTACATGTATGACTCAAAACAATTTTGCCAATAGAAGATGCTTTCTTAAAAAAATATGCAAAATTTTAGTCCATGATTATATTTCCCCCTTTATTATAAAAAAAAAATGAGAGCGAAAAGAAATATGTTACCCATGATAACAATTTCGGCAGAAATTTTGGCAGAGTTTCCTCTTAAAATTGGAGAAATCCTTAAATATAACTAATTAAGTATCCACATCCCAACAACTCCAATGCCATGTAATCCAAAGCAAAAATATAATCAGTCATAAGAAAGACAAATATATATATATATATAGATACTCAACCAAAAAATACCAAATGAAAAGCCAATCCATAAAAAAAAATAGATAAGTTAAGATAAAATAAAATATAATCAAAACATGAAATATATGTACAAAACAAAAATCAAAAACTAAGAAGCTCACCGCGAAGCAGGAGGTCGCGTAGAAGTGGGTCGCGAAGAGGAAGGTCTCGAAGCGGGAGGTCATGAAGATGTAGGAGCCGAAGAAATAGGTCACGAAGAGGGGGCTTCCACAAAGGTGCTACTAGAGTCAAAACCCAAAATACCCCAGAATCTGTCGCTGTACAGCAATGATCTCATACTGGTGATCGATGCTCTACTCTTAAAAGGTCTGAACCTGAGACCGGAGCTGCTGCTGATCGTGAGAAATAGCATCCATACGATTAAGAATCAGCTATTGGCGTTCAGAAATCTGGCGAACATCAGCAACCAGCTGTTGTAAAATATCAAAAATAGGAGGTCGAACTGGAGCTAGAGACTGCTGAGGAGCAGAGGGCTACTCAGGAGCTGGAGGTGGCTTGGAAACTGAAGGAAGATCATCATCCATCTTAAGCACGGCAGAACCAAAAGGGGTTGATGGCTGAGGAGCATCTCGGCGATGAAAAGACGGAGGACGAGCTCCAAGTTTGAAGTCAGGCAGCTGATCGGGAGGATAAATATCATTAAGCATCCGATCATCCTGAGGAGCGATCAAGGTGTCCTAATTCTTGGCTTGGCAGTTTTGTGCCATTTGTCGTTCCTTCTACTAAATCCAATGCTACTCATAGCATCTTTGCCAATCCTTTTGGGCTCTTTATACATAGCACCCCATATTGGCACATGGAAGTGCCGTAGTATCTTAGTAATGATACTGCCATAGGGAAGCAAGCGGTGAGTGACTGCAGGAGTAGTCAGCATATAGCACATAATAATATAACCAAGGTTAACAGGTCACCCACTAAGTAGACTATCCAGTAACCCAACATCCATACGAGTAACCTCATTTGAGTAACCCCTCCTAGGTGGAAAAGCACTTTTGTAAAATACTATGTATGATGCAAACCTGAAGAGGCAGCAACTGAGACCAAAAAGGTCGTGCACAAATCTCATCACTAAGCTCCTTACGACGACATATATTACGCACACTCTCATTGTGGACAAAATCATAAAAAAATATGGGTTTTCTAAAAGTGTAAAAAGTATAACCCTCATCCTCAATCCCAAGAATAACAGTATTCAAAAATTCAACATCAAAATCAATAGATACACCACCAACAAGAGTAACAATTCTATCTAAATGAGTAGCGGACAATTCCATATAGGAGTAGAAAACTCGAACTAGATTAGGATAAGATATATCATCAATATCAATAGCGGATTCTCAAGGTCTAAGCATATTGCTAACACTTCTATTACATATAATCAAGTCCTTAAAATTATCTATGTCCACAAAATAAGACTTAAGAACTGTCTACCTATAAAGCGATCCTCAGATTGTTTGAGCAATAGGGCTGTAGGGAAGTGCAGTCTTTCAAATTTGAAAGTTCCCCGTGGTGGAATAAGATTGACAGAGGGCGTATGTTTCCTCTTCCGAGGCCTTCAAGATGACTCAGCCATGACAAAGAGAAAAACTTTCGAAAGATAGATTTAAGAGTAAATAAATCGATTATTGTGTTGAGAGGGAGTAAAGAAAGAGCAATTGTGGTTCAATTTATCAAGAAATGGTAAAAAAAAATAGATAAAAATGGGCAAAAACCAGTCGATTGCCCTTAGGGTTTTGATTTGAGATTTTTTTATTTCGGACAAGATTTAGAGTTTTGAATCAATAGAATCACTCTAAAAATGATTATGAAGAGTTCTATCAGTATAATTTGTTGCCAAAAAAAGAGAAAATTTGAGAAAGAAGGAGTTGAAAAGCTTCGGTTTCGCGAAAATGGCAAAAACGGTAAGAGACTAAGTGAGAAAAAAGAAGAATCTCGGACCAGTTATATACTTAGCAAAAACGGCGAGCTGTTTTCTATAAACGATAAGGGGTTAATTTCTAGAGAGCTTGTAATGAGAAAATGGTTAATGCGTAAAGGTAAACAATGAAGAGATAATTTAAGGTAGCTCTCTGTTTTTAGTCGGTTTACCGTTAATCGTAAACGGTGAAAGGGTAACATTCGCGATACTCTCTATTTTTAAATGGTTTATCATTAACTCCAAACAGTGAGAAGGTAGAGAGCAATGAAAATATCCTAGTTTCTGGAAATAAACGGTGAACTATTTATAAGAAAAACGGTTATCCATTTATTTTATTTGTTATTTCGCATATTTGATTTAATATCTGGCCATCAAAGATAACAAATCAAGATCATGACTTTGATCTAAAAGTGCTCTAAGGCCATTTTAATGCAAAGTTCATGAACATATATGTTTTAAAATAATTAATCCATACAAAACATACATACACACTACTAGGATATTAAAACATCATATCATAAGTCAAGTTATTGAATAAACTCAATAGCATATTTAGAAATGTTAATGTGAAAATTTTATCATCCCAAGTTCATGCCAAAATTTTGAAAATTGTTCTTCGCAAAGAGGTTTTGTAAAAATATCGCCGAGTTGTTTTTCCGTAGAAATAAACTTCAATGCAATATCACCCTTTTAAATATGATCTCTCAAGAAATGATGCCTAATTTCTATATGCTTGGTTCTAGAGTACTGAATGAGATTCTTTGAAAGATTTATAGCACTTGTATTGTCACACTTAATAGGAATTTGTTCAAGTTTAATTCCATAATCTCTAAGTGTTTGTTTCATCCAAAGAGCTTGTGCACAACAACTCTCTGCAGCTATATATTCAGCCTCGGTAGTTGAAAGTACCACAGAATTTTGTTTCTTGCTAAACTATGAAATAAGTGAGTGACTTAGCATATGGCAAGTTCCACTAGTGCTTTTCTTATCAACTTTATAACCAGCAAAATCTGCATCCAAATAGCATGTTAAATATATATGAGTTCCTCTAGGATACCAAAGGTCAAGATTTATGGTTCCAGTCAAATAACAAAAAATTCTTTTAACATCAGGCAAATGGGATTCCTTGGGACATGATTGAAATCTTGCATACAAACATACATTAAATATGATATCGGGTCTACTTGCAGTTAAGTAAAGTAAAGTGTTGTACAAATTTTATTGAACTCGCAAGCACACGAATCTATTGTAGAATAGATTAATGGTGACGAGTGTCGATCCCACGAGGAGGTTGATTTTAATTATATGCCAAATTAATTTTCTTTTAATGGAAACAATTAAATTATGGTAATTTTATCCTAAATTATGAATTAAAATGGCGGGAATAATTAAAAATGTAACTGTTATAATAAAGCACTTGGGTATTCGGATCTGCATCAACATGCTCCATGGGCTAAATATTCCATATTAATGTCAATTAAATCATAAAGGGGGATTCCACACCTCATGAACCACTCTCCAATAAGTATGGTGCCAAGGGCTTATCGTGCCAAATAATAATAACCTTGTACTAGGTGTGCTTGGTTTAACTTAATCGTATCTAGACAAGACTATTATTATTTGTCGACGAAAAGTCAAAACAACCACAAATATTAGAGGGGAAGAGAAAGTAAATTTACCAAATTAAGCCCATGGAACATGTTGAGACTTCATCTTCAACCCAAGCTCAAAAAGAAATTAGCTACTCATATTTTAACTAAGGATAAAAAAGTAAATTTTATTAAAATACAAAGAAACTACAAGAAGGAGAAGGAATTTCAGAAATCTAAGCTTAAAAATGAATTCAGGGGTGCTAAATTAGGGGGGGAGAGCCCCCTTTTTATAGATACATTGAGTGAATCGTGACCATCGGATTAAAAACAATTTGGATGCTCAGGATTGCGCCACGTCATCAGTCAATAGTCAACATTTGCACAGTAATGCCGTCTGAATAGTAAATAATCCCATGTATGTGCATGTACTGTACACACGATTTTTACTCCACTAAGATCCTACCACGTCATCGATCTACAGTACATAAGAAATTTAATCCAATAAGATCGTGACACATCATCAGTCAATGCCACATCATCGGTCAATGACACATAAGCAGTCAATACCACATAATTTGTCGAATCAGATACTGCCACATCATAGGTAGTTGCCACATCATCGGTCCTTATGTATGAATAGTACCGTATATGTGAACAGTGACTTTTTCCTTTAATGCTCCTCTTAAGGTTTTCAACCGTCCTGAGTCCAAATATGACGTCTGTTTTACTGTCTGATCACTCGTTCATTGTGAAATGATCGTAATGCCCCTAAAATACATAAAATACATAATTATAATAAAACACATATAATTAAATAACAAAATACTTAAATAAATAAAAGTAGCAATGTAAGTGAGATTTAAAGTGTAAAATGACGATTTTCTCCTTTATAAATATACACTTTCTAACATTCAACACACCCCCCAACCAGCTTATTGCTAGTCCTTAGCAAATAAAGCAAAAATAAAATTCAAAACTTTTTTTTGGAAAGAAAACACATGTGTTTATTCAATCAGATTAATGATAGCAATCAAATAAAAGTACAAGCATTATCTCCAGTCTAAAGGAATATCACACGCACATCAACCATCCATATGCATCAGTTTAGCAGACTCTGTTGTAGCAATAGTAATCAGGCCACTTTCAAGCATGACATATCCAACCCCAAAATCTCACCGGTTGTAGTGACACTCTCACAAAGAAATTAATCCCAATAAAATTTTGTCACTACAATTAATGGTAAATTGAGAGAAAATAATGAAGAAATATCATACACTCTCACCAAGATGAAAAAATATGCCCATAATTTAGAAATAATACGATCTCAAATAAAGTATTAGTCAACCCAATGTATTCATTTTTTTTATTTTTTTCTTTTTTTTTTGGTATATGCATTACTACATCTTAATTGCCCATATAACTAGCTTTTATTTCAGACTATCATGCCTTAAAATCAAGAAAGACTTTTATTAGGACGTAACATAGGTTAGGGACATGGCTAACAAAGAAAGAGAAATAGGAAAACAAAATATGTTTGAGAAAAAATTCAAGAACTTTTGAAAATTACAATATGCATTTTGTTTATTTATTGCTATTGTATTTCTTCTCTTTTTTTTCTTTTTTTTTCTTTTTTTCTCTTTTTTTTGATTTTTTTTATGTAGCATAACTTTGCTGAACAAAATAATTATTTATTATTTTTTTCTCAAACATGAATAGGTGGATGAAACTTGTATGATATCAGGTAATACTCCGAATTGGAGTGGGTCAGGTTGATAAGTTAATAAAGAAAAGGATTTTTTTTTTAAAATAAAAGCTCAAAAGGGCTAACTATGGATATTGCATAATAGGGATGGCTAAAAAGGTTCAAACGGGTCAAAAATGGCCTTCTATCATCTTTTAGGACTCTAAATAATCTTTCATATCTACTAATTAAGTGGGCATTTAGATGCAGTAACACACACTTTTTTTTAAGGGTTGACTCAAAGAAAATTTAGAGATCATATATGAAATAATAAACTGCTAAGCTACATGAAGAATGGGCAAAAAAGGTTACTCTCCAAAAAAAATTAATAGGCTCAAAAACTCACTTGGAATTTATTATGACATGTGCATTCTTTCAAGCAACTCATATTTGTCTCCAACATTAACATGTAGAATAGTAAACATGGTGTAACATCACTCAAGACCAAAGATAATACAAATACTAAAATTCAAAAGTCATCATATCATCCAATATCAAGAACTCACAAATTTTTTTTTTAACAGAATTCTTTCCCCCCAACCTATTCTAAACATAAAAAGAAAATATACATGTAGAAAAATTAAAGAAAAATAAATTTTTTTGTTTTTTTTAAAATGCGTTTCTAGAGTCACTACACTCCATATTCAGGCATTTTCGACTTAAAAACTTGAAAACATATATTTATAAAGGAGAAATTATCAACTATTCCCTCCCCCCAACCAGAACGAAACATTGTCCTCAATGTTTTAAAGGAAAGAAGTAGAGATTAGAAGATATCACCTGGGCATTGCAATACAGAAGAAAATATTAAAAAGTAGTTGCGACTGTGGCTCACATCTTCCTCTGGTTTTACGTCTAGAAATGGCTTAAACGCCCTCTATGGGTCAAGAATATGCTTCCCATCCAGTTTTCTTACAAACTGGCAAACAGGGTCTTTTATAGTCAGATTCCCGAGACTATAATTTGCACATTCTTTCTAAAATAATGGTCATAATTGGAGTATTGCATTTTGGACGTATCCACTGGGATGCATTTCAAGAGACAAAAGGATATCATCCAATGACTCCTTATTCAATCCATCCCTAATGAATTAAATCTTATCTTCTCTATTATCAGACAATATTCCTAAACAATATCGCTTTTTATCGCATCTCATTCTGGTACACTTATTCAAAAAAAATTAATAATAATAGTAAAACTTACAAAAACATAATTAAAAATAAAAAAAATTAAATCACTGAAAGAAAACAGAAAGAAAGAAAATTCAAGTCACTTTAATGTTTTGTGCTGTTTTCTCCACATGGTTGGTAGTCGTGATATGACTTTACTTTTCTGACCATTAACTTTAAAAATTACAACGTTCCTTGGATTCTTAAATTTAATGGCTCCATGTGAAAAAACAGTATGATCAGTAGATGGACCAGACCATCGAGAGCGTAACTTACTTGGAGAAACGTGCCATTGAAAATTGAACAAAAATACTTTCTGACATGGTGTGAAAGATTTTCTAATGCTCCGCTTGTCACGGAGGATTTTCATTCGCTTTCTGTAGTCCTTGGCATTTTTGTCGTTATGAATCTCCTCTGGTTTTGCCAGTTGTATCCTCCTTTTTGAACCAAAAATGGGGTCAATGATGTTTGTATTCTTTTGTTTGTCATCAGGAGAGGATGAGATGATTTTTGACAATGTTTGTTCTTCTCCCAAGAATATAGAATTTAGAGGGTCAAGTGAAGGTTTTAGCTCAATCTTTGGTGGTGAATCTGATGATGGGATGAGATTTTCTTTTAATGGTGCCAATTGCTCTATCTTTGTCTTCCATTTATCATTATCCATGAATGGCAATGAATCCAATAAGGCATTAACCTCATCAATCGATCTGTCAATGTTAAAATCCAAATCAAAGTGAGTTAAACATGTCAATAAAGGGTCACCACTAAGGTTTAAAGGAAATGTGTGATCAACTAATTCATTAATTAAATCCACATCTACAATTTCATCATCAGTACTGTGAGGTTGTTTGGCAATGTTAAAAATATTTAGTTCCATGGTCATATTACCAAATGACAACTGCATATTTCCAGTCCTGCATTGAATGTGAGCATTAGCAGTAGCCAAAAATGGACGACCCAAGATAATGAGGATGTGCTTCCTTGAATCCTGCACTGGTTGAGTGTCAATTACAATGAAATCAACAGGAAAATAAAACTTATCTACCTGGATAAGCACGTCCTCCACAATACCATGTGGTATTTTCATGGATCGATCTGCAAGCTATAACACCACTAGAGTTGGGTGTAATTCTCCAAGTCTAAGTTTCACAAATACAGAGTAAGGCAATAGATTTACACTAGCTCCTAAATCCAACAAAACATTCTCCAATGTGTGGTTCCCTATACTACATGAGATAGTAGGGGAGCCTGAGTCTTTACATTTTAGAGGCATTTTATGTTGGAGTATAGAACTAATATTTTCTGTTAGAAAGGCCTTTTTCTGAACATGAATATTTCTCTTTTTAGTACAAAGGTCTTTAAGAAACTTGGCATATGATGGCACTTGTTTTATGGCTTCAAGTAAAGGGATGTTAACACTTACCTGTTTGAAGATTTCAAGAATCTCACCTATGGATTTTCCTTTCTTCCCTTTAGCTAACCTCTGAGGAAATGGAGCTTTAGGAACATATTCTCATGGGTTAGTTTCCTCTTTCTCCTCTGATGATGATTCCTCAATGTTCATAGGTACAATCTGAGTTGATTTTGGCATCTCCACTTTGTTGTCGACTTCTTTTCCTTTTCGCAAGGTCATCACTGCTTTGAACTAGAACTTACTTCATTCACTGTTTTAGGATTGGGCACTGGTTGACTTGGGAATTTGCCTTTTTCAACGGTCATGGCCAAAGTTTGAACTGAAGAGGCAAGTTGTCCCACCATTTTCTCAAGGCTCGAAATTGATTGAGCTTGTGAGTTGAAGCCCGCTCTCATTTCATTTCGTAATTCATCAATGGTGTGATTCTGCTGCTCAATCTTGGAGTTAGTAAGATTTTTGACATTTTGGAATGTATCCTCCCATGGTTTAGGTTGAGAATGGTTTGGGTTCTAATTGTATAGTCTAAATGGTGGTTGAGAGGCTTGAGACATTTGAGAAACTGGTTGCATTGGTGGAGGTGGAACTGATGGTTCATTTTGTTGGAATCCTTGAGACCATGAAAAGTTGGGGTGGTCTCTCCATCCAGAGTTATATGTGTTGGAGTAAGGATTGTAGTTTGGTGGTTTTCTCATGATACCTATGGCATTGGCTTGATCTGAATATGAGTCATGGTCATGTGGTTCTGTTGATTTAGTAGTTGTCAAAGATGCTATTTGTCGAGCAAGGCTTTCGACCATTTCTTTGACTTCTTTAATTCCTAAGCTTGACTCATCAATGTTAACCTCATTCACTCCCTTAATTCTCCTGGTATTTCTGAGTGATCGACTCTGTTGTTGAGAATTATCCGATTGCCGCTGGAAGAATTCCCAAATCTCTGATGCGCTTTTGGACATTAACTCTCCTCCACTGATTGCCATTAGCCATTCTTGCATATGTGGCAATAATCTCTCCAAAAAGTATTGGTATTGGTGCCATTTTTTGTACCCATGATGTGGACACTTCAAGAGTAGCCCATTAAATCGCTCCCATGCTTCGAAAAACTGCTCGTCATCTCTTTGAGTAAACTCTGAAATTTCCCTATGAATAGCATTGGTTTTATGAACAGGGAAATATTTATTTAAAAACTTAGTTACCATTTGTTCCCATGATATAATGCTATTAGCAGGTAATGTATTAAACCATGAACGAGCTTTATCTTTTAATGAAAATGAGAATAATCTAAGTTTAACATCATCATCTGAAAAATTCTCGTATTTAAAAGTTTGACAAATAGCATGAAAATCATTCAGATGATTATATGGGCCCTCATTTTCTAGGCCATAGAATGTGGGGAGACAATTTAGCACACTAGGTTTTAATTCAAAACTCCTAGCAGCTACATTTGAGTACCTTATGCATGATGTGCTCAAATTAGCTAAATGACTAAAATAATCCTTAAATGGCCTCTCTTGTGGTTCTAGTTGCTGATTTTGCAATTCCATTTTAAGTTTCTTTTGAAAAACAATGTATTTGTGCGTGCGAAGTGTTTTTTCCAAATCAAAGTCTAAAGGTTCAAGATTAGGTGATAATGACCTTCGACCATGCATACAAAGAACAAAGTAAATGAAAATAAAACAAATAAAAATAAAGAGGAGAGAGAAATTATGATACTAACCATGTAACATTGTTATAACCTTACTATGAACATACACTCAGGTGCTAAAAAGAAAATACAAGAAATAAATTAACTAAAATTAAATAAGAAGATAAATTACAACGAAAAATGAAAAATTAAATTACAAAAATATAAAAAAGAGAAAAAAATGAAATTAAATTACAGGAAAAAAATTTAAAAGAAAAAAATTACTTAAAAAAATTTTAATTCTATGGAATAATAAATTAACAAAATAAACAAAAATTACAAAGAAAAATAACTCAGAAAAGAAATTTAAAGAAATTACAAAGAAAATAAATTATTGAAATTTAAAGAAATTTAAATTACCAAAATTAAATTACAGATTCACCCGTTTTTTAATTTTTTTTTATTTTTAAAGAAAGCAATAACAAAAAAATTTATTTTAAAAAAACCTATTTCTATGAATTAATTCTACAAATAAATTAAAATAAATTACGAGATAAACAAAACAAATTACAAAGAAAAGTAAAACAAAAATTAAAGTACAGAAATTTAAAGAAATCACAGAATAAAATTAAATTACAAAAATTTAAATTACAAAATTAAATTATAGAATTATTTTTTTATAAGGAAAAAAATACAAGAAAACAAAAAAAATTAATTCAACAAATTAAAATAACTTATCTCCCCAGCAACGACGCCAAAAACTTGTTGTGCAAATTTTATTGAACTCGCAAGCGCACGAATCTATTGTAGAATAAATTAATGGTGATGAGTGTCAATCCCACGAGGAGATTGATTTTAATTATATGCCGAATTAATTTTCTTTTAATGGAAACAATTAAATTATGGTAATTTTATCCTAAATTGTGAATTAAAATGGCGGGAATAATTAAAAATGTAACTGTTATAATAAAGCACTTGGGTATTCGGATCTGCATCAACATGCTTCATGGGCTAAATATTCCATATTAATGCCAATTAAATCATAAAAGGCGATTCTACACCTCATGAACCACGCTCCAATAAGTATGGTGCCAAGAGATTATCGTGCCAAATAATAATAACCTTATACTAAGGTGCCGGTTTAACCAGAGCTGTATCTAGACAAAACTATTATTATTTGTCGACAAAAAGTCAAAACAACCACAAATATTAGAGGGGAAGAGAAAGTAAATTTACCAAATTAAGCCCATGGAACATGTTGAGACTTCACCTTCAACCCAAGCTCAAAAAGAAATTAGCTACTCATATTTTAACTAAGGATAAAAAAGAAAATTTTATTAAAATACAAAGAAACTACAAGAAGGAGAAGAAATTTCAGAAATCTAAGTTTAAAAATGAATTCAGGGGTGCCAAATTAAAGGGGAGAGCCCCCTTTTTATAGATATATTGAGTGAATCGTGACCATCGGATTAAAAATAATTCGGATGCTCAGGATTGCGCCACGTCATCAGTCAATAGTCAATAGTCAACAGTCAACAGTCAACATTTGCACAGTAATACCATCTAAATAGTAAATAATCCCATGTATGCGCATGTACTGTACACACGATTTTTGCTCCACTGAGATCTTGCCACGTCATCGATCTACAATACATAAGAAATTTAGTCCAATAAGATCGTGACACATCATCAGTCAATGCCACATCATCGGTCAATGCCACATAAGCAGTCAATACCACATAATTCGTCAAATCAGATACTGCCACATCATAGGTAGTTGCCACATCATCGATCCGTACGTATGAACAGTACCGTATATGTGAACAGTGACTTTTTTCCTTTAATACTTCTCTTAAGGTTTTCGACCGTCCTCAGTCCAAATATAACGTCCGTTTTACTGTCTGATCATTCGTTCATTGTGAAACAATCGTGATGCCCCTAAAATACATAAAATACATAATTATAATAAAACACATAGAATTAAATAACAAAATATTTAAATAAATAAAAGTAGCAATGTTAGTGAGATTTAAAGTGTAAAATGATGATTTTCTCCTTTATAAATATACACTTTCTAACATTCAACATAAAGAACCGATCATACCTCGATACTTTTTAATATCAATTTCTTTACATTTTTCATCTTTGTCCAGCTTGATTGATGTACTTATTGGAGTGTTCTTAGTATTTGACTCATCAATTTCAAACCTCTTGAACAAGTCTTTGACATACTTAGCTTGATTGATGAAAATTTCCTCATTATTTTACTTAATTTAAAGTCCAAAAAAATACTTCAATTTCCCCATCATGCTAATTTCAAATTCCTTACTCATACAAGATGAAAATTCCTTGCACAAGGACTCATTAGTAGAACAAAAAATAATATCATCAATATAAATTTGAACAACAAGTATGTCTTAATTTTCATGTTTAACAAAAAGAGTAGTATCTGCTTTACTCATTGAGAAATCATTATCCAACAAAAATTTTTAAGCCTATTATACCAAGTTCTGGGTGCTTATTTCAATCCATACAATGCTTTAGATAACTTATATACATGATTTAGAAATTTTTCATTTTCTAAACCAGGGAATTGTTTTACATAAACTTTCTCCATAATACAACCATTTAGAAAAGCACTTTTGACATCATTTGAAATAAAATAAAATCTTTATAACATGCATATGCAAGCAACATTCTAATGGATTCTAATTTAACTACAAGTACAAATGTTTTATCAAAATCAATTCCTTCTTCTTGGTTGTATCATTGGGCCACTAATCTAGCTTTATACCTTACAATCACACCGGATTCATCCATCGTATTCCTAAATACTCATTTAGTACCTATGATGGATTGATGTTCCGGTTTAGAAACTAATTCCCACACATTATTTCGCTGAAATTGATTTAATTCCTTTTGCATTGCCATAATCCAAGATTCATCATTTTCCGCATCCGCAAAGGACTTTGGTTCAATTTGAGAAATAAATGCAGTATGCTCGCATGTGTTCCTAAGTGATGATCTAGTTGTAAAACCTCTAGATGTATCTCCTAAAATGGTATCTTTAAGGTAAGAAGAAACATACCTCCACTCCTTGGAGAGTGTTTGCATCATACCTTTTTGTTGCTCCATATTTTTTTGCTCTTCTTGATCATCTTTTGATTTTCTTGTGGTGCATTCTCTTGATTATTCTTTGATGATCCTTCTTATAACTCTCTATCTGCATTATCATTAACAACTCCTTTCTCTATAGAGGAGGGGTTAGACTCATCAAAAGAAACATGCATAAACTCTTCCACAACTAAGGTTCTTTTATTATGAACTCTATAAGTTTTGCTTGAGGTTGAATATCCAAGAAAAATACCAACATCAAATTTTGAATCAAATTTACCAAGATTGTCTTTTGTGTTCAAAATAAAACATTTACAACTAAAGACTTTAAAATAACCAATATTGGGTTTTCTATCTTTTCAAAACTCATAAGGAGTTTTGTTAAGAAGAGATCTAATCAACACCCAATTTAAAACATAACAAGTGGTGTTGATGGCTTCGACCCAAAAAAACTTAGGTAATGCATTTTCATTCAACATGATCCTAGCCATTTCTTGAATAAATCTATTTTTTCTCTCAACAACTTTATTTTATTGTGGAGTTTTAGGTGATGAAAATTGATACTCAATGCTAAAGTCATTACAAAAAGACTCAAATGCATAGTTTTTAAATTATCTACCATGATCATTTCTAATACAAGAAACAGAATAATCATTTTCATTTTAAACCTTTTTATAAAAAATTTTAAAAGTATCAAAAGCATCATCCTTATTGGTTAAGAACAATACCTATGTATATCTAGAATAATCATTCACAATTACAAATGCATAATACTTACCATTTAAGTTAGCATATTTAGATGGTCCAAACAAATTCATATGAAGTAATTGAAGTGGTTTTGAAATGGATACATGATTCTTGTTTTTTAAAGAAGTTTTGATTTATTTTCTAAATTGACAAGCTTTACAAATTTTATCCTTTTGAAAACTGATTTATGGAAGTCCTTTAAACAAATCATTTTTTGAAATTTTTGAAATCAATTCCATGTTTACATAACCTAATCTCCTATGCCATAATCGACTATCATCATGCAATACTAAAAAACATTTATCATGAGTAGGTGTAACTTCTATGTCAATGGTATAAATATTACCACATCTATTTCCAACAAATAAAATTTTTCCATCAAATGCATCTTCAATAATATATCTAGATTTATCAAAAACTACTTTATAATCTTTGTCACACAATTGACTAATACTAATCAAGTTGTATTTCAAATTTTTAACCAGGCAAACATTTTCAATTAAGGTTGATGAACTCTTACCGACATTTCTAATTCCTAGAATCTTCCCTTTTAAATTGTCTCCCAAAGAAACATCTCCACCAATTTTGATTTTGGCGAAACTTGAAAAGCATGCATAGTTTCCGGTCATGTGTCTTGAACATCCACTATCCAAGAACTATTTATTCTTCTTCTTCTTTGAGCCTTGTAAAAAAAATCTCAAGTCTTGGGTACCTAAACCTTTTTGGGTCCTTGAGTGTTAACAATGGTTCCTTTTGGAACCTAAATACATTTCATACCATAATATGTATTTCTTTTTACTATGCATATATTTTTCATATGACCATCTTGATTACAATAATTACATACAACTTGATTGCTACTTTTCACAAAATAATTCTTGTAATATTTTTGTTTCAAATTTAGCTTATAACCAATCCCTCCTTTGTCAAACACACACTTTTGTGAATTTAGCAAGTTATCTAACATCTTTTGTCTATTTGTGAATTTTAGCATAATTTCATTTAGATCATTACTCTTCTTTTTAAATAATTCATTTTCATTTTTCAAGTCATTTATATGTGATTTTATATGCTCATATGAAGTGTTAGAATTCTAAAAAAAAGTAATTTTATCATACAATGTTTTATTCTCTAATTTAAGGCATGTAATCTTAGCACTAAATGAATCATTTTCATTTTTAAGCTCTACCATCTTCTTTTTAAGGTAAACATTCTTTTGACCAATTTTCATCAATTCATCACGCAATTCTTTAAAGTCATCATGTAACTCATCATAAGTAGGAATATCATTTACCTCATCTAATTCATCATTTGATTTATCTCCAATTGCCATAAGAGCTAGATTTGTCATTTCTTGATGCTCTTCATCATCACTCGTTTCTTCTTCGCTATCATCCCACATGGCTACCATTGTTTCTTCTTAAACTTGTTAAGAAGAGGGCATTTCGACCTTATATGGCCAGGCTTCTTGCACTCATAGCATTTGATTGCTTTCTTCTTCTCTTTTTGGTTCTTGAAGTCTCTAAATTTTCTTCGCTCACCGGTTTTCTTGAAGAACTTTCTGAACCTCCTTGCTAGCATAGCTAATTCTTCATCATCCGGTTCACTTTCCCCATCACTCTTATGTTTTGAAGTTTTGAGAGCAATGCTTTTCTTCTTTTCTTCATTTCCTCTTTCAGCTACTAAATCTTCTTCATAAGATATAAGAGAACTAATTAAATCATCAATAGGTAGAATGTTTAAATCTTTGGCTTCTTCGATAGGGGTTTTTTTTTGTCTTCATTCCTTAGGTAAGGACCTAATGATTTTCTTAACTTTCTCACTATTTGAGAGAGTTTTTCCTAGGGCTTCTAAGGTGTTCACTATGTCCGTAAATCTAGTATACATAAAGTATACACTCTCATTTTGGTCCATTTGAAATAAATCATATTGTTGAGTGTATCTACTGATTTTTTACACTTTCACTTGATTCGTGCCTTCATAGACAACTTTAAGTTTGTGCCAAATTTCATGACCACTTTCACAACTTGACACTCTATGAAACTCTTTCTTATCTAATGCACAAAACAAAGCATTTGTAACTTTGGAATTTAGAGAAGCTTTTCTCTTTTCTAATTCATTCCATTCCTGTGAAGATTTTAAAATATCTTCCCCAACTTCATTTTTAATCAATGGCATAAAAGGACTATTACAAACAACCTCCTAAAATTCGTAGTCTAAGGCTTGCAAGTAAATTCTCATCCTAAATTTCTAATATAGGTAGTCATTACCGTCAAAGAACGATGGTCTAGTAGTGGATTGTCCTTCTCTAAAGATTGAATCATTTTGGGTTGTCATGGATTTTTTACTCTAGATGGTTAAGTCCTAACAATAGAACTAAGCTCTGATACCAAATGAAATACTAACTAAGCAACCTAATAGGAAAGGTGAATTGGGTTTTTAAAAATTAGCAAATAAAAACTTAAAGCAATATAAACTAAGCAATCAAATTCGAAATAAATAAATAAATATGCAATATAAAATAAAGAGATAGGGTAAAAGGGATCAAACACAATAATTTTTACGTGGTTCGACTATCCCCGCCTATGTCTACGCCTTCAAGTACACCGGGTTTAAGAATTCCACTAAGCAAGCCTCTAAGGCTTCAAAAGCTTACAATTAACTTTCAAAGTGTCAATAAACCTTTACAAAAAGATATTATTCTCAATCTATTCACCCAAGTGTATTCCAACACTTACAATCACCCAAAACAAAAGATTACAAATTATTTTTCTCTCACACAATCTTCAAGCTTACAAATCAATGCCCAATGTGTGAATAGATGAAGTAAGAATGTGTTTGAAGCTCAATGTAGATTGTATAATCGTGTATATGCTCAATGGTCGTGTTGTTATCTGCCTTTAATTTGATTTGGATGAGCTTATTTATAGTTGGAGCTGAAAACTAGTTGTTATTCACTCTTTTGCCAGAAAACGGATCGCCGTTAACCGTTAACGATTAACCGTTTACTTTGGTCAAAGTTACCGTTGGGCTGAATTTTAAATTAACAGTTGACCGTTAGTCATTACTCTTTCACCGTTAAAAACTAGAGACCTACACAACAAAAATCTTCTATCCATTCTTGCCAAATGGTTAAAGATTAATAAAGAATATTAGTCTGGAAATTATCAGTTAGTTGTTTATACTTTATCGGTTGATCGTTAAATTTCAGAGACCTGCTCTATAAATATCAATTGACCGTTCTTCATAAATAGTTAAGGATTAACAAGATTTGACAGTCTGGATATTATTAGTTAGTCGTTATATGGTAATGGTTCGCCATTAAATTCCAACAACTTATAAAATAAAATGCTTAACCGGCTTGCTTCAAATGGTAAAAGATTAGCACATGATACAGGTTTGAATATTATCGGTTAACCGTTAACATTAACAGTTTACTGTTTACCTTTAATGAGTTTAGAAGTTTATCGATTAAGGCTTAAGAAATAACCATTTTTTAAGCATAAAGGTTAGGTTTTACCATAAACGGTTGGCCGTTAAAAAATAACAATTAACCGTTTACATCCAGTGGTTGATTTTTAGTAAGTTATAAAACAATTAGTTGAAGCTTTAGAAAATAATCCTTCTCTGCATTTTATCAGTTAATTGTTAAAATAAACGATTCACCGATTATGCCCAAAAAATCATATTTTTACAGAAATGTTTCAGTTTATCTAAAGCTTATAAACACACACAGAAAATTTTTGGCTTTTAAAAAAATATTTAAAATTGTAAAACTCTAACAAATTTATCAAAAGAGATTAAGGTTTGTTATCATCAAAATCAATAAAAAGAACATTTACATATTAACACACCCGTTGAAATTCCTTATAAAATCCCTCTTCTAGAAATACTTCATTAAAAATATTAAAAATCACATACTTCAAAATAGGCCCATTTTAATTTCACAAATAATTAAAATTTGGTAATTTTCAGTTTTATCCCCTGAGGTAAACCAAGCTATGATTTTCTCAATCGCATAGAAGATCAACCACCATAACACTAAGATGGAAAACCTGGTAGGTAGTCTACACAGATGGGAAGGTAGACCACCATGATGATGCCTCATCAAAGACACTTTAGCCAAGTATCCTACAAAGAGACTTAGATACACTTAGATAAAATATATAAGGGTATCTTCACTTTGTACCCCTATTGTTAGTATAAAGTTTAGTTAACTATTAATTGACCAAGTAAATAATTAAAATACTCTTGCACCAGTAAAACAATATTGTAGACATGTATTGGACATTAGATCATTCACAAGTTTGGCGTCAAATTATATTAAGATCTCAGTAAAACCCTTGAGAAATACACTTATCATAGCTGAATCACCACCCAAAAAAAAAAAAATCTCTACCAATATTATCGTTGAATCAAATGGCTATATTGGCAGAGGTCATGGCTATAAGTTCATCTTCTCTCAAGGTAGAATTAAAAACCAATTTGGTATGCAATTTCAACATGAATAAAAACATATTAACACATCTTACTTTGGCAATATTTAGAAGCAATTTTGTGTGCATTTTCAACATAATGAAAAAAAAAAAAAGCTAAGGAATATAATTTATTTGCAACAAATTGAAGAAGCAATTTTGAGTACATTTTCAACACAAAGAATAGTGGAGAGCATCGCTCACTTACAGTAGTTTCCAACTCTACAAACCTACATCAGCATTATTCTTCAATCTCAGCTTCATTTTTAGCTTATCCCAACATCGTAAAATGAAAAAAATTATACAACAAATAAAGTAAGTTTCAGTTACTTGTTATACGGCTCCATTACGAGTAGGTGAGTTCTTAGTCGTCACCGATACTTGCGCACAACCGCCGAATCTGTTTAAACTCTTACATCAGTTCTTATTAAACTTGATTCCGATTGCTTCCCCATCATCTTTTTTGTCACAGCAATGAATTCACTCCGAATGAATTCATTCAGTGCATTTCTTAAGAGTTGATGGAGATCTGAATTTACTTTTTCGAATTATGAAGATGAAAATTAAACAAGTTATTGTTTTTTATTTAGTGTTAAATCTGTTGAACACTAACATGCTTTTGTTATTATCCGCTGGACATAACAATGTTTTAGACATGTTTCCGTTTTCAAAGTGCAAACATTTTTTATTTGGTGGAAAGTTCATTGAATACTAACATGCTTCTGTTATTACCCGGCAGACATAACAATGTTTCAAATATGTTCCAATTTCCAAAATGCAAAAATTCAAAATTTTTTATTATTTAATCAACTTACCATACAATTACTTAAATGTCCTCATATAACTGAATATATACTAAACTTTATACTAACGACAAGAGTGTAAGGTGGAGATACACTTATACGTTCTAAGTGAAGAGACCCCAAACCTTAGGAGATGAAATTGAAAATTACCCAATTAAAACCCCATAATCTCTTATTGTAATTTGTAGAAATTTCACTAGCTTAATTTCAAACTTTCATTTACTTTGTTAATGAGAATTATATTCAAATATAACTATCAGTTTATAAAAGTTATCAAAATAATCAACAACGTGAAAATATGAAGTGCTTATTATATCAATTAACAGACTATTAAAATCACATTGACACTTAAAATTAAGCTAGTAACCTCTTGCTCTTTAAAGAGTTTTAAAAATTCATGTTCCTCTTTTAAGAGTTTTTAAAAGTTTGAGCACCTACAATTAGTAACCCTATTTTAGTTGATAGAAGGATGATATATTTTAATTTGATTTTTCTAGTTGCGGTTAAAATTATAAATTTATGAAAGAGAGGTTTCATAAGAATTTTAAGTGGGTGCCACTTGCTCTTCTCTTTATTATGCTTCGCAAAATTTTTGAATATGTCACATTTAGGGGTGTGCATCGATTAGGTGTCAGAATAGACAAAAAAATTTTAATCCAATTTGGTGTAGGATTAGAAAACTGAAATGAATCAAAATAAATTAAGAATCGACCGGAAACCGAATATGTTAGTCTAAATTCGGTATATCGGTCTAGTGCCAGCTTGGTTTCGGTCCAAAATTTCGATCCTCTATAACTTGTACACATTTAAATATTTTATTTTCTTAAAAAATTATCAATGTCAAGATTGTGCAAATGCAAGACTTCTGCTACTGTACATGCATGTATCTGATACATGCAAAGTTATTTAAAAAAAAAAAAAGAATTCTTTAAATGTTTGGCTGCCTATTATTGTTGGTCGCATTTATTTTTTTTACATGTTAATAGTTTCATGTTTCGTGATAGCATTAATATCATCTTTAATGATTTCTATTGCGATTTGAACAAGCTTTTTTCAAGTATCTATCAGATTGGTTTCAAGTGAATGACCAAATATTTAATGTAAATTGTTAGTTATTGCACATTAATGCCGATCGATTTCAAATAAAAAACATTTCATCTTTGATAGAGTTGGTTTCATGTTTAATGATTATGATCTCGAGCTAATGGTGCCAATGTTAGGTGTACATTACAAGTTTCTAGAACCAACGTAAATAACATCACCAACAGTGATAAATGTTTCATAATAATGATTTAAGGTTTTAGGCTAGCAATAAATTCATTTTTATTGTAGTCGCAGAATGAATGCTCTTATTTTCATGTATGTATTAAATAGTTTCACATTGAATGCGTATTAGATCCAATGCTTCTAGTTTCATATGAATGATTGAATGATTCAAATGATAGTTAGTATTTCAAGTCTGAGGCAAGAAGTTCCAGGGGCTTTAAACCTGATTTCACTTGGACGTTCAATGATTTCATATGTAACGCTCGACAATTTTAATTTTAATGGTATATGTTGCAAGTGTATGATAAAATGCTTCAAAATAGGATGAGATCTACATTTAATGGTGTTAATGTCAGATATAATGATCATCGTGCTAGGTTTCAAATATGGATACAGAAGTTCCAAGTCTCAATTGTAATGGTTAAATTTTCAAATTCAATGGCAAAATACTCCACGTTCATCATAATCTTATTATGGAGGCCATTTAAATATAAATAAAGTACTAAATATTGTAGTTACTACAAATTCACAATGAATTATACTGGTAATATATGCACATGGTGACAAATCTAAGTTCGAAGGCTTCCAATGCTAGCATTAAAAGAGAAAATATAACACAATCTAATATGCTTTTTTAGTGAATTGTAAGAGTCCACCCAATGCTATAATATGTCCAATAGCAACTTATCATTTGTTTTACAATGACTTGCCATTTAAGTTTCAACATTATACAAGTATATAAATAGAGAAAATTAAATAATTAATAATGTTATAATATTAGGTATCAAAATGATTTATTATAACTATTTGCATATAATGATAAACACAATAACAATAATGTGAATTCTATAACACAAATATTGTACAATGACTTATATGAGTCATTTTCATAGTGCTTGCATTATAAGAGGCCACCAACTGGACTATCATTTTAAGTTAATATTATATCATTGAAAACACAAAAATTACATTGCTAATAATAAAATTATAATATGAGATGTCTGCTTCAATCACACGTATACATGAAAATACGAGGTGCTGATCAATAATTTACCTTCATTTATATAGATTAAGGAGTTTTTTTTTTCAGATAATGTAAATGGCAGGTAAACTCAGTAAATACGGCTGCTTGGGCTGGGAAATTGTGCTTGCACTCGTTTTAAAAGTTTGAAGTTTGGTTAAATTTTTTTATTATTTAATAATCAAACTCATCTCAGTCTTTGGATTCACTACATTGAATCCAATGGTGATTTTTAAGCACAATGGCTATGCCCGCAAATGCAAACATACAAATTACAATTTATAATTTCATCAATACTATTACCAAACTAGATCATTCAATACCATCGTTCATCACAAACAAATCAACTTAATATGATAACATAAAGTCTAAAACAAGAAAAGAAAAGGATAAAAGAATTGTCACCATTAAACATAAAGCAAAATAACGAACAATTAACCCAACAGCCAACATCCATAAGAAATTATTACATGACAAATAAAACAAACTGACTACAAATAACCATGTAACAACAAACATCGTCCATAAGAAACTCCACTATTGTGCTCCACTTCTTGGACAACTTCAACTTTGATAACCTATTAAAAAAATGCTCTTAACAAAATTTAAAAAATAGAAAATAACCTATTGAAAAAATTGAAAATAAAGATCACAGTATCTTACAATTTTTTTTTTTTAATTAAAGACAAAAAGAATCACTTACCTCTCACGAAAGAAGGCAGTAGCAACAGCTCAAAGTTGAAGAAGATCGGCTGCTTAAACTCTAAAATCTAAATTAAAGTAGACAGTAGCAGTAGCCATTCAGCTGAAAGACAAAGCGAAATAGGTATAGGCAACAAGCGGGGAGTGGGGACGAAGAGGAAGGCGAAGGAAAGCAATTGGTTTTCTGCAGGCAGTGTGGCAAACGACCCAATTTGTTGTCGGCAATGAGAATATGTATTTGTGTGATTTCGGTTTGGATTTAGAAATTAGAGTTCGAATTTTTTTAGCTTGGTTAAGGTGTAAATATATTGCGGTTATAGTGAGTTAAGATGTATTATAAGATAATGAGCTTGCTTCTGATACCCTATAATATAATGAATGTGTCAATATTCGAAATTTACAAAAATACATTCAATTTTTCCAACTGTATTCCAATTTTAGGTTTTCCAATCGAGAATCGAGCCGAAAATTTGGTTTGGTTTCGAATTATAAAAGTTATCAAACCAAATCTAATAAAAATCGTACCGAACTGATTCTTTTTTTCGAATGATGCTTTAGTGTGTTGTATTTGTAGCTGCACAGAAACAAATGTACGGATAGAAGATTTCTTTGTTATCTTTAAATTTGTACTTAGGGATGGGTAAACGGTAACCGAACTGAATCGAACCGAGAAAATTCAGTTCGGTTTGGTTTCAAGGCTATAAATCGAATGGTCTGAAAATATGTGAACCGACTGGTTTTTTCCGTTCGGTTCGGCTGAATTTAACAAGAAAATATTTTTAATTTAAAATATAAAAACCAAAAATAATAAAATCGATTTCCAGTGGCAATCCCTAGCCTAAATCACTACGCGGCCTAAATCAATCGGCACCCATCTCTCTCCCTTGCTCTCTGTCGCAGTCTCATGGTGACGTCATCACAGCCGTAGCCCCACCCCGGCAGCCCCTTAAGCACGGTTAGCCTAAACCCTCACACAGGCTCATATCGCTCACCCTCATGGTCTCATGCTCGTCTGCCATCACTCACGCCTCACTCGGGACGCTTGTCTCACTCTCATCATACATCACTCACGCCTCACTCGTGATGCTCCTCCCACGGTCATCAGTCCAAGTCGCTAGCCGTCGGCCCGCTTTTTTCACTGCTACAGCCTGCATTTTCTTTTTCTTTTTTTTTTTTTAAATTTTGGCTATGTGGTTTTTTTTTTTTTTTTTTATGTTGGTGTTAATAAATGAGATTAGATTGTTTGGAACTTGTAAGGGGTTGCTTTTTTATGCAGGTGTTACTAGATGAAATTAAACTGTTTCGAATTTGTGAAGGGTTGCTTTTGTGCTGGTGTTAAATTGTTTTTTCCGCATGACATGTACTTTGAAAGTACATGTCAGAGGTTGGCTCGATCTATTGCATTAGATGTTAATGAAAATACTGCAAAGTTGACTGATTTGTTTAATAGAATTTTAATTGTGATTTGTAATTCGAAAATATGATCGTTCGTGATTAAAAAAAAAAAAAATTACCTAGCAAAAGAGCGTTCAGGGCAAAATTAAATATGGAGACAAGAGTTGTATATTAGGGTGGGAATTTATTGATGCAAGAACCAATATTGTTATAATGGGCTAATGGCATTGGCAGCAATCAGCATGTACAGTTTATAACTTATTTCATAATTCATGCTTGAACTTATTTCATAATTCAAAATATGCTATCATGCTCTATTTATTAAATGGATCACTAATCCCATAATTTGTTATTTATACTTCTATTAGCCATAATCATTTAATTGTAAATTAATCAACAAAGATTAACATAAATTATGATATATTAACATAAATTATGATATGTAGGCATACTTTAATTGTTCTTGTGAAAACATGTTAAATTCTAATTGATTTTTTTTTCATTTTAATAACTTGGAAAATAAAATAATAAATCAAGATTGCTTAATTATTTTTATTTTATTTATTTTAGATGTCTAATTATTTAAGAGTTCAATACAACATTGATTGTGAAGTCAATGATTTCGATTATGAAGCTAATGTTGATAATAATGAAAATGATTTGCTAACAATTGCCGATAGCAAAAACAAGAGAAAAAAAGTCTCTGTCATCCAAACCGTTACCGCCAAGGAAAAAAATAACTCTAAGATCAATAATGTGACAGGCAACATTTCACTAAACTTCTAGAAAAATGATAAAAAGTGAAAATGCAATTATTGCAGTCAAGAATTTTGATGCAGGATGATAGGGTAGGGACTAGCACGTTGAGAATTCATAATCGAGAAAGGTATAAAACGTTCAAGGGCTTTCAAAAAAAAAAAAAAAACTTTAACTCAAGATATTGGTAGTGATGAAATTATAGCAAGAGAATTCAATCAAGAAGCTTGCAGCCAAGCAATTGTGAAAATATTTGTTCTTGATGAATTGCCTTTTTTATTGTGAAGAATCTGATTTTTAGACATATTTGCAGTGTGGTGATTCCAAGATATCTTCTCCCTTCACGAAGGACCATTATTAAAGATACTTTCAAGATGTATATAGAGGAAAACGTTAAATTAAAAAGCTTATTGATTGGGAATATATAATGAATATTTTTTACCACTGATATTTGGACTTTCATTATGGCAGCTAACTATATGGTCATCACATATCACTTTATTAATAGAGATTAAAATTTACATAGAAAGATTATTAGTTTTAATAATGTTAATTATTATTTATTGGAGACAATTAGTAGACAGCTTGAAAAATGCTTAATTGACTGGGGTATTGAGCAAGTGTTTACTATAATTGTAAATAATGCAAGTCCAAACAAGAGTACTCTTAGGTATTTAACTGATAGAGTAAAGACTTGGAGGAATGAAACCTTAGTGTTGAATGTGGATTATTTGCATATTCATTATTGTGAACATGTAATGAATTTGATTGTTACTAAAGGATTAAAGGAATTGGAGTAGTGTATAATTAGTATTCAGAATGCCGTGAAGTATGTGAAATGTTCCATAGCGAGGATGCAAGCATTTCAAATTCATGTGTAACAAGAAGATTAATTGCTATGAAAGTGTGATTTTGGTTTATCCTTTTAGCTAAAATTCTAAAATTTAATTCGACATTTGATTGGATGACATTTGAAGATAAGCTTTATGATATTTATTTCAATAAATAAAACAGGATGGGAAGAAGAAAAGGGAGGGACCACTATTGCATGGTGATTGAGAGAATACTCACCATATAGTCAAGTTTTTTAAGACTTTGTAGTTTTCTTCATTTTTGGAGGTGACATCAAATCTTTGTTATATTTTTCAATTTTGATATATGATACAAAACTTATTTTAACTTTATTAACATTGCTGTTTATTTGTTGGTGACATCAAATATTTGTTACAATTTGATATACCAAATTAAACAATTTTTGAAATTACGGTTTGCTATTACAAATAGGCTTTTGGATTTGATGGCAATTAAAATAAAGAAAAAATTTGATAAGTATTGGGAGGGTTATTCCAAGATAAATAAGTTGTTGATTGTTATTTTTATACTTGATCCACATAGAAAAATGAAATTCGCAACACTTTGCTTTAAGAAATTATATGGCAAGAATAGTGCCAAATGTGTGGAGACAAGGAAAATGATCAAAGATTTGTTGACTAAGTTTTATGAGTCATATAATGCATGGTATAAGCCGGGTGGAAGTGGGAGTGCATGTGGGGTTGCAAATGGAACTATAAGCGGAAGCCAAATTTGGCTATTGGAAGTGGAAGTGGTTTAAATTTTTAGGATTTGAGTGATGATGATGTTATGATTGAGGATCTTTTCCTCCAATTCGGTAAAGTGGTCCTAGTCAATGAAGGTAGCTCATAATTATTAAATGAGTTGGATCTTTATTTGTCAAAGAACACTAAAAAGATTGCAAAAAGTAATTTGGGCACTAAATTTGATATTTTATTATGGTGGATGGTGAATAATACCAATTTTCCACTCTTATCAATTATAGTGAGGAATGTTCTCGTTATTTCAGTCTTTACTGCTGTCTCTGAGTCTACCTTTAATCGTATACTAGATTAATATAGAAGCTCTTTGATTGTAGACATGGTTGAGCATTGGTATTGTTACAAAAATGATTATGGTCTTTTTTTGTGTGAATATAACATCAAATTTAAATAAATTGATTGAAGACAATGGGTTTAACTTACAAAAGGTATATTTTGTAAAATTTTAATTTTAATTTACTTTTTGAGTATTATGAACCTTATACAATTTTTTTTAATTTCTATTTAAGTTTATTTTTAAGTAATATGAAACTTTTTCCTTTTTTTTTTATGCGGAACTTCGCAAATTAACAAGGGTTGACCAACTTAGTATTGGTTAACATGAAAATAATAGCTCAAGATAAACCATTTTTAGGTAACAAATTTGATATATATTTATTTATTAATTATTAAATATCACTTTATTTTATTTACTTTAATTATTGAGTGTTTTGACTCAATTTGAATTTTGATGTAGGTGATATGGATGGTGGATGTAGTTGGGGCTTGTGTTATTAGATGCAGTGTTATGAGCCTGATGTGTTTAGTTTTTGGTTATTATTGATTTATATTTTGTAATAGATTTTAAACTCAAGTGTGTTTATGAATTGTGACTATTTTGAATTGGGAATTTTATTATTTTGCTTTTGACATGAAGACTTTGTAGTTGTTTATTCATATCTATAATTACTACATGTGTAGAGTGTAGTTGGCAGAAAGTACAGGTGTAAACTGTAAAGTTCAGTGAAATTAGGTGAAACTGTAAAATATATTAAGATTAGGTAAAAATTGCAAAAGAGGGAGGGTAAAAATTGTAAAATTGAGAAAATGCATTAAGCGAATCGAATTTCAGAACCGAACTGAAATCCTTGGAACCGAGAAATGCCCACCCCGCGTTTGTACTCCTGAATTTTATTATCCGAAAATATATGCAATAATTTTTATATATTCGAGAAAAAGAAAAGAAAAAAATATGAAAATAATAGTCTCGGTCAGCGATGTATCTATAAGAGTGAGAGAGCTGAAACGCAGCGCATTCTGCAAGCGTCTGTCATCGAATCCGTGTTCAGTAAGCAAGCGAGGTTTTAATTTTATCAAAATTCCCCTCCTGCAATTAACCAAGCGAATCTCTTTTCAAAACCCTAACCCTAGAAAAAAAATCAATCAAAAACATGAATCGATTAGTGGACGAAGGCAGCAACAAGAAGAAGAAGCCCGTGTTCTTGACGAAAGCGCAACGCGAGCAATTAGCGCTTGAACGCCGCCAAGAACAAATCGCCCAGCAAAAGCGCTGCCAAGAAGAAGAACAACAACAACAACAGCAGCAACAACTCCTCTCTCAGACCCAAAACCACGGCAGAACCTCTTCCGACTCTCGCGACCGCGAGCGTGAGCGACACCGCCGTGAGCGTGAAGAAGAAGCGAAGGCGAGGGAGCGTGCGCGGTTGGAGAAATTAGCCGAGCGTGAGCGGGAGAGAGAATTGGAGCTGATCAAAGAGCAGTATTTGGGATCTAAAAAGCCGAAGAAAAGGGTCATTAAGCCGAGCGAGAAGTTTAGGTTTTCGTTTGACTGGGAAAATACAGAGGACACATCACGTGACATGAATGCTCTGTATCAAAATCCCCACGAGGCTCAGCTTTTGTTTGGCAGAGGGTTTCGTGCTGGGATGGATCGAAGGGAGCAGAAAAAGTTGGCTGCCAAGAATGAGAAAGAGATGAGAGAAGAGATTAGGAAAAAAGAAGGGGTTGAAGAGAAGCCTGAGGAGGCTGCTGCTTTGAAACTAAAAGAGGAAGCTGCTGATTTGTATGATACTTTTGATATGAGAGTTGATAGGCATTGGTCTGAGAAGAAGCTTGAAGAAATGACAGAGAGAGATTGGAGGATTTTCAGGGAAGATTTTAACATTTCTTATAAAGGGTCCAAGATTCCCAGGCCAATGAGGAACTGGGCTGAGGGTAAATTGACAGCTGAGTTGTTAAAAGCAGTTGAGAGAGTTGGTTACAAGAATCCATCACCCATTCAAATGGCTGCCATTCCGTTGGGTTTACAGCAGAGAGATGTTATTGGCATTGCGGAGACTGGTTCTGGTAAGACTGCTGCTTTTGTATTGCCTATGTTAACTTATATTTCTAGATTACCGCCTATAAGTGAAGAGAATGAGGCTGAGGGACCTTATGCTGTTGTAATGGCCCCTACTCGTGAACTTGCTCAGCAGATTGAGGAGGAGACTGTTAAGTTTGCTCACTATTTGGGTATTAAAGTCGTTTCTATTGTTGGTGGACAGTCTATTGAGGAACAAGGGTTCAGGATTAGGCAAGGGTGTGAGGTTGTGATTGCTACACCGGGTCGTCTGATTGATTGTTTGGAGAGGCGGTATGCAGTTTTGAATCAATGTAATTATGTTGTTCTTGATGAGGCTGATAGGATGATTGACATGGGTTTTGAGCCGCAGGTTGTAGGGGTGCTGGATGCAATGCCTTCTAGTAATTTAAAGCCTGAGAATGAAGATGAGGAGCTTGATGAGAAGAGGATATATAGGACTACTTATATGTTTAGTGCTACTATGCCTCCTGCTGTGGAGCGGCTTGCTAGGAAGTATTTGAGAAATCCTGTGGTGGTCACAATTGGCACTGCTGGGAAGGCTACTGAACTGATATCTCAACATGTGGTAATGATGAAAGAATCTGAGAAATTTTCAAGACTGCAGAGATTGCTTGACGAGCTTGGAGATAAGACGGCAATTGTCTTTGTTAACACTAAGAAGAATGCGGACATGGTTGCAAAAAATCTGGATAAGTTAGGTTATCGAGTTACTACTCTGCACGGTGGGAAGTCGCAGGAGCAGAGAGAAATTAGCCTTGAAGGCTTTAGGACCAAGAGGTACAATGTTCTTGTTGCCACTGATGTCGCAGGGCGTGGGATTGATATACCAGATGTGGCCCATGTCATCAATTATGATATGCCTGGGAATATCGAAATGTATACTCATCGTATTGGACGAACAGGCCGTGCTGGGAAGACTGGTGTGGCTACAACATTCTTGACCCTCCATGATACTGATGTATTTTATGATCTCAAGCAGATGCTTATCCAGAGTAACAGTCCTGTGCCTCCAGAATTGGCTAAACATGAGGCTTCAAAATTCAAGCCGGGATCAATCCCTGACAGACCTCCTAGGCGCAATGATACTGTTTTTGCTCATTGAGGAATATGATGATTTGAAAGAAACTGTCAAAGAGGGCTTACTCAAATGTTTTTGGCTATATAATTCTGTTTTAGGACCTGAATACTTTTTGCTTGCTGCAGTGGGTTGGAGTGATTATTTAGAGTAAGACTATCTGCATTCTGGAAAGAGGATATTCTTGCATGTTGCGCTGCAGTAAAGTTTCTACCTTCCTATTGTTTATTGAATAGGAAGGTTTTGATAATCACATTATCGAGGATGTATCATTGACCTCTCCTTTTATACTTACATAACTAGTTCTTTTAAAATGCTGATATTATCTAATATTATCTCAATGATGAATTTTTCTATTATTTTATGTTTTCGGCAACAAATTCCCTATTTTGATGTGTTTGACATTATTGCTTGATTATGCATATTTGAACATGCCAACTCTGTTAGCATGGGTTGGTTGGCTTCATTTTAGCCACTATCCGGACGTCTTGTCAGAGGCTTATGTGTTGCTTTCATGAAATTTCAATCCTCTCCCTCTTTTATGCTTATGTAAGTAGTTCGCTTGAAATGCTGATATTATCTCAAAGCATGGGCTTTTTACTTAATTTATGTTTTCAGTAACTTCCTTGATTATAATGTGCTAAACATTACTCCAAGGATTCTTGATTTTGCTTTTATGAATGTGCTAGCTGTTTTAGCATTGTTTACATGGCTTCAATGTAGCCAGGTATATGGATATATTGGCAGACGCTTGATATGATGTAGGTCCTGACAAAGTCATGCTTTCATGAAATTTTGATGGGCAAGCTGTTGGATTATTTATACAATAGTTGAACTTAGAACTTGTTTGGGAAATGACCAAGTGAAATGTTATTAAAGAGCTGGTCTTACGCATGGTGACTGGTGATTGGTGACTGACATCTTTATACAAATTTCTATCCTCAAGTGATATGTTGTGCAGTTATATAAGCTCGGATTAGCAGTGTTACTTATAAATCCTGCTTATGTGCTTCATACTTGAGTTTGTATTCTTCTTGATGGGTTCGGAATTTGCTTCTGTGCTTGGTACTGTGCTGGTTGGCAGTTTTTGATGGTTGTTCAATCATTAAATGATTAGAATTGAAAATTGCAAAGTTTTGCTGACCTTGTGAGCTCTCTCATCTTCAGAGAATGGTTAAAGGCTTGGTTCATTTGTCTTTACCTGTGTTAGGTTGGCAATTGATATTATTTATTACGTTGATGCTTACTTTTGTTTTAATTTGGATATACCTTCCAAAAGAATCAGTCGAAGCCTCATATATTTCTGAAGGAACAAGAAGTCTGCTTTGGGGGAGAAACTACTTTAATAGGTGTATGTGGTTTATGTTACGGCCATATAAGTTTTTTTCCCTTGTTATTGGTCACAAAATTTTTTATTACATTTACAAACTTATACCTTGACTTTTAGTTATACATTTACACAAACGCGGCAAAGTAGTTGAAAAATGCAATGAAAAACTTCTGAACATTGTAACGTCGAACTGTTGTAAACTAGACGAGTTGCAAGTATTTGATGTTGGTATGTGTCATTGCATCAAATACGGCTGGTCATGTTCTACTGGGTCATTTGGCGAATTCGTAATGTCAATTCGGTATCCTCCATCAAAAAGCTCCAAATGAGGAAAGCCCCAAATGAGGAAAGGTTGGCTGATACACTTGGCGTTAGCAGTTAGTGCCTAATTGGTGACTCCTTTTATGGTCATTTGTTCAGAAGTAGGGTATTAACTGATTATAAAGAAAGGAAATTTTATTTTTGTTTTTGTTTTTGGTCACTGTTTGGGAAGATTGAGGAATGCTTTAAAATTTTGTTAACGATGTTTAAAGCTCTTGTCCAAAAAAAAAAAAAAAAAGCATGTTTGAACTTGTGTTTTCTATTTTCATTTCAAGTTGGTTGGAAAACATATTAAATGATAGCAAAACAAGAAAAGAACAAAACAAAAAGCCAGAAAAATCTCCGGTATATGTCACACACAATAATGAGGTGTCCATTTTATTTGCAGAATAAACCAATAATTTAACGCAGCATAATCAAAGCTTTGGACTAATGAAAGCATAGGCAAAGCTTTTAACCAAGAAAAAGGAAGACAATTTTTTTTTTAAAAAAGGAAAACAAAAATTGAAGCAAATTTATTAACAACTGACAACATCTTGTATTAGTAACAAACTACAAGAAACCTTGTATGGGAAACAGAAATTGGATCTGGGTTTGTTCACAGGTGACTCGCATCAACTCCTGCAATCTAGTTAATCTGTGGAGTGTCTGCATTTCGTGCTCTGGTAAAAGGGTGGGGATGGGGGGTATCAGGAAGCGCACGGTTATCATCCTGGATGTGAGCCACCTTCCTCAGGAAAGATCTGTTCACAAACTTGTCAGAAGAGTTCACAGTGCTTTCTGGATCTTCCACCTCGGAAAGTGAACTCCTCTTCTTCTTGCTAAGGCTGACGCTCGGAGAATAAGCCAGCTGCTGTTTGATTGTGTGTGTCCCTATTGTTACTGCCACTGCTAGCAATCCCAACACCACATAGATAGGTGCAAACTCTCCCGTTGCCGAAAACCTGGGATTAATAGCACACTTTGTTACATTATTGTCCAGTCTAGTTAAATGCAGATTTTAAACTATTAACTAATCGAGTAGTGTTTAATGACTAACTTGGAGTAAGAGCGATTTGCTTGAGCAGCTTCTGCAGTTTGTTCAAAATGTTTCATCTTGGGACTAGTTGATGTAGCAAATGAGCGGTTACCACCCAAGCCAGTCAGCATTGATCTCCAGTAAACCTGCAAATGAATTAACATCATCAATCATTGACCAACATATTATTGGCCATTGCTGGTGATTAACAGTATGTTTCTGAACACTAACAGTTGCCCTGCGAGGCATTTTTCCCAGACAGAATTTGGATGAAATTATTTTATTTTATTTTATTTTTACTTTGAAATGTTGAATTGCGTTTACAAGTTACAAACCAGGGAGTTTGCTTATAAAGAGCAAGGGAAGGACACTTGTCTGGCTGACACTGGAGCATTGTAACCGAAGCAACACTTGGCATCCATCGAGCTTTCGTAGGAAATCAGTTTGCAAAAAGATTGGATAGAAATTAGAGAAAGCTTTGAATTCTTCTTTGCAACGCAAAGATGCAGCATACCGGTCATTTTATTTATTTTATTTTATTGTTTTAAGAATTTAAACTCTGGTGGCTTTAGAAATATATAAATGCTAATATACCGGTCATTTTATTGTTTTCTTATTTTTGAAATATGAAATTCTGAAAACTTTTAATAATGAATGTGCTAAAAATCATTCTTTATGAAGAGCCAATTTTAGCAGAGTTGCAATTGCAGAAAAGAGAAAACCATATTCACGGGACTTGTTTAAACTATCGATGAAAGAGAGACTTCGAATAAAAATTTTAATGGTCTGCATGCTATCAAATAATTGTAATGTAGTTTTCATACAAAATGGACCTTGAAACCAATGACCGCTATCTCAACATACTACATCTGAAAAGTTGGCATTCTGATTACACTCAGTGGGGCTTGAAAATAAAGCTAACTTACCAATTATACACATGGACAATGTTTGACAATGTTGAAGCTATGAATTAACTTCAGAATGAAATAGTTTTGGGAAATTTACATGTGTGCATCATCATGAAACTTAACCCCAGTAGCTTGCATATGTGCTATATTCAGTTCAACAAGTAGCCAGCTGAGCAATTTCTGAGCTGGAAGCAGTCAGACGTCATTAACTCATATGAACTCAGCCCAATTTGCTCAGATTCTTCCAGGGCATCATCACCCTAATGGTCAATTTTTTTTCAAGAGTACGTCAAAGTTTCTCATGGATTCTTTATGAGATTCCACATAGGTAACCCTTTTAAGCTCGAAGTTCTCGCTCTGGTATCCTATTTACAGAATCAAAACCAATTTAGAAGTAGGATGATTGATGTGGGATGATGTTCATCTGCATAAGGACCAGAGCTACTTTCTTCTTGAGTGCATCATCGTCAAGAAGCTGGATGAGGATCCTCTCAGACCTTTGTAATAAGGTATCGGTGATCCGTGTATGCTTTTGGATCATCTGGAAGAGGTCCAGGGCTTTGGTTTTGGCAGATAATGAACCCTTTTCCAGGACCTCTAGAATGGCCATCACACCTTGGCTGTCTACAATGACAGCTATAGCATGAGACAGTGTGCTGTGGTCTGATAGCAATGTTTCAAGTGCCGTAAGTGCAGCTTCGGCGACACCAGATTCCATATCATTCAAATTTCGTACCAATGGCTTCACTGCATCTGCCTTCACAAGGCAAAATGTTTCTCTTGGTGAACAAGCAGCACCGTGAACAGAACAAGAACTCCGGTGGTCTCCCCATGATGAGCAGCACCAAGACATACTGGGTAAGAGCTTTGTCATGTGAAACATTGGCATCAAGGTCTTGGTTTGTTTTGCTGTGAGCCCTGCATTAGAGACAGAAACACTGGTGGATTGCGATAGTTGAGCTAGTGCACTTGCTGCTCTCTGCTTGGCTAATGAACTACCTGTGGAAAGCACCCTAATCAGTGATGGATACACTTCAAGCCTTCCTACTTGCCTCTGAAGTTCAGGCTTGGTGGGATCTGTGAAGCGCAATAGTGCTGCCAGTGCAATCTCGAGCAGAGAGGCATCTTGGCAGGCAGGTGTCCTGATCCCATTATGTTCCCCATCCATGCTGCAAATAACCTCATGAATGGCTTTTAATGCTTCTGATTTGCAGAGTACTTCATCAACAAATATGTCATCCCTAGGAAGCTGGCTGATGATTCCAGCAGCAAGGGACCTTTCTTCCATGTCCAGAGAACATGTGAATATGGCTGCTACAGTGTTGATGGCAGTTTCTTTGCCAGGAGATGATGGGAGAGGAACCCCATTAGGATTACCTTCAGAAATGCAATGTATGAGCCTCATTGCCCATCGTCTTACCACTGGCTGGTCACTGTCTAGGGAGGAGAAAAGTTGGGTCATGGCATCATTGTTGGATTCAATTAGGTTCTGAACTTTCTCAGATTTACTACAGAGCTTAACCAGTAAGTGTAAAAACTGAATCTTAGTTTCACGTTCAGTATTAGCAATGAGCTGCAAAAAGACATTGACATTGTGCTCTGATTGGAGTTCCTGCAAACCATGATACAACTCAAATTGGGGACACTGACAGGCTCCTACCATCAGAGCTAGAATCTCAGCAGCTTCATGTTTCAAGTGTAGATCAGACCTGACAAATTGGATGAGGCCAAGCAGAAGTGGTATGGTAGCAGGGTCTGATAGAAGGCGCTTTACCATCTTGGGGTGCGCTATGAGCATCTTGATGCATTTTAGGCAAGCTGATTTGCATGCTGGGGAATTTGAGGAGAGCATCTGGACTACATTATGTATGAATTGTCTGTCTTTCAAGGTTTTAATGCTATTTTCATTGAGTCGCATGTTTCTCAAGGCTGAAGCCATCAAAGCTCGAGTTTCTTGAGATCCTGCAAGAAGAGTCCATCAAAATGACAACAAAACTACAGTGGTTGGAAGGTATCATATAAGGTCCATTAGGATACCTTGATTAAAGCAAGCAACAAATGGTTGAAAGTATCCAGCTTCTGCCATTTTGACAGCAAAGTGTGTGTTGTGGGAAAGATTCTGCAACACATCATGAGCTTTCTGAGAGAGATTGGGATTGTTATTATGAAGCAAAGAAACCATAATTGTAATGCAATCTTTGGTATTCCCTATTTTCTCTCCCAGGGTTTCTCTTTTGGTTAGCTCGGACAAGACTTCAATAGCCTCAGGTATTGTTTCACCTTTACAGATTTGCTTTACTATGCGGCGAACAGCTCCTGCTTCAACAATGGCCTCCTGTCATTCTCAAAAACAGCTCTAAAATTAGATCAAGGGGTTAGAGAAATCAAAAGTGTCTGTTCACAATCAACATCCCTTACCTTGTGAATATCACTGTATTTGGCTAGGAAGTAGAGGCATTTCAGTGTGGCCTTGGTGCTTAGCCTGGTATCTTTTAGGAATTCTACTAACTTTGGAATGAGTCCTCCTTTGGCTGCTTTTTCTGCATACTGAGGCATCTCCATAATATTTTTCATCTCCTCTAAGGCACTTTTTCTTCTAGATTGGTCATCGGAGTTGATTTTGATAATAGCATTTTGGAAACTCAAGTCGATTTCTCTTTGCTTCCATTCTTCTATAGAACTTCGAAGGTTTAGATTTGGCATAAGATCCAGAGATAAAAGCTCCTGTCTACAAGTGGGGCAATTTTTTCCGCCTCGCTGGAAGTGCTCCTGAATTGCTTTCCTCTCAAAGCTGTGGCCACAGACAATTGCGACAGGATCCGCCATCAGCTCATTGCACAAAGGGCATATTAATGATTCAATAGGGTACACCTGACAACATGTAGGAATTGCCTCATCTTGTGGCCTTCTAACAAGTTCTGTGCTGTACAATAGCTGCATCAGTTGGGTTAGTTGAAGTGCCTCTGCTTGCTTCTTCTCAGCTTCCAACTCTTCTTTTTCCTTCTTCAGAAGTTCCAGCTCAGTTTGCACAAGGGATGTGTTCACACTAGCACCAACAGCTTCAGCAATCTTTTTCAATAGTCCTACAGCATTCTCCTGGCTTTTGTTGTTCTGCAATGCTGATCTCTCAATCTCTGAAGCAATTGCTTCAGCTACAGCTGCCGACTGGAATTCCACTGACCTTAAACTATTGACAATCTGATCAGCCATGGCCTTTAAGTTGAGCGCTATTTCAAGATTGACAAGCTGAAATGAGGAAATAGTATTGGCAATTTCCCTAGCCAAATGCTGCATACGTGACAGCACAGACTTGGATTGAAGTAAGAGACGTAGGCGGCTTCTGGATTTGTAATCCTTGATGATATTGTGGGCTTCCCTGAGCTGAGCACCTAAGGTCTCCAGAGCCACCTTTGTAAATTCCAAACCGATTACAGATTCAATTTTTTTAACATCCAAGGATTGCATGAGGGTACTTAACTCACCAATTGTCCGGGAAAACCCCTGGAGACTGTCCTTTCCAAGTACCACATCTATGGTGTTGCTAGCAATATCCACTGCTTGAAGTGCCACCTTATTCCATAATTCTTGCAGAACTGCTATCCCCACATCCCGAATTCCAACATCAAAGTCCATAGCAATTGGTCAACCCTCCTAAATTCCCAACTGGGAATGTATTCACCACTTGTCTATCTCCAAATAAATAAAGTTCAATATGTTACTTGTTACAAGGAAGTGTGAAGTTAGTTAAGAAAACTCGAGGCTTATGAATCCCCCAGACTCGCCTTCGCTAGCGATCTTGGATATGATTATATTACAACTTACAACATTGAACCTGTAGAATCACAGTCAATTCAGTCGGCTTAATTTCTGGTGATCCTGATTTAGGTTCATTTTGAAGGACCCCAACTCAAGTTAATTACAAAAAAAGAAAATTATTGTTGCCTATAAAATGCATAGAGCATATGGATGGAATTAATACAGGAAACAAAAATTGAAAAATAAATAAGGATAAATAAAGTAAATAAGTTGGTAAGCTTACCTGAACACATATAGCCAAAAGCTTCACCAAAGATGAAATAAATAAATAAATAATAAATAAATAAAGCAGCAAGAAATTAATCTGCTCCTTGGAAAATGGAAAGTTACAAGAAATAGTGAGAAAACGGAAGGTTAAAGAGAAAACTGGTTTCTCCTTCAAATTTTTTACATGTAAACATGCAGCCCTCAGTGCAGTGGTCAAGCTTTTGGGTTTTGTTTACATGGCATTTTCTTCGAAGTCGTCACTAGTCAAACGTGTTTGCGTATGTTTTGGGGACTTGAAAGCCGATACACTTACCCAAACAGTTCGCGGCCCGTTGACTGGGAAAATTTTGACACGTGTGCTTTGATGTTTGTCTGTTTTTAACTTTTTATTCGAAAATTAGCGCACTAAATTCAACGAAAGGTTTGAGTAATGCTGATGTCCAGTAATATTTTACGAACTACGACAAATTTGTCACTCAACGTAGCTCTCAAGCTAGCGTTCTATCAGTCCTACCCGATTGGTTTCTAAATAATAATATTTGGTTGATCATCTCAAGTTTAACTATAAAAAATACTGTAAAGATTAAAAATTGATTGGGAAAGATTTTAAAATTTTAGTAGCATTTTTTGAAATTTTGATTATCTTTTTTAAATTGGTGTTGTTCCGGGAAGCAAGCTTTTAATTTTATCATTAACTCAAAATTTACCCTTTTTTTGATAATAAAAATTTAACTTTACCATTTCCTTAATAATAAAAATTTTGTTTTTTTTAATCCTAAAAAAAATTCCATTAACATTAACATGCTAGTATGCTTATTAACACAACTGTAGTTGGAAATTAAAATAATTTCAACATTTTAAAAAAGGTATAATTCATTTACACAATCTTTGCTAAAAGTAGATTTAAAATGGTTATTAACCGGTGGAAACAAGAAATAGCAAAAAGAAAACTAATGTACTTCAAATGATTTGGTTTTTTAATTAAAATTTTCATTTGATCTACTAATTTAAATTAATTTTTGAGATAAAAAATAACTTTTATTTCAAAGTTTACAAGGCAAAAATTAAAAAACTAATTGGGGCAAATACAAAATATGATTGAAATTTAAAAGTTAATTTTTAATTAATAGGTAGACTCTGTTGGATCTTTTATCTAGTATTGTTGTTTATTTATCTTAAGGTTGAGTTTATATGTGAATAATTATGTGTTGTAAATTGTTATATAAGGCTAAACTTAACTAAAAGTGATCTACTAAATTTTTCAGTAATATGAATTTTAATACATTTGATAGGATGTGAATTTTTAATGTACAAAGACTTAAAAAGTAATTTTCATTTTTATGATGGTATGAATATGAATATTTTTGCGCAATTTTATTATACTAGTGTTATGTAAATTTTATTGAACTTGCAAATAAATAAATTTATTGTAGAATAGATTAATAATGATGAGTGTTGATCCTACGAGGAGGTAAATTTTAATTATGTGTCGAATTAATTTCTAAATGGGTAGTTGAAATTATGGTGAAAATTATCTTAAATTTTAAATTGGAATGACGGGAATAATTAAAAATGACAACTATTATAATAAAGCATTTGGGTATCTGGATCCACATCAACATGCACCAAAGTTCAATATTTCTTATTAGTACTAATTAAATCATGAAGGGAAAATCTACTTCTCATGAACCACACTCTAATTAATATGATGTTAAGGACTTATCGTGCCTAACAGTAATAACTGTGTTATTATTATCTGTTGATGAAGAGTCAAAACATCCACAGAAATCAGAGAGGAAGAAAAAATAAATTTACCAATTAAGCTCATGGAATATGTTGATACTTCACCTTCAACCCAAATTTAAAAGAAAATTAGCTACTCATATTTGAATTAGGAGTAAAATGAAAATTTTATTAAAATATATAGAAAATATAAGATAGAGAAGAAATTACAGAAAGTGGAGCTAAAAAATAAACTCAGGAGTCTTAAATTAAAGGAGGAGCCCTCATTTTATAGATACAACGAGTAAATTATAACCATTAGATTAAAACAATTTAGACGCACAGGAATGCGCCACATGACAAGTTTGATTGGTTTGAATACATCATCAAAGCTATTATCCTATGTATATGCATGTACTGTACACATGTTTTTATGATCTACTAATATACTGTCACGTCACCAGTCAACAGTGCATAAATATTTTAATCCAATAAGATTGTGACACCTCATCAGTCAAGCCACGTCATCAATTAATGCCACATCATTTCTCTAATCAAATGCTATCATGTCATTGGTCGATGCCACATCATCGTACAGTATATATAAACAGTGTCATATATAGTATCATGAACAGTAACGTATATGTGAACAGTGCATTTATACTTTTATACTCCTCCTAAGGTTTTTGACCGTTTTGAGTTCAGATTTGTTGTCCGTTTTATCATTCGATATCTCGTTTATTGTAAAATAGCCATAATATCCCTAAAATATATAAAATACTTAATTATAATAAAATATATAAAATTAAAATCACAAGAGATTTGAATACATAAAAGCAAAGAAGTTAGTGTAAAATGACGATTTTCTCCTTTATAAATACACATTTTCTAGCACTCAACATACCTCCTAACCAACTTATTACTAGTCCATAGCAAATTAAGTGAAATCAAATTCAAACCCAAAAATTTTCTTTTCAACTATTGTGTTTATTTAATTAAACTTATGATAATAATTAAATAAAAGTATAAGCATTATCTCCAGTCTTTAAGAAATATCATTCCCAAATCAAGCATCCACATGAATTAATCCAATATATTTTGTCACAGTTATTGTAATTAAGCTATTTTTAAGAATGACATGTCAATACCCCAAAATCTCACCGGTAGTGACACTCTCACATAGAAATTAAACCCAATAATAATAGTTACTTTCATGAATGGTAAATTAAGAGAAAATATTAAAGTAATATCACACATCTCACTAAGATAAAATAAATGTGCTCACAGCTTAGAAATAATATAATTTCAAACCAAAATATGAGTCAGACTAATGTATTTATTATATATATATATATATATATATTTATTTATTTATGCATCACTACATCTTTACAGCCTATGTAACAAGTTTTTACTTTAGACTATAGTTCCCTAAAATCAAGGACTTTTATTAAGACGTAATATAGGCTAGGGATATAGCAAATATAGCGGAAAAATAGGAAAAGAAAAATAAAATATATGTTTGAGAAAAAGTAGAATTTTTTTTGAAAGATTACAGTGTATATCTCTCCTTTTTTTGAAACCATTATATATATATTTCTTTTTTTTTGAATTTTTCTTTTCTTTTTTTTCTTCTTTTTTTAATAAGGCATAATTTTATTGAACAAAATATTTATTTACATTTTTCTCAAACATGAATAGGTGATGAAATTTGTACAATATCGAGTAATATTTTAGATTGGAGTTGGGTCGAGATGATAAGTTAAAAAAGAAAAGGATAATAATTTTTTATAAAATGCTTAAAAGGGTTAGCTAAAGATTTTTCACAAAAAAGATGGTTAGAAAGGCTCAAACGGGTCAAAGATATATAAAGAATAGGTAAAAATGGTTACTCTCTAAAAAAAAAAAGCAAATTCAAGAATTCACTTGGACTTTATTATGACAAGTATATTCCTTCAAGTAACTCATATTTTTGTCTCCGATATGAACATATAGAGTAGTAAATATGGTGTAACAAAACTCAAGATTAAGGATAATATAAATACTAAAATTTGAAAGTCAATGTCAAAAAGATCACAAAATTTTTTTAATTTTTTTGTTAAAAAAATTAAGAATATACGTTTCTAGAATCACGACATTTCATATTCAGTCATCTTTAACTCAAAATTTTAAAAGTGTATATTTATAAAGGAGAAGTTAGAAAGAAAAAATTAGAAAAATCACATTTAAAATGAAGCTTAATTAAAAAAATGACTAAAAACTAAATTTTTATTTGAACTTTAAAAATTAAAAGATGCGTTTTTAGAGTCACTACATTTCATATTTAGCCATCTTCAATGTAAAAAGTTAACCACAGTTAGTTTCTACAACAAAAATTAGTAAAAATTTCACCAAGATTAAGACATTCTACAATTATTAACTATTTCCTCCCCTAAATAGAATGAAATATTGTCCTTAATGTTTTAAAAGAAAGTGTTGTGCAAATTTTATTGAACTCGCAAGCGCACGAATCTATTGTAGAATAGATTAATAGTGACGAGTGTCGATCCCACGAGGAGGTTGATTTTAATTATGTGTGGAATTAATTTTCTTTAATGGGTGAATAAATTTGTGGTGAAATTAATGTAAATTATGCTTAAATTTAAATTACAATGGCAGGAATTAAATTGAACTTGAAATCTATTGAAATGACGTGCTTGGGTATCCGGATCGGCATCAACATGCTCCATGGGGTAAATATTCCATATTAATGCCAATTAAATCATAAGTAGGGATTCCACACCTCATGAACCACGCTCAAATAAATATGGTGCCAAAGGCTTATCGTGCCAAATAATAATAACCTTGTACTAGGGTGACGGTTTAACTAGGGCGGTATCTAGACAAGACTATTATTATTTGTCGACGAAAAGTCAAAACAACCACAAATATTTGAGGGGAAGAGAAAGTAAATTTACCAAATTAAGCCCATGGGACATGTTGAGACTTCACTTTCAACCCAAGCTTAAAAGAAAATTAGCTACTCATATTTTAACTAGGGATAAAAAGGAAATTTTATTAAAATACAAAGAAACTATAAGAAGGAGAAATCTAAGCTTAAAAATGAATTCAGGGGTGTTCAATTAGGGGGGGAGAGTCCCCTTTTTATAGATACATTGAGTGAATCGTGACCATCGGATAAAAACAGTTCGAACACTCAGGATTGCGCCATGTCATCAGTCAACAGTAAATTGTCAACGTTTGAACAGTAACGAGGTTTGAATAGTAAATAATCCCATGTATGCGAATATACTGTACACACGATTTTTGCTCCACTGAGATGCTGCCACGTCATCGATCTACAGTACATAAGAAATTTAGCCCAATAAGATCGTGACACATCATCGGTCGATGCCACATCATTGGTCAACGCCGCATAAGCAGTCAATACCACATAATTAGTCCAATCAGATATTGCCACGTCATAGGTAGTTGCCACATCACCAGTTCGTATATAACAAGCAGTGTAAGTGAAACGATCTTAATAATAGTACCGTGCGTATGAAACAAAGATCTGCCATATATGTGAACAATGACTTTTTCCTTTAATGCTCCTCTTAAGTTTTTCGACCGTCTTGAGTCCAAATATGACGTCCGTTTTGCTATTTGATCACTCGTTCATTGTGAAATGATCGTGATGCCCCTAAAATACATAAAATACATAATTATAATAAAACACATAGAATTAAAAAATAAAATATTTAAATAAATAAAAGTAGCAATGTTAGTGAGATTTAAAGTATAAAATGACGATTTTCTCCTTTATAAATATACACTTTCTAACATTCAACATATCCTCCAACCAGCTTATTGCTAGTCCCTAACAATTAAAGCGAATATAAAATTCAAAATCTTTTTTTTTTAAAGGAAACACACGTGTTTATTCAATCAAATTAATGATAGCAATCAAATAAAAGTACAAGTATTATCTATAGTCTAAAGGAATATCACACCCACATTAATCATCCATATGCATCAATCTAGCAGACTTTGTTGTAGCAATAGTAATCAGGCTACTTTCAAGAATGACATATCAAACCCCAAAATCTCACCGGTTGTAGTGATACTCTCACAAAGAAATTAATCCCAATAAAAATTGTCACTACAATGAATGGTAAATTGAGAGAAAATAATAAAGAAATATCATACACTCTCACCAAGATGAAAAAATATGCCAATAGCTTAGAAATAATACGATCTCAAACAAAATATTAGTCAACCCAATGTATTCTTTTTTTCTTTTTTTTCTTTTTTTTCTTTTTTTTCTTTTTTTTTGTATATGCATCAGTACATCTTAATTGCCCATATAACTAGCTTTTATTTCAGATTATAGTGCCCTAAAATCAAGAAAGACTTTTATTAGGACGTAACGTAGGCTAAGAATATGGCTAACAATGAAAGGGAAATAGGGAAACAAAATATATATGTTTGAGAGAAAGTTCAAGAACTTTTGAAAATTACAAGATGCATTTTGCTTATTTATTGCTATTGTATATCTTTTTTTTCTTCTTTTTTTCTTTTTTTTTCTTTTTTAAAATTTTTTTTTATGTAGTACAACTTTGCTGAACAAAATAATTATTTATCCTTTTTCTCAAACATGAATAGATGGATGGACCTTGTATAATATTGAGTAATACTCCAAATTGGTGTGGGTCAAGATAATAAGTTAATAAAGAAAATATTTTTTTTATATATATAAAAGACTCAAATGGGCTAACTATGGATATTACATAATAGAGATGGTTAGAAAGGCTCAAATGGGTCAAAAATGGCTTTCCATCGTCTTTTAGGACTCTAAATAATCTTACATATCTACTAATTAGGTAGGCATTTAGATGTAGTAATACACACTTTTTTTCTCTTTTTTTTAAAGGGTTGACTCAAAGAAAATTTAGAGATCATGTATGAAATAATAAACTGCTAAGCTACATGAAGAATGGACAAAAAAGGTTACTCTCCAAGAAAAATTAATAGGCTCAAAAACTCATTTGGAATTTATTATGGCATGTGCATTCCTTCAAGTAACTTATATTTGTCCCCAACATCAACATGTAGAATAGCAAACATGGTGTAACATCACTCAAGACCAAAGATAATACAAGTACTAAAATTCGAAAGTCATCATATCATCCAATATAAAAAAAAACTCACACAGATTTTTTTTAACTGAATTCTTTCCCCCCAACCTATTCTGAACATAAAAAAAAACATACATGCAGAAAAATTAAAGAAAAATAATATTTTTTTTAAAGAAAATGCATTTCTAGAGTCACTACACTTCATATTCCGCTATCTTCGACTTTAAAAACTTGAAAACATATATTTATAAAGGAGAAAAATGAAAGGTTAAAAAAAACACAAAATTTTTTTTAATTAATTTTTTTTACTAAGAAGATGCATTTTTAGAGTCACTACACTCTATATTCAGCCATCTTCTACTCAAAAAGTTAGTCGTGGTTAGTTCAACATTTCACAATTGTCAACTATTCCCTCCCTTCAACTAGAACGAAACATTGTCCTTAATGTTTGAAAGGAAAGAAGTAGAGTTTAGAAGACATCACCTGGGTGCTGCAACACAGAAGAAAATATTTACAAGCGGAGAGTTAAATCTAATTTGTACTTCTTACTGCTGCTATTGTTACCATCATTATTTGAACACTCCAATACAATAGTCCTGGGATCTGGCTTTGGTTGATAAACTTGTAACAGATCAAGTAGCGCATTAGCAGTGTGTGCACAAATAAAGATTTTTTTCACTGAGGAAGGAATGGAATAATTTTTTATTGCATGGTTAAGAAATGCGAGAAAGCCATTATAAAAGTTATTGACATTTAACAAACCAATGGGCTTTTGATGAATGTTCAGATGGAACCAAGATGTTAATGTCATTAGTGCCTCATGAGTTGTAAGATCGCCTGGAAGGAAAATAAAAGTATCGGCATGATTAAGCATTTCAGTTATTCGTTCTTGCATACCTAAGACGACTAACTGTTCTCCAGTTGGTGAATGAGACAAACAACCCAGAGGTTTTAGGATTTGAGGGATGATGCCTAACACTTGGCTTCCTTTGACAAAAGTAGCTTCTGATACCATTTTGGATAACCCTCGGTCACCTCCTCCATACACCAAGTACAATTTTCTCTCTACTATTCTTAGACCAAGATCTATGGCTGCCTCTATGAACTCTTTATGTTTGTTATAATGAAATCCAGAAAGCACACAAATGTTCTTGAATTATTTACTGAAAGTAGCTGCCATTAAGATACTGCTAAAAAACAACTTGTGAGTGCTCAGTAAAAAAAATCGTATTTAAAGACCTTGGTGACAGTTGGTTACAGTTGTGTATGAGGCTCAAAAGTCAAAAAGAAAATAGTAAAAAGAAAAAAAACAAATGAAATTATTAAAAATAATAATACAAATAGTAAAATAACAGTGAAATAAAAGAACAGAAAGGTAAAACGATATTTACAGATAGTTGTGATTGTGGCTCACATCTTCCTCTGATTTTACGTTCAGAAACTGCTTGAACGTCCTCTATGGGTCGAGGATAGGCTTCTTATCTAGTTTTCTTACAAACTGGCAAACAGGGTCTTTTATAGTCAGATTTCCGAGACTATAGTTTGCACATTTTTTCTGGAATAATAGCTATAACTGGAGTATTGCATTTTGGACGTATCTACTGGGATGGGTTTCAAGAGATAAAAGGATATCATCCAATGACTCCTTATTCAAGCTATCCCTAATGAATTGAATCTTATCTTCTCTGTTATCAGACACCATTCCTAAAGAACATGATTTTTTATTGCATATTATTCTGGCACATTTATGACAAGCAATAAAAAGTCTTCGAGCTCGTCGTTTTCGCACATAATTTTCTTTACCACAACCAGGCATGTATGCAATAAATTTAAGAGGTAACTCACCTGCTAAGCGAACTTTTGCTTCGATTAACCAACGGATGTCAGTAGGGATGTTATTCTTCATAAGTAATCGCATGCGTTCGGACTGAGCTTTATAAATGGTAAGGAGAGCATTCTGAGCAAGTGAAAGAAATCGCTTGTGAAGTTTTGCTAAGATCTCGTCTCTTTCTATGCCTTCGTCTTAGAATATCAGTTATTATAGCAAACTGACATAATCGACTTGATTGTCACAGAGTATCGTTATCCGCCACTTGACCGACGTTACAAACTTTAAACACACAAACAAGAAAATAAATTAAAACACACAAAATAAACTAAAATCGTCCTCTTATTGAATTTACCTCAAGCTCCAATTGGATGTTGTAGAAGCCTCTCTTAATTTCTCTGAGATCTCTTTCTAAATCCTCAACATGGGTTACTAACTCTGGTGGTTGTAGCTGCCAGATACGATGTATTTTACAAAATCGTATCTGACCTCTGAGATGAGATTGTATACGTCGAAACTATCTAAGAATGTTTAAGAGGAACTGTCTCATGATTAAAATGATAAGAAAAATCTTAACGGTTAAATAAACACACTTAAACAAAAATAATTTCAATCAGTAAAAGAATGATAAAAACTAAAAAATAAAGAAAATAAACAATCAAATTAGTGAAAAGAAAAGTCTCAATTTAAATAGGTGGGTCACTCAAATTTATTTCGCTGTCCTCTCTATGTGGTTGGTATTCTAGATATGGCTTTAATCTTTGACCATTAACTTTGAAAGTGACACCATTTATTAGATCCTTAAATTCAATTGCCCCATGTGGAAAAACAGTGTGAACAATAAATGGGCCAGACCATCGAGAGCGTAACTTACCTGAGAATAAGTGCAAGCGAGAATTGAATAAAAGTACTTTCTGACCTGAAGTGAAATATTTTCGCATAATTTGCTTGTCTTGAAAGACTTTCATTCGTTGCTTGTAAATTTTGGCATTCTCGTACGCGTCATTTCGAATTTCTTCAAGTTCTGCCAACTGTAATCTTCTTTCTGAGCCAGCTTGCTATATGTCAAAATTGAATTTCTTGATGGCCGAGTACGCACGATTCTCAAGTTCCACAGGTAGGTGGCATGCTTTTCCATACACTAGCCTGTAGGGTGACATCCCAATCGGAGTCTTAAAAGCCGTTCTATATGCCCATAATGCATCATCGAGCTGCAACGACCAACCTTTTCTATCGAGCCTCACTGTTTTTTCTAAAATGTGCTTTATTTCTCGATTGGAGATCTCAACTTGGCCGCTGGTCTATGGGTGATATGGGGTCGCCACTTTATGAGTGATGGAGTACTTTGTCAAAAGTGCTTTGAAAAATTTATTGCAAAAGTGGGCACCACCATCACTAATTATTGCTCGAGGGAATCTAAAGCGGGAAACAATATTACTTTTCAAAAATTCTATTACCACTTTATGATCATTGTTCCTACATGGAATTGCCTCTACCCATTTTGAAACATAGTCAACAGTGACCAATATGTATTGATGGCCAAAAGACGGGGGAAAGGGTCCCATGAAATCGATACCCCATACGTTAAAAATTTCAACCACTAGAATTGGGTTTAGTGGCATCATATTCCTTCGTGTAATACTCTCCATTTGTTGACACCTATCACATGAAGAACAAAAGGTGTAAGCATCTCGAAATATAGTTGGCCAATATAAACCACATTGTAAAATTTTAGTAGCTATTTTCTTAGCACTGAAGTGGCCTCCACAAGCTTGTTCATGGTAGAAAGAAAGGATATTCTGAAATTCATTCTCTGGGACATATCGTCTAATAATTTGGTTTGCATAGTACTTAAATAGATAATGATCATTCCAAATGAAATTTTTTATTTCTGCAAAGAATTTGGCTTTGTCCTGCTTAGTCCAATGCTTTGGGAGTTGACCTGTAACAAGATAATTAACTATATCAGCATACCATGGTATTACTTCCACACTCATTAATTGTTCATCTGGAAATGACTCATTCAAAGGTAAATGTTCTATTGTTGTGTCAAAATGAAGACGAGAAAGATGATCAGCCACAATATTTTCTGTTCCTTTCTTGTCTTTAAATTCTAAGTCAAATTCTTGCAAAAGTAGTACCCAACGAATTAGTCTAGCTTTTGCATCTTTCTTTGTGAGAAGATATTTAAGAGCAGCATGATCTGTAAATATAATTATTTTACAACCAATGAGATAAGATCGAAATTTTTCTAATGCAAACACAACTGCTAGCATTTCTTTTTCAGTGGTTGAATAATTCAACTGTGCATCATTAAATGTCATACTAGCATAGTAAATCACATGGGGAATTCGATCAACTCTTTGTCCTAATACTGCTTCTACTGCATAGTCAGATGCATCACACATAAGCTCAAATGGTAAGTTCTAATTTGGGGGCTGAATGATGGGTGATGATGTCAACAACTGCTTTAGTTTTTCAAATGCCACAAGACATGAATCATTAAAGACAAAAGGTACATTCTTTGCAAGTAAATTGCATAAAGGTCTAGAAACTTTGCTAAAATCTTTAATGAAACGTGTATAAAAACCAGCATGCCCAAGGAAAGATCTTACTTCTTTGACTATTTTAGGTGGAGGAAGATTGGAAATGAGATCCACCTTGGCTTTATCAACCTCAATACCTTTGCTTGAAATGATGTGACTGAGAGCGATACCTTATTTAACCATAAAATGGCATTTCTCCTAATTCAAGACTAAATTCTTCTCGATACATCTCTATAGAACTAGTGTCAGATGATGTAAACATTGATCAAATGAATCTCCAAAAATAGAAAAGTCATCCATAAAAACCTCAAGGAATCATTCAACCATATTAGAAAAAATGCTCAACATGCATCGTTGAAATGTAGCAGGTGCATTACATAATCCAAATGGCATTCTCCTATATGCAAAAGTACCAAAAGGACAAGTGAAGGTGACTTTCTCTTGATCTTTTGGTGCTATGGGAATCTGATTGTATCCTAAATAGCCATCTAAAAAGCAATAAAACTCATGACCTGCTAATCTATCAAGCATTTGATCGATAAATGGTAAAGGAAAATGGTCTTTACGTGTGACAGAATTCAACTTTCTATAATCAATGCATACACTCCATCCTGTAGTTATTCTAGTGGGTACTAATTCATTATCATCATTGATAACTACTATAACTCTTGACTTTTTAGGAACAACTTGCACAGGACTGACCCATGAACTATCAGAAATGGGGTAAATGATACCTGCATCTAATAGCTTAAGGACTTCAGTGCGAACAACCTCTTTCATGTTAGGATTTAACTGACGTTGCATTTCCCTAGTAGGTTTAGCATTTTCATCAAGGTGAATGTAATGCATGCAATCCACTGGGTTTATACCTTTTATGTCTGCTATGGTCCATCCTAATGCTCCTTTATGCTCTTTTAAAACATCCAATAACTTACCTTTTTGTTCATCAGTGAGAAAGGAAGAGATGATTACTGGCAAAGTGCTTTCTTCTCCCAGGAATGCGTATTCCAAAGTATTGGGTAATGGCTTGAGCTCGAGTTTTGGTGGTGATTCTGATGATGGGCTGAGTTTCTTTTCTAATGGCACTAGTTGTTCAACTCTTGACTTCTATTTATTAGTGTCCATGGATGGTGCTGAGTCAAGTAGGGCATTGACTCCATCGATTAATCCGTCAATATCAAAATTCAAACTAAAGTGAGTTAAACAAGTTTGCAAAGGGTCATCACTAAGGTTTGAAAGAAAATTGTTATCAACTAGTGTTTCTATTAAATCCACATCAACAATTCCATCATCTGCACTGTGAGGTTGTTTGGCAATGTTAAAGATATTGAGTTCCATGGTCATATTGCAAAAAGACAACTGCATATTTTCGGTTCTGCATTGAATATGTGCATTAGCAGTTGCCAAGAAAGGTCGTCCCAGAATAATGGGAATGCGCTTCTTTGAATCATGCACTGGTTGAGTGTCAATTACAATGAAATCAACAGGAAAATAAAACTTGTCTACCTGAATAAGCACGTCCTCCACAATACCACGAGGTATTTTTATGGACCAATCTACAAGCTGTAACACCACTGGTGTTGGATGTAATTCACCCAGTCCAAGTTTCACAAATACAGAGTAAGGCAACAGATTTACACTAGCTCCTAAATCCAACAAAGTATTCTCAATTGTGTGGTTCCCTATACTACATGAGATAGTGGGGGAGCCTAGATCTTTTCATTTTAGAGGCATTTTATATTGGAGTATAGAACTAATATTTTCTGTTAAAAAGGCCTTTTTCTGAACATGAATATTTCTCTTTTTAGTACAAAGGCCTTTAAGAAACTTGGCATATGATGACACTTGTTTTATGGCTTCAAGTAAAGGGATGTTAACACTTACTTGTTTGAAGATTTCAAAAATCTCACCTGTGGATTTTCCTTTCTTCCCTTTAGCTAACATCTGAGGAAATGGAGCTTTAGGAACATATTCTCTTGGGTTGGTTTCCTCTTTCTCCTCTAATGATGATTCTTCAGTGTTCACAGGTAGAATCTGAGTTGATTTTGGCATCTCCACTTTGTTGTCAACTTCTTTTCCTTTTCGCAAGGTCATCACTGTTTTGACTTCTCTATGCTGCTGTGGTGAACTAGAACTTGCTTCATTCACTGCTTTATGGTTAGGCACTGGTTGACTTAGAAATTTACCTTTTTCAACGGTCATGGCCAAAGTGTGAACTGAAGAGGCAAGTTGTCCTACCATTTTCTCAAGATTAGAAATCGATTGGGCCTGTGAGTTGAAGCCCGCTCTCATCTCATTTCGTAATTCATCAATGGTGCGGTTCTACTGTTCGATCTTGGAGTTAGTAAGATTTCTGACATTTTGGAATGTCTCCTCCCACGGTTTGGGTTGAGAATGATTTGGATTCTGATTGTATGGTCTAAATGGTGGTTGAGAGGCTTGAGACATTTAAGGAACTGGTTGCATCAGTGGAGGTGGAACTGATGGTCTATTTTATTAGAATCCTTGAGACCATGAAAAATTGGGGTGATCTCTCCATCCAGGGTTATATGTGTTGGAGTAAGGGTTGTAGTTTAGTGGTTTTCTTATGACACCTATGGCATTGGTTTGATCTGCATATGAGTCATGGTCATGTTGCTCTGTTGATTTAGTAGTTGTCAAAGATGCTATTTGTCGAGCAAGGCCTTTGACCATCTCTTTGACTTCTTTAATTCCTGAGCTTGACTCGCCAATGTTAACCTCATTCACTCATTTAATTCTCCTGGTATTTTTGAGTGATCAACTTCTTTATTGGGAATTATCCGATTGCCACTAGAAGAATTCCCAAATCTCTGATGTGCTTTTGGACATTAACTCTTCTCCACTGGTTGCCATTAGCCATTCTTGTATATGTGGTAATAATCCCTCCAAAAAGTATTGGCATTGGTGCCATTTCTCGTACCCATGATGTGGACACTTCAAGAGTAGCCCATTAAATCGCTCCCATACTTAAAAAAACTACTCGTCATCTTTTTGGGTAAACTCTGAAATTTTCCTACGAATAGCATTGGTTTTATGAACTGGGAAATATTTATTTAAAAATTTAGTTACCATTTGTTCCCATGATATAATGCTATTAGCAGGCAATGTATTAAACCATGAACGAGCTCTATCTTTTAATGAAATGGGAATAATCTAAGTTTAACATCATCATCTGAAAAATTCTCGTATTTAAAAGTTTGACAAATAGCATGAAAATCATTCAGATAATTATATGGGTCCTCATTTTCTAGCCATAGAATGTGGGGAGACAGTTTAGCACACTAGATTTTAATTTAAAACTCCTAGCAGCTACATTTGGGTACTTTATGCATGATGGGCTCAAATTAGCTAAAGGACTAAAATAATCCTTAAATGGCCTATCTTGTGGTTCTGGTTGTTGATTTTGCAAATCCATTTCAAATTTCTTTTGAAAAACAGTGTATTCGTGCGTGCAAAGTGTTTTTTCTAATTTAAGGTCTAAAGGTTCAAGATTAGGTGATAATGACTTTTGACCATGCATGCAAAGAATAAAATAAATAAAAATAAAACAAATAAAAATAAAGAGGAGAGAGAAATTACGATACTAACCTTGTGACGTTATTACAATGAAAATATACTCAATAGCTATAGTAAAAAGAAATTACGCGAAATAAATATTAACTAAAATTAAAATAAATAACAAAGAAAGATAACAAGATAAATTAAAAAAATTACAAAGAAAAATAACATGAAAATTAAATATATAAATTTAAAGAAGATAGAAATAAAATTCTAATCTAATTTCTTTTTTTTTTGCTGAGAAAAAAATTACAAGAAAATGACTATATAAAAAAATAAATATTAAGAAAAAAAATTAATTCTACGAATTAAAATACTTACCTCCCCGGCAACGGCGCCAAAAACTTGTTGTGCAAATTTTATTAAACTCGCAAGCGCACGAATTTATTATAGAATAGATTAATGGTGACGAGTGTCGATCCCACGAGGAGGCTGATTTTAATTATGTGTGGAATTAATTTTCTTTAATGGGTGAATAAATTTGTGGTGAAATTAATGTAAATTATGCTTAAATTTAAATTACAATGGCAGGAATTAAATTGAACTTGAAATCTATTGAAATGACGTGCTTGGGTATCCGGATCGGCATCAACATGCTCCATGGGGTAAATATTCCATATTAATGCCAATTAAATCATAAAAGGGGATTCCACACCTCATGAACCACGCTCAAATAAATATGGTGCCAAAGGCTTATCGTGCCAAATAATAATAACCTTGTACTAGGATGCCGGTTTAACCAGGGCGGTATCTAGACAAGACTATTATTATTTGTTAACGAAAAGTCAAAACAACCACAAATATTAGAGGGGAAGAGAAAGTAAATTTACCAAATTAAGCCCATGGAGCATGTTGAGACTTCACCTTCAACCCAAGCTTAAAAGGAAATTAGCTACTCATATTTTAACTAGGGATAAAAAGGAAATTTTATTAAAATACAAAGAAACTATAAGAAGGAGAAGGAATTTCAGAAATCTAAGCTTAAAAATGAATTCAGGGGTTTTAAATTAGGGAGGGAGAGCCCCCTTTTTATAGATACATTGAGTGAATCGTGACCATCGGATTAAAAACAGTTTGGACACTCAGGATTGCGCCACGTCATCAGTCAACAGTAAACCGTCAACGTTTGAACAGTAAAGAGGTTTGAATAGTAAATAATCCCATGTATGCGAATATACTGTACACACGATTTTTGCTCCACTGAGATGCTGCCATGTCATCAATCTACAGTACATAAGAAATTTAGCCCAATAAGATCGTGACACATCATCGGTCGATACCACGTCATCGGTCAACGCCGCATAAGCAGTCAATACCACATAATTAGTCCAATCAGATATTGTCACGTCATAGGTAGTTGCCACATCATCAGTTCGTATATATGAACAGTGTCGTGAACAGTACCGTACGTATGAACAGTATCGTATATGTGAACAATGACTTTTTCCTTTAATGCTCTTCTTAAGATTTTCGACCGTCTTGAGTCTAAATATGATGTCCGTTTTACTGTCTGATCACTCGTTCATTGTGAAACGATCGTGATGCCCCTAAAATACATAAAATACACAATTATAATAAAACACATATAATTAAATAACAGAATATTTAAATAAATAAAAGTAGCAATGTTAGTGAGACTTAAAGTGTAAAATGACGATTTTCTCCTTTATAAATATACACTTTCTAACACTCAACAGATAGAAGTAGAGATCAGAAGACATCACTTGGGTGTTGTAATATAGAAGAAAATATTTATAAGTGGAGAGTTAAATCTAATTTGCACTTCTTACTGCAGCTACTGTTACAATTATTAGTTGGCTCTCTAACTCTAAGGTCCTGAGATGTGGCTTTGGTCTATAAGCTTGTAACAGATCAAGTAGCTCATTAGCAGTGTGAGCACAAATAAAGATTTTTTTTCACTGTTAAAGGAATAAAATAGTTTTTTTATTGCGTAGTTAAGAAATGCGATAAAGACATCATAAAAGTTATTGACATTTAATAAACCAATGGATTTTTTATGAATGCTTAGATGAGACGAAGACACTAATGTCATTAGTGCCTTTAAAGTTATAAGATCTCCTGGTAAGAAAATAAAGGCATCAGCATGATTCAACATTTTAGTTATTCTCTCTCACATACTTGAGATGACTAACTCTTCTCTAATTGGTGAGTTAGACAAATAACCAAAAGATTTCAGGGTTGTTAGGATGATGCTTAACACTTGGCTCCTTCTGGTATAATCGGCTTCTGAAACCAATTTTAGTAACCCTCGGTCAACTCTTCTATAAACCCAGTGTAATTTCTTAGCTACTATCCTTCGATCAAGATTTAAGCTGCCTCAATAAATTTTTTATATTTGCCATAGTTAAATCTAGAATGTACACAAATGTTCTTGATTTGGTCATTGGGAGTAGCTACCATTGGATACTTCTAAAAATAATTTGTGAGTGCCTTAAAAAAAGTCATATTTAGTGATTTGGTGATAATGGTTCGCAGCTGTAAATAAGGTAGCATGTCTATGTCAAATAACTCGGAAGCACATGGCTCGAGAGTAAAAAAGAAAATAGTGAAAGCAAATAATAATAGCATGAAATTATTAATGACAAAAATGTAGTGATCAAACAACAATGAAATAAAACAACATTGAAATAAAAGGATATTTGTAAGTAGTTGCCACTGTGGCTCACATCTTCTTCTAGTTTTACATCAGAAATGGCTTAAACGCCCTTTATGGTTGAGAATGGGCTTCCTATCTAGTTTTCTTACAAACTGACAAATAGGTCATTTATAGTCAGATTCCTGAGACTAAATCATGCTCCTATTAAATTTGCCTGAAGCTTTAATTGGATTTTATAGATGCTTTTTTTAATTTCTTGGAGTTATCTTTCTAAATTCTCAATATAAGAAACTAACTCTAGTGGTTGTAGCTCCCTCCCAAATAGGATGTGTTTTATAAAATTATATCCAACCTTTGAAATGAGATTGTATACGTTTAAATTGTATAAAAATGTTCAAGAGGAGTTGTTTAGTTGAGGCACATATGATTACAAGTGATAAGAGAAAATTTAATAGTTAAAAAAAATATTTATATAAAAATAATCAAAAATTAAATCACCAAAAAAATCAATTAAAATTTGGTAGGTCATGTAAATTTTTCTCGGTGTCCTCTCTACATGATTGTTGCTTGAGATATCCCGTGTATATGCATGTATCGTACTCATATTTCTTTTATTCACTAATATACTGCCACATCATTAGTTAATAGTATATAAACATTTTAATCTAATACGATTATAACACCTCATCAGTCAAGCCACGTCATTAATCAATGCCATATAATCAGTCAATGCCACATCATTCCTCTAATCAAATGCTGCCATGTCATTGGTTGGTGCCACATCATTAGTTAATGCCTCATCATCGTATAGTATATATGAACAGTATCATGAATAGTATCATGAACAGTGCTGTATATGTGAGTAGTGATATTTATACTTTTATACTCTTCCTAAGGTTTTTGATCGTTCTGAGTTTAGATTTACTCTCCTTTTTGTTATTCAATGTCTTATTTATTGTGAAATAACCATGATGCCCTTAAAATACATAAAATACTTAATTACAATAAAACACACAAATTAAAATCACAAGAGACTGAAATACATAAAAATAAGGAAGTTAGTGAAACTTGAAGTGTAAAATGACGATTTTCTTCTTTATAAATATATTTTTTAGTGCATAAATTTATTGTAGAATAGATTTTGTGATGATGAGTGTCGTCTCATAAGAAGGCATATTTAATTTTGCGTTAAGTTAATTTCCTAAGTATATATGTGCGTTGATTTGAAATGAATTTGTTTATCTTAAGCTTTAAAATAAAATGGTAGAAATGTATTAAAGGTGAAGCTAATGCAAATGAAATGCTTGAATATCTGGATTTACACTCAACATTTACCATGGACTTAATATTTTTTTTAATTCTATTAATTCATTAAAAGGATATTTCCAGTCCTCATAATTCTCACTTTAATAAATATGGTATCAAACACTTAGTGTGCCAGAGAGTAATGATTTCCACTAAGTGTAGTGTTAAAAACATGTTGTACTAGATGATAATAATTGTTATGTCAACAATATAGCAAGACCATCCACTAAGTAGTTTAGATGCACAATCTGTCAACATTGAGTTAAAACGATTCATAAAATAGGACAAGAGGATTTTCTTTTTAATAAATACGGTGCTAAATCATTGTATAAGATAATAATAATCTTTTACTAGGGAGTTAGTATACGATGTAAATTATAGACCAGATACATTATCTGTCGATAATAAGTCAAAACAACCACATAAATTAGAGAGAAAAAAATAAACTTACCTAATTAAGCCCATAGTTCATGTTGAGACTTCACCTTAAATCCAAGCTTGAAACTAAACTATCCACTTATAATCGAACTATGGGTAAAATGATGTTTTATCAAAATACATAGAAAATATAAAATAGAGATATAATTATAGAAAATCATGCTAAAAAATGAATTCATAGATATCAAATTAGAAAGGAGAGTCCTCTATTTATAGATATAATAGGTAAATTATAGTCATCAAATAAAAATAATTGGACGCTCAAGATTAGGTCATATCATCAGTGAATATCACATTGGTATTTTGGTCTAATAAAATGCTGTCATATCAACTATCTGTACTATATTAATATTTTGGTCTAATAGCATCCTACTACATCATCGGTCAATACTATATTATCAATCAATACTATATAGTCAGTCAATGATATCTTATTTGTCTAATAGGATATTGCGACGTCCTTAGTTAATGCCACACTATCAGTCAATGTCATGCCATCATATCATATATGTGAAGATCGCCATACTTATAAACAATTGTATACATGAATAGTATTATATATGTGAATAGTTTTAAATATCCTTTTAAACTCCTCTTAAGGTGTTTAACTATTCTAAGTTAAAAAATGCTATTTGTTTTACTGTTCGACTTTTTCTTAGTTGTGAAATGACTAAAACATCCCTTAAATACATAAAATGTTTAAATTATTATGAAACACACATAATAAAAGCTTAAAGAACTTAAGCACATAAAGTAGAAATGTTACTGAGGCTTGGAGCATGAATGAAAAGTTAACCCTTTATAAATATGCATTCTCAGTACTCAACAAATACCTAATAATAATAGAAAAATTATTTATATAAGTAGTTATATTTCGCAGGTCACACATATCATTATATTCTTTACTGACATCTCACCACCAGGGATAGTACAAAGAGTAGTTTAAATGATTTTCTAGGAGAATGTATTAATCTAGAAAAAGAACTACATACTCTAGAAAGCAATTACAATTATAGATTCATATACACTTTCACATTTACTATTATTGACTTTTGTTAATACAATATGAAAGTTCCTAAAATAATTATGGTATTAGTAAGTTTGAGAACTATTAGTGACTGATGGTTATTTGTGTTTTAGAATTACAACAATAAATTAGTAAATTTTGAACAATCATTTGGAAATCGAATTTTAAAAAGTTTGAAAAAAAATTCTAGTCACTATTTATTTATTTTCTAATTTAAAATTTATGGTTTCATTAAGTTTTAGAGGCCATGACAATAACTACCATCATTGACGTTAAGGTTTTAGGTAATTAGGATATGTTAGCCGCTAGGTAGTAGTAGCTTGGCTAAAAGTGGGTGCAGTGGCTGCTGCTCGAAGAAAACATCAAAAGTAAAAAAAAAAAAAAGAAATAGGTTGGTTGCGCTAGTAGCCATATCGGTTAGAAGCCATCAAGTAAAGCCATATCAAGAAAGTTGTAGCATTAGTAAAAAAAACAAAAAAAGGGTAGTTGATGGTTTAAGGGCTTGATGAGGCCAAACCATTGAGTAGGGTAAGAAGTAGTGGCCACTTAAAAAAAAGTTTGAAGAGTTTAGGGCTGGTTCAGATCTGAGTTGAGTTAACTCGATGACGTCTATTTCTAACTTAGTCAATGTTTAGCCAGTCAATAGTTGACAAGGAAGGTAAGAAACAGTGACCATCTAGAAAAAAAAAGGCAAAAAAATGGTCTAAAGAGTTTAGGGCTAGTTTAGATTCGAGTCAAGTTGATAACGTCTATCTTTGACTTAGTCAATGGTACTAGTCGATAATAGACAATTGATAGTTGAATTTGACTTTGACTATATATATATATAGTGATTTTTCATTTAGGGATTCTTGACTTTATTAAAGTTAAGGAAAGACCAGCTAAAAGACAAAAAAATTTAGATTTCAATACGGTATAGAATAAAATATAATATACTACAGTCTATGTTTTTTTTGTCTTTTAACTTATCATTAACTTTATTAAATTTAGGAATTTTTTATTGGAAAATTACACGACACATATACATATACACATACACACACACACATATACATACATACATACATACAAACAACGAAAGAAGTATATGTATATATGTCTACATGTATGCTTTGAGATGAATTAGTTGAAGTAACATATCGCCAAAGGTAACCTCTCTAATGAAAATTAATTTGTTTTGTAATATAAATAGTTATGTGTATATAGTTTTTGTGAATATCGATTAGTCCAAAAAAATGTCCATATTTAATAGAATTGCAAGTGCATAAATGGTAATAAATGCATGATGATTATTCTATTTTACATGTCAATAATAATCAAACCAAATGAAGATTTATTATTTGATATATTTTTATTATCAGTATTTGATTATTATACCAAGATATTGCTTATAAGTTAAAAATTTTATATAAAAATGAAATATCAATTAAGCATCTAGTATCTTGAGATTAGGTTTATCTTTATTTGAATTTATTCTACTTTTGAGACTTATATGAGCTCGTATTGTTTGGTTTATTGTTCTTTATTCAATTATAACTTTTGCTAATATTATTGCTAATAGGGATTATATTCCTATGCTAAATGGCTCTAATTTAAATTCATAGTAAGAGAGCATTTTAATAGTTCTCATAGTCATAGATCTCAACCTTGCATTGAGGGTTAATTATCTCCTATCTCTTATAGATGAGAGTACTTCTAATAATAAGAAGGATTTGAATAGATAGAAGAAATCAAACCTTATATGTATGTTGATCATGAAGAAACCCATTTTGGAAAAATTCAGGGCTTTATATCTTAAAAAATAACTATGGCTAAAGAAGTCCATGCAAAAATTAAAAAAAAAAGTTTTTTCAACATTGAAAATGTATAAATAGGTACAGCCTTGACAAATCTAATGTCAACAAAATACAAGAGGAAGAAAAAGAAGAAGAGTAAGAAAGCTATAAATATAACACCTTAAAGGAAACCAAAAAAAAAGTAGGTAACTTGGTTTATTTTGATGTTTATTTCATTTTGGTATCAAGAAATATGTGATGAATAGATTTTAGTGTAACAACTTAGATTAGTTTATCTAGGCATGGTTGCCTAAATTACCAAAAACTCAATAATGGTGAAAAATATATATATATATAGGCAATGACTGTTAAAGTAACTAAAAAAATTGATTATTATCAAAGACGAATTTTATTTGAATTATGCTAAAACATTTATTGTTCTATCTTTTAGATAAAATTTGATTTTTTTTACTTTGGACAAATTTAGTTTTTCTTATTCATTTAGAAATGAAAATTTTAGTTTATTTCATAATTCAAAACTAGTTTTTAAGCAATGATAATATTTATTTGCTTGACACATTTGCTCTATTAAATGAATTCTTGCAATTAAGTACATGAGGTATAAAGAGAGTGTTAATAGATGAGAATTTGGTTATGTATCGCACATGAAATTAAGTTATATCTCTAGATAAAGAATAAAGAGGCTTGAATAAGATGAAATTCCTAACTCCTTAGATTTTATAGATTTTGATATTTATATTAACTATATAAACAAGAAACAAATGAATAAAGAGAGATTTAAAGCTAATAGGACTTCTGAAGTCTTAAAACTCATAAATGACAGATATTTATGAGTCAATCACCATGGTTGTTAAGAATTGTCAACAATATTTTATGATATTAATAGATAATTTTTTGCAATATAGATACATCTATCTCCTTCATGAAAAATCATAGTCACTAGAGGTATTAAAAAGATTTTCATGGTAAAGTTGAGAATTAACTCATCAAAAAATTAAAAGCATCAGATCTAACAATAGTGGTGAGTATTATGGCATATATAATGATTTCAGTAAATAGCGTCTGGGATCATTTACTAAGCTCTTAGAAGAATGTGCAGTCATCGCATAATACCTTTCACTAAGTTTGCCAACTTTGAATGTTGTTGCTAAAAGATGAAATATAAACACTTAAAGATATAGTAAGGAGTATAATTTATCATTTTACTTCACTAAGATAACTTTAGGAAGAAGCATTTAAGATTGAAGCATGCATTCTCAATAAAGTTCTAACTAAATTGCTAAAAACTCTCTTATGAACTTTGCATGGGCAAGGAGCCCAATCTAAAGCACTTGTATATTTAGAAATGTCGAGCTGAGGCATAGCTCTACAGGGCTAAAGAAAGGAAACTAGACTTAAAGATAGTGAGCTGATATTTTATTGTATACTTTGAATGGTCTAAGGGGTGTAAGCTTTATGATCCCATAACTAAGTCGATTTTCAAGTCGAAAAATACTTGGTTATTTGAGAATGTCAAGTTGTAAAGGAGATACAGCTAAAGACTTTGTTTTTTGAAGACGAATATGTACATATTCTTATGGGTGTTATTGACATTAATTAAGATCTCATTCCTAACCTTGTTTATGCATGATAAAACAAGACAATGTTAGAGAACCCTTACATAAGAAATTGTTTCAAAAGAATAAATCTTACCACTTCAAGATCTTAACTTGAAAAAGAGAAGTGTAGTGCCAAATAACTATATTATATTTCTTTAAGAACATGACATTGATACCGGAGTGATGGAAGTTGATTCTACTTTTTCAGTTTTGGTTTGGTATCCTTTTAAAGCTAAGACCAAATGTGTAAATACCAAACCAAATTGAATGGTTTGGTTTGATTTTCAAATCAAAAGTTAAAAAACCCAACTAAACCGATATCAATGGCATTTTTGTAGACACACACATATTAACATTATTGCTTGCAAAACCCATTGATCGAACCCTAAATCCTTAAATTGAAAAGTGAAAACCCCATATTCGTAGCCCCACTTCATTGCCTATCATTGCCGGATCTTCGCTGACGACTTTTATTTTACGACCTATGCTTCTTTGCTTCTTGCCTTCATCAATTACCGCTGCCTACTTTAGCTCATCAACACGGCTGCTTCCATATAGTTTTAGAGCCATATTGCTGTCTCTAGTCTCCAGTTCACTGCCATTGCCATTGTCGTTGCTGCTTTCTTCCGAAACTTTTGTTGCTTGCTAGCTAGCCAAACAGATAATTTAACTTTACATGTTTTTTTCTTTTTTTCTTTTAAATGGCCTTTGTTTAAAAAGTATTATGATAACTGAAGTGACTAATTAATTATTGATAAGTATGAGACCATGAGGTGATATTATGAACTTTGTTATGCTAGTTGCTAAAGATTAAATGATTTTGCCATAGAATATATAGAGAAAACGATACTAACTTAACTGTACATATATTGATCTAAAAATGGGTTGCAAAATATTTCAGATTTAACCTAATAATTTGTTGCAAGATGAGAACAACATTAATTAACAATTTTCATAATTGTAGGTAAATGATTATGAGGTAGTGGGTGTTGAAATGGATTGTACAATTTCATTTTTCTAAATAGAAGCTTTATTTAACTAAAAGAAAATAACATATAGTTCCTAAAGATCTAGAAAATATATTGAAGGATGAGGGGATGGGATTTGCTAATCCCAGTCCTATCTCATTTATTTAAGTAGAAACAAAAATCTCATTCTTGTCCTTTTTTTTTGGAACAAAAATTTATCCTAATCCATCCCATTAAATATCTCATCTCATTCTATTATCATAAACAGTATTGAATATAAATAAATGAATTTTGACTTTTTTCCTTTAAGGATTATCATAATTTAATATGGTAAAAATTTTGAATAAATATTAAGCAAAATGATCAAATAATATTTTTATTTTGCTTACATACATGTTCAATTACAGTTTTATGGTAACAATTTTTAATTACTTGTTTGCTTCCATTACACATTAATATTAAGACTTACGCTTCAGAAGCTATAGGTTTGAACAATAGCCAACTAATATTTTAACAATAAAAAAAATTAAAAAATTAATCTTAATTGTGGCTTTTAGTTGGCACTTCACTTTCTAATTATATTACTTTTATTATTTAATTTAGCCTTTAGGTTTCAACTTTAAATGTAACTTATGTTAAAATTATAAAATAATTAAACAATTAGAATAACTTTAAAATTATATTATTAATGGAATGTATGGGACGAGATTTTATAGTTGGTTCTTCCATGCACAAATAAAGGTAGGACTATTTTTTTTGCTTTGTTCTTTCCTACTTTAATTTGGAATGTAAAAATATATCTTAATCCTATCTCAATGGGACCAAATCCTACAAAATTCCATCTCAACAAGAAAAATTATCATCCTCTCTTTCTCTCTCTTTACACACACACACACACACACACTATATATGGTGGTATTTATTTGTTTATATTTATTTTGTAACTACTCTACAACATGTATTTTAATTCTCATCATATTCTTATTAAAAATTCATTTATAGTGATCTCTTGTAATAACATCATCCTTTTATTGTCTTTTATAACTTGTTTTCTATGTAGAAAGGAAAAAGGACATTTATACCCTAAGGTTTGGGAAAATAATCACTAATGCCACCAAAATTTCCTTTTGACTATTATACCTTTTACCTCTATTATTCTAAAAAACTAACTCTAATATTTTATAATAAATAGAAATATAATATTAAAATATAAAATAATTTTTTTCATAATATATACTGAAATACAAATAAGCAACCCAAGAGGGGGGGTGAATTGGGTTTTTAAAATTTATTTTACAAATGATTCAATCTAATGCCTTAATACAAATAAAAAATAAGTTTTACAGCAATTAAATCAAATATAATAAATAAGACACTGCTTGCAAAATAAATGAGTAAAGGAAGATAATGCAAACACAGTAATTTTTACGTGGTTCGGTAATCCCCGCCTACGTCCACACCTCCAAGCCAACCGAGCTCGAGGATTTCACTATCTAAGCCTCCCAAGGCTTCAAATGTTTACAATTGACTTTTAAGGTGTCAATGGACCTTTACAATTAAGAGATTATCATCCTAATCTATTTACCCTAAGTGTTTCCCTCACTTGAATACTCTCAATACGATACAAAATAGAAATTACAGCAAGACACTCTCTATAAGAGTAGATTCACAAATAATGGCACAAAAATGATTTAATCTATTGTGATTTGCAATATGAAAGCTCAATATATATTTTACAAACTTGTTTTTACTTGCTGAGGTTTTTGAAATGAAGTTGGAGTTGAGTTTTTATAGTTCAAACTCGAAAACTAGCCGTTATTGTCAAATTCCAGTGCTCAAGCGGCTAGCCACTTAATTTAACCAGTTCCCCGCTCGTAACAGTGAAATTACCGTTAATTTTGAATTTTGCTACAGTAATACTGTTCACGAAATTACAATTTTACCTCAAAACTTACTTAAATTATGCTATGGCCTAAAACGTCATAAAATTTATCAAAAAGATCCAATCTCAGAAATTTTAAATATTATTTAATTTCTAAAAACATTCTGAAATTATAATATGGCCCAAACTAAAGAAAATCTTTTCAAATAGGTCCTTTTTGAGTTTTAGCTAAATCACCATAATCTTTAAAGTTTTCAAAACTTTTCACTTAAGCCCACAATCTATTATAAGTTACAATAAAGCCCAAATGTTTTAGAGTTTAGCAAATAAATCCAACTCCGAAATTTAAAACATTTTTATTTTTATCCAAATTACTTTAATCCACAAAATATTTTATCTCATAAACATAAAAGTATTTAACTTGAAAAATAATTATTTTATTAACATAAAATTGAGCTTCACAAATGCTAATCCAAGAATAAATTAAATCATATCGGCTTTACAAGAAATTGTCGCAATAAATTATCCGTTGAGTGTCTTGAATTTGATTTCACTTGATTTCACTTGATTCATTATCCTTCAAAACTAGTGAACTTATGAAATATAAAATAAAATACTTTAATGCAAATGTTTGTTATCATCAAAATTATAATATTTATAACCTATTAGGCTAACAATCTCCCCCTTTTTGATGATGACAAACATCTTATGTTTTTTGACATATATGCTCCCCTTTAATACATGGCGTACATAATCAAATTTAAAATAAACTCCCCCTGAAAATATGATCTATAACAATTTGTAAGCTGCTCCTTAATATTTCAAAAAACATGCACAAGTGCATAAAAAGAAAATATAATACCTGTCTTCGAAATACATGACTTCTCCCCCTTCATCATCAAAATTTAAACTAAGGCAATAATAATCAACCAAATACAGGCAGGAGACATGAAAATCTAACATTATATCAAGAAGTCATAATATAACATCCAAATACAAAACATCCAAATACAGAACATCCAAAGACAAAGCATCCAAATACAGAACATCTAAATAGCTCATAATGATCATCCACAATCCAAAATAAACTCCCCTTGAAAATATGATCTATAACAATTTGTAAGCTGCTCTTTAATATTTCAAAAAACATGCACAAGTGCATAAAAAGAAAATATAATACCTGTCTTCGAAATACATGACTTCTCCCCATTCATCATCAAAATTTAAACTAAGGCAATAATAATCAACCAAATATAGGCAAGAGACATGAAAATCTAACATTATATTAAGAAGTCATAATATAACATCCAAATACAAAACATCCAAATACAGAACATCCAAAGACAAAGCATCAAAATACAGAACATTTAAATAGCTCATAATGATCATCCACAATCCATAAAGAAAATGTAAATGCATAAAATGTGTGGTACAGAGTGACAGAAAATAAAAGAGCTATTGAGATGGTGGATGTGATGAAAATGATGGTGGTAGAAACCCAAGAGCTGCAAAAAGATGCTGCTGGCCATCAAGAATCTGCTGCTGTTGAGCAAAAAGTCGCTGCTGTTGATCAAATAATTACTGCTGCTGCTCAAAGAGGCGCTGGTGCTCCAAAGTGGATTGAGCTGAAAAAGCTTCAAACTGAGATTGAAGTCAGCTTTGCTGTGTCGAAAGAGAATCCATTTTAGCCAACATCTGCTGCATCGGATCCTCATGGGCAACTGAAGGAGTTTTGGAAGAACCCGCAGAAGATGGATAATGAGAGCGCTGTGGGACACTAAGATCAGGAAGTTGCTCTGGTGGAAGACCATCGTTAAAGAAACGATGATCTGTAGGAGTAAGTTTAGAAACTTTGGTGGAGTATCTCCGGTCTCTAGTCCATTTACCTTCTACCCAAACAAATCCTAAGTTGGCAATGACATCATGTCCTAGTTCTCTTGAATTTAAAAAGGTTGGTTCAGTAATGGGTACTCAGAAATGTTTGAGGATGTGGGTAATGATACTACCATAAGGGAGGGATCTTTTAGCCATACAAGGTGTGCTAAGCATATGATTGAGTATAAGAATATGATTTAACTCTGCAACATCAAGTTTAATACGAACTTCCCCAACACTAGTAACAATTTTATCCAAAACTTCTATATCCATATTCGAATAAAAAACCTTAACTAAATTCTCATAATATGCTTCTTGAATAACTAAGACATTTTTCCAGCTCATAGCAATAAGAAGTTTATCAAGAGATTTACCACAAATTTCCAAATTCACCAAATTCTTAAGATTAACAAAGTAAGGAGGAATAACCGACCTTGGCATGAAATTATTGATAAACCGTTTCCGAAACGGGAGATGTCGAAAATGAGTTGACAAAAACTCCGTATTATCTTCATAATCTTCCTTGCGTCTCTTGGCCATTTGTTTGCTCTTAACTTTTTCTCCACCCATCATTGTTGAACAAGCTTAAAGAACAATTTCAGATTTGAGTAAAATAGATAAGTTTGAGTCAAGAAATGTAATCTTAGAGATGAATGAGGTTTAGATATAATGTGGATTTGATTAAGGATGGACTAGAGAAAGCTTGAAAATCTAGAGAGAAAAACGGCCAAGGTTAGGTTTTTGGATTTTGGATTTTTATGGAGATGTGATAAAATGGTGTTTGGATGATGAAAAATGAAGGGGTAGTGGATGGGTAATGGTTTGGATGATTAATTTTAGCAAGAAAATGAGTGAGAATAGAAGAAATTTGAGAGAGAGATGGTAAGGCACTATTCACGCGGGAGAGAGAGAAAGAGATGAACAAGAGAAGAGGAAGTTGAAATGATGATTGAAAGATATTTAATGGAAGTTAAATGGATGGGTAATGGATTGAATCAATGGTTTTGACATGAAAATGGTTGAGAAATAAAGAATTTTTGAAAGAAAATAGAGGAAGATTCACGGTTTGGTGAGAGAGAGAGTTAAGTGAGGAAGAAATCCAAAAAGAGAGAGAGGAAGGGACTAAAACCCGTGACCAAGCGGCTAGTCGCCTGGTTGCTGCCCAACTGTACCAAAGTCACTTTTCAGCCATTTTTGATCAATTTCGTCATCATTTCTTGATTCTAAAATCTCTCAAGAACCATTTTAATGCATGAATCATAATTTTAAACATTTAAAACATTAGTAATTCAAGCAAATAATGCATCTATCAAGCATGTATCATGAAGCACACAAGCATTTGACATGAATATATCATAACACCTTACTTATCTATCATGCTCAAACTCTTTCAAAAACATTAACAACCATTAAGCACACAATTTTAATAGATTCAATAACATAATTAGAGATGTTAATGTGAAAATTTTATTATCCCAAGTTCATGCTGAATTTTTGAAAATTGTTCTTTGCAAAGGGGTTTTGTACATGATCTCTTAAAAAATGATGTCTAATCTCTATATACTTGGTTCTAGAGTGCTGAAAAGATTAATAGCACTAGTATTATCACATTTGATAGGAATTTGTTCAAGTTTAATGCTATAGTCTCTAAGTGTTTGTTTCATCCAAAGGGCTTGTGCATAACAACTACCTGCGGTAATATATTCTGCCTCAGTGGTTAAGAGTGCAACCGAGTTTTGTTTCTTACTATACCATGAAACAAGAGAATGACCTAGAAAATGGCAAGTTCCACTAGTACTTTTTCTATCCACCTTATTACCAGCAAAATCGGCATCCGAATAACAAGTCAAATCTATATGAGTTCCTTTAGGATACCAAAGGCCAAGATCTATGGTTCCACTCAAATAATGAAAAATTCTTTTAACAGCAAGCATATGAGATTCCTTGGGACATGATTGAAATCTTGCACACAAACATACACTAAACATGATATCGGGTCTACTTGCGGTTAAGTAAAGTAAAGAGCCGATCATACCTCGATACTTTTTAATATCAACTTCTTTACCTTTTTCATCTTTGTCAAGCTTGATTGTTGTACTCATTGGAGTGCTTTTAGTGTTTGATTCTTTAATTCCAAACCTCTTGAGCAAATCTTTGACATATTTAGCTTGGTTGATGAAAATTCCCTTATTGTTTTGTTTGATTTGAAGTCCAAGGAAATACTTCAATTCTCCCATCATGCTCATTTCAAACTCCTTACTCATACAAGATGAAAACTCTTTGCACAAGGACTCATTAGTAGAACCAAAAATAATATCATCAACATAAATTTGAACAACAAGTATGTCTTGATTCTTATGCTTAACAAAAAGTGTTGTATCGGCTTTTTCTATTAAAAAATCATTATCAAGCAAGAAATTTTTAAGCCTATCATACCATGCTCTAGGTGCTTATTTTAATCCATACAATGCTTTTGATAGCTTATAAACATGATCTGGAAATTTTTCATTTTCAAAACCAAGGGGTTGTTTCACATAAATTTCCTCCATGATATATCCATTTAGAAAGGCACTTTTGACATCCATTTAAAATAAAATGAAATCTTTATAACATGCATATGCTAGCAACATTCTAATGGATTCTAATCTAGCTACAGGTGCAAATGTCTCATCAAAATCAATTCCTTCTTCTTGGTTGTATCCTTGAGCCACTAATCTAGCTTTATTCCTTACAACCACACTGGATTCATCCATCTTATTTCTAAATACCCATTTAGTTCCTATGATGGATTGATGTTCTGGTTTAGGAACTAATTCCCACACTTTATTTCTCTCAAATTGATTTAACTCCTCTTGCATTGCCATAATCCAAGATTCATCATTTTCCGCATCCACAAAGGATTTTGGTTCAATTTGAGAAATAAACGCAACATGCTCGCATGTATTCTTAAGTGATGATCTAGTTATAACAACTCTAGATAGATCTTCTAAAATGGCATCCTTTGGGTGAGAAGAAATATACCTCCACTCCTTGGGGAGTGTTTGAGAAGTACCTTGATTTTGTTCTGCGCTTATTTCTTCAAGTTGCTGCACTTGATTTTCTGCATTCTTTTGGTTGTTCTTTGATGAATCTTTTTGTATATTTTCATCTGCATCATACTAACAGCGACTTTCTCCATAGAAGAGGTATTAGACTCATCAAAAGTAACATGCATAGACTCTTCCACAACCAAAGTTCTTTTATTATACACTCTATAAGCTTTGCTTGAGTTTGAATACCGAAGAAAGATACCAACATCAGATTTTGGATCAAATTTTTCAAGATTATCTTTTGTGTTCAAAATAAAACATTTACATCCAAAAACTTTGAAATAACCAATGTTGGGTTTTCTATCTTTCCAAAGCTCATAGGGAGTTTTATTGAGATAAGATCTAATCAACACCCGATTTAAAACACAACAAGCGGTGTTGACGGCTTCAGCCCAAAAATATTTAGGTAGTGCATTTTCATTTAACATGGTCCTAGCCATTTCTTGAATAGATCTATTCTTTCTCTCAACAACTCCATTTTGTTGTGGAGTTCTGGGTGATGAAAATTGATGCTCAATGCCTAAATCATTGCAGAAATTTTCAAATGCATAATTCTCAAATTCTCTACCATGATCACTTCTAATGCAAGTAATAGAGTATTTTTTTTTATTTTAATTGAAGTGATTTTAAAGTAGAGACATGATTCTTATTTTTAAAAGAAGTTTTGATTTGTTTTCCAAATTGACAAGCTTCACAGATTTTATCCTTTTGAAAACTAATTTTTAAAAGTACTTTAACCAAATTATTTTTCAAAATTTTTGAAATTAAATCCATGTTTGATGACCTAGTCTTCTATGCCATAACCATCCATCATCATGTAATGCCGAGAAACATTTATCAATGGTAGATGCACAATCTATATTAATGGTATAGACATTAATACATCTATTTCCTACAAATAAAACTTTTCCATCACATGCATTTTCAATAACGCATCTAGATTTATCAAAGACTACTTTATAACCCTTATCGCATAATTGACTAATACTAAGTAAATTATGTTTTAAGTTTTCAACCAAGCACACATTTTCAATAAGAGTAGAAGATACATTACCGACATTGCCAATACCAATGATCTTTCCTTTTGAATTATCTCCAAAAGATACATCTCTACTATTTTTGATCTTGGTAAAACTTGAAAACCAAGCATAATTTCCTGTCATGTGTCTTGAGCACTCGCTGTCCAAGTACCATTTATTCTTCTTCTTCTTTAAGCCCTGCAGAGAAAATTTTAAGTCTTAGGTACCCAAATCTTTTTGGGTCCTTGGATGTCAGCAATGGTTCCTTTTGGAACCCAAACATATTTTATACCATAATAAGCATTTCTTTTCACAAGACATCTATTTTTCATGTGACTATTTCTATTGCAATAATGACAAGTAATTTTATGATCACTTGTGGATGTAGCTTTAACAAAATAATTCTTGTAATACTTTTGCTTCAAGTTAGGCTTATACCCAAGTTCTCCTTTATCAAAAACACATTTTTGAGAGTTAAGTAAATTATCCAATATCTTTTGGCAATTTGTAAATTTTATTACAATTTCATTTAACTCATTATTCTTCTTCTTGAGAACTTCATTCTCTTTTATCAATTTTTCAACATGTAATTTCTCATGCTCATATGAGGTATTAAGTTTCTCATTTGAAGATGTGACTTTATCATGCAACATTTTATTTTCTAGTTCTAAACATATAATCTTTGCATTCAATGATTCATTTTCATTTTTGAGATCTATCAATTTCTTTTTAAGGCATACATTCTTTTTACCTATCTTCATCAACTCATCATGCAATTCTTTAAAAGCATCATGTAATTCATCATAGGTAGGAAGATCATTTACCTCATCTAGTTCATCATTCGATTCATCTCCAATCGCCATAAGAGCTAGATTTGTCATTTCTTGATACTCTTCATCATCACTTGTTTCTTCATCAGTATCATCCCACATGGCCACCATTGCTTTCTTCTTGAACTTGTTGAGAAGAGGGTATTCCGATCTTATGTGGCCAGGCTTCTTGCACTCGTAACATTTAATTGCTTCCTTTTTCTCCTTTTGGTTCTTGAAATCTTTAAATTTTCTTCGCTCACCAGTTTTCTTGAAAAATTTTCTGAACCTCCTGGCAAGCATAGCTAATTCCTCATCATCCGGCTCACTTTTTCTATCACTTTCAAATTTTGTGACTTTCAGAGCAATATTTTTCTTCTTCTCTTCATTGCCTCTTTCAGCTGCCAAATCTTCCTCATAAGAAATAAGAGAACCGATTAGATCATCAATAGGTAAAACATTTAAATCTTTAGCTTCCTCAATGGCAGTTCTTTTTGGTCTCCAATCCTTAGGAAGTGATCTAATGATTTTCTTAACTTTCTCGCTATTTGAAAAAGTCTTTCCTAGGGCTCCTAAAGTGTTCACTATGTCCGTAAATCTAGTATACATAGAATACACACTTTCATTTTGTTCCATTTGAAACAATTCATATTGTTGAGTGTATCTACTAATTTTAGACTCTTTCACTTGATTCGTGCCTTCATAAACAACTTCAAGTTTGTGCCAAATTTCATAAGCACTTTCACAACTTGACACTATGAAATTCTTTCTTATCTAGTACATAAAATAACGCATTCATGGCTTTGGAATTTAGAGAAGCTTTTCTCTTTTCCAATTCATTCCATTCCCGTGAAGGTTTTGGAATATCTTCCCCGATTTCATTTTTAGTTAAAGGCATAAATGGACCATCACATACAACTTTCCAAATTTCGTAGTCTAGGACTTGTAAATAAATTCTCATCCTAGTTTTCCAATATGGATAGTCATTTTCGTCAAAGAACGGTGGTCTAGTTGTGGATTGTCCTTCCTTAAAAGTTGAATCACTTTGGGTTGCCATGGATCTTTTACTCTAGATGGTTAAGTCCTAATAAGATAACCAAGCTCTGATACCAATTGAAATACAAACAAGCAACCTAAGGGGGGGTGAATTGGGTTTTTAAAATTTATTTTACAAATGATTCAATCTAATGCCTTAATACAAATAAAAAATAAGTTTTACAGCAATTAAATCAAATATAATAAATAAGACACTGCTTGCAAAATAAATGAGTAAGGGAAGAGAATGCAAACACAGTAATTTTTACATGGTTCGGTAATCCCCGCCTACGTCCACGCCTCCAAGCCAACCGAGCTCGAGGATTTCACTATCCAAGCCTCCTAAGGCTTCAAATGTTTACAATTGACTTTCAAGGTGTCAATGGACCTTTAAAATTAAGAGATTATCACCCTAATCTCTTTACCCCAAGTGTTTCCCACACTTAAATACTTTTAATACGATACAAAATAGAAATTACAGCAAGACACTCTCTATAAGAGTAGATTCACAAATAATGGCACGAAAATGATTTAATCTATTGTGATTTGCAATATGGAAGCTCAATATATGTTTTACAAACTTATTTTTGCTTGCTGGGGTTTTTGAAATAAAATTGAAGTTGAGTTTTTATAGTTCAAACTCGAAAACTAGCCGTTATTGTCAAATTCCAGTGCTCAAGCGGCTAGCCACTTAATTTAATCGGCTCCCTGCTTATAACAGTGAAGTTACCGTTAATTTTGAATTTTGCTACAGTAATATTGTTCATGAAATTATAATTTTACCTCAAAACTTACTTAAATTATGCTATGGCCCAAAATGTCAAAGAATTTATCAAAGAGATCCAATCTCAAAAATTTTAAATATTATTTAATTTCTAAAAATATTTTGAAATTATAGTATGGCCCAAACTAAAGAAAATCTTTTCAAATAGGTCCTTTTTGAGTTTTAGCTAAATCACCATAATCTTTAAAGTTTTTAAAACTTTTCATTTAAGCCCACAATCTATTATAAGTTACAATAAAGCCCAAATGTTTTAGAGTTTAGCAAATAAGTCCAACTCTGAAATTTAAAACATTTTTATTTTTATCCAAATTACTTTAATCCACAAAATATTTTATCTCATAAACATAAAAATATTTAACTTGAAAAATAATTATTTTATTAACATAAAATTGAGCTTCACAAATGCTAATCCAAGAATAAATTAAATCATCCCGGCTTTACAAGAAATTGTCGCAATAAATTATCCGTTGAGCCGCCGTTGCCCGTTGAGTGTCTTGAATTTGATTTCACTTGATTTCACTTGATTCATTATCCTTCAAAACTAGTAAACTTGTGAAATACAAAATAAAACATTTTAATGCAAATGTTTATTATCATCAAAATCATAATATTTATAACCTATTAGGCTAACATATACTTTTTGAAATAATTTCAATATTTAAAAAATATTTTAATATTTTATATATTTTATTATATTAGAGTAAATTTTATGATAAATAGAATCATAATATTAAAATAAATGTATTAAAAATTGATTTATTAAATATTATGTAAAATGATAATTTTAACAGTGTTAGTATGTGAGAATGTTTTTAATTGTAGAATGTATTTAATTCAAATACTTATTTACAATCTCAACAATAAATAAAAAAATATTATTAAAATAAATACAATAATTTACACATTAAAATTTATTAAAATATTAAAATATTATTAGTTTACTGCATAGATAACATTATTTTTATGGTATTTTTATTTGTAAAAAATTTTAAAGTTAATTTTTTTAAATAATAGAGGTAAAAAGTATAATAGTTAAAAGAGGGTCTTAATCTCTCTCTTTGAAAACTTGGAGGTGTTGGTGACTATTTCTCCTAATGTTGGGGGTGTGTATGTCTTTTTTCCATGCAAAAGTGTAACATAATTGAGAAAAGTATAATTTGTGTAATTGCAAAAGTTTATGATGTTTGCGTGATGAGAGGTGCATTATTTATGAAAATAGATATATTCACAATCTTCAATCCATTTATTGATTTTTTTGTTTATTTGACTATTTAAATAATTTGCTCAGTATGATTATGTTATTGCACTTTGAAATTTGAATATTTTTATTTTTATACCCACTTTGTAAATTATTTTATTTTTATTTATTATAAATTGATTATAGTAGGCCTTCTATGCAAGATAAAAGAAAATAACAATAATATAGAGAAGATTATGAAAGACGATTTTAAAGAGAGTGTTCAAAATAAAAAAGTGGTAAGCACTTGAGATCATACGTTTGGGCAACATTTTCAAAATTGCCTCGAGCAAAAAAGTGACAAGGCACTCATAAAGATAATTATTAAAGATGAATTACCTTTCGGATTTATGGAGGCTGAGTAGGTTTTGGAGTTTATGGCTACTTGTTATTTAAAGTTCGATGTGTTATTGCAGAGGATAATTACAAAGGATATTCTTCAATTATTTCAGAATGAGAAAATGTTATTGAAAAGTGCAAATTGTCAAATGGCATGTCTCATTATAAATACTTGGACTTCAATTCAGATGTGCAATTACATTATGATAGTAGCCTACTTTACTGACAAAATATTCGTGATGCTAAGAGCATATTGATTTAAAAAAGTATTTGATAGTTTGAAATATTAAAAATAAGAATATGTTAATTGTTTCCAAGTTGATAAAGAGTATGAGAACAAAAAAAATGAGGTGAGGCTATTGATAGAAGATGATTAGAAAAATGTAAAAAGCTTAGTCAAATTTCAATCATTTTTTTTATGATCTAACTTTGAAATTTAATACTTTTTAATTTTTTTAACTGTTAATAATTATTTCAATGAGATGTGGAAAGTTCATATTTATTAGATAGTGATGATGTTTTGTCATGTTACATGATGAAACCTATGATAGCAAAGTTTGTCAAATATTTGGGTGATAATTTAGAAAATGTCAACTTGTTTTTTGATATTAGCAGCATTACTTCATCCTTGATGTAAAATGGACTTTGTTACATGATGTTTAATAGTTTGTATGAAACCACGAAGGTTGAAGGGTTGTGTCATAACTTTAAAGAGTTGTTGATAAAGCTTTATAAAAGCTATAGTTTTTGTGATCCAAATAGTGTTGCTATCAGTATCTACATGGTTCAAAATAGTAAGATTAGTGAGTATGTTGTTTCTAGTTCTCTTAATCTTTTTGCATAATATAAAAATACACAAAATAAGTACACAAGATGGATATGGTAGGCAAAATGAAGTAAAAACGTACTTGTTAGATAAAACCAAGATAATGAATGACAATTTTGATATTTTGAATTAGTGGACTTGAATTGGCATAGTATCGACTTTGTCTTAGATTGTTAAAGATATCTTGGAAATTCCAATTTCTACCATTACTTCAAAGTGGGCATTTGACATTAGTGATTGCATTCTTGACCAATTTAGGAGTTCTTTGAGTTCTAAAACAACTGAGTCCTTGATTTGTACACAAAACTAGCTTCAATCAACTTTTTTCAAATCATATAATAGAGCCAACTAAGGAAGAAATTGAATTTTATGAAGTTGTTAAAGTAGGCAATAATATTATTTGTTAACTCTGCATAATTTATTTGTAGTGTTCAATATTATAAATAATTATTTTCATACATCTATTTGATTTCTTTATAGAATTTTTTAGGCCAATGGTAGCACAACGTATACAGGTAATAGAGGACTAGGTGGTGATTGAGTGATGTTTTAGAATACAAGTATCATTCACATGAATTTAATATATTATTTTTATAGTTCCATATATGTCTAGTTTACTCATTTTAATTTTATTTGTGTGTGTTTAAGTTGAGAAGTGTGGATATTGAAAGTTATTACAGTTGCAGAAGTTGGTGAAAAAGAAAAGCAATGTAATGATGATTCTTATGGTTGATTTTTAATTTTTATATTGTATCATAGTTATGAATATTGCCTATATATTACTTTATACTTGGGTATTTGACTTTTTTAATTTGTTTTATGCCATTTTTGAAATTTTTTAAAATTTTTTATGTTGTTATGGACTTATGTTAGGATGATATTAAGTTAATTTAGTGATGATGAAGAATGATGTGGTGGTAGTAGTAGTTGATGCTATATGTGATGAATCTACTAGTAATTGAGGAAATTATAGATTGTAAAAGTCTTGAATATATTGTATAGGTATTGAAAATAAGGACTACAGGCTATAAAAAAGAAAATGAACTAGAAAACCAAATCGTACTAGAATCAAGATCTAAAGTATTATGTTGAATTGAAAAATCAATTTATTAATCCTTATTATTAAGTGAACTAACATTGAAAAACCAAAATCAATAGAAAAATGAAAACTTAACTAAAATCAAACCAAACCAACTGTTGGTTTTAGTCTAATTTTTTTTCGAAAAGATTGACTGGCATTTTAAATTTAAACCTGAATCAAATTGAAAATTTTAGTTTATCATAAAACTAAATTGATTCAAACTAATGCCCACCCTTACATTAAAAGTTCTTACTTTCAAAAGTAGATTAGTGTTATGAATAAAGAGATAAAGTTTATGAACAATAATGACATATGAGATTTGTCCTATTACTAAAACGTGTGAAACCTATTGGCTGTGAATAGATATCTAAGATTAAAAAGGGTTTGAAAAATAATGTGGAAAACTATAAGGCACGCTTGTTGAAAATAACTTTATATAGATGAAGGCATAAACTATAAGAGACTTTATTTACAGTTTCTTCGAAATACTCTTTTATAAATAATGACATTGGTGCACATTTCAATCTTGAGTTATAATAGAAGGATGCAAAGATAATGTTTCTCAATAGTAACATTGATGAGACACATAGTGCAGCCATAAAAGTTCAAGTCAGGAGACTGAAATATATAGTTTGCAAACTTAAGAATCTATCTATAAGCTTAGTCAAGCATCTCAACAATAGTACTTTTGAGTTTTATCAAGTGATCATTTTATTTGGTTTTGAGTTGAATCGAGTTGAGAATTACATATACTATAGGTTCTATTAGAGCAAGTATATTTTTTGGTTTTATATATCAATAACATTTTGTTTACCAATAATGATATAGACTTATTACACAAAACCAAGAAATGTCTAGCTAAGAATTTTAATATAAAAGATTTTGCTGATATCTTTTTTATATTAGGCATATAGATATAATGGCGTCACTTCTAAGATATTATAAAATTATTGTAAAAGAGATATATCAATAAAGTTTTCAAGAGATATAGTATGTAAGATTGCTAACTAGACAATATTTTTATGGTTAAAGTAGATAAGTTTAGTTTAAATTAGTACCCTAAGAATGATTTTGAGGGAAATGATATGCAAAAGATTCCTTACACATCAATAGTAGGAATTCTAATATGTAATTAATCTTATACACCATTGGGTATTACATACATTATAGGAAATATTTAAGTAATCTAAGAATTGTTCATTAGAAGCAACTAAATAGGTGATGTAGTACTTATATCTTATGTATCAAAGATTAAATCAGCTTGAAATCATTGGGTATACTGATTGTAATTTTACTGGATGCTAAGATAATATAAAATCCACTTTGTGTTTTATCTATTTGCTAGTTAGGCGTGTTGATGTTGTGCAAATTTTATTAAACTCGCAAGTGCACGAATTTATTGTATAATAGATTAATGGTGACGAGTGTCGATCCTACAAGAAGGTGGATTTTAATTGTGTATTGAATTAATTTTCTAAGTAAAGAGTTAAATTATAGTAGATTTTATCCTAAATTATGAATTAAAATGATGGAAATAATTAAAAATATAACTATTATAATAAAGCACTTGGGTATCTGGATCTGCATCAATATGCTCTAGGACTCAATATTCCTTATTAATACCAATTAAATCATGAGGAGTAAATCCACTCCTCATGAACCACGCTCTAATTAAGATGGTGCTAAGGGCTTATCATGCCAAACAGTAATAACTGTGTTATTATTATCTGTCAACTAAAAGTCAAAACATCCACAGAAAATAGAGGAGAAAATAAAATAAATTTACCAATTAAGCCCATGGAACATGTTGAGCCTTCACCTTTAACTCAAGCTTGAAAGAAAATTAGTTACTCATATTTTAACTAGGGATAAAAAGGAAATTTTACTAGAATACAAAGAAACTACAAGATAGAAAAGGAATTTCAGAAAATGAAGTTAAAAAATAAACTTAGGGGTGTCAAATTAGGTGGGAAAGCTCTCCTTTTATAGATACCATGAGTAAATCATGGCCATTGGATTAAAACAACTTAGATGCACAGGATTGTCATTCGTGAACAGTGTCAAATTAAGTAGGAGAGCCCTCCTTCTATGTGAACAGTGACATTTTTACTTTTATTCTCCTCCAAAGGTTTTTGACCCTTCTAAGTTTAAATTTGTCATCCGTTTTGTCATCTGATATCTCGTTTATTATGAAATAACCATGATGCCCCTAAAATATGTAAAACAATTAATTATAATGAAACACGCATAATTAAATTCACAATAAACTTGAATACGTAAAAGTAAAGAAGTTAGTAGAACTTGAAGTGAAAAATAATGATTTTCTCCTTTATAAATATACATTTTCTAGTACTCAACACACCCCCCAACCAGCTTATTGCTAGTCTCTAGTAAATTAAGCGAAATCAAATTCAAGCCTAAAACTTTTTTTTAACTATTATATTTATTTAATTAAACTTTATAATGTAAATCAAATAAGAGTAGAAGCATTATCTCTAGTCTTTAAGAAATATTATTTCCAAATTAACCATCCACATGAATCAATTCAGGAGACTTTGTCATAACTATTATAATCAAGCTGCTTTCAAGAATGACATGTCAATACCCTAAAATCTCACTGTAGTGACACTCTCACAAGGAAATTAAACCCAATAACAATAGTCATTCCCATGAATGGTAAATTGAGAGAAAATATTAAAGTAATATTACATACTCTCACCAAGATAAAATAAATGTGCCCACAACTTAGAAATAATACGATCTCAAGTAAAAATGTGAGTCAGACCATATTTCTCTTTTTTTTATTATTTTTATGTATAATAATTTTTTTATATATCACTACATCTTTATAGCCCATGTAACTAGTTTCTACTTCAGATTATAGTTCTCTAAAATCAAGAAGGACTTTTATTAGGACGTAACGTAGGCTAGGGACATAGTGAACAAAGACAGAAAAATAGGAAAAGAAAAACAAAATACATGATTGTGAAAAAAAAGGATTTTTTTTTCAAGATTACAGAGTACATTTCTCTTTTTTTAAAAAAAAACTAATATATAAATTTTGAATTTTTTTCTTTTCTTTTTTTTCTTTTTTTTTTCTTTTTTTTCTTTCTTTTTTTTACACTAAGGCACAATTTCATTGAACAAACTTAAACATGAATGGGTGATGGAATTTGTATGATATTGAGTAATATTTCATATTGGAGTTGGGTCGAGATAGTAAGTTAACAAAGAAAAAAATAATAATAATTTTTTTCAAAGGCTTAAAAGGGTTAACTAAGGATATTTCACAAAAAAAAATGGTTAGAAAGGCTCAAACGAGTCAAAGATGGCATTTCCATCATCTTTTTGGGCACTAACTAATCTTCATATCTACTAGTTAAATAAACTTTCAAATGTAGCAATACACAAAATTTTTTTCTTTTTTTTTTGGAAGGTTGACTCATTAGAAATTTATAGGTCGTGCATCAGATAATAAACTGTTAAGCTGTATAAATAATGGGTAAAAAGGGTTACTCTCCAAGAACAATAATAGGCTCAAGAATTCACTTAAAATTTATTATGACATGTATATTCGTTTAAGTAACTCATATTTTTGTCTCAGACATCAACATGTAAAGTAGCAAATATGGTGTAACAAAACTCAAGACCAAAAATAATACAAATACTAAAATTTAAAAGTCATCATGTCAAAAAAAATCACAAAAGAATACATATGTATTTTTAATTTTTTTTAAGAAAAAGAAAACTAAAAAGATGCATTTCTAGAGTTATGACATTCCATATTCAGCCATCTTCAACTTAAAATTTTGAAAGTGTATATTTATAAAACAGAAATTAGAAAGAGGAAGTTAGAAAAATCACACTTAAAATGAAACAAAAAAAATGACTGAAAAGTAATTTTTTTTTAGAACTTTCAAACTAAGTGTTGTGCAAATTTTAATGAACTCGCAAGCGCACGAATCTATTGTAGAATAGATTAATGGTGACGAGTGTCGATCCCACGAGGAGGTTGATTTTAATTATATGCCGAATTAATTTTCTTTTAATGAGAACAATTAAATTATGGTAATTCTGTCCTAAATTGTTGAATTAAAATAGCGGGAATAATTAAAAATGAAACTGTTATAATAAAGCACTTGGGTATCTGGATCCGCATCAACATACTCCATGGGCTAAATATTCCATATTAATACCAATTAAATCATAAGGGGGGATTCCACACCTCATGAACCGCTCTCCAATAAGTATGGTGCCAAGGGCTTATCGTGCTAAATAATAATAACCTTGTACTAGGGTACCGGTTTAACCAGGGCTGTAACTAGACAAGACTATTATTATTTATCGACGAAAAGTCAAAACAACCACAAATATTAAAGGGGAAGAGAAAGTAAATTTACCAAATTAAGCCCATGGAACATGTTGAGACTTCACCTTCAACCCAAGCTCAAAAAGAAATTAGCTACTCATATTTTAATTAAGGATAAAAAAGGAAATTTTATTAAAATACAAAGAAACTACAAGAAGGAGAAGGAATTTTAGAAATCTAAGCTTAGAAATGAATTCAGGGGTGCCAAATTAGTGGGGGAGAGCCCCATTTTTATAGATACATTGAGTGAATCGTGATCATCGGATTAAAAACAATTCGGATGCTCAGGATTGCGCCACGTCATCGATCAGCGTCAACAATCAACGATCAACCGTCAACAGTCAACATTTGTACAGTAATGCCGCCTGAATAGTAAATAATCCCATGTAAGCGCATGTACTGTACACCCGATTTCTACTCCACTGAGATGCTGCCACGTCATCGATCTACAGTACATAAGAAATTTAGTCCAATAAGATCGTGACACATTATCGGTCAACACCACATAAGCAGTCAATCCACATAATTCGTCCAATCAGATACTGCCACGTCGTAGGTAGTTGCCACATCATCGGTCCGTATACATGAACAGTGTCGTGAACAGTACCGTACGTATAAACAGTACCGTATGTGTTTGATCACTCGTTTATTGTGAAACGATTATGATACCCCTAAAATACATAAAATACACAATTATAATAAAACACATATAATTAAATAACAAAATACTTAAATAAATAAAAGTAACAATGTTAGTGAGATTTAAAGTGTAAAATGACGATTTTCTCCTTTATAAATATACACTTTCTAACACTCAACACAACCCCCAACCAGCTTATTGCTAGTCCCTAGCAAATAAAGCGAAGATAAAATTCAAAATCTTTTTTTTTTTTAACACACGTGTTTATTCAATCAGATTAATGATAACAATCAAATAAAAGCTTAAGCATTATCTCTAGTCTAAAGGAATATCATACCCACATGAACCATCCATATGTATCAGTCCAACAGATTTTGTTGTAGCAATAGTAATCAAGCCACTTTTAAGAATGACATATCCAACCCCAAAATCTCACCGGTTGTAGTGACACTCTCACAAAGAAATTAATCCCAATAAAATTTTGTCACTACAATGAATGGTAAATTGAGAGAAAATAATAAAGAAATATCACACACTCTCACCAAGATGAAAAATATGCCCATAGCTTAGAAATAATACGATCTCAAATAAAGTATTAGTCAACCCAATGTATTCATCATTTTTATTTTATTTTATTTTTATTTTATATGCATCACTACATCTTAATTACCCATATAACTAGCTTTTATGTTAGACTATAGTTCCCTAAAATCAGGAAGGACTTTTATTAGGACGTAACGTAGGCTAGGGATATGGCTAAGAAAGAAAGGAAAATAGGGAAACAAAATATATATGTTTGAGAGAAAAAAAAATTCAAGAACTTTTTACAGGATACATTTTGCTTATTTATTACTATTGTACATCTTTTTTTTCTCTTTTTTTTTCTTTTTTTTTATATGGCACAACTTCACTGAACAAAATAATTATTTATATATTTTTTTTCTCAAACATGAATAGGTGGATGGAACTTGTATGATATCGAGTAATACTCCGAATTGGAGTGGGTCAGGATGACAAGTTAATAAAGAAAAGGTTTTTTTTTTAAATAAAAGGCTCAAAAGGGCTAACTATGGATATTAAATAATAGGGATGGCTAGAAAGGCTCAAACGGGTCAAAAATGGCCTTCCATCATCTTTTAGGACTCTAAATAATCTTCCATATCTACTAATTAAGTGGACATTTAGATGCAGTAACACACACTTTTTTTTTTAAAGGGTTGACTCAAAGAAAATCTAGAGATCATGTATGAAATAATAAACTGCTAAGCTACATTAAGAATGGGCAAAAAGGGTTACTCTCTAAGAAAAATTAATTGGCTCAAAAACTCACTTGGAATTTATTATGACATGTGCATTCTTTCAAGCAACTCATATTTGTCCCCAACATCAACATGTAGAATAGTAAACATGGTGTAACATTACTCAAGACCAAAGATAATACAAATACTAAAATTCGAAAGTCATCATATCATCCAATATCAAGAATTCACAAAAAAAAATTTTTTTTTTAAACATAATTATTTCCCCCCAACCTATTCTAAACATAAAAAGAAAACATACATGCAGAAAAATTAAAGAAAAATGAATTTTTTTTTCTTTCTTTTTTTTTTTAAAGAAAATGCGTTTCTAGAGTTATTACACTCCATATTCAGCCATCTTCGACTTTAAAAACTTGAAAACATATATTTATAAAGGAGAAATTATCAGCTATTCCCTCCCCCCAACCAGAACGAAACATTGTCCTCAATGTTTTAAAGGAAAGAAGTAGAGATTAGAAGATATCACCTGGGCATTGCAATACAGAAGAAAATATTAACAAGTAGTTGCGACTGTGGCTCACATCTTCCTCTGGTTTTACGTCCAGAAACGGCTTGAATGCCCTCTATGGGTCGAGGATAGGCTTCCCATCCAGTTTTCTTACAAATTGGCAAACAGGGTCTTTTATAGTCAGATTCCCGAGACTATAGTTTGCACATTCTTTCTGAAATAATGGCCATAATTGGAGTATTGCATTTTGGACGTATTCACTGGGATGCGTTTCAAGAGACAAAAGGATATCATCCAATGACTCCTTATTCAAGCCATCCTTAATGAATTGAATCTTATCTTCTCTGTTATCAGACACCATTCCTAAAGAACATGATTTTTTTTTATTGCATATTATTCTGGCACACTTATTCAAGAAAAAAATATCAATAATAGTTAAACTTTACAAAAAAAATAATTTAAAAAAAATTAAATCACCGAAAATAGAAAGAAAGAAAATTCAGGTCACTTCAATGTTTTGTGCTGTTTTCTCCACATGATTGGTATTCGTGATATGACTTTACTTTTCTGACCATTAACTTTAAAAATTACATTGTTCCTTGGATTCTTAAATTTAATTGCTCCATGTGAAAAAACAGTATGATCAGTAGATGAACTAGACCATCGAGAACGTAACTTACTTGGAGAAACGTGCCATTGAGAATTGAAAGAAAATACTTTTTGACCTGGTGTGAAAGATTTTCCAATGCTCCGCTTGTCACGGAGGATTTTCATTCGCTTTCTGTAGTCCTTAGCATTTTTGTTGTTACGAATCTCCTCTGGTTTTGCCAGTTGTATCCTCCTTTTTTAACCAAAAATGGGGTCAATGATGTCTGTGTTCTTTTGTTTGTAATCAGGAGAGGATGGGATGATCTCTGACAATATTTCTTCTTCCTCCAAGAATGTAGAATTCAAAGGGTCGAGTGAAGGTTTGAGCTCAATTCTTGATGGTGATTCTAATAATGAGATGAGATTTTCTTTCAATGGTGCCAATTGCTCTATCCTTGTCTTCCACTTATCAATGTCCATGCATGGTGATGAATCCAATAAGGCATTAACCTCATCAATCGATCTGTCAATATTAAAATCCAAACCAAAGTGAGTTAAACATGTCAGTAAAGGGTCATCACTAAGGTTTAAAGGAAATGTGTGATCAACTAATTCATCATTTAAATCCATATCTATAATTTCATCATCAGTACTGTGAGGTTGTTTGGCAATGTTAAAAATATTTAGTTCCATGGTCATATTGCCAAATGACAACTGTGTTGAGTGTTAGAAAGTGTATATTTATAAAGGAGAAAATCATCATTTTACACTTTAAATCTCACTAACATTGCTACTTTTATTTATTTAAGTATTTTGTTATTTAATTATATGTGTTTTATTATAATTGTGTATTTTATGTATTTTAGGGGTATTATAATCGTTTCACAATAAACGAGTGATCAGACAGCAAAACGGACGTCATATTTGGACTCAGGACTGTCGAAAACCTTACGAAGAGCATTAAAGGAAAAAGTTACTGTTCACATATACGATCGTTTCATACGCATTTGCATCTTCATTCTCACGACATTCACGACATCGCTCATGTATACGGACCGATGATGTGGCAACTACCTACGACGTGGCGATGCTCGATTGGGCGAATTATGTGGATTGACCGCTTATGTGGCATTGACCGATGACGTGGCGTTGACCGATGATGTGTCATGATTTTATTGGACTAAATTTCTTATGTCTCGTAGATCGATGACGTGGCAAAGATCTCATTGGAGTAGAAATCGGGTGTACAAGATACATGCGCTTACATGGGATTATTTATTATTCAGCGCGTTCTCGTACAAATGTTGATTGTTGACGGTTGTGACGATTGTTGATCGCTGATCGATGACGTGGCGCAATCCTGAGCATCCGAATTGTTTTTAATCTGATTGTCACGATTCACTCAATGTATCTATAAAAAGGGGGCTCTCCCTCCCTAATTTGGCACCCCTAAATTCATTTCTAAGCTTAGATTTCTGAAATTCCTTCTCCTTCTTGTAGTTTCTTTGTATTTTAATAAAATTCCCTTTTTATCCTTAGTTAAAATATGAGTGGCTAATTCCTTTTTACCTTGGGTTGAAGGTGAAGTCTCAACATGTTCCATGGGCTTAATTTGGTAAATTTACTTTCTCTTCCCCTCTAATATTTGTGGTTGTTTTGACTTTTCGTCGACAAATAATAATAGTCTTGTCTAGTTACAGCCCTGGTTAAACCGGCACCCTAATATAAGGTTATTATTATTTGGCACGATAAGCCCTTGGCACCATACTTATTGGAGAGTGGTTCATGAGGTGTGGAATCCCCCCTTATGATTTAATTGGTATTAATATGGAATATTTAGCCCATGGAGCATGTTGATGCGGATCCGGATACCCAAGTGCTTTATTATAAGAGTTTCATTTTTAATCATTTCCGTCATTTTAATTCAGTAATTTAGGACAAAATTACCATAAGTTAATTGTTCCCATTAAAAAGAAAATTAATTCGGCATATAATTAAAATCAACCTCCTCGTGGGATCGACACTCGTCACCATTAATCTATTCTACAATAGATTCGTGCGTTTGCGAGTTCATTAAAATTTACACAACAAGTTTTTGGCGCCGTTGTCGGGGAGGTAAGTTATTTTAATTTGTTGAATTAATTTTTTGTTTTCTTGTATTTTTTTCTTATAAAAAAATAATAATTCTATAATTTAATTTTTGTAATTTAAATTTTTGCAATTTAATTTCTGTAATTTAATTTCTGTAATTTAATTTTCTGTAATTTAATTTCAGTAATTTAAATTTTTACAATTTAATTTTATTGTGTGATTTCGTTAATTTTCTGTACTTTAATTTTTGCTTTACTTTTCTTGGTAATTTGTTTTGTTTATCTTGTAATTTATTTTAATTTATTCGTAGAATTAATTCATAGAATTAGTTTTTTTTAAGTAATTTTTTTTTGCTTTCCTTAAAAATTATAAAAAAATTAAAAAAAAATTACAAAATTAAAAAAAAAGTGAATCTGTAATTTAATTCTGGTAATTTAAATTTCTTTAAATTTCAATAATTTAATTTCTGAGTTATTTTTCTTTGTAATTTTTATTTATTCTGTTAATTTATTATTTCATAGAATTAAATTCTTTTTAAGTAATTTTTTTTCTGTAATTTAATTTTGTTTCTTTTTCTCTTCTTTATATTCCTGTAATTTAATTTTTTATTTTCATTATAATTTATCTTTTTATTTTATTTTTTTTAGTTAATCTATTTCTGGTATTTTCTTTTTAGCACTTGAGTGTATATTCATTGTAAGGTTGTAACAACTTCACAAGATTAGTATTGTAATTTCTCTCTCCTCTTTATTTTTGTTTGTTTTATTTTCATTTATTTTGTTCTTTGCATGCATGGTCGAAGGTCATTATCACCCAATCTTGAACCTTTAGACCTCGATTTGGAAAAAACACTTCGCACACACAAACAAACTGTTTTCCAAAAGAAACTTGAAATGGATTTGCAACATCAGCAACCAGAACCACAAGAGAGGCCATTTAAGGATTATTTTAGTCCTTTAGTTAATTTGAGCACATCATGCATAAGGTACCCAAATGTAGCTGCTAGGAGTTTTGAATTAAAACCTAGTGTGCTAAACTGTCTCCCCACATTCTATGGCTTAGAAAATGAGGACCCATATAATCATCTGAATGATTTTCATACTATTTGTCAAACTTTTAAATATGAGAATTTTTCAGATGATGATGTTAAACTTAGATTATTCCCATTTTCATTAAAAGATAGAGCTCGTTCATGGTTTAATACAATGCCTTGTAATAGCATTACATCATGGGAACAAATGGTAACTAAATTTTTAAATAAATATTTCCCAGTTCATAAAACCAATGCTATTCGCAGGGAAATTTCAGAGTTTACTCAAAGAGACGACGAGCAGTTTTTCGAAGCATGGGAGCGATTTAATGGGCTATTCTTGAAGTGTCCACATCATGGGTACGAGAAATGGCACCAATGCCAATACTTTTTGGAGGGATTATTGCCACATATGCAAGAATGGCTAATGGCAACTAGTGGAGGAGAGTTAATGTCCAAAAGCGCATCAGAGATTTGGGAATTTTTCCAATGGCAATCGGATAATTCTCAACAACGGAGTCGATCACTCAGAAATACCAGGAGAATTAAGGGAGTGAATGAGGTTAACATTGGCGAGTCAAGCTCAGGAATTAAAGAAGTCAAAGAGATGGTCGAAGGCCTTGCTCGACAAATAGCATCTTTGACAACCTCTAAATCAACAGAGCCACATGACCATGACTCATATTCAGATCAAGCCAATGCCATAGGTATCATGAGAAAACCACCAAACTACAACCCTTACTCCAACACATATAACCCTGGATGGAGAGACCACCCCAATTTTTCATGGTCTCAAGGATTTCAACAAAACGGACCATCAGTTCCACCTCCACCAATGCAACCAGTTCCTCAAATGTCTCAAGCCTCTCAACCACCATTCAGACCATACAATCAGAATCCAAACCATTCTCAACCCAAACCATGGGAGGAGACATCCCAAAATTTCAAAAATCTTACTAACTCCAAGATCGAGCAGCAAAACCGCACCATTGATGAGTTACGAAATGAGATGAGAGCAGGCTTCAACTCACAAGCCCAATCAATTTCTAATCTTGAGAAAATGGTAGGCCAACATTCTTCTTCAGTTCAAACCCTAGCAATGACTGTTGAGAAAGGCAAATTCCCAAGTCAACCAGTGCCAAACCCTAAAGGAGTGAGTGAAGTAAGTTCACCACAGCAGCATGGGGAGGTCAAAGCAGTGATGACCTTACGAAAAGGAAAAGAAGTCGACAACAAAGTGGAGATGCCAAAATCAACTCAGATTGTGCCTGTGAACACTGAGGAATCATCATCAGAGGAGAAAGAGGAAACCAACCCACGAGAATATGTTCCTAAAGCTCCATTTCCTCAAAGGTTAGCTAAAGGGAAGAAAGAAAAATCCACAGGTGAGATTCTTGAAATCTTCAAACAGGTAAGTGTTAACATCCCTTTACTTGAAGCTATAAAACAAGTGCCATCATATGCCAAGTTTCTTAAAGACCTTTGTACTAAAAAGAGAAATATTCATGTTCAGAAAAAGGCCTTTCTAACAGAAAATATTAGTTCTATACTCCAACATAAAATGCCTCTAAAACGTAAAGATCCAGGCTCCCCCACTATTTCATGTAGTATAGGGAACCACACAATTGAGAATGCTTTGTTGGATTTAGGAGCTAGTGTAAATCTGTTACCTTACTTTGTTTTTGTGAAACTTGGGTGGGCGAATTACACCCAACTCCGGTGGTGTTACGACTTGCGGTCGATCTATGAAAATACCACGTGGTATTGTGGAGGACGTGCTTATCCAGGTAGATAAGTTTTATTTTCCTGTTGATTTCATTGTAATTGACACTCAACCAGTGCAAGATTCAAGGAAGCATATCCCCATTATCTTGGGTCGTCCATTTTTGGCAACTGCCCATGCTCACATTCAATGCAGGACTGGAAATATGCAGTTGTCATTTGGCAATATGACCATGGAACTAAATATTTTTAACATTGCCAAACAACCTTACAGTACTGATGATGAAATTGTAGATGTGGATTTAATTGATGAATTGGTTTTTCATACATCTCCTTTAAACCTTAGTGATGACCCTTTACTGACATGTTTAACTCACTTTGGTTTGGATTTTAATATTGACAGATCAATTGATGAGTTATTGGATTCATCGCCATGCATGGACATTGATAAGTGGAAGACAAGGATAGAACAATTGGCACCATTAAAAGAAAATCTCATTCCATCATCAGAATCACCACTAGAAATTGAGCTCAAACCTTCACTCGACCCTTTGAATTCTACATTCTTGGAGGAAGAAGAAATATTGTCAGAAATCATCCCATCCTCTCCTGATTACGAACAAAAGAACACAGATATCATTGACCCCATTTTTGGTTCAAAAAGGAGGATACAACTGGCAAAACCAGAGGAGATTAGTAACAACAAAAATGCTAAGGACTATAGAAAGCGAATGAAAATCCTCCGTGACAAGTGGAGCATTGGAAAATCTTTCACACCAGGTCAGAAAGTATTTTCTTTCCATTCTCAATGGCACGTTTCTCCAAGTAAGTTACGTTCTCGATGGTCTGATCCATCTACTGATCATACTGTTTTTTCACATGGAGCCATTAAATTTAAAAATCCAAGGAATAATGCAATTTTTAAAGTTAATGGTAAAAGAAAAAGTAAAGTCATATCACGAATACCATCCATGTGGAGAAAACAGCACAAAACATTGAAGTGACCTGAATTTTTTTTCTTTCTTTCTGTTTCTTTTCTGTAATTTAAATTTTTTTTTTAATTATGTTTTTGTAACTTTAACTATTATTATTATTTTTTTTTTGTTTTTTTTAAGGATATTAAGTGTGCCAGAATGATATGCAATAAAAAAAAATCATGTTCTTTAGGAATGGTGTCTGATAACAGAGAAGATAAGATTCAATTCATTAAGGATGGCTTGAATAAGGAGTCATTGGATGATATCCTTTTGTCTCTTGAAACGCATCCCAGTGAATACGTCCAAAATGCAATACTTCAATTATGGCCATTATTTCAGAAAGAATGTGCAAACTATAGTCTCGAATCGACTATAAAAGACCTGTTTGCCGCTTTTGTAAGAAAACTGGATGGGAAGCCTATCCTCGACCCATGAGGCGTTCAAACCGTTTACGGACGTAAAATCGAGGAAGAAGATGTGAGCCACAGTCGCAACTACTTGTTAATATTTTCTTCTGTATTGCAATGCCCAGGTGATATCTTCTAATCTCTACTTCTTTCCTTTAAAACATTGAGGACAAGTTTCGTTCTGGTTGGGGGGAGGGAATAGCTGATAATTTCTCCTTTATAAATATATGTTTTCAAGTTTTTAAAGTCGAAGATGGCTGAATATGGAGTGTAATAACTCTAGAAACGCATTTTTTAAAAAAAAAAAGAAAGAAAAAAAATTCATTTTTCTTTAATTTTTCTGTATGTATGTTTTCTTTTTATGTTTAGAATAGGTTGGGGGGAAATAATTATGTTTAAAAAAAAAATTTTTTTGTGAATTCTTGATATTGGATGATATGATGACTTTTGAATTTTAGTATTTGTATTATCTTTGGTCTTGAGTGATGTTACACCATGTTTACTATTCTACATGTTGATGTTGGGGACAAATATGAGTTACTTGAAAAAATGCACATGTCATAATAAATTCCAAGTGAGTTTTTGAGCCTATTAATTTTTCTTGGAGAGTAACCCTTTTTGCCCATTCTTCATGTAGCTTAGCAGTTTATTATTTCATACATGATCTCTAGATTTTCTTTGAGTCAACCCTTTTAAAAAAAAAGTGTGTGTTACTGCATCTAAATATCCACTTATTTAGTAGATATGGAAGATTATTTAGAGTCCTAAAAGATGATGGAAGGCCATTTTTGACCCGTTTGAGCCTTTCTAACCATCCCTATTATTTAATATCCATAGTTAGCCCTTTTGAGCCTTTTATTTAAAAAAAAAAACCTTTTTTTTATTAACTTATCATCCTGACCCACTCCAAATCGGAGTATTACTCGATATCATACAAGTTCCATCCACCTATTCATGTTTGAGAGAAAAAAATAATAAAAAAATAATTATTTTATTCAGTGAAGTTGTGCCATATAAAAAAAAAGAGAAAAAAAAGAAAAAAAAAGAGGAAAAAAAAAGATGTACAATAGTAATAAATAAGCAAAGTGTATCCTGTAAAAAATTCTTGAATTTTTTTTCTCAAACATATATATTTTGTTTCCCTATTTTCCTTTCTTTCTTAGCCATGTCCCTAGCCTACGTTACGTCCTTATAAAAGTCCTTCCTGATTTTAGGGAACTATAGTCTAACATAAAAGCTAGTTATATGGGTAATTAAGATGTAGTGATGCATATATCAAAAAAAAGAAATGATAAAAAAAAATGATGAATACATTGGGTTGACTAATACTTTATTTGAAATCGTACTATTTCTAAGCTATGGGCATATTTTTCATCTTGGTGAGAGTGTGTGATATTTCTTTATTATTTTCTCTCAATTTACCATTCATTGTAGTGACAAAATTTTATTGGGATTAATTTCTTTGTGAGAGTGTCACTACAACCGGTGAGATTTTGGGGTTGGATATGTCTTTCTTGAAAGTAGCTTGATTACTATTGCTACAACAAAATCTGCTGGACTGATACATATGGATGGTTGATGTGGGTGTGATATTCCTTTAGACTAGAGATAATGCTTAAACTTTTATTTGATTGTTTTGAATAAATATGTGTGTTTAAAAAAAAAAAGTTTTTTATCTTCGCTTTATTTGCTAGGGACTAGCAATAAGCTGGTTGGGGGGTGTGTTGAGTGTTAGAAAGTGTATATTTATAAAGGAGAAAATCATCATTTTACACTTTAAATCTCACTAACATTGCTACTTTTATTTATTTAAGTATTTTGTTATTTAATTATATGTGTTTTATTATAATTGTGTATTTTATGTATTTTAGGGGTATCATAATCGTTTCACAATAAACGAGTGATCAGACAGCAAAACGGACGTCATATTTGGACTCAGGACGGTCGAAAACCTTAAGAAGAGCATTAAAGGAAAAAGTTACTGTTCACATATACGGTACTGTTCATACGTACGGTACTGTTCACGACACTGTTCACGACACTGTTCATGTATACGGACCGATGATGTGGCAACTACCTACGACGTGGCAGTATCTGATTGGACGAATTATGTGGATTGACTGCTTATGTGGCATTGACCGATGACGTGGCGTTGACCGATGATGTGTCATGATCTTATTGGACTAAATTTCTTATGTACTGTAGATCGATGACGTGGCAGCATCTCATTGGAGTAGAAATCGGGTGTACAGTACATGCGCTTACATGGGATTATTTACTATTCAGGCGGCGTTACTGTACAAATGTTGACTGTTGACGGTTGACTGTTGACTAATGACTGATGACGTGGCGTAATCCTGAGCATCCGAATTGTTTTTAATCCGATGGTCACGATTCACTCAATGTATCTATAAAAAGGGGGCTCTCCCCCCCTAATTTGTCACTCCTGAATTCATTTCTAAGCTTAGATTTCTGAAATTCCTTCTCCTTCTTATAGTTTCTTTGTATTTTAATAAAATTTCCTTTTTTATCCTTAGTTAAAATATGAGTAGCTAATCTCTTTTTGAGCTTGGGTTGAAGGTGAAGTCTCAACATGTTCCATGGGCTTAATTTGGTAAATTTACTTTCTCTTCCCCTCTAATATTTGTGGTTGTTTTGACTTTTCGTCGACAAATAATAATAGTCTTGTCTAGTTCTGACCCTGTTAAACCTAAGACCCTAGTACAAGGTTATTATTATTTGACACGATAAGCCCTTGGCACCATACTTATTGGAGAGTGGTTCATGAGGTGTGGAATCCCCCCTTATGATTTAATTGGTATTAACATGGAATATTTAGCCCATGGAGCATGTTGATGCGGATCCGGAAACCCAAGTGCTTTATTATAAGAGTTTCATTTTTAATCATTCCCGCCATTTTAATTCAGTAATTTAGGACAAAATTACCATAATTTAATTGTTCTCATTAAAAAGAAAATTAATTCGGCATATAATTAAAATCAACCTCCTCGTGGGATCGACACTCGTCACCATTAATCTATTCTACAATAGATTCGTGCGCTTGCGAGTTCATTAAAATTTGCACAACAAACTGCATATTTCCGGTTCTGCATTGAATATGTGCATCGGCAGTTGCCAAGAAAGGTCGGCCCAGAATAATGGGAATGTTCTTCTTTGAATCCTGCACTGGTTGAGTGTCAATTACAATGAAATCAACAGGAAAATAAAACTTATCTACCTGGATAAGCACGTCCTCCACAATACCACGAGGTATTTTTATGGACCGATCTGCAAGCTGTAACACCACTGGAGTTGGATGTAATTCGCCCAGTCCAAGTTTCACAAAAACAGAGTAAGGCAACAGATTTACACTAGCTCCTAAATCCAACAAAGCATTCTCAATTGTGTGATTCCCTATACTACATGAGATAGTGGGGGAGCCTGGATCTTTGCATTTTAGAGGCATTTTATGTTGGAGTATAGAACTAATATTTTCTATTAGAAAGGCCTTTTTCTGAACATGAATATTTCTCTTTTTAGTACAAAGGTCTTTAAGAAACTTGGCGTATGATGGCACTTGTTTTATAGCTTCAAGTAAAGGGATGTTAACACTTACCTGTTTGAAGATTTCAAGAATCTCACCTGTGGATTTTCCTTTCTTCCCTTTAGCTAACCTCTGAGGAAATGGAGCTTTAGGAACATATTTTCGTGAGTTGGTTTCCTCTTTCTCCTCTGATGATGATTTCTCAGTGTTCATAGGTACAATCTGAGTTGATTTTGGCATCTCCACTTTGTTGTCGACTTCTTTTCCTTTTCGTAAGGTCATCACTGCTTTGACCTCTCCATGCTGCTGTGGTGAACTAGAACTTACTTCATTCACTGCTTTAGGATTGGGCACTAGTTGACTTGGGAATTTGCCTTTTTCAACGGTCATGGCCAAAGTTTGAACTGAAGAGGCAAGTTGTCCCACCATTTTCTCAAGGTTAGAAATTGATTGGGCCTGTGAGTTGAAGCCCGCTCTCATCTCATTTCGTAACTCATCAATGGTGCGGTTCTGCTGCTCGATCTTGGAGTTAGTAAGATTTCTGAAATTTTGGGATGTCTCCTCCCATGGTTTGGGTTGAGAATGGTTTGGATTCTGATTGTATGGTCTGAATGGTGGTTGAGAGGCTTGAGACATTTGAGGAACTGGTTGCATTGGTGGAGGTGGAACTGATGGTCCGTTTTGTTGGAATCCTTGAGACCATGAAAAATTGGGGTGGTCTCTCCATCCAGGGTTATATGTGTTGGAGTAAGGGTTGTAGTTTGGTGGTTTTCTCATGATACCTATGGCATTGGCTTGATCTGAATATGAGTCATGGTCATATGGCTCTGATTTAAGCGGTTGTCAAAGATGCTATTTGTCGAGCAAGGCCTTCGACCATCTCTTTGACTTCTTTAATTCCTGAGCTTGACTCGCCAATGTTAACCTCATTCACTCCCTTAATTCTCCTGGTATTTCTGAGTGATCGACTCCGTTGTTGAGAATTATCCGATTGTCGTTGGAAAAATTCCCAAATCTCTGATGCGCTTTTGGACATTAACTCTCCTCCACTGGTTGCCATTAGCCATTCTTGCATATGTGGCAATAATCCCTCCAAAAAGTATTGGCATTGGTGCCATTTCTCGTACCCATGATGTGGACACTTCAAGAGTAGCCCATTAAATCGCTCCCATGCTTCGAAAAACTGCTCGTCATCTCTTTGACTAAACTCTGAAATTTCCCTGCGAATAGCATTGGTTTTATGAACTGGGAAATATTTATTTAAAAATTTAGTTACCATTTATTCCCATGATGTAATGCTATTAGCAGGCATTGTATTAAACCATGAACGAGCTCTATCTTTTAATGAAAATGGGAATAATCTAAGTTTAACATCATCATCTGAAAAATTTTCGTATTTAAAAGTTTGACAAGTAGCATGAAAATCATTCAGATGATTATATGGGTCCTCATTTTCTAGGCCATAGAATGTGGGAGAGTTTAAGACACTAGGTTTTAATTCAAAACTCCTAGCAGCTACATTCGGGTACCTTATGCATGATGTGCCCAAATTAGCTAAAGGACTAAAATAATCCTTAAATGGCCTCTCTTGTGGTTCTGGTTGTTGATTTTGCAATTCCATTTCAAATTTCTTTTCAAAGGTAGTGTGTTTGTGCGTGCGCAGTGTTTTTTCCAAATTAAGGTCTAAAGGTTCAAGATTACGTGATAATGACCTTCGACCATGCATGCAAAGAATAAAATAAATGAAGATAAAATAAATAAAAATAAAGAGGAGAGAGAAATTACAATACTAACCTTGTGACGTTGTTATAACCGTACTATAAACATACACTCAAGTGCTAAAAAAAGAAAATATAAGAAATAAATTAACTAAAAATAAAATAAGAAGATAAATTACAACGAAAAATAAAAAATTAAATTACAGAAATATAAAGAAGAGAAAAAGAAACAAAATTAAATTAAATTACAGGAAAAAAAATTACTTAAAAAATTTAATTCTATAGAATAATAAATTAACAAAATAAATAAAAATTACAAAGAAAAATAATTCAGAAATTAAATTATAGAAATTTAAAGAAATTACAAAGAAATTTAAATTACCAAAATTAAATTACAGATTCACTTTTTTTTATATTTTGTAATTTTTTAATTTTTTTAATAATTTTTAAGGAAAGCAAAAAAAATTACTTAAAAAAAACTAATTCTATGAATTAATTCTACGAATAAATTAAAATAAATTACAAGATAAACAAAAAAAATTACAAAGAAAAGTAAAGCAAAAATTAAAGTACAGAAGGTTAAAGAAATCACCCAATAAAATTAAATTACAAAAAATTAAATTACAGAAATTAAATTACAAAAATTAAATTACAAAAATTTAAATTACAAAAATTAAATTACAAAAATTTAAATTACAAAAATTAAATTATAGAATTATTATTTTTTATAAGAAAAAAAATACAAGAAAACAAAAAATTAATTCAACAAATTAAAATAACTTACCTCCCCGGCAACGGCGCCAAAAACTTGTTGTGCAAATTTTAATGAACTCGCAAGCGCACGAATCTATTGTAGAATAGATTAATGGTGACGAGTGTCGATCCCACGAGGAGGTTGATTTTAATTATATACTGAATTAATTTTCTTTTAATGAGAACAATTAAATTATGGTAATTCTGTCCTAAATTGTTGAATTAAAATAGCGGGAATAATTAAAAATGAAACTGTTATAATAAAGCACTTGGGTATCCGGATCCGCATCAATATGCTCCATGGGCTAAATATTCCATATTAATACCAATTAAATCATAAGGGGGATTCCACACCTCATGAACCGCTCTCTAATAAGTATGGTGCCAAGGGCTTATCGTGCCAAATAATAATAACCTAGCAGACTTTAGGGTCTTGGTTTAACTGTAGGTCAGAATTAGACAAGACTATTATTATTTGTCGACGAAAAGTCAAAACAACCACAAATATTAGAGGGGAAGAGAAAGTAAATTTACCAAATTAAGCTCATGGAACATGTTGAGACTTCACCTTCAACCCAAGCTCAAAAAGAAATTAGCTACTCATATTTTAACTAAGGATAAAAAAGGAAATTTTATTAAAATACAAAGAAACTACAAGAAGGAGAAAGAATTTTAGAAATCTAAGCTTAGAAATGAATTCAGGGGTGCCAAATTAGGGGGGGAGAGCCCCCTTTTTATAGATACATTGAGTGAATCGTGACCATCGGATTAAAAACAATTCGGATGCTCAGGATTGCGCCACATCATCAGTCAACAGTCAACAGTCAACCGTCAACAGTCAACATTTGTACAGTAATGCCGCCTGAATAGTAAATAATCCCATGTAAGCGCATGTACTGTACACCCAATTTCTACTCCACTGAGATGCTGCCACGTCATCGATCTACAGTACATAAGAAATTTAGTCCAATAAGATCGTGACACATCATCGGTCAACGCCACGTCATCGTCAACGCCACATAAGCAATCAATCCACATAATTCGTCCAATCAGATACTGTCACGTCGTAGGTAGTTGCCACATCATCGGTCCGTATACATGAACGATTATCGTGAATGATGATCGTGCGTATGAACGATCAGACATGTGTGAAACAAATGACTTTTTTCTTTAATGCTCTTCTTAAGGTTTTCGACCGTCCTGAGTCCAAATATGACGTTCGTTTTGCTGTCTGATCACTCGTTTATTGTGAAACGATTATGATACCCTTAAAATACATAAAATACACAATTATAATAAAACACATATAATTAAATAACAAAATACTTAAATAAATAAATGTAACAATGTTAGTGAGATTTAAAGTGTAAAATGACGATTTTCTCCTTTATAAATATACACTTTCTAACACTCAACACTAAGAAGATGCATTTCTAGAGTCACTACACTCCATATTCAGCCATCTTTGACATAAAAGTTAACCACAGTTAGTTTCTACAACAAAATTAGTAAAAACTTAACAAAGATTAAGACATTCCACAATTATCAACTATTCCCTCTCCCCAACCAGAAAAAAACATTGTCCTCAATGTTTTAAAGGAAAGAAGTAGAGATTAGAAGATATCACTTGGGTGTTGCAACATAGAAGAAAATATTTACAAACGGAGAATTAAATCTAATTTGCACTTCTTACTGCGGCTATTGCTACCATCATTAGTGGGCCACCCTAAAATTAAGGTCTTAAGATGTGGTTCTAGTTTATAAGCTTGTAACAGATCAAGTAGCTCATTAGCAGTGTAAGCACAAATAAAGATTTTTTTCACTGTAGAAGGAATGAAATAGTTTTTTATTGCATGGTTAAGAAATGGGAGAAAGCCATCATAAAAGTTATTGACATTTAACAAACCAATGGGTTTCTGATGAATGTTCAGATGGGATCAAGATGCTAATGTCATTAGTGCCTCTAGAGTTGTAAGATCTCCTAGTAAAAAAATAAAGGCATCAGCATGATTCAGCATTTCAGTTATTCTCTCTTATATACCTGAAACGACTAACTCTTCTCCAGTTGGTGAGTTAGACAAACAGTTAAAAGGTTTCAGAATTGTTGGGATAATGCCTAACACTTAGCTCACTCTGGTATAAACGGCTTCTGAAACTAGTTTTGATAACCCTCGATCACCTCCTCCATAAACCAAGTGTAGTTTCTTAGCTGCTATGCTTCGACTAAGATCTACGGCTGCCTCAATAAATTCTTTATATTTGCCAGAGTTAAATCCAAAGAGTACACAAATGTTCTTGATTTAGTTGTTGGGAGTAGCTGCCATTGGATATTTCTCAAAAATAATTTGTAAGTGTCTTAACAAAAAAATCATATTTAAGGATCTTGGTGATAATGGTTCCCAACTGTAAATGAGGTAGTATGTCTATGTCAAATAACTCGTGAAGCACATGGCTCGGGAGTAAAAAAAGAAATAGTGAAAAGACAAAGCAAATAATTATAGCATAAAATTAGTAAAGACAAAAATATAAGTAATCAAACAATAGTGAAAAAAAACAACATTGAAATAAAAAGGGTATTTACAAGTAGTTGTGACTGTGGCTCACATCTTCCTCTGGTTTTACGTTCAGAAACAGCTTGAACGCCCTCTATGGGTCGAGGATAGACTTCTCATCCAGTTTTCTTATAAATTGGCAAACAGGGTCTTTTATAGTCAGATTCCTAAGATTATATTTGGCACATTATTTTTGGAATAATAGCCATAACTAAAGTATTGCATTTTGGACGTATCCACTGGGATGCGTTTTAAGAGATAAAAGGTTATTATCCAATGACTCTTTATTCAAGCCATCCCTAATGAATTGAATCTTATCTTCCCTGTTATCAAACAGCATTCCTAAAGAACAACACTTTTTGTCGCATCTCATTCTGGCACACTTATGATAAACATTAGAGAGCTTTTGGGCTCTCTGTTTTCTTGAATAATTTCCTTTACCACAACCAGGCATATATGCAATAAATTTGGGAGGTAACTCACTTGCCAACTGCACTTTAGCTTCGATTATCTATCGGATGTGAGCAGGAATATGATTTTTCATAAGTAATCGCATGCATTCGGACCAAGCTTTATAAATGGTAAGGAGAGCATTTTGAGGAAGTGAAGGAAATCACTTGTGAAGTTTTGCTAAGATCTCGTCTCTATCCATGCCTTCAACTCAGAATATTAGTTAATATAGGAAATTAATGTAACCAACATTGATTGTCACGGAGTACCGTTATCTGCCACTTAATCGGGGTAAAAAATGATAACACACCAAAGAAATAAAAAACAATCTAGCAAAAACACAACACATATAACAATAAAAAAATAACACAAAAAAAATATTAACTTACCATTGTCCTCTTATTGAATTTACCTCAAGCTTTAATTGAATGTTGTAGATACCTCTCTAAATTTCTTTAAAATCTCCTTCTAAATCTTTAACATGGGCTACTAGCTTTGATGATTATAGCTGCCAGATATTATGTTTTACAAAATCGTATCTGACTTCTGAGATGAGATTGTATATGTTAAAACTGTCTAAGAATGTTGAAGAGATACTTTTTAGTTGAGATATTCATGAGGCAAAATAATAATAATGATAGTTAAACAAACAAACTTACACAAACATAATTAAAAACAAAAAAGAAAACTTTAAATCACCGAAAGGAAATAGAAAGAAAAAAAAATGTCAGGACACTTAAATGTTTTACATTGTTTTCTCCACATGGTTGGTATTCGTGATATGACTTTACTTTTATGACCATTAACTTTAAAAATTACACTGTTCCTTGGATTCTTAAAATTAATTACTCCATGTGAAAAAACAGTATGATCAGTAGATGGACCAGACCATCGAGAGCGTAACTTACTTGGAGAAATGTGCCATTGAGAATTGAACAAAAATACTTCCTAACCTCGTGTGAAAGATTTTTTAATGCTCCGCTTGTCACAGAGGATTTTTATTCGCTTTCTGTAGTCCTTAGCATTTTTGTCATTACGAATCTCCTCTGGTTTTACCAGTTGTATCCTTCCTTTTGAACCAAAAATGGGGTCAATGATGTCTATATTTTTTTGTTTGTCATCAGGAGAGGATAAGATGATTTTTGACAATGTTTTTTCTTCTCCCAAAAATGTAGAATTCAGAAGGTTAAGTGAAGGTTTGAGCTCAATCTTTGGTGGTGATTCTGATGATGAGATGAGATTTTCTTTTAATGGTGCCAATTGTTCTATTCTTGTCTTCCATTTATCAATGTCCATACATGACGATGAATCTAATAAGGCATTAACCTCATCAATCGATCTGTCAATATTAAAATCTAAACCAAAGTGAGTTAAACATGTTAGTAAAGGGTCATCACTAAGGTTTAAAGGAAATGCATGATCAACTAATTCATCAATTAAATCCACATCTATAATTCCATCATTTATACTGTAAGGTTGTTTGGCAATGTTAAAGATATTTAGTTCCATGGTCATATTGCCAAATGACAATTGCATGTTTCCAGTCCCATATTGAATGTGGGCATCAGCAGTTGCCAAAATGGATGACCCAAGATAATGGGGATATGCTTCCTTGAATCCTGCACTGGTTGAGTGTCAATTACAATGAAATCAACAGGAAAATAAAACTTATCTACCTGGATAAGCACATCCTTCACAATACCACAAGGTAATTTCGTGGATCGATCTGCAAGCTGTAACACCACTAGAGTTAGGTATAATTCTCTCAGTCCAAGTTTCACAAACATTGAGTAAGACAACAGATTAATACTAGCACCTAAGTCTAATAAAGCATTCTCAATTGTGTGGTTTCCTATACTACATGAGATAGTAGGGGAGCCTGGGTCTTTGCATTTTATAGGAATTTTATGTTGGAGTATAGGACTAACATTTTCTGTTAAAAATGCCTTCTTTTGAATATGAATATTTCTCTTTATAGTATAAATATCTTTAAAAAACTTGGTATAAGATGGCACTTGTTTTATAGTATCAAGCAAAGGAATGTTGACACTTACCTGTTTAAAGATTTCAAAAATCTCACCTGTGAATTTTTCCTTTTTTGCTTTGGCTAACCTCTAGGGAAATGGAGCTTTAGAAATATACTCTTGTGGGTTGGTTTCTTCTTTCTCCTCTGATGATAGTCTTCAATATTTATAGATACAATTTGAGTTATTTTTGTCGCCGGTAGCTCCACTTTGTTGTCGACTTCTTTTCCTTTTTGTAAGGTTATGATGGCTTTGACCTCTCCATGTTGCTGAGGTGAACTGGTACTTGCTTCATGCACTCTTTTAGGGTTTGGCACTGGTTGACTTAGGAATTTACCTTTCTCAATGGTCATTGCTAAGGTTTGAACTAAAGAGGTAAGTTGGCCTACCATTTTCTCAAATTTAAAAATTGATTGGGCCTGTGAGTTGAAGCCTGCTCTCATCTCATTTTGTAGTCCCTCAATGGTGTGGTTTTGTTGATCGATCGTAAAGTGGATAGAATTCTTAAAATTTTAGAATGCATCCTCCAATGGTTTGGGTTAAGAATAATTTGAGTTTTGGTTATAAGGTCTGAATGGTGGCTGAGAGGCTTATGGAACTTGAGGAATTGGTTGCATTGGTAGAGCTGGAGTTGTTGGTCCATTCTGTTCGAATCCTTAAGACCATGAAAAATTGGAGTGGTCTCTTTATCCAGGATTATATGTGTTGGAGTAAGGGTTGTAGTTTGATGGCTTCTTCATTACACCTATGGTGTTGACTTGATCTAGGTATGAGTCATGGTTATGTGGCTTTGTTGATTTAGCAGCCGTTAATGATGGAATTTGTTGAGTACATCCTTCAACCATTTCTTTTACTTCTTTGATTCCCGAGCTTGACTCGCCAATTTGGACCTCATTTACTCCCTTAATTTTTTTATTATTTCTGAATGATCGACTCCGTTGTTGGGAATTATCTACTTATCATTGGAAGAAATCCTAAATTTTTTATGCATTTTTGGACATTAGTTCTCCTTCACTTGTTGCCATTAGCCATTCTTGCACATTTGGCAATAATTCCTCTAAAAAGTATTGGCATTAGTGTCATTTTTCATATTCATGATGTGGACATTTCAAGAGTACCCCGTTGAAACGCTCCCATGCTTCGAAAAACTACTCGTCTTCTCTCTGAATGAACTCTGAAATTTCCCTGTAAATAGAATTAGTTTTATGAACTGGGAAGTATTTATTTAAAAATTTTGTGACCATTTGTTCCCATGATGTAATGCTATTAGCAGACAATGTATTAAACGATGAACGAGCTCTATCTTCTAAAGAAAATGAGAATATTCTGAGTTTAACATCATCATCTGAAAAACTCATATCTAAAAGTTTGACAAATAGTATGAAAATTATTCAAATGATTATATGGTTCCTCATTTTCTACGTCATAAATTGTTGGGAGACAATTTAGCACACTAGGTTTAATTCAAAACTTCTAGCAGTTACATTTGGGTATCATATACATAATGTGCTTAAGTTAGTTAAGTGACTGAACTAGTCCTTAAATGATCTCTCCTGTGGTGGTTTTTGTTGTTGTAAATCAATTTCAATTTTATTTTTAAATGCGATGTATTTGTGTGTGTGAAGTGTTTTTTTCACTTCTAAGTCTATGTTGAGTGTTAGAAAGTGTATATTTATAAAGGAGAAAATCGTCATTTTACACTTTAAATCTCACTAACATTGCTACTTTTATTTATTTAAGTATTTTGTTATTTAATTATATGTGTTTTATTATAATTGTGTATTTTATGTATTTTAGGGGTATCATAATCGTTTCACAATAAACGAGTGATCGACAAAAAACGGACGTCATATTTGGACTCGGACGGTCAAAAACCTTAAGAAGAGCATTACGGGAAAAATTCTATCGCTCACATATACTGATCTTGTTCATACGTGCATCGCTTCATTCGATATCTTGCTTTACGATCTTTCGTTCATATATACGGACCGATGATGTGGCAACTATCTATGACATGACAGTATCTGATTGGACAAATTATGTGGTATTGACTGCTTATGTGGCGTTGACCGATGATGTGGCGTTGACCGATGATGTGTCACGATCTTATTAGACTAAATTTCTTATGTACTGTATATCGATGACGTGGCAGCATCTCAGTGGAGCAAAAATCGTGTGTATAGTACATGCGCTTACATGGGATTATTTACTATTCAGGCTGCGTTACTGTACAAATGTTGACTGTTGACTGTTGACCGATGACGTGGCGCAATCCTGAGCATCCGAATTATTTTTAATCCGATGGTCACGATTCACTCAATGTATCTATAAAAAAGGGGCTCTCCCCCCCCTAATTTGATACCCCTGAATTCATTTCTAAGCTTAGATTTCTGAAATTCCTTCTCCTTCTTGTAGTTTCTTTGTATTTTAATAAAATTTCTTTTTTTATCCTTAGTTAAAATATGAGTAGCTAATTTCTTTTTGAGCTTGAGTTGAAGGTGAAATCTCAACATGTTCCATGGGCTTAATTTGGTAAATTTACTTTCTCTTCCCCTCTAATATTTGTGGTTGTTTTGACTTTTCGTCGACAAATAATAATAGTCTTGTCTAGATACAGCTCTAGTTAAACCGACACCCTAGTATAAGGTTATTATTATTTGGCACGATAAGCTCTTGGCACCATACTTATTAAAGAGTGGTTCATGAGGTATGGAATCCCCCCTTATGATTTAATTGGTATTAATATGGAATATTTAGCCCATGGAGCATGTTGATGCGGATTCGGATACCCAAGTGCTTTGTTATAACAGTTTCATTCTTAATTATTCCCGCCATTTTTATTCACAATTTATGATAAAGTTACCATAATTTAATTGTTTCCATTAAAAGAAAATTAATTCGACATATAATTAAAATCAACCTTATCGTGGGATCGACACTCATCACTATTAATCTATTCTACAATAGATTCGTGCACTTGCGAATTCAATAAAATTTGCACAATAAGTTTTTGGCGCCGTTGCCGGGGAGGTAAGTTATTTTAATTTGTTGAATTAATTTTTTTTATTGTATTTTTTTCTTATAAAAAAATAATAATTCTATAATTTAATTTTTGTAATTTAAATTTTTACAATTTAATTTTTGTAATTTAAATTTTTGTAATTTAATTTCTGTAATTTAAATTTTTACAATTTAATTTTATTGTGTGATTTCTTTAAATTTCTGTACTTTAATTTTTGCTTTACTTTTCTTTGTAATTTGTTTTGTTTATCTTATAATTTATTTTAATTTATTCGTAGAATTAATTCATAGAATTAGTTTTTTTTAAGTAATTTTTTTGCTTTCCTTAAAAATTATAAAAAAAATTAAAAAATTGAAAAATATAAAAAAATTAAAAAAAAAGTGAATCTGTAATTTAATTTTGGTAATTTAAATTTCTTTAAATTTCAATAATTTAATTTTGAGTTATTTTTCTTTATAATTTTTATTTATTCTGTTAATTTATTATTCCATACAATTAAATTTTTTTAAGTAATTTTTTTTCCTGTAATTTAATTTTGTTTCTTTTTCTCTTCTTTATATTTCTGTAATTTAATTTTTCATTTTTCGTTGTAATTTATCTTCTTATTTTATTTTTAGTTAATTTATTTCTTGTATTTTCTTTTTAGCACTTGAGTGTATGTTTATAGTAAGGTTATAACAACGTTATAAGGTTAGTATCGTAATTTCTCTCTCCTCTTTATTTTTATTTGTTTTATTTTCATTTATTTTATTATTTGCATGCATGGTCGAAGGTCATTATCACTTAATCTTAAACCTTTAGATCTTGATTTGGAAAAAATACTTCGCACGCACAAACATACTGTTTTTCAAAAGAAATTTGAAATGGATTTGCAACATCAGCAACCAGAACCACAAGAGAGGCCATTTAAGGATTATTTTAGTCCTTTAGCTAATTTGAGCACATTATGCATAAGGTACCCAAATGTAGCTGCTAGGAGTTTTGAATTAAAACCTAGTGTGCTAAACTGTCTCCCCATATTCTATGGCCTAGAAAATGAGGACCCATATAATCATCTAAATGATTTTCATGCTATTTGTCAAACTTTTAAATATGAGAATTTTTTAGATGATGATGTTAAACTTAGATTATTCCCATTTTCATTAAAAGATAGAGCTCGTTCATGGTTTAATACAATGCTTGCTAATAGCATTACATCATGGGAACAAATGGTAACTAAATTTTTAAATAAGTATTTCCCAGTTCATAAAACCAATGCTATTCGCAGGGAAATTTCAGAGTTTACTTAAAGAGATGACGAGCAGTTTTTCGAAGCATGGGAGCGATTTAATGGGCTATTCTTAAAGTGTCCACATCATGGGTACAAGAAATGGCACCAACGCCAATACTTTTTGGAGGGATTATTGCCACATATGCAAGAATGGCTAATGGCAACCAGTGGAGGAGAGTTAATGTCCAAAAGCGCATCAGAGATTTGGGAATTTTTCCAACAGCAATAGGATAATTCTCAACAACGGAGTCGATCACTCAGAAATACCAGGAGAATTAAGGGAGTGAATGAGGTTAACATTGGCGAGTCAAGCTTAGGAATTAAAGAAGTCAAAGAGATAGTTGAAGGCCTTGCTCGACAAATAGCATCTTTGACAACCGCTAAATCAACAGAGCCACATGACCATGACTCATATTCAGATCAAGCCAATGCCATAGGTATCATGAGAAAACCACCAAACTACAACCCTTACTTCAACACATATAACCCTGGATGGAGAGACCACCCCAATTTTTCATGGTCTCAAAGATTCCAACAAAATAGACCATCAGCTCCACCTCCACAAATGCAACCAGTTCCTCAAATGTCTGAAGCCTCTCAACCACCATTTAGACTATACAATCAGAACCCAAACCATTCTCAACCTAAACCATGGGAGGAGACATTCCAAAATGTCAAAAATCTTACTAACTCCAAGATCGAGCAGCAAAACCGCACCATTGATGAATTACGAAATAAGACGAGAGTAGGCTTCAACTCACAAGCCCAATTAATTTCTAATCTCGAGAAAATGGTAGGCCAACTTGCCTCTTCAGTTCAAACCCTAATAATGACTGTTGAGAAAGGCAAATTACCAAGTCAACCAGTGCTAAACCCTAAAGGAGTGAATGAAGTAAGTTCACCATAGCAGCATGGAGAGGTCAAAGTAGTGATGACCTTGTGAAAAGGAAAAGAAGTTGATAACAAAGTGGAGATGCCAAAATCAACTCAAATTGTACCTGTGAATGCGGATGAATCATCATCAAAGGAGAAAGAGGAAACCAACCCACGAGAATATGTTCATAAAGCTCCATTTCCTCAGAGGTTAGCTAAAGGGAAGAAAGGAAAATCCACAGGTGAGATTCTTGAAATCTTCAAAGAGGTAAGTGTTAACATCCCTTTACTTGAAGCCATAAAACAAGTGCCATCATATATCAAGTTTCTTAAAGACCTTTGTACTAAAAAGAGAAATATTCATGTTCAGAAAAAGGCCTTTTTAACAGAAAATATTAGTTCTATACTCCAACATAAAATGTCTCTAAAATGCAAAGATCCAGGCTCCCCCACTATCTCATGTAGTATAGGAAACCACACAATTGAGAATGCTTTGTTGGATTTAGGAGCTAGTGTAAATCTGTTACCTTACTCTGTATTTGTGAAACTTGGACTGGGCGAATTACACCCAACTCCAGTGGTGTTACAGCTTGCAGATCGATCTATGAAAATACCACGTGGTATTGTGGAGGACGTGCTTATCTAGGTAGATAAGTTTTATTTTCCTGTTGATTTCATTGTAATTGACACTCAACCAGTGCAAGATTCAAGGAAGCATATCCCCATTATCTTGGGTCATCCATTTTTGGCAACTGCCGATGCTCACATTCAATGCAGGACTGGAAATATGCAGTTGTCATTTGGCAATATGACCATGGAACTAAATATTTTTAACATTGCCAAACAACCTCACAGTACTGATGATGAAATTATAGATGTGGATTTAATTGATGAATTAATTGATCACACATTTCCTTTAAACCTTAGTGATGACCCTTTACTGACATGTTTAACTCACTTTGGTTTGGATTTTAATATTGACAGATCGATTGATGAGGTTAATGCCTTATTGGATTGATCACCATGCATGGACATTGATAAGTGGAAGACAAGGATAGAGCAGTTGGCACCATTAAAAGAAAATCTCATCCCATCATCAGAATCACCACTAGAAATTGAGCTCAAACTTTCACTCGACCCTTTGAATTCTACATTCTTGGAGGAAGAAGAAATATTGTCAGAAATCATCCCATCCTCTCCTGATTACAAACAAAAGAACACAGATATCATTGACCCCATTTTTGTTCAAAAAGGAGGATACAACTGGCAAAACCAGAGGAGATTCGTAACGACAAAAATGCTAAGGACTACAGAAAGCGAATGAAAATCCTCCGTGACAAGCGGAGCATTAGAAAATCTTTCACACCAGGTCAGAAAGTATTTTTGTTCAATTTTCAGGGGCACATTTCTCCAAGTAAGTTACGCTCTCAATGGTCTGGTCCATCTACTGATCATACTGTTTTTTCACATGGAGCCATTAAATTTAAGAATCCAAGGAACAATGTAATTTTTAAAGTTAATGGTCATAAAAGTAAAGTCCATATCAAGAATACCAACCATGTGGAGAAAATAGCACAAAACATTGAAGTGACCTGAATTTTTTTTCTTTTCTGTTTCTTTTTGGTGATTTAATTTTTTTTTAATTATGTTTTTGTAAGTTTAACTATTATTATTAATTTTTTTTTGAATAAATGTGCCAGAATGATATGCAATAAAAAATCATGTTCTTTAGGAATGGTGTCTGATAACAGAGAAGATAAGATTCAATTCATTAGGGATGGCTTGAATAAGGAGTCATTGGATGATATCCTTTTGTCTCTTGAAACGCATCCCAGTGGATACGTCCAACATGCACATCGCAGATTATGGCCATTATTCCAGAAAGAATGTACAAACTATAGTCTCGGGAATCTGACTATAAAAGACCCTGTTTGCCAGTTTGTAAGAAAACTGGATGGGAAGCCTATCCTCGACCCATAGAGGGCGTTCAAGCCGTTTCTGAACGTAAAACCAGAGGAAGATGTGAGCCACAGTCGCAACTACTTGTTAATATTTTCTTCTGCATTGCTACGCCCAGGTGATATCTTTTAATCTCTACTTTTTTCCTTTAAAACATTGAGGACAATGTTTCGTTCTGGTTGAAGGGAGGGAATAGTTGATAATTTCTCCTTTATAAATATATGTTTTTAAGTTTTTAAGTCGAAAATGGCTGAATATGGAGTGTAGTAACTCTAGAAACGCATCTTTTTTTTAAAAAAAGAAAAAATTATTTATATATTTTTTCTTTAATTTTTCTGCATGTATGTTTTCTTTTATGTTTAGAATAGGTTGGGGGGAAAGAATTCTGTAAAAAAAAAAAATTTGAGTTCTTGATATTGGATGATATGATGACTTTCAAATTTTAGTATTTGTATTATCTTTGGTCCTGAGTGATGTTACACCATGTTTACTATTTTATATGTTGATATTGGGGACAAATATGAGTTGCTTGAAAGAATGCACATGTCATAATAAATTCCAAGTGAGTTTTTGAGCCTATTAATTTTTCTTGGAGAGTAACCCTTTTTGCCCATTCTTCATGTAGCTTAGCAGTTTGTAATTTCATACATGATCTCTAGATTTTCTTTGAGTTAACCCTTAAAAAAAAAAGTGTGTGTTACTGCATCTAAATATCCACTTAATTAGTAGATATAAAAGATTATTTAGAGTCCTAAAAGATGATGGAAGGCCATTTTTGACCCGTTTGAGCCTTTTTAGCCATCCCTATTATGTAATATCCATAGTTAGCCCTTTTGAGCCTTTTATTTAAAAAAAAAACCTTTTCTTTATTAACTTATCATCCTGACCCACTCCAATTTGGAGTATTACCCGATATCATACAAGTTCCATCCACCTATTCATGTTTGAAAAAAAATATATAAATAATTATTTTATTCAGTGAAGTTGTGCCATATAAAAAAATCAAAAAAAAAAGGAAGAAAAAAAGATGTACAATAGCAATAAATAAGCAAAATGCATCTTGTAATTTTCAAAAGTTCTTGAACTTTTTCTCAAACATATTTTATTTTCCTATTTCTCTTTCTTTGTTAGCCATGTCCCTAATCTACGTTACATCCTAATAAAAATCCTTCTTAATTTTAGGGAACTATAGTCTAACATAAAAACTAGTTATATGGGTAATTAAGATGTAGTGGTGCATATAAAATAAAAATAAAAAAAAAGAAAAAAATGATGAATACATTGGGTTGACTAATACTTTATTTGAGATCGTATTATTTCTAACTTATGGGTATATTTTTCATCTTGGTGAGAGTGTATGATATTTCTTTATTATTTTCTCTCAATTTACCATTCATTGTAATGACAAAATTTTATTGGAATTAATTTCTTTGTGAGAGTGTCACTACAACCGGTGAGATTTTGGGGTTGGATATGTCATTCTTGAAAGTGGCCTCATTACTATTGCTACAATAAAGTCTGCTGGACTGATGCATATAGATGGTTGATGTGGGTGTAATATTCCTTTAGACTGGAGATAATGCTTGTACTTTTATTTGATTGCTATCATTAATCTGATTGAATAAACACATGTGTTTCCTTTCCAAAAAAAAAAATTTGAATTTTATCTTCGTTTTATTTGCTAGGGACTAGCAATAAGCTGGTTGGGGGGTGTGTTAAGTGTTAGAAAGTGTATATTTATAAAGGAGAAAATCGTCATTTTACACTTTAAATCCAACTAACATTGCTACTTTTATTTATTTAAGTATTTTGTTATTTAATTATATGTGTTTTATTATAATTGTGTATTTTATGTATTTTAGGGGTATCATAATCGTTTCACAATAAACGATTGATCAGACAGCAAAACGGACGTCATATTTGGACTCAGGACGGTCGAAAACCTTAAGAAGAGCATTACAGGAAAAAGTTACTGTTCACATATACGGTACTGTTCATACGTACGGTACTGTTCACGGATACTGTTTACGATACTGTTCATATATACGGACCGATGATGTGGCAACTATCTATGACATGGCAGTATCTGATTGGACGAATTATGTGGTATTGACTGCTTATGTTGCGTTGACCGATAACGTGTCATGATCTTATTGGACTAAATTTCTTATGTACTATAGATCGATGACGTGGCAGCATCTCAGTGGAGCAAAAATCGAGTGTACAGTACATGCGCTTACATGGGATTATTTACTATTCAGGCGGCGTTATTGTACAAATGTTGACTGTTGATTGTTGACCGATGACGTGGCGCAATCCTGAGCATCCGAATTGTTTTTAATCCGATGGTCACGATTCACTCAATGTATCTATAAAAAGGGGGCTCTCCCCCCCTAATTTGATACCCCTGAATTCATTTCTAAGTTTAGATTTCTGAAATTCCTTTTCGTTCTTGTAGTTTCTTTGTATTTTAATAAAATTTCCTTTTTTATCCTTGGTTAAAATATGAGTAGCTAATTTCTTTTTGAGCTTGCGTTGAAGGTGAAGTCTCAACATGTTCCATGGGCTTAATTTGGTAAATTTACTTTCTCTTACCCTCTAATATTTGTGGTTGTTTTGACTTTTCGTCGACAAATAATAATAGTCTTATCTAGATATCACTTTCTGTTAAACCTAAGACCCTAGTACAAGGTTATTATTATTTGGCACGATAAGCCCTTGGCACCATACTTATTAGAAAGTGGTCCATGAGGTGTGGAATCCCCCCTTATGATTTAATTGGTATTAATATGGAATATTTAGCCCATGGAGCATGTTGATGCGGATTCGGATACCCAAGTGCTTTGTTATAACAGTTTCATTCTTAATTATTCCCGCCATTTTTATTCACAATTTAGGATAAAGTTACCATAATTTAATTGTTTCCATTAAAAAAAATTTAATTCGACATATAATTAAAATTAACCTACTCGTGAGATCGACACTTGTCATCATTAATTTATTCTACAATAGATTCGTACGCTTGCGAGTTCAATAAAATTTGCACAACAGTCTATAAGCTCAAGATAAGGTAATTGCGACCTTCGACCATACATAAATATATATATATATATATTTATATATATAAAATGAAAAATACACAAAAAAATGGGAACAAATTTTAAAAAAATAACGAAGAAGGAGAAATTACGATACTAACCTTATCACGTTGTTACAACCTTACTATGAACATACACTCAAGTGCTAAAAAAAAATATAAGAAATAGATTAACTAAAAATAAAATAATAAGATAAATTACAATGAAGAATGAAAAATTAAATTACAGAAATATAAAGAAGAGAAAAAGAAAAGAAATTAAATTATAGGAAAAAAATTTAAAAGAAAACAACTAAAAAAATAATTACCTAAAAAAATTAATTCTATGAATTAATAAATTAACAAAATAAATAAAAATTAAAAGAAAAATAACTTAGAAATTAAATTATAGAAATTTAAAGAAATTACAAAGAAATTGAATTATTGAAATTTAAAGGAATTTAAATTACCAAAATTAAATTACAGATTCACTTTTTTATTTTTTTAATTTAATTTAATTTTTAATAATTTTAAAAGAGAAAAAGAAAAGAAATTAATTCACAAGAATTGCGTATTCACTTTTTTTATTTTTTTATAACAATTTTAAAAGAAAACGCAAAAAAGAATTACTTAAAAAAATTAATTCTATGAATTAAGTAAAATAAATTAATAAGATGGAATGAGAAAAAAGTTACCAAGAAAATATACTTAAGCACTAAAAAGAAAATAAAAGAAATAGATTAACTAAAATTAAAAAAATTACAAGATAAACAAAAAGAAATTACAAAGAAAAATAAAGTAAAAATTAAAGTACAGAAATTTAAAGAAATTACAGAATAAAATTAAATTACAAAAATTTAAATTACAAAAATTAAATTATAGAATTATTTTTTATAAGAAAAAAATACAAGAAAACAAAAAAACTAAAAAAATTAATTCAACAAATTAAAATAACTTACCTCCTCGGCAACAGTGCCAAAAACTTGTTGTGCAAATTTTATTGAACTCGCAAGTGCACGAATCTATTGTAGAATAAATTAATGGTAACGAGTGTCGATCCCACAAAGAGGTGGATTTTAATTGTGTGTTGAATTAATTTTCTAAGTGAACAGTTAAATTATAATAGATTTTATCCTAAATTATGAATTAAAATGGCTGGAATCATTAAAAATGCAACTGTTATAATAAAGCACTTGGGTATCCGGATCTGCATCAACATGCTCCAGGGCTCAATATTCTTTATTAATACCAATTAAATCATGAGGGGGGAATCCACTCCTCATGAACCACGCTCTAATTAATATGGTGTTAAGGGCTTATCGTGCCAAACAGTAATAACTATGTTATTACTATCTGTCAACGAAAAGTCAAAACATCCACAGAAAATAGAGGGGAAAATAAAATAAATTTACCAATTAAGCTCATGAAACATGTTGAGACTTTACCTTCGGCCTAAGCTTGAAAGGAAATTAGCTACTCATATTTTAACTAGGGATAAAAGAGAAATTTTATTAAAATACAAAGAAACTATAAGATAGAGAAGGAATTTCAAAAAATAGAGTTCAAAAATGAACTCAGGGTGTCAAATTAGGAAGGGAGCTCTCCTTTTATAGATAAAATAAGTAAATCATGGCCATCGGATTAAAAAACTTGGATACACAGGATTGCGCCACATGGCAAGTTCTAATTTGTTTGAATACATCATCAGGGCTATTATCCCGTGTATATGTATATACCGTATGTACGTTTTTTTGATCCACTAAGATACTGCCACGTCATCGGTCAACAATGCATAAACATTTTTATCCAATAAGATTGTGACACGTCTTCAGTCAAGCCGCGTCATCAGTCAACGCCACATCATTCCTCCAATCAAATGCGGCCACATTATTGGTCGGTACCACATCATCGGTAAATACCATGTCATCGGCCAATGCTACGTTATCGTACAGTACATATGAACAGTGTCATGAACAGTACTTCTCCTAAGGTTTTTGACCGTTCTGAGTTTAAATTTACCGTCCATTTTGTCATCCGATATCTCGTTTATTGTGAAATGACCATGATGCCCCTAAAATACGTAAAATATTTAATTATAATGAAACATGCATAATTAAATTCACAAGAAACATGAATACATAAAAATAAAGAAGTTAGTAGAACTTAAAGTGAAAAATGATAATTTTCTTCTTTCTAAATATACATTTTCTAATACTCAATAGTTGACTCATGGAAAAGTGTTAAACAATCTCTCATAATTTTTTTATGATAGTAGTAAAGTTTATAGCATATTATTGTTAACATGCATGTGTTTATAATGATGATTTTAATGATAACAAACAAAATTAAGAATGATTAATTTTTTTTAAAGCTAAAATTATTTTTGATACATTTTAAAGAAATCAACTAGTATTGTTTCAAAATGGTGATCCAATAAAAGCAAAATTATGATCCAATTATGTGCAGAAAGTCAACAATGATTAGTTTTCAGCTTCAACTATAAAATAACTCAATCAAATTTAAATCAATATAGATCCAAGTGTTATCATTGAGCTGGCTATTAAGTATACAATTATTATTGAACTTTAAACTTGTTTTTGTTTTATTTATTTACACTTTGAGCTTGTAACCATATATATTGTGTTAGAGAAATTTATGTATAATATTTATTTTTGAGTGATTGTAAGCATTAGAATACACTTAGATTAAGAGATTAAGGATAAACTCTTATTGTTAAGGTCTATTAACACCTTAAAAATCAATTGTAAGTGTTGTTGAAGCCTTAAAGGCTTACTAGTGAAATCCTTAACCTCGGTGAGTTTAGAGGTGTGAATGTAAGCATAGTTGGTTAAGCTACGTAAAATCATATGTTTGCTCTCTCTTGCCTTATCTCTTTATTTTTTATTACATATTAATTAATTTATTTTTAATTTAATAATTTTTTTTAAATTGGATTAATTTTCTTAGTTGCTTAAATTTTTTTAGAATCATAATTTACCCTCCTCTTGAGTTGCCTAGTTAGTATTTCAATTATGAGCTATTTGATCATGAAATATGGCTATGAAATTTTTTCATGGTACTGTGTATGGCAAATGGTATGATAGACAACTCAAGTTATTTTATGATAATTGAAATACAAATAAGCAACCCAAGAGTGGGGGTGAATTGGGTTATTAAAATTTATTTTACAAATAATTCAATCTAATGCCTTAATGCAAACAAAAATTAAGTTTTACAGGAATTAAATCAAATATAATAAATTAGGCAATGCTTGCAAAATAAATGAGTAAGGGAAGAGAATGCAAACACAGCAATTTTTACGTGGTTCAGCAATCCCCGCCTACGTCCACGCCTCCAAGCCAACCGAGCTTGAGGATTTCATTATCCAAGCCTCCTAAATCTTCAAATGTTTACAATTGACTTCCAAGGTGTCAATGGACCTTTACAATCAAGAGATTATCACCCTAATCTCTTTACCCCAAGTGTTTCCCTCACTTGAACACTCTTAATACAATACAAAATAGAAATTACAGCAAAAGCACTCTCTACAAGAGTAGATTCACAAATAATGGCTCAAGAATGATTTAATCTATTGTGATTTGCAATATGGAAGTTCAATATATGTTTTACAAACTTGTTTTTACTTGCCAGAAACTTTGAAATGAAGTTGGAGTTGAGTTTTTATAGTTAAAGCTCGAAAACTAGCCGTTATTGTCAAATTCCAGGTCTTTCGCTAAGTCGCTTAATTTAACCTAAAAACCCGCTCGTAATAGTAAAGTTACCGTTAATTTTGAATTTTGCTACAGTAATACTGTTCACGAAATTACTGTTTTACCTTAAAACTTATTCAAATTATGTTATGGCCTAAAACATTATAAAACTTTTCAAAAAGACCCAATCTCAGAAATTTTAATTATTATTTAATTCCTAAAAATATTCTGAAATTATAGTGCGGCCCAAACTAAAGAAAATCTTTTCAAATAAGTCCTTTTTGAGTTTTAGCTAAATCACTATAATCTTTAAAGTTTTCAAAACTTTTCACTTAAACCCACAATCTATTATAAGTTACAATAAAGCCCAAATATTTTAGAATTTAGCAAATAAGTCCAACTTTGAAATTTAAAACATTTTTTATTTTTATCCAAAATACTTTAATCCACAAAATATTTTATCTCATAAATATAAAAGTATTTAACTTGAAAAATAATTATTTTATTAACATAAAATTGAGCTTTACAAATGCTAATCCAAGCATAAATTAAATCATACCGGCTTTACAAGAAATTGTCGCAATAAATTATCCGTTGAGCCACCTTTACCCGTTGAGTGTCTTGAACTTGATTTCACTTGATTCCACTTGATTTATTATCCTTCAAAACTAATGAACTTGTGAAATACAAAATAAAACACTTTAATGCATATGTTTGTTATCATCAAAATCATAATATTTATAACCTATTAGGCTAACAATAATAAGTCAACAGTGTTATATTACAGTAAGAATAAGAGCTCAACAAAGTCAAATATATTGACATCAAGTTCTTAATTGTTAAAAAATGAGTTCAAAATAGACAGGTATCTATATAGTACATCGGTATAGACTCTGTGATTATAGATCCACTTACTAGGGAATTGCTACCCAATATGTTTTATGAAAAGATTGCTCGTATGGATGTCCTGTCATTAAGAGAGATTTAGTTTTAGTGGAATTTTTTTATTTATATGTTCTTATAATATAGACATTTTTAGTCATTTCAATTTATAGATATTTAAGGTTATCTTTTAGCATAATAAAGTTTTAAATTTATTGACACTCTTAACTTTGGTTTAGGTTTTAAGGTAGACCAGTTAAAAATAGGCATATTAGGATTACATTGCATGAAATTTTCACACTACACATCCACATCATAATTCATATCATTCAGTTATATTAGCATAATAACCATTGATGGGTCAAGTTACGACAGTTGTAAGAAAGACTACCTTGATCTTATATTAATATGATTGATGGAATGGATTAATTACAGATACATGTTAGTAATTAAAGTGAAGTTGAGCTCATTTTTTTTGGGTAACTATGATTATAAAAGTTACACATATAATTCAAGTGAGAGACTGTTAGATTTTTAATTCAACACTGGGCTTAAATATAAATAATTATATTTTATGAACTATCATATAAGGCTAAAATTAATTAAAAGTTATATATTAAGATTTTCAGTAATATGAGCTTTAATGTATCTAATATGAGTCTTTGGTGTATAAAGACTTAAATGTTATTTTTTATTTTTATGATGGGTTAAAATAAGAATAACCAATGATAACAAAAAAATTATTGATATAAGTATTTATGATTCTAAAATCACATATATCATTCTATTTTCTATTAACATCTTATCATTAGAGAGAATGCAAGGAGAAGTTTAATAATTCTCTAAGAGAACGTGATAATTTAGAAGACAAACTATATGACTTTATAAAACAATTATGTATAATGGATACAGGTATTCTTTTGCATATTCTATTGATTCTTGGTGATTCAAAAAAAAATTTCTTAGATTTTAGGCGATATTTTTCACTAAAGGTTGATTTATTGGCTAACAATTTTTTTCCTTGCTAGTTTTTGCATGACTTTCCCATAGTGTTTGTCAAGGGGTCTTATTAAGCTACGTCATATGTAACTTATAATAAATCTAAAAGTAATTATTTACAACATTTTGTTTATTTCACATGCTATCAATTTTTAAGGGAGATTGCCAATTCTTCACTATTATAATAAATATATACCACTTACCTCTACTATTTTTATAATATCCAATAATCTCCCTAATAGTATAAATTTTCAATACTACCCTATTTTCAAATATACTTTTATTTATATTTATTATAAATTAAATAAATCATATGAATATAAACTAAATAAAAACTTAAGTATTAAAAATAAAAAATATGTTTTAATGTAAAAAAATTAACAATAAGACATTTGTCTTGTACTTTTTTATGTTATAATTATTTTTCTTATAATAAATATTTTATAATATTTTTTATTTATCATTCAAGTTTTCTTATATATCGATTATAAGAATATTATTATAAGAAAATTTTCATAACATAAAAAAAGTACAAGAAAAAATTTTATTGTTTATTTTTTTCACATGGAAATATTTATTTCTTATCTTTAATACTTAATTTTTTATTTAATTTCTATTGATATGATTTATTTAATTCATGATAAATATAAATAAAAGTATATTTAAAAATAAGGATAATATTATAAACTTATATTGTCAGGAGTGTTATTAATTATTATAAAAATAGTAAAAGGGTAAGTGATATATATTGATTATAGTGAGGAAAAAATTGACAATCTCCCTTTTTCTAGCATTAAGTAACTATTTAAGGTTGCTTAAAGTTATATTATATATAGCTTAATAACCGCCGTTTGTCAAATACCATTAACTTTTATCTTAAATATAGTAGCAACAGTAACTAAAAGGCACAACAAGACAATATCAAACCGAGTCTAAATTTCATTCTAGTGCCATTTATGGGATCTTAATTATTTGCGACTTAATGATCATTAAGTACTTGTGGTAGCTAAAGGTAGCTATGTTTGTCGCCCCTTGCGTATTTTTAACTCTTGCAATGATACATTTGCTTGGAATTTTCATAGCAAGGAACAATTCTGTTATAACTAAACATATTTAAAAAAAAATTGATCTGATGTCCTTGTCAAAAATATATTCTGCCTCTTCTTCCTTATTTGAGTGTCCGAGTTTGAGAGCGATAGCAAAGATATTCAAACAACACCAACACGTCGGAGTTTGATTTCATTTCTCATCTATAGTCATTGGCCTTTCCATCCTTTTTTTAATTTATAATTTGGCCAATGTGATCTTTATTTAATGATGTTTTACTTATTCTTAAAAAAAAAACCAAAAACAAATTTTTTTTTTTGTTAATTAAGTTGATGGACACCTGATCATCTTATTCTTATGATTGAATGCGCGTTCAAATCTCTCCATGTGCTGTGTGAATATTTTCGTTCCTTAAATTTTCTAAAGTGGGCATGCCATATGGATTTGTAGGCTACGGCGCTACAGATAGATATTAAAAAAGGAGTTGAAGTTAAGTGTTTAATTGGATTATAAGTTTATATCAAAAGGTCATATTTCAGTGAGGGACCAGACAATTTAAGTGGAGGGAGTTATTCGTGACAACAATATCAATGTCTAGCAATGAGATAATAAAACTAATGTCATAAAAATAATGATAATAGTTATAATATTAGCCTAAATTTCAAGATTTCAATAATTTGAATAGAAACAAAAATACAAGACTTGAAATTAATTTAATATATTATTGCTTTTGTCTTCAAAATTTTGTAAGATAATTTCATTGTCAATATTATTAAAAATATCTTTCTCTATGTATGCAACTAAATTATCAGACAAAATAATTTGATGATAATGAATAATGATTTTTTTTAGTTTTTACTATATAAACAAACAAAATGATTATTTATTAATTTATTGCTTGATATAACATAGTAGAAATAATCATCTATAATGATAATTATAAAAGATTAACAGTTAAGAATATCTTTGGAACTTAATTAGAAGAGAATTGGTATTTTGTTATGTCCAGCCTAGAGATTTGCAAGAGTGAAATATCGCTGGATTCTAGGTGTAGGATGTTGAATTGAAAAAGAAATTCATGAGTCAAATCCTTTTTTAGATTAAAATAAGGATTTTGAAAATAAAAAAATGATTTGATTATCTTGTTAAGTCACTAACTTTTTTAATTATTAAAGAAAATAGGCTTTTTAACTTTTAATAGGATAAAGTTTAGGGTGGGACTATTTGAATCTATCTAATTTCTTTCTACACCCATACTAAAAAATAAATTCATTATTTAAAATTTAAAATGAAAAACCTCAAAATTACCCTTCATTTGTTTCTTTCTTACTCTAACTTGCAATCACACATTCTCTCTCTACTTTTGCATTATGTGAACCAAATATTCAATTTCAATCTCTTTTGAATATTATGATCTCTATTTCCTTCTTTCTATAAACTAAACACTCATTTAACTTTTTTGGCCTTTCTTAGTGTACTATGATCTCTATTTCATGCTTTTTGTGCATAAGATTTTTTTTTCCTTAATATTCATTGGCTTTTATGTTTGATAAAAATTAATTTCTTGATATTCATTCACTTTCATGTTTAATAAAATTATTTTGGTATTCATTTTTAAATAGCGTGTTTTGTTCCTTTTAATCAATGATACCAACTATTTGTAGTTAAAATAACATATCTGAATGAATTTACGAGAATTTGTGGAATTAAAAGAGAAAGAGAAGAAGGGTTAATTAAATAATTTAATAAAAAATTATTTAGAAAATAAAATTTTTAACTGAAAAGAGGGTGTAGAGAGAAAATTAGTGGGGTTCAAATAACTCTACTGTATAGTTTTGTTGTAAGCCTTTATAAGATAAATTATCAGGGACCTAAATGAGTAGAATTAACAGTAAAACTGATTACATATTCTAAATAAGTACTTAAATTTAAGACAAAATTTTTGTTCATAGAAGTGTAGCCCTGTGGTCGCTCGTTAGGTCCGTCATTGTTAGTATCCAATGACTATTGTTTGGCTTGATTAAAAGGTTTAGATTTGTTATACGAATTTCTTCCTAATGAATTGACCATCATTAGTAGGTAATTAAATTCTGTTGAAAATTAATTTTTAAAAAAGGAAAGAGGTGGTGACCAATAACACAGTTTGAATAGTGAAGCAGCTTGAATAGTAACGCGGTTTGAATAGTGTGGTGGTATGAAAAGTGATACGATGTGAACAGTAATGAGACATGAACAGTAACACAGTTTGAACATTGCTATATGTTTTAGTTATAAATAGAGAGGTTCTCTCTCTCATTTATATAACTAATTTTGAGTATTCAATTGGTTAATACAAGAGAAATTGAGATAGAGAGATACTTTTAAGTATGTAATTATTGTTGAGTGTTAGAAAGTGTATATTTATAAAGGAAAAAATCATCATTTTACACTTTAAATCTCACTAACATTGCTACTTTTATTTATTTAAGTATTTTGTTATTTAATTATATGTGTTTTATTATAATTGTGTATTTTATGTATTTTAGGGGTATCATAATCGTTTCACAATAAACGAGTGATCGACAAAGAAAAACGGACGTCATATTTGGACTCAGGACGGTCGAAAACCTTAAGAAGAGCATTACAGGAAAAAGTTCACATGTCACATATACTGATCGTTCATACGCATTTGCATCGCTCGTTTCACGATAATCGCTTTTCACGACACTATTCATGTATACGGACCGATGATGTGGCAACTACCTACGACATGACAGTATCTGATTGGACGAATTATGTGGATTGAATGCTTATGTGGCATTGACCGATGACGTGGCGTTGACCGATGATGTGTCATGATCTTATTGGACTAAATTTCTTATGTACTGTAGATCGATGATGTGGCAGCATCTCATTGGAGTAGAAATCGGGTGTACAGTACATGCGCTTACATGAGATTATTTACTATTCAGGCGCGGTATTATTCTTTGTACAAAATGTTGACTGTGACGGTTGATTGTTGGCTGATCGCTGATCGATGACGTGGCGAAATCCTTAACATCTGAATTGTTTTTAATCCGTTGGTCACGATTAACTCAATGTATCTATAAAAAGGGGGCTCTCCCCCCCTAATTTGGCACCCTTGAATTCATTTCTAAGCTTAGATTTCTGAAATTCCTTCTCCTTCTTGTAGTTTCTTTGTATTTTAATAAAATTCCCTTTTTATCCTTAGTTAAAATATGAGTGGCTAATTCCTTTTTACCTTGGGTTGAAGGTGAAGTCTCAACATGTTCCATGGGCTTAATTTGGTAAATTTACTTTCTCTTCCCCTCTAATATTTGTGGTTGTTTTGACTTTTCGTCGACAAATAATAATAGTCTTGTCTAGTTACAGCCCTGGTTAAACCGGCACCCTAGTACAAGGTTATTATTATTTGGCACGATAAGCCCTTGACACCATACTTATTGGAGAGTGGTTCATGAGGTGTGGAATCCCCCCTTATGATTTAATTGGTATTAATATGGAATATTTAGCCCATGGAGCATGTTGATGCGGATCCGGATACCCAAGTACTTTATTATAACAAGTTTCATTCTCAATTATTCCCGCTATTTTAATTCAACAATTTAGGATATAATTACCATAATTTAATTGTTCCCATTAAAAAGAAAATTAATTCGACATATAATTAAAATCAACCTCTTCGTGGGATCGACACTCGTCACCATTAATCTATTCTACAATAGATTCGTGCGCTTGTGAGTTCATTAAAATTTGCACAACAAGTTTTTGGCGCCGTTGCCGGGGAGGTAAGTTATTTTAATTTGTTGAATTAATTTTTTTTTGTTTTCTTGTATTTTTCCTTATAACAAAATAATTCTATAATTTAATTTTTGTAATTTAAATTTTTGTAATTTAATTTCTATAATTTAATTTCTGTAATTTAATTTTATTGTGTGATTTCTTTAATTTTCTGTACTTTAATTTTTGCTTTACTTTTCTTTGTAATTTGTTTTGTTTATCTTGTAATTTATTTTAATTTATTCGTAGAATTAATTCATAGAATTAATTCATAGAATTAGTTTTTTTTAAGTAATTTTTTTTTGCTTTCCTTAAAAATTATAAAAAAAATTAAAAAAAATTACAAAATTAAAAAAAAAGTGAATCTGTAATTTAATTCTGGTAATTTAAATTTCTTTAAATTTCAATAATTTAATTTCTGAGTTATTTTTCTTTGTAATTTTTATTTATTCTGTTAATTTATTATTCCATAGAATTAAATTTTTTTTAAGTAATTTTTTTTCTGTAATTTAATTTTGTTTCTTTTTCTCTTCTTTATATTCCTGTAATTTAATTTTTTATTTTTTATTGTAATTTATCTTTTTATTTTATTTTTTTTACTTAATCTATTTCTGGTATTTTCTTTTTAGCACTTGAGTGTATATTCATTATAAGGTTGTAACAACTTCACAAGGTTAGTATTGTAATTTTTCTCTCCTCTTTATTTTTGTTTGTTTTATTTTCATTTATTTTGTTCTTTACATGCATGGTCGAAGGTCATTATCACCCAATCTTGAACCTTTAGACCTCGATTTGGAAAAAACACTTCGCACACACAAACAAACTGTTTTCCAAAAGAAACTTGAAATGGATTTGCAACATCAGCAACCAGAACCACAAGAGAGGCCATTTAAGGATTATTTTAGTCCTTTAGCTAATTTGAGCACATCATGCATAAGGTACCCAAATGTAGCTGCTAGGAGTTTTGAATTAAAACCTAGTGTGCTAAACTGTCTCCCCACATTCTATGGCTTAGAAAATGAGGACCCATATAATCATCTGAATGATTTTCATGCTATTTGTCAAACTTTTAAATATGAGAATTTTTTCAGATGATGATGTTAAACTTAGATTATTCCCATTTTCATTAAAAGATAGAGCTCGTTCATGGTTTAATACAATGCCTGCTAATAGCATTACATCATGGGAACAAATGGTAACTAAATTTTTAAATAAATATTTCCCAGTTCATAAAACCAATGTTATTCGCAGGGAAATTTCAAAGTTTACTTAAAGAGACGACGAGCAATTTTTTGAAGCATGGGAGCGATTTAATGGGCTACTCTTGAAGTGTCCACATCATGGGTACGAGAAATGGCACCAATGCCAATATTTTTTGGAGGGATTATTGCCACATATGCAAGAATGGCTAATGGCAACCAGTGGAGGAGAGTTAATGTCCAAAAGTGCATCAGAGATTTGGGAATTTTTTCAGCGGCAATTGGATAATTCTCAACAACGGAGTCGATCACTCAGAAATACCAGGAGAATTAAGGGAGTGAATGAGGTTAACATTGGTGAGTCAAGCTCAGGAATTAAAGAAGTCAAAGAGATGGTCGAAGGCCTTACTCGACAAATAGCATCTTTGACAACCGCTAAATCAACAGAGCCACATGACCATGACTCATATTCAGATCAAGCCAATGCCATAGGTATCATGAGAAAACCACCAAACTACAACCTTTACTCCAACACATATAACCCTGGATGGAGAGACCACCCCAATTTTTCATGGTCTCAAGGATTTCAACAAAACGGACCATCAGTTCCACCTCCACCAATACAACCAGTTCCTCAAATGTCTCAAGCCTCTCAACCACCATTCAGACCATACAATCAGAATCCAAACCATTCTCAACCCAAACCATGGGAGGAGACATTCCAAAATGTCAAAAATCTTACTAACTCTAAGATCGAGCAACAAAACCGCACCATTGATGAATTACGAAATGAGATGAGAGCAGGCTTCAACTCACAAGCCCAATCAATTTTTAATCTTGAGAAAATGGTAGGCCAACTTTCCTCTTCAGTTCAAACCCTAGCAATGACTGTTGAGAAAGGCAAATTCCCAAGTCAACCAGTGCCAAACCCTAAAGGAGTGAGTGAAGTAAGTTCACCACAGCAGCATGGGGAGGTCAAAGCAGTGATGACCTTACGAAAAGGAAAAGAAGTTGACAACAAAGTGGAGATGCCAAAATCAACTCAAATTGTACCTATGAACTCGGAGGAATCATTATCAGAGGAGAAAGAGGAAACCAACCCACGAGAATATGTTCCTAAAACTCCATTTCCTCAAAGGTTAGCTAAAGGGAAGAAAGAAAAATCCACAGGTGAGATTCTTGAAATCTTCAAACAGGTAAGTGTTAACATCCCTTTACTTGAAGCTATAAAACAAGTGCCATCATATGCCAAGTTTCTTAAAGACCTTTGTACTAAAAAGAGAAATATTCATGTTCAGAAAAAGGCCTTTCTAACAGAAAATATTAGTTCTATACTCCAACATAAAATGCCTCTAAAACGTAAAGATCCAGGCTCCTCCACTATTTCATGTAGTATAGGGAACCACACAATTGAGAATGCTTTATTGGATTTAGGAGCTAGTGTAAATTTGTTACCTTACTCTGTTTTTGTGAAACTTGGACTGGGCGAATTACACCCAACTCTAGTGGTGTTACAGCTTGCAGATCGATCTATGAAAATACCACGTGGTATTGTGGAGGACGTGCTTATCCAGGTAGATAAGTTTTATTTTCCTGTTGATTTCATTGTAATTGACACTCAACCAGTGCAAAATTCAAGGAAGCATATCCCCATTATCTTGGGTCGTCCATTTTTGGCAACTGCCGATGCTCACATTCAATGCAGGACTGGAAATATGCAGTTCTCATTTGGCAATATGACCATGGAACTAAATATTTTTAACATTGCCAAACAACCTTACAGTACTGATGATGAAATTGTAGATGTGGATTTAATTGATGAATTGGTTTTTCATACATCTCCTTTAAACCTTAATGATGACCCTTTACTGACATGTTTAACTCACTTTGGTTTGGATTTTAATATTGACAGATCAATTGATGAGGTTAATGCCTTATTGGATTCATCGCCATGCATGGACATTGATAAGTGGAAGACAAGAATAGAACAATTGGCACCATTAAAAGAAAATCTCATTCCATCATCAGAATCACCACTAGAAATTGAGCTCAAACCTTCACTCGACCCTTTGAATTCTACATTCTTGGAGGAAGAAGAAATATTGTTAGAAATCATCCCATCCTCTCCTGATTACGAACAAAAGAACACAGATATCATTGACCCCATTTTTGGTTCAAAAAGGAGGATACAACTGGCAAAACCAGAGGAGATTCGTAACAACAAAAATGCTAAGGACTACAGAAAGCGAATGAAAATCCTCCGTGACAAGCGGAGCATTAGAAAATCTTTCACACCAGGTCAGAAAGTATTTTCTTTCAATTCTCAATGGCACGTTTCTCCAAGTAAGTTACGTTCTCGATGGTCTGGTTCATCTACTGATCTTACTGTTTTTTCACATGGAGCCATTAAATTTAAGAATCCAAGGAACAATGTAATTTTTAAAGTTAATGGTCAGAAAAGTAAGGTCATATCACGAATACCAATCATGTGGAGAAAACAGCACAAAACATTGAAGTGACCTGAATTTTCTTTCTTTCTATTTTCGGTGATTTAATTTTAAATTATTTTTTTGTAGAGTTTAACTATTATTGATTTTTTTTTTTGAATAAGTGTGCCAGAATAATATGCAATAAAAAAAATCATGTTCTTTAGGAATGGTGTCTGATAACAGAGAAGATAAGATTCAATTCATTAAGGATGGCTTGAATAAGGAGTCATTGGATGATATCCTTTTGTCTCTTGAAACGCATCCCAGTGAATACGTCCAAAATGCAATACTTCAATTATGGCCATTATTTCAGAAAGAATGTGCAAACTATAGTCTCGGGAATCTGACTATAAAAGACCCTGTTTGCCAGTTTGTAAGAAAACTGGATGTCAAGCCGTTTCTGGACATAAAACCAGAGGAAGATGTGAGCCACAGTGTCAACTACTTGTTAATATTTTCTTCTGTATTGCAATGTCCAGGTGATATCTTCTAATCTCTACTTTTTTCCTTTAAAATATTGAGGACAATGTTTCGTTCTAGTTGGGGGGAAGGAATAGTTGATAATTTCTCCTTTATAAATATATGTTTTCAAGTTTTTAAAGTCGAAAATGGCTGAATATGGAGTGTAGTAACTCTAGAAACGCATTTTTAAAAAAAAAATCATTTTTCTTTAATTTTTCTGCATGTATATTTTTCTTTTTATGTTTAGAATAGGTTGGGGGGAAATAATTCTATTTTAAAAAAAAAAATTTGTGAGTTCTTGATATTGGATGATATGATGACTTTTGAATTTTAGTATTTGTATTATCTTTGGTCTTGAGTGATGTTACACCATGTTTACTATTCTACATGTTGATATTGGGGACAAATATGAGTTGCTTGAAAGAATGCACATGTCATAATAAATTGCAAGTGAGTTTTTGAGCCTATTAATTTTTCTTGGAGAGTAACCCTTTTTGCCCATTCTTCATGTAGCTTAGCAGTTTATTATTTCATACATGATCTCTAGATTTTCTTTTAGTCAACCCTTTAAAAAAAAAAGTGTGTGTTACTGCATCTAAATGTCCACTTAATTAGTAGATATGGAAGATTATTTAGAGTCCTAAAAGATGATGGAAGGCCATTTTTGACCCGTTTGAGCCTTTCTAGCCATCCCTATTATTTAATATCCATAGTTACCCCTTTTGAGCCTTTTATTTAAAAAAAAAATCCTTTTCTTTATTAACTTATCATCCTAACCCACTCCAATTTGGAGTATTACCCGATATCATATAAGTTCCATCCACCTATTCATGTTTGAGAAAAAAATAAATAAATAATTATTTTGTTCAGTAAAGTTGTGCCATATAAAAAAAAAAGAAAAAAAAAAGAAAAAAAAGGAAAAAAAAAGATGTACAATAGTAATAAATAAGCAAAATGTATCCTGTAAAAAGTTCTTTAATTTTTACTCAAACATATATATTTTGTTTCCCTATTTTCCTTTCTTTGTTAACTATGTCCCTAGCCTACGTTACATCCTAATAAAAGTCCTTCCTGATTTTAGGGAACTATAGTCTAACATAAAAGCTAGTTATATGGGTAATTAAGATGTAGTGATGCATATATCAAAAAAAAATGAAAAAAAAATGATGAATACATTGGATTGACTAATACTTTATTTGAGATCGTACTATTTCTAAGCTATGGGCATATTTTTCATCTTGATGAGAATGTGTGATATTTCTTTATTATTTTCTCTCAATTTACCATTCATTGTAGTGACAAAATTTTATTGGGATTAATTTCTGTGTGAGAGTGTCACTACAACCGGTGAGATTTTGGGGTTGGATATGTCTTTCTTGAAAGTAGCTTGATTACTATTGCTACAACAAAATCTGCTGGACTGATACATATGGATGGTTGATGTGGGTGTGATATTCCTTTAGACTAGAGATAATGCTTAAACTTTTATTTGATTGTTATCATTAATCTGATTGAATAAACACGTGTGTTTAAAAAAAAAAAAGTTTTTTTTATCTTCGCTTTATTTGCCAGGGACTAGCAATAAGCTGGTTGGGGGGTGTGTTGAGTGTTAGAAAGTGTATATTTATAAAGGAGAAAATCATCATTTTACACTTTAAATCTCACTAACATTGCTACTTTTATTTATTTAAGTATTTTGTTATTTAATTATATGTGTTTTATTATAATTGTGTATTTTATGTATTTTAGGGATATCATAATCGTTTCACAATAAACGAGTGATCAGACAAAGAAAAGCGGACGTCATATTTGGACTCGGGACGGTTGAAAACCTTAAGAAGAGCATTACGAAAAAGTTCATCGTTCACATATACAGATCGCTATTCATACGCATTTGCATCGTTTCACGATCATCGTTCACCACACTATTCATGTATACGGACCGATGATGTGGCAACTACCTACGACGTGGCAGTATTTGATTGGACGAATTATGTGGATTGACTGCTTATGTGGCATTGACCGATGACGTGGCGTTGACCGATGATGTGTCACGATCTTATTGGATTAAATTTCTTATGTCTTCGTAGATCGATGACGTGGCGATCTCATTGGAGTAGAAATCGGGTGTACAAAGACATGCGCTTACATGAGATTATTTACTATTCAGCGGCGTTCTTGTACAAATGTTGATCGCTGACGGTTGATTGTTGATCGCTGATCGATGACGTGGCACAATCCTGAGCATCCGAATTGTTTTTAATCCGATGGTCACGATTCACTCAATGTATCTATAAAAAGGGGGCTCTCCCCCCCTAATTTGGCACCCCTGAATTCATTTCTAAGCTTAGATTTCTGAAATTCCTTCTCCTTCTTGTAGTTTCTTTGTATTTTAATAAAATTCCCTTTTTATCCTTAGTTAAAATATGAGTGGCTAATTCCTTTTTACCTTGGGTTGAAGGTGAAGTCTCAACATGTTCCATGGGCTTAATTTGGTAAATTTACTTTCTCTTCCCCTCTAATATTTGTGGTTGTTTTGACTTTTCGTCAACAAATAATAATAGTCTTGTCTGAGTTCTGACCTGGTTAAACCTAAGACCCTAAAGACAAGGTTATTATTATTATTTGGCACGATAAGCCCTCGCATCATACTTATTGGAGAGTGGTTCATGAGGTGTGGAATCCCCCCTTATGATTTAATTGGTATTAATATGGAATATTTAGCCCATGGAGCATGTTGATGCGGATCCGGATACCCAAGTACTTTATTATAACAAGTTTCATTCTCAATTATTCCCGCTATTTTAATTCAACAATTTAGGATATAATTACCATAATTTAATTGTTCCCATTAAAAAGAAAATTAATTCGACATATAATTAAAATCAACCTCTTCGTGGGATCGACACTCGTCACCATTAATCTATTCTACAATAGATTCGTGCGCTTGCGAGTTCATTAAAATTTGCACAACAATTATATTGTAGGAGCATTTCACTCTTTAATATGGGTATTAAGGTTTTGTTTTGTTAAAAGGATATTTATCAGGATCATGTATTTAGAGCTTGGATGAGAGAAAATTATTTATGAGATTGTGATTGTAAAAATTTTTAATATAGTAAATATTTTCTCTAGTTGTCTTTTAACAACAACCATGATTTTTCTTCAAATTTAGAGTTTTCTATGTAAATTTTGTATCGTGTGATTGGTGTATTCTCTATCTAATTTTTCTGTTAATTTGTTACTTGATATTGAGAGGAAGCTCAATTTCCTGACAAATTCTAGACTATAATTTACATCCATAAATCATTAGCCGTCCCTGTTAAAACAAAGAATCAATCACAGGGCAGTGGATGTGGTAAAGCCCCAGTTGGAATGCCGACAAAGGAATAAATTAAATCAGCACAAATTTATACAAACTCCGCAAAGTGACAAAATCAACAAGCAAATACATTAAGGCTTGGAAGTAATGCTACTGCATCTCCTAGTCCTTCAACAAGCAAACAAATTAACATTACTCTTATCTCGCCAAATAGATAATAAAACACAAGCATCAAGACGTGACCCAAACTAGTACTATATATGTAGAATTAACTGATGACCTAATTATTAATTAACTCAATAATTATGGCTTTAATTATGCAGTAATTAAATTATTTTAATTAGTTAATTAATTAAAAGAAATAAGTTGATGATGACGAGGAAGACGAACTGAAACAAAACCCATCCGTTACAGCATCAGATGAAACCGATGGCATGCCCCCAAATATTTGGCCGCTATGATGCTGCTGCTGCATAAAGTAGTACATTGCAGTATTAGTAGTACTGAAAGATGATGATGGATAAGCAAAACCCGTTGTTTGATCATTCCATGCTCCAAAACCCAAATCAGAATTTCGCATTAATCCGGCAATTGCAGCAGTAGGGTCGTAATAATTGTAACAATAACAAGAACTGGATGAAGCATCAGGAGGCAAAGGTGGCAGCTCACAAAAGTCCCATTTGTATACGTTTGATAATCATCAGCTTGATCAGCGGCGTCCACAACGCTCGTAATTGGCTTGTAAGTAGTAGACCCGCTTATTGTTTCTGCTGAAAACTGATCAGAAAAGTTGAAGAGCTGGTTACTATTATTGTTGTTATTTTTGGTACCATCATCAGCAGCAGCAGTGACAGCAAAGAGTGATGAAACAACGTCGACGTGTTGTGGTGGTTGATAATGGTCAGGTGAGACCATGGAGGTGATGGGGGAACCAGCCGGCATGTCAGAGTAGACAAAGTTGGTGCGGGCGTTCGAACCGCGCATGGAGCGTGCGGCGCGGTCGTAAGCCAAAGCAGCATCCTCGGCAGTATCGAAGGTGCCAAGCCAGTGCCTCTCCTTGGTCTCTGGGTCTCTTATTTCAGCCGCATATCTACCCCATGGTCTTCTTCTTACTCCTAAGAATCTTATTTCTTCTTGTCGCATCTGGTTTTGATGTTGCTGCTGCTGCTTTTGCTGCTTTCTTTTGGTCTTTGTTGGCGAAGGTTCTGATGATGAGTTGGTTCTCAAATTGCTAAAATCCATGACTGAAGAAAAAGAAGCTGAAAGACAAGATTTGTAGAATAAATGAAATTTGGGTTCTTGTTGATTTGAGGCGTTGCATGTTTGGTGTTTATATAAGGGGCGCTTGAAGGCATATCATTTATATGTGCCTTAAAATTGTATATAGGCTATCGTAAATTACTATAAATACATACATACATCGTAAAGGGTTATATAAAAATCTTAGCCCGATGGAGCTCAATACTCGATATCTAAATTCTAATTATTGTATTAATTATAATTTTCTTGGAGTTGCCTTTGATAATTAATTCTTGAATCGATCTCATTCAAATTAAATGATGGAAGACCTCATGACCTAGCTATGGCAACCTTACACATGCCAAAGATTAAGTATGTGGGCCCTTGATTTTGAGTCTATTAATCATGCATAAGAGCTCATACGCTCATGCTCTTCATTATGAATCACTTAATTATTTTTTTAAGTTATAATCTTATATAATTGACTTTTTAAATATATATATATATAAGGGCTTTTTTTTAAATGTGGACATATTGTGAAACCATGTAGTTTAATATGGTTAATTTTTAATATATTATAAAATCATGTGGTTTAATAGTATTAAAAAATTGGTTCTATTAAATCACATGACGTAATAAAGTGTTCGTATGAATAAAAAATAAAGGCGCTCGCACTATATATATATAATTATAAAGTGAGTATCTATTCGAGGACCTTGAACTATATTAAAATTTGGAATGAACCGATAATAATGTGAATATATTTTTATCTCATTGCAAACTATTTGATAACATTGCAAAAATATGTTAACACCATTTTCAACTTGTCCCAAATTTTAATCCTTGATTAGAAGTATGAACTGAAAATTTTTCTTATAACTATATATACTAAAAACACAGAATTCAACACCTCTCTTGTTTCAATATGTATGCCGAGGATTAAAATTCATATTATTAAGGAAGAGAGACTAAGTGCCGCATCTAAATATGTATTTTTCTTAGTAATTATGAAAGGATACTGAAGTGTACATGCATCCCATAAGCAATTAACGACTATCATGCATGAATACTCAGTAATTATTAATGTCCGTGTTTCTTTTAGTTTATTAGGTCTGACGATGACAAATTAATTTCTTAAATATATATTTAATTTCACTTTTGTCCTTGGATCCTGTTAATTTCCAGTCAACATACAAGATTCTTGAAAGATGTTCTAATTAATATTTTTTTGGGTAATTGAGTGTTGATTATAATGATAGCACTTGTAATACATATATAGCTACATAGTGCAAGTATTACGTAATAATAATTGGCATGATTATGAGGAACTCGATAGCCATAATTGGCAAGTTCTTCCTGAATAATTTCCCCCACTCTTCTTTTGTCAATAGATCTACTTTATTTGATTGATAACTAAATACATCTTCTAATGATAACCAGAATTATAGTTATCATATATAGTACAAAGATCTTCACATGCAATCTGGAAAGTGAGAATGTGAATCTCCCAAAATCTGCAATTGCATATATTATTCCTAAGGAGGATAGCACAGTCGGTGGCAATGGATCAATTCTCCTTCAGAAGTTCTTTAAATTGTGTTTGTTAATTGGAACAGAGTAAGATGGATTGTGCAAAAAGGGCAAAAAACAAAAAAAAAATTGTGTAACATAATGATAATTTAGAATTTCAGTTTCCAATTGAAATTGACTGTTTTAATTAGAGGTGACTTTAAGTATAGACAAATTAGACGGTCATTTAAGACCTCTTAATTTAAGAAAGCGTCATTTTTTAACTTTTTTTAATTATTCTCTAATTAATAGAGATTTTGAAAAATTATGTATGGTAGTAAAATCTATTAGATATTAATGTAATTAGTAATTATCCACAATTAGGAATTACTTTTATAAAAAAATTTATATTTGGTAATCTTATTATTAAAGAGATATAATTATTCATATTGTCTGCCTATTAATCCGTTCGTTATTATTTTTCAAGAAAAATGAAAAAAGTTTTTACTTTTTTAACTTCTTAAAAGAGCTTAATTATTTAACATTAGAATCTTTAATTTTAATTATTCTTTTTAATTTCTATTAAGAACCTTATAATCTAAGAAATCATAAATTAAAAAATTTCTTACTCTCTTCTTTATAAAGATAATTATTACATGTATTAGTTCATTATAAAAAAAGTAAAAAGTTAGTTTCTTGAAAATATAAAGTCCATATCTATTTTTTGTTATTAATTTATCATTTCAATTTTCAAATATTCTATTTAAAAATAGTATTATTCTCATTTAATTATTTGTTTATTTTTGTAAAAATTCTAAAGGAAGTAAATTTTAGGTTTTGTTTTCAAATTTTCTAAAATTTTTCTAATTATTTGTTAAAATTGAACAACTGAAGATGAAATAAATTTTGAACTTTTTCTTAATATTAAAATTCTTAAATAAAAAGAGGTATGATAAAATAAATTTACTTTAAAGCTCCGTATATTCTAAAGCTGGGCATGGTTTTAGTCTTCTACTTCTCCAACAATTAATTCTAACATAGATAGCTAGCAGAAAAAAATAAAAAAAAAAAAAGAACTTTTCTACAGACTTTTGAGTTCAAAATGAATTTTTTACACAATGAATCAAGTAATAATGAAATTAATCTCTACAATCATGAGAATGCATGCTTGTCAATAACTTTATCCAAACTTTTAAAAGGCTTTTAATAGAATAATAACTTGCACTATATGATTGCTTGAAACATAAATGATCACACATATAATTCGAATGATCTTTCCATCGTAAGTACCCATCATCTAGCCAACATTTTTCCGACGCTTTATCTTTACAAATGTATAATAAGTTTTACAAAATATATTCTATTATAATTATAACATACACAAATATACACACACACACATATACGTACACGTACATTTTGATCACCACTTTAATTCTCTCATTTTTTTTCACATACATAAAAAGGTCATGTTACCCCATAAATACACAAATACTAAGAGATATTATTATTTAAGCCATGTGCATATGCATACATTTTACGCCAAAATATAATGATATGTTCCACAATCCTACTTCGGCTTTTCAAACTCAAAGGTTTCCTTTTCAATATATTCAATTCTAGGAAGTAACCTTTTTTAATTATTTTATTAATATTTTGTGAAGTTTGAAACATCCATCTTGCACGTTAGAATTAGAGACCTTCAAATGAGGGAAAGGAAGGGCAAGTAGTAAGTTGGGTTGCATGTGAAAGGGCCGCGTACTTGAGCACGCTTTGTTGAACAAAACAATCGCTTTATAAGGACCTACTTGCTCGGGGCAAGAACCAGCTAGCATGCATGCAGCTTGACTGACACTTTGGAACCCATTTAGTTTGCGCAAATGACATTAATCCTTCACTAAGTCTGAACAATGCCTAATATTAACATAATAATATAGACTACCCCTATTAATGAACCACTCTATGATTTCTCTCTCGTAGCTTAAGTAAAATCCATGTGGACTATCATAATTACTCTTAAAAAAGAGTATAATTTTAACTAACCATAATTAGTCAGCAGCAGTAGAAATTTAACCTTAAAGAGTAAATAGAAAACATACATTTTTATGTATAGGGAATAGCTGGGCCGACTCTCACCATGCACGGTTGTTTCTGTTCACAAAAAATGTTAAAAAAAATTAATTTTTAGTTGTCATTCGTCATTTATTATAATCACTTTATTGAATTTTTTAATCAATATTATTGGATACTTAATCTAATATTAGGCTTATATATGAATAATTATGTATTACAAATTGTCACATAAGGTTAAACCCAATTAAAGTGATCAATTATAGTTTTTGGTATTATGGGCTTTAATGTATCTAATAGGTATGGGTCTCTAATGTGTAAAAATCTAATAATATTCTAATTCTACGATAGGTAGAATTAGTAATACACAGTGACAACAGAAAAAGATTATCTATATAAGTAGTTATGGGCCTCAGGTCACACGGATTCTTTTTATTTTTTCTGATATATTATCATCAGAGAGAGCTAGAGAGAATTAAAGGACTCTCTAGGAGAACGTGAAGATCTGAAAGTCCAACCACACAATCCTAGAGATTAATTCGGTATTATGAATTCAGGTACGTTTTCACGTATTATGTTTTAATTCTTGGTGATACAACATGATATTTTTCGATTATAGGTGATGTTTTCACTAATTCTTGGTGATACAACATGATATTTTTCGGTTATAGGTGATGTTTTCACAGAAGGTTTTATTTATCTCAACACACTTATCTAAAAGATTCTTGAAACCCAACTAATTAAATTCATATCGAAAAATCTATAATTGTATTGAATGAAGGGAAAAAATTTGTTGGTTTCATGTTTCTTATTGAAAATTTATAGTACCAAAAAAAAAGAAAGAAGAAACATGATTTATAATCTTAAAGTTGAAGTTCTTAGAGCTTAAAATTAAAAAAGGAAATGGAGATTTTGTACGTATGCACTTTTATGAAGAGTACTTAGCGGATAATCACCAACATGCATGCATGGGGCAACATTTTGTTTGGAGGGAAAATAGTCATATTCAAGATGCATGCTCAGATCCATTACAAAGTTGAATAAACCCTCTATATGCTGTAATTTAGAATAAAAAACGGAGGTTGAGGTTTTTACTATCTCGGTTAATACATAGGCAAATTGGGTCACAAATCCCAACCAAAAGTAGTGAAAAAAATTGCCCAGACTTTTGACCCAAAATAATTATACATATGCATACATTAGCACGAAGCACCAAATTGACGTGGAGGTAGATCGCACCACCGGCTATCGGCATTTGGTTAGTTTTGATCCATGATAGACCTTGCCCAACCTAAGTTGTAGATTCCATGGCCTAGAACTAGAAAGACAAAATGTCTTTACATTGGTCAACTATACCGTAACTCATCAAGTTTGTATTTTGGTCGTCTTACATTGCCTTTTTTTTTTTTTTTAATACTGATATTTCAGTTGTACAAGTACTAATATTTATAGTTTGATTATAATTAAAAATAATTTATATAAACTATTATGAAATACAATGCAGATTTTCTTTTTTCACTAATAATTGAGAGATGCCTACTCCGTTTACATTTCATAAAGAAAACTATTTTTATTAAATTATTTTTTAATTGAGAAAGCAATTGAGTATGGAAACTTAAATTATTGCACTTAAATTATATTTCTTAATTTTCTTTCATTATATTTCTCAAATTTTACATTGCGCATGGAAATTGACATGCAATAATTGAAAAAAAATAATGGAACACTTGAAATTGCATTTATAAAAAGAGCAATGATATGGCTATAATTTTTTTTGTATAAATTATTTTATACAAATTGATATGACATTACATGAATGGTTGAATAAAGACATCATTTGGCTCATATAATTTATTTTTATTATTTTATATTTTCATTCAACCACTTAAGCAATGTCCTATCAATTTGTAAAAAAATAGTTTACATTTGGTTGCAAGTCCTACATGTTATTTGAGAACATAATTTTAAGTTTTCACAAATATTTTCTTTATTACAAATATAAGCGAGGTAGATATCTTTTCAATTGTTAATAGGAGAAAAATTTCAAACTAATTTTGATAGACTTCTAATTTACTATAAATATGTATTTAAATTCTTATTCAAATCCTCAGCTCTCCTCGCATGGCATAAATTGTAGAGAATTGTAAAAACGAAGAGAAAAAGTGAAAGGAAGGAAGAGAAAACATGTGCTGAACTGCGATCTTATAAACTAACATTTAGTCTCTCTTTCAGTCATAAATTTTAACCTAAATACAACATGAACGATTATAAAATTTGGTAAAAAAGATTTTTGACTCCCAATTGACTACTATTAAAAAGTTGTTGCAACGTAATTAATTAATGATATTTCAAATAATATCTCTCTTTCTTCATAATCTATACAACAGAAAAGAATGCCTATTTATATACAAGACAAAAAAGATAAAAATAGGTAGGATATTATGAATTAATATCCTTGAAAATTAGGGGCTAAATCTCCTAAAATCTGATATTAAAAAAAATCAATATATAGTTGTAAATTATAGCTAACATCTGCAATAATAGTCCATACTCAACTATAAAATATAGATGACATCTGCAACACTCCTTTTCACCCCAGAGCATAGATTTTCTTTATGCCTAGCTTGCATACAAACTCTTCAAACTTGTGTCCAGGTATTCCTTTTGTTAACATATCTACAACTTGCTGTCCTGTAGGAATATACACCAAATAAATAACTCCAATTTCTAGTTTCTCTTTAATGAAATGCCAGGTTACCTCCACATGTTTTGTTCTGTCATGATGGATAGGATCATGAACAATATTAATTGTTGCCTTATTGTCACAGTAAAGTTGTATAAGGTTTGTCTTTTTTTTATTAATTGTAGTTCTTTGGGAACACGTTGTAACTGCATGAGCTCACAAACTGCATGTGCTAGTGTTCAAAACTCTGCTTCTACATTGATTCGTGCCGCTACAGTTTGCTTTTTGGTTCTTCAAGTCATAATGTTTCCCTATACTTTAGTATAATAACCTATTGTAGACTTCCTATCTATGATGTTTTCAAGCCAGTCTACATTAATAAAAGCTTCAACATTCTTTTTTTCTCCATTTTCAAAATAAAGTCCCTTTCATAATGTTGACTTAAAGTATTGAAGTATTCAATTTACTGCTACTAAGTGAACTTCCTTTGGAGAATGCATGCACTGGCTCACTAAGCTAACTATAAAAGCAATATCAGGTTTGGTATAGGAAAGATAAATTAATCTCCCTACTAGTCTTTGATATCTCCTATTTTCCATGGGTGCACTATTTTTTTCAAGACCCAACTTGCTATTTGGTTTAACTAGTGTGGCAGCAGATTCACAGTCAATCATGCTACTTTTCTTCAGCAAATCTAATGTGTGTTTCTACTGTGTAACTACAATACCTTTGGTTGTTCTAACCCTCTCAATTCTAGAAAATAATGTAATGGTCCAAGATTCTTGATTTTAAAGTCACAAGCCAATTTTGCCTTTAATCCTTCCATCTATTCTTTGTCATCCCTTGTTAGTATAATGTTGTCAGCATAGATGAACAAAATAGCTAACTTCCTTTCTTTAGACCGTTTGTAGAATATCGACTTATTATTGTGCAAATTTTATTGAACTCGCAAGCGCAAGAATCTATTGTAGAATAGATTAATGGTGACGAGTGTCGATCCCACGAGGAGGTTGATTTTAATTATGTGCAGAATTAATTTTCTTTTAATGGGAACAATTAAATTATGGTAACTTTATCCTAAATTGTGAATTAAAATGGCGGGAATAATTAAGAATGAAACTGTTATAATAAAGCACTTGGATATCCGGATCTGCATCAACATGCTCCATGGGCTAAATATTCCATATTAATATTAGCCAATTAAATCATAAGGGGGGATTCCATACCTTATGAACCACGCTCAAATAAATATGGTGCCAAGGGCTTATCGTTCCAAATAATAATAACCTTGTACTAGGGTGCCGGTTTAATCAGGGTGGTATCTAGACAAGACTATTATTATTTGTCGACGAAAAGTCAAAACAACCACAAATATTAGAGGGGAAGAGAAAGTAAAATTACCAAATTAAGCCTATGGAATATGTTAAGACTTCACCTTCAACCTAAGCTTAAACAAAAATTAGCCACTCATATTTTAACTAAGGATAAAAAAAGAAATTTTATTAAAATATAAAGAAACTACAAGAAGGAGAAGGAATTTCAGAAATCTAAGCTTAAAAATGAATTCAGGGGTGTCAAATTAGGGGGGAGAGTCCCTTTTTTATAGATACATTGAGTGAATCGTGACCATCGGATTAAAAACAGTTCGATGCTTAGGATTGCGCCACGTCATCAGTCAACAGTCAACAATCAACAGTCAACAGTCAACATTTGCACAGTAACGCCGTCTGAATAGTAAATAATCCCATATATGCGCATGTACTGTACACACGATTTTTGCTCCACAGAGATGCTGCCACGTCATCGATCTACAGTACATAAGAAATTTAGCCCAATAAGATCGTGACACATCATCGGTCGATGCCACGTCATCGGTCAACGCCACATAAGTAGTCAATACCACATACTTCGTCCAATCAGTTATTGGCACGTCATAGGTAGTTGCCACATCATCGGTCCGTATATATGAATAGTATCGTGAACAGTACCATACGTATGAACAGTTCCGTATATGTGAACAATGACTTTTTTCCTTTAATGCTCCTCTTAAGGTTTTCGACCGTCCTGAGTCCAAATATGACGTCCGTTTTACTGTCTGATCACTCGTTCATTGTGAAACGATCATAATGCCCCTAAAATACATAAAATACATAATTATAATAAAACACATATAATTAAATAACAAAATACTTAAATAAATAAAAGTAGCAATGTTAGTGAGACTTAAAGTGTAAAATGACGATTTTTTCCTTTATAAATATACACTTTCTAACACTCAACACTTACCCAGAAGCATCCCAAGGTCCTCAAGATTTTTCCAAATTAGTTGAACCAAGCCTTAGGAGATTGTTTAAGGCCGAGAGAGATTTTTTTAAGTAACAGACTCTTCTAGTAGGTCCTTTTTCTTCAAAACCAAGTGGCATGTCCATGTAAACTTTTTTTTAATTCTCTATTTAGGAAGGCATTCTTGATATCAAGTTGGTTGAGTCTAATTTACAACAAGAGATAGAAGAATCCTTGTAGTATTAAGCTTTACCATTGGGGCAAAAGAGTCTAAGTAGTTCACCCTATAGGTTTGTGTGAAACCTTTCACCATTAGTCTTCACCTTGTTGTGCATGCCGTTTTGAGCTCATCTTCTTTGGTAATTTGAACTTGGTAGTACCCAGAGCGTAAGTCAAGCTTGGTAAAATACTACACCTTGCCAAGTCGGTCGAACAAGTTCTCTACTATTTTGTGATCATGTATTTGGACAACATCATAGTATATAACACCACGCTCGAGGAGCATGCCTAATACTTATCCTAAGTCCTCCAAGTACTTCAAGACAACGTACTCTTCCTAAAATTAGAGAAGTGCTCATTTGCCCAATGGAAGTTGGAGTTCCTTCGCCACAAGATTGCAGACAAGAAGCTTATGATGAAAAATTCCAAAGTGAAGGCTATACTTAAATGAAAGCCTCCCTCAAAAGTGCCCGAGCTATGCTTAATTCCTAGCTTAGAGAACTATTAGTGGTGATTTGTCAAGGGTTATTCAGTCAAGGCGGCATCCTTGACGAACTTATTCAAGAAGAATTAGAAGTAGCATTGGCACAAAAAGTGCCAATGTGTATTCGAAGAACTAAAGAAAGTAATTTCTGATGAACCAGTCTTTGTTCTTCTAAACCATACTAAACCTTTCGAAGTGCATACAGATGCCTCTGACTTCACCATCAACGGAGTTCTTATGTGAGACAGCTATCCTATAGCATTCAAAAGTAGAAAGCTAAATAACACGGAGTGCCACTATAGATGCAAGAAAAAGAAATGAACGTAATTATTCATTACTTAGGAGTGTGGTGACATTACTTACTCGGTTCATACTTCATAATCATGATGGATAATGTGTCAATAAGTTATTTTCAAATGCAAAAAAAGTTAAGTACGAAGTAAGATGGTGGCAAGACTTTCTTATAGAATTCAACAACTGACTTAAGTACAAACTAGGCAAAGCCAATGTCGTTGCAAACATTTTAAGCCACAAGGCGAAATTGGCCATATTAAGCATGAGCCAATTGAAATCAAACCTTGTCTCACGCATCAAGGAAGGCCTCAAACAAGACCCCCTCACACACGATTTACTAAAAAAAATTTACGAAAAGAAGTAATTAAGGAGTGCCACGATTCGAAGTGGGCTAGTCATTCAGGGATCGAGCACACCATCGCACTCGTTCAAGCCTCATATTATTGGCCACACATGAGGGAGGACATCAAGGCATACGTGTAGACTTTTCTTATGTGCTAACTATTATGCAAATTTTATTGAACTCGCAACTGTACGAATATATTGTAGAATAGATTAATGGTAATGAGTGTCAATCCCACGAAGAAGTGGATTTTAATTATATATTGAATTTAATTTTTTAGGTGAGTAGTTAAATTATGGTGAATTTATCCTAAAATTTTAAATTAAAATGGTGGGAATAATTAAAAATATAACTGTTATAATAAAGCACTTAAGTATCTGGATCTACATCAACATGCTCTAGGGTTCAATATTCCTTATTAATACCAATTAAAACATGAGAAGAAAATCCACTCTTCATGAACCACGCTCTAATTAATATGGTGCTAAGGGCTTATCGTGCAAAATAGTAATAAATGTGTTATTACTATCTGTCAACAAAAAGTCAAAATATCGACAAAAATTAGAGGAAAAAATAAAATAAATTTACCAAGTAACCCCATGGAACATGTTGAGACTTCACCTTCAACCTAAACTTAAAAGAAAATTAGCTACTTATATTTGAACTAGGGATAAAATGAGAATTTTACTAAAATACAATGAAAATACGAGATAGAGAAGGAATTTAAGAAAATAGAGCTCAAAAATGAACTCAGGCGTGTCAAATTAAGGGGGGAGCTCTCATTTTATAGATATAACGAGTAAATTATGGCCATCGAATTAAAACAATTTAGATGCACAGGATTGCGCCATGTGGTAAGTTCTGATTGGTTTGAACACATCATTAGGGCTATTATCCCGTGTATATGCATGTACCATACACTTGTTTTTCTGATCCATTAACATACTGCCACATCATCGGTCAATAGTGTATAAATATTTTTATCCAATAAAATTATGACACATCATCAGTCAACGCCACATAATCAGTCAATGCCATATCATTCCTCCAATCAAATACTGCCACGTCATTGGTCAGTGTCACATCATTGATCAATGTCACATCATCGTATAGTATATATGAACAGTGTTATGAATAGTACCATAAACAGTACCGTGTATGTGAACAGTGACATTTTTACTTTTATACTCTTCCTAAGGTTTCGACCGTTTTGAGTTCAGATTTACTGTCTTTTTTGTCATCCAATGTCTCGTTTATTATGAAATGACCATGATGCCCCTAAATACGTAAAATATTTAATTATAATAAAACACACATAATTAAATTAACAAAAAACTTAAATACATAAAAGTAAAGAGTTAGTAGAACTGAAAGTATAAAATGACAATTTTTTCCTTTATAAATATACATTTTCTAGTACTCAACACACCCCTTAACCAGCTTATTGCTAGTCTCTAGCAAATTAAACTTTTTTTTTGGAACTATCATGTTTATTTAATTAAACTTTATGATGTAAGACAAATAAAAGTATAAGCATTATCTCCAATTTTTAAGAAATATTACTCTCAAATCAACCATCCACATGAATCAATCCAGTAGACCTTGTTATAGCTATTATAATCAAGCTGCTTTCAAGATTGACATGTCAATACTCCAAAATCCACTGGTAATGACACTCTCACAAATAAATTAAACCCAGTAATAATAGTCACTCCATGAATAGTAAATTGAGAAAAAATATTAAAGTAATATCACATACTCTCACCAAGATGAAATAAATGTGTCCACAGCTTAGAAATAATACGATCTCAAGCCAAAATGTAAGTTAAACCAATATATTTATTTATATTTTTTCTTTTTTTCTTTATTATTTTTTTATGCATCACTATATCTTTATAGCCCACTCTACTTTAGACTATAGTTCCCTAAAATTAAGAAGATCTTTTATTAGGACATAACGTAGGTTAGGAACATGACGAATAAAGATGGAAAAATAGAGAAACAAAAAAAAATATATGTTTGAGAAAAAAATAGATTTTTTTTAAGATTACAAAGTATATTTCTTCCACTTTTTTTAAACTAATATATAAATTTTGATTTTTTTTCTTTTCTTTTTTTTACTAAGGCCCAATTTGATTGAACAAAATAATTATTTACATTTTTTTCAAACATGAATGGGTGATGGAACTTGTGTGACATTGAGTAATATTTCAAATCGGAGGTGGGTTGAGATGATAAGTTAACAAAGAAAAGGCTCAAAAGGATTAAATAAGGATATTTCACAAAAGGGATGGCTAGAAATGCTCAAACGAGTCAAAGATGGCCTTTCCATTATCTTTTAGAGCACTAACTAATCTTCTATATGTACTAGTTAGATAAACTTTTAGATGTAGCAACAAACAAATTTTTTTTTTTAGAAAGTTAACTAAAAAGAAATTCGTAGATTGTATATCAAATAATAAACTGTTAAGCTATATAAACAATAGGCAAAAAGGGTTACTCTCCAAGAAAAATAATAGGTTCAAGAACTCACTTGTAATTTATTATGACCTGTATATTCCTTCAAGCAACTCATATTTTTATCTCTGACATCATCATGTAGAGTAGCAAACATGGTATAACATAACTCAAGATCAAAGATAATATAAATACTAAAATTTGAAAGTCATTATGTCAAAAAAATCACAAAATATATATTTTTTTATTTTTGTTTTGTTAAGAAAAAGAAAACTAAAAAATACATTTCTAGAATTATGACATTTCATATTCAGCCATTTTCAACTCAAAATTTTGAAAGTGTATATTTATAAAGGAGAAATTAGAAAGAGGAAGTTAGAAAAATCACACTTAAAATGAAGATAAAAAAATGACTGAAAAGTAAATTTTTTTTTAACTTTCAAACTGAGAAGATGTGTTTTTAGAGTCACTACACTCCATATTCAGCCATCTTCGATGTAAAATATTAACCACAGTTAGTTTCTACAACACAAACTAGTAAAAACTTCACCAAGATTAAGACATTATGCAATTATCAATATTCCATCTCCCCAACAAGAATGAAACATGGTTCTTAATGTTTTAAAGGAAAGAAGTAAAGATTAGAAGATATCACCTAGGTGCTGCAACACAGAAGAAAATATTTACAAACGGAGAGTTAAATATAATTTGTAATTCTTACTACAGCTATTGCTACCATCATTAGTTGGCCACCCTAAAACTAAGGTCTCCAGATGTGACTCTAGTCTATAAGCTTGTAATAGATCAAGTAGCTCATTAGCAGTGTGAGCATAAATAAAGATTTTTTTTCACTATGGAAGGAATGAAATATTTTTTTATGACATGGTTAAGAAATGTGAAAAAGCCATTATAAAAGTTAATGACATTTAACAAACCAATGGGTTTTTGATAAATGTTCAGATGAGACCAAGAAACTAATGTAATTAGTGCCTCTAGAGTTGTAGATCTCTCGGTAAAAAGACAAAGGCATCAGCATGATTCAGTATTTCAATTATTCTCTCTTGTATACCAGAAATAACTGACTCTTCTCTAGTTGGTGAGTCAGACAAACAGCTAAAAAAGGTTTCAGGATTGTTGGGATGAGGCCTAACACTTGGCTCCCTTTGGTATAAGCAGCTTCTGAAACTAGTTTTGATAACCCTCGATCACCTCTTCATAAACCAAGTGTAGTTTCCTAGCTGTTATGCTTCGACCAAGATCTACGGTTGCCTCAATAAATTCTTTATATTTACCATAGTTAAATTCAGAGAGTACACAAATGTTCTTGATTTGGTTGTTAGGAATAGCTGTCATTGGATACTTCTTAAAAATAATTTGTGAGTGCCTTAACAAAAAGTCATATTTAAGGATCTTGGTGATAATGATTCACGGCTGTAAATGAGGTAGCATGTCTATGTCAAATAACTTATAAAGTACATAGCTTGAAAGTTAAAAAGGAAATAGTAAAAGATAAAGCAAATAATGATAGCATGAAATTATTAAAGATAAAAATGTAAGTGATCAAACAACAGTGAAATAAAATAACATTGAAATAAAAGGATATTTACAAGTAGTTATGACTGTGGCTCACATCTTCCTTTGGTTTTACGTCTAAAAACAGCTTGAACAACCTTTAAGGGTCGAGGATAGGCTTTCTATCCAGTTTTCTTATAAATTGACAAACAGGTCTTTTATAGTTAGATTCTCGAGACTATAGTTTGCACATTTTTTCAGAAATAATGGCCATAACTGGAGTATTGCATTTTGGACATATTCACTAGGATGCGTTTCAAGAGACAAAAGGATATCATCCAATGACTCTTTATTCAAGTCATCCATCATGAATTGAATCTTATCTTCCCTGTTATCAGATAGCACTCCTAAAGAACATCGCTTTTTATGGTATCTCATTCTGGAATACTTGTGACAAACATTAGAGAGCTTTCGAGCTCTCCGTTTTCTTGAATAATTTCCTTTACCATAACCAGGCATGTATGCAATAAATTTGGGAGGCAACTCACCTGGCAACCACACTTTGGCTTCAATTATCCATCAAATGTTAGTAAGGATATGATTTTTCATAAGCAATTGCATGCATTCAGACCGAGCTTTATAAATAGTAGGGAGAGTATTTTGAGGAAGTGAAGGAAATCGCTTGTGAAGTTTTGCTAAGATCTCGTCTTTATCCATGCCTTAAATTCAGAATATTAGTTATTTTGGGAAACTGAAGTAACCAACGTTGATTGTCACAGAGTACCGTTATCCGCCACTTGACTGGGGTGAAAAAATGATAACACACAAAAGAAAGAAAGAAAAAAATCTAACAAAAACACAACACACGTAAAGGCAAAATAACACACAATAAAAAAAAATACTAACTTACAATCGTCCTCTTATTAAATTTACCTTCAGCTCTAATTGGATGTTGTAGATGTCTTTCTCAATTTTTCTAAGTTGTCCTTTTAAATTCTCAACATGGGAAACTAACTCTGGTGGTTGTATCTTCCAGATACGATGTATTTTATAAAATTGTATGTAGCCTCTAAGATGAGATTGTAAACGTTGAAATTGTCTAAGAATATTGAAGAGACGCTTTTTACTTGAGCCATTCATGAGGAAAAATGATAAAAGAAAACTTAATAGTTAAAAAACACTTATATAAAAATAATCAAAATAATTACAAGAAAAATAGAAAAGAAAAATTACATCACTGAAAAATTTCAATTCAAATTTGATGGATCATGCAAAATTATTTCGGTGTCTTCTCGGTATGGTTGGTACTCGAGATATGGCTTTAAAGGCGATACTATTCTATGGATCTTTAATTTTAATTCTTCAATGTAGAAAAGCAGTGTGAATAATAAAAGGACCAGAATATCGAGAGCGTAACTTACTTGAGAATAGGTGTAAACAAGAATTGAATAAAAGGAAGAATTGAATAAAAGGAAGAATTGAATAAAAATCCAGTTATAGGTCATAGGCTCAAGATTAGATAATTATGACATTTGACCATGCAAAATAAAAAATAAAAAAAAAATTAATAAAAATAAAGAGAAAGGAGAAATTATGATATTAACCTTATCATGTTATTACAACCTTACTATGAACATACACTCAAATACTAAAAAGAAAATATAAAAAATAGATTAACTTAAAAATAATAAAAATTATAAAATAAAGAAGAAAAATTATAAAGAAAAGTAATACAACAATTAAATTATAGAAATTTAAAGAAGAAAAGAAATTAAATTATAGAAATTACAGATTCACTTTTTTTTTACTTTTTAAAAAAAATTAAAAGAAAACAACAAAAAAATTACTTAAAAAATTAATTTTGAGAATTAATAAATTAACAAAATAAACAAAAAATTACAAAGAAAAATAACTTAAAAATTAAATTATAGAACTTTAAAGAAATTACAAAGAAATTGATTCACAAGAATTGTGGATTCACTTTTTTTATTTTTTATTTTAAATTTTTAATAACAATTTTAAAAGAAAACACAAAAAATTACTAAAAAATAATTTTGTAAATTAATTAAAATAAATTAACAAGATGAAATGAAAAATAATTACCATGGAAATACACTCAAGCACTAAAAAGAAAATAAAAAAAAGATTAGCTAAAATTAAATAAATCACAAGATAAATAAAATAATTACAAAGAAAAGTAAAACAAAAATTAAATTTAAAGAAATTACAAAATAAATTGAATTACAAAAATTTAAATTATAAAAATTAAATTATAGAATTATTATTTTTTTATAAGAAAAGAATACAAGAAAACCAAAAATCTAAAAAAATTAATTCAACAAATTAAAATAACTTACCTCACCGACAACAGTGCCAAAAACTTATTGTCCAAATTTTATTGAACTCGTAAATACACGAATCTATTGTAAAATATATTAATGGTAATAAGTCTCGATCCCACAAGGAGGTGGATTTAAAATATGTGTTGAATTTAATTTTCAAGGTAAGTAGTTAAATTATGGTGAATTTATCCTAAACTTTGAATTAAAATGACGAAAATAATTAAAAATATTAAAATGACAGAAATAATTAAAAAATGTAACTGTTATAATAAAGCACTTGTGTATCTGGATCTGCATCAATATGCTCCAGGGCGCAATATTCCTTATTAATACCTATTAAATCATGAGGGGGAAATCCACTCCTATGAACCACGTTCTAATTAATATGGTGCTAAAGGCTTATCGTGCAAAATAGTAATAACTATGTTATTACTATCTGACAACGAAAAGTCAAAACATCCATAGAAATTAGAGAAAAAAAATAAATTTACTAATTAAGCCCATGGAACACGTTGAGATTTTACCTTCAACGCAAGTTTAAAAGAAAATTAACTATTCATATTTAAACTAGGGATAAAATGAGAATTTTACTAAAATATAAAGAAAATACAAGATAGAAAAGGAATTTAAGAAAATAGAGCTAAAAAATGAACTCAGGGGTGTTAAATTAGGCGGGGGAGCCCTCCTTTTATAGATACAATGAGTAAATCATGGCTATGAATAAAAACAATTTGGATGCATAGGATTGCGCCACGCGACAAGTTGTAATTGGTTTAAATACATCATTAGAGCTATTATCCCATATATATGCATATATCGTACGCACAATTTTCGATCCACTAATATACTGTCACGTCATCTGTTAGTAATGTATAAACATTTTTATCCAATAAGATGGTGACACCTCATCAGTCAAGCCACGTCATTCGTCAACACCACATAATCAGTCAATATCACATTATTCCTCCAATCAAATACTGCCACGTCATTGGTCGGTGTCAGATCATCCGTCAATGCCACGTCATTGGTCATTATCATATCATCCTATAGTATATATGAATAGTGTCATGAATAGTATCATAAACAGTACCGTAAATGTGAACAGTACCATATATGTGAACAGTGAGATTTTTATTTTATACTCCTCTTAATGTTTTCGATCATTCTGAGTTCAGATTTACCATCTATTTTGTCATCCGATGTCTTGTTTATTGTAAAATGAACATGATCCCTATAAAATACGTAAAATACTTAATTATAATAAAACACACATAATTAAATTCACAAGAAAATTAAATATATAAAAGGAAAGACGTTAGTATAACTTGAAGTGTAAAATTACAATTTTCTCCTTTATAAATATACATTTTCTTAACTATTGGAGCCACTCTTAGTCGGACTATTAGAACCACTGTCACTTACATCTAGGCCATAGGAAAGTGTTTCCATGGACATCATCATGACATTACCCAAGTCCGAAGGATGCAGCAGCATCATAATCGTGGTTGACCGATATAGCAAGTATGCTACCTTCATTACCACACCAGCTGATTGCAAAGTTGATAAAGCTTTTTGTCTGCTCATCAAGTATGTTGTAAAGCATTAGGGAGTTTCAAAGAGCATTGTGAGTGACCGAGACCCTTGATTCAGTGAAAAATTTTAGATGGAGCTTTTAAGATGTTGGGGACTAACCTCAAATTCTCAACAACCTTCTGCCCGCAAACTAATAGGTAGGCGGAGTGCATCATTGCCCTCCTTAAGATGTACTTGAGACATTATATGAGCACTCATTAGCGAGATTGGGCAAAACTACTCGACATTACCTAATTTTCTTATAACTTATAGCAAAGTAAGGCTACCAGCAAGAGCCTATTCAAAATCGTCATGAGATTTCAGCCTTTAAGACCTAACACCATAGCCTTGACTTACTGAAGGAAAAGCCTCACGGCTCACAAGCTCACCCGCTAATGGCATGAGAAAGTGGATATTACATGAGCATACCTCGATAAAGCTATAAGAAAAATGAAAAAGTGGGCAGACACAAAGAGATGGCATGTCGAGTACAAGAAAGACGATCAAGTTATGATCAAGCTATTGCCCCAACATTTCAAGTCATTGCAAAACGTGCACAAGGGGCAGTAAGGCGCTATGATGAACCTTTTTGAATTATTCGACTTATAGGCAATGTCTCATATCAAGTATAACTTTCGTTAATGCTCAAAATCCATCTAGTCTTTCACATGAGCCTTCTCAAGGCATACTATGAGGATGCAAAAGACCCAAGACGTGAATAATTGAGGTGTGCACTAACAACTATTATCACTATTTTCAATAAAGATGCGGACTACATCATTGCTGACTACGTAATTTAGAGATAGGGTGTGTCTCCATAGAATGAATACTTAGTGAAATAAAAAAGCCTCCCCGAAAGTGCAGCCACTTAGGAACATGAACATGATTTATGACAATTCACTGAGCATATCTAAAACTATAAGCATGAAAGAGCAACAAGGACTCTGCGATCTTAGGTAGGGAAAGATGTTGCAGACTACTAAAATTTCAGCCTACATGTCCATAAATTCTAGGCCATGAGCCCACGACAAGACCAAGGGTGCTAGGTTATCTTGATTTCAAAAAATTCCAACACATTCTAGCATACTTAAGCATGTACATATTCTAAAATTCTCTACATGTATCTAATGCTTGTAAATATTAAAATATAAGTAAGTTATAGGAATTTTCTAGAACTTTAGAGCTTAGCAAGCCTCCTTATAAATAAGGCATGGCGTTAGGCATTTGATCATCAAGTCTTGAGCAAGCATCTCAAGTACTTTTATAAGCTCTCTTGTAAGCATTCTTATTAGTAATATAAGTTTCTGATTTTGGCTCCATTGCTCTCTTTTCTTTAGCTCTTTTGATAACCTCTGGCGTGGTTAGGCGAAAAGCACAAAGGCTTACTTAGTGACTTTCGATAGGAGTTGTCTAAATACAGCACGGATTGTTGTGCAAAAACACTTATCCCTTGACAAGTGGTATTAAAGCCAAGGTTTTGCACCTATGTGACCAAGCTTTTAAGCAATGGCCAATCTTTCTGGCATATCTCAAGAGGACGTTGTTGGCTCTGACATTCCACTAAAGCCAAACCATGGCCACAAAAAGGGATGTGGTAAGTTCCGCAACAAGTCTAAGGCTCCATATGTTGATGCCTTAAAGCCTCGTATGGTTACACTCGAGCATACAATGTTCGCCGCTCAAAACACTTTTGAAGGTCTTGAGAGAGAGTATGCTGACTTCACCATGGCAACCAAGGCTCTTATCTAAGACCAAGCTAACACCCTCTAAGGGGAATTTCAAGCATTCCACGACAAATTATTAAAAATCCATAGCTTCATCCAAGAGAAGCTGTAAACTGTCTGTGCGAAAATAAACGAATCTCCTCGGATTGGACATAGCACAAACGAATGCTGTTTGCTAGCTTGGCTTTGACAAGCATAAGTGATACACACCATATTGATATGCCAAAGCTCGACACCTATACTGGCGCACGAAACGCCATTGTAGTGGATAATTTTCTCTTTGGGCTAGACTAATATTTCAATGTCATAGGCGTTCGAGACGAGGTGTCGAATGTGGATACTACACTTACTTACTTCAAGGTATTGCACAACTATAGTGGCATCGAAAGCATAGTGAGATGGGTAAAAACATATGAACCATCGGCACATAGGCAAATTTCAAGCAAGAACTCCTAAAGCAATTCGTTCTAAGTAATGTGGAGAAAGAATTGCGAATGCGCTTATGTCGCCTTAAGTAATCGAATAGAATTCGAGATTAGATCACTGAGTTCACTACCCTCATGCTCGAGATCAATGACATTCTGACAAGGACTCTCTTTTTTACTTCTAAGATGGCCTCAATGATTGGGCCAAGACAGAGCTTAATAGGCGAGCGTGTAGACACTCGACGATGCCATTGGCATTGCAGAATCCCTTACTGAGTACTCTACCTAATCTAAGGACAAGAAGTTGGGCCAAGGTAAAGGTGGGAGAGAGAGTCACAAGAGCAAAGGTGACAATCACAAGATTAGGGACAGAAAAGCTTTTTATCAACAAAAGCGGCCAAGGCAAATCAAAGGGCAAGAAAGAGTCACTAAAGCTATGATGCCCATGCTTCATATATAATAGTCTTTATTAGGTGCACAACTATCTAAAAAAGAGTCACTTAATACCCTCACTGTCCAACTCAAAGGCAATGCTACAACATCATCGGAGGAGCCCTAACTTAGCATGAGTTCTTTCCAATTCCTTAGAGTACTTAATAGGCAGTCCACATTCACCAAAAAAAGGCTTATGTATAAGTATAAGTATAAATAGCCAGTCTGTGCATGTGTTGCTAGACACGGGAGCTATGCGCAACTTCATTTCTGAAGATGAGGCCCAGTAGTTATGCCTTAAGGTCACCAAGAACGGAGGCACAATGAAGGTAGTGAACTCACCTACCAAGCTTATTGCGGGTATCACCCAAAGTGTATACACAATGCTTGGGACATGGAGTGAAAACTTGACTTCTCCATTGTGCCCATGGATGACTTTAAGATAGTCATCATCATGGAATTCTTTAACCAAGTTCATACCTTCCTATTGCCTACCACAAACTCCTTAAACATCCTTAATGGAGGTAAGTCATGCATGGTTCCTATAGAGCAGGGTAAGTCTGAAGAGAAGACATTCTCAGCCATGTAGTTCGAGAAGGTATTCGAGAAAGACCCAAACTTCTTGGTCTCTATTCAAGAGCTACACAATGGAAAAGATTTTATAAAATCACCAAACCAAGTATTATTGCACATAAAAGTCATCCTGAAAAGTTTAAGGACGTTATGCCTCCTAAGCTTATGAAAACGATCTCGCCTTAACGAGAAGTAGATCATGAGATTGAGCTGGAATAAAGTGCTAAAATACTGACTGTGGCACCTTACCGCATAGCTCCACACGAGCTTAAGAAATTATGGAGACAGCTTAAAGACTTACTAGACATTGGATTCATTATCCAATCAAAGCCCTATCGGCACGCCCATACTATTTCAAAGGAAAAAAGATGGATCATTGTGGATGTGCATCGACTATAGGGCACTTTATAAGATCACCATCAAGAATAAATATTCAATTTCATTAATCGTATACTTGTTCGACCAACTTGGGAAGGCGTTGTACTTTACAAGCTTGAATTGTGCTACGAGTACTATGAAGTTCAGATTGGTAAGGGACATGAGCCCAAAGCGATGTGTACAACAAGATATGGATCCTTTGAATTCCTTGTTATGGCTTTTAGCCTCACCAATGTACCCGCTACATTTTGTACGATCATGAACAAGGTGCTCTATCCATTCCTCGATCGTTTTATGGACGTGTACTTGAACGACATCATAGTTTATAGCACCATACTCGAAGAGCAAGCCTAATACTTATGCCAAGTCCTCCTAGTACTTCAAGATAGCGAACTCTTCCTCAAAATAAATAAGTGCTCATTTGCCCAATTGGAGGTGGAATGTCTTGGCAATAAGATTGCCGATGGGAAGTTTATGATGGAAAATTCTAAGGCGAAGGCCATACTTGAATAGGAGTCTTCTTAGAACTGTCTTTAGGTCTTAGTAGAAGATTTCATATGTTATTTTTTATTAAGGTTGACATTTCTTCTTGAACAATTTTCTTTCACTCATTTGACTTAAGGGCTTCATAGACATTTCTCAGGATATTGGTATTAGATAAATTAGCCATAAAACTTCTATACTCATTGGATATATTTGCATATGATAAGAACTTGTACCTATCTACTCTTCTGTCAGCCTTACATTTGATTGTAAATACCCACTTACACCCTATAGTCCTCTTGTATTTAGGTCTTGGTATAAGATTCCATGTGTTATTTTTTATTAAGGTTGACATTTCTTCTTGAACAATTTTCTTTCACTCATTTAATTCAAGGGCTTTATGGATATTTCTCAGGATAGTGGTATTAGAGAGATTGACCACAAAACTTCTTTACTCTCGGATAGATTTGCATATGACAAGAACTTATAAATAGGATATTTGGTGCAATTTCTCACCCTGTTCCTTATCATAATAGGTAAATCTATGGACTTTTGAGCTTTATTTTTAGAATACTTAGTAGATGGGTTTTGATCCTCTCTTAGTTCAAATTTTTATTTTGCTTGGTCTATAAGTGGCTATACCTCTTGATCTTTATTCTTCCTTCATGAATATATATGAAACTCAGTTATAGGTTTATTTGAATATGAATTGGCTTTTATACCTCTATTCTTTAGTGACATTATTGGTTGATTAAATTCTATGACGTTAGGTAGCCTAAGATAAATGTCTGGACTAAGTGAGAAGGTATTTGACAGATTCGGTTCTAGGCTAGAATTACTAGGCAGATTGAGTTCTAGGCTAGAACTACTAGTCATATTAGATTATAAGCTAGAATTAGCAAGCATCTTAGGTTTTAGGTTAAAATTATTAGTAAACTTTAAGGTTAGGGTAGTGACCTCAATTTGGATAGTTTATGAGATGTAAAGAACATCTTGAGAATTATCTTCTCTAAAATTTTGACCCTGAAGGGAATTTCTTAGGAAAACTTTACATCTATGGTGATGAATAATTTTTTTAGAAAAGTATTATAGCATTTATACCTTTTCTTGGTAGGAGAATATCCTAGAAACAAACACTTGATAACTCTAGGAGACAGCTTTCTTTTTTAAAGACTTAGAAGATATACAAAAGTTGTACAACCAAAAGTTTTGAGTGCAAGATTAGAGGTAACAAGGTGATTTTATAGGTATTTGTTAAGAAAAATAAATTTAAGAACTTGAGAGAGCATACAATTTATAAAATAAGATGTTGTAAGAATGGCCTCTCTCCAATATATTTTTGATGCATTAGTTGTGAACATAATGGCTCAGCAACCTCTAAAAGGCATCTGTTTTTATGTTCTACAATATATTTTGTTTGGTGTTCTAGAACAAGAACTTTGATGGACAATTCTTTATTGTGATAGGTAACTCCTTAAAATAAAATTGAAATAGTCAGTTCCATTATTTGTGCAGAGCACACGAATGTCAGTTTGAAGCTGAGTATTTTACCATGGCACAGAACTGTTTAAAAGTTTATCCAACTTTAGATTTTTCCTTTAAAAAGTACACCCAAGTGGTTTTAGAGTGGTCATCTATAAATGTAATGAATCATTTTACTTTTGACAGGTTGTTAACCTTTGAGGGACCTCAAATATCGTTATGAACCAAAGAGAAAGGTTGGGATCGTTTATAAGTGCAGGTAAGAAATGGAACACGTGTTTGTTTAGCCATTTGATAAAAATCACAATATAATAAACTCAAATCTTTATTTTTGAATAAGGAAGGAAATAAGGTTTTTAGAAATAAAAAGCTAGGGTGGTCTAACCTGTAGTGCCATAAGATTATTTTAGAAGAAACAAATTCACATTGACAGACTTGTGCTTGTCTTTTCATAGGCCCTTTATTCTCGAGATAGTACAACCCCTCATATTCTTTTGCATTCCTAATCATCGACCCCAAGATTGGATCTTGAAATAGACATTTAGAATCACAGAATTTAGCTATACATTTTGTGTCCTTAGCAAGTTTACTAACTGAAAGAAGATTACATTTAAGATTTTAGAAATATAAAATTAAAAAAATGTTAGACAACTTATTGTTTCATTTTTGGCAACAGTGGATAATGATTCATCAACAATCCTCACTTTATAATTACCTGCACATGGATTGTAACTAGAGAAAAATTGAAAAGATCTTATCATATGGTCTAAGGCCTTTGGATCAATAATCCAAGGACTTTTTTTGAGGGATTAAACGCTTAGGGCTGATGGGTTACCTGTATGGGCTACGTTACAAGTAGAAAATGTTATGTCATTTCTTTTTGCTTGCTAATTTCATATAAGGAGTTGCTACAACATTTTGAAGTCTTGGGTGGCTTGGAAGCATGGACGTAGGAAGGGATTGTCGAACCCCATAAAAATTCATTGTATTTTCTTTCTTTTCCCTTACTTTTTTTATTTTCGAGCATTATTAAATTTATTATTCTTTATTTTATTAAGGCATTAAATTGAATTGTTGTGTTGTTTAATTATTTAAATTTTTAGAAACCCAATTTACCCCCTCATAGATTGCATAACTTGCATTTCAATATGTTCTTCTAAAATCTTTAAGAGTGGGGACTTATAGATTCATGAAATTTGGCATTTTTCAAAATCCTTTTTATAGAAATAAGAGGAAAAATAAGATCATAATAAAAATAGAAGATATGTAAAAATAAAAAAATTATGAAATATATACAAATTTTGTGCGTGTATTCATAATTTCATGTCTTAAATTTTAAAATCATAACTTAGAAATTCAGGTCTCGATTTTTAATAAGGTTAGAACTTTAAGTTCTCACCACCTCATTTGTATTGTAACCTTTAGGCTACAACAATAATATTGAATGATAAATATATGCAAGAACAAATGATGATTTATTAATATTAAAATACTTTGATAGACGGTTAAGCCAATCATATAAACAATTAAATTAAAAGCGCTATTAACATTAATATCATACTAACAAAATAATAACAATATAAGCAATATTATAGAACCAACCATTAAATTATTATAAACAAAAAAAAAATTAAATTGACAAGAATAATAAACTCACAATATAAAAATATAATGATAAAACATAAAGAAACACAAGCAGTAAAAATTAAATTACCCATATCAATCAACTATTGTGCTGATAATGTGTTATAAAGTAAGTCGATTGACATGCAAGTTATGCAACACAAGAGGGAATTGAATTCGGTTTTCAAAGTTTAAGCTTAACAAATTATACAATAATACAATCTATTACCTTAATAAAATAAAAAATAATAAATTTAATAAAACATAATAATAAAAGGAGAAAAAAGAGTAAACACAATAATTTTTATATTGTTTGATAGTCCTTGCCTATGTCCATACCTTCAAACCAACTAGGCTTGAATATTTCATTATCCAAGTCTCTCAAGCCTTCCAATAATTAAAATTGACGTCCAAGGTGTTAAAAGAGCTTGTTTGGCTGTAGACAAATTAGGCATAAGGTTGTAGATTGCCCAAAGAAACATAGTGGTAACATAGATCCTGTGTTATGCGAATTTTATTGAACTTGTAAGTACACGAATCTATTATAGAATAGATTAATAATGACGAGTGTCAATTCCATGAGTAGGTAGATTTTAATTATGTGTTGAATTAATTTTCTAAATCGATGGTTGGAATTATGGTGAAATTATCCTAAATTTTGAATTGAAATGGCAGAAATAATTAAAAATGACAACTATTATAACAAAGTACTTGGGTATCTGGATCTGCATCAACATGTTAGTACCAATTAAATCACGAAGGGGAAATTCACTCCTTATGAACCACGCTCTAATTAATATGGTGCTAGAGGCTTATCGCGCCAAACAGTAATAACTATGTTATTACTATCTGTCGACGAAAGTCAAAACATCCACATAAATTAGAGGGAAGAGAAAATAAATTTACCAATTAAGCTCATGAAACATGTTGAGATTTCACCTTCATTCCAAGCTTGAAAGAATATTAGGTACTCATATTTGAACTAAGAGTAAAATGAAAATTTTATTAAAATATGTAGAAAATACAAGATGGAGAAGGAATTACAGAAAATATAGTAAGAAATGAACTCAGGGGTGTCAAATTAAGGCGAGAGCCCTCATTTTATGATACAACAAGTAAATTATGGTCATCGGATTAAAACAATTTATATACACAGGATTACGCCACATGGCAAGCTCTGATTGATTTGAACACATCATCAAGGCTATTATCTCTTGTATATACATGTACCATACACATGTTTTTCTGATCCACTAACATACTGCCATGTCATTGGTCGATAGTACATAAACATTTTAATTTAATAAGATTGTGACACCTCATCAATCAAGCTACATCATCAATCAATACCACATAATCAGTTCATGCCACATCATTCCTCTAATAAAATACTGCCATGTCATTGGTCAATGCCACATCATCGTACCATACATATGAATAGTGTCGTACACGTGAGCAGTGAAATTTATATTTTTATGCTATTCTTAAGGTTTTCGACTATTCTGAGTTCAGATTTGCTGTCTGTTTTGTCATTCGATCTCTTATTTATTATAAAATGACTACGATACCCCTAAAATACATAAAATACTTAATTATAATAAAACACACATAATTAAAATCACAAGAGACTTGAATACATAAAAGCAAGGAAGTTAGTGGAATTTGAAATGTAAAATGACGATTTTTTTCTTTTTCAATATATATTTTGTAGCACTCAACACACTCTCCAACCGGCTTATTACTAGTCAAAATTCAAATTCAAATTTTTTTTTGAACTATCGTGTTTATTAAATTAAACTTATGATAATAATTAAATAAAAGTATAAGCATTATCTCTAGTCTTTAAGAAATATCACTCCCAAATCAACTATCCATATGAATCAATTTAGTAAACTTTATCACAGCTATTATAATCAAGCTACTTTTAAGAATGACATGTCAATAATCTAAAATCTCACCAATAGTGGCACTTTCACAAAGAAATTAAATCCAATAACAAAGTCACTCCCGTGAATGATAAATTGAAAGAAAATATTAAAGTAAAATCACACACTCTCATCAAGATGAAATAAATGTTCCCGCAGCTTAGAAATAATACGATCTAAAGGTAAAATATGAGTCAGACCAATATATTTATTTAGTTTTTTCTTTATATATATACATATATATATATTTCTTTTTTTTATGCATTACTACATCTTTATAGCCTATGTAACTAGTTTCCACTTCAGACTATAACTCTTTAAAATCAAGAAGGACTTTTATTAGGACGTAACGTAGGCTAGGGATATGACAAATAAAGACGAAAAAATAGGGAAAGAAATACAAAATACAAGTTTAAGAAAAAGTTGAAATTTTTTTTTAAAAGATTACAGGATATATCTCTCTTTTTTTAAAATAATATATATATATTATTTTTGAATTTTTTTTCTTTTCTTTTTTTCTTTTTTTTAATAAGGCACAATTTTATCGAGCAAAATAATTACTTACATTTTTCTCAAACATAAATGGGTGATGGAACTTGTACGACATCGAGTAATATTTCATATTGGAGTTGGGCCGAGATGATAAGTTAACAAAGAAAATGATAATAATTTTTTTCAAAGGTTCAAAAGGGTTAACTAAGGATATTTCACAAAAGAGATAGGTAGAAAGACTTAAATGGGTCAAAGATGGCTTTTTTATTGTCTTTTAGGGCTCTAAATAATCTTTCATATCAACTATTTAGATAAACTTTCAGACGTATCAATACATAATTTTTTTTTAGAAGGTTGACTTAAAAAAATTTAGAGACTTAAAAAAAATTTAGAGATCGTGTATAAAATAATAATCTGCTAAGCTGTATATGGAATGGGCAAAAAGGATTACTCTTTAAGAAAAATAGCAAGTTCAAAAACTCACTTGAAATTTATTATGACATGTATATTCCTTCAAGCAACTCATATTTTTGTCTCTGACATTAACATATTGAGTAGTAAACATGGTCCAAGAAAACTTAAGACCAAAGATAATACAAATACTAAAATTTGAAAGTCATCATGTTAAAAAAAATCGCAAAAATATTTTTTAATTTTTTTTAAAAACTAAGAAGATGTGTTTCTGGAATCATGACATTTCTTATTCAGTTATCTTCAATTCAAAATTTTAAAAGTGTGTATTTATAAAGGAGAATTTAGAAAGAGGAAGTTTGAAAAATCACACTTAAAATGAAGCTTAACAATAAAAAAATGATTGAAAAGTAAATATTTTATTTTCAACTTTCAAACTAAGAAGATGCGTTTCTAGAGTCGCTATGCTCTATATTCAACCATATTCAACGTAAAAAGTTAACTATAGTTGGTTTCTACAATAAAAATTAGTAAAAAGTTTATCAAGATTGAGACATATTTATAAAAGAAAAGTTAGAAAGAGGAAATTAGAAAAATCACACTTAAAATAAAGCTTAATAATAAAAAAATAACTGAAAAGTAAATTTTTTTTTGAATTTTCAAACTAGGAAGATGCATTTCTAAGGTCACTGCACTCTATATTCAACCATTTTCTACGTAAAAAGTTAACCCTAGTTAGTTTCTACAATAAAAATTAGTAAAAACTTTACCAAGATTGAGACATTCCATAATTATTAACTATTCCGTCCCCCCAATTAGAGCGAAATTTTGTCGTTAATGTTTTAAAGGAAATAAGTAGATATTAGAAGATATCACCTGGATGCTATAACGCAGAAGAAAATATTTACAAGCAGAGAGTTAAATCTAATTTGCACTTCCTACTGTGGCTACTGTTACCATCATTAGTTGGCCACTCTAACTCTAAGATCCTGGGATGTGACTCTGGTCTATAAGCTTTTAATAGATCAAGTAGCTTATTAGCAGTGTGAGCACAACTAAAGATTTTTTTTACTATGAAAGGAATGAAATAGTTTTTTATTACATGGTTAAAAAATGTGAGAAGGCCATCATAAAAGTTATTGACATTTAACAAATCAATGGGTTTCTAATGAATGTTCAGATGAGACCAAGATGCTAATGTCATTACCTCTAGAGTTGTAAGATCTTCTGGTAAGAAAATAAAGGCATTAACATGATCCAGCATTTCAGTTATTCTCTCTGGCATACCTGAGACGACTAACTTTTTTCAAGTTGGTGAGTCAAACAAACGCCAAAAGGTTTCAGGGTTGTTAGGATAATGCCTAACACTTGGTTCCCTTTGGTATAAGTGACTTCTGAAACTAATTTTGATAACCCTTGGTCACCTCCTCCATAAACCAAGTGTAGTTTTCTAGATGCTATGCTTCTACCAAGATCTAAGACTGCCTCAATAAATTCTTTATATTTATGATAGTTAAATCTAAAAGGGACACAAATGTTCTTAATTTAGTTATTGGGAATAGCTGCCATTGGATACTTTTCAAAAATAATTTGTGAGTGCCATAAAAAAAGTCATATATTAATTATCTTAGTGATAATGGTTCACAGCTGTAAATGAGGTAGCATGTTTATGTCAAATAACTTGTGAAGCACATAACTCGAGAGCAAAAATGAAAATAGTAAAAAGAGAAATCAAATAATGATATCATGAAATTATTAAAGACAAAAATATAAGTGATCAAATAACAGTGAAATAAAACAACATTGAAATAAAAAGATATTTACAAGTAATTACGACTGTGGCTCACATCTTCCTCTAGTTTTACGTCTAGAAACGGCTTGAACACCTTTTATAAGTCGAGGATAGGCTTTCCATTTAGTTTTCTTACAAATTGGCAAACAGGGTCGTTTATAGTCAGATTCTCGAGACTATATTTTACACATTCTTTCTGAAATAATAGCCATAACTAGAGTATTGCATTTTGTACGTATCCATTAGGATGTGCTTCAAGAGACAAAAGGATATCATCCAATGACTCTTTATTCAAGCCATCCTTAATGAGTTGAATCTTATTTTCCCTGTTATAAGAAACCATTCCTAAAGAACATGACTTTTTATTACATCTCATTCTGGTGCACTTACGATAAGTATTAGAGAGCTTTCAAGCTCTTTTTTTTCTTGAATAATTTCTTTTACCATAGCCAAGCATGTATGTAATAAATTTAAGAGGCAACTCACCTGCAAATCACACTTTGGCTTTGATTATTCATCGGATGTTAGCGGGGATGTTACTCTTCATAAGCAATTACATGCGTTCAGACCGATCTATATAGATGGTGAAGAGAGCATTCTGAGAAAATGAAGGAAATTACTTGTGAATATTTGGTAAGATCGCGTCTTTATCCATGTCTTCAACTTATAATATTAGTTATTATGGAAAACTGAAGTAACAGATATTAATTATCATGGAGTGCTGTTATTCACCATTTAATCGGGGCAACAAACTAAAATATATAAAGAAAAATTAATGTTAGAATCGTGCTCTTATTGAATTTACCTCAAGCTTTAATTGGATTTCATAGATTCCTTTCTTAATTTCTCTGAGTTGTCCTTTTAAATCCTTAACATGGGAAACTAACTTTGGTGATTGTATATCTCAAATAGGATGTGTTTTACAAAATCGTATCCGACCTCTGAGATGAGATTGTATACATCTAAACTGTCTAAGAATGTTCAAAAAGAGTTGTTTAGTTGAGGCACTCATGATTACAAGTCATAAGAGAAAATTTAATGGTAAAAAAAAATACTTATATAAAAATAATCAAAATAATCACAAGAAAAATAAAAAAGAAAAATTAAATCATTGAAAAATCTCAATTCTAATTTAGTAGGTCACGCAAATTTATTTTGGTATCCTCTCCACGTGATTAGTACTCGAGATATGACTTTAATCTTTGACCATTAACTTTAAAAGTGATACCATTCTATGAATCCTTAATTTTAATTGCTCTATATGGGAAAATAGTGTGAAAATTAAAGGGCCAGACCATCAAGAGCGTAACTTACCTGGGAATAGTGCAAGCGAGAATTGAATAAAAGCACTTTCTGACCTAGGATGAAAGATTTTCTTGTGATTTGCTTGTCATGAAAGGCTTTCATTCTCTGATTGTAAATCTTGGTATTTTCATACACATTATTGTGAATTTCTTTAAATTTTACTAGTAGTAATCTTCATTCTGAGCTAGCTTACTGCATATCAAAATTAAATTTCTTAATGGCCCAGTACGCACAATGCTCGAGTTACACAGATAGGTGGCAAGCTTTTTCATACACTAGCCTATAGAGTGACATCCCAATTGGGATCTTAAAAGCTGTTTTATATACTCATAATACATCATCAAGTTATAGTGACCAATCTTTTCTGTCTGATCTCACCGCCTTTTCTATACGTGCTTTATTTCTCAATTGGAGATCTCAACTTGACCACTAGTTTGCGGATGATATAGGGTTGCCACTTTATGAGTGATGAAATACTTTGTCAAAAGAGCTTTGAATGACTTATTACAAAAGTGGGCACCACGATCACTGATTATTGCTTGGGGGAATCTAAAACGTGAAACAATATTGGCTTTCAAAAATTCTATCACTACCTTGTGATCATTGGTTCTATATGAAATTGCTTCTACCTATTTCGATACATAGTCAACAACAACCAATATGTACTGATAACCAAAGGAAGGGAGAAAGGGTCCCATAAAATCGAAACCCCATATATAAAAAATTTCAACCACTAAAATTGGGTTTAGTGGCATCATATTCCTTCGAGTAATGCTTCCTATTCGTTGACACCTATCGCATGAAGAAAAAAAAATATAAGCATCTCAAAATATAGTTGGCCAATAGAAACTACTTTCCAAAATTTTAGTTTCTATTTTCTTGGCGCTAAAATGGCCTCCACAAGCTTATTCATAGCAGAGTGAAAGGATATTTTAAAATTCACTTTTGGGGACACATCATCTGATAATTTGATTGGCATAATACTTGAACAAATAAGGTTCATCCTAAAAGAAATTAATTATTTTTGTAAAGAATTTGGCTTTGTCCTACTTAGTTCAATGCTCTGGAAGTTGACCTATAGCAAGATAGTTAATTATGTTATCATACCATGGTAGTACTTCCACACTCATCAATTGTTCATTTAGAAATGATTCATTAAATAGTAATGGCTCTTTAATTATGTCAAAATTGAGACGAGAAATATTGTCTGCCATAATATTTTTTGTGCCTTTCTTGTCTTTCGTTTCAAAGTCAAATTCTTTCAAGAGTAACACCCAATGAATTAGTCTAACTTTTGTTTATTTCTTTGTTAGAAGATTTTTAAGAGTAGCATGATCAATTAATACAATTATTTTACAATCAATGAGATAAGATCAAAATTTCTCTCATGCAAATACTACTGGTAGCATTTCTTTTCTGTAGTTGAATAATATATATGTGCATCATTCAATGTCATACTAGTATAGTAAATGACATGAAAAATTCGATCAACTCTTTATCCTAATACTACTTCTATTACATAATCAGATGTATCACACATAAGCTCAAATGGTAAGTTTTAGTTTGGGGGCTGAATGACAGGTGATGATGTTAACAACTTCTTTGGTTTTTCAAATGTCCCAAGACATGAATCATTAAAGATAAAAGATACACCTTTAGCAAGTAGATTACATAAGGGCCTAGAAATTTTATTAAAATCTTTAGCAAAACGTCTATAAAAACTAATGTGCCTAAGGAAAGATCTTACTTCTCGGATTGCTTTAGGTGGAAGGACATTGAAAATAAGCTCCACCTTAGCTTTATCATTCTCAATGCCTTTGCTCAAAATGATGTGACCAAGAACAATACCTTATTGTACCATAAAATGACATTTCTCCCAATTTAAGACTAAATTTTTCTCTATACATCTTTATAGAACTAGTATTAGATGATATAAACATTAATCAAATGAGTCTCCAAAGACAGAAAAATCATTCATAAAGACTTCAAGGAATCGTTGAACTATATCAGAAAAAATACTCAATATGCATCGTTGAAATGTAGCAAATGCATTGCATAATCCAAATGGCATCCTCTTATATGCAAAAGTTTAATAAGGACAAGTGAAAGTAGTTTTTCTCTTGATCCTTTGGTGCTCTAGGAATTTGATTATATTTTGAGTAGCTGTTGAGTGTTAGAAAGTGTATATTTATAAAGGAGAAAATTGTCATTTTACACTTTAAGTCTCACTAATATTGCTACTTTTATTTATTTAAGTATTTTGTTATTTAATTATATGTGTTTCATTATAATTATATATTTTATGTATTTTAGGGGCATTACGATCGTTTCACAATGAACGAGTGATCAGACAGCAAAACAGACGTCATATTTGGACTCAGGACGGTTGAAAACCTTAAGAGTAGTATTAAAGGGAAAAGTAACTGTTCACGACACTGTTCATATATACGAACCGATGATGTGGCAACTACCTATGATGTGGCAATATCTGATTGGACGAATTATGTAGTATTGATTGCTTATGTGGCGTTGACCGATGATGTGTCACGATCTTATTGGGCTAATTTCTTATGTACTGTAGATCGATGACGTGGCAGCATCTCAGTGGAGCAAAAATCGTGTGTACAGTACATGCGCATACATGGGATTATTTACTATTCAGACGGTGTTACTGTTCAAATATTGACTGTTGACTGATGACGTGGTGCAATCCTGAGTGTTCGAACTGTTTTTAATCCGATGGTCACAAGTCACTCAATGTATCTACAAAAAGGGGGCTCTCCCCCCTAATTTGATACCCCTGAATTCATTTTTAAACTTAGATTTATGAAATTCCTTCTCTTTCTTGTAGTTTCTTTGTATTTTAATAAAATTTCCTTTTTTATCCTTAATTAAAATATGAGTGGCTAATTTTCTTTTAAGCTTGGGTTGAAGGTGAAGTCTCAACATGTTCCATGGGCTTAATTTGGTAAATTTACTTTCTCTTTCCCTCAAATATTTGTGGTTGTTTTGACTTTTCGTCGACAAATAATAATAGTCTTGTCTAGATACCGCCCTGGTTAAACCAGCACCCTAATACAAGGTTATTATTATTTGGCACGATAAGCCCTTGGCACCATATTTATTTGAGCGTGGTTCATGAGGTGTGAAATCCCCCCTTATGATTTAATTGGCATTAATATAGAATATTTAGCCCATGGAGCATGTTGATGCAAATCCGGATATCCAAGTGCTTTATTATAACAGTTTCATTCTTAATTATTCCCGCCATTTTAATTCACAATTTAGGATAAAGTTACCATATTTTAATTGTTCCCATTAAAAGAAAATTAATTCTGCACATAATTAAAATCAACCTCCTCGTGAGATCGACACTCGTCACCCTTAATCTATTCTATAATAGATTCGTGCGCTTGCGAGTTCAATAAAATTTGCACAATAAGTTTTTGGCGCCGTTGCCGGGGAGGTAAGTTATTTTAATTTGTTGAATTAATTATTTTGTTAATTTATTAATCTATAGAATTATTTTTTTAAGTAATTTTATTATTGTTTTCTTTTAAATCTTTTTCCTGTGATTTAATTTCGTTTCTTTTTCTCTTCTTTATATTTTTATAATTTAATTTTTCATTTTTCGTTGTAATTTATCTTCTTATTTTATTTTTAGTTAATCTATTTCTTGTATTTTCTTTTTAGCACTTGAGTGTATATTCATAGTAAGGTTATAACAACATCACAAGGTTAGTATCATAATTTCTCTCTTCTCTTTATTTTTATTTGTTTTATTTTCATTTATTTTATTCTTTGCATGCATGGTCGAAGCTCATTATCACCTAATCTTGAACCTTTAGATCTTGAATTAGAAAAAATACTTCGCACGCACAAACACACTGTTTTTCAAGAGAAATTTGAAATAGATTTGCAAAATCAGCAACCAGAATCACAAGAGAGGTCATTTAAGGATTATTTTAGTCCTTTAGCTAATTTGAACACATCATGCATAAGGTACCCAAATGTAGCGGCTAGGAGTTTTAAATTAAAACCTAGTGTGCTAAACTGTCTCCCCACATTCTATGGCCTAGAAAATGAGGACCCATATAATCATCTGAATGATTTTCATGTTATTTGTCAAACTTTTAAATACGAGAATTTTCAGATGATAATGTTAAACTTAGATTATTCCCATTTTCATTAAAAGATAGAGCTCGTTCATGGTTTAATACATTACCTGCTAATAGCATTACATCATAGGAACAAATGGTAACTAAATTTTTAAATAAATATTTCCCAGTTCATAAAACCAATGCTATTCGCAGGGAAATTTCAGAGTTTACCCAAAAAGACGACGAGCAGTTTTTTGAAGCATGAGAGCGATTTAATGGGCTACTCTTGAAGTGTCCACATTATGGGTACAAGAAATGGCCCCAATGCTAATACTTTTTGGAGGGATTATTGCCACATATGCAAGAATGGCTAATGGCAACCAGTGAAGGAGAGTTAATGTCCAAAAGCGCATCAGAGATTTGAGAATTCTTCCAGCGGCAATCGGATAATTCCCAACAAAGAAGTCGATCACTCAGAAATACCAGGTGAATTAAGGGAGTGAATGAGGTTAACATTGGTGAATCAAGCTCAGGAATTAAAGAAGTCAAAGAGATGGTCGAAGGCCTTGCTCGACAAATAGCATCTTTGACAACTGCTAAATCAACAGAGCCACATGACCATGACTCATATTTAGATCAAGCCAATGCCATAGGTGTCATGAGAAAACCACCAAACTACAACCCTTACTCCAACACATATAACCCTGGATGGAAAGATCACCCCAATTTTTCATGGTTTCAAGGATTCCAACAAAACGGACCATCAGTTCCACCTCCATCGATGCAACCAGTTCCTCAAATGTCTCAAGCCTCTCACCACCATTTAGACCATACAATCAAAATCCAAACCATTCTTAATCCAAACCATGGGAGGAAACATTCCAAAATGTCTAAAACTTACTAACTCCAAGATCGAGCAGCAGAACCGCACCATTGATGAATTACGAAATGAGATGAGAGCGGGCTTCAACTCACAAGCCCAATTAATTTTTAATCTCAAGAAAATGGTAGGCCAACTTGCCTCTTAAGTTCAAACCCTAGCAATGACTATTGAGAAAGACAAATTCCCAAGTCAACCAGTGCCAAACCCTAAAGGAGTGCATGAAATAAGTACGAGTTCCCCACAGCAGCATGGAGAGTGTTGTACAAATTTTATTGAACTCGCAAGCACACAAATCTATTGTAGAATAGATTAATGGTGACGAGTGTCGATCCAACGAGGAGGTTGATTTTAATTATGTGCAGAATTAATTTTCTTTTAATGGGAACAATTAAAATATGGTAACTTTATCCTAAATTGTGAATTAAAATGGCGGGAATAATTAAGAATGAAACTGTTATAATAAAGCACTTGGGTATTCGGATCTGCATCAACATGCTCCATGGGCTAAATATTCCATATTAATGCCAATTAAATCATAAGCGGGGATTCCACAACTCATGAACCACGCTCAAATAAATATGGTGCCAAAGGCTTATTGCGCCAAATAATAATAACCTTGTACTAGGGTGCTGGTTTAACCAGGGCGGTATCTAGACAAAACTATTATTATTTGTCGACGAAAAGTCAAAACAACCACAAATATTAGAGGGGAAGAGAAAGTAAATTTACTAAATTAAGCCCATGGAACATGTTGAGACTTCACCTTCAACCCAAGCTTAAAAGAAAATTAGCCACTTATATTTTAACTAAGGATAAAAAAGGAAATTTTATTAAAATACAAAGAAACTACAAGAAGGAGAAGGAATTTCAGAAATCTAAGCTTAAAAATGAATTCAAGGGTATCAAATTAAGGGGAGAGCCCCCTTTTTATAGATACATTGAGTGAATCGTGACCATCGGATTAAAAACAGTTCGGATGCTCAGGATTGCACCACGTCATCAGTTAACAGTCAACAGTCAACCGTCCATAGTCAACAGTCAATATTTATACAGTAACACTGTCTGAATAGTAAATAATCCCATGTATGCGCATGTACCGTGCACATGATTTTTGCTCCACTGAGATGCTGCCACGTCATCGATCTACAATACATAAGAAATTTAGCCCAATAAGATCGTGACACATCATCAGTCGATGCCACGTTATCGGTCAACGCCATATAAGCAGTCAATACCACATAATTAGTCCAATCAGATACTGCCACGTCATAGGTAGTTGCTACATCATCGGTCCGTATATATGAACAGTATCGTGAACAGTACCATAAACAGTACAGTACGTATGAACAATACCGTATGTATGGACAGTTACTTTTTCTTTAATGCTCCCTTTAAGGTTTTCGACCGTCCTGAGTCCAAATATGACGTCCGTTTTACTGTCTGATCACTTGTTCATTGTGAAACGATCGTAATGCCCCTAAAATACATAAAATACATAATTATAATAAAACACATATAATTAAATAACAAAATACTTAAATAAATAAAAGTAGCAATGTTAGTGAGACTTAAAGTGTAAAATGATAATTTTCTCCTTTTAAATATATACTTTCTAACACTCAACACACCCCCCAACCAGCTTATTGCTAGTTCCTAGCAAATAAAGCAAAGATAAAATTAAAAAATTTTTTTTTAAAGGAAACACATATGTTTATTCAATCAGATTAATGATAGCAATCAAATAAAAGTACAAGCATTATCTCTGGTCTAAAAGAATATCACACCCACATCAACCATCCATATGCATCAGTCCAGCAGACTTTGTTGTAGCAATAGTAATCAGGCTACTTTCAAGAATGACATATCCAACCCCAAAATCTCTCCGGTTGTAGTGACACTCTCACAAAGAAATTAATTCCAATAAAATTTTGTCACTATAACGAATGGTAAATTGATAGAAAATAATAAAGAAATATTATACACTCTCACCAAGATGAAAAAAATATACCCATAGCTTAGAAATAATACGATCTCAAATAAAGTATTAGTCAACCCAATGTATTCATTTTTTTTTATATGCATCACTACATCTTAATTACCCATATAACTAGCTTTTATTTCAGACTATAGTGCCCTAAAATCAAGAAGGACTTTTATTAGGACGTAACGTAGGCTAAGGACATGGCTAACAGAGAAAGAAAAATAGGGAACAAAATATATATGTTTGAGAGAAAGTTCAAGAACTTTTGAAAATTACAAGATGCATTTTGCTTATTTATTGCTATTGTATATCTTTTTTCTTCCTTTTTCTTCTTTTTTTTATTTTTTTTTTGTGTAGCACAACTTCGCTGAATAAAATAATTATTTATTCTTTTTCTCAAACATGAATAGGTGGATGGAACTTGTATGATATCGGGTAATACTCCAAATCGGAGTGGGTCAGGATGATAAGTTAATAAAGAAAAGGTTTTGTTTTTTTTTAAATAAAAGGCTCAAAAGGGCTAACTACGGATATTACATAATAGGGATGGCTAGAAAGGCTCAAACGGGTCAAAAATGGCCTTCCATCGTCTTTTAGGACTCTAAATAATCTTTTATATCTACTAATTAGGTAGGCATTTAAATGCAGTAACACAAAATTTTTTCTTTTTTTTTTTTAAGGGTTGATTCAAAGAAAATCTAGAGATCATGTATGAAATCATAAACTGTTAAGCTACATAAAGAATGGACAAAAAGGGTTACTCTCCAAGAAAAATTAATAGGCTGAAAAACTCACTTGGAATTTATTATAATATTTGCATTCCTTCAAGTAACTCATATTTGTCCCCAACATCAACATGTAGAATAGCAAACATGATGTAACATCACTCAAGACCAAAGATAATACAAATACTAAATTTCGAAAGTCATCATATCATCCAATAAAAATTCACACAGATTTTTTTTTAACCGAATTCTTTCCCCCCAACCTATTCTAAACATATAAAGAAAATATACATGCAGAAAAATTAAAGAAAAATAAATTTTTTTCTTTTTTTTTTAAGAAGATGCATTTCTAGAGTCACTATACTCCATATTCAGCCATCTTTGACTTTAAAAACTTGAAAACATATATTTATAAAGGAGAAAAATGAAAGGTTAGAAAAAAAATACAAATTTTTTTTTACTAAGAAGATGCGTTTCTAGAGTCACTACACTCCATATTTAGCCATCTTCTACTCAAAAAGTTAGTCATGGTTAGTTCAACATTCCACAATTGTCAACTATTCCCTCCCCCTAACCAAAACGAAACATTGTCCTCAATATTTGAAATAAAAGAAGTAGAGTTTAGAAGACATCACCTGGGTGCTGCAACACAGAAGAAAATATTTACAAGCGGAGAGTTAAATCTAATTTGTATTTCTTACTGCCGCTACTGTTACCATCATTATTTGAACAGTCCAACACAATAGCCCTGGGATCTGGCTCTAGTTGATAAGCTTGTAACAGATCAAGTAGCGCATTAGCAGTGTGTGCACAAATAAAGATTTTTTTACTAAGGAAGGAATGAAATAATTTTTTATTGCATGGTTAAGAAATGCGAGAAAGCCATCATAAAAGTTATTGACATTTAACAAACCAATGGGTTTCTGATGAATGTTCAGATGGGACCAAGATGCTGATGTCATTAGTGCCTCAAGAGTTGTAAGATCGCCTGGAAGGAAAATAAAAGCATCGGCATGATTGAGCATTTCAGTTATTCGTTCTTGCATACCTGAGACGACTAACTCTTCTTCAGTTGGTGAATGAGACAAGTAACCCAAAGGTTTTAGTATTTGAGCGATGATGCCTAACACTTGGCTCCCTCTAACAAAAGCAGCTTCTGATACCATTTTGGATAACCCTCAGTCACCTCCTCCATACACCAAGTGCAATTTTCTCTCTGCTATTTTTAGACCAAGATCTATGGCTGCCTCCATGAACTCTTTATGTTTGCCATAATGAAACCCAGAAAGCACATAAATGTTCTTGAATTATTTACTGGAAGTAGCTGCCATTAAGATGCTGCTAAAAAACAACTTATGAGTGCTCAGTAAAAAAAATTCGTATTTAAAGACCTTGGTGACAGTTGGTTACAGCTGCGTATGGGACATTATGTCAATTAACGTGTAAGGCACATGGCTCAAAAGTCAAAAAGAAAATAGTAAAAAGAAAAAAAGTAAATGAAATTATTAAAAACAATAATGTAAATAGTAAAATAACAGTGAAATAAAGGAACAGAGAGGTAAAAGGATATTTATAGATAGTTGTGATTGTGGCTCACATCTTCCTCTGGTTTTACATCTAGAAACGGCTTGAACGCCCTCTATAGGTCGAAGATAGGCTTCCCATCCAGTTTTCTTACAAACAGGCAAACAGGGTCTTTTATAGTTAGATTCCCGAGACTATTGTTTGCACATTCTTTTTGGAATAATGGCCATAACTAGAGTATTGCATATTGAACGTATCCACTGAGATGCGTTTCAAGAGACAAAAGGATATCATCCAATGACTCCTTATTCAAGCTATCCCTAATGAATTGAATCTTATCTTCTCTGTTATCAGACAGCATTCCTGCTAAGCGAACTTTTACCTTGATTAACCAACGGATGTCAGCAGGGATGTTATTCTTCATAAGCAATCACATGCGTTCGGACCGAGCTTTATAAATGGTGAGGAGAGCATTCTGAGGAAGTGAAGGAAATCGCTTGTGAAGTTTTGTTAAAATCTCGTTTCTTTCAATGCCTTTGTCTCAGAATATCAATTATTATGGGAAACTGAAGTGACCGACTTGATTGTCACGGAGTACCGTTATCCGCCACTTGACCGGGATTACAAACTTTAAACACACAAAGTAAACTAAAACACACAAACAAGAAAATAAATTAAAACACACAAAACAAACTAAAATCATCCTCTTATTGAATTTACCTCAAGCTCCAATTGGATGTTGTAAATGCCCCTCTCAATTTCTTTGAGATCTCTTTTTAAATCCTGAACATGGGCTACTAACTCTAGTGGTTGTAGCTGCCAAATACGATGTGTTTTACAAAATCGTATCTGACCTCTGAGATGAGATTGAATACGTCGAAACTGTCTAAGAATGCTGAAGAGATACTTTTTAGTTGACATATTCGTGAGGAAAATGATAAAAAATAAAAGCTTAAAAGTTAAACAAGCACACTTTCATAAACATAATTAAAAATAAAAAAGACAACTTTAAATCACCGAAAGGAAACGAAAAGAAAAAATGTCAAGTCACTTCAATGTTTTGTGTTGTTTTCTCCACATGGTTGGTATTCGTGATATGACTTTACTTTTTTGACCATTAATTTTAAAAATTACACCGTTTCTAGGATTCTTAAATTTAATGACTCCATGTGGAAAACAGTATGATTAGTAAATAGACCAGATCATCGAGAACGTAACTTACGTGGAGAAACATGCCCTTGAGAATTAAATAAAAATACTTTCTGATCTGGTACGAAAGATTTTCTAATGCTCTGCTTGCTATGGAGGATTTTCATTCACTTTCTGTAGTCCTTAGCATTTTTGTTGTTACGAATCTCCTCTGGTTTTGTCAGTTGTATCCTCTTTTTTGAACCAAAAATGGGATCAATGATGTCTGTGTTCTTTTGTTTGTAATCAGGAGAGGATGAGATGTTTTCTGACAATATTTTTTCTTCTTCCAAGAATGTAGAATTCAAAGGGTCGAGTGAAGGTTTGAACTCAATTTTTTGTGGTGATTCCGATGATGAGATGAGATTTTTTTTTAATGGTGCCAATTGCTCTATCCTTGTCTTCCACTTATCAATGTCCATGCATGGCGATGAATCCAATAAGACATTAACCTCATCAATCGACCTGTCAATATTAAAATCCAAACTAAAGTGAGTTAAAGGAGATGTATGATCAATCAATTCATCAATTAAATCCACATTTACAATTTCATCATCTGTACTGTGAGGTTGTTTGGCAATGTTGAAAATATTTAGTTCCATAGTCATATTGCCAAATGACAACTGCATATTTCCAGTCCTGCATTGAATGTGAGCATCGGCAATTGCCAAAAATGGACGACCCAAGATAATGGGGATACTTCCTTGAATCCTACACTGGTTGAGTGTCAATTACAATGAAATCAATAGGAAAATAAAACTTATCTACCTGGATAAGCACGTCCTCGACAATACCACGTGGTATTTTCATAGATCGATCTGCAAGTTGTAACACCACTGGAGTTGGGTGTAATTCGCCCAGTCCAAGTTTCACAAATACAGAGTAAGGTAACAGATTTACACTAGCTCCTAAATCCAACAAAGCATTCTCAATTGTGTGGTTTCCTATACTACATGAGATAGTGGGGGAGCCTGGATCTTTGCATTTTAGAGGCATTTTATGTTGGAGTATAGAACTAATATTTTCTGTTAGAAAGGCCTTTTTCTGAACATGAATATTTCTCTTTTTAGTACAAAGGTCTTTAAGAAACTTGGCATATGATCGCACTTGTTTTATAGCTTCAAGTAAAGGGATGTTAACACTTACCTGTTTGAAGATTTCAAGAATCTCACCTGTGCATTTTCCTTTCTTCCTTTTAGCTAACCTCTGAGGAAATGGAGCTTTAGGAACATATTCTCGTGGGTTGGTTTCCTCTTTCTCCTCTGATGATGATTCCTCAGTGTTCACAGGTACAATTTGAGTTGATTTTGGCATCTCCACTTTGTTGTCGACTTCTTTTCCTTTTCGCAAAGTCATCACTGCTTTGACCTCTCCATGCTGCTGTGGTGAACTAGAATTTGCTTCATTCACTGCTTTAGGGTTAGGCACTGGTTGACTTAGAAATTTGCCTTTCTCAACAGTCAGTGCTAAGGTTTGAACTGAAGAGGCAAGTTGGCCTACCATTTTCTCGAGATTAGAAATTGATTGAGCCTGTGAGTTGAAGCCCGCTCTCATCTCATTTCGTAATTCATCAATGGTGCGGTTCTGCTGCTCGATCTTGGAGTTAGTAAGATTTCTAACATTTTGGAATGTCTTTTCCCACGGTTTGGATTGAGAATGGTTTGGATTTTGATTGTATGGTCTAAATGGCGGTTGAGAGGCTTGAGACATTTGAGAAACTGGTTGCATTGGTGGAGGTGGAGTTGATGGTCAATTTTGTTGGAATCCTTGAGACCATGAAAAATTGGGGTGATCTCTCCATCCAGGGTTTTATGTGTTGGAGTAAGGTTTGCAGTTTGGTGGTTTTCTCATGATACCTATGGCATTGACTTGATCTGAATATGAGTCATGGTCATGTGGCTCTATTGATTTAGCAGTCGTCGAAGATGCTATTTGTCGAGCAAGGCCTTCGACCATTTCTTTAACTTCTTTAATTCCTGAGCTTGACTCGCCAATATTAACCTCATTCACTCCCTTAATTCTCCTAGTATTTCTGAGTGATCGATTTCTTTGTTGGGAATTATCCGATTGCCGCTGGAAGAATTCCCAAATCTCTGATGCGCTTTTGGACATTAACTCTCCTCCACTGGTTGCCATTAGCCATTCTTGCATATGTGGCAATAATCCCTTAAAAAAGTATTGGCATTGGTGCCATTTCTCATACCCATGATGTGGACACTTCAAGAGTAGCCCATTAAATCGCTCCCATGCTTCAAAAAATTGCTCATCGTCTCTTTGGGTAAACTCTGAAATTTCTCTGCGAATAGCATTGGTTTTATGAACTGGGAAATATTTATTTAAAAATTTAGTTACCATTTGTTCCCATGATGTAATGCTATTAGCAGGCATTGTATTAAACCATGAACGAGCTCTATCTTTTAATGAAAATGGGACTAATCTAAGTTTAACATCATCATCTGAGAAATTCTCGTATTTAAAAGTTTGACAAATAGCATAAAAATCATTGAGATGATTATATGGGTCCTTATTTTCTAGGCCATAGAATGTGGGGAGACAGTTTAGCACACTAGGTTTTAATTCAAAACTCTTAGTAACTACATTTGGGTACCTTATGCATGATGTGCTCAAATTAGCTAAAGGACTAAAATATTCCTTAAATGGCCTCTCTTGTGGTTCTGGTTGCTGATTTTGCAATTCCATTTCAAATTTCTCTTGAAAAAAGTGTGTTTGTGCGTGCGAATTGTTTTTTCTAATTCAAGGTCTAAAGGTTCAAGATTAGGTGATAATGACCTTCGACCATGTATGCAAAGAATAAAAAAAAATGAAAATAAAACAAATAAAAATAAAGAGGAGAGAGAAATTATAATACTAACCTTGTGACGTTGTTATAACCTTACTATGAACATACACTCAAGTGCTAAAAAGAAAATATAAGAAATAGATTAACTAAAAATAAAATAAGAAGATAAATTACAACAAAAAATGAAAAATTAAATTAAAGAAATATAAAGAAGAGAAAAAGAAACGAAATTAAATTACAGGAAAAAGATTTAAAAGAAAATAACAAAAAACATTATTTAAAAAAATTAATTCTATAGATTAATAAATTAAAAAATAAACCAAAATTACAAAAAAAAACTCAGAAATTAAATTGTAGAAATTTAAAAAATAACTCAGAAATTAAATTATTAAAATTTAAAGAAATTTAAATTACCAAAATTAAATTACAGATTCACTTTTTTAAAAAAATTTTTTAAATTTTTTAAATTTTTTAAATTTTTTAAATTTTTTTAAATTTTTTAAATTTTTTTATAATTTTTAAATTTTTTTATAATTTTTAAATTTTTTTATAATTTTTAAATTTTTTTATAATTTTTAAAGAAAGCAATAACAAAAAAAATTACTTCAAAAAAACTAATTCTATGAATGAATTAAAATATTTTACGAGATAAACAAAACAAATTACAAAGAAAAGTAAAGCAAAAATTAAAGTACAGAAATATAAAAAAATCACAGAATAAAATTAAATTATAAAAATTTAAATTACAAAAATTAAATTATAGAATTATTTTTTTCTAAGAAAAAATATAAAAAAATAAAAAAATTAATTGAACAAATTAAAATAACTTAGGCCCCAAAAACTTATTGTGCAAATTTTATTGAACTCGCAAGCGCACGAATCTATTGTAGAATAGATTAATGGTGACGAGTGTCGATCCCACGAGGAGGTTGATTTTAATTATGTGCAGAATTAATTTTCTTTTAATGAGAACAATTAAAATATGGTAACTTTATCCGAAATTGTGAATAAAAATGGTGGGAATAATTAAGAATGAAACTATTATAATAAAGCACTTGGGTATCCGGATCTGCATCAACATGCTCCATGGGCTAAATATTCCATATTAATGCCAATTAAATCATAAGGGGGGATTCCACAACTCATGAACCACGCTCAAATAAATATGGTGCCAAGGGCTTATCGTACCAAATAATAATAACCTTGTACTAGGGTGCCGGTTTAACCAGAGCGGTATCTAGACAAGGACGAAAAGTCAAAACAACCACAAATATTAGAGAGGAAGAGAAAGTAAATTTACCAAAATAAGCCCACGGAACATGTTAAGACTTTACCTTCAACCCAAGTTTAAAAGAAAATTAGCCACTTATATTTTAACTAAGGATAAAAAAGAAAATTTTATTAAAATACAAAAAAACTATAAGAAGGAGAAGGAATTTCAGAAATCTAAGCTTAAAAATGAATTCAGGAGTATCAAATTAGGGGGGAGAGCCCCTTTTTTATAGATATATTGAGTGAATCGTGACCATCGGATTAAAAACAGTTCGGATGCTCAAGATTGCGCCAAGTCATCAGTCAACAGTCAACATTTACACAGTAATGCCGTCTAAATAGTAAATAATCCCATGTATGCGCATGTACCGTGCACACGATTTTTGCTCCACTGAGATGCTACCACGTCATCGATCTACAGTACATAAGAAATTTAGCCCACTAAGATCGTGACACATCATCGGTCAATGCCACGTCATCGGTGAACGCCATATAAGCAGTCAATACCACATAATTCGTCCAATCAGATACTGCCACGTCATAGATAGTTGCCACATCATCGGTCCGTATATATGAACAGTATCATGAACAGTACCATAAAATAGTACCGTACGTATGAACAATACCGTATTTGTAAACAGTTACTTTTTTCTTTAATGCTCCTCCTAATGTTTTCGACCGTCCTGAATCCAAATATGACGTCTGTTTTGCTGTCTGATCACTCGTTCATTGTGAAACGATCGTAATGCCCGTAAAATACATAAAATATATAATTATAATAAAACACATATAATTAAATAATAAAATACTTAAATAAATAAAAGTAGCAATGTTAGTGAGACTTAAAGTATAGAATGACGATTTTCTCCTTTATAAATATACACTGTCTAACAAATAATAGCTTAATGATGATTCGGACTCAAAAATTTGATGTGAAAATAAATATTATAATTTAAAGCAGATATACAAATAATAGCTTAATGATGATTCAATATATAATGACTGATAAAATAAAAACTCAATATATGTTGTATGCTTTTTGTTTTTTTTTTTGTAAAAGTCTCAAAATTGAAGTTGGATTTAAGTTTATATAGTTTAGTCTAAAAATTGACCGGTATAGATAAATTTTGGTAAGCAAACTGTTAGCCTTTTAATTTAGCCAGCTATTCACTTCAGAACAATGAAGTTACCATTGTAATTTGAATTTTGCTACAATAATATTATTAATTAAAATTATACTTTTGCCCAAAACTATCTATAATTTTACTATAGTTTAAAAAGTCATAAAACTTTACAAACAGCTTCAATTCTAGAATTTTTAAATAATGCTGGTTATTCTCAAATTTTTTAAAATTATGACACCATCCAAAGTATAATAAGATTTTGCAATGAAATCTTTTTTAAAAATTTATTATAATTCTTATAATTTTTAAAGATCTCAAAATTTTTTCGATTTAGTCTAAAATTTGAAGATATGACATTTGTCTCAGGCGACTAACCACTAGCCCTTAGGTGGTTAGCTGCTAGCTATCTGTTTATTTTTAATATTTAGACTTTAACCTTAAAACTTTTAAAAATTACGACATGGCCTAAAATATTTTATATATTTGTAAAAAGGACTAATTTTAGAATTCAAATAATATTTATTAAAATCAAAGACTGTAAAAATTTTTATTTTAGTTCACATCTTGAAAAACAACTAATTGCATAAAATACTTGGTTTAATTGTAAAATCTTAGATTTATGAAAATAATGATTTATTAAATCAAATCACAAGCTTCTCAATTGACAACCCTTGCATATATTAAATCATACTAGTTTTATATTGTGCAAATTTTATTAAACTCGCAAGCGCACGAATCTATTATAGAATAGATTAACGGTGATGAGTGTCGATCCCAAGAGAAGGTTGATTTTAATTATATGCAGAATTAATTTTCTTTAATGGGTGAATAAGTTTGGGTGAAATTGATGTAAAATATACTTGAATTTAAATTACAATGGCAGGAATTAAATTGAACTGGAATCTATTAAAATGACGTGCTTGGGTATCCGGATTTGCATCAACATACTCTATGGGCTAAATATTCCATATTAATGTCAATTAAATCATGAGGGGGGATTCCACACCTCATGAACCACGCTCAAATAAATATAGTGCTAAGGGCTTATCGTGCCAAATAATAATAACCTTGTACTAGGATGTCGGTTTAACTAGGGCAGTATCTAGACATGACTATTATTATTTATCGACTAAAAGTCAAAACAACCACAAATATTAGAGGGGAAGAAAAAGTAAATTTAACAAATTAAGCCCGTGGGACATGTTGAGACTTCACTTTCAACCCAAGCTTAAAAGAAAATTAGCTACTTATATTCTAACTAGGGATAAAAATAAAATTCTATTAAAATACAAAGAAACTACATGAAGGAGAAGGAATTTCAGAAATCTAAATTTAAAAATGAATTCAAGGCTATCAAATTAGGGGAAGAGAGTCCCTTTTTTATAGATACATTAAGTGAATCGTGACCATCGGATTAAAAATAGTTCGGACGCTCAGGATTGCGCCACGTCAACAGTCAACGTTTGAACAGTAACAGCGGTTATTTGCATAGTAATACTACTTACACAGTAACGTGGTTTGAATAGTAAATAATCCCATGTATGTGCATGTACCGTACACACGATTTTTGCTCCACTGAGATGCTGCCACATCATCGATCTACAGTACATAAGAAATTTAGCCCAATAAGATCATGACACATCATCAGTCAATGCCACGTCATCAGTCAATGCCACATAATTCATCCAATCAAATACTGCCACGTCATCGGTCAATGCCACATCCAATCAAATACTGCCACGTCATCGGTCAATGCCACGTCATCGGTCCATATATATGAACAAATAATGTTGTAAATAAGATTACCAAAACAAGATCTTAATATGCGTATGAACGATCTGTATATGTGAACAATTACTTTTTCCTTTAATACTCCTCTTAAGGTTTTCAACCGTCTTGAGTCCAAATATAATGTCCGTTTTGCTGTCACTCGTTCATTGTGAAACGATCGTGATGTCCCTAAAACACATAAAATACATAATTATAATAAAACACATATAATTAAATAACAAAATACTTAAATAAATAAAAGTAGCAATGTTAGTGAGACTTGAAGTGTAAAATGACGATTTTCTCCTTTATAAATATATACTTTCTAACACTCAACATTTTACAAGAATTTATTGTAATAATAATTCCATTGAGTTAGACTTTGTGCTTGATCAAGCAGTTATCTGTTAAGTCTCTTGAGCTTAATTTCACTTGATTCACTGGCATAAATTTTATTCTTCAAGAATCGGTGAAAATGTGAAATACAATATTTATTAAATTAATTTTATTATCATGAAAATTACAATATATATACCCCTTGTGGCTAACATAGATAATGCAAAATTATGAACTAAACAAAGTACTCTTTAGTACCTTGTTGATAGCTTATAATTAATAAGCCTTTATTAATTGATTTCTCTACATGCTAGTCTTATGATATAATACACATATGTATAAGTTAATCAAAAGGGAGAAGAGTTGCCATCTTTTACATGTGGGATTTTTTCTCACCAAAATGTGAAGCTAAATATCTACAACGCATCTACATTTCTTTGTTTTAGATTCAAATATACACCTACTACAACTCATCTAGGAAAAAAATGCAAATCCAGCCCTAATAAAGATTTATTGATGAAATTATGTAAAAATGAGAAATAGTACTCGAAAATAGTGAAAAATTTTATTAATTCATGAATCAACTAAAACTAAAACTAAAATTTAACCTTAAAAAGGCTGCTCATTGAAGTTTCATGACTTGAAAAAAGGAAAAATATATTAGATAACTAAGACAATATTTGGATAAAGTTTTAGTAATAATTTAACTTGGTAGTGCTTTAAAAATCTTAGGATTTCAATTTCCAGTGTTGTGTACGTGTGTTAAAAAAGAGAGTAGTCAAAGACTTTGATATATATTCCTTGTCTTGCCTTTGTCACACTATCAATGGAAAATTGTCCTTGTAAAAAAATAAAGGGCATGACTACAATGAGGGAAAGACCAAAACTAACTCATTAAAATAAAAAATAAAAAATTTATGTCCTAAAGGAAAAAAGTTTGTTTCATATTTGGCATTCAAATTTTTATGTATATTGTTATGTCCTCAGGTTTTGCACATTCAAAACCCCCAAATTTTTTATTCAACATTAGTTTCGACTTTGAGGTTTATGTTTCATATGTAATTACCTAAGTTACACGACTGGCATTTTATATTTTTTGCTTATAGTGTTTCATTTTCAATATACATTGTTGCATAATTTATATTGATAATTGCATATTTTATGTTTTTTGTTTCATATATCAATTTATATTTCATATTTACATCACACCTTGCATCTTTAAAATTTAGAGTTTCATATCTAAAATAATGCCAAAATCTTACTTTTTCTCATTATTTCATGTTTGATGTTTGTATTTTAGTACAAATTCCAATGTTTCATATCTTTATTGTACCATGATTGTTAATATACATGTATTCATAATATTTATTTTGATGATAACAAACTAGATTAAGAATGACTAAGCTCTTAAAAGCTCAAATTATTTTTCATATATTTTAAATATTTAATATCATTATTTTCATAATTAAAGGTTTTATACCTATTGAAAAAAATAATTTTATGAAATTAGTTGTTTTCAAGTTAATGGTCTAAGTTGAAAAAATTTTAAGAACTTTAAAATCAAAAAGTACTTTTTTAAAATCTAAAAATGGTACTTTTTTAAATTCTAAAAATAGACCTATTTGTAAAGTTTTAGACTATAATATAATTTTAGAAAGTTTTGGATTGTAAATTTAGCAAATAGTTTCCCTATAGCAAATAGCTAATTATTTAGGAGAAAACAAGTAGCCCATATCGCACAAAATTACAGTTTAGTTTTTGGACACTAACATTAAATCAACTTGTAGAAAACAGTATGTCAACAACTTTCTTACAGGTTACTGAAAAATAATGACAATCCAACATCAAGAAAATAATAATCTAACAATTTCAAATTATAATATGATGTTCCTCTGCTAAGATCATTCTAATTCATATAATATATATTTATATATATATAATCGAGACATTGACTTGTTATCTACAAACCAAGGATAAAAAAAGATTAGGGTTAAATCCATATTTAAGAAAGAAGTAAAAATTATGAGTGATAAGTTAAAAAAAAAAACATAGGATGATAACTTCTAAAAATTCTTTAAAGAACCAAAGAGAAAAGATTTAAGTAATATTATAAAACCGCATATAAAAATTTCAATAGGATTACGCGTGTTTGTGTAGTTGAATTTTGCTAATGGAATAAGTTTTTCTTGTCACTAAATTTAAACCTAAAGTAAAAAGGAAATAAAAGTCCTTATTTCCAAAACAAATTAGGAAACAAAAGAATAACTTGGTCAAGTAAAAATAACAATGTGACAAGTTTTAATTTGCAAAAATTTTTATAACACCTTTGAATAGTTTTTAAAACATGATCTAACTTTGTGTAAAATTTAATAATGTCTAGTTTTTAGCTCTAACTAAAAAAAGACTGCATTGGATTCAAATCAAAGTGAATCCAATGAATACCAAAGAACATATTGTTGAGAATATTTCTTGAGCTTTAATTTTTCATTCATTTTTTAAATCACACATTGGACATATATTTGTAAACACATAGATTGGCTATGAGAAAAATCCTATATTTGGGAATGTGAGAGTGTGGGACGCACTTCCATTAAGAGATTTAGGATAATATTTTATTGTAAAGGTTGATTAACACCTATGAAGTTAATTCTAAGAGTTCTTAAAGCCTTAGAGATTTAATTAGTGGAATCCTCAAGCTCGACGAACTTGGAGACATGAACATAGGTCGGGTTGGCCAAACTATGAAAACATTTATGGGTTTGATTCTCTTTTCTCTTCTCTCTTTATTTTTTTATTACATTATTTATTAGTTATTATATATATATATATATATTATATTTGCATTAATTTTTATATAAGCACTTCATAATTTTTAGAAACTCAATTCACCATTTTCTTAGGTTGCATATCTAATATTTCAATTATAAATATTAATCTCTAATATCTGTTCTTAAAGCATCACACTCAAGGTCAAAGTTTTAGCAATGTTAGATAAAGCAAGCAGAAATACATTAACTAATTTTTGCTCAATCAAAATAAATGTCTTTTGTTATTTAGCACCCACTTAACACATTCTTTTTTAATACTTTAGTCAAAGGTAAAGCTAAGCAGTTAAAATCATTCACAAGTCTACTATAAAAGCTAGCTAATCCATGAAAACTTCTAACATTAACCTACACTTATAAGTTTTGGCCAATCTTGGATTGCCTTTACATTTTCTTTAACTATCTTAATTGGTTTAAAGCTAATAACAAAACCAAGAAATACAAGCTTATCTGTGCAAAAGAAACATTTTAAAGGTAAACAAACAACTTTTCTTTAATTAAAATATCCAAAAGCATTTTAAATGTTCAAACTATTGATCTATGTTTTTGCTATAAATCAAAATATCATCAAAGTATAAAACCGAAAGTTGATCAATAAAACACAAAAAATGATTCATTAATCTCATAAAAGTACTAAGTGCATTGGTCAACCCAAATTGTATAACTAACCACCTATGTAAGCTATATTTTGTTTTAAACGTAGTTTTCTATTTATCATCTTCTCTCATCTTAATTTGATGATATCCACTCATAAGATCAATTTTAGTAAAAACACAAGAACCATATAATTCATCTAGTATGTCATCTAATATAAGAATGAGATGTTTTCAATTTACTATGATATTGTTTATGGTGTAAAAATTAACACACATCTTCCAATACCTATCCTTTTTATGTACAAGTAACATTAGAACCACATAAGAACTTATGCTTTCTCACACATACCCTTTCTTTATAAGCTCACTAACCTACCTTTAAAATTTCTTTATCTTTTTAATGTTGCTTTTATAAGTTAGCCAATTTGGAAATGATGATTTAAGTATAAAGCCAATTTGATACTCAATTCCCATTATTAGCGATAAGTCATTAGGTATTTCTTCAAGAAATACATCTTTAAGTTCTTGTAAAAAAGAAATAATAATAGTAGGCAAATTGAGAAATACATCTCAATTTGTTTAGTACTTTAACAAGCTTCTTTGTACAGTGATTCAATCATAAGTTGTTTTTAAATTAAAGGTTCACTAATATTACTCTTATTTAAAGATAACTTCAATTGTCTTTCTTTTTTTTTTTTGCCTTATTAACCAAAACTTCTTTTTATTTTTCACTCTTTTTTCTCTCTTTTTAGTTTCAGTCCCTCTTGATTTTGAACTTTCATTCCTTTTTTTCATGTCATTTTCTTTTTTTTAATCATCATACATTTGTTGTAAGGATAAAGGTACAAGAGTAATGGTTTTTTCATTGAGTAACAAAAAGTATCTTTTGATATAACCATCATAAATTACATGCTTATTGAACTATCTTAGTTGCCTTAAAAGAATATGGCCTATATACATTGGTACCACATTAGTATAACCTCACTTGATCATCATAACCTAATTGAGAATGAAACAAGCACTTGTTCTTTTACTTATCCACAATTATTAAGCCATTTAGCTTATATAGCCTAAGATGTCCTAAAGTTTTCAAACTTAAATTTTCTACTAAACTATTGTGAGCCTCATTAGTACTTTTCTCCTTATCAATAATCACGATATATCCCTTATCATTCACTTAGCATCCTGATGCGGATTAAGAATTAGGGATTCATATATTACCAAGATTAGTTTCCTTATTATTTTAGGTTAGGACATTGTTTTTCTTTTAATTTTAGGACTTTATTTTTCATTTACTTTATGATTTAGGATAATTGTTACTAATATAAATAACCCTCTTTTGTAGACCTCAAAGGTAAGATTTTAAGTTCAATAATATTTCACTTTTCAAATCTCTGTGTGAGTATTTGAGTTAGCTAATTTTTGGTATTTTGCAAAATTAAAGAGTTTTAACCCTTAAATTTATGGTATTCTTTGAATCAATATGAATTTAGTTGTTCTTTTATTCTAGTATTCTCTAGAATTAATGAAATGTTTTGAACATTAAACTTCTGCTACATCAGCTTGTTATTAGAATTAAAACCTAGTATTACCAATCTATATCCATTTACTGCTAAACTTTTTCTTTTTTCCCTCTTTTATTTTCCCTTTTTGTTTTATCTTTAAAAAAGAAAACAAAATGAAACAGAGGAAAAAATCGTGAACCCTATCAACCGTTGTCAACGTTCACTTCCTATTGCAGATCTACTTGTGAGTACCACTATTCAAGTAAGAATAAGCTAGTGATCCTATTCTATTAGACCAAATCTCCTTTCCATTATTGATCTCACAAAAAAAAAAAACAAAACAATTATGTCAACAGCTAGTGCCGTTCACCGAATTTCACTCACGTTGGCCTTCACTACCTCTACCAATCTGTTTCTCTTTACAAGCCTAACCTTTCTCATCGTTCTCTACCGTCGATCGATGAACCGATTTTCAGAATCAAAACCAACATAAAATTGACATTTATCTCTAATTTTTAGTAAAATTACTGCCTTAATTGGCAAATTGCCACTATCATAGTCATCGAATCAAATTTTTTCATATTTACCCATCTTTGCTCGACTTTCAACCACAATCGAAAATCTAAAACTTTTGCTTAATTATAATTTTAGCCTAGAAATTTATTTAATTTTTAGTTTTAACCCATATACTTTTTAGAACCTAAATTCAAAAAAATCATCTAAGAAAAATTGTGATGCTCATGTTGCAACTTACAATCAAGATGATATTTTCATATATGAAGCTCTGGCTAGCATGACAACCAAAATTGATATGTTAGCTCCACAAATGACACGAATGACAAAGTTACTTGATTAATGTCATCGTCCTCTAGAACGTGAGAATAAATTAGGTGAAAGTTTTTCTATCTTATTCTCTAGGTGTCAATATAGAATGATGGTAGCAGTAATCGTAGTAAAAAGTATAAATAAGATTTAACTCTTTACCTGTAAATATTTTCTTTTGTGTTACATCACCTAAGTGATGTCTTCTAAACTCTACTTATTTTCTTTAAAACATTGAGAAAAAAGTTTCATTCTAATTTAAGGAAGAGAATAGTTGATAATTGTAGAATATCTCAATCTTACTGAAGTTTTTACTAATTTTTGTTCTAGAGACTAATCGTGGCTAACTTTGTGGAACGAAGATTGCTAAATATGAAGTGTAATGACTCTAGAAATGCATATTTTTAGTTTGAAAGTTAAAAAAAAAATTACTTTCCAAACATTTTCTTATTGTCTTATTATTAAGTTTCGACAATTATTTTAATTGTGATCTTTCTAACTTATGGTTTCTAACTTTTCGTTTATAAATATACACTTTTAAATTTTTAGATCGAAGATTGCTATATAAAGTGTAGTGACCCTAGAAATCTTCTTAGTTTTTTTTTAATTTACAATCTTTTAATATTTGATGACACAATGACTTTTAAATTTTAGTATTTGTATTATCTTTAGTCTTGAGTTATATTACACCATATTTGCTACTTTACATATTGATGTTAGAGGTAAATATAATTTTCTTAAAGGAATAGATATATCATAATAAATTTTAAGTGAGTTCTTGAGCCTGCCATTATTCTTAAAAAGTAACCCTTTTTGCGCATTCTTCATACAGCTTAGTAGTTTATTATTTTATACATGATCTCTAGATTTCTTTTGAGTCAACCTTATAAAAGAAAAAAAGAAAAAAATGTGTTGCTATATCTGAAGATCCATCTAACTAGTAGATATCCATAGTTAACTCTTTTAAGCCTTTTATAAAAAAATTATAATTTTCTTTGTCAACTATCAACTTAACCCACTCTGATCTAGAATATTACTCGATATCTTACAAGTTCTATCACCTATTCATGTTTGAGAAAAATATAAATAATTATTTTGTTCAATAAAGTTGTGCCATAAAAAAAAATAAAAAATTCAAAAAATATTAATTCAAAATAAAATAAAATAATAAAATAATAACTGAGATGTACCTTGTAATCTCCAAAACAAATCTCAACTTTTTCTCAAATATATATTTTATTTTTTCTATTTTTCCTCATTTGTTTGCCATATCCTTAGCCTATATTACGTCCTAATAAAAGTACCTCTTAAGTTTTGGAAACTATAGTCTAAAGTAGAACTAGTTATATAGGCTAAAAAGATGTAGTGGTGCATAAATAAAGAAAAAAGAAAAAATAGAAAAAAAAATATATTAGTTTGACTCACATTTTGACTTAAGATCATTTTATCTCTAAGCTGTTAGCATATTTATTTCAATCTTGACAAGAGTGTGTGACAGTACTTTATTTTTTTCTCTTAATTTACCATTAATTAGAGTGACTATTGTTATTGAATTTAATTTCCTGATAAGAATGTCACTACTAGTGAGATTTTATGGTTCGACATGTCATTATTGAAAACGACTTGATTACTATAACTGTGACAAAGTCTATTAGATTTATTCATATGGATAGTTGATGTAGAGGTGATAATTCTCTAGATTGGAGATAATGGCTATACTTGATTGTTATCATTAGGTTTGAATTTTGTTTTCACTTAATTTATTAGAAACTAACAGCAAACTAGTTAGGGGTGTATTATGTAGTAGAAAGTGTATACTTATAAAGGAAAAAAATATCATTTTATAATTTAATTTTTACTAATATTTCTGCTTCTATGTATTTAAGTTTCTTGGGATTTAATTATGCATGCTTTTATTATAATTAAGTATTTTATGTATTTTAAAGAGTATCATGGTAATTCATAATAAATGAGAGATCGAATAGCAAAATGAATAGTAATTTTGAACTTAGGATGATACCTTTAAGAGGAGTATAAAAGGATAAACGAAATTGTTCACATGTACGGTATTATTTTTTATACTATTTATAATATTGTTCACGACACTGTTTACATATACTGTATGATGACATACCATTGATCGAAAACGTGGCATCGACCAATGTTGTGATAGCATTTGATTAGACGAATGATATGGCATTGACTACCTATGTGGTGTTGGCTGATAATATGACATTGACTGATGATATGTCATGATCTTATTAGAATAAAATATTTACATGGTGTTTGTTGAGTGTTAGAAAGTGTATATTTATAAAGGAGAAAATCATCATTTTAGACTTTAAATCTCACTAACATTGCTATTTTTATTTATTTAAGTATTTTGTTATTTAATTATATGTATTTTATTATAATTATATATTTTATGTATTTTAGGGCTATCATAATCGTTTCACAATAAACAAGTGATCAGACAGCAAAACGGACGTCATATTTGGACTTAGGACGGTCGAAAACCTTAAGAAGAGTATCAAAGGAAAATTCTTTTCACATATACACGTCTTACGTTCATACGTCAGATCGTTCACGATCTTTATTCAAGACACTGTTCATATATACGGACCGATGATGTGGCAATTATCTATGACATGGCAGTATCTGATTGGACGAATTATGTGGTATTGACTGCTTATGTGGCGTTGACCGATGACGTGGCGTTGACCGATGATGGATGACGTGACGTCACGATCTTATTGGACTAAATTTCTTATGTACTGTAGATCGATGATGTGGCAGCATCTCAGTGGAGCAAAAATCGTGTGTACAGTACATGCGCTTATATGGGATTATTTGCTATTCAGGCGGCGTTACTATACAAATGTTGACTGTTGACTGTTGACCGATGACGTGGTGCAATCCTGAGCATCCGAATTGTTTTTAATCCGATGGTCACGATTCACTCAATGTATCTATAAAAAGGGGGCTCTCCCCTCCTAATTTGATACCCCTGAATTCATTTCTAAGCTTAGATTTCTGAAATTCCTTCTCCTTCTTGTAGTTTCTTTGTATTTTAATAAAATTTCCTTTTTTATCCTTGGTTAAAATATGAGTAGCTAATTTCTTTTTGAGCTTGGGTTGAAGGTGAAGTCTCAACATGTTCCATAGGTTTAATTTGGTAAATTTACTTTCTCTTCCCCTTTAATATTTGTGGTTGTTTTGACTTTTCGTCGACAAATAATAATAGTCTTGTCTAGATACAGCTCTGGTTAAACCGGCATCCTAGTACAAGGTTATTATTATTTGGCACGATAAGCCCTTGGCACCATACTTATTGGAGAGTGGTTCATGAGGTGTGGAATCCCCCCTTATGATTTAATTGGTATTAATATGGAATATTTAGCCCATGGAGCATGTTGATGCAGATCCGGATACCCAAGTGCTTTATTATAACAGTTTCATTTTTAATTATTCCCGCCATTTTAATTCAACAATTTAGGACAAAATTACCATAATTTAATTGTTCCCATTAAAAAGAAAATTAATTCTGCATATAATTAAAATCAACCTCCTCGTGGGATCGACACTCGTCACTATTAATCTATTCTACAATAGATTCGTGCGCTTGCGAGTTCATTAAAATTTGCACAACAGTGTTGACCAATAATATGGTAGTATGCTAGTGGACCAAAAAATCATTCGTACTGTACATGCATATATATAGAATGATAGCTTAATGATGTGTTCTATCTAATCAGAACTTATCATGTGGTGCCATCCGAAGTATCCAAATTATTTTTATCTAATAGTTATATTTACTCATTGTATTTATAAATAAGGGACTCCCTTTCTAATTTGACACCCCTTAATTTATTTTTAACCCCATTTTTTATAATTTCTTCTTCATATTGTATTTTCTATGTATTTTAATAAATTCTCATTTTACCCTTGTTGAATTATGAGTAGTTAATTTTCTTTCAAACATGGGTTAAAAATGAAGTATCAACATGTTCTATGGGTTTAATTTAGTAAATTTACTTTCTCTTTTCCTTTGCTTTATGTGGATGTTTTGATTTTTCATCAATAGATAGTAATAATCTTATCTAGACATTGCATTGGATAATTGTCTCCCTAATGTAAGGTTATTACTATTTGGCACGATAAGCTCTTAATACTATATTAATTAGAGTGAGATTCATGAGGAGTGAACAGCGTCCTCACGATTTAATTGGCACTAATAAGAAATATTAAGCCTATGGTGCATGTTAAGTGCAGATCCAAAACACAAGTGCTTTATTTTAAATAGATGTTACTTTAATTTATTACCGCTATTTCAATTTAAATTTTAGGATAGTCTAAATCACTTTCACCATAATTTCAACCATTCACTTAGACAATTAATTATATACGCAATTAAAATTTACCTCCTCGTGGGATGACACTTGTCACTGTTGATTTATTCTATAATAAATTTGTGCACTTGCAAATTCAATAAAATTTGTACAATAATTTGAACATGTTAAATGATTAAAAAATCTAAAAAAAACCTAATATTTTTACTGATTATGGAATTATTCTAAAATTTGTATTATGCATTGGTTAATAAACTAAAGCATGCTTTTATTCAATAGACACAAAAAGGAGGGGGCTCATCTCTTTACTCCATCCCATTCAAAGTGAAGTAACCATGCTCAATGCCTATTTCATTTTCTCTTTAATGCATAATTACATGCCATTATGACTATCAGTCAGAAATGATTTAATATTATGAGGTGAAAGCTTTTTTATCAATGAGTTTCACCCAATTATCCTCCTATTTTTTCACTGCTAGTGAGGTATAAATCATATTTTTCAGTTCTTATTAGTTGTATTACCTTAAACTAGATTTCTTGGTGAAAATTAAAAATTGATTTACAATTAGTTTAAGATTAATTGTTGTTATTGCTTCTAATTTTTTCCATTGGTTAGTGTTAGTTACAGTTAAATGGTTAATGCAAGTGCAGTTGAAGATAAAGCTAAGCCAAAATATTTAATGCATTGAGATTTATTGAAACGGGTCTTCGAAACTATTTAATTATTTTTAGCTACTATTTATGATTTTTGTTTGTCAAATCGTGTTAGTTGTAGTTCAGTTAAAGATAAAACAACATGTTAAAGAAAGTCGAAGTGTATATAGGCAGAGTACTGTTAAAGTGGTTTTTGAATTACTTTTTTTTTTTGGGCTATAATGTGATTTTTGCATGGGTTGAGAAGAAAACAAAGTAGTTATTATATTTTCTTATATTAGATCAGTTAGTTTAAGGTATAGGGTGCACATGAATGTTTTGTTTTAATTGCACATCCATTTTGTTGGATGGTTAGGCTGCTTATGATGGGCCAACTTGACTCTAACCCGTACATGGTAACTATAAGCAGTTATCATGTACGACTATAAAGAGTTAAAGAAACATGAAAAGATAAAGAAGAAATAGAGCGTTGTTGCCTATTCTATTCTTCTTGATTTCTAAAGAAATAACTTTGAACAATTCACTAAAAAAGGCATTTATACTGTGACCAGAGAAGATTTCCTCTTGTAATTTCTTTTCGACCATTAACATGATCCAACATTTAATTATTCTGCTACTTAGAAAATGTTATGGCTTCTTAAGTTCCTTTTATTTTTTCCATGAACAGTATTAGAACTTATTTTTTATTATATTGGATTCATGCATATGGTTGAGTTTATTTCATGAAAATGCATGAATTTTATATGTTAAATATTTTTTAATGGAATGCATGATCTGGTGGCTGTTAAATTTATATTTTAGAGTGCTTGAATCAAAATAAAAATTTTGAATTGAAAGACATAAAAATTGCCTTGGGTTTAGGTTGCATGAACCCAAATAAATCATAAAACCTAAAATTTTGTTAGTTTGCATAAACCCTAATATATTATGTGTAATATATCATTGGAAAGATCTTTTTGAGAGCTTTTTAATGTTATATGTTGTTAAAAACAGACTTAAAATGAGAAAGTTATGGCTAATAAAATTCTAGTAACTCTATCTTTGGAGAAGATGATGAATACTTCAGAATCCTTTTTTTTTTTAAATGATTATTGCTTATTCTAACCTCTAATTGAAAATCTATTGCCAGCATTAGACCTAGGACAAAATTGAGTTGGATGGTCACAAACCTAATGTCACAGGAGCCGTACAAAGTGACACATGCATTTCCACTCATTGGCTGTGCGCATGGGATGCGTATAGTGCTATAGAGCACACTGTAGCAAAATTGTAACTCATTGGAACACACATGAACGTCATGCACCCATCTTTGCACGTAGAAGTACGCATCAAGATTAGTGTTCTTCATGTATCTTGCTATTCAAAAGTTGGATTTAGGTGTCGTTTGCACTGTTTAGTTCAATGTTTAATTTACTATTTATTTTTTGACATAAAACCAAAATTTTTGTTCTTTTAAACAAAATTTCAGATCAAATAGACATAGTCTCATAGATGAACATTATGTTAACAAATGTTTTGCTATAGAGGGAGCTAGAAAATATTTCTTTGTGAGAGTTGGTTGAAATTTAATCATATCTTATGTTTAAACATTTGTTAACAATCACTAATATGAATTTTATATTATTGGTCCTAGATGTCTCCAATTAGATAACTGTAGACTAAGGAAGACGGGTTAATGACATATAAAGCTTAGGTTTCACTTATTGATTTAACTGAGATTAATTATGACTTATCTCTTATGAAGAACTCATGAAGAAAGTGGAGAATTATAAAACAGACTTTGATTGTTCTATATCCATGAATATAGAAGACATATGTGAGGTCTTTAGCCACCTAATGCATGGAAAAGCAAACATTAAATATGCAAACTGGGATTATTATCAAGAGTCCTTATAAATTCCTTACCTAATGATGATAATAAGCTTATCTTTAAGGCTCACATGACAAAGAAGATTGAGAATCTCCCGAGCAAATAATATTTATTAAGGTATGAAATAGAGCTGATGAAGGAGCTCTGTCTTGCTTTAAACATAAGGTAAACCTTCAGAATGAAAGACAAGCTAGTTGCCTTGGTAAAGGGTAGAATTTATGGTATGAGAAAACCATAACCAGGATTGCCAAGAAGGAACAACTGTTTTTATATGAAAATACACTTAAGTATAACTTAAATGAAAGAGTCACAAGCAACAAAAAATATTTTAAAAACATATAGAAAATTCTATGTATTAGCTTAATTATTTTTTATTTCTTTCATTTTGTTATTTTTTATAATTTTAGATATTGTTTTAATCTTTGTTGGTTGAAAATATGTTATTATACTTTTGCTAATGAATTTCTACATTGGTTTTTTCTTAACTCAATATAAATTTTTACGATATCTTATGAGTTATTCTATTAAGTAGGAGTTCTAAACAAATTAAATTTAATGAATTCCAAATTAGAACTAATAATTTTGCACATTGAAGTCAAATTAATGATGACTATAATAAAAGAAATTAGATGATGATTGGAAGCTTCGATGATCTTTTCATTCTATTCCCGATATTAGTTTGTCATGTATTTTGTTAATGTTTGAGGATTAATTATTTATGTATAATTATTAGAGGCCTTTATTAATTGTTTTTTGAATTATCTCTGTGTTAAAAGAAAGTTAAAATGGAATCAACATTTAAGAACATTGTGGCCGAGTTGAATAAGGGTGAGAAGTTAAATAGTGACAACATGATATTTGGCTCCATAAAATTTAATACATCTTTAAAGAGCAAAGGACTCTATAAGCTTTTAACAACATCTAACTAAGCTTGAGTATAGTAATAATACTCAACATAGGAGGGATTTTAAGGCTTATCAAGCCTAAAAAGAATATGAATATCAATCTTTACATAACAATGTTAAGTAGTGTACGAGATGACTTAATGTGTAAATTTGAGAAATATGATATAGCTCATGAGATATGGCTCACTTCGAAAGACAAGTTTAGGGGCACTTTGGGTACTAAGCTAAGAAGGCTAATGATCAAGTCTGATTCTTATCGAAAGAGCCTAAATCATATTATGATGCAGCCTTCGATGGAAATATCAAACACACTTCATAACCTTAAGTATGTTAAATATATTTTAACTGATGAACAATAAGTCCAGGTAGTAATAAATCTCTACCTGATTTATGAGAACACATGAAGTGAGTATGACTCAATATATAAGTATCAAAACTTTCAATGATATAGAACATCACTTAAAACTGAAGGTAGAGCACTTTAAGGAAACTCAACTTTCTAATTATGTTTGGATAGCCAAGTCAAGCTCGCCCAAAGATTCGGGCATCAAGCAAAAAAAAGGTTATATATATAACTATAATGGTAAAAGATCTGATTTTGATCAAAAGAAACTAGATGCTAAAATTTGCTCAAGGATAGGGGTGTTGGCAAGAAAAATGAAAAAACCAAAATGAAATGCTATAACTATAGCAAGTTGGGTCATTTTGCATGTGAATATAGTGAGCCAAAAAAGGTTAAAGCCAACTCTACTTTATTAAATTATTCTTTAATTATAATTTTTGTACTCCTAATCGATTTTCGACTTATATGGATTATAGAGTTAGAAGCCGAGTAATAGATTCTATAGCTCATAATCGAAAAGTATTAGAGTATTATCAAATCAATGAAGGAACTAGATCAATATATGTAGACAACAACTCCATAGTTGAAGCAAAAGGAATAGGCATCTACAAGTTGACTTTCCATGGTAGTCGTATTCTTTTATTACATGATATTCTATACGCACCAGAGATTCAATGAATCTTGGTCTATATCTTATTCTTCTTGAGTTATGATATAATTTAAACTTTCATAGTGTTTGTTTGGAGATTTTTTAAATTTAGTCCTTATTCGAACTGGGCATTTAATTAATAGTTTTATTGTACTAAACATAATGCTGGAAGTTTTAAGTTATGATCATAGTTGTTTTTCATCTGTTAACTACTTCTAATAATAATAAGATAGATGCAATTACTTCGCATGCTAGATTAGGTTATATAGGACAAGAAAGAACATATAGACTTACGAAGGAGGGCATGTTGGACCTAATCACCATGGATGAATTGCCTATGCATGAAAATTTTCTAATTTGGAAAAGTAACTAAAAAACCATTGAGAAAAGGAATTAGAGCCAAAAGCACAATTCCAATGGATCTGTTTTGACATCTATGATCTAATGAATGTAAGGGCTAAACATAGAGCTTTATATCTTATCACATGTATTGATGATTCTTCATGTTTTCATGATATCAACTTTATTTCTCATAAATTAAAAGCATTAGATTACTTTAAATTCTAAGATTGAAAGAGAAGCCTTTATGATTGCTTTACGTAATAGAAAGAGCCAAATACTTTTAACAAGGCTCTCAGATCATCTATTATAGATTTATGGATAAAATCAATAGAAGAAGAGGTAGAGTCTATAAAAGATAATTAGATTTAAGACTTAATTGATCTTCTGCTTAACTGTAAAGCTAATAAAAAATAACTCTGAATAAAATATGAGGCAGATTGAATAATTGAGAGATACAATGTAGGATTAAACATTACAAGCTTTATTCAAAAAAATAGAGTAGACTATGAAGAGACCTTTTCTTTTGTAATAAGGTTTACTTTTATACAATAGATCTTATCTATCATTGCATATTTAGACCTTGAATTACATTAGATGAGTATAAAAACTATATTTTCTCATTGGAAAACTAGAGAGAAAGATATCTCTATAACAACCATAGGGTTTTGTTGTTAAAAGCCAAGAGCTTCAGGAATGCAAACTCAAAAGATTTAGCTATAGCCTTAAACAATCCTCTAGATAATAGAACCTTAAATTCCATTAAGTTGTAATTTTTTTATGGGTTTAAGATGGTTAAAAAAGATAATCATATGTACATTAAGAGGTATGAACATGTTTTTATGATATAGTCTTTGTATGAGGACGATATACTCTTAGTTGTGAACTGTAAAGAGTTTCTTAAAATTATTAAAAATTAGCTATACTCAAATTTTGATATGAAAGACATAGGCAAAGCAACTTATATTTTAAATGTCAAAATTTTCAAAGATCATTTAAGGAAACTTCTAGCATTGTTACAAGAGCCTTACATTAAGAAGATCCTTGAAAGATTTAACAAGGCTGATTACAAGTCGAAGGAGACCTAAATAATTGAAGGACAATCTCTTAATCTTAGTATATGCCCCAGGACTTCTCAAGAAAATAAAAGAATGACTAGAGTTCCTTACGCAAATGCCATTAGAACTTTCATATATGTCATGATGTGTATAAGGCTTGTTATCAGTTATGTTGTAGGACTAATAAGTAAATACCAATTTAATCTTAGTAAAAAGCATTAAAGTACTGTCAAGAAAATTTTATCATATCTCAAAGACATTGTAAATTATTTTTTTATGTTATTAAAGAGGTGATTTAAAACTTGTTAGATATTTAGATGCCAACTAAAATGACAATCTAGATAAGTGCAAATAGGCCTCAGGATATACATTCTTGCTAAATAGAGAAGTAATTATATGAAGTAGCAAGAAGTAAACATGCACAACTTCATCAATGATCGAAGCCGAGTATATTATATGTTCCACAACAGTGCAAGAAATTTTATGGCTTAAAAGATTTATAAAGGACTTAAAAATTAATAATAGTAATGGTAGTCTAATAACTATCTACTGTTACAGTCAAGCTACTATCTCTTTCTCTAAGTATGTCAAATACCATAAAAAGCATAATACATTGAGGCTAAATACAATTTCATAAGAGATATTTTGGCATAGAAAGAAGGAGCCATACAACATATTTCCATGTATAGCATGCTAGCTTATCCACTCACTAAAGTTATAATGAGGGAAATATTCACCTCTCATGCTAGATCATTAAAGCTATATAAATAGTAATTTTATTCTTTTAAGATGTATTTATTTTTGGAAACATCTTTATTACATGAATTGTCTTGAGATGTAATGATGTTTGAAGTTTTCTTATTCCAATTTACTTTTTAAAGGCATAATTACATACGTATGCATGTTGTTAGGTTGTGATTGACTTTCTTACACAAGTAGTCTCTTCAATTGCTAATAGGAGTAAACTAATATGAGACAAGTAGAATAATAAAAAAATATGTTTTTTTAAGAGCCAAAAAGCTTATTTTACGTATTTTTTTTGCCTTGACTAAAGTTAAAGTAAGGTTGTAAATGATATTTCTCATAGACTAACTACAATGTACTTGTTGAGTCCTAGAAAATATATATTTATAAAGGAGAAAATCATCATTTTTCACTTCAAGTTTTACTAACTTCTTTACTTTTATGTATTCAAGTTTCTTGTGAATTCAATTATGCGTGTTTTATTATAATTAAGTATTTTACGTATTTTAGGGGCATCATGGTTATTTCACAATAAATAAGACATCGGATGACAAAACAAATAGTAAATTTAAACTTAGAGCAGTTAAAAACCTTAAGAAGAACATAAAAGTAAAAATGTCACTGTTCACATATACGGTACTGTTCATTACACTTTTCATATGTACTATACGATGACGTGGCATTCACCGATGATGTGGCACCAACCAATGATGTGGCAGCATTTGATTGGAGGAATAATGTGGCTTTGACTGATTATGTGGCGTTGACTGATGACGTGGCTTGACTAATGAGGTGTCACAATCTTATTGGACAAAAATATTTATGCATTGTTGACCGATAACGTGGTAGTATATTAGTGAATCAGAAAAACGTGAGTACAGTACATGCATATACATGGGATAATAACCCTGATGATGTGTTTAAACTAATAAGAATTTACCACGTGGCACAATCCTGTGCATCCAAATTAAGGCCCCCTCCCTAATTTGACACCCCTAAGTTCATTTTTTAGCTCCATTTTCTGAAATTCCCTCTCTATCTTGTAGTTTCTTTGTATTTTAGTAAAATTTTCTTTTTATCCCTAGTTAAAATATGAGTAGCTAATTTCCTTTCAAGCTTGGGTTGAAGGTGAAGTCTAAACATGTTCCATGGGCTTAATTGGTAAATTTATTTTATTTTCCCCTCTATTTTCTGTGAATGTTTTGACTTTTCGTTGATAGATAGTAATAACACAGTTATTACTGTTTGGCACGATAAGCTCTTAACACCATATTAATTAGAGTGTGGTTCGTGAGAAGTGAATTTTTCCCTCATGATTTAATTGGTATTAATAAGGAATATTGAGCCCTGGAGCATATTGATACAAATCCAGATACCTAAGTGCTTTATTATTACAGTTGCATTTTTAATTATTCCCTCCATTTTAAAACACAATTTAGGAAAAAATCTACTATAATTTAACTGTTCACTTAGAAAATTAATTCAACATACAATTAAAATCCATCTCCTCGTGGGATCGACACTCGTCACCATTACTCTATTCTACAATAGATTCGTGCACTTACGAATTCAATAAAATTTGCACAACAGTACTCTACCATCATAGATACCTAATTAAAAATAAGATATGAGATCTTACTTTCATGTTAAAGAGAGCATTCATTTTAAGAACTCAAGTCACACATTGTAAAAGAGCAACTCGACTAAGATCAGTATAGTGAATTAGAATAATGAGACACATGCACTGAAATAGAATATTCATTGTAATGCGTGTATTAGATCATGTATGCCTGGTAACCAAAACAAAAAATGAAAGAGTCTCACTTCTTCCTCATTATATAAGTTTTATATGACTCTTTATAAGTCAATCCTAATATCACTATAACTATCAACTATGTTTTTAAGATCTCAAACTAGTGTTTGCTACTTCAACATGGTATCTATTGTGTAAATTTTATTGAACTCATGAGTACAATAATCTATATAGAATAGATTAATGATGATAAATGTTGATCCCATGAGGAGATGCATTTTAATTATATACTAAATTAATTTTTTAAGCGGGTGGTTAGAATTATGGTAAAAGTAATTTAATCAATCTTAAATTTTAAATTAGAATGGCAGGAAAAAAATTAAAATGATAACTATTAAATTAAAGTACTCGGGTATATAGATCCGCATCAATATGCACCATGGGTTTAATTTTCCTTATTAATACCAAATAAATTATAAGAGAGATATCCACTCCTCACGAACCATACTCTAATTAATATAGTGCTAAGAGCTTATCGTGCTAAATAGTAATAACTTTTTTATTACTATCTATCAATGAAAAGCCAAAACATATATAGAAATTAAAAGGGAAGTGAAAATAAATTTATCAAATTTAGTCAATAGAACATGTTAAGACTTCACCTTTCAACCCAAATATAAAAGAAAATTAGCTACTCATATTTGAACTAGGGGTAAAATGAAAATTTTATTAATATACATAGAAAATACAAGATAGAGAATGAGTTAGGGAAAATAGAGTTAAAAAACAAACTTAGAAGTGGCAAATTAGGGGGAGAAAACCCTCTTTTTATAGAAACAATGAGTACATTATGGCCATTGAATTAAAACAATTTAGACGAACAAATTATGCCACGTGACAAGTTCTGATTTGATTAAACATATTATCAAGGCTATCATCCCGCGTATATGAATGCACTGTATGTACATCTTCTCTTATCTACTAATATGCTGCCACGTCATCAGTCAATAGTATATATACATTTTAGTCCAATAAGATTGTGACACATCATCAGTCAATATCACATCATCAATCAATGCCACATAAGTAATCAAAACCTCAATACCACTATATCATTGGTCAATACCACATTATTAGTCAATGCCATGTTATCATAATCAAGCCATACAAATTAGTCCAGTAGACTTTGTCACAACTATAGTAATCAAGCCATTTTCAAGAATGCCATGTCAAACCTCAAAATCTCACCAGTAGTGACACTCTTATAACGAAATTAAAACTAATAACAATAATCATTCCAATGAATGATGAATTAAGTCAAAATATGAGTCAAATTAATATTTTTAAAAAAATTATTTTTCTTTATTTGTGCACAACTACATCTTTTTAACCTGTATAATTAGTTTCTACGTCAGACTATAGTTTCCTAAAATTAAAAAGGACTTTTATTAGAACGTAACGTAGGGTAGGGACATGGCAAACAAAGAAGAAAAAATAGGCAACAAAATATATGTTTGAGAAAAAGTAGAATTTTTTTTTAGATTACAAGGTACATCTCTCTTTTTTTAAAACTAATATATATATAAATTTTTTTCTTTTTTCTTTTTTTAATAAGGCATAATTTTATTGAACAAAAAATAATTACTTATATTTTTCTCAAACATAAATAGGTGATAGAACTTGTAAAGTATTAGGTAATATTCTAGATCAAAGTGGATTAAGATGATACGTTTGACAAAGAAAAGTGTAATTTTTTTAAGGCTCAAATGGGCTAACTATGGATATTTCACAAAATAGATGGCTAGAAAGACTCAAACAATTCAAAGATAGCCTTTCCATCTTCTTTTATAGCTCTAAATAATCTTTCATATCTACTAGTTAGATTGACCTTTAAATGTAGCAAAACACACACATTATTTTTTTTAATTGGTTGACTTAAAGAAAATCTAGATATCACATGTAAATTGATAAATTGCTAAGCTGTATAAAGAATGCACAAAAAAGATTACTCTTCAGGAAAAATGACAGGCTTAAAAACTCATTTGAAATTTATTATGACATGTGTATTTCTTTAAGTGACTCATATTTGTCTCCGACATCAATATATAAAGTAGAAAATGCAAATGATTAAACAACAGTTAAATAAAACAACATTGAAAAAAAAGTATTTACAAGTAATTACAATTGTGGCTCACCTCTTCCTCTGGTTGTGCGTCCGAAAATAGTTCTAACGCCCTCTATAGGTAGAGGATAGGCTTACCATCCAGTTTTCTTACAAACTGACAAATAGTGTTGTTTAAAACCAGATTCACGAAACTATATCATGCACGCTATTTTTTGAATAGTGGCCATAACTAAAATATTACTTTGTATAAGTATCCACTAGGATGCATTCCAAGAGATAAAAAGATATCATCAAATGACTCTTTATTTAAGTCATTCTTAATGAATTGAATCTTGTCTTCCTTATTATCAAACACCATTCCTAATGAACATGGGTTTTTATCGCATCTCATTCTGGTATACTTGTGACAAATGTTAAAAAGCTTTCGAGCTCTTTCTTTTCTTGAGTAATATTTTTTACCACAACCAAGCATGTATGCAATAGATTTGAGAGGCAACTCACCTACTAATCACATTTTGGCTTTGATTATCTATCAGATGTCAATAGGAATGTTATTCTTTATAAGCAATTGTAGGCGTTCAGATGAGCTTTGTAGATAGCAAAAAAGGCATTCTGAGAAAGTGAAGGAAATCGCTTGTGGAGCTTTACTAAGATCACGTCTTTGTCCATATCTTTAGCTCAAAATATTAGTTATTTTGGAAAACTGAAGAAACCAATGTTGATTGTCACAAAGTACCATTATCCGTCACTTAATAGGGGTAACAAACTGAATAACACAAAAAAAAAAGAAAAAAATATTAGAATTATCCTCTTATTGAATTTACCTCAAACTTTAATTGGATGCTGTAGGTGCCTCTCTCAATTTCTCTAAGATCTCCTCTTAAATTTTCAACATAAGATATTAACTCTGGTGGTTGTAACTTCTAAATATGATGTGTTGTATCAAATTGTATCTGACCTCTGAGATGAAATTGTACACAATAAAATTGTCTAAGAATGTTAAAGAGATGTTTTTAAGTTGAGGCACTCATAAGGAAAAATGATAAGAGAGAACTTAAAAGTTAAACAAACATACTTAAGTAAAAATAATTAAAAATAGAAAGAAAACTTTAAATCACTGAAAAGAAAAAATGTCAAATTTAGTGGGTCACTTAAATCTTCTGTGTCGTTTTCTTCATATGATTGGTACTAGTGATATAACTTTACCTTTTTTACCATTAACTTTACCTTTCTTAGATTCTTAAGTTTAATGGCTCCATATGAAAAGAATAGCATGAACAATAAATGGACCTGACTATTGAGAGTGTAACTTACTTAGAGAAATGTGCCTGTGAAAGTTTAATAAAAACACTTTTTGATCTAGTGTGAAAGATTTTCTCATGCTCCGCTTATCATGAAAGATTTTCATTCACTTCTTGTAGTCCTTAGCATTTTTATTGTTACGAATCTCTTCTGATTTTACTAATTATAATCTCCTTTTTAAACCAAAGAAGGGGTCAATTATTTTTGTATTCTTTTATTTATCATCAGGGGAGAATAAAATGGTTTCTGACAATGTGTTTTCTTCTCCTAAGAATATATAATTCAAAGAGTTAGATAAAATTCTGAACTCAATTTTTAGTAGTGATTCTAGTGATGGGATGAGATTTTCTTTTAATGGTGACAATTGCTCTATCTTTATCTTCTATTTATCAATGTCTATATATGAAAATGAATCTAGTAAGACATTAACCTCATTAATTCATTTTTCAATATTAAATTTCAAACCAAATTAAGTTATCATATTAGAAAATATTCATCACTAAGGTTTAAAAGAAAAGTATAATTAACTAATTCATCAATTAAATGTACATCTACAATTCCATCATCTACATTATGAAGTTCTTTATAAATATTGATAATATTTAGCTTTGTGGTCATATTACCAAATCACAACTACATATTTCTATTCCTACACTGTATGTGAGCGTCAGTAGTTCCCAAGAAAGGTCAGCCTAAGACAATGAGAATATGCTTCCTTGAATCTTACACTAGTTGAGTGTCAATTATAATGAAGTCAATAGGAAAATAAGACTTATCTATCTAGATAAGTACATCCTCTACAAGACCATGAGGTATTTTTGTGGATCAATCTGTAACCTATAACACCACTAGAATTGGGTGTAATTCTCTCAATTCAAGGTATTTTAAGAATCCGCTTTAACGACCAATGGTTAACGATGGCCCTGATGGGTGGTTTTGCTAGAATAGGGAATAATGAGATCACTATTTTAGTAAATGATACAGAGAATAGTAGTGACATTGATCCCCAAAAAGCCTAGAAAACTCTTGAAATAGCAGAAGCTAATTTGAGGAAAGCTGAAAGCAAGTTTCACAAACACTGAGTAAGGGAATAGATTCATACTAGCTCCTAAGTCCAACAAAGCATTCTCAATTATATGATTCCTATACTATATGAGATTATAGGAGAACCTAAGTCTTTATATTTTAGAGAAATTTTATGCTGCAATATGGAGTTAATATTTTCTGTTAAAAATACATTTTTTTGAACATGAATGTTTCTCTTTTTAGTATAAAGATCTTTAAGAAACTTGGCATAAGATGACATTTATTTAATAGCATCAAGTAAAGGGATGTGAACACCTACCTATTTAAAGATTTCAAAAATCTCACCTGTGAATTTTTTATTCTTTGCTTTAGTTAACCTCTGAGAAAATAGAGCTCTAAGAACATAATCTTGTGGGTTGGTTTTTTTTCTCCTCTAATGATGAGTCCTTAGTATTTACAGGTACAACTTGAGTTATTTTTATCACCGGCGTCCCTACTTTATTATCAACTTATTTTTCTTTTCATAAGGTCATGACGGTTTTGACCTCTCCATGCTGCTGGAGTGAATTACTACTTGCATCGTGCACTTTTATAAGGTTCGACATTGGATGATTGGGAATTTACCTTTCTCAATAGTCATCACCAAAGTTTGAACAGAAGAGGCAAGCTAAATCACCATTTTCTCGAACTTAAAATTGATTGGGTTTGTGAATTAAAGCTTGCTCTTATCTCATTTCGTAGTTCATGAATGGTTCGATTTCATTGCTCGATCATGGGTAGGTAGAATTCCTAAAATTTTAGAATACATCCTCTTATAGTCTGGGTTAAGAGTAATTTAAATTATGGTTGTATGGTTTGAATAGTGGCTAAAAAGCTTGAGGAACTTGAGGAATTAGTTGCATTTGTGGGGATGGAGTTGCTGGTTCATTATGTTGGAATTAGAATGGTCTGTTCATCCAAGATTGTATGTGTTAGAGCAAGGGTTGTAGTTTGATGGCTTTTTCATTACACTGATAACATTGGCTTGATCTGCATATGAGTTATGGTCATGTGACTCTATTGGTTTAGCAGCTGTTAAAGATGTAATTTGTCGAGAAAGTCCTTCAACTATCTCTTTGATTTCTTTTATTCCTGAGCTTAACTCGCCAATTTAGATTTCATTTACTCCCTTGATTTTTCTTGCATTCCTGAATGATTAACCTCATTGTTGGGAATTATCTGCTTGTCGCTAGAAGAGATCCCAAATTTCTAATGCTCTTTTGGACACTAGCTCTCCTCCACTTGTTCCTATTAGTCATTCTTGCATATTTGGCAATAATCTCTCTAATAAGTATTTGCATTGGTGTCATTTTCCATATTCATGATGTGGATATTTCAAGAGTAACTCATTGAATTGCTCTCATACTTGGAACAATTGTTCATCTTCTCTTTGGATAAACTTTGAAATTTCCCTATGAATAGAATTGGTTTTATGAATTGGGAAATATTTATTTAAAAATATTGTTACCATTTGTTCCCATGATGTAATACTATTAGCAGGAAATGTATTAAACCATGAACGAGTTCTATTCTTTAATAAAAATAAAAATAATCTAAGTTTAACATCATCATTTGAAAAATTTTCATATTTAAAAGTTTGAGAAACAGTATGAAAATCCTGATTATATGGATCCTTATTTTCTAGGTCATAGAATGTTGGAAGACAATTTAGCATACTAAATTTTAATTGAAAACTCCTAGCAACTCTATTTGGGTATCTTATGCATGATATGCTTAAGTTTAGCTAAGGAACTAAAGTAATTCTTAAATGACCTCTCCTGTAGTGGTGGTGGTTGTTGTTTCAAATATATTTCAATTTTGCCTTAATTGCAACGTGTTTGTGTGTTCGAATTATTTTTTTCAAGTTTAAATCTGTAAACTCAATATTAGGTAATTGTGACCTCAACCACACATAAAAAAAATGCAACAAAAATGAGAATAAAATTAATAAAAATAAAGAAGAGAGAGAAATTATAAAACTAATCTTATCACGTTGTTACCACTTTATTATAAAAATTAACTCAAGCGCTAAAACAAATACAAGAAATAGATTAACTAAAAATAAAATAACAAGATAAATTACAGCGAAAGATAAAGTAAAATTTAAATTACAGAAATATAATGAAGAGAATAAAAGAAATTAAATTACAAGAACTACATATTCACTTTTTTAAAAAAATTTTTAATTTTTTAATAACAATTTTAAAGGAAAACAACTAAAAATATTTACTTAAAAATTTAATTTTACAAATTAATAAAATAAATTAACATGATGAAACGAAAAAATTACCAAGAAAAATAACTTGAATATTAAATTAACAAAATTTAAAGAGATTTAAATTAAAAAAAGTTAAATTACAATCAATAGAGTGGATGACTTTGCCTCCCCGGAAAAAGAATAGCCCCGCTCTCTCTCTAGCCGATGAATTATTTTAATAAGAAAGAAAAAAACTAAAAAATATTTACAAAAATAATTCAACGAATTAAAATAAGTAACCTCCCCAACAATGGCACCAAAAACTTATTGTGTAAATTTTATTGAACTCACAAATACATGAATTTATTATAGAATAGATTAATTATATGTTGAATTAATTTTCTAAGTGGGGTGGTTAGAATTCTAGTGAAAGTAATTTAATCTATCTTAGAATTTCAATTGGAATGGTAAGAAATAAATTAAAATGACAACTGTGAAATTCAAGCACTTGAATATCTAGACCCATATCAACATGCACCATGGCCTTAGTTTTCCTTATTAATACTAATTAAATCATGAGGGGAATATCCACTCCTCATAAACCACACTTTAATTAATATGGTACTAAAGACTTATCATGTCAAACAGTAATAACTTTATTATTACTATCTATTAACAAAAAGTCAAAATATCTATAGAAATTAAGGGGAAAGCGAAAATAAATTTATCAAATTTAGCCCATGGAACATGTTGGGATTTCATCTTCAACCTAAACTTGAAAGAAAATTAGCTACTCATATTTGAACTATGGGTAAAATGAGAATTTTATTAATATACATAAAAAATATAAGATAGAGAAGGAATTAAGAGAGCATAGAGCTGAAAAATGAACTCAGGGGTGTTAAATTAGGGGGAGCAATCCTCTTTTTATAGAAACAATGATTAAATCATGACTGTCGGATTAAAACAATTTGGACGCACAGGATTACACTGCGTGACAAGTTATGATTGGATTAAACATATCATCAAGGTTAACATCCCGTGTATATATATGTACCGTACATATATTTTCTCTAATCCACTAATATACTGCTACGTTATTAGTTAATAGTATATACACATTTTTGTCTAATAGGATTGTAACACATCGTCGATCAATGCTACATCATTAGTTAATACCACATAAGCAGTCAAAGTCATATTATCCATCCAATCAAATGTTGGCACGTCATTGGTTGATGCCACATCATCGATCAATACCACATCATCGTATAATATATATGGGTAGTGTCATAAATAGTATCATGAATGATACCATACATGTGAATAGCATCGTACATGTGAATAGTGATATTTATACTTTTATACCCATCTTGAGATTTTTTATTGTTCTGAGTTCAGATTTGCTATCCGTTTAGTCATTTGATATCTCGATTATTATGAAATAACCATTATATCCTTAAAATGCATAAAATATTTAATTATAATAAAATAGACACAATTAAAATCATAACAAATTTAAATACATAAAAATAGAAACGTTAGTAGAATTTAGAGTATAAAATGATAAATTTCTATTTAATAAATATACATTTTCTAATATACAATAGTATCTATGACCTTGACATGATTCAATCTATGAAATATGACTAGGAAAGCAATTATTCTGGATTGATGGACATAAGTGTGATAGGAAGATTTAACTTTTTATTTTATATGATTCACTAGTTAATTAATTGTATAATATCTATATGATATTATAATTGTAAATACATGAAGAGATTGCACAATTTTGGCATATGGATTTTTAGTGTGCTTAAGTACTAAAGTAAATTAAACTTGGGATATAATGAACATATGTTAAAATTCTACTGCATAAGATTACAATTAAGACATCTCTTGCTTGTGCTAATAATTGAGATACATTTTATTACCCGTCAAATGGGTTTTTGGATATTTTTATAATCACACAGTATATTTGACTGCATGATTAGTGATATTCCTTTACTAGTTTATTGTTTCTATATCATCCCATCATGTACAAGTGGGAAATCTTGGATAGGTGGATCACTTATGATGGGCCAATCGACTGACTTGCACATGGTAACTACTTAGCAGTTACTATGTTCAATTTTGGGGAGTTAAAGGAAGTTGATTTAAAATTTACTTCCTAACATTTATTTCCTAAAAGTTAGAATTCCTAAAAACATAAGAAAAAATTCAAAGAGCAAAAACAAATAAAACATTGTTGCTTCTCCTATTCTTCTTGATTTGCAAAGAAATAACTTGATCAATTCATTAAAAAAGGCATTTGTACTCTAATCAAAGAAGGATTTCTTTTTGTGATTTATTTTCAACTATTAACGTGATCCAACACATAATTATTCTGCTACTTAGAAAAATGTATGGCTCATTGAATTCCTTTTGTTTTTCTATCATGTTTTAATTTTAGCAATTAAGTGTCAACAGGAAAGCTACATCACATGGCTTTACTAGGGCATGCTCTAAAATTATAAAGTAATGGTTATTAAATGTGAAAAATTAGATAAATTTATTAATGTAGAAGCCATTATTATTAGAAGATTCATCAAAGAGCAGTAATAATTAGAAGCTTTATATGATAGTTCAGCTGAGGCTTTAGGTAATGAAGAGTTTCAAGGTAATGAAGAAATCATAGATAGTAATGATGAGCCTGATCTTACAAAATTAAGGGAGAATGTTAAAGTGATGAGTATTACAATAAAAAAGAAGGATTGCAAAGTCAATATAGAGGATTTTAAAGAAGATGTGAAAGGGCTATTAACAATTATAGCTAAAATCTTTGAATTAACATCTAATCCATTGGTAATGGTGTGTCAAGAAGAAAAGAGAAGATAGAGAGGAGTATGACGAGTTTTCCCATAAGGAATTAAAATATGGGTTTTGAAAATGTGATGCTAGATGAATCAAAATTTGCTATTGTTGCAGTTGCTGATGATGCTTCACATTTGCCATTAGATGCTTAATACAGAAAGGAAGAGCTAAAAGTAAGCTTTTCTCTTTCTTGCATTTTCCATTGTTGAGACCTCTGTAATTGAAATTCAAATATTGGTGTGAGTTTTTGTTGTCTCAATTAGATCGATTCATAGTTAAAAAAGGTTGACAACACATTCTTTTCAAATTGACTATTTTTCTCCCTATTAGAAGAGTTCCAGAAATGGTTGTAATCAAGTAAATTGCTCTATGAACTAATAAATTAGATTAAATGTAAAAGGGAAAAATTTATACAAGTTACACCTTTCACCATTACTTTGTGGAAAATTATTAGGTATTAATATTTTAGATACTTGTGACCTCCAATATCTTTTTATTGTTTTGTTTTGCTTTTCGTACATATCATATAGCTGAAGCTCAATATTCTAATAGTTCATTGATTCTTAAGAATACTAGAATAAAGAAATAAACTAAATTCACGTTGATTCTAAGAATTCACATAAACCTACGATACTAAATTTGTTAATTCCATAAGAGTACTAGTAAATAATATGAACAGAACTCAAACACATAATTAATTCTAAGAAATAATCCATAACAAGTAACCAAAGCTTGCTTGCAAAAGTTATAAAATACATTTGTTTATACTAACTTGATTAGAAAAACTATTTTGATAAGACTTGTTACAGATAACTAATGACAGAACACCATGTGTCGATATAGAGTTTGTAAAAAAGCATAAAGGAGATTGACCTTTGCTGAACACACCAAGCAATTAGAATGGTATGTGAATTTTTCCATATTGAAAGAAAAATAATTAGAGAAAACACCAAAATATTAGGTACGTAAGGTGTCATTATCAATTGAAAAAGATATCGATTTCTTGGTTAATATTAAGCAATCAATGAGAAGATATTTTCTTCAAAACTTAGAGGCACCAGCCTACCACATCTATAAAAAAGACAAAATAATTAGTAACATTTGTCCATACTTGACACCTTAGCTATCACAAGATAGCCTCTATAGAAGGCATAGCCGACCACCCAACAGAGTCCAACAGGTATAAGTGCTAACAAAATGTGTAAATGACATGCCAACTTGCTTTCAAAAGCATCCATTCAATACACCAATGGTCATCAAGCCCAAAGGATAGAAATATCTTTTTCTTCGAGAGAAAAAGACCAATAAAATGCATAGGTGACATAGTGCAGATGACATAGCAATGAGGTACACTAAGGGCCCTTCACAATAAGACACTCAGGTTTTATTTTTCTCATGATTCATTTGAAATATGCATATATCATAAGGTTAAGTTTTTCTTCAACTTTCAGCCACCTCTATTGTTAGAGTTGACAAGTTCTAACATTAAAAAATAACCTCAAACTAAATTGAGCATTAGAGTGTGCTCGACAACCATATCGGCTTCCTCTCCAACCTCTCTTCTTTCTTTTGCAAGTTAAAAATAATCTTTTTACCCAACATGCTCTAGATCTATACTCTACATAACTTTCTTACTTCGTCCATTCTTTTCCAAGATCCACAAGAAGCTAAAAACTATAAATGTACCCCAATCACATGAGGCGCCACTTCAATTTAAAATAAATTCACTGTGCTTAGCTAGGTTTTTGTTCTTTTTCTTTTTCTCAAAATCTAGTTAAAACAAAACTCATATTTAAATTAGGAATACAACTCAAATAAGTAATGATAAAATGATAAAATTTTAAATAGATAATCAAATTAAATTAGAATAAAAATTAGTTAAAATATTCCTAATTAGTGTAAATTTCAATCTAAGTTTAATTTCTTGCTTTGCATCAATATTTTATTCCCAAAGTATCATATGTTCAGTTCTTGTGCCGAGAAGATATTTGCAATACCAATTACCTCCATAATTGTATGCTCGAATAATAATTCGTCCCAAGGCACATTGATCTCTTTACTGCACAATCCTTTACACCACATCGTTAATTAAATTGATATCTTAACTGTCTAATCAATTTAATAACATCTTATTCCTTGATACTTACTGGTTTCCTCTAATGATCATTTTCAACATATTAAATATGTTAACACACTCTAGCTAGAGAATTCTGTGATCAAGTACTGAAGACCAATCAAGAGATGTATTATACAAATTCTATATTATTAATCTATAACTTTAATTCTTATAATTGCTCATACTAAGATACCGAGTAATCTTGACTATAAGTATGTGTTATGCTCATTGGTAACTCAAATGGAATGACGACCACAATCATGAAATTATAACTAACTCAAGATTAAAATTATAGTAAAATCAATGCCTATAAGATTTAATAAGTTTGACAATTATTATAAAGTTAATTAAATCTCATATGTGATCCTGTTCAATATAGTCGTACTATATCAATAAATTCATACATGATTAAGACAAATCATTCAATAAATTTATTACAGTTTATACCTAAATAAAGTACCCAACTTTATTTATTAACCGCGAACTCAATTTATTAAATCATAAGATAACTTGTATTTATGTCTTCTGTGAATCCATATAGTGATCGCATAAATACATATAATATGATTAAATGGATTTTACTAAAAAATTAATGCAAATAAGATATTTGAATAAAATATCTCAATATTTTATTAATTAGAAAAAATATTTATTACAATTAATAAACCTATATACTTTTAAAGAGTATATTTTCCCAACAATCTCCCACGAGCTCTTAAAGCATATTTTGGATCTCACATATGCCCATGAATTCTAAGTGCAAGTTAAAGAGTTTCCCAAGTATGGCCTTCGTCAAAGGATCTACTAAGTTTTGCTGTGATGCAATCTGAGTAACCTCCACATCACCTCTCTGCACTATATCCCTTATAATATGATAATTCCACTCAATATGTTTTTGTTTCTTATGGTTCCTTAGTTCTTTAGATTGAGCTATTGCACCACTATTATTACAAAATAGTTTAAGGGGTGCAGTTACAGCAGGAACCACCTCAAGATCTTGTTGGAACTTGTGGAGCCATAAGCTTCTTTTGTAGCTTCAGATGCAGCTACATATTCAGATTCAATTGTGGAGTCTGTGATACAAGATTGTTTCACACTCCTCCAACTAATAGCTCTACTTCTTAATGTAAACACATAGTCAGAAGTTGATTTTCTGGAATCCTTATCTGACATAAAATCAGAATCAGTATAACCCACTGGAATAATTCATCACCAGAATACACAAGCATATAATTTTTAGTTCTTTTCAGATACTTTATTATATGCTTAACCACAATCCAATGTTCACGTCCAGGATTAGATTGATATCTTCTAACCATCCCTACTACAAAACAGATGTCTAGCCTAGCGCGAAGCATGGCATACATAAGACTTCCCACAGCTTCTGCATAAAGAACTCGTCTCATTTTCTCTATCTCTTCAGATGTTTTAGGTGATTGATCTTTAGAGAATGCAATTCCATGTCTGAATGGTAATAAACCAGTCTTAGAATTTTTCATGCTAAATTTAGCCAATATCTTTTCGATATAGACAGCTTGAGATAAGGCTAAAGTTTTATTCTTTCAGTCTCGTAGTAATTTGATACCAAGAATATAACTTGCCTCTCCCAGATCTTTCATATCAAACTATTTTGCTAACCAACTCTTTATTGTAGTTAACACTCCTATATCATTTCCAATTAGGAGAATATTATCTACATAAAGAACCAGGAAAGCTACAAATTTTTTTAAAATTTTCTTATACACACATGGTTCATCAATATTCTAAACGAGTCCAAATGATTTAATTGCTTGATCAAATCTAATATTCCATGATCGAGATGCTTGCTTCAATCCATAAATAGATCTTTGCAACTTACATACCATGTATTCTTGGCCTTTTTGTATGAATCCATCTGGTTGCTGTATGTAGATGTTTTCTTCAAGATGCACATTAAGAAAATCAATCTTGACATCCATTTGTCAAATTTCATAATCTAGCACTGCAGGAATGGAGAGCAGAATCTTGATGGATTTAAGCATAGCAACTGGAGAAAAGGTTTCCTCATAATCGATTCCCTCTTTCTAAGTAAATCCTTTGGCTACTAATCTAGCTTTAAATATCTCCATGGTTCCGTCTACTCCTCTTTTTCTCTTGTAGATCCATTTGCAGTCTATAGGTTTTACCCCATTTGGTACCTTTACAAGTTCTCAGACTTTATTTAAATACATAGATTCCATTTCTTGATTCATGACCTTTTTCTAAAATTCAACATCTCTATCTATTAGAGCTTCGTTGTAGCTAGTGGGATCTTGTATATGTTCATCCGAGATAGTCTTATTGGTTTCTCCCAGTAACATGTATCTCACAAGTAACCTAGTTACCCTCTCACTACAACGAGGTTCTAAAAGGAATTGTTGCTCAGGGATAATCCTGTGTTGATCGTTTGGTTGTTGTTGTTCTTCCTGTTCTATAATAGTTGTGGAATGTGGAGCATCAACCTGATCAGCTGACAGTTCTTTAAGTATTACCTTACTCTTAGGTTTTAAGTTATTCATATAGTCTTCCTCGAAGGAAGTGAATGTGTGCTCACAATCATTTTCCTATCTTGAGAACTATAAAATAAACCTTCCCTTATCCCTTTAGGATACCCCACAAACATACAAACCTTAGAACGTGAATTTATTTTGTCTACCTTTGGTTTTAGCACATGCGCTGGTGATCCCCAAATACGGATATATCGCAAACTTGGTTTGCGACTTGACCATAATTCTATTGGGGTTTTAGGCACTGACCTAGATTGAACTAAGTTTAAGAGGTAAACTGCAGTTTTTAGTGCTAGTCCCCAAAAAGAGATTGATAATGATGAATAACTAAGCATTAATCTCACCATATCCAAAAGAGTTCTATTTCTTCTTTTAGCTGCCCCATTTTGTTGTGGTGTGCCTGGGGCAGTTATCTGAGAAATAATCTCATTTTCAACCAGATACTCTTTGAAATCTCCAGAGAGAAATTCACCACCTCGATTAGATCAAAGTTTCTTTATGCTCTTATCTAATTACTTTTCTGTCTCAACCTTATACTCTTTGAATTTCTCAAGAGCTTCAGACTTATGACGCATTAGATAAACATAACTGTATCTCAAGTAATCATCAGTGAAAGTGATGAAATACTTATAACCTCTTCTTGTTTGTACATTGATTGGTCCATATACATTTGTATGTACCAATTCAAGTGGTACTATTGCACGCACTCCTTTGGCTGAGAATGGCCTTTTGGTCATTTTACCTTCTAAACAGAATTCATAGAGTGGTAATGATTCATTTTCCAATGGACCCAATAGCCCATCTTTAATCATTCTCTATATCCTATTCTGGTTTATGTGACTCAAGCGTAAATGCCAGAGGTAACATTGGTTGGAAGAAATATTTCTTTTCTTAGATATATATATATGCTCATCATTATTGATTACTGTGTCATGCATTAAATGGATCATAGGACTTATATGATATAAATTATCGCTCAATGTATTAAAACAAACAAGTCTCTCATTATAAAAAATATAAATAGATGATCCAAAATTTACAGTGTACCCTTACTTTGACAAGCAAGCTACTGAAATTAAATTCCTCTTAATATCTGGAACATAAAGATAATTATTCAAAACTAAAGTCTCATTATTAAAAGATAATAAAACTAATCAAATCTTCACTGCTGACATGAACTGTCCTATCCTTAACTGTAACTTAACACTTCCTTTACTTAGTTTTTTGGTTTTCTGAAACCAATAAAGTGAATTACAAATAGGATTAGTTGCTTATAAATCCAACACCCAAGTGTCACTAGGATTTTGAACTAAACAGGCCTTAATCACAAAAAGATTTCCCATACCTGATTTCACAATCTTAGGGCAATCTTTTTTCAGTGATTTTTATGTCCACACTTAAAGCATTTGCCCTTTGGATTGCCATCTTGCTTGGTAGATAATTTTTTTTCCCAGCTTTCTTCTTACCCTTGCCTTTCGACTTAGGTCTAGAAGAAGAACCTTTTTCAGCAATATTTATGCTTTTTAGAGATTTCTTAGCACAATAGATCTTTTCAACAGAATAGAGTTTGTTCATTAATTCTGTTAAGGTCATGTTTCTTTTATTCATATTATAGTTGACCTTAAACTCCTTAAATGTTTCTGGCAAAAATTCTAGTACCATGTCAATCTTTGAGTTATCATCGATTTGTGCACCCTGAATTTCAGTCTCATTCAAATAGTCTATCATTTTAAGGACATGATTACAAACTCTTGTGCCCTTCCCTATTTTACTGTTCATAATACCTTTGAATGGCGATCTCCAAGTTCTGATGTTTGGTCTACAGAATATTAAAAATCGAGGCTAAAATATAGCATTTTGCCATTTCATTGGCCTTTTGTCATTTCTCATAAAGCCTCCTCTGATTTCTATGAGCATCTTCCGCTGGAACTGGGGGGCATGGCTAGATTAAAACATATTTGTAATCTTCAGTAGTTAGAACAATAAATAGATTTCTTTTCTAATCTATATAGTTCTCTCTAGTGAGTTTGTTTTGACTCTGAATAATAGAAAGTGGACTTAGGGAAGACATTTTCTGAAAAATAAAATATCCATGCATAAATAATTTGATAAAAAATTTACAATAAATGACAAAAATGCAAAAAACTATAAAAGCATTTTTAATTTATTGCAACGATAAGCCAGTACCGTTTTGATAAGCTATCTGTTGGGGAAGTCATGTCTACACTTATTAGACCCAATTATTCATTGGATTATTTACTTTCATGTGGAAACATGATAAATAACTATCATTATCCTTTAGGCCTAAATTTGTTAACAGAGCTTCGTTGGGAAGGTTAATAACAAATTTTAGTTGAATGTATAACCATTGTTTCAATTTACATACTTCTCATATCAATAGTCACCGTTGGGGTGAACAATCAATTGAAAAATATTTCAATTTTATCTTTAAAGAAGTTCATCAAATAAAATATCTAATATATATACCCTTCGTAGGGAGTATCATCGTATCTTGAAATCGAGGTATATATATAATTTTATTATTGAACTAACAATGGAGCCCATGAGAAAATTATCTTGAATTTTTCCTCTCCCACTCAATATTTTAGAATTGGTTGTTTCTTTTAAAATACACATTAATTATATATTATTAATTGCATGCTTCCTATAATATTATCTAGTCTAATATTATTAAGCATTTGAAAAACTTCAAACAATATAATAATATTCATAATTAATGAATGACATATATCATTATGCACAGAGTGGCACTACCTATTCTATATGACATGTTATCATAGCATGTTATCATCTAAACGTAACATATAGAAAAATAATTATATAACCTTAATTCATTACTTTTCTAAAATAAAAAAAATTAAAATAATTATATTAACCCTAAGCCTAATCTCCATTGGGCTTCTTGTCAATGTATATCTTCCATATACTTGTCTTTGATGGTGGACTAAGGCAAATTGGGTATTTAAATTTATTATTGGTCCAATTTTAATTTTGAATGAAAATAAAAATATTTTATTTTATAAATCAAAATAAAAAAAGTTTGGACCAAAAATAAATTAAATGTGTTAAAATTTTATCTATGCATTTTAATCCATTAAGCCCAATTAAAATTGGACCTAAATCTAGGATTTACCAAGCCCAAAATTACTTTTAGACTTAAATGTAAAAATTAAAAAAAATTTGGCCCAAAAAGAAAACTTAGGAACTGAAATTCAAATAAGTAACTCAAGAGGGAGGTGAATTGGGTTATTAAAATTTATTTTACAAATAATTCAATCTAATGCCTTAATGCAAACAAAAAATTAAGTTTTACAGGGATTAAATCAAATATAATAAATTAGGTAATGCTTGCAAAATAAATGAGTAACAGAAGAGAATGCAAACATAGCAATTTTTTACGTGGTTCGGCAATCCCCGCCTACGTCCACGCCTCCAAGCCAACCGAGCTTGAGGATTTCACTATCCAAGCCTCCTAAGTCTTCAAATGTTTACAATTGACTTCCAAGGTGTCAATGGACATGTACAATCAAGAGATTATCACTCTAATCTCTTTACCCCAAGTGTTTCCCTCACTTGAACACTCTTAATACAATACAAAATAGAAATTATAGTAAAACACTCTCTATAAGAGTAGATTCACAAATAATGGCTCAAGAATGATTTAATCTATTGTGATTTGCAATATGAAAGCTCAATATATGTTTTACAAACTTATTTTTGCTTGCCAGAAACTTTGAAATGAAGTTGGAGTTGAGTTTTTATAGTTAAAGCTTAAAAACTAGCCGCTATCAAAATTCCAGTCTTTCAACCGCTTAATTAATTAAACCGCCTCATTCAAATACAAGTTGAAGTTATCGTTAATTTTGAATTTTGCTACAGTAATACTGTTCATGAAATTACAGTTTTACCTTAAAACTTATTCAAATTATGCTATGGCCCAAAACGTTATAAAACTTTTCAAAAAGACCCAATCTCAGAAATTTTAATTATTATTTAATTCCTAAAAATATTCTAAAATTATAGTGTGGCCCAAACTAAAGAAAATCTTTTCAAATAAGTCCTTTTTGAGTTTTAGCTAAATCACCATAATCTTTAAAGTTTTTAAAACTTTTCACTTAAGCCCACAATCTATTATAAGTTACAATAAAGCCCAAATGTTTTAGATCTTAGCAAATAAGTCCAACTCCGAAATTTAAAATATTTTTATTTTTATCCAAATTACTTTAATCCACAAAATATTTTATCTCATAAACATAAAAGTATTTAACTTGAAAAATAATTATTTTATTAACATAAAATTGAGCTTCACAAATGCTAATCCAAGTATAAATTAAATCATACCGGCTTTACAAGAAATTGTCGCAATAAATTATCCGTTGAGCTGTCGTTGTCCGTTGAGTGTCTTGAACTTGATTTCACTTGATTTATTATCCTTCAAAACTAATGAACTTGTGAAATACAAAATAAAACACTTTAATGCATATGTTTGTTATCATCAAAATCATAATATTTATAACCTATTAGGCTAACATCATCTTTATTAGGTATTTATTAGGTATTTAAACATTTAAAACATAATTAATTCAAGCAAATAATTCATCTATCAAGCATGTATCATGAAGCACACAAACATTTGACATAAATATATCATAACACCTTACTTATCTATCATGCTCAAACTCTTTCAAAAACATTAACAACCATTAAGCACATAATTTTAATAGATTCAATAAAATAATGTGAAAATTTCATCATCCCAAGTTCATGCCGAATTTTTAAAAATTGTTCTTCGCAAAGGGGTTTTGTAAAAATATCGGCAAGTTGTTTTTCCGAAGAGATAAATTCTAAAGCAATATCACCCTTTTGTACATGATCTCTTAAAAAATGATGTCTAATCTCTATATGCTTGGTTCTAGAGTGCTGAATGGGATTCTTTGAAAGATTAATAGCACTAATATTATCACACTTGATAGGAATTTGTTCAAGTTTAATGCCATAGTCTCTAAGTGTTTGTTTCATCCAAACGGCTTGTGCACAACAACTACCTGCGGCAATATATTTCACCTCAGTGGTTGAGAGTGCAACTGAGTTTTGTTTCTTACTAAACCATGAAACAAGAGAATGACCTAGAAAATGGCAAGTTCCACTAGTACTTTTCTTATCCACCTTATATCCAGCAAAATCGGCATCTGAATAATAAGTCAAATCTATATGAGTTCCTCTAGGATACCAAAGGCCAAGATCTATGGTTCCACTCAAGTAACGAAAAATTCTTTTAACAGCAAGCAAATGAGATTCCTTGGGACATGATTGAAATCTTGCACACAAACATACACTAAACATGATATCGGGTCTACTTGCGGTTAAGTAAAGTAAAGAGCCGATCATACCTTGATACTTTTTAATATCAACTTCTTTACCTTTTTCATCTTTGTCAAGCTTGATTGTTGTACTCATTGGAGTGCTTTTAGTGTTTGATTCTTCAATTCCAAACCTCTTGAGCAGATCTTTGACATATTTAGCTTGGTTGATGAAAATTCCCTCATTGTTTTGTTTGATTTTAAGTCCAAGGAAATACTTCAATTCTCCCATCATGCTCATTTCAAACTCCTTACTCATACAAGATGAAAACTCTTTGCACAAGGACTCATTAGTAGAACAAAAAATAATATCATCAACATAAATTTGAACAACAAGTATGTCTTGGTTCATATGCTTAACAAAAAGTGTAGTATCAGCTTTTCCCATTGAAAAATCATTATCAAGCAAGAAATTTTTAAGCTTTTCATACCATGCTCTAGGTGCTTGTTTTAATCCATACAATGCTTTTGATAACTTATAAACATGATCTGGAAATTTTTCATTTTCAAAACCAGGGGGTTGTTTCACATAAACTTCCTCCATGATATATCTATTTAGAAAGGAACTTTTGACATCCATTTGAAATAAAATGAAATCTTTATAACATGCATATGCTAGCAACATTCTAATGGATTCTAGTCTAGCTACAGGTGCAAATGTCTCATCAAAATCAATTCCTTCTTTTTGGTTGTATCCTTGAGCCACTAATCTAGCTTTATTCCTTACAACCACACCGGATTCATTCATCTTATTTCTAAATACCCATTTAGTTCCTATAATGGATTGGTGTTCTGGTTTGGGAACTAATTCCCATACTTTATTTCTCTCAAATTGGTTTAACTCATCTTGCATTGCCATAATCCAAGATTCATCATTTTTCGCATCCATAAAGGATTTTGGTTCAATTTGAGAAATAAATGCAGTATGCTCACATGTATTCCTAAGTGATGATCTAGTTGTAACACCTCTAGATGGATCTTCTAAAATGGCATCCTTTGGGTGAGAAGAAACATACCTCCACTCCTTGAGGAGTGCTTGAGAAGTACCTTGATTTTGTTCTGCGCTTGTTTCTTCAAGTTGCTCCACTTGATTTTCTGCATTCTTTTGGTTGTTCTTTGATGAATCTTCTTGTATATTTTCATCTTCATCATCACTAACAGCGACTTTCTCAATAGGGGAGGTATTAGACTCATCAAAAGTAACATGCATAGACTCTTCCACAACCAAAGTCCTTTTATTATACACTCTATAAGCTTTGCTTGAGTTTGAATACCCAAGAACGATACCAACATCAGATTTTGGATCAAATTTTCCAAGATTATCTTTTGTGTTCAAAATAAAACATTTACATCCAAAACTTTGAAATAGCCAATGTTGGGTTTTCTATCTTTCCAAAGCTCATAGGGAGTTTTATTAAGATAAGATCTAATCAACACCCGATTTAAAACATAACAAGCGGTGTTAACAGCTTCGGCCAAAAAATATTTAGGTAGTGCATTTTCATTTAACATGGTCCTAGCCATTTCTTGAATAGATCTATTCTTTCTCTCAACAACTCCATTTTGTTTTGGGGTTCTAGGTGATGAAAATTGATGCTCAATGCCTAAATCATTGCAGAAATTTTCAAATGCAAGATTCTCAAATTCTCTACCATGATTACTTCTAATGCAAGTAATAGAGTATCCTTTTTCATTTTGAACCTTTTTACAGAAAACTTTAAAAGCTTCAAATGCATCATCTTTATTAGCCAAGAATAGTACCCAAGTGTATCTAGAATAATCATCTATAATTACAAATGCATAATATTTTCCACTTAGGCTAGCATGTCTAGAGGGTCCAAATAAATCCATGTGAAGTAATTGAAGTGGTTTTGAAGTAGAGACATGATTCTTGTTTTTAAAAGAAGTTTTGATTTATTTTCCAAATTGACAAGCTTCACAAATTTTATCCTTTTGAAAACTAATTTTTGGAAGTCCTTTAACCAAATCATTTTTCAAAATTTTTGAGATTAAATCCATGTTTGCATGACCTAGTCTTCTATGCCATAACCATCCATCATCATGCAATGCCGAGAAACATTTATTAATGGTAGATGCACAATCTATATTAATGTTATAGACATTAATACATCTATTTCCTACAAACAAAACTTTTCCATCACATGCATTTTCAATAACGCATCTAGATTTATTAAAGACTACTTTATAACCCTTATCACATAATTGACTAATACTAAGTAAATTATGTTTTAAGTTTTCAACCAAGCACACATTTTCAATAAGAGTAGAAGATACATTACCGACATTGCCAATACCAATGATCTTTCCTTTTGAATTATCTCTAAAAGATACATCTCCACCATTTTCGATCTTAGTAAAACTTGAAAACCAAGCATAATTTCTTGTCATGTGTCTTGAACACCCGCTGTCCAAGTACCGTTTATTCTTCTTCTTCTTTAAGCCCTGCAGAGGAAATTTTAAGTATTAAGTACCCAAATCTTTTTGGGTCCTTAGATGTCAGCAATGGTTCCTTTTGGAACCCAAACATATTTTATACCATAATAAGTATTTCTTTTCACAGGACATCTATTTTTCATGTGACCATTTCTATTGCAATAATGACAAGTAATTTTATGATCACTTGTGGATGTAGCTTTAACAAAATAATTCTTGTAATACTTTTGCTTCAAGTTAGGCTTATACCCAAGTCCTCCTTTATCAAAAATACATTTTTGAGAGTTAAGTAAATTATCCAACATCTTTTGGCCATTTGTGAATTTTATCACAATTTCATTTAACTCATTATTCTTCTTCTTGAGAACTTCATTCTCCTTTATCAATTTCTCAACATGTAATTTTTCATGCTCATATTAGGTATTAAGTTTCTCATTTGAAGATGTGACTTTATCATGCAACATTTTATTTTCTAGTTCTAAACATGTAATCTTTGCATTCAATGATTCATTTTCATTTTTGAGATCTATCAATTTCTTTTTAAGGCCTACATTCTTTTTACCTATCTTCATTAACTCATCATGTAATTCTTTAAAAGCATCATGTAATTCATCATAGGTAGGAAGATCATTTACCTCATCTAGTTCATCATTTGATTCATCTCCAATTGCCATAAGAGCTAGATTTGTCATTTCTTAATGTTCTTCATCATCACTTGTTTCTTCATCAGTATCATCCCACGTGGCCACCATTGTTTTCTTCTTGAACTTGTTGAGAAGAGGGCATTCCGATCTTATGTGGCCAGGCTTCTTGCACTCGTAACATTTAATTGCTTCCTTTTTCTCCTTTTGGTTCTTGAAATCTTTAAATTTTCTTCGCTCACCAGTTTTCTTGAAAAATTTTATGAACCTCCTAGCAAGCATAGCCAATTCCTCATCATCCGGCTTACTTTCTCCATCACTTTCAAATTTTGTGACTTTGAGAGCAATGTTTTTCTTCTTCTCTTCATTGCCTCTTTCAGCTGCCAAATCTTCCTCATAAGAAATAAGAGAACCGATTAGATCATCAATAGGTAAGACATTTAAATCTTTAGCTTCCTCAATGGCAGTTCTTTTTGGTCTTCAATCCTTAGGAAGTGATCTAATGATTTTCTTAACTTTCTCGCTATTTGAAAAAGTCTTTCCTAGGGCTCCTAGAGTTTTCACTATATCCGTAAATCTAGTATACATAGAATACACACTTTCATTTTGTTCCATTTGAAACAATTCATATTGTCGAGTGTATCTACTAATTTTAGACTCTTTCACTTGATTCGTGCCTTCATAAACAACTTCAAGTTTGTGCCAAATTTCATAAGCACTTTCACAACTTGACACTCTATGAAATTCTTTCTTATCTAGTGCACAAAATAACGCATTCATGGCTTTGGAATTTAGAGAAACTTTTCTCTTTTCCAATTCATTCCATTCCCGTTAAGGTTTTGGAATATCTTCCCTGACCTCATTTTTAGTCAAAGGAATAAATGAACCATCACATACAACTTCCGAAATTTCGTAATCTAGGGCTTGTAAATAAATTCTCATCCTAGTTTTCTAATATGGATAGTCATTTCCGTCAAAGAATGGTGGTCTAGTTGTGGACTGTCCTTCCCTCAACGTTGAATCACTTTGGGTTGCCATGGATCTTTTACTCTAGACGGTTAAATCCTAATAAGAGAACCAAGCTCTGATACCAATTAAAATACAAATAAGCAACCCAAGATGGGGGGTGAATTGGGTTATTAAAATTTATTTTACAAATAATTCAATCTAATGCCTTAATGCAAACAAAAAATTAAGTTTTACAGGGATTAAATCAAATATAATAAATTAGGTAATGCTTGCAAAATAAATGAGTAAGGGAAGAGAATGCAAACATAGCAATTTTTTATGTGGTTCGGCAATCCCCGCCTACGTCCACGCCTCCAAGCCAACTTAGCTTGAGGATTTCACTATCCAAGCCTCCTAAGGCTTCAAATGTTTATAATTGACTTCCAAGGTGTCAATGGACCTTTACAATCAAGAGATTATCACTCTAATCTCTTTACCCCAAGTGTTTCCCCTCACTTGAACACTCTTAATACAATACAAAATAGAAATTATAGCAAGACACTCTCTATAAGAGTAGATTCACAAATAATGGCTCAAGAATGATTTAATCTATTGTGATTTGCAATATGGAAGCTCAATATATGTTTTACAAACTTATTTTTGCTTGCCAGAAACTTTGAAATGAAGTTGGAGTTGAGTTTTTATAGTTAAAGCTTGAAAACTAGCCGTTATTGTCAAATTCCAGGTCTTTCAATTGGCTTAGCCGCTTAATTTAACCGCTCCCGCTCATTGTATTGTGAGGTGAAGTTATCGTTAATTTTGAATTTTGCTACAGTAATACTGTTCACAAAATTACAGTTTTACCTTAAAACTTATTCAAATTATTCTATGACCCAAAACGTTATAAAACTTTTCAAAAGGACCCAATCTCAGAAATTTTAATTATTATTTAATTCCTAAAAACATTCTAAAATTATTGTGTGGCCCAAACTAAAGAAAATCTTTTCAAATAAGTCCTTTTTGAGTTTTAGCTAAATCACCATAATCTTTAAAGTTTTCAAAACTTTTCACTTAAGCCCACAATCTATTATAAGTTACAATAAAGCCCAAATGTTTTAGATCTTAGCAAATAAGTCCAACTCTGAAATTTAAAACATTTTATTTTTATCCAAATTACTTTAATCCACAAAATATTTTATCTCATAAACATAAAAGTATTTAACTTGAAAAATAATTATTTTATTAACATAAAATTGAGCTAACAGGAACTATAGGGGTCCAAATGATAAAAACTAATTGAAACCCTAAAATCCAACTCTTCTTCTTCGTTTTTTCTCTTTCAGCCGCCACCATCAACAAGCTTAGCCATTGTTCATCCATTTTCAACGCAATGTCCCCGGTTGCTGCCACACTGGAATGCTAGAAACCAAGGTTCTCAGCTAGCACGCAGGTTGCAACACCAACAGCGCACGGCCTACTGCTGCTTGTGCAGCGGCGCTACTGGCGTGTTGCCTAGTGCGCGCTGCTGGCATGCTAGCCACCACATTGCTTGCCACACGCCCACCGTTGCTTGCCACTAGCCACCGTTGCTTGCCGCAAAAATTTCCAGCCTCCGTTATCTTATTTGTCTTCTGGTTAATCTTTGACAATTTACAAATTTCCTAAGCCAAGTTTTGGCTTACAAGATTTCTATTACAGTAAATTAAATCAAGAGGAAAATATGGTGATGAAAAACTACCCTCTTGTTACAGATTTAAAGAAAAATACAGTAGACTATCTAACCATGAATTAAGACAATCCTTAACATGCTTTATTCATACATTCAAGCCATCCCTAATGAATTGAATCTTATCTTCTCTGTTATCAGACACCATTCCTAAAGAACATGGTTTTTTATTGCATATCGTTCTGGCACATTTATGACAAACAACAGAAAGTTTTCGAGCTTGTCGCTTTCTCGCATAATTTTCTTTATCACAACCAGGCATGTATGCAACAAATTTAAGAGGTAACTCACCTGCTAAGTAAACTTTTGCCTCGATGAACCAATGGATGTCAGCAGGGATGTTATTCTTCATAAGCAATCGCATGCGTTCGGACTAGGCTTTATAAATTAAAAAGAGGGCATTCTGAGGAAACGAAGGGAATCGTTTGTGAAGCCTTTCTAAAATCTCGTCTTTATCCACACCTTCGTCTCAGAATATCAGTAAAAAACTGAAGTAACTGACTTGATTGTCACGGAGTACCGTTATCTGCTACTTGACCGGGGTTATAAACTTAAACACACAAAGCAAACTAAAACACACAAACAGAAAAATAAATTAAAACACACAAAACAAACTAAAATTGTCCTCTTATTAAATTTATTGCAAGCTCTAATTGGATGTTGTAGATGCATCTCTCAATTTCTTTAAGATCTCTTTCTAAATCCTCAACATGGGCTACTAACTCTGGTGGTTGTAACTACCAGATTTGATGTGCTTTATAAAATCGTATCTAACCTCTAAGATGAGATTGTATATGTCAAAACTGTCTAAGAATATTGAATAAATGCATTTAGTTGACATATTCATGAGGAAAAATGATAAAAAAAAAATTAATAGTTAAACAAACAAACTTACACAAACATAATTAAAAATCAAAAAAGAAAACTTTAAATCACCTCAAGGAAACAGAAAGAAAAAAAAATGTCAGGTCACTTAAATATTTTACGCTTTTTTTTTCACATGGTTGGTATTCGTGATATGACTTTACTTTTCTAACCATTAACTTTAAAAATTACATCATTCCTTAGATTCTTAAATTTAATGGCTCTATGTGGAAAAACAGTATGATCAATAGATGGACCAGACCATCGAAAGCATAACTTACTTGGAGAAACGTGCCATTGAGAATTAAATAAAAATACGTTCTGATGTGGTGTGAAAGATTTTCTAATGCTCCGCTTGTCACGGAGAATTTTCATTCGCTTTCTGTAGTCTTTAGTATTTTTGTCATTATGAATCTCCTGTGATTTTACCAGTTGTATCCTTTTTTTTAACTAAAAATGGGGTCAATAATGTCTGTATTCTTTTGTTTGTCATCAGGAGAGGATAAGATGATTTGTGACAATGTTTTTTCTTCTCCAAAAAATGTAGAATTCAGAGAGTCAAGTGAAGGTTTGAGCTCAATCTTTGGTGGTGATTCTGATGATGGGATGAGATTTTCTTTTAATGGTGCCAATTGTTCTATCCTTGTCTTCCATTTATTAATGTCCATGCATGACGATGAATCCAATAAGGCATTAACCTCATCAATCGATCTGTCAATATTAAATCCAAACCAAAGTAAGTTAAACATGTTAGTAAAGGGTCACACTAAGGTTTAAAGGAAATGTGTGATCAACTAATTCATTAATTAAATCCACATCTACAATTCCATCATCTGTACTAGGTTGTTTGGCAATGTTAAAGATATTTAGTTCCGTGGTCATATTGCTAAATGACAACTGCATGTTTCCAGTCCTGCATTGAATGTAAGCATTGCTAGTTACCAAAAATGAACGACCTAAGATAATGGGGATGTGCTTCCTTGAATCCTACAGTGGTTGAGTGTTAATTACAATAAAATCAACAGGAAAATAAAACTTATCTACTTGGATAAGCACATCCTCCACAATACCACGAGGAATTTTCGTGGATCGATCTGCAAGCTGTAACACCAATAGAGTTGGATGTAATTCTCCGAGTCTAAGTTCACAAATACTGAGTAAAGCAATAGATTAACACTAGCACCTAAGTCCAATAAAGCATTCTTAATTTTTTGGTTTCTTATACTACATGAGATGGTGGAGGAGCCTAGATCTTTTCATTTTAGAGAAATTTTGTGTTGGAGTATAGAACTAACATTTTCTTTTAAAAATGTCTTCTTTTGAACCATGAATATTTCTCTTTTTAGCACAAAGATCTTTAAAAAACTTGGCATAAGATGACACTTGTTTTATAGCATCAAGCAAAGGGATGTTGACACTTACCTGTTTGAAGATTTTAAAAATCTCACCTGTGGATTTTTCCTTATTTGCTTTGACTAACCTCTGGGGAAATTGAGCTTTAGGAATGTACTCTTGTTGGTTGGTTTCTTCTTTCTCCTATGATGATGAGTTCTTAGCATTTACAGGTACAATTTGAGTTGTTTTGATCACTGGTAGCTCTACTGTGTTTTCGACTTCCTTTCCTTTTCATAAGGTCATGATGGTTTTGACCTCTCCATGTTGCTGAGGTGAACTGGTATTTGCCTAATGCACTTTTTTAGGGTTTGGCACTAGTTGACTTGGGAATTTACCTTTCTCAATAGTCATTGCTAAGGTTTGAACTAAAGAGGCAAGTTGGTCTACCATTTTCTCGAGGTTAGAAATTGATTAGGCCTGTGAGTTGAAGCCTACTCTCATCTCATTTTGTAGTTCATCAATAATGCGGTTTTGTTGCTCGATCTTAGAGTTAGTAAGATTATTTACATTTTAGAATGTATCCTCCCATGGTTTGGGTTGAGAATGGTTTGGATTCTGATTGTATGATCTAAATGGTGGTTAAGAGGCTTAAGAAATTTGAGGAACTGGTTGCATTAGTGGAGGTGGAGCTAATGATCTATTTTGCTAGAATCCTTGAGACCATGAGAAATTAGGGTGGTCTCTCCATCCAAAGTTATATGTATTGGAATAAGGGTTGTAGTTTGGTGGTTTTCTCATGACACTTATGGTATTGGCTTGATCTGAATATGAGTCAAGATCATGTGGCTCTATTGATTTAGCAGTCGTCAAAGATGCTATTTGTTGAGCAAGACCTTCGACCATCTCTTTGACTTCTTTAATTCTTGAGCTTGACTCGCCAATGTTAACCTCATTCACTCCTTTAATTCTCTTGGTATTTCTGAGTGATCAACTCCGTTGTTGGGAATTATCCAATTGCTGCTGGAAGAATTTCTAAATCTCTGATGTGCTTTTGGACATTAGCTTTCCTCCACTGGTTGCCATTAGCTATTCTTGCATATGTGGCAATAATCCTTCCAAAAAGTATTGGCATTGGTGTTATTTCTCGTACCCATGATGTGAACACTTCAAGAGTAGCCCATTAAATCGCTCCCATGCTTCGAAAAATTGATCGTCGTCTCTTTGGGTAAACTCTAAAATTTCCCTGCAAATAGCATTATTTTATGAACTGGAAAATATTTACTTAAAAATTGAATTACCATTTGTTCCCATGATGTAATGCTATTAGCAGGCAATGTATTAAACCATGAATGAGCTCTATCTTTTAATGAAAATAGGAATAATCTAAGTTTAACATCATCATTGGAAAAATTCTCGTATTTAAAAGTTTGACAAATAGCATGAAAATCATTCAGATGATTATATGGGTCCTCATTTTCTAGGCCATAGATGTGGGGAAACAGTTTAGCACACTAGGTTTTAATTCAAAACTCCTAGCAGGTACATTTGGGTACCTTATGCATGATGTGCTCAAATTAGCTAAGGGACTAAAATAATCCTTAAATGGCCTCTCTTGTGATTCTGGTTGTTGATTTTGCAAATCTATTTCAAATTTCTTTTTAAAAACAGTGTGTTTGTGCATGCGAAGTATTTCTTTCAATTCAAGGTCTAAAGGTTCAAGATTAGATGATAATGACCTTCGACCATGCATGCAAAGAACAAAAATAAATGAAAATAAAACAAATAAAAATAAAGAGAAGAGAGAAATTACGATACTAACCTTATGATATTGTTACAATCTTAATATGAAAACACACTCAATAACTATAATAAAAAGAAATTACGTGAAATAAATATAACTAAAATTAAAATAAATAACAAAGAAAGATAACAAGATAAATTAAAAAAATTACAAAGAAAAATAACATGAAAATTAAATTATACAAATTAAAAGAAGAGAGAAAGAAATAAAATTCTAATCTAATTTCTTTTTTTTTAATGAGAGAAAAAAATTACAAGAAAACAACTATAAAAGAAAAAATAAATAGTAAAAAAAACTAATTCTACGAATTAAAATACTTACCTCCCTAGCAACGGCGCCAAAAATTTGTTGTGCAAATTTTATTGAATTCGCAAGCACACGAATCTATTGTAGAATAAATTAACGGTGACGAGTGTCGATCCCACGAGGAGATTGATTTTAATTATGTGCAGAATTAATTTTCTTTAATGGGTGAATAAATTTATGGTGAAATTGACGTAAACTATGCTTAAATTTAAATTACAACGGCAGGAATTAAATTGAACTGGAATCTATTGAAATGACGTACTTAGGTATTCGAATCTGCATCAATATGCTCCATGGGCTAAATATTCTATATTAATGTTAATTAAATCATAAGGAGAAATTCCACACCTCATAAACCACGCTCAAATAAATATAGTGCTAAGGGCTTATCGTGCCATATAATAATAACCTTGTTCTAGGGTACCGGTTTAACCAGGGCTTATCATGCCATATATGTGAATAGTGATATTTTTCCTTTTATGCTCCTCTTAAGGTTTTCGACCGTCCTGAGTCTAAATATGACATCCGTTTTATTGTCTGATCACTCGTTCATTGTAAAACGATCGTGATGCCCCTAAAATACATCAAATATATAATTATAATAAAACACACATAATTAAATAATAAAATACTTAAATAAATAAAAGTAGCAATATTAGTGAGACTTGAAGTATAAAATGATAAATTTTTCCTTCATAAATATATATTTTTTAACACTCAACAACTATTCTGAATATTAAATCAACCAAATCTATTTTTTAAAGGTTAGAGTATTTTGATTGTTTTGTAAAGATGAAAATATTAATATCAACAGATATTTTTGAGAATATATAAACTCATTTTCTCAAAGTGAGAATACTTTGAAACTTTAGGGGATGCTTTTAAAAATTAACACTAAATAAAGGCCCATAATCTTAAATGAGCTTTGGCAAGATTTAAAAATTCCCGTAAAAGAAACCCCTTTTCCTCTTCCGTTCTCGCTTCATTATCCTACCTCAAAACATCCTACTTTGGTGTTAAAGTACCTTTCGTAGCTAAGTGAACCCTTAGTCATCAGACACCATTTGAATAAGGTCCTCAACAGTCAACTCCTTCAGCAACATAATAACTAAGAATTTAAGACATCTAGGCGTTTGAAAATGCATTGTCTAACTAATATATTCTACATTTTCTAATGTGACAGGGATAAAAACTACGATATAATCTTCCAACATACAATTATGATGCCGTTTTATTAAGAATGCAGTCCTAACTACAATAGTAAATAACAACTTGAAACAGAAATGAATTCTAAATTCTAGAATACATTGACCGTCACACTCTCTAATAATGTAAATAAAGAAGAGATTGAAATTAAATATAAATTGAGCCACCCAACCTCTGCATATGAGTTATCGGTGTATAATTTACTATGAGTGCGTAATTTATTAGGTGTTCGCACTTGTATAATGTGGGAATCTCTCAATTAGCTTATAAATACTATTCAAGAATACATTACTTTAATATACTTCGGTGTTTCAAACTCATATCTTATCTCAACTATCTTTAGAAAATCATCCAACCTACTTTTAGGCCTACTCATAATATAGTTAGGTAGTCATAACTTAAGAAATTACATTGCCAAAGTATTTAGTAAATATTATTAATATGATTTAGAATTTTAGTTGATCTGATCTTGCATCTATATGATGAAAGACATATAATATTTTTATTATTGTTGCCAAAAATGTAATTCAAAATTCATATTTACAACAAACTAATCATTTTTATTGCAAAGCCATTAGCTTTTCTTCACAATAATTGTACTTTTAAGCCATAACAACTTTTTTTTTGGAAAAGGAAAATACTTAAATACTAAAACGAGAGTAAACACATAATTTGTGCTGGTATACTGTCAAGCCATACAATAGAATCTGAACGTTTTAAAGCTAGCTTTGCCAAGGTATGGCCATTAGCATTATAAGACCTGAGGGTGTGCTGAAATTTGACTTCCTGGAACACTTTTATCTTGTCTTTGATCTCTGATATCACCCAAAAAATCTCTGTTTTGATTGCCACTTCACAATCTAATTCAAAGATTATCATTACTATGCCTGCATTTTTTGCCACTTGCATTCCCATTCAATTGCTTTAGCTTCTGCAAAAGACACATCTCTAAAAAATTTTGAGATGTCTCCCATATCATTCCTTATCACTGCTCCCAGACCAACTCTCTAACATTGATTATCAATGGCAACATCTACATTTGCTTTGTACTAGCTGTTAGGAGGGGGTTTCCATTGCTTTGATTTCTCTACTGTTAAGTTCTCTATTTGTTGTTGCTCAGGTCTCTTGAAATTTTTGAAAGTTTGAACAATAGCTTCTGCTTCGGCTACTGGAATTAAAGGATCCAAATTTTTTCTTTTAAAGAGAAAATGGTTTGTTGCATTCTGCGTAGCCCACCAGTAGGCAATCTATAGTTCAGACTCCTTTTTACTCAGTTGCCTTGTTATATCAAGAAATATATCCAATATATTCCATTTATGAGAAGCTGGTATCTCTATGGTAGCAAGAGAAGAATTCTGCCAAATCTTTTGAGTAGCTTTGCACTCTATCAAAGCATGAATACTTTTTTCTACCCCCTAATTGCATCTTTTATAGATTGGCTCTAGCACCACCTTCCTTTTCCACAAGTTTTCCACTGTTTGTAGTAGATTCTTTGCTGCTCTCCATATAAAGATCTCTTATCTTCTCGGACAGGTTAAACTTCCAGATGGCATTCCATTGTCTAGGAACCAGACTTGAATTGCTTGAGACATTTGGAAATTTCCCTTTTAAGGTGAACTGGTAGCCACTTTTAATAGAGTATTTCTTGAGTTTATTATAATGCCAACAGAGTTCATCCATTAATGGGTTTCATGGTAAGGGAATCTTTAGAATAATATCTAAAGCCTAAAGTACTATTTAGGCAACCCAGGAGAAGGGTGAATTGAGTATTTTAAAAATTAAAAAAATTTAGATTAAAAATAAATTAACCAATGCAATGAAAAATAAGAGATAGAGTAAGTAAAAAACAAACACGAGATTTTTACGTGGTTCGACTAACCTCATTTACATCCATGCCTCCAAGCTCATCGGGCTTAAAGATTCTTTTATCTAAGTCTTTAAGGCTTCAAAATCTTACACTTAACTTATAAGATGTTAATGTACTTTTATAATTTGAGATTATTGTTGTGCAAATTTTAATGAACTCGCAAGCGCACGAATCTATTGTAGAATAGATTAATGGTGACGAGTGTCGATCCCACGAGGAGGTTGATTTTAATTATATGCCGAATTAATTTTCTTTTATGGGAATAATTAAATTATGATAAAATTAATGTAAATTATGCTTAAATTTAAATTACAATGGTAGGAATTAAATTAAATTGAAATCTATTATAATAAAACACTTGGGTATCCGGATCCGCATCAACATGCTCCATGGGCTAAATATTCCATATTAATATCAATAAATCATAAGGGGGGATTCCACACCTCATGAACCACTCTCCAATAAGTATGGTGCCAAAGGCTTATCGTGCCAAATAATAATAACCTTGTACTAGGGTGCCGGTTTAACCAGGGCTGTAACTAGACAAGACTATTATTATTTGTTGACGAAAAGTCAAAATAACCACAAATATTAGAAGGGAAGAGAAAGTAAATTTATCAAATTAAGCTTATGGAACATGTTGAGACTTCACCTTCAACCCAAGCTCAAAAAGAAATTAGCTACTCATATTTTAACTAGGGATAAAAAGGAAATTTTATTAAAATACAAAGAAACTACAAGAAAGAGAAGGAATTTCAGAAATCTAAGCTTAGAAATGAATTCAGGGGTGCCAAATTAGGGGGGGAGAGCCCCCTTTTTATAGATACATTGAGTGAATCGTGACCATCGGATTAAAAATAATTCGGATGCTCAGGATTGCGCCACGTCATCAGTCAACAGTCAACATTTATACAATAATGCCGCCTGAATAGTAAATAATCCCATGTAAGCGCATGTACTGTACACACGATTTTTACTCCACTGAGATGTTGCCACGTCATCGATCTACAGTACATAAGAAATTTAGTCTAATAAGATCGTGACACATCATCGGTCAACGCCACGTCATCGGTCAACGCCACATAAGTAGTCAATCCACATAATTCATCCAATCAGATACTGCCACGTCATAGGTAGTTGCCACATCATCGGTCCGTATACATGAGCGATTATCGTGAATGATCGATCGTGCGTATGAACGATCACTGTATGTGTGAACGATGAATTTTTCCTTTAATGCTCTTCTTAAGGTTTTCGACCGTCCTGAGTCCAAATATGACGTCCGTTTTGCTGTCTGATCACTCGTTTATTGTGAAACGATTATGATACCCCTAAAATACATAAAATACACAATTATAATAAAACACATATAATTAAATAACAAAATACTTAAATAAATAAAAGTAGCAATATTAGTGAGATTTAAAGTGTAAAATGACGATTTTCTCCTTTATAAATATACATTTTCTAACACTCAACAATTATGCCCAATATCTTATCCCAAGTGTATCCCAATACTTTATAATCACTCAAAAATGAAGATTACAAAAGTATTTTCTTTCACATAATATGAATGGCTACAAATACAAGCTCAAAGTGTGAATAAATGAATTAAGAAAATATTTAAAACTTAATGTAGATTGTATTCTCAGTAAAAAGCTCAATATTCAATGTTAGATCAATCTTAATTTGAATTTTAATGAGTCAATTTATAGCTAGAGTTTAAAAGTAGCCATTATTGACTTTTTGCTTATAATCGGCTTACCATATAATGGTAACCAATTTGTCGCTTTATGTTACCGTTATAAATGAAGATTTGAATTTTTAAAAAATTAGTTTGCCATTTAACAAATTCGATTTGCCATTTCCATCCAAATATTCTCTGCTCCATAATAGGTCTTCTGTTTAATTCATTTGTTATGCCATTTCTATTCAGAAAGAATTTTTTATGTAATCGGTTTGCCGTTTTATGGATTTGGTATGTTGCTTGTTTTCAAAATCGCTTGTACTTCAAATTTTTTACTACTTTATTAATTGGTCTACCATTTTATGGCTATTCGGTATGCCCTTTGTTTCTAGAATCCTTTTTTTTCTATAATCGGTTGCCACTTAAACTTAAATGGTATGCCTCTTGGTTCCAGAAACCTTCTTTTTCTTAATCGGTTTTCTTTTTAGACTAATTTAGTATGCCGATTGATTCCATAATGTTTAAGCCATTTTATAAAGATATTTTCATGCTTCACAAACCTAGTGTATGCAATTCCAAAAACATATGGTTTATTTATCATTAAAATCAATATTTTGAAACTAATAGATTAACAATCTTTTAACATATCCTCCTGTATAAAATGCTGCTGGATTATGTCCATCCTTCATGTCTTATCAGAGCTTATCAAATATGCTACCTTAGTAACAACAGCAAGCGTTCTTGGTGATATTGTCCTATTGGTCGAGGCAACCAATTACTTTTGTAAACTTGCACATTCTCCCTAGAATCAATTCATCATCTTATTCCTTCATGAATTATTTGTCCACCCCAAAGGATAGTTCTCCATGTGAAAGAAAGATTAGTGCCTGTCTTGGCACTTAGAAAATCAATGTGCTTTTAATATCTTGCTTTGAGGACTCTTGCCACTAATGATTTTGGTTCTTGAATAATCCTCCAACTTTGCTTTGCTTAGCTGCAGCTAGACATATCTCTAAAGCCCATTATTCCTCTATGCTTAGCATGGGTCATTCTTTCCCATCTTGCCCAGTAAATATCGTGCTTCTTATTTTTTAAGCCCTTTCAAAACTTTGCAATGGCTTTCTAAATGTCCTCACACAGTGTCAAAGGAATTTTAAACACCTTCATTGCATAAGTCGAAATTACCTGTGCTATAGCTTTTATCAACGCTTTCTTACCTCCACTTGAGAAGAATTTGTGTTGCCAATTTGAAATCTTACTTAGAACTTTTAACTTCACTTCATTGAAGAAACTCATCTTTTTCCTTCCAATCATAGATGGTATTCTTAAATATTTTTCATATTTAGACACCATATTCAATTGAAAGATGTTTTGATGGCTTCTATTTGTTCAGCTTTCAGTTTTTCATTGTAAAACATTGACGATTTTTCATAGTCGATTATTTATCATGAGGCTATTGCATACCAATCAAAATTACTTTTAGGTTTTGACGATCTTCAATAAATGCTCTAGTGAAAACAAGGTTGTCATTCGCAAATAATAGGTGTGAGATCATCACTTGCTTATCGAATTTGAGCCTATGAATCATTTTCTACCTTTCTACCTACATTAAGATATTAGAGAAAGCCTTTGCACAAAAAATGAATAAGTAAGGTGAGAGAGGACACCCTTGCCTTAATCCCTTTTGAGGTTTGATTAATCCTATTATGGTCTCATTTATAATGAATGAGAATGAAGGTGTTGTGATAGGATTCATTACTAATTCCACCCTTTTTCTATGAATCCTAATCTTATAACATGCTTTAAGAAATCCCACTGAAAACAGTTATAGGTTTTGCTGATGTTAAGTTTAAGAGCTAATAATCCTCTTCTTTACTAAGTTGAATTTTGTAAAGATATTCATACCCAACAATAATATTATCCGTAATGAGCTTGTTAGGAATGAAACCACTTTGAAATAGGGAAATAATTTGGTAGAGCATTGGCTTAAGCCTATTAGCTATAACCTTTGCAATAATTCGGTACATGACATTATGTAAACTAATTAGTCTGTATTTGGTAACTTTTCTAGGCTTGGCTACTTTTGGAATCAAAGCAATGAATGTATGATTTAAGAGAGTGAGGTTACCTTGTTTATTCAATATATGCAAGCAAGTTTTGGTCACTCCTTTACCTACATATTGCCAATGCTTTTGGAAGAATACTGCATGCAAGCTATCCGAACCAGGTACCTTTGTAGGACACATTTGGAACAAAACTTCTAATATTTCCTCTACTGTAAATGGGGCATTCAGATGGTCATCCATAGTAGTTGTCACCTTAGCCAAAATAACTTAACATCAAACAAAGTTTTAATGAAAGACATGTGTCCTCATAGTTGAAATCACATTAATTAATTAATATTAAGGATCTTCCACTACTATGACTTATTTACCCAACCATATCACATTCTAAACAAGAAGAAATTAATATGAACAATTGAGTATTGCCCACGACACACTCATCTATTACTTTTGATTTTCTTATAGAAATTTATATTACTAAATCTATTAGATTCCTTATGACATTAAACCTGTACAACACAGTTATTGGTGCAAGATTCTTCAACCTGATGATTTACACCAGAAGGCTTCTTCACAGAACAGCCTAGACTTGGAGAATACATGTGATGCTCTTTTGCAGTATTGTCTTCTAAATCTACGGATGTACACAGTTGTGTTCTTTTTGTGTTCATACCCGTCAGAAAATTTTTAAGAGCATCTATCATCCAATCATACCGACAAGATTTGAATGCTTCCTCCATAGAAAGCTGCAAAATTAAATCGTTAGTACAACAAAAGTAAATTCATAATCATTTAATTAATGTATTAATTCAACTAATTCAGTAATTACATGAACTAATTAATACTGACCCATATCCTTTTATAGTTAGCTTGCTCTGGCCATGACTCAAGCTCTTCAGTGACTTCCAATGCAAACATATAACCTCTACAGCCTCCTTCCATACTATTGCAACTATCCATTTTGCTCTTGCTTCTAAATTCCCATACACCCAATGGATTTTCCTATAATAATTAAGCTCAATAAAATTAAAGGTGGTGCTACATTTAAATGTATTAAATAAATTTTATTGACAAGGGAAATAACCATAAGACTTTTAATGTTTGTTCAAATGTATACATAGATGGCATTGATTAAAAAGCCCAAATTAGCCCAATACAGGTTTGTAGATTTAGGCCCAACCCTCCGCATGAAGGCCTAAAATTAAAGGAAAAAGAAACATCGGGCCAAGCTCGACTCTATTTTTTCAAACCAATAAATTTACAAATCAAAATAATAAATTAAAATCTAAAAAAATTAATAAAAAATAAGAAAAAGAAAAAGAAATCGTAATAACTCATAAATCAGTGATGATTCAAAAAACTTAACTTGTAATATTAAATTCTCTCTTTAAGCCTTAATTAACCAAAAGAGTGTTTGAAATAAAAAATCTTATAAAAAAATAAAATCTCTAAGCTTTACTTGTTTTATTATCTTTATTTATTATTTAATTTTAAAATATTTATATTTTAAAATTCATTATTATAAGAATTTATTAATTATTAACTTATAATAAATTTATAATTATTTAAAAATAATTAAACAAACGTGAAATTTGAAGCTTGATCCAATCCGGATCTAGGCCAGCAACAGGGCCTGCTCTTGTACTTCCCCTTTCCAAGGATAGGCCCAAACCAACAATTTCTCATCCCTAGATTTGGACCACTTCAATTTAAAAAATAATCACACGTATCACTTTCAGAGTTTAGAAATGCTTGGCACAGTCCCAAAGTTTGTCCTAAAAAGAATCTCCTAAACAGGGATAATAAAAAAAAAAAAAAAGGCTATGACTATTTCTAGAAGCAATACAGTGGACGTGTATGGCTAGTAAACTTTGAAGTCCTGGTGACTGTTCGTAATTAATCATCATTAATGCACCAAATAATTCATCTAAGAAGATTAAGAGACGTACATCAAGTAATCCTCTCACTCCTGCTTCCTCAAGGGCTTCTCGACATGCAGCCTCACTTACAGTCTCATCATCCTCCCATCCACCCTGAAAAGATGATTACCATTTACCTTTTAACTTAAGTTTTCATTCCACGTGGCACGTTCTAGGCCTAGATATCCGACAAATTTCTTACAAAATAAATAGATAGATAGGTACCTTTGGAAACACAAGATCATCACGATTAGGTGTGGAAATCATGAGTACAAGAACCCTTTTTTCCATCTTGCAATTTTTATTTTCATCATTCTTCTCAAATTTGTAAGGAATACACCTATATTGTTCATTTGTTTGCATGGAAATTGAAAAGCAACTGAATTAATAACAACTGAGAAACTGAGCTCCTGATTTGATTTTTAAAGTAAAAATTAGTTTTGACTTAAATAAAGTCAATGTCAGGACTGCATTCTATGTAGTAGACATACACAGCCTCAAACAGAATATGGAGAATGAGGAAATAAAGCACCATTAAACTAAAAGTTGAAGGAATGAAGAGTCATTGCAGCAAAAAGGAGAGTAAGTTATACAAAAATATACAAAACTTAATTGAGCAAGCAAAAGAATAAATAAGCTAGGCTTGAAAGTAAAATGAATCAAAGTAGTAATAATAATAATGATAACAATAACAACAACAACAATGATAATACCCAGCCACAAGCCTTAGCTGATCCTCATATCTTTGTCTGAGTCTCCCTTTTCTTGCTTGCAAACTCGCCATGATCATCAAAATATAATTATCTTCGTATGGCCTAAGCAGAAACTTGATGCAATAATATTGCACAAAAAGAATATGAAACTGATGAGATCATTACCCTTATTGACCAGTTCATCTATTGCAAAATGAAACAAAGACTCGTGAAGATGGTAGGACGCGGTTTTTATGCTCTGAAATTACATAGCAAAGAGAAAGAGCAGTCAATAATGGCAGCTAAAGCTAATCAAAACATTAATGAATCAAACTGGCTGCAGCTAATGTTGGAATAATGAGCTCTTTCAGAGAAACAGCAGCTAACAGACCTTTATATTTGTATAATGGAAACACAAGTTAAAACAGAAGTAATATTTATATATAATAGTTTACGAGACCAAATCAACGGTGGGGTCCTGTTGCTTTTCATATTCATGAAACTTCAAAAATCCTGACATGTCCTAATGTTTATTCTGTATTTATTGTGCTTATTAATTCGAATGACAATGAGTTCAATTTTGTCACAGCCGTCTTTTGGCCGTGTCTTTTAAGTTTAGAATTGTCGTTTCAATGAGTCTTTTTATTTGACTAGTGAAATTGTTGGGAACTCGCAATACCCACACCTTTATATCTTTCAATATATATATATATATATATATATATATATATATATATATATATTTGTTAAACAAATAATACAATTACATAAGCTGAGAATGATTTTCCAAGTTAAATTAAACAAAGATATCTAGGGAAAAAAGAAAAAAAAAACTGAAGTTGCAAATTTTCGTTATGTAATAATATTATATTATTCAAAGAAAAAATAGCTTGGTAATTTGGATATGAATTGAATTGAGCTTACAATGAGGAGCTGATCTAACATCAAGGGGAGGGAAAAATTTCTTCTCCTTAGAAAGCAGACTTAATTAATTTCACATATTTTGTTCTTTTTTAATTTAATAACGAATTAAACATCAATTTCATCGTATAAGACAAAAGCGTATACTTGGGTCAACTCTTCAATTATATAAGAGTACTTAACACGTCAATAAGATAACAAGAAGCACAAGACACCAAATAAGAATAGCATGTTGGTCCCATCGGATCACGTGAATGTGTTTGTCATTTGTTTTGTTCAATTGATACCTCTTGAATGGTGTATCTCAACGTATCATCAATCAAATCAATTTCCCTGATTTCAAAATTCTCTATAAAAGTTTTGTGACTCGATGATGTTGGTTACTAAATTTCTGTCCTAGTTTATATCCTCCTTGGTGTCTCAGAAGTTGGATGAACTGTAAACTTAAGTTTTTTGTTATGAATTTGTGTTGTACGTGCTTGTAGCGAGAATAATAGTGTCACTGAATGTCTTATTAATTTAAGTTTCTATTATAATGACTTTTTCTAGAGACAAGATTCGTCATCATATGTTGATAAATTCTTATTTCAAATGCTAATATCTTTCTTAAGTATTATTTTGGTCAAGTTTGATCTTCAATTTTTGGTCTTTTTTTTTTTTTTTTTTCTCTCTGATCTCCTCAAAAGGTAGAAAGAGCAAGACTGAACTAGCCCTTGAACAGTTTCTTTTAGGCCGAGGCCCAAAAGATATTTTGCACCAAACCTTTAAACACTATAACTAGTCGGTTTAGTAATTAATTTACTTCTTGGTAGATCAAGAATTAAATGCTTGGCAAATATTAAGTTATAGCTACCTTTTACTTAATTGAATTTTGAATAGTTTCTTGAGAAATTATCAGTCATATATCATTAAATGATACCCGTATCAAACGTGTTATAATATTTTTAATGTATATCACTCATATACCTTAAATTAATAAATGATATCCGTCGTCCACTAAATCATTTACTACTATTAAGAAATTAACAAAATTTTAGTAAAATAATTATTTTATCCTTTAAATTCAAATTAATTCTTAAGAAAAATTATCACTCGTATTCCCTTAAATGACACTTGTATCAAATGTATTAGAAAAATTTTAACATATATCACTCGTAATCCTAAATTAACAAAATGTGTATTATGTACCAAACTGTTAGCTACCATTAAAAAGTTAACAAAATTATGGTAAATTAATTATTTTACCTTTTAAAATCAAATTAAGGTAAAAAAATAAATTTACCCAAAAATTAAGATAAATTTTTTATACAAAATTTCTTTTGATTTTATTATTAATAGTAGGTATTTTTCTAATAAGAAACTATAAATAATTAATAGTAAATATTATTGGCAATTATGCCATAAAAAAATATCCACATTAGGCCATAAAAATAATATTAATAATATGTATTACTAATGATTATACATATTATACCATAAAAATTTTGGGTTGGAGCTTGGAGGAGTACATTTTAAAAATTTAGATTAAATTTTAGAGAAGCAAATTAGGTCATGGAGTATTAGATTTTTTTTTCTTTTAAAGTCCCTATGAAATGATATTGTTTCATATAGATGATGTCGTCGTCTGTTAAATGGGATGATATACAATTTTTTTGAGGTAAAAGGAATGATATGTAGTTCTTTTAATAGATTTTTTTTCTATTTTATCGTTTGATAAATGAGACGATATGTCATTTTGTATTAGAAAACTGGGACGACATGTCGTTTCCTTTATAAAAGCTTTTTTTTATCTTAAAAGATCAAACTACCCTTATAGCATTAGCACTTACAAACAGTAGTTAATGGATTAGTAGATGATAGATGCAATTTGTTAATTTAGAGTATATGAGTGATATACATTAAAAGTATTGTAGTACATTTGATACGGGAGTCATTTAAGAGTATATAGTTGATAATTTCCTTAGTTTCTTTATATGTACTTCAATCTTTAAGTAGAAATATCAAGTATTAGTGCTGCATCTGGAAAGCACTCCGATGATGAAGTCATTGATTACATTGTGAGCTCCATCAAGGAATAAAGTGATGTTTGGTCTTAAAAAATGAGAGGAGAGCAGAGAAAGGAAGGAGTGGAGAGGTGATGAGGGGAAAGAGTCTAAAAATTAATTGTTACTATTTGGTTTCACATTAAATTTGAAAAGAAAGAAATTATATATTTTTTATTTTGACAAATATACCCATTATCTTTAGTGTTAAAATGTTAAATATTATTAATAAACAAAAAGTTATTAAACTATGTATTAGTTTCATGTAGAAAATAAATTTATAAAATGTAACACTCCACTTTTATGATTGTAACTAAAGTGGTTAAAGCAGGTGTAACATTAATTATTTATAGAAACAATTTCAAAATAAACATTTTATAAATACAGAACATAAGAAGTTTGTTACACAAAACAAAAACTATATAAAAGGTCTGTGAAAAAATAAACTCAGTTACAAAGTTAACAATTTTCTTAGTAACATGTCACCAACCAATTCCATAAACAAGTTTGTTGGATTTATACTCAAATAAGAACACAATTGAGCCCATTGTGTAACCCAAAGTCTGTTATGTCCATATGCATTTTGCCTTGGTTGAGACTTGGCGTCAGCTTTTTCCTACTCAGTTCCTGCAATGTAAGGACCACATGAGCTAATGCCCAGTAAGTAAACACTTGATGCATGTATTACCTACCATGCACATGAATGACTTTATGAAATAAATGTTAAATCTTTTACATGAAACTTCAAAATGTAAAGAACGGTGTTAGGGCCCTAGGTTTGTTGTATTATAAGGCTAGCATTCTATAACATACCCTTAGGCTTAAATTAATTGATCCATTAGGTATTACGTATCGCCGTTCCCAAAGGATCTCTTTTCTTAGCTTAGAGGGCTTTCCCTCTTTATGAATGCTTGTCACCTAGTAGTACAACAACCCTTTCTTTCTTCAAATTTATTAAAATACCTCTTTATCAAATCTCTCATGAAATGCATGAGACTAATGTAACTTATGTTATAACATGTAAAATTTTCAAATATATAATAAAACAAAACATGAAACTAATTTAAGACAACAACATCTAACATAAGCGGCAGTACCGTCCATACAGGAATTAAGAAAAATAGAATTATAATATAGGCGACAGGGCCAACCATGTAAGGAGTAATAACAACATCATATTTTAGGCAGCAGTGTCGACCATGATATGATAAAATAAGAGTATCACATATTAGGCAGCATAGCCGATCATCTAATTAAGTAAGTAGTAAAAATAATATCCTAGGCGGCATAGCCGGCAATATGAGGATGATATCATGATATAGGCGGCATAGCTAGTCTTGTGGGATTTAATAATAGCCAATCACATCACAATAATAATCATTATAAGATAAGAGATTATTTAAAAATAAACCTAGCATAAGAGAATTATTACTTAAAGCTAATTTAACATATTGTCCTTACATTGCAATTGAAGTGAAGTGTTACTTACTTGTTTTGTTTGATTTCCCTAAACTTTCCTTTCTAAACTTGAGAATTTCTTCACTAGTGATGCTTTGGCTTAGAATGGAAAAAGATATGATTTCTAGGGTTTACAAAAAATGCAAAGGCTAAGGGGTATTTATAGGATTTCCTAAGGCCCATAAGTGATTAGGATTTTGCCACCATACATTTGATTAATGGTGGAGACTTATTTTTCTATAAATATCTTACTGATTTCTAGAATTTCTAAGATTTTACCACCTAACACTTAATTAATGATGAAGATTTATCTCTTTATAAATATCTTAGTAATTTCTAGAATTTCTAAATCTCTACAACATTTCTTATTACATCATCACTTACATCATTACTTATGTCATCATTACTTTTAATTATTAATTTATCTTTTCATAAATATCTTAGTAATTTCTAGAATTCCTAATATCTCTATAATTCTTGTTACATTATTACTTATGTCATTGCTTATGTCATTATTAATTTTAATTATTAATTTATTCCTCTATAAATATCTTAGTAATTTCTAGAATTTCTAATATCTCTACAACATTACTTATGTTATTATATTATTATACTTTATTATTTTTATTATTATTATAATAGATTTTTAAGAGAGCTTGTTAGGTTAATTATATTATATCCAAGTAAGAAGATTGTACCTCATAATCTCCTCCTCCTTTAAAAAATTTCATCTTCAAAATTTACTTACTGAATAGCTCGGAATACCTGTTCTTCATTTCTTCCTCGTGCTCCCATGTTGTCTCCTCCACTGAGCTATTCCTCAATAGCATCTTAACTAGAGGGATTTTTTTATGCCTTAACTCTTTTATTCTTCTATTGAGTACTTGAACTGGACGTTCTTCATAGGTTAGGTCTTCTTCGAGTTGAAGAGGCTTATAGTCTAGCACATGAGAGGGGTTTGGAACATATTTCTTTAACATAGAGATATGAAAGACATTGTGTATTCTTCATAATGATTGTGGTAGCACAAGTCGATAAGAGACACTCTTGATACGTTCGAGTACTTCAAATGGCCCAATGAACTTTAGATTTAATTTTCCCTTATTTTCAAATCTCATCAATCATTTAATTGGGGCGACTTTTAGGAATACTTTCTCGCCAGCTTGAAATTCCAACAGTTTTCATCTTTTATCTGCATAACTTAGCTGTCGACTTTAGGCTGCTTGCATTCTTTGTCGTATTTTCTCGATTGCTTCAGATGAGGTTGCAACTAAGTCTGGTCCAAGATATCTTTGTTCACCCATCTCATCCCAATAATAGGTGACCGACATTTTCTACCATGTAGAGCTTCGTATGGTGCCATGCCAATTGTTGCTTGGTAACTATTATTATAGGCAAATTCAGCCAATCCTAAATATTTGCTCCATGATCCTTGAAAGTCAATGGCACATCCTTATAACATATCTTTTAGTGTTTGAATCGTCCTCTCTGATTAACCATCTGTTTGGGGGTTAAATACTGTGCTAAATTTAATATTGTCCCTATAGCCTTGTGCAACTTCTCCCAGAACATTGAGGTGAATCTCGTATCTTAGTCAGAAATAACAGAGACAGGTACACCATGTAGTCTGACTATCTCCTTTATGTATACTTCTGCTAGTTGGTCCATAGTATACATCATTCGAATGGGCAAGAAGTGTGTAGACTTTGTGAGTCGATCAACTATCACCCAGATGGCATCATGCATTTTTGTAGTTCTTGGGAGGCCAATGATGAAGTCTATTTTGATTTTCTCCCACTTTCATTGAGGGATTTGATTAGGTTCTAAAAGTCCTGCAGGTTTCTGATGCTCCGCCTTGATTTATTGACAGGTGAGGCATTGAGCCACGAACTTAACTATATTTTTCTTTATCTCAGGCTACCAATAGTACATCTTTAAATCTTTATACATTTTTGTTTTACTAGGATGTAGCGAATATGGGACTGTATGAGCTTCAAGTAGAATTTTCTTCTTTAGATCTTCACTATCTAGTATGCATATCCTATCTCTAAATAAAATGATTCCTTTCTCTGACTTTTTAAATAGCATCTCTTTCTCTGAATTGTTCTCCATCTTTAAATTCTTTAAGTATGAATCGACTTCCTACTCTTCTTTAATCCTTTCCAACAAAGTTGAGTAAAGTCTCATGTGAGTGAGTTTTCCTGTCATGAGCTTGATCTCCGCCTTGCATATCTCATCTTATAATGGCTTAGGTAGTATCTTTAAAGCTGACAAACTTGACTTTTGACTTAGTGCATCTGCTACCACATTTGCTTTTCCAGGATGATAGTTTATTTCACAATAGTAGTCCTTGACAAGTTTCAGCCAACGTTGTTGTCGCATGTTCAGCTCCTTTTATGTAAAAAAGTATTTAAGGCTCTTGTGATCCGTATAAATCTTACAATGCGGTCTCATCAAATAGTGACACCATATTTTTAATGCATGCACCACCGCGGCCAACTCTAAGTCATGTGTGGGATAGCTCTTATCGTATTCCTTTAATTGTCTGAAGGAAAAAGCAAATGACCTTTCCATTTTACATGAGAATGTGTCCTATGTCATTTTTAAAGGCATCGCTATATATAATGAATTCCTCAGAGCTATTAGGAATGGCTAAGATCAGGGCAGTGACCAACAGTCGTTTTAGCTCTTTGAAGCTTTTCTCACATTCTAACATCCATACAAACTTAGTGTTTTTCTTTGTTAATTGGGTTAATGGCCTTGCAATCTTGAAGAAGCTTTTCACGATTCTTCGGTAATAGCCTACTAATCCCAAGAAGTTTCTAACTTCTTTATCATTAGTTGGCCTAGTCCACTGGCTCACTGCTTCTACCTTTAAGGGATGGACGGATATTCTATCTTTAGATACAACGTGCCTTAGGAATATAATGCTTTCCAGCCAAAATTCGGACTTCTTAAATTTTGCATAAATTTTTTTTTCCTTTAAAGTATGAGGAGTGATTCTCAAATGTTTGACATGTTCTTTCTTCATTCGTGAGTAGATTAAGATGTCGTTAATGAACACCACTATGAATTTGTCCAAATAGTCTTTAAATATTCTATTAATGAGATCTAAAAGTTGTTGGGGCATTAGTTAGATCAAATGACATGACGACAAATTCATAGTGTCCATAACGTGTTCTGAATGTGGTCTTTGGAATATCTTTCTCTCTGACTTTTAGCTGGTGATATCCTGACCGTAGTCAATCATTGAAAATACTGCTACGCCTTATAGTTGATCAAACAGATCCTCGATACATGGAAGTGGGTACTTATTCTTAATGATGACCTTATTTAGTTCTCGATAGTCTATGCACATCCCCATAGATCCATCCTTTTTCTTTACAAATAACACTGGTGCTCTCCAAGGTGAATGGCTTGGACGAATGTAGCCTTTGTCTAATAGTTCTTACAGTTGATTCTGTTAGCCTAATAAGTTATAAATATTATGATTTTGATGATAACAAACATTTGCATTAAAGTGTTTTATTTTGTATTTCACAAGTTCACTAGTTTTGAAGAATAATGAATCAAGTGAAATCAAGTGAAATCAAATTCAAGACAGTCAATAGGCAACGGCGGCTCAACGGATAATTTATTATGACAATTTCTTGTAAAGCCGGTATGATTTAATTTATGCTTGGATTAGATTTGTGAAGCTCAATTTTATGTTAATAAAATAATTATTTTTCAAGTTAAATACTTTTATGTTTATGAGATAAAATATTTTGTGGATTAAAGTAATTTGGATAAAAATAAAAATGTTTTAAATTTAGGAGTTGGATTTATTTGCTAAACTCTAAAACATTTGGGCTTTATTGTAACTTATAATAGATTGTGGGCTTAAGTGAAAAGTTTTGAAAACTTTAAAGCTTATGGTGATTTAGCTAAAACTCAAAAAGGACCTATTTGAAAAGATTTTCTTTAGTTTGGGCCATACTATAATTTCAGAATATTTTTAGAAAATAAATAATATTTAAAATTTCTGAGATTGGATCTTTTTGATAAATTCTATGACGTTTTGGGTCATAAAATAATTTGAGTAAGTTTTGAGATAAAATTATAATTTCGTGAACAGTATTACTGTAGCAAAATTCAAAATTAACGATAACTTCATTTTATTCTGTTGAGAGTTTGGTTAAATTAAGCGGCTAGCCGCTTGAGCACTGGAATTTGACAATAACGGCTAGTTTTCGAGTTTTAACTATAAAAACTCAACTGCAACTTCATTTCAAGAATTCTAACAAGCAAAAATAAGTTTGTAAAACATATATTGAGCTTCCATATTGTAAATCACAATAGATTAAATTATTTTTGTGCCATTATTTGTGAATCTATTCTTATAGAGAATGTCTTACTGTAATTTCTAATTTGTATCGTATTGAGAGTATTCAAGTGAGGGAAACACTTGGGGTAAAGAGATTAGGGTGATAATCTCTTAATTTTAAAGGTCCATTAACACCTTAGAAGTCAATTGTAAACATTTGAAACCTTGGGAGGCTTGGATAGTGAAATCCTCGAGCTTGGTTGGCTTGGAGGCGTGGATGTAGGTGGGAATTGCCGAACCACGTAAAAATTACCGTGTTTGCATTCTCTTCCCTTACTCATTTATTGTGCAAGGATTGTCTAATTTATTATATTTGATTTAGTTGCTGTAAAACTTATTTTTATTTGTATTAAGGCATTAGTTTGAATCATTTGTAAAATAAATCTTAAAAACCCAATTCACCCCCCTCTTGGGTTGCTTATTTGTATTTCAATTGGTATCAGAGCTTGGTTCTCTTATTAGGACTTAACCGTCTAGAGTAAAAGATTCATGACAACTCAAAGTGACTCAATCTTTTGGGAAGGACAATCCATAACTAGACCGCCGTTCTTTGACAGAAATTACTATCCATATTGGAAAACTAGGATGAGAATTTATTTACAAGCCCTAGATTATGAAATTTGGAAAGTTGTATGTGATGGTCCATTTATGCCTTTGACTAAAAATGAAGTCGGGAAAAATATTCCAAAACCTTCACGGGAATGGAATGAATTGGAAAAGAGAAAAGCTTCTCTAAATTCCAAAGCCATGAATGCATTATTTTGTGCACTAGATAAGAAAGAATTTCATAGAGTGTCAAGTTGTGAAAGTGCTTATGAAATTTGGCACAAACTTGAAGTTGTTTATGAAGGCACGAATCAAGTGAAAGAGTCTAAAATTAGTAGATACACTCGACAATATGAATTGTTTCAAATGGAACAAAATGAAAGTGTGTATTCTATGTATACTAGATTTACGGACATAGTGAACACTCTAGGAGCCCTAGGAAAGACTTTTTCAAATAGCGAGAAAGTTAAGAAAATCATTAGATCACTTCCTAAGGATTGGAGACAAAAAAGAACTGCCATTGAGGAAGCTAAAGATTTAAATGTCTTACCTATTGATGATCTAATCGGTTCTCTTATTTCTTATGAGGAAGATTTGGCAGCTGAAAGAGGCAATGAAGAGAAGAAGAAAAACATTGCTCTCAAAGTCACAAAATTTGAAAGTGATGGAGAAAGTGAGCCGGATGATGAGGAATTGGCTATGCTTGCTAGGAGGTTCAGAAAATTTTTCAAGAAAATTGGTGAGCGAAGAAAATTTAAAGATTTCAAGAACTAAAAGGAGAAAAAGGAAGCAATTAAATGTTACGAGTGCAAGAAGCCTGGCCACATAAGATCGGAATGTCCTCTTCTCAACAAGTTCAAGAAGAAAGCAATGGTGGCCACGTGGGATGATATTGATGAAGAAACAAGTGATGATGAAGAGCATCAAGAAATGACAAATCTAGCTCTTATGGCGATTGGAGATGAATCGAATGATGAACTAGATGAGGGCTAAAAGAAGAAGAAGAATAAATGGTATTTGGACAGCGGGTGTTCAAGACACATGACAGGAAGTTATGCTTGGTTTTTAAGTTTTACTAAGATCGAAAATGGTGGAGATGTATCTTTTAGAGATAATCCAAAAGGAAAGATCATTGGTATTGGCAATGTCGGTAATGTATCTTCTACTCTTATTGAAAATGTGTGCTTGGTTGAAAACTTAAAACACAATTTACTTAGTATTAGTCAATTATGTGATAAGGGTTATAAAGTAATCTTTGATAAATCTAGATGCGTTATTGAAAATGCATGTATGGAAAAGTTTTGTTTGTAGGAAATAGATGTATTAATGTCTATACCATTAATATAGATTGTGCATCTATCATTAATAAATATTTCTCGGCATTGCATGATGATGAATGGTTATGGCATAGAAGACTAGGTCATGCAAACATGGATTTAATCTCAAAAATTTTGAAAAATGATTTGGTTAAAGGACTTCCAAAAATTAGTTTTCAAAAAGATAAAATTTGTGAAACTTGTCAATTTGGAAAACAAATCAAAACTTCTTTTAAAAATAAGAATCATGTCTCTACTTCAAAACCACTTCAATTACTTCACATGGATTTATTTGGACCCTCTAGACATGCTAGCCTAAGTGAAAAATATTATGCATTTGTAATTGTAGATGATTATTCTAGATACACTTGGGTACTATTCCTAGCTAATAAAGATTATGCATTTGAAGCTTTTAAAGTTTTCTGTAAAAAAGGTTCAAAATAAAAAAGGATACTCTATTACTTGCATTAGAAGTGATCATGGTAGAGAATTTGAGAATCATGCATTTGAAAATTTTTGCAATAATTTAGGCATTGAGCATTAATTTTTATCGCCTAGAACTCCACAACAAAATAGAATTGTTGAAAGAAAAAATAGATCTATTCAAGAAATGGCTAGGACCATGTTAAATGAAAATGTACTACCTAAATATTTTTGGGCCGAAGCCGTCAACACCGCTTGTTATGTTTTAAATCGGGTGTTGATTAGATCTTATCTCAATAAAACTCCCTATGAGCTTTGGAAAGATAGAAAACCCAACATTGGCTATTTTAAAGTTTTTGGATGTAAATATTTTATTTTGAACACAAAAGATAATCTTGGAAAATTTGATCCAAAATCTGATGTTGGTATCTTTCTTGGGTATTTAAACTCAAGTAAAGCTTATAGAGTGTCTAATAAAAGAACTTTGGTTGTGGAAAAGTCTATGCATGTTACTTTTGATGAGTCTAATACCTCCTTTATGGAGAAAGTTGCTGTTAGTGATGATGCAGATGAAATTATACAAGAAGATTCATCAAAGAGCAACCAAAAGAATGCAGAAAATCAAGTGGAGCAATATGAAGAAACAAATGCAAAACAAAATCAAGGTACTTCTCAAGTACTCCCTAGGGAGTGGAGGTATGTTTCTTCTCACCCAAAGGATGCCATTTTAGGAGATCCATCTAGAGGTATTACAACTAGATCATCACTTAGGAATACATGTAAGCATGCTGCATTTATTTCTCAAATTGAACCAAAATCCTTTATGGATGCGAAAAATGATGAATCTTGGATTATGGCAATGCAAGATGAGTTAAACCAATTTGAGAGAAATAAAGTGTGAGAATTAGTCCTAAACCAGAACACCAATCCATTATAGGAACTAAATGGGTATTTAGAAATAAGATGGATGAATCCGGTGTGGTTGTAAGGGATAAAGCTAGATTACTGGCTCAAGGATACAACCAAGAAGAAGGAATTGATTTTGATGAGACATTTGCACCTGTAGCTAGATTAGAATCCATTAGAATGTTGCTAGCATATACATGTTATAAAGATTTCATTTTATTTCAAATGGATGTCAAAAGTGCCTTTCTAAATGGATATATCATGGAGGAAGTTTATGTGAAACAACCCCCTGGTTTTGAAAATAAAAAATTTCCAGATCATATTTATAAGTTATCAAAAACATTGTATATATTAAAACAAGCACCGAGAGCATGGTATGATAGACTTAAAAATTTCTTGCTTGATAATGATTTTTAAATGGAAAAAGCCGATACTACACTTTTTGTTAAGCATAAGAATCAAGACATACTTGTTGTTCAAATTTATGTTGATGATATTATTTTTGGTTCTACTAATGAGTCCTTTTTCATCTTGTATGAGTAAGGAGTTTGAAATGAGCATGATGGGAGAATTGAAGTATTTCCTTGGACTTCAAATCAAACAAAAAAATAAGGGAATTTTTATCAACCAAGCTAAATATGTCAAAGATTTGCTCAAGAGGTTTGGAATTGAAGAATCAAACACTAAAAGCACTCCAATGAGTACAACAATCAAGCTTGACAAAGATGAAAAAGGTAAAGAAGTTGATATTAAAAAGTATCGAAGTATGATCGGCTCTTTACTTTACTTAACCGCAAGTAGACCCGATATCATGTTTAGTGTATATTTATGTGCAAGATTTCAATCATGTCCCAAGGAATCTCATTTGCTTGCTGTTAAAAGAATTTTTCGTTATTTGAGTGGAACTATAGATCTTGGCCTTTGGTATCGTAGAGGAACTCATATAGATTTGACTTGTTATTCGGATGCCGATTTTGCTGGATATAAGGTGGATAGGAAAAGTACTAGTGGAACTTGCCATTTTCTAGGTCATTCTCTTGTTTCATGGTTTAGTAAGAAACAAAACTTGGTTACACTCTCAACCACTGAGGCGGAATATATTACCGCAGGTAGTTGTTGTGCACAAGCCGTTTGGATGAAACAAACACTTAGAGACTATGGCATTAAACTTGAACAAATTCCTATCAAGTGTGATAATACTAGTGCTATTAATCTTTCAAAGAATCCCATTCAGCACTCTAGAACCAAGCATATAGAGATTAGACATCATTTTTTAAGAGATCATGTACAAAAAGGTGATATTGCTTTAGAATTTATCTCTACGGAAAAACAACTTGCCGATATTTTTACAAAACCCCTTTGCGAAGAACAATTTTCAAAAATTCAGCATGAACTTGGGATGATGAAATTTTCACATTAACATCTCTAATTATGTTATTAAATCTATTAAAATTGTGTGCTTAATGGTTGTTAATGTTTTTGAAAGAGTTTGAGCATGATAGATAAGTAAGGTGTTATGATATATTCATTTCAAATGCTTGTGTGCTTCATGATACATGCTTGATAGATGAATTATTTGCTTGAATTAATCATGTTTTAAATGTTTAAAATCATGATTCATGCATTAAAATGGTTCTTGAGAGGTTTCGGAATCAAGAAATGATGACGAGATTGATAAAAAATGGCCAAAAAGTGAAATTGGTACAGTTAGGCAGCAACCAGGCAACTAGCCGCCTGAACCAAGCGGTTAGCCGCTTGGAATTGCTCCTAAACCCGAGAGCAAGCGGCTAGCCGCTTGGTCACGGGTTTTAGTCCCTTCCTCTCTCTCTTTTTGGCTTTCTTCCTAGCCGCTTGCTCTCGGGTTTTAGTCCCTTCTTCTCTCTCTTTTTGGCTTTCTTCCTCACTTACCTCTCTCTCTCTCTCAAAACCGTGACTCCTCCTCCATTTTCTTTCAAAAATTCTTCATTTCTCAACCATTTTCATGTCAAAATCATTGATTTAATCCATTACCCATCCATTTAACTTCCATTAAACATCTTTCAATCATCATTTCAACTTCCTTTTCTCTTATTCATCTCTTTCTCTCTCTTTCGTGTGAATAGTGCCTCGCCATCTCTCACTCAAATTTCTTCAATTCTCACTCATTTTCTTGCTAAAATTAATCATCCAAACCATTACCCATCCACTACTCCTTCATTTTTCATCATCCAAACACCATTTTATCACATCTCCATAAAAATTCGAAATCCAAAAACCTAACCTTGATCGTTTCTCTCTCTAGATTTTCAAGCTTTCTCTAGCCCATCTTTAATCAAATCCACATTATATCTAAACCTCATTCATCTCTAGGATTACATTTCTTGGCCCAAACTTATCCATTTTACTCAAATCCAAAATTGTTCTTTAAGCTTGTTCAACAATGGTGGGTGGAGAAAAAGCCAAGAGCAAACAAATGGCCAAGAGACGCAAGGAAGATTATGAAGATAATACGGAGTTTTTGTCAATTCATTTTTTACATCTCTCGCTTCGGAAACGGTTTATCGATAATTTCATGCCAAGGTTGGTTATTCCCCCTTACTTTGTCAATCTTAAGAATTTGGCAAATTTGAAAATTTGTGGTAAATCTCTTGATAAACTTCTTATCGCTATGAGTTGGAAAAATGTCTTAGTTATTCAAGAAGCATATTATGAGAACTTAGTTAAGGTTTTTTATTCGAATATGGATATAGAAGTTTCGGATAAAATTGTTATTAGTGTTGGGGGAGTTCGTATTGAATTTGATGTTGCGGAGTTAAATCATATTCTTAGTACTCCAAATGAGGGATTAGAAATTTACAGTGCTAGAGCTAGAATAGATCATCCATGGTTTTCTCTTGAAAATGTTGTTCGAAAAATTTGTCGCCGACGTGACTTGTCCGATGAATTTTGTCGATCATCATTGAAATCTCAAGCTTTGCCTCTTCAAACTAGAATCCTATTTATGTTCTTCATCATGTGATTACTCCTAGGTATGGTCATGGGGATGAAGTTAACAGATTGGATGTGGCTTTATTAGATTGTATTTTGGAGGGTAGAAAGCTCAATGTTGGGTACATTATACTCAATCATATACTTAGCACACCTTGTATAGTTAAAAGATCCCTCCCTTATGGTAGTATCATTACCCGCATCCTTAAATATTTCCGAATACCCATTACCGAACCAACCTTTTTAAACTCAAGAGAACTAGGAGATGATGCCATTACCAACTTAGGATTTATTTGGATAGAAGGTAAATGGACTAGAGACCGAAGATACTCCACCAAAGTTTCTGAACTTGCTCCTACAGATCATCATTTCTTTAACGATGTTCTTCCACCAGAGCAACTTTCTGATCTTAGTGTCCCACAGCGCTCTCATTATTCATCTTCTACGGGTTCTTCCAAAACTCCTTCAGCTGCCCATGAGGATCAGATGCAGCAGATGTTGGCTAAAATGGATTCTCTTTCGACACAGCAAAGCCGACTTCAATCTCAGTTTGAAGCTTTTTCAGCTCAATCCACTTTGGAGCACCAGCGACTTTTTGCTCAACAGCAGCAAATTCTTGATGGCCAGCAGCAGCTTTTTGCAACTCTTGGGTTTCCACCACCATCATCTTTATCACATCCACCCTCTCCATAACTCTTTTATTTTCTGTCACTCTGTACCACACATTTTATGCATTTACATTTTCTTTATCGATTGTGGATGATCATTATGAGCTATTTAGATGTTCTGTATTTGGATGCTTTGTCTTTGGATGTTCTGTATTTGGATGTTTTGTATTTGGATGCTATATTTTGACTTCTTGATATATTGTTAGATTTTCATGTCTCTCGCCTGTATTTGGTTGATTATTATTGCCTTATTTTAAATTTTGATGATGAAGGAGGAGAAGTCATGTATTTCGAAGACAGGTATTATATTTTCTTTTTACGCACTTGTGCATGTTTTTTGAAATATTAAGGGAGAGCTTATAAATTACTATAGATCATATTTTCAGGGGAAGTATATTTTAAATTTGATTATGTACGCCATGTATTAAGGGGGAGCATATATGTCAAAATACATGAGATGTTTGTCATCATCAAAAAGGGAGAGATTGTTAGCCTAATAGGTTATAAATATTATGATTTTGATGATAACAAATATTTGCATTAAAGTGTTTTATTTTGTATTTCACAAGTTCACTAGTTTTGAAGGATAATGAATCAAGTGAAATCAAGTGAAATCAAATTCAAGGCACTCAACGGGCAACGGCGGATCAACAGATAATTTATTGCGACAATTTCTTGTAAAGCCGGTATGATTTAATTTATGCTTGAATTAGCATTTGTAAAGCTCAATTTTATGTTAATAAAATAATTATTTTTCAAGTTAAATACTTTTATGTTTATGAGATAAAATATTTTGTGGATTAAAGTAATTTGGATAAAAATAAAAATGTTTTAAATTTAGGAGTTCGACTTATTTGCTAAACTCTAAAACATTTGGGCTTTATTGTAACTTATAATAGATTGTCGGCTTAAGTGAAAAGTTTTGAAAACTTTAAAGATTATGGTGATTTAGTTAAAACTCAAAAAGGACCTATTTGAAAAGATTTTCTTTAGTTTGGGTCATACTATAATTTCAGAATATTTTTAGAAAATAAATAATATTTAAAATTTCTAAGATTGGATCTTTTTGATAAATTCTATGACGTTTTGGGCCATAGAATAATTTGAGTAAGTTTTGAGGTAAAATTATAATTTCGTGAACAGTATTACTGTAGCAAAATTCAAAATTAACGATAACTTCACTGTTACAAGCGGAGAGCCGGTTAAATTAAGCGGCTAGCCGCTTGAGCACTGGAATTTGACAATAACGGCTAGTTTTCGAGTTTTAACTATAAAAACTCAACTCCAACTTCATTTCAAGAATTCTAGCAAGTAAAAATAAGTTTGTAAAACATATATTGAGCTTCCATATTGTAAATCACAATAGATTAAATCATTTTTGTGCCATTATTTGTGAATCTATTCTTATAGAGAATGTCTTGCTGTAATTTCTAATTTGTATCGTATTGAGAGTATTCAAGTGAGAGAAATACTTGGGGTAAAGAGATTAGGGTGATAATTTCTTAATTTTAAAGGTCCATTAACACCTTAGAAATCAATTGTAAACATTTGAAACCTTGGGAGGTTTGGATAGTGAAATCCTCGAGCTCGGTTGGCTTAGAGGCGTGGACGTAGGCGGGGATTGCCGAACCACGTAAAAATTACCGTGTTTACATTCTCTTCCTTTACTCATTTATTGTGCAAGGATTGTCTAATTTATTATATTTGATTTAGTTGCTGTAAAACTTATTTTTATTTGTATTAAGGCATTAGATTGAATCATTTGTAAAATAAATTTTAAAAACCCAATTCACCCCCCTCTTGGGTTGCTTATTTGTATTTCAGATTCTTTAACTCATTTAATTCCAATGAGACCATTCTGTAGGGTGCTTTTGAAATTGGGACCGTTCCTAATAACAAGTCAATCTTGAACTCAACTTCTCGATCTGATGGTAGTCCGAGGAGTTCTTCAGGAAAGACCTCAAGAAATTCATTCACCACTGGATTTCTTCCTGCTTTAGCTTTTGCTCTTCAACTTTGATGACGCTTGCCAAGTATCCCTTACATCCTCCCTTTAATAGTCTAATTGCTTTAAGGTAGAAATGATAGGTATTCTATTCTCCTTACATCCCCCTTGAATATAAATGATTTATTTTGTGGTGGTTGGAATGTTACCTTTTTTTTCTCATAATTTATCTTGGCATGGTACTTCGATAACCAATCCATACTAAGAATCACATCATAGTCATGCATCTCAAGGATTATTAAGTCAACACGTAGTGTACAACTACTAATGTTGACTTCACATGCCCTTACTAGTTGTCCTAAGTTTAATACTTTACCAGATGGAAGCATGACACTATAAGGTCTACTTATTATGTTAATGGCCCCTTTGATTTTCCTAATAATGCTGGTGAGACAAATGAATGTATACTTCCTGAGTTTATCAACATATATACAGGAGTTTGAGAGATAGATAGTTCACCTGATATTACCGAGGGGTTTGCCTCTGCATCCACCTTAGTAAGTGCGAATACTCATGCGTTAATCCTTTCTCGCTGCGTACCATTCTCTAGGTAGTCTTTGATGAAGTGTCCTTCTTTCCCATATTTGAAACATGTTCGAGTGTTGGCTCGGTATTCCCCAAGATGAGTTCTACCACATTGATTGCGTTAGGCCTTGGTAGGGCCTTTTTTTGGTGATTCTTTATACGCTTGTTCTTATCTTGCTCCTGGGTAGTTGGTGCTCTCTTCCTCTTATTATTTAAGAGTTGTCTTCCGTGATTAGCTACACAATTCTCTTGATCTATGCTCCCTTTATTCCTTCATTTTTCTTCCTTCTTTTCTTCATTTGCTTGTTCAATTACTAAGGCTTGATCCATGAGCTCATTAAAGAAAGCATCTCAAATTCCAGCCACCTTTAAGTCTTTTGCTAAATCTTTAAGCAATCTCTGCATAAAATGATCTTTTTTCAAGTCTTCTGTGGTAACCATGTGTGGGGCATAACAAGAGAGCTCATCAAATTTTTGAATATACTCTAGTATTGTCATTTTTCCTTATTGCAAATAAATAAATTCTCTTCTTTTGGTAGACCTCATCGTCTCTGAAAAATACTTATTGTAAAAGTGTTCTTTAAATTCCTTCCATTGCATTGTTGCTTCATTATGGTATTGTCTGATGGAATCCCACTAATATTCAGCTACCCCCATTAATATAAAGGAAACACAAGTGACCTTTTCCTCTTATGGCACCTTGGCTACTTCAGTCATTCTTTCCATGTTCACAACCATTGGTCTGCTACTATAGGATCCGCGCCTCCTTCAAATATAGGTGGGTTTAATCTTCTAAATTCAGTCCCAGCATTATTTGTTGCTTGAGCACATTAATCTCTTCTGACTTCTCTTTCTAAGAGTCATGTGACAATGTCTGTGAGTCAATCAATTGTAGAGGGTTGCTCACTTAAAGTTCCTCCAACTCTTCTGCCTCTATTACCCCTAGCACTTGACATCTCTATAATTTTGAACAAGCTTCTATGGGTCAAACAAATTAAATATAAGATATTTAATTATCTTAGTTCCTAATTCTTACTAAGAGCTGAGCTGTGTCCTCTCTCTTGGCTAGTGCATATGGACGGTCTACAGAATCGCTTTAAACCTTGAGCTCTGATACCAAATTATAACATTCCACCTTTATGATTGTAACTAAAGTGGTTAAATCAGGTATAACATTAAGTATTTGTAGAAAAAATTTTAAAATAAGCATTTTATAAATATAGAATATAAGAAGTTTGTTACACAAAAAAAACTATATAAAAGGTCTATTAAAAAAAAACTCAGTTACAAAGTTAACAATTTTCTTAGTAACATGTCACCAACCAATTCCATAAACAAGTTTGTTAGATTTATGTTCAGATAAGAACACAGTTGAGCCCGTTGTGTAACCTAAGGTTTATTATGTCCATATGTATTTTGCCTTGGTTGAGACTTGGCGTCAGCTTTTTCCTACTCAGTTCCTGCAATGTAACGACCACATGAGCTAATGCCTAGTAAGTAAACACTTTATGCATGTATTACCTACCATGCACATGAATGACTTTATGAAATAAATGTTAAATCTTTTACATGAAACTTCAAAATGTAAAGAACAGTGTTATGGCCCTAGATTTGTTGTATTATAAGGCTAGCGTTCCATAACATACCCTTAGGCTTAAATTAATTGATCCATTGGGTATTACGTATCGCCGTTCCCAAAGGATCTCTTTTCTTAGCTTAGAGGGCTTGCCCTCTTTATGAATGCTTGCCACCTAGTAGTACAACAACCCTTTCTTTCTTCAAATTTTTTAAAATACCTCTTTATCAAATCTCTCATGGAATGCATGAAACCAATGCAACTTATGTCATAGCATGTAAATTTTTCAAATATATAATAAAGCGAAATATGAAACTAATTTAAGACAACAACATCTAACATAGGCGGCAGTGCCGTCTATACAAGAATTAAGGAAAATAGAATTATAATATAGGCGGTAGGGCCGACAATGTAAAGAGTAATAACAATATCATATTTTAGGAGGCAGTGCCGATCATGGCATGATAAAATAGAGCATCATATATTAGGCGACATAGCCGACCATCCAATCAAATAAGTAGTAAGCATAACATCCTAAGTGGTATAGCCGGCCATATGAGGATGATATCATGATGTAGGCGGCATAGCCAACTATATGGGATTTAATAATAGCCAATCACACCACAATTATAATCATTATAAGATAAGAGATTATTTAAAACTAAACCTAACATAAGAGAATTATTACTTAAATCTAATTTAACATATTGTCCTTACATTGGAGTTAAAGTGAAGTGTTACTTACCTGTTTTTTTTATTCCCCTAAACCTTCCTTCCTAAACTTGAGAATTTCTTCACTAGTGATGCTTTGGTTTAGAATGGAAAAAGATGAGATTTCTATAGTTTATGGAAAATACAAGGGCCAAGGGATATTTATAGGATTTTCTAAGGCTTACGAGTGGTTAGGATTTTGCTATCATATCATTTGATTAATTGTGGAGATTTATTTCTCCATAAATATCTTAGTAATTTCTAGAATTTCTAATATCTCTACAACATTACTTATGTCATTATATTATTATACTTTATTATTTTTATTATTATTATAATACATGCTTAAGAGAGCTTGTTAGGTTAATTATATTATATCCAAGTAAGAAGATTATACCTCACATTAAAAAGTTAATTTTATGCTATATTTTTAATTAATTAATTATTATTTTATAATCAAACTAACAACATTGCATAACTAGTTGCATATTTAATTTAGTCTTCTAAAAATTTATTATTATTGAAAACAATAATATATTAGCATAATGAAACTATCTAGCTAAATAGAGAATTTTATTTTTTCTAAAAAATTACAGCGTCAAGCCATGGACAGTGATTCACCACCGCCATTATAGTCTCCAACAACCATTGACCATCTCTAAGCATTGAGATCTCCATTGACCACCATTTTTTATTGTGTTAAATGCATAAAAATTATTCGAAATGGTTGAATTAATCATTGGAGGTGTTAATTTTGCCCAAAATGCATTATATCGTCAGAAATATGAGAGTTAGACTTTTCTCAAACATCTAAATAGAATTTTCTTAAATATTTAAACAAGATTTGAGGTAAATAGCAATATATATCAGCACCTTTAACTCTATAGAGTTATACATCGGCTCATAAGGATTCAAGTTTGATACCGGTATTGATGGTGAAGCACGTCTCTAACAAAATTTTGACAAAACTCCTCTGACTATCCAGCAATTAGCAATCCACTTTGTTGCTCTTTTTTTTAAATAAGTTTATCCGACTAATTTAAGAAAATAAATATAAATTATTTTCACTTTAACTTATTTAAAATTAATTTTATTTAGAGGATAATATATGAATTTTTACATTCCAATAGATGAGGAATTTAAAATCCTTACCTATTGATAAGAAATATAAATTCTTTGATTCAAGTTCATTAAATTTGCCCCAACTAAACAAAAAAATGAAAAATGAAAAAAATAACCATTTTCTTTTCCTCTCCCCACTCCTATACCCCCACCCAAAAATGGCCTAAGTGAAATTGATCAAGGAAAATTATTTTGGAAATTTATACTAGTCGATATAAATTTCAAGATCTTTTCTTTTCTAAGACATTTATCAAAGTTTACAGCCTTGTAATTAAAGTTTGTCACAAGATTAAATTTCTTCCTAGTCTAATCTCATTTATTCATTTTCAAGGATTAATCTAGTCCCTTTAAATTTTATTACGCTCGGGGTGTATGTGAATTCTATTAGGAGTTCAAGACTTGTCATGTATTTCTTTTATGTAATGAAACACGTGATCCTGAATATCTATTCAGTATCTCCAGAGTCCCTCTCTTTTTATTTGTTTGTCATGTGATTTATTTTAAGTGATTCATGGAATTAGCACTTTGAGTTTTCCAACTCTGGAGCCCCATTTAACTTACAATTTTATGGGAGCCCCATTCAACTTACAATATTTAGAAAATTTCTTATAACCTTTAATAAAATAATTTTTAAATTATGTGATTATATGTAACATAAAATCTTGAAAAATTAAATAAAACTCATGTCAATATAAGAATTCAAAATCTTTAAAAATTGAATAAAACTCATAATAATATAAGAATTCATGTCCCATTGAACAATGTCATTTGCAAAGCACCAAGACTGAGGCAAAATATCGGATGTAGGGGCTAATAAACACAGGTTTTGAAAGATAAAAGTCTGTTTTAAGAGTTAAAATCACAAAAATACGCTATTTGAAGCAAACAAATATTGTGAATAAAACTTGGCACTAACTATTTTATCCTATGCTTAGGGGATCAAATAATAACTATGGTGAGTTATTTACTTAATTTGATAATTTAATTATTTGATTGTAGAATAATAAGAACCTATTAAATTTTATCATTGATAACAGAAGTACTTCATAAAAAGTAAAATATATTTTAAAAATAAAAAATAATTCATTTTATTATAATTAATTACAATATAATAATAATAAATTATATGTCGTTCATAAAAATTAGGTATACTAGTATTAATTTATAAATTATATATTAAAATCATATAAATTTTTTACTACTGTCATGTATTACAATAAGTAATCATATAGAATTCAAAAAATAATAATAACAACATCTATTCTAGAATAATACACCTCCCAAGTGAAATATTTGTTACAACCACAAATTAATGAAAGATTTGTTGGTGAAAAATCATAATTTTTCTCATAAAATAAAATTTTAGGACAAATCTCATATAATATATAATAAATTTATAATCTATAAAATCATACCTTAATAATCTGAGAAGATGAATGACAAGAACCAGCAAATCCGCCACTAAATGATCTTTTAGGTTATGACTTAAGTTTGATCTGCATTAAATGTGTGGGCATTCGTTCACTACTCTCCAAAAACTACTAACTTTATTTTTTCAGTATTTTTCTTAAAAGCCGTCTCCCTCTTTTTTTAGAGAAAATAACACTTATATAATATTGTCCAATTAAAACCCTAACATATATTTTTCTTTTCCTTTAATAATTTAAAATATTAAATATTTTAAATTTAATATATTATCTCTCTACTTACGTAAAAGTAGAGATAATGTGTAACAACTTTGGGACTCACCTTCATAAAATAACATAATGCCCAATTTACATATAAATATAACACATAAAGCCCTAACAAATATTATAATTAAGTTTATCACGTAATATACTAGTTTTCTTTTTTTGGATCTAGTAGTGCTGTAGTCAATTAAATCAACTAATCGGGAGATCATTTGAGAATATACATTAGTGGCTACAATAATTAAATCTGTAATTAAACGAGCTTAATTATTTAATTCTAATTCTACTTCACTATAAGATTGAAACTAACCTCCATAATTATATGCTCGAATAATAATTCGTCCCTACGACATTGATCTCTTTACTGCACAATCATTTGCACCACATCATTATTTAAATTGATGTATTAACTATTCAATCAATTTAATAACATTTTATTCCTTACTACTTACTAACTTTCTCTAATGATCATTTTTAACATATTAAATATGTCGACACACTCTGACCAAAGAATTTTATGATTAAAATACCGAAAATCTATTAAGTGATGTATTGTATAAATTTCATATTGTTAATCTATAACTTCAATACTTATAATTGCTCCCACTAAGATACTGAGTAATCTTGACTACAAGTATGTGTCCTGCCTATAGGTAACTCAAATAGAATAACAATCATAATCATGAAATTATAATTAACTTAAAATTAAAATTACAGTAAAATCAATATTTATGAGATTTAATAAGTTTGACAGTTATTATAAAGTTAATTAAATCTCATATGTGATTTTATTCAATATAGTCGTACTACATCAATAAATTCATACATGAGTAAGATAAATCATTCAATGAATATATTACAGTTTATACCTAAATAAAGCGTCCAACTTTATTTATCAACTGTGAACTTAATTTATTAAATTATAAGATAACTTATATTTATATTTTCTATAAATTCACATAATAATCACATAAATACATATAATATAATTAAAAGAACTTTATTAAAAAATTAATACAAATAAGATATTTAAATAAAATACTTTAATTATTTTATTAATAAAAAATAATTTATTATAATTAAATAAATTCAGATATTTTTAAGGAGTATATTTTCTCAATGATATTTCTATCGAAATTTTATTTTTAAAGAAAACTCGTGAATCGCCTAAAGAATTCAAATTACGAAAGTTGCAGCCACCAACTGGCTGAAGGCTCAGTGGCAATCATGCAACCAAGTTCAAGACAAAGGAATTTTTTTTTTTTTTGGCAAAAAGCGAAAGGATTTGAAAATAAATAAAATCATCAATTACTTTTAAAAGGTCGGGAGAATCACCGGAGACCATTTCAGCACACGTGAAACGTGGAGGGCCCAAACTTATCGGCAGTAAGCACGTCCAATCAGACATTTGCCTATGGTTGTCTGTTTAGCTTTACAACTTGAACGAAAGGTAACCGCAAAGTTTCTTCACTTGTGGCTTCTTAGTCACATCAATCTCCTGCCAGTATTAGACTATTTGTCCACCGGAGGTACCACTCATTGCAAGTACGGTAATTGTTTATTAAGTATTTATTAAATTTTTTAAAAAATACATAATTTTTATAATTTTTTTACTAATTTCCACATAAAGTTATTACTTGTTTCAGTTATCAACTGTCGCATTAATTCTGTTAGATAAATTAATAAAATATTATTAAAATGACAATTTTACTCTTAAATAGAAAATAATTATTTTATTGCAACTAAATGAAAAAAAATAAAAGATTGCAAAACAAACCGAATTATTTTTATAAATAAAATAAAGCATACGTAACTTAAATAAAATAAAATATAAACATAAAGTATCCATTAGATTTTGTTAAAAAAATAAATAACAAAAGGCTTATTTAACTATTATTATTATAACTCTAGGGAAGAAATTTAACTTGTATCATTGTACAAGGTCGAAAATTTAATAACTAAAACCTTATTTAACTATAATTATTCAAGCTCCAGGGAAGAAATTTAACTTATATCATTGTATAGGACAGAAAATTGAACTTTCACACTTCAATAATCAAAGGAAAAACAATAGAATAGAATTAATTTTATGCAAAATAACAACCATCACAAATCTTTAATAGAAAATTACTTTCTCCCATCACTGAGCCAACCGCCATAGACCAAGATAAGCTCAATTTGTTTCAATAATTATATCAAATAATTAATAGCCAATTTAAAAATCCCTAACTTAATTGGAGGAAAATAGCAAAAACCTGATGGTTGTCGAAGCCAACAAATATAAATATCTACTTTAAATAAATTATGTATAGTGATTAAGTAGGATCGTGTCTATAGAGATCGGTAATTATTTAAATCATTTTTAAATGTAAAATATAAAATTTGGGGTTCATAAAAATAATAAAAATCAAATAAAAATAATAAGAATGCAAATTAAAATTGTAATTCAAATTAGGAAAAGTTTTGGTCGAAGGAATTAACTCAGTTTAATTCAATTATTGATTATTGATTCAAATATAAATCATTACTACTTATGAATAAATCGGTTACAGCCACTGAGACCCTCTAATAGTTAATCTCTCCTTAACTAGTCGATAACTAGGGTATGACTATTGGTTATTTTCCTAATCAATAGACAACTCTATATATGATTATAGGATTTAATCAATTGACAGCCTAAAAAAACCAGAGAGACTCAAATCCTAATCAATAAATGCATACGATGATTTATTTACATTAGATTATTTATTCTCATAAAATAATGTAGTACTATGCTATTTGTCACAAACATTAAAATCTTCATACAATGAATCTTTTAATTGACAATAGATTAAGTTGATTAATTAAATAATGGCCAATTATCTAATTAAGAAATATAATCATAACAATAATTCAGAGAATAAATAAATACCTAAAAAGTAATAAACAATTAAAGTATAAGAAAGATCTCATAGTAATGATAAATCAAAACTTTGTTAATCTTCAACTAAAATAATAAGTTCAGTTCTTCATAAAGAAAAGAGAAAAATTGAGATCTAGGGGTTTCTCTTCTCTTTCTTCAAGTTCAAGCTCTCCCTGTTTTTCACATTTTTCCCCTCTTATAGAGTTTTTCTAAAAATAAAATACTAATATCTAAAATATTATCTAAATATTAAATTTAAAATTACAAAAATAATTATAAAGATTAAACATGTTAAAATAAAAACTGTAAGTCCTTAATTGACAGCACGCACTTACGCCTTATCAACAATATTCTTCTGAAACTTATAATTTTTTCAGGACAGCGATCATCCTTAAACATAATCTTATAACTCAATTTTAGCATCAATCAATAGATTGCACCTATAAAAATAAAATGCAAGTAAATCACTACTATTAAGTGCAAAGCATCGATATTAAGGGAAATAAATAATGCAAAACTAGTGCATAAATTGCACTCTAACAAATTCCCCCACACCAAGATAATACTTATCCTCAAGCATATAACTCAAAACTAAACCCAAATCTCCACTCAATTCTCATCTCAACTCATCCAAAAATAATCTTAGGCAAGCATACCTCAAGAGTTTAAGTCAATCAACATTCGAGAGATAAGGATTTTAAAGCGTAGGATTTCACAAGGTAGTATAAAATATTCAATCATGAAGAAAATGCATTCAAAATTTAAGTGCAATAAGATTTAATAGCCCTCTCATTGACTTCACTCCATGCACTCAAAGTGTTTAGGGTCTCATTTATGCATTCAAATCAAATCTAAGAATGATATTACCATAAGCTTGCTCATATATCATATCTCAATCCATAAAATATAAATTAAATGCAAAAATCTAAGGATCTTAGAATGGGGCTAAATGGGTAAAATGAAAAGTAAGGTCTATGAAAGAAAAAGAGGTCAAAATGATAAAAATAAACTCATTAAATGAACCTTACAATATCAATACGCTTATCTCTACTCAAGTTGGAAAGAATGTAAACACTTTTTTTTTTCAAATTTCTTTTACATTGTTTTTTTCTCTTTTTTTTTTTTTTTTGATGAGTCAAACAAAAGAAACGAACCTTGCACAATTTTATTCAAGCATAATGCTTGTTGATCTAATTGAGAAGCTTTAATTCAAGGTAGCAAAGGCAACAAAATATACAAAATATATCCAAAATATACAAAATATATCTAGGGAAGAAATTTAACTTGTATCATTGTACAAGGTAGAAAATTTAATAACAAAAACCTTATTTAACTATAATTATTCAAGCTCCAGGGAAGAAATTTAACTTGTATCATTGTATAGGATAGAAAATTGAACCTTATTTAACTATGATTATTCAAGCTCCAGGGAAGAAATTTAACTTGTATCATTGTATAGGATAGAAAATTGAACCTCACACTTCAATAATCAAAGGAAAAACAATAGAGTAGGATTAGTTTTATGCAAAATAACAACCATCACAAATCTTTAATAGAAAATTACTTTCTCCCATCACTGAGCCAACCACAATAGACCAACATAAGCTCAATTTGTTTCGATAATTATATCAAATAATTAATAGCCAATTTAAAAATCCCTAACTTAATTCGAGGAAAATAGCGAAAACCCTAACTCGACAACCAATATAACTATCAAGAGACAAAAACAAAATCACAAAAGATTGCCAGCTTGTTGTAGTTGGAGAACACTGATTGCTGGCGATGGCAGCATGATATTGGTTATGCGGTGCAGTGGAGCAATTACCGAGCAACTAGAAATTGCATGGCTATTAGTGCGGTTGAGACTTGGCAGTGCGGTGGCCGCAGGGGAGGTTGAAGGCTTGGCGTGGTGGCTGATCAACATTGACGGTGAGTCAGATCGGCTTAAGAGTTGAGAGAAAGAAGAGGCCGTTGCCTGAGAATTGAGAGATGTTTGAGTTCAGAGACTTAGGGACAGTAAAAGGGTCAGTATTTTTTGTATTTTAATTTTGATTTTTTAACTGTACAATTTGATTGGACTTTTGGATTGAATCTGAAACTGATCCAAAGCCACGTTTTAGATCACTGGTACATAAATGATGTTGTTCTTTTATGTTTAAGTAAAATAATAATTTTATTCTTATGATATCAGTAAAATTATAATAGTATTTAAATAAAAATAGATATGTGTAAGAAAATGTATCTTCAGTGGAAATTAATTAAAAAAATTAAAATTTATATATTTTTAAAAAAATCTGAAAAAATCAATTGGTCAGTATATAATTGCCCTTGCAAGTATGCCTTACGAAATATGAGGCACTTTTGTAATCACACCCTTGTTATAGAAAGAGCGGTGTCGGTCCACAAAAATCATTAGGCAGAATGCTTCCTCCACTTGTTAAGCATGTGAAATTCTTTTAATTTTAATTTGACGTATGTATGGTACGCATGCCCAGGTTTAATTGCTTAGCTAATATTGTAATAATGTGTTTATTTTCTAAATTAAAATTATTGGTAGCATTTTTTTATAAAATAAAAATAGATAATAAAATCTAAATAAAACTCATGTGATCCATCTTAATTTGAGTACGAGGAATAGGAGACTAATGAGAGTTAACATCCTATCTAGAGGGACGACTTTACCTCTAACAAAATAAAAAATTTTAATTTTATCCTCGATTAAAAATAAAAAAGAGAATGCAATTCGATTAATAAAATCAATTTGCAGCCGATGAGATATGACCATCGCATGCCAACCGTCAGAAGCAGCAGAGTTAGCTGTCATGCATCACCGTCGAACGCATCATCGTCGAACGCAATGTAGATCATCGATCTCGTGCCACTTATTGTCACTGGACATATGCAACACACATTATTTGTCACTGCCACTATTCGAACTTCACCTGCCTGTCACGGGGTGAGAGTTTTTGCGCAACCAACCCGTGCTGCACTTGACGACTTCTAGCATTCAAGTCATTAAGTAAGCCTAACTCACTTCTCAAGCTTAATCAAACTAGAAAGCTTGCTGGAAATGCAAGAGAAGATAGAGCAATAATGGCCAAAGATAACTTATATTACACACTTAGAAAATAGATTACAAGAGAGCTAATTTACAAGGCTTTTTGTGAGCTTGTGAGTGTGTTGTGTGGGCTGGAAAATGGTGTGTGTGTGCTGAAAAATTTGACAAGGGTGATGGGGTATTTATAGACTTGGATGGAGAAGTCTAAAACCACCCATGCCACTTGCACAATTATCACATGGATGAATATGCAAGGTGCTGGAATTTTCTAACCCCAATTCAATTAGAGAAAGTTCTAGATTGTAGGTTGGGTTTGGAGAGTTCTAAGTGCACCACGGCTATCCACTTGTGCTAGGCGGCCTGTTTCTAAGCGCACCCATTGCTAAGTGCATTCCACCTTCAGTGCTAAGCGCACCCGACTTCTAAGCGCACCCGACTTCTAAGCGTACCCGCCTTCATTACTAAGTACATCCGTCTTCTAAATGCACCCACCATAGGGGCGGACTTTTGCTAAATGCACCCGTGCGTGTGGAGTTAGGCCGTGGTTTGGGGACAAACGTGCGGCCTGTGACATGCAGCTGGCTAATTCTCTAGCTGGAGCGGTTGCTCCCTAATAATTTGGTATTTTGTTGTTAACATTGTTATTATGATAATAATAATAATAATAATAATAATAATAATAATATTTGATTTATAATAACAATAACAACTAACTAATGGTATTTTGGTGTGTCTCTAAGGTACATCAAATCTAAAAATTTACTATTGATATAAACAATTAGTATAGAGCAAGTAAGGATCAATTCCTTGAAGACTATGCTAATTGTATTTATTATCAACCCTAAAACAAAGACTTAAAATAAAATAAAATAAAAATAATATACATTAATCTAACTAAAGAAAAAACCAATTATAAATAAAAAGGGGCATTTATGAAGTTTTAACTAAATAGAAAAATAAAGAAAGTAAAACTAGAAAATAATAATTTAATAAAAACTTTAATTAAAGAAATAATAATGTTAAGTTTGGTCAAAAGATCATTCACCAGTACCAAACATGCATATAGTACATCAATTCTACCATTAATTTATATTGAAACTATCAACTACTGGCACTCAATCTTTTCTTAATGTGTTATTAGATAAAAACAAGCTTTTCACCTAATCTCTAACTATTAAATAATTTAAAATAATCTCTTTAAATTTAAGATAATGGAAGTATTAAGTAGAAAAAAGATATTAGGTTAATCTAAGCAATAAATATATAAATTGAGATTATTTAATTTATGTTATGTTTTCCAATTGAAATAACTGATTCTAATTTGCTACAAATGATTAAAATATCAAAATGATTACAGATTGAGAATCTTAATCTAGCAATAGAATTTATTCAGATCCTATCTAATTGGTCACTCAAATAAGATAAGAATAAAATCATAAGCATTAATTATATAAGAACATATATCATGTTTGGAATTTTAAATTTACCCTCAACCAAAATAGAAAATCTAGCTGAGATAATTAAATTGGGAATAAAAGAGTTGATGAAACCACGTATAGAGATTAATTTAAACAGCTACCTCGTCTTTCTTTTCTTCTCTTCTTGTGTCTGCTTCCTCCAATTCTCCTCTTAGCTACTGGCCGTGTGTCCTGCTCCAAAAGCCAAAGGTTGCTACGTCACCGACCTTTTCCCACCCAATTCACGTGCATATTTAATTATGGCAGATTTTTTATTTTTTTGCAAATTTGCTTTCCATAATTTGATGCCATGCACGTGAACTTGCCATCCTTTGCTTTTAATTCTTAAGACCATTATTTTAATTTACATTATGGCCATTTGATCCTTTTAGGCCTCACGCAATTGCTTAATTGATTTGCTTAAAAAATTCAATAATCTTTTGCTCACTTATTCCCTGAACTCCAATTTTTTTTCTATTTACTTCCAATTTAACCTTATTACTTCTTAAATTGAAATTCTTCACCTCTTTTTAATTCTTTGACGCAAATTTCTTTCTGAATGTTCTGATTTAATTTCTCTTAATTCCAGAATATACATAAAATAACAAAATATAAAACCCAAAATAAAAATTAACATAAAAAATATGATTTGAAAAAATAACTAAATTAAAAATTAACTAAAGTAAATAGAGTATTTAACACCAAAACAAGAAAAAGATGGAGAAATTAATTAGTAAAATATAAACAAAATATGCAGTTATCAAATTTCCCCACACTTAACCTTTCCTCGTCTCAAGCAAACTAAAACAAAAAATGAGACAGAAGGAAACTTAAACTAGTGTACTTTCCTAGGAAATTACAATTGCATTTAGCATAAGCAACAAGCCTTTAAACCCACTGGCGGTCATAGTGAATAAGTTATAGTCTCATGAGGGCTTCAGTCCATAAACATTAAATTTTTTTTAGATAAAAAAAGGATAAAAAAGGCAAAAGACTTAAAATAAAACACAATACTAGCCTCAAAGATGCATAAACTATATAGGTAAAAAAAAGTTTCAAATATTATCAAAGTTCTAATTTTAATTTAATAGTCAATCCCAACTCTCTTTTGATTCTTATAGTGTGTGTGTGTGATCAATTCAATTAAAATTCATTTCTAAAATCTTTAATATCAACAACCTTTGCCTCAAACAAAGAATAGAGTAGGTTAAAACAATATTATCGTCTTGATCTCTAATTTTTTTCATAGGCATTTGTGTGTATTTTTTTTTATTTTTACTTTTACCACATGCACTTAATTGTTTTTTTTTTATAAATATCTACAATTAGGAGCTTTTACTCTAAAGTAGCCTTTTTCTCATGATAGATTATCCTTTACATACTGGTGATACACACGCCTAAATTACTCAAAGATAGTTTCACTCTTTAGGATTTTAGGTTGCTATTTTTTATTGTGCCTATATATGCCACATTGTATTATAGAGATAAGAATTCAGATAAATAATCATTTACTCAATCTAAAATTCTCAACTTAGGCTGCATAAATCTCAAATTTTAAGTTAAAATATGAAAGAATTGGTATTAGTGCTCATGATTTAAAGAATATCAATTAAAAGCAAATTAACACAAGAATCAAGTATAAACTAAGACAATACTCAACCCTTTCTAAAAACTATATTCATTGTTAATCATGCTCTTATCATTGAATTATATTCAAGACAAACAATGCTTTTTTTTTTTAGTTTTCTTAGAAAAAGAAAAAGCGAAAGTAACAAAAATTAAGTTTGAAATCCTCCCTCCTTTCCTACACTTAATTCTTACTTTGTCCTTAGTGTAAGCCTAAGCTAACAAAAGAAAGAATTAAACATGGGGAACTAAGATAAGACACAAGAAAAACTAAATTAAAAATAAAATAGATAAAGTAAATGAGAATGAGAGGTAGAAGGATCAACTCTGTTATGGCATGCTCTCAAAATCTATTCTCTAGCCATTGGGTTATCTCCCACTAAGCATTTGGTTTATTGTCCTCGGCTTGACATGAAACTGCTCTATATTAAGTGCCTAAAAGTTTTCATAGTAAAGCTTTAACCTATGACCATTAACCTTGAACTCTTTACCTGTCTTTAGGCTTCTAATCTCAACTGCACCATGAGAAAAAAATATTAGTAATAACAAAAGGCCTACTTATTGAGAATGTAACTTATTTCAAAATAATTTAAGGCGAGAATACAATAGCAAAATTTTCTATCCAACTTCAAAGTTCTTTCTCAAAATCTACTTATCATGGAAAGCCTCAATATTTTCCTTATAGATACATGAATTCTCATAGGCATCATTTTTAATTTCCTCTAATTCTAACATTTGAAGCTTTTTATATTGGCTGATGCCATCTATTTCTATGTTACATTGTTTCACAACCCACCATGCTTTGTGTTTAAATTCCACTGGAAGATGACAAGGCTTACCATATACCACTCTGTAAGGTGACATACCAATAGGCATCTTGTATGTAGTTTTATAAGCCTAATGCGCATCATCAAGCTCTAGGCTCTAGTCCTTTCTATTTAGATTAATTATTTTTTCAAGGATTGATTTCAATTCTCTATTAGACACCTTAGCCTGCCTACTACTTTTCTAGATGGTAAGATGTAAACACCTTGTGAATGATGTTATACTTCTAAAAGAGGGCTTTTACTGACCCGTTACAAAAGTGAGTGCTTCTATCCGTGATAATTACCTTTGTTGCTCTAAACCTTGCAAAGATCTTACACTTATATGAAATCTACCACAACCTTAAAATCATCAGTTTAGGTAGCTTTTGCTTCCACCCATTTCAAAACATAATCATCCATAAGAACAACATAGAGATTACCAAACGAGATTACCAAACGATGAAGGAAATGGTCCCATGAAATCGATGCTCTAAACATATAAAATCTTTGTTAACATGAATGTGTCCATAATATTGATTTTAATGATAAAAAATAATATTAAGAATGATTAAGTTTTTAAAAGCTTAAATTACTTTTCATACATTTTAAATAAATTATTATTTTCATATTATAAAGATTTTATACTTAATGAGAAAATGATTTTATGAAATTGGTTATTTTAAAGTTCATGATCTAAGTGAAAAAATTTTGAGAATTTTGAAATAATGAGTATTGATTGAAATTATAAAAATGGACTTATTTGTAAAGTTTTATAAAGATTTAGGCTATAGTATAATCATAAAAATTTTTATGGCAAACTATAATTTTAGAAAATAATTTCAATATAGCATCACTGTAATAAATGGCTAACTCATAATCTCAAATGACTAATGATAATTTCTAGAAAGGAATTATATTCTAATCGTGAACAGTTTAACAAGAACGATCAAGCCAATTTTATTTTGCTGGATTTTGGAAATTAATGACTAATCAATAATCCTAAACAGTTAGCTGATTTTTTTAAAATCTCAGCTCAATGGTCTTTTGCACTCATCAAAATAGTTAACTGACTAGTAATTAATGGTGATATGATTTTTTTTAGAAAGTCCACAACGACTAATTTTCAAGTCTAACTATATAAAGGTTGCATTAGATCCAAATCAATATGAATCAAATAAATACCAATGAGCATATTATTGAGAATACAATATTTCTTAAGCTTTAATTTGTTCATTCAGTCTTTAAATCACATTTTAAGTACGTATTTGTAAACATATAGATTGTTATTATGTAAATTTTATTAAACTCGCAAGTGCACGAATCTATTATAGAATAGATTAATGATAACGAGTGTCGATCTTATTAGGAGGTGGATTTTAATTATGTATTGAATAATTTTCTAAGTGGGTAGTTGAAATTATGATAAAATTATCCTAAATTTTGAATTAAAATGGCATAAAAAATTTAAAATGACAGCTATTATAATAAAGCACTTGGGTATCTAAATCCGGGTCAATATGCACCAAAGCTTAATATTCCTTCTTAGTACCAATTAAATCATTAGGGGAAAGTCTACTCCTCATGAGCCACGCTTTAATTAATATGGTGCTAAGGGCTTATCGTGCCAAATAGTAATAACTATATTATTACTACCTATCAATGAAAAGTCAAAACATCCACAAAAATTAGAGTGAAAAAAAAATTTATCAATTAAACCTATGGAACATGTTGAGACTTCATCTTTAACTCAAGCTTAAAAGAAAATTAGCTACTCACATTTGAACTAGGGATAAAATGAAAACTTTATTAAAATGCATAGAAAATATAAGATGAAGAAGGAATTAGAGAGAATAAAGTTAAAAAAATGAACTCAAGAGTGTCAAATTAGAGAGGGGGAGCCCTCCTTTTATAGATACAACGAATAAATCATGGCCATCGGATTAAAAAAAATTGAATACACAGGATTACGCCATGTGGCAAGTTCTAATTGGTTTGAACACATCATCAAGGCTATTATCCTATGCATATGCATGTACCATATACATGTTTTTCTGATCCACTAACATACTGTCACGTCATCGGTCAATAGTGCATAAATATTTTAATTCAATAAGATTGTGACATCTCATTAGTCAAGCCACGTCATCAGTCAACACTACATAATCAGTCAATGCCACATCATTCCTCCAATCAAATGTTGCAACGTCATTAGTCGGTGTCACATTATTGATCAATACCATATCATCGGTCAATGCCACGTCATCATATAGTATATATAAATAGTATCATGAATAGTATCATGAACAATACCGTACATGTGAACAATGCCATATATGTGAACAATAATATTTATACTTTTATACTCTTTCTAAGGTTTTTGACCGTTCTGAGTTCAGATTTACTGTCCGTTTTATCAACCGATGTTAGTTTATTGTGAAATAATTATGATGCCCCTAAAATACTTAAAATACTTAATTATAATAAAATACTCATAATTAAAATTACAAGAGACTTGAATACATAAAAGTAAGAAAGTTAATGAAACTTTGAAGTGTAAAATAACTATTTTCTCCTTTGTAAATATACATTTTCTAGCACTTAATACACCTTTCAACCAGTTTATTATTAGTCCCTAACAAATTAAGTGAAGATAAATTTAAACCTAGAACCTTTTTTTTTAAACTATCATGTTTATTTAATTAAATTTATGATAACAATCAAATAAAAGTATAAGCATTATCTCTAGTCTTTAAGAAATGTTACTCCCATATGAATCAATCCAGTGACTTTATTATAATTATTGTAATCAAGCTACTTTCAAGAATGACATGTCAATATCCCAAAATCTCACTGGTAGTGACACTCTCACAAAGAAATTAAACTTAATAACAATAGTCACTCCCATGAATGGTAAATTGAGAGAACATATTAAATTAATATCACACACTTTCACCAAGATGAAATAAATGTGCCCACAAATTAGAAATAATACGATCTCAAGCCAAAATGTGAGTGAGAATAATATATTTTTTATTATTTTTCTTTACATATATATGTGTGTGTGTGTGTGTGTGTATTTTTCTCTTTTTTTTCTTTTTTATTCATCACTTCATCTTTACAACTCATGTAACTAGTTTCTACTTCAGATTATAATTTCCTAAAATTAAGAAAGACTTTTATTAGGACGTAATGTAGGCTAGGGACATGGTGAATAAAGAAGAAAAATAGGAAAACAAAATATATGTTTGAGAAAAAGTAGAATTTTCTTTTAAGATTACAAGGTACATCTTTTTTTTTTAAACTAATATATATATATTGAATTTTTTCTTTCCTTTTTTTCTTTTTTTCTAAGGTACAATTTTATTGAACAAAATAATTATTTACATTTTTCTCAAACACAAATGGGTAATGGAACTTATGTGACATCGAGTAATATTTCAGATCGGAGTTGGGTCGAGATGACAAGATAACAAAGAAAAGGATAATAATTTTTTTTAAAGCTCAAAAGGGTTAACTAAGGATATTTTATAAAAGGGATGGTTAAAAAGGCTCAAACAGTCAAAGATGGCCTTTCTATCGTCTTTCAAGGCACTAACTAATCTCTCATATTTACTAGTTAGATAAACTTTCAAATGTAGCAGCATATAATTTTTTTCTCTTTTTTTAGAAGGTTGGCTTAAAAGAAATTTAGAGTTAATGTATCAAAAATAAACTGTTAAGCGATATAAAGAATGGGCAAAAAAGGGTTACTCTCTAAAAAAAATAATAGGCTCAAGAACTCACTTAAAATTTATTATGACATGTATATTCCTTCAAGCAACTTATATTTTTATCTCTGACATCAACATGTAGAGTAGCAAATATGGTGTAACAAAACTCAAGACTAAGGATAATACAAATACTAAAATTTAAAAGTCATCATGTTAAAAAGATCGCAAAATTTTTTTAAAATTTTTTGGTTAAAAAAAAACTAAGACGATGTATTTCTAGAATCACGACATTCCATATTTACCATCTTCAACTTGAAATTTTGAAAATATATATCTATAAAGGAGAATTTTGAAAGAGAAAGTTAGAAAAATCACACTTAAAATGAAGTTTAATAATAAAAAATGACTAAAAAGTAAAATTTAAAATTTTTTTTAACTTTTAAACTAAGATGATGCATTTCTAGAGTCACTATACTTTATATTCAATCATTTTCGATGTAAAAAGTTAATCACAGTTAGTTTTCCAATAAAAATTAGTAAAAACTTCACCAAAATTGAGACATTCCACATTTATCAACTATTCCCTCATTTCAATCAAAATGAAGTACTGTCCTCAATGTTTTAAAGGAAAGAAGTAGAGATTAGAAGATATCACCTAAGTGCTGCAACATAGAAAAAAATATTTACAAGTGGAGAGTTAAATCTAATTTGTACTTCTTACTACGGTTACTGCTACCATCAGTAGTTGGCCACTCCAACACTAAAGTCTTGGGAGGTGGCTCTGGTCTATAAGTTTGCAACAAATCAAGTAGTTCATTAACAGTGTGAGCACAAATAAAGATTTTTTTCACTGTGGATGGAATTGAATAGTTTTTTACTGCATGGTTAAGAAATGCAATAAAGTTATCATAAAAGTTATTGACATTTAACAAACCGATGAGTTTCTGATAAATGTTCAGATGGGACCAAAATGCTAATGTCATTAGTGCTTCTAGAGTTGTAAGATTTCCTGATAAGAAAATAAAGGCATCAGCATGATTCAGTATTTCAGTTATTCTCTCTTGTATACTTGAGATGACTAACTCTTCTCCAGTTAATGAGTCAGACAAACAATCTAACACTTGGCTCCCTCTGGTATAAGTGGCTTTTGAAACCAGTTTTAATAACCCTCAGTTACCTTCTCCATAAACCAAGTGTAGTTTTCTAACTACTATGCTTCGACTAAAATCTACCGCTGCCTTAATAAATTCTTTATATTTGTCATAGTTAAATCCAGATAGTACACCAATGTTTTTGATTTGGTTGTTGGGAGTAGCTGCCATTGGATAGTTCTAAAAAATAATTTGTGAGTGCCTGAAAAAAAAGTCATATTTATTGATTTTGGTGACAATAGCTCACAGCTATAAATAAAGTAGCATGTTTATGTCAAATAACTTGTGAAACACATGGCTTGAGAGTAAAAAATAAAATAGTAAAAAGAGAAAGCAAATAATAATAGCATAAAATTATTAAAGACAAAAATGTAAGTGATGAAACAGTAGTGAAATAAAATAACATTGAAATAAATAGATATTTATAAATAGTTGTGATTATGGCTCACATCTTCCTCTAATTTTACATCGAGAAACTGCTTAAACGACCTCTATGGGTATAGAATAAGATTCTCATCTAGTTTTATTACAAACTGACAAACAGGGTTGTTTATAGTTAGATTCCCAAGATTATATTTAGCACATTCTTTCTAGAACAATGGCCATAACTGGATTATTATATTTTGTACGTGTCCATTGGAATGCGTTTCAAGAGACAAAAGGATATCATCTAATGACTCTTTATTCAAGTCATCCTAATGAATTGAATCTTATCTTTCCTGTTATCAGATACTATTCCTAAAGAACATAATTTTTTATCGTATCTCATTCTGGCACACTTATGACAAACATTAGAGAGTTTTCGAGCTCTTCGTTTTCTTAAATAATTTTTATTACCACAACCAGGCATGTATGTAAGAAATTTGGGAGGTAACTCACCCGCCAACTATACTTTGGCTTTGATTATCCATTAGATATTCGCAGGGATATAATTCTTTATAAACAATCACATGTGTTCGGACTGAGCTTTATAGATGGTGAGAAGAGCATTCTGAAGAAGTGAAGGAAATTACTTGTGAAGTTTTACTAAGATCACGTGTCTATCCAAGCGTTCAATTTAGAATATCAGTTATTATGGGAAATTGAAGTAACCAATGTTCATTGTCATGGAGTACCGTTATCCGCCACTTAACTGGAGTAACAAATTAAAACACACAAAGACAAATTAACGTCAGAATCGTGCTCTTATTGAATTTACCTCAAGCTCCAAATGGATTTCATAGATGCCTCTCTTAATTTCTCTGAGTTGTCCTTCTAAATCCTCAACATGAGAAACTAACTCTGGTGGCCGTAGCTCCCGAATAAGATGTGTTTTACAAAATCGTATTCAACCTTTGAGATAAGATTATATACGTCAAAACTATTTAAGAATATTCAAGAGGAGCTGTTTAGTTGAAGTACTCATGATTACAAGTGATAAAAGAAAATTTAATAGTTAAGAAAAGCACTTATATAAAAAATAATCAAAATAATCACAAAAAACATAAAAGAAGAATTAAATCACTGAAAAATATCAATTCAAATTTGATGGATCATGCAAATTTATTTCGGCATCCTTTTTATGTGATTGGTACTCAAGATATGGCTTTAATCTTTGACCATTAACTTTAAAGGTGACACCATTCTATAGCTCCTTAATTTCAATTGCTCAATGTGAAAAAAGAGTGTGAACAATAGAAGGGCCAAACCATCAAGAGAGTACTTGGGAATAGATGCAAGTGAGAATTAAATAAAAGTACTTTCTAACCTGAGATGAAAGATTTTCCCGTGATTTGCTTATGGTGAAAGACATTCATTCTCTACTTGTAAATTTTGGCATTTTCATGTGCATCATTGTAAATTTTTTCAAGTTCTACTAGCTGTAATCTTCTTTTTGAGGTAGCTTGCTGCGTGTCAAAATTGAATTTCTTAATGGCCCAATACACACAATGCTTGAGTTCCACAGGTAGGTAGTAAGTTTTTCTATATACTAGCCTATAGAGTGACATCCCATTTGGGATTTTGAAAGTAGTTCTATATGCCCATTCTTTGTAAATTTTATTGAACTCACAAGCGCACGAATCTATTGTAGAATAGATTAATGGTGACGAGTGTTAATCCCACGAGGAGGTTGATTTTAATTATGTGCAGAATTAATTTTCTTTTAATGGGAACAATTAAATTATGGTAACTTTATCCTAAATTGTGAATTAAAATGGTGGGAATAATTAAGAATGAAACTGTTATAATAAAGCACTTGGGTATCCGGATTTGCATCAACATGCTCCATGGGCTAAATATTCCATATTAATGCCAATTAAATCATAAGGGGGGATTGCACACCTCATGAACCACGCTCAAATAAATATGGTGCCAAGGGCTTATCGTGCCAAATAATAATAACCTTGTACTAGGGTGCCGATTTAACCAGGACTGTATCTAGACAAGACTATTATTATTTGTCGACGAAAAGTCAAAACAACCACAAATATTAGAGGGAAAGAGAAAGTAAATTTACCAAATTAAGCCCATGGAATATGTTGGGACTTCACCTTCAACCCAAGCTTAAAAGAAAATTAGCCACTCATATTTTAATTAGGGATAAAAAAGGAAATTTTATTAAAATACAAAGAAACTACAAGAAGGAGAAGGAATTTCAGAAATCTAAGCTTAAAAATGAATTTAGGGGTATCAAATTAGGGGGGAGAGCCCCCTTTTTATAGATACATTGAGTAAATCGTGACCATCGGATTAAAAACAGTTCAAATGCCCAGGATTGCGCCACATCATCAGTCAACAGTCAACAGTCAATATTTGTATAGTAATGCCGTCGGAATAGTAAATAATCTCATGTATACCCATGTACTGTACATACAATTTTTGCTCCACTGAGATGTTGCCACGTCATCGATATACAGTACATAAAAAATTTAGCCTAATAAGATCGTGACACATCATCGGTCGATGCCACGTCATCGGTCAATACCACATAAGCAGTCCATACCACATACTTCGTCCAATCAGATATCGCCACGTCATAGGTAGTTGCCATATCATTTGTCCGTATATATGAACAGTATCGTAAATAGTACCGTGAACAGTATCGTATATGTGAACAATGACTTTTTTCCTTTAATGCTCCTCTTAAGGTTTTCGACCGTTCTGAGTCTAAATATGATTTCCATTTTGCTGTTTGATCACTCGTTCATTATGAAACGATCGTGATGCCCCTAAAGTACATAAAATACATAATTATAATAAAATAAATATAATTAAATAACAAAATACTTAAATAAATAAAAGTAACAATGTTAGTGAGACTTAAAATGTAAAATGATGATTTTCTCCTTTATAAATATACTCTTTCTAACACTCATCACACCCTTCAACCAGCTTATTACTAGTCCCTAGCAAATAAAGTGAAGATAAAATTCAAAACTTTTTTTTTAAAGGAAACACATGTGTTTATTCAATTAGATTAATGATAGCAATTAAATAAAAGTACAAGCATTATCTCCAGTCTAAAGGAATATCACACCCACATCAATCATCCATATGCATCAGCCCAGCAGACTTTGTTGTAGCAATAGTAATTAGGCCACTTTCAAGAATGACATGTCCAACCTCAAAATCTCATCGGTTGTAGTGACACTCTCACAAAGAAATTAATCCCAATAAAATTTTGTCACTACAATGAATGGTAAATTGAGAGAAAATAATAAAGAAAATCATACACTCTCACCAAGATAAAAAAAATATACCCATAACTTAGAAATAATACGATCTCAAATAAAGTATTAGTCAACCCAATGTATTCATTTTTTTTATATGCATCACTACATCTTAATTGCCCATATAACTAACTTTTATTTCAGACTATAGTGTCCTAAAATCAAAAAGGACTTTTATTAGGACGTAACGTAGGCTAGGGACATGGCTAATAGAGAAAGAAAAATAGAGAACAAAATATATATGTTTGAGAGAAAGTTCAAGAACTTTTAGAAATTACAAGATGCATTTTGCTTATTTATTGCTATTGTATATCTTTTTTCTTCTTTTTTTTTCTTTTTTTTATTTTTTTTTGTGTAGCACAACTTCGCTGAACAAAATAATTATTTATTCTTTTTCTCAAACATGAATAGGTGGATGAAACTTGTATGATATCGGGTAATACTCTAAATTAGAGTGGGTCAGGATGATAAGTTAATAAAGAAAAGGTTTTGTTTTTTTTTAAATAAAAGGCTCAAAAGGGCTAACTATGGATATTACATAATAGGGATGACTAGAAAGGCTCAAACGGGTAAAAAATGGCCTTCCCTCATCTTTTAGGACTCTAAATAGTCTTCCATATCTACTAATTAAGTGGTTATTTAGATGTAGTAACACGCACACATATTTTTTTTTCTTTTTTACAGGTTGATTCAAAGAAAATGTAGAGATTATGTATGAAATAATAAACTGCTAAGTTATATGAAAAATGGGCAAAAAGTGTTACTCTCCAAGAAAAATTAATAAGCACAAAAACTCACTTGGAATTTATTATGACATGTGCATTCTTTCAAGCAACTCATATTTGTCTCCAACATCAACATGTAGAATAGAAAACATGGTTTAACATCACTCAAGATCAAAGATAATACAAATACTAAAATTCGAAAGTCACCATATCATCCAATATAAAAAAAAAAGTCATACAAAAAATATATATATTTTTTAACAGAATTCTTTCCTCTCAACCTATTCTAAACATAAAAAGAAAACATACATGCAGAAAAATTAAAGAAAAATAATTTTTTTAAAGAAGATGCATTTCTAGAGTCACTACACCCCATACTTAGCCATCTTCTACTTTAAAAGTTAGTCATGTTTAGTTCAACATTCCACAATTGTCAACTATTCCCTCCCTCCAACCAGAACGAAACATTGTCCTTAATGTTTGAAATGAAAAAAGTAGAGTTTAGAAGACATCACCTGAGTGCTACAACACAGAAGAAAATATTTACAAGCGAAGAGCTAAATCTAATTTGTACTTCTTACTACCGCTACTGTTACCATCATTATTTGAACACTCCAACATAATAGCCTTGGGATCTGGCTCTGGTTGATAAGCTTGTAATAGATCAAGTAGCGCATTAGCAGTGTGTGCACAAATAAAGATTTTTTTCACTGAGGAAGGAATGAAATAATTTTTTATTGCATGGTTAAGAAATGCAAGAAAGCCATCATAAAAGGTATTGACATTTAACAAACCAATGGGTTTCTGATGAATGTTCAGATGGGACCAAGATGCTAATGTCATTAGTGCCTCAAGAGTTGTAAGATCGCTTGGAAGGAAAATAAAAGCATCGGTATGATTGAGCATTTCAGTTATTCGTTCTTGCATACCTGAGACGACTAACTCTTCTCCAGTTGGTAAATGAGACAAACAACCTAAAGGTTTTAAGATTTGAGGGATGATGCCTAACACTTGGCTCCCTCTGACAAAAGCAGCTTCTGATACCATTTTGGATAACCCTCGGTCACCTCCTCCATACACCAAGTGCAATTTTCTCTCTGCTATTCTTAGACTAAGATCTATGGCTGTCTCCATGAACTCTTTATGTTTGCCATAATGAAACCCAGAAAGTACACAAATGTTCTTAAATTATTTACTGGAAGTAGCTGCCATTAAGATACTGCTCAAAAATAACTTGTGAGTGCTTAATAAAAAAAATTTGTATTTAAAGACCTTGGTGACAGTTGGTTACAGTTGAGTATGGGACATTATGTCAATTAACCTGTAAGGCATATGGCTCAAAAGTCAAAAAGAAAATAGTAAAAAAAAAAGTAAATGAAATTATTAAAAACAATAATATAAATAGTAAAATAACAGTGAAATAAAAGAACAAAGAGGTAAAAGGATATTTACAGATAGTTGTGATTGTGGCTCACATCTTCCTTTAGTTTTACGTCCAGAAACGGCTTGAACGCCCTCTATGGGTCGAGAATAGGCTTCCCATCCAGTTTTCTTACAAACTGGCAAACAGGGTCTTTTATAGTCAGATTCCCGAGACTATAGTTTGCACATTCTTTCTGGAATAATGGCCATAATTAGAGTATTGCATTTTAGACGTATCCATTGGGATGTGTTTCAAGAGATAAAAGGATATCATCCAATGACTCCTTATTCAAGCCATCCCTAATGAATTGAATCTTATCTTCTCTGTTATCAGACAACATTCCTAAAGAACATGATTTTTTATTGCATATCATTCTGGCACACTTATTCAAAAAACATTAATAATAATAGTTAAACTTAAAAAAACAGAATTAAAAAAAATTTAAATCACTAAAAAGAAATAGAAAGAAAAAAAAATTCAGGTCACTTTAATGTTTTGTGCTGTTTTCTCCACATGGTTGATATTCGTGATATGACTTTACTTTTCTGATCATTAACTTTAAAAATTACATTGTTCCTTAGATTTTTAAATTTAATGGCTCCATATGAAAAAATAATATGATCAGTAGATGGATCAGACCATCGAAAGCGTAACTTACTTAGAGAAATGTGCCCTTGAGAATTGAACAAAAATGCTTTCTGACCTGGTGTGAAAGATTTTCTAATGCTCTACTTGTCACGAAGAATTTTCATTCATTTTCTGTAGTCCTTAGCATTTTTGTCGTTACGAATATCCTCTGGTTTTGCCAGTTGTATCCTCCTTTTTGAACAAAAAATGGGGTCAATGATGTCTGTGTTCTTTTGTTTGTAATCAGGAGAGGATGAGATGATTTCTGACAATATTTCTTCTTCCTCTAAGAATGTAGAATTCAAAGGATGAAGGTTTGAGCTCAATTCCTGGTGGTGATTCTGATGGTGAGATGAGATTTTCTTTCAATGGTGCCAATTGCTTTATCCTTGTCTTACACTTATCAATGTCCATGCATGGCGATGAATCCAATAAGGCATTGACCTCATCAATCGACCTGTCAATATTAAAATCTAAACCAAAGTGAGTTAAACATATTAGTAAAGGGTCATCACTAAGGTTTAAAGGAGATGTATGATCAACCAATTCATCAATTAAATCCACATCTACAAGTTCATCATCTGTACTGTGAGGTTGTTTGGCAATGTTGAAAATATTTAGTTCCATAGTGATATTGCCAAATGACAACTGTATATTTTCAGTCCTGCATTGAATGTGAGCATCGGAAGTTGTAAAAAATGGACGACCCAAGATAATGGGGATATGCTTCCTTAAATCCTGCATTGGTTGAGTGTTAATTACAATGAAATCAACAGGAAAATAAAACTTATCTACCTGGATAAGTACGTCCTCCACAATATCACGTGGTATTTTCATGGATCGATCCGCAAGCTGTAACACCACTAGAGTTGGGTGTAATTCTCCCAGTCCAAGTTTCATAAACACTGAGTAAGGTAATAGATTTACACTAGCTCCTAAATCCAATAAAGCGTTTTCAATTATGTGGTTCCCTATACTACATGAGATAGTGGGGGAGCCTTGGTCTTTACATTTTAGAGGCATTTTATGTTGGAGTATAGAACTAATATTTTCTGTTAGAAAAGCCTTTTTCTAAACATGAATATTTCTCTTTTTAGTACAAAGGTCTTTAAGAAACTTGGCATATGATGGCACTTGTTTTACAGCTTCAAGTAAAGGGATGTTAACACTTACCTGTTTGAAGATTTCAAGAATCTCACCTGTAGATTTTCCTTTCTTCCCTCTAGCTAACCTCTGAGGAAATGGAGCTTTAGGAACATATTCTCGTGGGTTGGTTTCCTCTTTCTCCTCTGATGATGATTCCTCAATGTTCACAGGTACAATTTAAGTTGATTTTAGAATCTTCACTTTGTTGTCGACTTCTTTTCCTTTTAGCAAGGTCATCACTGCTTTGACTTCTCTATGCTGCTGTGGCAAACTTATACTTATCTTTTGCACTCCTTTAGGGTTTGGCACTAGTTGACTTGGGAATTTTCCTTTCTCAACAGTCATTGCTAGGGTTTGAACTGAAAAGGTAAGTTGGCCTACCATTTTCTCGAGATTAAAAATTGATTGGGCTTATGAGTTGAAGCCCGCTCTCATCTCATTTCGTAATTCATCAATGGTACGGTTCTGCTGCTCGATCTTGGAGTTAGTATGATTTTTGATATTTTGGAATGTATCCTCCCATGGTTTGGGTTGAGAATGGTTTGGATTCTGATTGTATGGTCTGAATAGTGGTTGAGAGGCTTGAGACATTTGAGGAACTGGTTGCATCGGTGGAGGTGGAACTGATGGTCCATTTTGTTGGAATCCTTGAGACCATGAAAAATTAGGGTGGTCTCTCCATCTAGGGTTATATGTGTTAGAGTAAGAGTTGTAGTTTGGTGGTTTTCTCATGACACCTATGGCATTGGCTTGATCTGAATATGAGTCATGGTCATGTGGCCCTGTTGATTTATCAGTAGTCAAAGATGTTATTTGTCGAGCAAGGCCTTCGACCATTTCTTTGACTTCTTTAATTCCTGAGCTTTACTCGCCAATGTTAACCTCATTCACTCTCTTAATTCTCTTGGTATTTCTGAGTGATCGACTTCTTTGTTGGGAATTATCCGATTGCCTCTAGAAGAATTTCCAAATCTCTGATGTGCTTTTGGACATTAACTCTCCTCCACTGGTTGCCATTAGCCATTCTTGCATATGTGGCAATAATCCCTCCAAAAAATATTGGCATTGGTGCCATTTCTCGTACCCGTGATGTGGACACTTCAAGAGTAGCCCATTAAATCGCTGTCATACTTCAAAAAACTGCTAGTCGTCTTTTTGGGTAAACTCTAAAATTTCCTTGCGAATAGCATTGGTTTTATGAACTGGGAAATATTTATTTAAAAATTTAGTTACCATTTGTTCCCATGCTATAATGCTATTAGCAGGTAATCTATTAAACCATGAACGAGCTCTATCTTTTAATGAAAATGAGAATAATTTAAGTTTAACATCATCATCTAAAAAATTCTCGTATTTAAAAGTTTGACAAATAGCATGAAAATCATTCAGATGATTATATGGGTCCTCATTTTCTAGGCCATAAAATATGGGGAGACAGTTTAGCACACTAGGTTTTAATTCAAAACTCCTAACAACTACATTTGGGTACCTTATGCATGATGTGCTCAAATTAGCTAAAGGACTAAAATAATCCTTAAACGGCCTCTCTTGTGATTTTGGTTGCTGATTTTGCAATTTCATTTCAAGTTTCTTTTGAAAAACAGTGTATTTATGCGTGCGAAGTGTTTTTCCAAATTAAGATCTAAAGGTTCAAGATTAGGTGATAATGACATTCGACCATGCATGCAAAGAACAAAATAAATGAAAATAAAACAAATAAAAATAAAGAGGAGAGAGAAATTACGATACTAACCTTGTGACGTTGTTACAATCTTAATATGAAAACACACTCAATAGCTATAATAAAAAGAAATTACGTGAAATAAATATTAACTAAAATTAAAATAAATAACAAGAAAGATAACAAGATAAATTAGAAAAATTACAAAGAAAAATAACATGGAAATTAAATTATACAAATTTAAAGAAGAGAGAAAGAAATAAAATTCTGCTCTAATTTCTTTTTTTTTAGAAAAAATAAATTACAAAAAAAAATTACAAAAAATAAATATTAAGGAAAAAAATAATTCTACAAATTAAAATATTTACCTCCCCGGCAACGGCGCCAAAAACTTTTTGTGCAAATTTTATTAAACTCGCAAGCGCACGAATCTATTGTAGAATAGATTAATGGTTATGAGTGTCAATCCCACGAGAAAGTTGATTTTAATTATATGCAGAATTAATTTTCTTTAATGGGTGAATGAATTTGTGATGAAATTGATATAAACTGTGATTGAATTATAATAAATTTATCCTAAATTGTGAATTAAAGTGGCGGGAATAATTAAAATTGAAACTGCTATGATAAAACACTTGGGTATTCGGATCTGCATCAACATACTCCATGGGCTAAATATTCTATATTAATACCAATTAAATCACAAGGGGGGATTCCACACCTCATGAACCACGCTCCAATAAATATAGTGCCAAGGGCTTATCGTGCTAAATAATAATAACCTTGTACTAGGGTATCGGTTTAATCAGGGCGATATTTAGATAAGACTATTATTATTTGTCTACAAAAAGTTAAAACAACCACAAATATTAGAGGGGAAGAGAAAATAAATTTACCAAATTAAGCCCATGGGACATGTTGAGACTTCACCTTCAACCCAAGCTTAAAAGGAAATTAGCTACTCATATTTTAACTAGGGATAAAAAGGAAAATTTATTAAAATATAAAGAAACTACAAGAAGGAGAAGGAATTTTAGAAATCTAAGTTTAAATTCAAGGTTGTCAAATTAGGGAGAGAGAGTCCCTTTTTTATAGATATATTGAGTGAATCGTGACCATCGATTAAAAACAGTTCGGACACTCAGGATTGCTCCACATCATCAGCCAACAGTCAACAGTCAATGTTTGAACAGTAACGCTGTCTGAATAGTAAATAATCCCATGTATGCGCATGTACTGTACACACAATTTTTACTCCACTGAGATGCTGCCACGTCATCGATCTACAGTACATAAGAATTTTAGCCCAATAAGATCGTGACACGTCATCGATCAACGCCACATAAGCAGTCAATACCACATAATTCGTCCAATCAGATACTGCCACGTCATAGGTAGTTGCCACATCATCGGTTCGTAGATATGAATAGTGTCATGAACAGTACCGTGAACAATACCGTACATATAAACAGTACCGTATATGTGAACAGTGACTTCTTCATTTAATGCTCCTCTTAAAGTTTTCGACCGTCTTGAGTCCAAATATGACATCCGTTTTGCTGTCTGATCACTCGTTCATAATTATAATAAAACACGTATAATTAAATAACAAAATACTTAAATAAATAAAAGTAGCAATGTTAGTGAGACTTAAAGTGTAAAATGACAATTTTCTCCTTTATAAATATACACTTTCTAACACTCAACAATGATGTAAACATTGATCGAATGAGTCTCTAAAGATAGAAAAATCATCCATAAAGACTTCAAGGAATGGTTCAACCATGTCAGAAAAAATACTCAATATGCATCTGTGAAATATAGTAGGTGTATTACATAATCTAAATGGCATCTTCCTATATACAAAAGTGCTAAAAGGGCAAGTAAAAGTAGTTTTCTCTTGATCTTTTGGTACTATGAGAATCAATTATATCTTGAGTAGCCATCTAAAAAGCAATAAAATTCATGACCTGTTAATTGATCAAATGCATCGATCAAGCATTTGATCAATAAATGGTAAAGAAAAGTGGTCTTTACGTGTAACAAAATTTAACTTTCTATAATCAATGCATACACGAGACCCTGTAGCCATTCTAGTTAGTATCAATTTATTATCAATATTAGTGACTACTGTAACCCTGACTTCTTAGGGATAACTTGTACAGGATTGTCCCATGAACTATCAAAAATAAGATAAACGATACATGTATGTAATAATTTAAGGATTTCGGTTCTAATAACTTTATTTATGTTAGGGTTCAACCAACGTTGCATTTCCCTAGTATGTTTAGCATTTTCGTATAGGTGAATGTAATGCATGTAGTCTACTGGGTTTATACCTTTTATGTCAGTTATAGTCCATTCTAATGCTCTTTTATGTTCTTTTAAAACTTTCAATAACTTATCTTTCTGTTTGTCATCTAAGGATGATGAAATAATTACTGATAGAGTACTTTTTTTCTCAAGAATGCATATTCCAAAGTGTTGGGTAATGGCTTGAGCTTGAGCTTTGATGGTGATTTTGATTATGGGTTAGTTTCTTCTCTGATGGTGCTAGCTGTTCAACTCTTGATTTCCATTTATTTGCATGCATGAATGGTGCTGCAGGTAAGGAACTGATCTCATCGACTGATTTGTCAATATCCAAATTCAAACCAAAGTGAGTTAAACATATTTGTAAAGGGTCATTACTAAGGTTTGAAAGAAAAGTATCATCAACTCATGCTACAATTAAATCCACATCAATAATTCCATCATCTGTATTGTGAGGTTGTTTGGCAATGTTGAAGATGTTTAGCTCTATAGTCATATTGCCAGAGGACAATTGTATATTTTCAGTCCTATACTAAATGTGAACATCGACAATTGCCAAGAACAAACGACCCAAGGTAATACGGATGTGCTTCCTTGAATCCTGTATTGGTTGAGTATGAATTATAATGAAATCAATAGGAAAAAAAATTTATCTATTAGATAAGCATGTCCTCCACAATACCACAAGTTATTTTTATGGATCAATCTGTAAACTGTAACACCACTAGAGTTGGGTGTAATTCTTTTAGTCTAAGTTTCACAAACACTGAATAAGACAACAAATTAATACTATCTCTTAAGTTCAATAAAGTATTCTTAATTGTGTGGTTCTGTATATTACATGAGATAGTGAGGGGACCTAGTTTTTTGCATTTTAGAGAAATTTTGTGTTAGATTATAAAACTAACATTTTTTGTTAAAAATGCCTTCTTTTGAACATAAATATTTATCTTTTTAGTACAAAGATCTTTAAAAAACTTGACATAAAATGAAACTTGTTTTATAGCATTAAGCAAAGGGGTGTTAATACTTACTTGTTTGAAGATTTCAAAAATCTCACCCATGGATTTTTCCTTTTTTGCTTTAACTAACCTCTAGAAAAATGGAGCTTTAGGAATATATTCTCGCAGGTTGATTTCTTGTTTCTGTTCTAATGATAAGTACTCAGTATTTACAAGTACAATTTGAGTTTTTTTGTCACTAGCATCTCCATTTTATTATCGACTTCTTTTCCTTTTTGTAGGGTCATGATGGCTTTAACCTCTCTATATTGTTAAGGTGAACTGGTACTTACTTCATGCACTCCTTTGGGGTTTGGCACTAGTTGACTTGGAAATTTACCTTTCTCAACAGTCATTGCTAAGGTTTGAACTGAAGAGACAAGCTGGCCTACCATTTTCTTAAGGTTTAAAATTGATTGGGTCTGTGAGTTGAATCCTACTCTCATCCCATTTCATAATCTATCAATGATGCGGTTTTGTTGCTCGATCATAGAGTGGGTAGAATTCTTAAAATTCTGGAATATATCTTCTTATGATCTGGGTTGAGAATAATTTGAATTCTGATTGTAAGGTTTGAATGGTGGCTAAGAGGCTTGAGGAACTTGAAGAATTGGTTGCATTGGTAGAGCTGGAGTTGTTGGTTCATTTTGTTAGAATCCTTGAGACCACGAAAAAATGGGGTGGTATCTCTATCTAGGGCTATATATGTTGGAGTAAGGGTTGTAGTTGGATGGTTTTCTTATTACACTTATGGCATTCGCTTGATCTGGGTATGAGTCATGGTCAAGTGGCTCTGTTGATTTAATAGCTGTTAAAGATGCGATTTGTCGAGAAAGTCCTTTAACCATTTTTTTGACTCCTTTGATTCTTGAGCTTGACTCACCAACTTGGACCTTATTCACTCCTTTAATTCTTTTATTGTTCCTGAATGATCGACTCCATTGTTAAAAATTATCCGCTTGTCACTGAAAGAAATCTCAAATTTCTGATATACTTTTGGACATTAATTATCCTTCACTTGTTGCCATTAGTCATTCTTGCACATTTGGCAATAATCCATCAAAGAGTATTGGCATTGGTGTCATTTGTCATATCCATGATGTGGACATTTCAAGAGTAACCTGTTGAATTGCTCCCGTGCTTCGAAAAATTACTTGTCTTCTCTCTAAATGAACTCTGAAATTTTCCTAGGAATAAAATTGATTTTATGAATTGGGAAGTGCTTATTTAAAAATTTTGTGACCATTTGTTCCCATGACATAATACTATTGGCAGATAATGTATTAAACTGTGAACGAACTCTGTCCTTTAAAGAAAATGGGAATAGTCTGAGTTTAATATCATCATCTGAAAGTTTCTTATATCTAAAAATTTGACAAAGAGCATGAAAATCATTTAAATGATTATATGGGTCCTCAATTTATAGGCCATAAAATGTCGGGAGACAATTTAGTACACTAGATTTTAATTCAAAACTCCTAACAGTTATATTTGGGTATCGTATACAAGATGTATTCAAATTAACTAAGGGACTGAAATAGTCTTTAAATAGCCTCTCCTGTGGTGGTTCTTGTTATAAATCTATTTCAAATTTATCTTTAAATGCAATGTGTTTGTATGTGCAAAGTGTTTTTTTTCAATTTTAAGTGTATAGACTCAAGCTTAGGTAATTGCGACCTTCGACCATGTATAAAAATAATAATAAAAAATACAACAAAAAATAAGAACAAAATTAATAAAAATAAAGAAGATAGAGAATTTACAATACTAACCTTATCACGTTGTTACCACATTACTATAAACAAACACTCAAGTAATAACTGTGTTATTACTATATGTCAATAAAAAGTCAAAACATCTACAGAAAGTAGATGAGAAAATAAAATAAATTTGCCAATTAATCCCATGGAACATGTTGAGACCTCATCTTCAACCCAAACTTGAAAGAAAATTAACTACTCATATTTGAACTAGGGATAAAAAGGAAATTTTACTAAAATACAAAGAAAATATAAGATAGAGAAGAAATTTTAGAAAATGGGGCTAAAAAATGAACTCAAAAGTGTCAAATTAGGAGGGGAGCGCACCTTTTATAGATACAACGAGTAAATCATAGCCATTGGATTAAAACAATTTGAATACACAGGATTGTGCCACGTAGCAAGCTTTGTTGGTTTGAACATATTATCAGGGCTATTATCTTGTGTAATACATGTACCATATGCACAATATTTTTGATCCACTAATATACTACTATATCATCGGTCAACAGTGCATAAACATTTTTATCCAATAAGATTGTAACACTGCATCAGTCAAGCCACGTCATCAGTCAACGCCACATAATTAGTTAATGTCACATCATTTCTCCAATCAAATGCTGCCACGTCATTGGTCGGTGCCACATCATCGATCAATGCCACGTCATCGGTCAATATGTGAATAGTACTGTATATATGAACAGTGACATTTTTACTTTTATGCTCCTCCTAAGGTTTTTAACCGTTTTGAGTTCAAATCTACCGTCCGTTTTGTCATCCGATGTTCGTTTATTTTGAATTGACCATGATGTCCTTAAAATACGTAAAATACTTAATTATAATGAAACACGCATAATTAAATTCACAAGAAACTTGAATACATAAAAGTAAAGAAGTTAGTAGAATTTGAAGTGAAAAATGACGACTTTCTCATTTATAAATATACATTTTCTGGCACTCAACACACCCCCCAACTAGCTTATTGCTAGTCCCTAGCAAATTAAGCAAAATCAAATTCAAACCTAAAACTTTTTTTTTTTAACTATCATGTTTATTTAATTAAACTTTATGGTATAAATCAAATAAACGTATAAGCATTATCTCCAGTCTTTAAAATATATTATTTCCAAATCAACCATCCATATGAATCAATTCAGTAGACTTTATCATAACTATTATAACCAAGCTGTTTTCAAGAATGACATGTCAATACTCTAAAATCTCACTGGTAGTGACACTCTCACAAAGAAAGTAAGCCCAATAACAATAGTCACTCCCATGAATGGTAAATTAAGAGAAAATATTAAAGTAATATTACACATTCTCACTAAGATGAACTAAATGTGTTCACAGCTTAGAGATAATACGATTTCAAGCTAAAATGTAAGTCAGACCAATATATTTATTTATATTTTTTCTTTTTTTCTTCTTTTTTTTTATTATTATTTTTTATGCATCATTACATCTTTATAGCTCATGTAACTAGTTTCTACTTCATACTATAGTTCCCTAAAATCAAGGACTTTATTAAGATGTAACATAGGCTAGGGACATGGCGAAAAAGATGAAAAAATAGGAAAAGAAAAATAAAATACATGTTTGAGAAAAAAGAAAGAGTTTTTCTTAAAGATTACAGAGTACATTTCTCTTTTTTTAACAATATATAAATTTTGAATTTTTTTTACCAAGGCACAATTTTATTAAACAAAATAATTATTTAGATTTTTCTCAAAAGTGAATAGTTGATGGAACTTGTACGACTTTAAGTAATATTTTAGATTGAAGTTGGGTTGAGATGATAAGTTAACAAAGAAAATAATAATAATTTTTTTTAAAAGCTCAAAAGGCTTAACTAAGGATATTTCAAAAAAGGGATGGCTAGAAAGGTTCAAACGAATCAAAGATAGCCTTTCCATCATCTTTTAAGGTACTAACTAATCTTCCATATCTACTAGTTAGATAAACTTTCAGATGTAACAACACACAAAATATTTTTTTCTCTTTTTTTAAAAAGATTGACTTAAAAGAAATTTATAGATCGTGTATGAAATAATAAACTGTTAAGCTGTATAAATAATGAGCAAAAAAGGTTACTTTCTAAGAAAAATGATAGGTTCAAGATCTCACTTGAAATTTATTATAAAATGTATATTCCTTCAAGCAACTCATATTTTTTTCTCAGACGTCAATATGTAGAGTAGCAAATATGGTGTAACAAAACTCAAGAGCAAAGATAATAGAAATACTAAAATTTGAAAGTCATCATGTCAAAAAATCACAAAATATATATTTTTTTAATTTTTTTGCTAAGAAAAAGAAAACTAAAAAGATACATTTTTAGAATTATGACATTTCATATTCAACCATCTTCAACTCAAAATTTTGAAAGTATATATTTATAAAGGAGAAATTAGAAAGAGAAAGTTAGAAAAATCACACTTAAAATAAAGCTAAAAAAATGACTAAAAAGTAAATATATTTTTTTTTACTTTCAAACTAAAAAGATGCATTTCTAAAGTCACTACACTCTATATTCAGTCATCTTCGACGTAAAAAGATAACTATAGTTAGTTCTTATAATAAAAATTAGTAAAAACTTAACAAAGATTAACTATTCCCTCCCCCCAATCAGAACGAAACATTGTCCTCAATATTTTAAAAGAAAAAAGTAAAAATTAGAAGATATCACTTGGGTGCTACAACACAGAAGAAAATATTTACAAACGGAGAGTTAAATCTAATTTGCACTTCTTATTGCGACTGCTGCTACCATCATTAGTGGGCAACCCTAAAATTAAGGTCTCAGGATGTGGCTCTGGTCTATAAGCTTGTAACAGATCAAGTAGTTCATTAGCAGTGAGCACAAATAAAGATTTGTTTCACTATGGAAGGAATGAAATAGTTTTTTATTGTATGGTTAAAAAATGCGAGAAAGCCATCATAAAAGTTATTAACATTTAACAAACCAATGGGTTTCTGATGAATATTCAGATGGGACCAAGATGCTAATTCATTAGTGTCTCTAGAGTTGTAAGATCTCCTAGTTAAAAAATAAAGGCATCAGCATGATTAAGCATTTCAATTATTCTCTCTTGCATACTTAAAACGACTAATTCTTCTCCTGTTGGTGAGTCAGACAAACAGTTAAAATGTTTTAGGATTGTTGGGATGATACCTAACACTTGGCTCCTTCTAGTATAAGCAGCTTCTGAAACTAGTTTTGATAATCCTCGATCACCTCCTCTATAAACCAGGTGTAGTTTCCTAATTGCTATGCTTTGACCAAGATCTATGGCTGCCTCAATAAATTCTTTATATTTGCCATAGTTAAATCTAGAGAGTACATAAATGTTCTTGATTTAGTTGTTGGAAGTAGCTGCCATTGGATACTTCTAAAAAATAATTTGTGAGTGCTTTAAAAAGAAAGTCATATTTAAGGATCTTGTTGATAATGGTTCAATACTATAAATGAGGTAGTATGTCTATGTCAAATAACTTGTGAAGCACATGGCTCGAGAGTAAAAAAAAAAATTGTAAAAAGACAAAGCATATAATAATAGCATAAAATTATTAAAGACAAAAATGTAAGTGATCAAATAATAGTGAAATAAACAACATTGAAATAAAACGATATTTATAAGTAGTTGCGACTATGGCTCACATCTTCTTCTGGTTTTATGTCTAGAAATGACTTGAACGCCCTCATGGGTTAAGGATAGGCTTCCCATCTAGTTTTCTCATAAACTGACAAACAGGGTCTTTTATAGTCAGATTCCCGAGACTATAGTTTGCACATTCTTTTTGGAATAATGGCCATAATTAGAGTATTGCATTTTGGACGTATCCACTGGGATGCGTTCCAAGAGACAAAAGGATATCATCCAATGACTCTTTATTCAAGTCATCCCTAATGAATTGAATCTTATCTTCCTTGTTATTAGACAGCATTCCTAAAGAACATTATATTAGAGAGTTTTCAGACTCTTCGTTTTCTTCAATAATTTCCTTTACCACAACCAAGAATGTATGTAATAAATTTGGGAGACAACTCATCTGCCAACTGTACTTTAGCTTTGATTATCCATTGGATGTCAGCAGGGATATGATTTTTCATAAGTAATTGCATGCGTTTGAACCGAGCTTTATAAATGGTGAGGAGAGCATTTTGAAGAAGTGAAGGAAATCGCTTGTGAAGTTTTGCTAAGATCTTGCCTCTATCTATGCATTTAACTCAGACTATTAGTTATTAAAGGAAATTGTCACGAAGTACCGTTATCCGCCACTTAACCGGGGTAAAAAATGATAACACACTAATGAAAAAAATGATAACATAGACGACAGATCTAAACTCAAAACGGTTAAAAATCTTAGAAAGAGCATAAAAGTAAAAATATTACTATTTACATATACGATACTATTTATGACACTATTCATATGTACTGTACGATGAGTGTCATTGACTGATGATGTGGCATTGATTAATGATGTGGCACCGACTAATGACGTGGCAGCATTTGATTGGAGGAATAATATGGAATTGACTAATTATGTGGCGTTGACTGATGAGGGGTGTCATAATCTTATTGGATAAAATGTTTATGCACTGTTGATCGATAACGTGGCAGTATGTTAGTGGATAAAAAAAAATATTTGTACGGTATATGCAGATACACAGATAATAGCCCTGATGACGTCTTCAAACCAATCAGAACTTGCCACGTGGTGCAATCCTGTGCATGCAAATTGTTTTAATTTGATGACTATGATTTACTCGCTGTATTTATAAAAGGAGGGCTCTCCTTCCTAATTTGACACCCCTGAGTTCATTTTTGAGCTTGATTTTCTGAAATCCTTCTCTATCTTGTATTTTCTTTGCATTTTAATAAAATTTCCTTTTTATCCCTAGTTCAAATATAAGTAGCTAATTTTCTTTCAAGCTTGGGTTGAAGGTGAATCTCAACATGTTCTATAGGCTTAATTGGTAAATTTAGTTTATTTTTTCCTCTAATTGCTGTGGATGTTTTGAGTTTTTGTTGACAGATAGTAATAACACAATTATTACTGTTTGACACGATAAGTTCTTAGTACCATATTAAGTAGAACGTGGTTCATGAGAAGTGGATTTCCCTCTTATGATTTAATTAGTATTAATAAGGAATATTGAGCCCTAGAGCATGTTGATGCAAATCCAGATACCCAAATGCTTTATTATAACAGTTGAATTTTTAATTATTTCTGCCATTTTCATTCAAAATTTAGGATAAAATTATCATAATCTAACTACTCACTTAAAAAATTAATTCAACACATAATTAAAATCCACCTCCTTATGGGATTGACACTCGTCACCATTAATCTATTCTACAATAGATTCGTACACTTGCGAGTTCAATAAAATTTACACAATAAGTTTTTGACAACAAAGAATAAAAAAAATCTAGCAAAAAAACAACACACGTAAAAATAAAAAAATAACACAAAAAAATTAACTTTCCGTCGTCCTCTTATTGAATTTACCTCAACCTCTAATTGGATGTTATAGATGTCTCTCTTAATTTTTCTGAGTTGTTTTTCTAAATTCTCAACATGGGAAACTAACTCTGATGGTTGTAACTTCTAAATACGATGTGTTTTACAAAATCGTATCTAACTTCTGAGATGAGAATACATACGTCGAAACTATCTAAGAATGTTGAAGAGATGTTTTTTAGTTGACATATTCATGACGAAAAATGATAAGAAAAAAACTTAATAGTTAAACAAACACACTTATGCAAACATAACTAAAAACAGAAAAGAAAACTTTAAATCACCGAAAGGAAATAGAAATAAAAAAAAATTAGTTCACTTAAATGTTTTACGTTGTTTTTTCCACATGGTTGGTATTCGTGATATGATTTTACTTTTCTAACCATTAACTTTAAAAATTAATGGCTCCATGTGAAAAAATAGTATGATCAGTCGATGGACCAGACCATCGAGAGCGTAACTTACTTAGAGAAACGTGCCATTGAGAATTGAACAAAAATACTTTCTGACCTGGTGTGAAAGATTTTCTGATGCTCCACTTGTCACGGAGGATTTTCATTCGCTTTCTATAATCCTTAGCATTTTTGTCGTTATGAATCTCCTCTGATTTTACCAGTTGTATCCTCTTTTTCGAACCAAAAATAGGGTCAATGATGTCTGTATTCTGTTGTTTGTCATCAGAAAAGGATAAGATGATTTCTGACAATGTTCCTTCTTCTCCTAAGAATATAGTATTCAAACGGTCGAGTGAAGGTTTGAGCTCAATTTTTTGTAATGATTCTGAAGATAGGATGATATTTTCTTTTAATGGTGCCACTTGATCTATCTTTGTCTTTCATTTATTAATGTCCATGTATAGCGATGAATCCAATAAGGTATTAACCTCATCAATCGATCTGTCAATATTAAAATCCAAACCAAAGTGAGTTAAACATGTTAGTAAAGGGTCATCACTAAAGTTTAAAGGAAATGTATGATCAACTAATCCATCAATTAAATCTATATCTACAACTTCATCATTTGTATTGTGAGGTTGTTTGGTAATGTTGAAAATATTTAGTTCCATGGTCATATTGCCGAATGACAACTGCATATTTCCAGTCCTGCATTGAATGTGAGTATCGGCAGTTGCCAAAAATGGACGACCCAAGATAATGGGGATGTGCTTCCTTGAATCCTACATTGGTTGAGTGTCAATTACAATGAAATCAACAGGAAAATAAAACTTATCTACCTAGATAAGCACATCCTCCACAATAGCACGAGTTATTTTTGTGGATCGATCTACAAGCTGTAACACCACTGGAGCGGGTATAATTCTCCCAGTCTAAGTTTCACAAACACTGAGTAAGGCAATAGATTAACACTAGCTCCTAAGTCCAGCAAAGCATTCTCAATTGTGTGGTTCCCTATACTACATGAGATAGTATGAGAGATTGGGTCTTTGCATTTTAGAGGAATTTTATGTTGTCGACTTCTTTTCCTTTTCGCAAGGTCATGATGGCTTTGACCTCTCCATGTTGCTGAGGTAAACTGGTACTTGCCTCATGCACTCTTTTAGGGTTTGGCACTAGTTGACTTAGGAATTTGCCTTTATCAACAGTCATTGCTAGGTTTTGAACCGAAGAGGCAAGTTGGCCCACCATTTTCTCGAGGTTAGAAATTGATTGGGCCTATGAGTTGAAGCTTGCTCTCATCTCATTTCGTAGTCCATCAATGGTGCAGTTTCATTGCTCGATCATAGAGTTGATAGAATTCTTGAAATTCTGGAATGCATCCTCCCATGGTCTACATTGAGAATAATTTGAGTTTTGATTATAAGATCTGAATAGTGGTTAGGAGGCTTATGGAACTTGAGAAATTGGTTGCATTGGTAGAGCTGGAGTTGTTGGTCCATTCTGTTGGAATCCTTGAGACCATGAAAAATTTGGGTGATCTCTCCATCCAGGGTTATATGTGTTGGAGTAAGGGTTGTAGTTTGATGGCTTCCTCATTATACTTATGGCATTGGCTTGATCTGGGTATGAATCATAGTCATGTGGCTATGTTGATTTAGCAGCTGTTAATGATGCAATTTGTCCAGTAAGTCCTTCAACCATTTCTTTGACTTCTTTGATTCCTGAACTTGAGTCACCAATTTAGACCTCATTTACTCTCTTAATTCTTTTATTATTTCTGAATGATCGGCTCCGTTATTAGAAATTATCCACTTGTCGTTAGAAGAAATCCCAAATTTCTAATGAATTTATGGACATTAGTTCTCCTCCACTTGTTGCCATTAGTCATTCTTGCACATTTGGCAATAATTCCTCCAAAAAGTATTGGTATTGATGTCATTTTTCATATCTATGATGTAGACATTTAAAGAGTAGCCTGTTGAATCGCTCGCATGCTTTGAAAAACTACTCGTCTTCTCTCTGGATGAACTTTGAAATTTATCTGCGAAGAGAATTGGTTTTATGAATTGGGAAGTATTTATTTAAAAATTTTGTGACCATTTGTTCCCATGATATAATGCTATTAGCAGGCAATGTATTAAACCATGAACGAGCTCTATCCTTTAAAGAAAATAGGAATAGTCTGAGTTTAATATCATTATCTCAAAAATTCTCATATCTAAAAGTTTGACAAACAGCATGAAAATCATTCAAATGATTATATGGGTCCTCATTTTCTAGGCCATAAAATATAGGGAGATAATTTAACACACTAAGTTTTAATACAAAACACCTAGTGGCTACATTTGGGTATCGTGTACATTATGTGCTCAAGTTAGCTAAAGAACTGAAATAGTCCTTAAATGGCCTTTCCTGTGGTGGTTCTTATTATTATAAATCTATTTTAATTGTATTTTTAAATGCGATATATTTGTGTGTGCGAAGTGTTTTTTTTAATTATAAGTTTATAGGCTCAAGATTAGGTAATTGCGACCTTCGATCATGCATAAAAAAATAATGAAAAATACAAAAAAAAGAATGAGAACAAAATTAATAAAAATAAAAAAATAACGAGGAATGAGATATTACGATACTAACCTTATCACGTTGTTACAACCTTACTATGAACATATACTCAAGTGCTAAAAAGAAAATACAAGAAATAGATTAACTAAAAATAAAATAACAATATAAATTACAACGAAGAATGAAAAATTAAATTACAAAAATATAAAAAAGAGAAAAAGAAAAGAAATTAAATTACAGAAAAAAATTTAAAAAAATAACTAAAAAAATTAATTCTATAAATTAATAAATTAACTAAATAAACAAAAATTATAAAGAAAAATAACTTATAAATTAAATTATAAAAATTTAAAGAAATTACAAAGAAATTAAAATTTGAAATTAAAAGAAATTTAAATTACCAAAATTAAATTACAGATTCACTTTTTTTTAATTTTTTAATTTTATTTATTTTTTAATAATTTTAAAAGAGAAAAAGAAAAGAAATTAATTCAAAGAATTACGGATTCACTTTTTTTTTATTTTTTAATTTTAATTTTTTATTTTAAATTTTAAATTTTAATTTTTTTATAATAATTTTAAAAGAAAACACAAAAAATTACTTAAAAATTTAATTCTATGAATTAATTAAAATAAATTAACAAGATGAAATAAAAAAATTACCAAGGAAATATACTCAAGCACTAAAAAGAAATTAAAAGGAATAGATTAAGTAAAATTAAAATAAATTACAAGATAAATAAAAAAATTACAAAGAAAAGTAAAACAAAAATTAAAGTATATAATTTAAAAAAATTACAGAATAAAATTAAGTTACAGAAATTTAAGTTAAAAAATTAAATTATAGAATTTTTTTATAAGAAAAAAATACAAGAAAACCAAAAAAACTAAAAAATTAATTCAACAAATTAAAATAACTTACCTCCTAGCAATAGCGTCAAAAATTTGTTGTGCAAATTTTATTGAACTCGTAAGTGCACGAATCTATTGTAGAATAGATTAATGGTGACAAGTGTCTATCTTATGAGGAGGTGAATTTTAATTGTGAGTTCAATTAATTTTTTAAGTGAGTAATTAAATTATGATAATTTTGTCCTAAATTTTGAATTAAAATGACGGGAATAATTAAAAATTCAAATGTTATGATAAAGCACTTGAGTATCTAGATCTGTATCAACATGCTCCAAGGCTCAATATTTCTTATTAATACCAATTAAATCATGAGGGAGAAATTCACTTCTCATAAACCATACTCTAATTAATATGGTGCTAAGGGCTTATTGTATCAAACAATAATAACTGTGTTATTACTATCTGTCAATGAAAAGTCAAAACATCCACAAAAATTAGAGGAAAAAATAAAATAAATTTACCAATTAAACTCATGGAATATGTTCAGACTTCACCTTCAACCAAAGCCTGAAAGAAAATTAGGTACTTATATTTAAACTAGGGATAAAAAAGAAAATTTACTAAAATACAAAGAAAATACAAGATAGAGAAGGAATTTCAGAAAATGGGGATAAAAAATAAACTCAAGGGTGTCAAATTAGGGTGGGGAGCCCTCTTTTTATAGATACAACGAGTAAATCATGGTCATGGGATTAAAATAATTTAGATGCACAGGATTGCGCCACGTGATAAGTTTTGATTGGTTTGAACACATAATCAAGGCTATTATCCCGTGTACATGCAATTATCGTACGCACGTTTTTTTTTATCCACTAACATACTGCCACGTCATCGGTCAACAGTGCATAAACATTTTATCCAATAAGATTTTGACACCTCATCAGTCAAGCCACATCATCAGTCAACGCCATAATCATCAATGCCATATCATTCCTCCAATCAAATGCTGCCATGTTATTAATCAATGTCACATCATCAGTTAACGCCATGTCATCGGTCAATGCCACTTCATTATACAATACGTATAAACAGTGTTATGAACAGTACCGTATATGTGAACAGTATCGTATATGTGAACAGTGATATTTTTAGTTTTATGTTCTTCTTAAGGTTTTTGACCGTCTTAAGTTTAGATTTACCATTCGTTTTGTCATCCGATTTCTCGTTTATTGTGAAATAACCATGATACCTCTAAAATACGTAAAATACTTAATTATAATAAAATACGTATAATTAAATTCACAAGAAACTTGAATACATAAAAGTAAAGAAATTAGTAGAACTTGAAATGAAAAATGATGATTTTTTCTTTTATAAATATACATTTTCTGGCACTCAACACAACTCTATATTAAATTAAGATTTACAAAATTCACATGCAAGTTAATAGCTGTTTATCTATCCTCTAAATTATCAAATAAATAAACTCTCCCAAATTTTTTTATTTATGTGTATTCACTCATTATCCAAGATATAACCAAACCTTCTTATGTGCTTAGATAATTAACGCAACACTTATGAGATTTTATTAAAAGAAAATCACATTTTCATTCTAAAATCTATTAGAAATTCTATCTTTAGGTAGTAAATTATTGAAATAACTTTTGAAACATTATATCTATAACCCATGTAGGGAGCTTTAGGCTATGGACTTCCAGCTAGTTGGCCTTAGGGCACTAGGTGTTGAAAAAACACTTAGGAACTTAGTTACTCAAATTCTAGATATTGCAAAATGAATGTAACAAATTAATTTTTTATTTTTTTATTTTTTCTTCTTTTAATATGCACTTTCTACTACCTTAGATATTATCCCTAATAAATAAATAAAAACTAAATGCTATAAAAATTTTAATTTACAACCCACTAGGATGTGCCATAGTGTGTGTGTGTGAAAAATGATATAATAATACTTGTTAAATGGGTAAACAACAAAATGACCTAATAATTAATTAGAGAGTTTACAAATTTGAGTAATTCAAAGAAAAGGGACAAAAAAAACTCATTATAAATTTCAAAATCAAAATATAGTACAGTAGGATTATTATGATGCGTCTTAAAAGTTATAACTCTTTACACAACCATCCGAGATAAAATTTTTTTAAGTTTTTTTAAAAAATACAAATATTAACAAACACACATCAACTATCCCTTCCTTCCAACCTAATCTAAATATTATTCATAATTTAAAGATATGCATGTAAAAAGGCAAGAAGAAAAAAAATAAAGAAAACATAATTAATAAAAGAAGAAAGAAGAAAGATCACATATACACAAGCCATAAAACATACATTTTTAGAGTCGCTACATCCCATATTTAGCCATCTTTTATACAAATCTCACAAATTATCAATTATTCCCTCCTCTAAACCAAAATAAGACATTGTCCTTATTGTTTTGAAGGAAAAAATTAGAGTTTAAAAAACATTACCTAATTACTTTAAGAAAATAATTGCAACTAAAGAGATAAGTATGACTTGTACTTCTTGCTAGAGCTAGGATTACTACCATTAGTCAACCATTCCAATGCCAAGGTCTTGGGATTTGCCTCTCGTTTGTAAACTTGTAAAAGATCAAATAACTTATTAACAGTAGAAGCACAAATAAAGAGTTTTTTTTTCACAAAGATTGGGATAAAATAGTTCTTAACTATATGGTCAATGAATGTGAGCAAACCATCATAAAAGCTATTAATATTTAATAAATCGATGGATTTTTTATGGATATTCAACTAAGCCCAAGATGCAAATTTAATCAGTGCCTCTAAAGTTGCAACTTCTACTGGTAAGAAAATGAAAGCGTCAGCATGATTAAACATCTTGATATTCGCTCTTGCATACTTGAGACAACTAATTCTTCTCTAATTGATAGGCCAAATATGCTTCTTAGAGGATTTTAGGCTTGTGGAATGATGTCTAGCACTTGGTTTCCTCTGGTAAAAATAGCTCCTGAGACAAGTCTTGATCACCCCTAATCCCCTCCTCTATATACTAGTATAGTTTCGTCTCTGCTATGACATGACTATGATCTACAACAGCCTGAACGAACTCCTTATACTTTTTATAGCGAAACCCAAAAAGTGCAAAAATGTTTTTAAATTGTTTACCCGAAGATGTTGCCATTAGAATAATCTTCAAAAATAAGTTGTGACTGTTTGGAAAAGGAGCTCATATTTAAAGATCTTGGTGATAAATATAATGATACACAACTTATAAATGGGTTAGTGTATTTATCAAATAATGTTTGAAACTTGTAGGCGAATTATTTAAAAGTAAATAGTAAAAGAAAAAATGATTACAAAAAACAAATAATAAATAGAAAACAAACAATGATTAAATACAAAATCATAACATTAAATACAATATTGCATATGATAAAAGAATAGCAAAATGAAAGGATATTTACTAGTAATTGTAACTTATATCTTTCTCTGGTTTGACATCTAGTAATGACTTGAACACCTTTTATGAGTCAAAGATATGTTTTATATCCATTTTTCTTGTAAACTGACAAACTTGGTCTTTTTAAGTCAGATTCCCAACAGTAAACTGTGCACTTTCTTTTGGAATAGTTCCCATAACTTATGAATCTCACAGTTGTATATATCCACTTTGATACGACTCAAGAGATTGTAAGATATCATCCAATGATTCTTTAATCATGTCATCTTTAACGAATTTAATTTTATGTTCTTAAATATCAAAAATCATTCCTAATGATTTATAATTTTTTTCACAACTAAGTTTTACACAGTTATGACATTCTGAGCCAAGTCTTCTAGCTTTCTTATTTTTAACAAATGTGCTTTTATCAAAACCAAGCATGTAAGAAACAAATGGATTAAAAAACTTACTTGCTATTCAGAACTTTGCTTCAATTAACCAACGAAAGTCAGAAAGAACACTACTGATCATTAACAAATGCAATCGTTCACAATGAGTTTTGTAAATTTTTCTAAGGGCATTCTAAGAGAGAGAAGGAACATGCTTATGTTGTTTATGTTGTATTTATTCCATGATTGATTTTGAGGTTTCAGTTATTATGGAAAACTAAAAATACTGACTAAAGAAGTCACGAACCATTGTTATCTGCCACTTATATAGAAAAATAAATCAAATCCCTCTAAAATGAAGAAAAGCAAACCTATAAAATCAAATCCAACATAAAAGAAAATAAAAACACATAGAAGAAAAATGAACTTATAGTCGTCTTTTTATTGAGTAAACCTCAAGCTCTAATTGAATTTCATATATATCATCTTTTATTTCTTAGAATTGTCTTTCCAGATCCTCAACACAAGACACAAATCTTGGTGGTTATAGATCCCAAAACGGATGTGATTTACAACTTTGTATCAGTCTTCTCAAATTAGATTTCACTCACACAAGATTTTCAAGATGTCTAAATAGGATTTTTCTTATTGAGGTAATCATGCTGTATAATAAAGCAAAATGATGAGAGAAAATATAATTATCAAAAAAACACTTTTAAGCAATGATTTTAAAAATAAATGTGTGGTGTACATCAATCAAGAGAGAAAAATGAAACAATGAAATGAAAAAATAGCAGTAAAAGAAAATGAATCACTCATTAAAGGCTTAATCAAGATTTGATGGTCACTTAAATTAATTTTGATATCTTCTTCACGTAGTTGATATTTTAGAATGATTTTAATATTTGACTATTAACTTTAAATATGATACTGGTCTTTGGATTCTCATTTCTATTACCCCATATTAATATACATTTTTTACAAAAAATGGGCTGCTCTATTTTGACTTTAACTTTCCTAGGAATAAATCAAGATGAGAATTGTAAAGCAATACTTTTGACCAATTCAAATACTTTTCGAAAAATTCTTTTATCATAAAAAATCTTTTGTTCTCGCTTTAATAATTCTTGAATTTTCATAAGCATGTATTCCTTAATTTTTCAAGTTCATTCAATTGCAATTTTACACATTACCTGCATCATTCAAATTTAAATTGAAAGCTTTAATAGCCCAAAATGATTTATGCTCAAGTTCAACACGTAAGTTACAAGGTTTACTATAAAATAACTGATAGGGTGACATTTCTAAAGGTTTCTTAAATGTAGTACGAGAGGCCCAAATTGCATCAATTAGTTAAAAAGACCAACTTTTTTTATTTGGGTTAATTATTTTTTTCAAAATTTGTTTTATCCCCTATTAGCTATTTCAACTTGACCATTTGTTTGAGGATAATAAGGGGTAGCTACTTTATGTGTAATTCCATATTTTTTTATTAAAGACTCAAATGATTTATTAACAAAATGCTTACCTTCATTACTGATAATGGCTTTAGGGATTCCAAATCGATTTAAAATCTTTTCTCTTTAAAATTTAATCATAGTTTTGCTATTATTATTTCAACAAGAAATTGTTTCAATCCATTTTGAGACATAATTAATTGCAACTAATATGTACACAAATCCAAAAGATGGTAAGAACGGACCTATGAAATCAATTCCCTTACAGTTAAATATTTTGGTCTCAAATATGGGATTTAAAGGCATCATACTTCTTTTAGTAATCGATTTCAATTTTTGACAGTTTTCTTAAGTTTTACAAAGTTCATATGTGTCTTTGAATATAGTAGGCTAATAAAATTCACATTGCAAAATTTTAAATGAAGTTTTCTTAAAAAAAAGTGTCTACCACATGCTTTAGAATGATAAAAATTAATTACACTACTTATGTTATTATTAGGAATGCAACGCATAGAGATTTAATCAAGACAATATTTGAATAAATAAGGATCATCCCAATAAAATTTCTTTACTTCAACTAAAAATTTCTTCTTTTCTTGAGTATTCCATTGCAAAGGCATTTTACTTGTAACAAGAAAATTAACAAAATTAGCATACCATTGCATTGAAGTAATAGAAAATAAAAATTCTTTAGGAAAAGAAGCATTGATAGCTATTATGTCATTGCAAAATTCAAATGTGCATCTTAATAGATGATCAACAATGACATTTTCAGCACCTTTTTTATCTTTGATGGTAAGATCAAATTCTTGAAGTAACAAAATTCAACGAATTAGTCTTGGTTTAGCATCCTGTTTAGTCATTAAATATCTTACAGCAGTATAATTAGTAAAAACAATAGATTTAGAGCTAAGCAGATATGAAAGGAATTTGTTTAATGCAAAAACCACAAAAAATATTTTTTTTTTCAGTTGTAGAATCATTCATTTAAGCACTATTTAAAGTGTTACTCACATAATAAATCACAAAAGGCTTGCCCTCCCTTCTTTATCCTCAAACAGCACCAACAAAAAAATTAGTCGCATTGCAAATTAATTCAAAAGCCAAAGAATAATCAGGAGGTTGCATAATAAGTGTAGATGTTAAAAGATAAATTATTTTCTTAAAAGATCTTTTGCAATCATCAATACATTTAAATAGTGTATCATTTAATAAAAGGTTACAAAGTAGTTTAGATATGACATTAAAATTTTTTATAAACCTCCTATAAAATCCTATATATCCTAAAAAGGATCGCATGTCTTTAACTATTTTTTGTTATGGCAATTTAGATATGACTTCTATTTTTGTTTTGTTAACTTCAATTCCTTTAACAGATAAAACATGACCTAAAATAATTTCAGAAGTAACCATGTAATGATATTTTTTCCAATTCAACATGAGTTCATTTCAACACATTTTTTTAAAACTTTCTCCAAATTATCAAGACAATCATTGACAAAATTTGTAAACACACAAATAATCCATAAAGACCTCTAAACAATGTTCAACCATATGAGAGAAAATACTTAGCATACATCTTTGAAATGTTACAGGAGTATTACAAAGCTCAAATGACATTCTTTTAAAAGCAAATGTTCTAAAGAGACATGTAAATATGGTCTTTTCTTGGTCCTCAAGTGCTATAGGAATTTGATAATAACCTAAATATCTATATAAAAAAAATAGTAAGGATTTTCAACTACTTTTTTTAATATTTGGTCAAAAAATGGTAATAAAAAAATTATCTTTTCTAGTGGCTTCATTTAACCTTCTATAATCAATGCATGTGCACCAAATACATGTAACTTATGTTGGTATAATGTTTCTCTATTTTTTTTTTAGTAAAAGAAATGATTTGCCTTTTAAAAGAATTGGCTCTATGAGGTAGAGAGATTTTTTTCAAAAACTGTTCTTGCATGTTATTCCAAGTTCTTATAGATTCAAATCTAAGATTTTGTAGCCAAGTTTTAGCTTTATCTTTTTATGAAAAAAGGAAAAAACTTTAATCTAATTATGTTCATGCTACAATTTTGTTCTGTGTATATATTACAAACTTTCTCAAAATCTCTTAGATATAAGTATGGATTCTCATATTATAAACCACGAAATATGGGTAAAAGTTGGATAATACCTAGTTTGAACTTGAATCGAGACACCTCTGAAGGAAATACTATACATGATGGTGCTATGGCTCTGGTTGGATTTATGTAATCTCTAAAAATTCTTGGTTGATTCTGGTCTCGTGTGTTATGTTGAGATTCATTATCTCCCTAATCAATTTAAGGATTAGGTTCGCCCAAAAAATTTTCATCTTGGATCTTGTCCATGATTGGTGGTAGTGACTAAGATCTATGAATTAGCCTACCACTTGAAGTTTGAGACCAACATCTCATGCAATGATTATGATGTGAAGATGATATACAAACAAATGAATAACATAGAAAAAAATTAAATAAGAATTACACAAATAAAAAATAAAATGAAAATTAAGAAAGATAAATGTACAAAAAAATACAAAATAAAAATAAATAAATAAACTTCAATTCAACTAATGAAAATTAAAATAACAAAAAAATAATGAACTAAAAATATAAACAAAGTAAATGCCAAAAAAATAAATGCAAAAATTAAATTATAGAAATTAAAAAATAATTATCTTACAAAGGTAATATTCAAACAAATTAGTAACAAAAGAGTTAAATAAAAATTGTACAAAATAAAAACTAAATATGCAAATAATATAAATGTACAGAATTAAAATTAAAATTAAAATATGAAAAGATAAATAACTAAAAATTAAATAACAAAAATAAAAAAAATTGATAGTTAGTATTAGTTAGTTAAGTCCAAATAAGTCCAAATTAAGTTCAAATAAGTTCAAGTACATCCAAATAAGTCAAAATAGGTTCAAATAAATCCAAAATATAAGTCCAAATTACAAGTCTAAATTTGATTATTATGGAAAATTTCAACAAGGGACCTATGTGAAAACTTTCTATAACTTATGGTGAAATTGTAATTTTGAGAAAAATTAGACTGAAGCAAAGATTTTACGGTGAAACTAAAATTTTGAAAGATTTAGAGGATAAACGGAATTTTGGAAGAGGAAAAGGGAAGAAATGAAATTTTACACAAAAAAAGAAAAAATAAAAAAAATAAAAACTTTTCCCCAGTAACGACGCTAAAAACTTAACACAATTTAAAAATAAATTTTATCTCCTAAGTATAAAAGTGTAGTATTATATTATAACTCAATCAATCCAAGGTCGATCCACAAAGAAAATATTTAAATTATTCATTTTATTTCATCTAAAAATAAAAAATAAAACTTGAATTTATTCAACTTAATTTAAGTGAAATTATAAAATTAGATTAGTAAGGGTTATAGATCCACTATTAGTAGTAAATTAAATTTAATAAATTCCTTTTACTATTTTTATTTAGATTTATTACTCAAAAGATTAATTATAAAAATTATCATTATTTTTTCATTAATTTTATTATGAATTAAGTCTTTATTGTGCCAAACTCCCTTGTTTGTCTACAATAAATCAAAGTTTGAAAATATAAAATATGTATAAAATTAAGTAGAAGATTATTTAATTTATATAATTAAAAATAGAATTTGATTAAATTATATTTATTTCCTAAGAGTTTAAACATCCCCTAACTTTTATTATTTAGTTAAGTATAATTGAAATAAAAATAATTATTAAAATTAAATTATTCATGATTAAGAAAATAAAAACAACTAAAAATCAAAATAAAACTAAATTTATTTATAAAAATAATTGTTCAAAATATTAAAACACAACTGAAAAATAATATTACAAGGAGGTTGAGAGAATTTAAGAAGAAAAAATGTATAAAAAACATAAAATAAGGCTCTATTTATAGAAAAAAATAAATTTATAATCCAGTATTATATAGTCCATCATAAGTTTCATGGATGCACTTTTCATAACCATTAGATCAAGTTCTAACTTTTGAAGCATTTACTGCGATCAAAGAACAGTTCAAATTTGATTGGTTGACGAGTGGATAGGGTCAACCCGAATGCCAAGATTCAGATCCTACAATTTGTTTCACTGACAATTGTCACTTGACATTAGGCATTGAATTATGAATGGTTGAGATTTAGTCAAAGTTATCAGCTTATCCAATATATTCATATCTATTGTCAGCTCATTTTATCATCCAATCAATACTCAGTTAATAAAAAAGTCAACTTTTTTAATACAAACTAAATTTTAAGTCATTCTTAACTCATTTTAAGGTTTTTGACTCTTCGAAATCCAAATTTGATGTCTGTTTATCTCTTTAGAATCTCAAATTATGTGAAATTAATATTTTACCTAATATACATACAAAAATATACAAAATTGAATATAGTTAAGACATAATTAACAAATCCTTATATATTGTATAAACACAAATATAGATTATAATAAAAGCACAAAATAATATTTTTATCACTTGATAATTAAATAATTTTTAATATTAATCATTAATTGACACCTATGAAGTCAATTGTAAAAATTCTTGAAGTCTTGAAGGCTTGGATAATGGAATCTTCAAGCTCAGTTAGCTTGGAGGTATGAACGTAGACATGGTTAGCCAAACTATAAAAAAAAAAAATAATGTGTTTGCTCTTTCTTACCTTATCTCTTTATTTTTCATTACACATCAATTTATTTATTTCAAATTCGGTTACTTTGTTTAAATTTCATTAAGTTTTAGTTGCTTAAATTTTTTAGAAACCCAATTCATCTCTTCTTGGGTTGCCTAGTTAGTATTTTAATCTCAATTATAAGAATGAGAAATGGTGGCATTTGATTTTTAGCCCCCAAATTACATGTTCTTTGACAATGATCACAAGATTTCAAAACGAATATGCATCCTTAAATAGTGAAGGCCAATAAAAATAGTTTGCGAGTACCTTAAAGGCTAATAAAAACAAATATTACATGTTCTCTTTAGTCTAAAATAACTTTCACAAGCTAAAGTATGACAAAAGGTGAGATTAGAATAAATTCAATTTCGTTAACTTGATTAGATCAATGCTTTCACAAATATGGTTCATCTTACATATAGTATTTTGCATCACTCTCTATCTTGGCCTTTTGTACTCAGGTTACCTCCTCTGGTATTACTCTAGTAACCAAGCAATTTAAGATATCTACATCCCAAGGAGTAATCGTACTTATTTATAGTAACTATTTATTTAAAAAGTTCACATGCATTGAAAGTGCATATTTGTTATAGGTAAGATGACTCAAATGATCTGCCAACAAATTTTTAAAAGCTCTTTTATCTAAAATCTCTAAGAAAACTTCTTGCAATAAGAGTATCCATCGAATAAGTTGCAGCTTGGCATCCTTTTTGGTGAACAAGTACCTAATAATTGCAAGGTCAGAGTAAAGATTACCTTAGATCCAATTAAATAAGAATAAAATTTCTTTACAGTAAAAACTATTGAAAGGTCTTTCTCGGTAGTAGAGTAAATGAGTTGTGCGTCATTCATTGTATGGGAAGCATAATAGATAACATAAGGAAGCTTGCCTACACGTTGGCCTAATATAGCCCTAATGGCATAGTCACTGGCATCGTACATGATCTCAAATAGCAAATCTCAATTCGGTGGTTAAATCATAAAGGCCGATGTCAAAACCTTTCTTAACTTCTCAAAGGCTATTTGGCATTTTTCATTGAAATCAGAAGTCATATCTTTCTTAAGCCAGTTATAGACAGGTAACACTATCTTGAGAAGTCTTTGATAAACCCGCAACAGAGACCTGCATGACTAAGAAAAGAACTAACTTCTCTTGCACTAGTATAAGGCAATATAGAGCTAACAATATCTATCTTAGCTTTATCAACTTTAATCCCACTTTCAAAAATAATATGTCTCAGTACAATACCTAAATTAAAGTGTCAGTGCATCATTTAAGTACAATCAAAAAATAATCTAGACATCTATCAAAAGAATCACCATAAACCATAAAATCATCCATAAATACCTCAATGATGTTTTCCACATAAACATAAAATATACTTGTTATACACCTTTAGAGTGTGGTAGGAGTGTTATAGAGACTAAATAACATGCATCAGTAAGTAAATGTGCCAAAAGGGTAAGTGAAGGTTATTTTCTCTTGGTCTTTCAAAGTAATAACAATATGATTATAATCTGAGTAACCATCAAGAAAATAATAATGACAGTGACTACTTAATGTTTCAAGCATTTGATCAATTAATGGCAAAGGACAGTGATCCTTGCGAGTGGCTACCTTTAGTTTACGATAGTCAAAGTAAACTTTCTATTTGGTTTGTACTTTAGTTGTCCCAAGCTTGTTTTTTTATTCTTAACTATTATGATGCCCAACTTTTTATGAATAACTTATATAGGACTCAATAATTTACTATTAGAAATAGAATAGATAATCAATACATGAAAGAGCTTAGTATCTCCTTTTTACAACTTCTACCATTTATAGGTTGAAGTAGGGTTGTACATCTCTTGTTCGTTTAAGCCCTTCTTTTAACAGAATGTAATGCATAGACATGAAAGGACTAATTCCTTTAATATCAATAATGGTCAGGCCAAACGCCTTCTTATAATCTTGAAGTGCCCTAATTAGCTTTTCTTGTTAAATTGGAGTAAAGGTTTTAGTAATAATGGCTAGAAATGTTTCATTTTGACTTAAGTAAATATATTGCATGTGCATTAAGAGGGACCTAAGTTATTATTAACATATATATGTTCATAATATTGATTTTGATGATAACAAACAAGACTAAGAATTACTAAGCATCTAAAAGTTCAAATTATTTTTGTACATTTTAAATAAATCATTATTTTCATAATATAAAGGCTTTATACTTAACGGAAAAAGGATTTTATGAAATTGGCTGTTTTCAAGTTAATGGTCTAAGTTGAAAAAGTTTTAGAAATTTTGAAATCAATAAGTATTATTTTGAAATTCTAGAAACAAGCCTATTTAAGAATTTTTATAACATTTTAGGCCATATTATAATTTCATAAAATTTTGAAAGTCAACAAATAATGTTTTGAAATTCTGAAAGAGGACCTATTTGTAAAATTTTAACTATAATATAATTTTAGAAAATAGTCTCACTATAGCATACATCTAATTGTTTATTTTAAATAGGAAACCAATAATAGGTAGAAAGTTTTTAGATGATAATGGTGATCCGACTTTTGAAACAGTGTTATGATAATTTGAATTGCACTTAATGGTAACATGCTCAAATCAAAACAATGATCCAAAGGTAACATGCTTAAATTAAAACAGTGATCCAACTTTTGGTTAAGAATGATCCAATTATGTGTAAAAAGTTGATAATGACTAGTTCTCTTCTTTAACTATAAAAAGAAAGCATAATCAAGTTCAAATGATAACGATTTCTACATTGACATTGGACTTGCTATTGCATATTGAAATTGTCTTGTGCTTAAATTTATTTATTCTTTTATTAAAACACACTTTGGTTTTTTTTTTTTTTTTGTAAACAAATACATTGTGTGAGTGAAAATCTATGTAATCTTCATCTTAATATCGAAATCAAGCAATTGATAGTGTAAAAAACACTTGGATTAGAGGTGTGAGATTAATCTCTTATTGTAAAGATTCATTGATACCTTTGAAGTCAATTGTAAAGATTTTAAAATCTTAAGATATAAGACTTAATTAATGGAATCTTCAAGCTTGGTGAGCTTGTAGGCATAGGCATAGACGTAGACGTAAAAATCTCTATATTTGAATCTCTCTTCCTTTATCTTTTTGCATTTTGATTGGTTTATTTATTATTGTTTTGAACTTGTTTAAAATTTGCATTCAAGCATTGCATAATTTTTAAAAACCCAGTTCATCCTCTTATTGGGTTACAGAACTAGTATTTCAATTTTAAGGTATGTGCTTGCATAATTGAAGGTAAAAGTTTCTAATTTAATAAAGGAAATTCAAGATAAGAAACAGTGGTATATGATAGGGTTGCTCTATCTAAGATCACTACAGCTTTCTCTACCTCATCATCTAACTTTATCAAATTTATTTGCTCTTTAGGATATTTCTTTATAATATTTTTGTTTATGGCAATTTCAAAACTATTATTACTTGATAACTCAAAGAATTCTTGTACTAAAGTGTTCATATCATCCATGGCAAAAATAGAATGTAAATCATTTGGATACCTCATCGTCTCAAAGATATTAAAGCAAATCACTTCAAAATCCATTATGAACATTAATCTTGGTTCTAGCTCTCGTAAGAAATGGTCACTCTAATAGAGTAGAGGTGGGATTGGGTGATGACTCATCCTTCATTTCAAGGATATAAACCTCGGTTAGAAAGACTCATTTATGGACCTGCACTAGAACATCCTTAATAACCCATTTTGGGTAAGCATTTGATCTATTAGCCAATTGAATAGTTATACCAATTTCTTTCACTAGACATAAATTCAAGGATTTATTAACCAAATATTATGTGACATTAATTGAGGCCTTTAAATCTAGCATACATCTTTCGAATTTAGTATTGCTGACAATGTAAGGGATATTGAAAGTGTCTGCATCCTTGCACTTAAAAGAGAGCTTTCTTTGAAGTATAATGAAACATTCTCTTTTATACTTACTTTTTTGTTGCTACTCAAGTTTCATTTGTCGTTGTATAATTCTTTTAAAAATTTTTCATAATGCAGCACTTGCTTAAGAATCTCTTTATCTTGCTCCTTCTTTTTGGATTGTTTAAACCTATTAGAAAATGGTGGAGGAATGTTAAGGGTCCTAACTTGAGGTTAAGGGGTACTTATCGAGTGAATGAGTTGCCTAGTAATGCAAAATGGGAATGATATTTCTTTATTAAAGGAAGATCTTAAGGAAACAGATTGATTACAAGATATGATGATGTTGTGGACACTTTTGATAGCTTAGTTAAAAATGGTTCCATCTGGTTTTCGTTCCTAATAATGGTTCCATCTATTTTTTGCTCCTAAGAGACATAGCACTAACATTTTCCTTTGGATTCATAGTATTAACATTTTCCTTTAGATTAATTTCTAGTTAAAAAGGTAGTTTTCATAAAGTTCTGTCCTCTATCCTACTCATAGATATGGCCAGTTGGCTAATTTAATGCTTTAAGTGTTAGAATTGTGTTTGGGTAGCCTGTTGAAACTGTATAGAGTTAGTAGCAAGAGCTTTTGAAAGATCTTATAAAGATGTACCTTGATTTTAATGAGGTAGAGACAACCAAACTTGGTAAAACTATTACACCCATTATTGAGGGTAGGCTTATAGTCTAGATAGTGCCGTATTAGGAATACCTTATTGTTAGTTCCCATACCTAAGATTAGGGTGATCTTTCCACCCTTAATTGAAAAAATTAGAGTAAGGAACCTTTGTCTTGGTTGGCCCAGGAACTTATCAATTGCACTGGCTTACTCATGTGAACCCTTGGGCTAATTGTTATACCAAATAAGTAAGATTTGAAACTTGTTGGTCTAGGTTGCTTAGGTGGTAGCAGTGAATCATTTATAGTGTTAAACTGTTGGGAATTAATAACCATATTGGCAATATGATTTTGGGCTACCTTTAGCGTCTTATCCATGAGTGCTTCTCTATTAGCAACATCAATTATACTCCTATCTATAGGTATTAAACCCTTATAAAAAATTAAATAATGAGTTGATCACTTCTCTAATGGTAGGGGTAGTTAGCACATAGCTTTTTGAACTGTTCCCAATAGTTATAGAATGACTCTCCATTGTATTGTTGGATTCTATAAATTTCTTTTTGAATGCTATTAATTTTTTATGCTAGGAAGTATTTCTCTAGAAATAGTCAATGCATCTCACTTCATGCAGTGACAATACCAGAAAGAAGATGGTATATCCATTTCTTTGCTAAATCTGCTAAAAAGAATGGAAAGGCCACTAGCTTAACTTGCTCTTAAAAAACGTTGGCTAGTTTCATTGTTGAGCATGCCATATGAAGCTCTTTCAAGTGCTTATTTGGATCTTCTCCTACAAGACTATAAAAAGTAGGTAGAAGATAAATCATCACAGATTTGAGCTCGAAATTTACTTGATGATTTAAAGTTCAAATGCATAATGGTTGTTGGTCTAAGTTATGAGCTGCCAGCTTTTAAAGTGTTTAATTGTTGTTTTGAGCTATTGGTTCAAGTTCTAGGCTACCTGGCTCTGTCATTGGGAGTGGAATATGGACGGCAAAATCAAGTTCTAAATGTGATGAAGTTGCTCTAAGTTGTTTGAGTTTCAGTCAAATATCCTCTACAATCATAAAAGTCTAAATATAGAATAGAAAATAAAATAAGTTAATAAATAAAATGAGAAAAAAAAGCAATAATAAATAAAATAAAATAAAGTTACCATAAACAAACTAGACGTTAGTCCACAACAATGATGTCAAAAATTTAGTAGTGTCATTAGGGTACACTAAATTTAAAACCTTACTATGTGATATAAACAACTAGTACGGAGTAAGGATCGATCCCATGAAGACTATACTAGTTGTATTTATTATCGATTCTAAAATAAAGACTTAAAATATAATAAAATAACAACAACAAAAACAATAATGTAAATTAATGTAACTAAAGAAAAAACCAACTATAAATAAAAAGGAGGAGATTTTATGAATTTTTAACTATATAGTTTAATTAAATAAATGACGATGAGAAATTCAGTTAAAAATCATTCACCCCCACCAAACATGTATAAAATATATCAATTATATCATCAATTTATATTCAAACTATCAGCCATAGACAACAATAAGCTATGTTAATCTTAATATTTCTTTAACATATCATTAGTTAAAACAAGCCCTTTACCTAATTTCTAACCATTAAATAATTTAAAACGAGCACTTTAAATTTAAGATGATGAAAGCATTAAGTAGAGAACAATGTTAGGCTGATATAGGTAATAACCTAGGCTTGGATTATTTAACTTAGTTTATGTTCTCCAATTGAAATCATGATTTCAATTTACTACTAATGATTAAAATATCAAGACAATTATGGATTAAGAATGTTAATCTAATAATAGAATTTATTTTAAATCCTATCTGATAGGCCACTCAAATAAGACAAGAATAAAGTCATCAACATTAATTGTAGAAGAACATAAGCAATCTCAATTAAATAAATTGAATGATAAAAATGAAATATTAATTATATATCATGTTTGGGATTTTGAATTCACTCTCAACCAAAATAGAGAATCTAACATAATATAATTAAATTAGGAATAAAATAATTGATAAAGCCAGATATAAAAGTTAATTCAAGTGGGTGCTTCCCCTACTTCTTTTTCTGCTCTTCTTGCGGCCGCTTCCTTCACTTCTCTTCTTGGCTACTGGTTGTGTGTGCCGCTCCAAAAGCCAAAGCTTGGCTTCTATATGCTTAACCCACCAACCTATTTTTAGGCAATTCATGTGCATGCTTAAATATAGCCACTTCCTTTTTTTTTTTCAATTTGCTTTCCACAATGTCATGCCATGCACGTGAACTTGCTATCCTTTGCTTTTAACCTTAAACCCATTATTTTAATTTACATCATGGCATATTTGGTCCTTTTAGGCCTCACCAATTGCATAATTGATTTATTACCAATTGTCAATAGTCTTGTGCCCATTTATTCCTTAAAATTCAATTGGTTTTCTCTTTATTTCCAATTTACTCTTTGTTGCTTCTCAAATTAAAATCCTTCATCCCTTTTTTTATTTTTTCAAGCAGATTTCTTCTTGATTGTCCCGATTTAATTCTTCTATAATCTCAATATATACCTAAAATATCAAATTATAAAAACTATGATAAAAATTTGTTGGGATAAATACAATCTTTAATGAAAATCATCACTTATGACCTAGGAATATTATGTTGTACTACCAATAATCAATAATAAAAAGTATACGGATGCGTACCTGAATCCATAATGCTAAATAAATTTTTAGGATTATATAGTTGGTCATCTAAATTTACACGTTCTCCTAGAGAGTCATTTAACTTTTTTTATGCTTTTTTTTGAATGATGGGATATCAAAAAGAATAAAAAGAATACGTGTGACCTAAAAGCCATAACCATTTATATAGACAACTTATTCCTGCTGTTACTCAATATTCTTAACTCTACCATTATGGAATTAAAATACTATTGAGTTTCTATACATTAAAGACTTACATCTTATTAGATATATTAAAACTTATAATACTAAAAACCTTAATAAATCACTTTAATTGGGTTTAACCTTATATAACAATTTACAATACATAATTATTCACATATGAACCCAATGTTGAATTAAGAATCTAACAATTTCCCACTTGGGCTATATGTGTAACGTTATAATTATGTTTTACAAAAATAACCATATGATCTTAATCTAACTGTCATTATCAACATGTGTCTATAGCTAATCTAGTCCATCAGTTATACCAATATAGGATCAAAGCAATCTACATCACATCTATCATAACTCAACCCGTCAATGATCATTATGCCAATACAAGTGAATGACATGGATGACGATGTAGATGTATAGTATGAAAATTTTATGTAATGTAATTTTAACATACCTATTTCTAACTAGTCCATCTTAAACCTTAATGAGATCAAACTATACCAAAAGATTAGAGTGTGAATAAACAAAAAAAACTTTATTTCTGATAATAAAGAATCTTCTGTAATCTTTTTTCCTCAAAATCATTCTTAGGGTATTGATTGAGACTAAACTTGTCTCCCTTAATCATAGGGGTATCAATTAATTTATAATCTTACATGTCATATCTTTTGAGAACTATTTTGATATAGCTCTTTTGTGATAATCTAAAAATACTTCAGGAACAATCACAGTATATCTGTATACCTAATACAAAAAAGGTATCATCAAGATCTTTCATCTCAAAGTTCTTAGTCAAAAATCTCTTAGTTTCGTGAATAAGCCTATATTGCTGCTGGCAAGCAAAATGTCATCGACATATAAAATCAGAAAAATATACTTACTCCTATAGGACTTATCGCATATACAATAATTAACCAAATTCATCTCGAATTGAATGAGATGGCCACTTGATGAAACTTAAAATACTATTGTCGAAATACTTGTTTGAGCCCATAGATAGATTTCTTAAGTTTGCAATCGTATTCTTTGGCTTTCTATATATAAATTTTTCTGGTTGTACATTATAAATTGTCTCATCAATGTCGCCATTAAGAAAGATTGTCTTTACATCCATCTAATGTAATTAGAATACATCCATAATTAACCACATCAAAGGTCATATGTAACACAATATAGACCATTTCATCAGTAAAAATGTCCATAGGTAGCAAACATATACGATACATTATATTATTAGACCTCAAAGTAGTTTTTATGGTGATATTGTATTTATTACAATTTAGCTGTAAAATATCATAAACCTTTACTAGAAATTGATCAAAGGTATAATCTTTCTAAATTAAAATAGTTGTGTTATTGCCACTCACGTACTCCACACGCTCATCCGCGGACGTCTCTCATTAACTATTGTAACACAATTGAAGCATAACTAAATCCATTAAATCTAAAAAATATTAAAAAAATAAAATAAATGTGGTTACACATTAAAAAATATTATAAAATTAATATGCGATAAATTAAAAGATTAATCTGAAATTTTGTGTGATGGGTGACTGTCACACAAAATTTTGGGTGACAGTCAACCATCGCACAAAATTTCAGATTTATGTTTTATGCGATAGGTAATTCTAAAATTTTGTGCGACAATTAACTGTCACATAAAATTTTAGATTAATAGTTTGTGCGATGGGTATTTCTGAAATACAAAATTTTATGTGACAGTCACCATTGCACAAAAATTTCAAAAAATAGTCAGATTCTGTCAATGGGTACTAATCATTATTTGAATTTTCACGAATTGAGTAGTACCTATTGCAAGATATTCCCACCATCACATTCAACACACTCCGACAATGCATGAAGACTACCAACAATTACCACTACCACCACCATCACAATAACAACACACAACTACAACACAATACAAGAATAAAATAAAGCATGTATTTGAAATTACTAACTTAGGGTTTTTAAAATTCAACTGTCGACCTTAGAGATTTTAATTGATATTACAAGTGATTTTAACGGAAATGGTATTATTGAATGTGATTCCAATTTTACTTTGTTGGCGAATGGTAAGAAGTTTTGGTAAGTTTCAAATTTTGGTGAGTATGGGTGAAATTGATAAAAGTATTTTAATCTAAATATTTATTAGTTAACTAATTTTGATAGAAAAAAATTCTGTGATTAATTTTATAATTCCTTAAAGTGTTACGATTAGTTTCGTAAATTTCCCATGTATGGGAAATATTGAAATACGCTCAGAAAATACTTGTAAGGACAATACAAGAATAAAATAAAGCATGTATTTAAAATTACTAACTTAGGGTTTTTAAAATTCAACTATCGACCTTAGAGATTTTAATTGATATTACACGTGATTTTAGCAGAAACGGTATTATTGAATGTGATTCCAATTTTACTTTGTTGGCGAATGGTAAGAAGTTTTGGTAAGTTTCAAATTTTGGTGAGTATGGGTGAAATTGATAAAAGTATTTTAGTCTAAATATTTATTAGTTAACTAATTATGATAGAAAAAAATTCTGTGATTAATTTTATAATTCCTTAAAGTGTTACTAGTAGTTACGTAAATTTCTCATGTATGGGAAATATTGAAATACGCTCAGAGGATACTTGTAAGGACATAAGTATGAGCATGGGCTAAAGCTACAGTATCGGGCCTTAATGCCTGGCATTGTGTCGACTTGTAAATGCAGTCATTGGATTCAAGTAAATTGAATCCAACGGCTGAGATTGAAAAGAAATAAAAGAAAAGGTCAAAAATGGGTATCGTGTTAAAACAATTCCCAAAGGTTGCAAAACTAAAGTTTGCTCTTTCACCCACGCCATTGGCAATTTCTTGCATCTCTCTCTCTCTCTCTTTTTGAAATCACAAATTTCTCTCTAATTTTTCTCTTTAGCAATGACGCAAGATCGAAGATACCATCTCGTTCAAAGCAAATAACAAGTGGAATCCTTCAAGCGGTTGCTATCATCTTGAGCTATTGAAGTTGAACATAATTTCCTCTCCGTCTTTCTCATTTTCAAGTTAACAACATGCTGAGGATGTAATTTTGACCTATGGGCAATGTACTGTAAATGTTATGTGAAATAATTAGAGATTCATGTGTTATATTAAAATTTTAAAGATATTTAAACAAATAGGAGTTTGGGAATTTTGAGTGAAAAAAACTTTAAATGATGAAAAATTGATGTTAAAGAGATGATTAATGGCTTGGAAGCGTGATATTGGCAAGAAAAGCGTAAGAAAATGTTGGATGGAAGTGAGGGAGAGGTGTGGGTTTCAACTTTTAAAGAAAGAAGATGAGGAAACAGAAGGAGAAGATGATGGATGGCTAGCCGGTTTCATCATAGTGGCAAACTGCTGGGTTATGGGGGAGTTTTTGCCATCGAAGCAATTAGCCACTTATCGTAAGCGGCTATCTATGCGAAGGGTAGAAACTTTACCACAACCAGTAGTCAACTGCTACAACGAAACTGGCTAGCCGATACCCTGACTTTTGCACACTACGAACTTGTACTACTAGTCCTTTTCTTTTACTGGCTTTAGTATGGTTTGCCAGCTTACTGTTGGTAGAAGAGATAAAGCTGCAATCTATATAAAGATGGATGATTAGAAGTAGTTTAGTGCATATTTTGATCGTAGCAATCTATCAGTTTGTTGGGTCACATTTGTTCATGGATGTTCTCTCTCATTTTTTAGAACTGAATTGATTTTTAAGGTGATCCAATTGATCTTATATTTCCTTTGGTTAATTAATTGATGGAAAATTACCTTTTGCGATATTTGGTTATGTTTAAATGTTACAAGATGGTCATTGTTCACTTGCATGTGGGAGCTCTCTTCAATGTTTGGTGGATGAGAAAATGTCGAAAGAAGATAAAATGAATTTGTGATTTTACAACTATTTAAGGTTAAAAACTTAGAGGTCTCTGCCTTAGAATTTGTTACCGATTGTAGAAAATTCATGCCAGAAAATGAATCATGAATGATTAAGTTGTTGAAGACAGATAAGTCTAAATGTTAATTTTTTATTTTTCTATTTGCTCGGTAAATTTGCATGATAAAAAGCTAATACTTAGATGGCCTGGTAACTCCAGATATCATTTTCATTAAAAGATCTTTCAAAGTTTTAATGCTTTTAGCTTGCTTGGTTGGAAGGTATAAAATTAACTTTAAAAGATCTTTAACTTCTTTTGGTACTTATTGATCATTTTTTTAGGAACAACTGATGATGTGAAGCTGTCTCCGATAGCAAAGTAGCGGCTAAGGGACTCGCCAATGAGCTCAAGTTCATATGCGGTGAGGCATCGAGCATAAATTCCTTTGTACCTCGTACTAGGAAAACTTGAATTTAGGAAGGCATTTCTTAGTTTGAGTTTGGAAGAAGTGACTACAATTGATGAAATTTGGGGAATGAAAGATTTATAAATGGCTAGTGTTGAATCGGAAGTTTGGAATGAGCATGGTAGAAACTATATCAAGCAAGTGCACCAACGATTTATTTGTGTCATATTTGTATTACAGCTTAATTCAGTTTCATGAAATGTTGAAACCTTTGTGTTTTTTACACATTTTGTTTGAAAAATGATGCATTTGAAATTATTAGTAGATGGGTTCTTGTTTATCTATTTGTCCCTTTTTGTTTAAATTATCTGGATATGGGAATTTGTTTAAAAAGTTGGTTTACTATTTGGTTATTGGGAAAGTGACAAAATTTGTAAGAATTTAGGTTTATGCTTTCTACATTGAAGATCTAAGAATTTGCGTTGTTGGTTAAATTATCATTAAATAGATGTTTAACTTGATTGGAATTTTTTTTTTCTATGGTGTTAAATCTTGTGTAGTAAAATAACGTGTATCAAATGTTTACCCCAAACATACCAAATCTTTTGTTTATCGGGAAGATAGAGATTTGGGATTGATCTAGCTAAAAGTGAATAATCTTTAAATTTTTAAAGAGGATAATCTTGTGTTCTAATATTATATGGTATCTCCTACATTTTTTGTTTTACTTTATCTAATTTTGCAAGTATTTCCTTGACGGGTACTAATTTGTGTTGTTGATATATACCAATGGGCTATTAACCTGTTAAGTTTACTATAAATTTAGAACCTCTGAGTTAACGTTTTTTCTAAGCTAACTCATTAAATAAGTAGAAAACAAGTTATCTTATTTCACTTCACGGAGTGCTCGAATGAATTTTTACTTTGGTTTTGTTGAGGTAGGAAATTGCTTGACCAATATCTTTGTATGAGAGAGAATGGATTAAAGTATGTTATATTGATGTTTTGGGGAACATGCATTACTATTGCACCTAGAATAGGAAAAATACCTTCTGTCCATTATGCTGGTCAGCACTTTCGCCAGATTTGTAATAACCTTAAAATCATTTCAAATATGGCCTACAACTTTGTTTTAAATAAATGCTTCCTGCAGGTTCTACACACGTGAATAGTCAATTTTTTGCTCAAAGCTTTAGTGGGTAGCTTCTTACATTACACTGATGGATTTTTATCATTCTATAGTCTCCATAAGTTAATAGTTTATCTTGTTCGAAATCTTTCAATTATATTTATTTGCCTTATGGTTGTCCATAAAAATTTTAGAATCTGTTATGCAGATGCCATTTGTTTTTTATTTTTTATTTTTTATTTTTTGTAAATGTATTGGAGAAAGCTACAAATTTTGTCATTTACTTGATACTTAGAAAAACAAGTTGAGACTTTTTCTTAATGATAATGATGAGGGAAAGCATCCATTGTTCAAGACATGCAGTGGAATTATTATTAGGGTAATATTTAGAAAAACTCCTTTGTACACATATTTTTTTGTAATTGCAAAGTCTTGAGATGCTTTTGTTTATGGGTTTCATTTATAGGCTTTTGATGGAATTATTATTAGGTTGTAATGAGATTGGACCAATCCTGATAGTTCGGGAAGATTCTTCTTATATTAATTTTGTTTTTCATTTTCTATTTTCATAATTGATTGCTTTTGATTTCGCAAACAAATTCTTTTAAAATGAGGGTAATATCATCCAAAATGATTTAAGCACTATGTATTATTTTATTTTCAAATTAAAAAATTTACGAATTACCAATTGAACTAAAAAATTTTTAAGTACCGGTAATTTAAATTTGTTACCATAGTTAGTTTCATTTAAAGAATTAAAAAATTATAAATAATGAAATAAATATTAAATAAAATGATAAATTATTACTCAGAGTGTGAAACAAAACAATTGAATTATCAAATATAATTTTAACACTAAGGCATCATTTTTAATTTTTTATAGTTGCTTTCTAACAGAATGGCTTAATTAGACTTAAATAACCAAAAAAAAAAGGATGTGAAACCAAAAAGAAAAAGAATTTAAAGGATTCAAATAAATTATCACTTGAATTGTCAAGGAACTTGTTACTATAAATAGATTCAAAGATGGAGCTAAAAAGCCTTGAGAATTGATAGAAAATGTTGTTTATGCTTATATTATTTAGTTTACTTTCTTTCTTTCTTTCTTTTCTTTTTTTTTTCCCTCCTAAAATGCATCTTTTCTAATAAATGCTCTTGGTTTTCATTCATAAACAACGGTAAATTCATGTATGGTGTGCACCCCCAACTTTCTTTACACATTCTTTTTGGGTAATTACAGAGCTTGAGATGCCTTTGTTCATGGGTTCAACTAACAAGCTTTGATAAAATTAATCCAAAATAATTAAAGCAACACTATGTTATTTGATTTTCAAATAAAACATTTACATATTGCCAAATGAACTAAAAGTTTTTTATAATTGTAACTTAAAATTGTTACTGTTGTTAATTTTGGTTGGAAAATTATGTAAATTAAAAAATAATGAAGCAAACAATTATTGAAATGATAAATTTTTACTTAGAGTGTCAAATAATAATCAGTTGAATTATCAGATAATTTTAGCACTAAGGCAATATTCCTATATTTGTTTCTTAATAAATTGACTTAAGTAAACTTAATTATAATAAAAATAAAAAATAACTTTAATTATAAATTATCACTTGAATTGTCAAGGAATTTTGAATGCACTCCTATTTTATATTTAGTTATATTATATTTATTTATTATACCATTGAATAAAAAATTTATAAGAAACAAATAGCCGCTTGGTCCAAGCGAGGTAAGGGATCAATTTCAAGACATATAACATTTGATGCAAAACATGCAACACCTCACGTCCAAAATGAAATAGGCAAGAATATTCTCTATTTTTTGGCTTTATTTAAGACATTTAATGTTTGACATGAAACATGCAAAAGCCGAAGTCAAATATCTAACAACTGATGTGAAACATGCAATATATAATTTACAAGTGATAAAGTAATGTGAAACTTACAAGAATTGAGGTAAAACATGCAATGATTGAGATTAACATGAGAACTATGTCAACTTGTGACATTTTACATCGAACATGCAACATTTTATATTAAACATGTAACATTGACATCAAGTATGAAATCGACAGGAACATTTGATAATATTCTTTATTTTTGGCTTCATTCAAGACATTCAAAATTTGACGTCAAACATACAAAAATTGAGGTTAAATATGCAATAGCGGATGTAAAACATGCAACATTGGATGTAAAACATGCAACATTTAATGTGAATATGCAATTAACCATGTAAAACATGTAATATGGACATCAAATATAAAACGAACAGGAATATTTTGGTATATTCTCTATTTTTTGACTTTATTCAACACATACAACATTTGACGTGAGACATTCAATAATAATATCAAACATGCAACATGCAATTTACATGAAAGAAAGTCACATGAAACATATAACAATTGAAGTTAAATATACAACAAAACATGTCATACATCCAATGACTTATGTTAAACATGAGAACCACATAAACTTATAACATTTCATGTCAAATTTGCAACTACTCATGTAATAAACATAACATGGAAATCAAATATGAAATGGATGGAAAAAGTTTCTATTAAATGATTGTGATAATATTATCTATTTTTTTCCATTTTCAATTTCTTTATTTTTTTACAATTAATTATATTGTAAAATATTTTTTTAACATTTTATTTTATTAGTTTATTATTTTATTTCTTTAGAAAGGTGCAACCAGTTTGTTAATTGATTGCATGCAGCCAAAGACAGCTAGGCTCTCTTTTTAAGAGCTCGGCATGGTGCCCGCTATAATGCCGGTGGCATTGTAGCCACACCCAAAAATTTACATCTCTTATCATGCATCTATTAAGGGTGGACAAAAAATCATTGCTTAAAAAAATTAAACAAAATGAATGAATAAAAAACTATTGCTTAATAAAAACTAAATCAAATGAGTGGTTAGATTCAGCTTTGATTAGATACTAATTTTTTTTAAAATAACCAAGAATCTAAATTATAAAAATTGAAAAACCGGTTTGGGACAATTTGTAATTTTATTGAAATTTGCATGGTTCATAATTTAAATTATTATGCCAAATAGTTACCATAGACTTGCACACACAAAGTTACTGATATACAAACCGTAAAAAACTAAAAATCAAAATCAGTTCACCTCACCCTAACAACCCAAGGCGAAATGGCCAAATGCCCAAATCCACCGAACCAAAATCTAGCGTCTCGCGCCTCCCTCATCATACGGCCTGCTGTCCAGCTTGTCAAACGAACTTACTGCAGTTGGCAATTGCTTTTGTGCCACCAACTGTTGCTACTGTTTCTTTCCAGCTTTGGTCGCTTGTGGGTTGCCACTTGCGCTTCACCATTGTGCGCTTGTGTGTGGCTGCTAGTGCTACCTCCTTGCTTGATTCTTGGAAACTTGAAAGGTACTTAATGGACTTGTGAATGCTTTAAGCCATGCATTGATTGTTTATTCTAAAGTTAGAACTGTGAGTTTTTAGTTTATTGGTAGAAATATATAAACAGATGTGAAGCTTCTGATGTTTATTTATAATTATGCTATAAATTTATGATAGATTTCTTTGTTATGTTCTTGCTTATAAATCATCCATAGCCGTGAGTGTAATTTGTTTTGGAAATTAAACAACAATTGATGAAGGTAAAATATACACTACTTTAATGATTAATTAATATAACACGACAAATTCGATACAATAAAAAATTAGTACATGTATCTATATATTACAAGTAACATGTAAAGTTATTCTAAAAGTATGTTCTTTTTAATAGTACCAATATTAAAAATTTTATGAAAATGACCACATAACTCTATCAAATTACAAAACTAACCCGTCATATTTTTTTTTTCTATCAACCATGGCCAAACCCAATTCATTTGGACAAAAACAACGTGGAATTTTAAATCAAGGAAAACAATATTGCTCTAGAATCACAATGGATCAACAGTGGCTTAAGGTCTATTTGGGATTATTTTTGGGAGGATTAAAAGTAATTTTAAAAATTTAAAAGTTAATTTTGGTGTTTAGTAAAAAAAAAAATCAAAATCACTTTTATTAAAATTGACCCCTCCTGATTTTGAAAAGTAAAGAAAGAGTAACTTTTAGATTTTGATTTTGAGAATCAATTTTTTCATTTAATATAATTTCATAAACATCCTTACAATTATTGTTTAAACCCAAAATTATTCTTATTTTAATTAAAAAATAATATTTTAATTTTTTATTATAATTCACGTATTCATTTTGTTTACCCTATTTGTTCTATATATTTTACATTATATCAAAAGTTCTTTTTAGCAAAATAATGAAAATTTTATTTTTAATTAAAATTATTATAATACATAATTAAAATTAATAGAGTATCAATTATATTTTTAGTTGAAATTATTATAATATACAATTAAAGATTATTGTATCAGTATATTTTTATATGTTTAAGTAAATTTCATCCTACGTTATGTATATTTTAGTCATTTATTTTCTTACAGTAGTTTAACAGTAAAATTATTAAATATTAATAACTACTTTAAAAACTCACGGTACTTTTAAAAAAAAAATTTATCAAACTTTTGACTAATTCTTATTACAGCTGATTATTTCTACAGCACAACTAACGATAATTAGTTTAAAAATTACAACATTCTCAAATTAACCCTTGGTGGCATCAACGATGACTAAGGTAGCTATTTGAATGATCGCGGCAATAAGATACGAATAGCACCGCAAACCTGTTTGTGGTTTTTCTTCTTTACTCTAATTTTCATTGTAATACCTCCTATTATATTGTATTGATTTAAGAATAGTGATGGTAGTAGTGATGGGCATTGACATTCGGTTCGGCTCTGTAGCTAAAAATCGAACGGCTCGAAAATATAAGACCCATTGGTTGGTATTCGATTCGAATCAAAACCAAATCAAACTGAAAAATCGATCAATTCTTTACTTTAAAATTGAAAAATAATGAAGAAACTCCAGATCTAATCTCATCCCCTATATTTGAAAAAACATATTAAATCCGTCTCCTCTCTCTCACACACCATAGCCCCCGGCCCCCAACTACCATCATCTTTCCTCTCTCTTACTCCTACCTTTTGTCTCACAATCGTTATCATCAGCCTTTAACATCTCTTTGTCGTGTTCTCACAACTGTTGTCGTGCCATTATCAACTCCCTGTTGTGTTCTCATAGCACCCGCCCCCCAACTACCATTATCTTTCCTCTCTCTTACTTCTACCTTTTGTCTCATAACCATTATCATTAGCCATTAGCATCTCTTTGTCATGTTCTCACAACTGTTGTCGTTGGCCATTAGCAACTCCCTACTGTGTTCTTGTAGCCTGTCGCCTTTCAAAGTCATGTCTTTTTTGGCTCGTCATCCCGTCGCAGAGTTGTTTCTTGCTTCTTGTCCGCAGAGGTTGAAGGAGGAAGATGAATTTTTTTTATTTTTTGTGCCCTCTCTCTCTCTCTCTCTCTCTCTCTCTCGTTCTCTCTTTCAATGGATATTAAAGTTGATTTTTTTCACTTGTCTGATATCTAGTGATTAAAGTTAAAGGTATAGCTCTTAGGGATTGAGATTGCTACTTTGTTTAATTTCAAATGCTTTCACTACTATTGTTTCTATTTGTTGTAGCTTTTATTTTTATTTTTTAAAATTGAACTATAAGTGTTCCCTAATCCAACACACACGAGAAAAAATAATATAAATAATCTTGACTTTGCTAATAGTTAGGTTTGGTGTATTTCTAGTATTCCAGGTTATATTTAATCCACCCTCAACGTGCTTCACTGCAATTAGCTAGCTTATTCTTCTCAAAACATGCAATGCATATTAATAAAATTGAAAGTGCAATGTTATATACAGAAAGTCAGAAACTTTGCTTATTCTTCCTAACCATAGAACTACTCCATAAAGTTTCAATGGAAGACTTGCTGACAAGATAAAATTTCTCCTGTTAGATAATTTGATCTCAATGTTTCTCTATTTAAATCAAATATAAAAACGCAATTGATGAAAAGCGAACTCATAACTTGAGTGAAACAATCGTTCAAAGGTTGCAGATTTGTGTGACTTGTCATTTGAGGATATTTAGTACTAAAATCGACAGTTGTTCTTGTGTCATCCAAGATGCAAAATGAGTCATGTGCATGATGCATGACTTGTGTTATTAACTAAAGGGTTTAGAACGACATTGATGGATGCCGTTTTGAGAGTTAATAAGTTGGCTTATGGGAAGCACGTAAAGAAGCTGTTAGAAACAGTTTGCGTTAGTGGGAAAAGGGGTTATCAGCTTAACAAACCCAGAAAAAATAAAGAAAGAGAAGAACATGTATATATATCAGTAGCTTCTAGAATTTTGATTAATCTTTTCCTTTCTTTTCATTCTTTCTCAATTCAAAAGAAACTCAAAAGTGATTGAAGAGTTGTGAGAATAGAGAAGAACAAATCATTAATCTTTGTGTAGATTTTAATCTCTATAAACTCTATGTTAATACAAGACTTCTTGCTGGTTTCCTTCAAGTGGATATAGGCATCGTGATTGATGCTGAACCAATATAAATTCTGGGTGTTCTTATTTCAAATTGTGAACTTGTTATCTTAAATCTTGTGTAGGTCTTAAGTCCTTAGTTGAGTTTAATTTAGTTTAGAAGGATTAAATTCTCAAAAAATTAGTATCAGAGCTTGGGGATCTATTATTCAAGATTTGTAGAATGGCTACCAAGATAGATCTAGAAAAATTCATTGGTCAAAATGACTTCAATATATGGAAGATTAAGATGGAGGCACTTCTCATAACTCAGGGCCTGAGAGATGCCATTGAACCATCTATTAAGGCTGAAAGGAAAGAAGCTTTATCATCAAAGACTCCTGAACAACAAGCTAAGATTGATAAAAGGGCAAGAAACACAATTATCCTTAATCTTGGGGATTTAGTGATTAGATAAGTCTCAAAAGAAAAGATTGTTTTTGCATTGTGGGCCAAATTGGAACAATTATACATGACAAAGTCTTTGGCCAACAGGCTTTATATAAAAAGAAAAATGTTCTCTCTAAAAATGATAGAAGGATCATCTCTGGATGAACACATTGATGATTTTAATTAAGTCTGTGATAAGTTAGAGACTATTGTTTAGGGACTAAGTGATGAAAGCAAAGCTTTGTTATTGATCAGCTCCTTACCAAAATCCTATGAGTATTTTATGCATGCATTACTATATGAGAGGCAGACACTTTCTTTAGAAAAGATAAAATCAACTTTAGGAACTAAAAAGCTTAAAGACAAGCAAGATAGCATAGAAAGTTAATCCAGTAAAGGATTAATGGTTGAGGCAGATCTAAAAAAAGAAAGAATAAAGGAAAGAAGCAGGGAAGGTTTAAGTTAAAACTAAAGTACTTGAAATATTTTCACTATCACAAAGAAGGGCATTTCAAGAGAGATTGACTTGAGAGGAAGTCCAAGACTAAGAAGTCAAAAGAAAGATATGGAAATGCAGTCATAGATACAGAAGAGATTAGTTTTGAGACTGTTGGAGTCTTCATTACCTTAAAAGAAAAAACTCAAGGTTAGTGGCTAGTTGTACTTTTCATATGAGCCCTAATATAATCTATTTTACTTTATATCAGTCATATGATAGTGGTATGGTTCTGATGGGGAATAATAGAATATGTAAAGTAGTTGGCATTGAAACAGTGAGCCTTAAGATGTATGATGGTATCATTAGAGAGTTAACTTAGGTTTAACATATTCCTAATTTGAAAATAAATCTGATCACTATTGGTATGCTAGACAAATTGGGCTGTGCTGTTAAGGCTCAAAGGGGCACAATGAGGGTTATTAGAGGCTTAATTTAATAATAAAAGGAACAAATTAAATGGCTTGTATAAGTTCAATAGACAAACAACTATTTAAGAGGTAAGTGTCACTGAAAACAGTAAAGATAAATCAAAACTATGACATTTGAGGTTGGGACACATATGTGAAAAAAGACAGAAAGAGCTTTAAAAACAAATAGTGTATGAAGGTGATAAGCTAAATTCCTTAGGGTTCTATAAAGACTATATTCTAGGGAACGCTTTCAAGTTAAAGTTTGAAATTGCAGTTTATTCAACCAAAGAGAAGCGTGCATACATACACTTGATTTGTAGAGACCTGCACAGGTGACTTCATTAGGTGGTGGCAGAGATTTTTTATCCTTCATAAATGATTATTCAAGAATAGTGTAGATTTATGTACTCAAGTATAAAGATAAGATGCTAGAAAGGTTTAAAAGGTGGAAGGTTCTGGTAGAAACATAGACTAATCTAAAAGTAAAAACCTTAAGGACTGATAATTGCTTAGAGTTCTACAACAAATAATTTAAAGTTTTCTATGAAAAAAATAGCATTGTGAGGCGCAAAATAATTACCTACACGCCTCAGTAAAATGGCCTTACTAAGAGGATGAATAGAACCTTATAAAAAAAAGTGTGGTGTATGCTAATCTTTTCAAAGTTGCCTAAGACCCTTTGTGAAGAAGCATTAAATACAACATGCTACTTAGTTAATAGAAGTCCATCAAGAATAATAAATTTTAAAACATCTGTTGAACTTTGGTTTGGAAGGGTTGTAGATTATTCTAAGTTGAAAAGTTTTGGCTATTTGGCTTATGCACATGTGAAACAAAGTAAAATGGAGCCAAGGGCATTTAAATGTAGATTTCTGGGATATCTTGATGGAGTTAAAGGTTATAGATTATGGTGTATTGATTTTAAACTACAAAAGTGTACAATTAGCAGACATGTGACATTCAATGAGACAGAGATTATGACTCAATCTAAAATTTTAGAATAAAAATATTATAAGCCAGAAACAAGACCTAAAAATGTTCAGTTTGATATGGAGCCTCATAAAGTTAAAAAACCTAAAATAGTTACTGAAGCTGATACAGAAGCTGATGTAGCTAAGATTGATAGTGCTCAGGAGTCAGAACCAGTTGAAAGTAAGAAAAACTCTTATCAACTAGTAAAAGATAGAAAAAGAAGAGCAATAAAATCACCAAGAAGCTATGCAGTGGCTAACCTGATTGTTTATGCATTAATAGTTGTAAGAGAGGTGAATGATAAAGAATCAAAGACTTATGAAGAAGCTGTTAATAGTAGAGATAAATTGAAATGGATTAAAGTCTGTATATGAGGAAATAAATTCATTGATGAAGAATGAAACTTGAAAACTGATAATAAAACTAGAAAATTTAAACATTGTCAACTGCAAGTTGATTTTCAAAATAAAGGAGGGCATATCAAACAATAAATCAAAAAGTACAAAGCCAGATTGGTGGCAAAGGGTTTCACACAAAGAGAAGAAATTGATTTCGATGAAATCTTCTCTCCAGTAGTGAAACAAGCTTCTATCATAGTTATATTGTCTCTTGTTGCAATACAAGGCATGTATCTTGAGCAGATAGATGTTAAAATAACTTTTCTATATGGTGAATTACAAGAGCAAATTGTAATAGATCAACTTGAGGGATATGTGGTACTTGGGAAAGAAGATCATGTCTGCTTGCTAAAAAAATCTTTGTATGGTTTAAAGCAATCACCAAGGTAGTGGTATTTGAGGTTTGATAGTTTCATGATAAAATACACCTATAGTATATGCAGCTATGACAGCTGTGTATACTTTAGGGACATTGGTAATGGAAAGATGATTTATCTTATGCTTTATGCTGATGACGTGCTTATAGCATACCATGATAGAGACGAAATTGATTGTCTAAAAAGGCTACTGAGTAATGAGTTTGACATGAAAGACCTTGGAGCTGTAAGAAACATTCTAAGTCTGAAAATAATCAGAAATAGGAAAAAGAGGCTTCTGTTTCTAACTCATCAAAGTTACATAAGGAGAGTTTTAGTCAGATTTAGAATGGATGAATCTAAACCTGTTCAAACCCTTTTGGCTAACCATTTTAAGTTTTCTGTTACACAGTTTCCACAAACTGATGCAAAACAACTAAAAATGACTAATTTGCATTACTCAAGTGTAGCTGGGAGTCTCATGTATGCCATGATTCTAACTAGGCCAGATATCTCACATGTTGTGAGTGTAGTAAGTAGGTTCATAGCTAATTCAGATTACAAACACTGGAGAGCAATTTAATATATTATGAGATATCTAAAAGGTATTATGGCGTTTGGTTTGCTATATGGAGAGTTAGAAGAAAAGAGGCACAAGCTAATTAGATATGTTGATTCAGACTTTGCTAGGGATTTTGATAAAAGGAGATCTAACATAGGTTTTTTGTTCACTTTAGGAAGATTTTACTCAACTGGAAAGCAGTTTTGCAGAATGGTGTAGCTCTGTCCACAATAGAGGCTGAATACATAGTAGCTATAGAAGCCTTTAAGGAAGCCATTTGATTAAAGAGAATAGTTACTAAGTTGGGGATAAATCAATAGTCAGTTGTAGTGTATTGTGATAGCCAAAATGTAATACATCTGAGTAAAAATCAGACTCATCATGAAAGAACAAAACATATTGATGTTAAGTTGTATTTTGTTAGACTTGAAGTGGTAAGGGAAGTGTGAAATTGCTGAAGATACATACTGATCAAAATCCAACTAACATGTTGACTAAAGTTATGCCAACTGTTAAGTTCAATTTTTGTTTGAACTCAGCAGGAATCTGTAGTCTTAACTAACTGCAGATGATAAGGGAAGAAGCGAGAAGAAGTAACTAAAGTTTTTAGTTCAAGGTGGAGATTGATGAAAAATGAACTCATAACTCGAGTGAAATAAGTCATTCAAAGGTTGCAGATTTGTGTGATTTGTCATTTGATGTATTTAGTACTAAAACCGATAGTTGTTCTTGTATCATCTAAGATGCAGAATGAGTCATATATGTGAAGCGTGACTTATGTTATAAACTAAAAGGTCCAGAACAACATTTATGGATGTTGTTTTGAGAATTAATAAGCTGGCTTGTAGGAAGCACGTGAAGAAGCTATTAGAAACAATTTGTGTTGGTAGGCAAAAGGATTATCAACTTAACAAACCCATATAGAACATGTATATATATTAGTAGCTTCTAGAATTTTGGTTAATCTTTTACTTTCTTTTCATTCATTCTCAGTTCAGAAGAAACTCAAGAGAGATTAAAGAGTTGTGAGAACAGAAAGAACGAATCATTGATCTCTATGTAGCTTGTAATCTCTGTAAACTTTGTGTCAATACAAAGCTTCTTACTGGTTTCCTTCAAGTAGATGTAGGCATCTTGATTGATGCTCAACCACTATAAATTATGTGTGTTCTTGTTCTTGGATGTGATCATTTCAGATTATGAACTTGTTATCTTGAATCTTGTGTAAGTCTTAAGGTCTCGGGTGAGTTTAATTTAGCTTAGAAGGGTTCAATTCTCACAATAATTATAACGTATTAAAACCTGAAGATAAAAACATGGAACAAATTTGTCTTCATTAATGCTGCTTGATTAAACAAGTAATCTATTTTTTTCAAATTAAGTTATCCTTGCAGATATTTTAGTCTTCAAGTAAAAGTTCAAAATAAGACAAAATTCAAGATGAGAATGAGTCTCCTGCCTATCATGAAGTTGAAAATGATTCACTTAATATTAGTTTGATAAATATTGATTAATTATAATTACATGAATATTCCGAATTGGGATGCAAAAAGAATTAAATGTAGGTTGAAAATTTTGAGTAATTAGAAAGGGGAAAAAGTTGAATCGAAATAAATTAAATCGAACTAGAATGAATCGAATCACTTTAGTTTGGTTTGGTCTAGTTCTTTAATTTAGTTTGCATTTGGTTTTAGTTTTAAAGAATCCATTGGTTTTGGTTTGGTTCGATTTGGTCCAGAACCGAATCAAATAGAGTAATGCCCAGTCCTGGGTGGTGGTATGAGAATAATTGTTGTAGTAGTGGTGATGGCGGTTTGAGAATGGGTGGGTTTTCCTTTGTTGGTGTTTTAGTGCGATGAGCTCCTATCACACCAATTTTGATGCAACGAGTCGTCGAACAAGAAAACATAGCCGCTATGTTTTTGTGCATTAGCTAACCATTCTCACCACCAATTTTGGTGCGATAGGCAATGGTAGCTCATTGCCCCAAGATATAGATTGTGTGTTCTATTGCAAATTTGCCCATTGCACCAACACACAGTAATGTAAACTGGTTGCGTATTGCGTAAGATGTGTAGAATATTTTTTTAGATATTATAATTTAGAGTATATATATATGTTTTGGGTCTATGATATACTGATTTAAAGTTTTCAATTAGATGAATCATTTAATCATGTAAAATAATTGAATTCTAATATATGAAGAATTTTTTATAAAAATTAAAATAATTTTGAATTAATGAAAAAGTCACTTAATAATTAAAATATTTTTTGAAAAGTTATATTTATAATTTACTTAATTTATTCTGGATGATAATAAAATCAATTAAAACTCTATTGTAATTTTTTAATTAATTTTTAATAATATTCTTTAAAAAATTATAAATATAAAATGTGCGTTTCGTTAGAGTTTTAATGGCGTTTTGGAAGCTCAGCTCTTTCAGATTTTATTTTGAGCCCAAATTAATATAACGCTGGCCCAGTGAAGTAAAAGGCCATGAACTTAGCATAGCAGAACTTAAATGACACAAAATGGAAACCACTGTTTTGGTTGAATTTTCATTAAACAAAAAAAGACTCCAATGTTAATAACCCCACAATTTAATTATAATCCGTATAAACGAGTCGGCAGTCATGGCATGACATGATTAGGAGCGGACTATGACAAGACAACGGGAAACAAGCGAGTCAGAGTCAAAGAACTGAGCTGGAGAGAACCCATTACGATGCGAAGGTGCGTGGCTTCATTTTTTCCTTTCATCTTTTCGTCAAGATCATTGACTTGTAATCATCAGGTACAATCACGAAAACTTGCCTTGTATAATTCGTTCTTTATGCACATTTATTTATTGATGCTTTTATACATACACATGGAAAATTGAAACATGCTTGGTCAAAAAGAAAAAAAAAACATTTTATTTTGGCAGCTTCTTCTCGTTCAATTATTTGTGATTTTTAAATTGGAGCTGCAAATTTTATTTTCCTTCCAAATCTTGCATTGCTTTAACTTTTCGCGTTAATATTTGAAAGTCTGACCTTGCATAATATTCATAACTAAAAAGTCTAACCTTGCTTTTTGATCTTGGTAACTTGTCACTTAATGCAGACAGCTTACAGCTTCGAGATTTGGGAATAATTTACCACGGAAATACCCACCCAGGTATTTAATACACTAGTGTAGTATATCTGGTAAAAATTTAGTCATCAAGATGTCTGGTTATCGTGTAGCTAATATTGAAATTTGTAGAAGTATCTGAATAAAAACAAATTATGCGCTTTATTTTGTTATTTCTTTTAGTAATTTATAAAATTTATATCGTCCTAGAGATGGCTGCGTCAAAAGCCTATAGTAATTGCGATTTTCTAAATGGCTTAGTGTTCTTCTTGAAGGTCAATATTTATTCATGAGACTCCTAAAAATGTAATTTTTATTTAGTAAAATAAAAACAAATGGTGTAAAATTTAGAAATTTTGGATCAACTTCATTCAAGAACAGATGAAAGATTAAAGTTTACTTTGCTCACTTGCAGTTTCTAAAACAGCTTTGTAAGATAGGAGAAAAAGATTGAAAACAGGAAGATGTGAATACTGTCTAAAAAATAAACCTTTGCATGAACAGTTTTGATTTTTTCTTGATTCGATATTTTTAAAGCATTCCAATTGTGATGCCTCTAATTAATCCATACTTAGAAATGTTTTAAGAGATCATAAGATTTAGAATCATCAAATTTCGTTGAGAAATGAAAGACATAATGAAAAAACATGAATGCTAGTTTATACTCATTCATTGGATCAAATAAAGTCACAATTAATATAATTTATAAGTATTGATAACTTTGCCATTTTATAAATATCAAAATATTAATTAAATATAATTTATTAGTTCTGCCAATTTTTGCTGTCGTGTGCCATGGTGCATGCATGAAGTAACCTTAATTTTGAACTTGATTGTGTTAATCTTTTGTGTGACTTCAATGCTGGTAAAAGGTGGATTCTTTCCAAAAGGCAAGGCTCCATTCATAAGTGTTGTCTTAGGTGATAACCATGTTCTACTTACTGGCACGCTAGTGGATTTGAATAAATGGTTGTATGCTGGCTATCATGCAAAATTACTTTAATGTCCTTAGAATTCCATATATTTAAACATAGCTAAGAAATTCTCATTCGTATAACGAACTCAAGTAGAGCTTAAAGGAATTATTTTCAAGGGTTTGTTTAACTTATTATCCAACATGTTTTTGATTAACATCTATCTTGGCTATGAATCTAGGGTAACTAAATTTTGTTTGGACCTGTCAAGAGCAATGAATCTCTTAGTAGAGCCATTAGATTTGTTTGTCATGAAAGGTAAGTAAAAGAGTGGTTTTCTGTTGAGGAGAAACAACAACAGAGAGAAAACAATAAAGATTGTGTTGATATAGAGATTTGAAGTAGTACTGAATCTTTTCCAAAGCAGCATAATAGAATAGTCAGAAATCCATTACTGGATTGAACCATTTGATTTTGGAGGCCTCTTCGATATGGTTTACCGTAACGTATGTCTCTTACAGTACACAGTAAATCACTGTTGATTTCACTGTACACGGTTAAAAGCATACATTACGGTAAACCGTAACGTAACATTTCCCTTTGATTTTTATTAGTTTTTTATGACCTTTTTTTGGGAATTAAATATTCTTGTCTATATTGTTCTTTTCTTCAATTGTCTTGAAGAATAGATGGTGAATCAAGTGCTGAACCGTAATGAGATGCTTGTGATTAATTATTTTACTTTTCAGTATGGTGAAATCATGTTCAAATTATGAAAATGAGATGATGCCAAATGCCAAGGTCGAGTTGATGATAACACAAACATAGTCAAGAAACGTCTTGAAGTGTTTAAAACACTGAATCTTCTGGTTATCAATTAATATGCGAGGGGCAAAGCTTTGTACGATGTTTTCATTTTTTTCTATTATTTTTAATCTTAATATTATTATTGAAGTTAAATCTCATAGTTTATTATTGAGTGCTAAAAAATATATATTTATAAAGAAAAAAATTATTATTTTACACTTCAAGTTCCACTAACTTTCTTTTTTTTATGTATTTAACTCTTTTATGATTTTAATTATGTGTGTTTTATTATAATTAAGTACTTTATATATTTAGGAGCAATATGGCTATTTCACAATAAATAAGATATCGGATGACAAAACAGATAGTAAATCTGAACTCAGAATAGTCAAAATACTTATAAGGAGTATAAAAATATAAATAATACTGTTCACATGTACGGACATTGTTCATATGTACGATACTGTTCATAATACTATTCATATATACTATACGATGATATGGCATTGACCAATAATGTAGTACCGACTAAAAACGGATAGTAAATCTGAACTCAGAATAGTCAAAATACTTATAAGGAGTATAAAAATATAAATAATACTGTTCACATGTACGGACATTGTTCATATGTACGATACTGTTCATAATACTATTCATATATACTATACGATGATATGGCATTGACCAATAATGTAGTACTGACTAATGACGTGGTAGTATTTGATTGGAGAAATAATTTAGTATTAACTAATTATGTGACATTGACCGATAATGTAACTTAATTGATGAGGTGTCAAATCTTATTGGATTAAAATGTTTATGCAGTATTGACCGATGTTGTGGTAGTATATTAGTGGATTAAAAAAAAAGTGTGTATGGTACATACATATACATGGGATGATAGCCTTGATAATGTGTTCATAAATAATCAGAACTTACCATATAGCGCAATCCTATGCATTCAAATTGTTTTTATCTGATAGCCATGATTTACTGATTGTATCTACAAAATGAGAGCTCCCTTCCTAATTTGACACCCTTGTGTTTATTTTTTAACTTTATTTTCTTTAATTCCTTCTCCATCTTATATTTTCTACATATTTTAATAAAATTTTCATTTTAACCTTAGTTCAAATATGAGTAGTGTTGCATAAATTTTATTGAACTCGCAAATGCACGAATCTATTGTAGAATAAATTAATAGTAACGAGTATCGATCCGACGAGGAAATAGATTTTAATTATGTGTCGAATTAATTTTCTAAATGAGTGATTGAAATTATGGTGAAAATTATCTTAAATTTTGAATTAGAATGGCGGGAATAATTAAAAATAATAACTATTATAATAAAGCACTTGGATATTTGGATCCGCATCAACATGCATCAGCGCTTAATATTTCTTATTAGTATCAATTAAATCATGAAGGAAAAACCCCCTTCTCATGAACTACACTCTAATTAATATGGTGCTAAGAGCTTATCGTGCCAAATAGTGATAATTATGTTATTAATATCTGTCGATGAAAAGTTAAAACATTCATAGAAATTAGAGGAGAAGAGAAAATAAATTTACGAATTAAGCCCATAAAAAATATTGAGACTTTACCTTTGTCTCAAGCTCGAAAGAAAATTAACTACTCATATTTGAACTAAGGTTAAAATAAAAATTTTATTAACATACATAGAAAATACAAGATGGAGAAGGAATTACAAAAAATAGAGCTAAAAAATAAATCAGGGGTCTCAAATTAAGGAGAGAGCCCTCCTTTTATAGATACAACGAGTAAATCATGGCTATCAAATTAAAATAATTTGAACGCACAGGATTAGTCAACATTACATAAACATTTTAATCCAATAAAATTTGACACCTCCTAAATCAAGTCACGTCATCGGTCAGTATATATAAACAGTGTTATGAATAGTACTATAAACAGTACTTTACATGTGAATAGTGTCGTATATGTAAACAATGATATTTATACTTTTATATCCTCCTAAAGTTTTCGACCGTTCTAAGTTCAAATTTGCTGTCTGTTTTATCATCTGATGTCTTGTTTATTTTGAAATGACCATGATGCCCCTAAAATATATAAAATACTTAATTATAATAAAACACATATAATTAAAATCACAAGAGACTTGAATACATAAAAGTAAAGAAGTTAGTGGAACTTGAAGTGTAAAATGACGATTTTTTCCTTTATAAATATATATTTTCTAGCACTCAACAAGTAGCTAATTTCAAATTTGGATTGAAGGTAAAGTCTCAACATGCTCCATGGGCTTATTTTGATAAATTTATTTTCTCTTCCCTTCTAATTTATGTAGATGTTTTGACTTTTTGTTGATAGATAGCAATAACACAATTATTACTGTTTGACACGATAAGTTCTTAACACTATATTAATTAGAGCATGATTCATGAGGAGTGTACATTCTCCTCATAATTTAATTGGTACTAATAAGAAAGATTAAGCCTTGGTGCATGTTGATATGGATCTAAATTCTCAAAATGCTTTATTATAATAGTTATTAGTTTAATTTATTTCTGTCATTCTAACTTTAATTTTACAATAAATTAAATTATTTTCACCATAATTCTAATCACACATTTGGAAAATTAATTTAACACATAATTAAAATTCACCTACTCGTGGGATCGATTCTCGTCACCATTAATTTATTCTACAATAGATTTGTTCACTTGCGAGTTTAATAAAATTTACATAACAAGTTTTTAGCACTGTTGCCGGGGAGATAAGTTATTTTAATTTGTTGAATTAATTTTTTATTTTCTTGTATTTGTTTCCTTATAAAAAATAATTCTATAATTTAATTTTTATAATTTAAATTTCTGTAATTTAATTTTTAAGTTATTTTTCTTGCTAATATTTTTCATTTTATCTTGTTAATTTATTCGTGAAATTAATTCATAGAATTAATTCTTTAAGTAATTTTTTTAGTTATTTTTTAAAAAAATTAAAAATTAAAAATTAAAAATTAAAAAATTAAAAACGTGAATCTACAATTCTTGTAATTTAATTTATTTTCTTTTTCTCTTCCTTATATTTCTATAGTTTAATTTTTACATCAATTTTCATTGTAATTTTTCATTTATCTTGTTATTTTATTTAATCTATTTCTTATATTTTTAGCACTTAAGTTTATTTTTGTAGTAAAGTAGTAACAGAGTGATAAGGTTAGTATTGTAATTTCTCTCTCTTTTTTATTTTTATTAATTTCGTTCTCATTTTTTGTTGTTTCTTTTATTTTTTTTATGCATGGTTGAAGGTCACAATTACTTAATTTGAGCCTATAGACTTAGAATTTGAAAAAACACTTCGCACACACAAACACATTGTAATTAAAAAAAAATTGAAATGGATTTGCAACAACAAAAACCACCACCGAAGAGGCCATTTAAGCATTACTTCTGCCTTTGCTAACTTGAGCACATCATGTATACGATATCTAAATATAGTTGCTAGGAGTTTTGAATTAAAACCTAGTGTGCTAAATTATCTCCTAACATTCTATAGCCTGGAAAATGAGGATCCATATAATCATTAAATGATTTTCATACTATTTGTCAAACTTTTAAATATGAGATTTTTTTCAAATGATGATGTTAAATTAAGATTATTCCCATTTTCATTAAAGGATAAAGATCGTTCATGGTTTTATACATTACCTACTAATAGTATTACATTATTAGAACAAATGATAATAAAATTTTTGAACAAATACTTTCCAGTGCATAAAACCAATTCTATTTGTAGGAAATTTCAGAGTTCACCCAAAGAGAAGACGAGCAATTTTTTGAAACATGAGAGTGATTTCATGGGCTATTCTTGAAGTATCCACATCATAGGTATGAGAAATGACACTAGTGTCAATACTTTTGAGAGGGATAGTAGGCTAACTTACCTCTTTAGTTCCAACCTTAGCAATAACTATTGAGAAAGATAAATTCCCGAATCAATCAGTACCTCCATAAAGCAAGTACTAGTTCACATCAGCAGCATAGAGAGATCAAAGTCATCATGACCTGTAAAAAGAAAAAGAAGTCGACAACAAAGTGGAGGTGCCAGTGACAAAACCAACTCAAGTTGTACCTATAAATGCTGATGATTCATCATTAGAGGAGAAAGAAGAAACTAACCAATGAGAGTATATTCTTAGAACTCCATTTCCCTAGAGTTTAGCTAAAGCAATAAAGGAAAAATCTACAGGTGAGATTTGTGAAATCTTTAAACAGGTAAGTGTTAACATCTTTTTGCTTAATGCTATTATACAAGTGCCATCTTATGCTAAGTGTCTTAAAGATCTTTGTACTAAAAAGAAAACATTCATGTTCAAAAGAAAGCATTTTTAACAAAAAAGTTAGCTATATACTCCAACATAAAATTTCTCTAAAATGCAAAGACCCAAGCTCCTCCACAATCTCATGTAGCATAGGGAACCACATAATTATAATACTTTGTTGGACTTAAGAGCTAATGTAAGTCCATTTCCTTATTCAGTGTTTGTGAATTTTGGATTGAGAGAATTACACTCAACTCTAGTGGTGTTACAACTTGCAGATCGATCCACAAAATACCTCATGATATTGTGGGGGACGTGCTTATTTATGTAGGTTAATTCTATTTTCTTGTTGATTTCATTGTAATTGACACACAACCATTGCAAGATTCAAGGAAATACATCTCCGTTATACTAGGTCGATATTTCTTGGCAATTGCCGATGCTCACATTCAATGGAGGACTAAAAATATATGGTTGTCTTTTGGCAATAAGACCATTAATCTAAATATCTTTAACATTGCTAAATAACCCACAATACATATGATAGAATTATTGATGTGGATTTAGTTGAAGTATTAGTCGATAATACTTTTCTTTCAAACTTTAGTGATAACCTTTTACAAACATGTTTTGCGCATTTTGGTTTGGATTTTGATATTGACAAATCAATTGATGAGGTTAATGCCTTACTTGACTCTGCACTATCCATGGACATAAATAAATGGAAGTCAAGAGTTGAACAACTAGCACTATTAAAGAAGAAACTCAGCCTATCATCAGAATCACCACTAAAATTTAAGTTCAAAGCATTACCTGACACTTTAGAATATACATTTTTGAGAGAAAAAAGTACTCTACCAATAATTATTTTATCATCTTTAAATGATAAACAGAAAGGTAAGTTGTTGAAAGTTTTAAAAGAGCATAAAAGAGCATTAGGATAGACCATAGCCGACATCAAAGGTATAAATTTAGTATATTGCATGTATTATATTCACCTTGATAAAAATTCTAAACCTATTAAGGAAATGTAATGTTGGTTAAATCGTAACATGAAAGAAGTTGTTAGAATTGAAGTCCTTAAATTATTAGACGCAGGTATTATTTATCTAATTTCTAATAGTTTATGGCTCAACCCTGTACAAGTTGTCCTTAAGAAGTTAGGAGTCTCAATAGTTACCAATGCTGACAATGAATTGATATCTACTATAGTAACTACAGAGTGGCGTGTATGCATTGATTATAGGAAGTTGAACTCAGTCACATGTAAAGACCATTTTCTTTATCATTTATTGATCAAATACTTAATAGATTAACTTATCACAAATTCTATTACTTTATAGATGGCTATTTAGGATATAATCAAACTCCTATATCACTAAAAAGTTAGGAGTCACAATAGGTATTAATGCTGATAATGAATTGATATCCATTAGAGTGACTACAGGGTAGGGTGTATGTATTGGTTATAGGAAGTTGAATTCAGTCACATGTAAAGACCAATTTCCTTTACCATTTATTGATCAAATGCTTGATAGATTAACAAATCATAAATTTTATTACTTTTCAGTTGGTTATTTAGGATATAATCAGACTCCTATAGCACCGAAAGATCGAGAGAAAATCACATTCACTTGTTCTTTTGGCACTTTTGCATATAGAAGGATTCCATTTGGATTATGTAATGTACGTGTTAAATTTCAACGATGCATGTTAACCATTTTTTCTGATATGGTTGAATGATTTCTTGAAGTCGTTATAGATGATTTTTCTGTCTTTAGAGACTCATTCGATCAATGTTTACATTATCTAACATTAGTTCTGTAGAGATGTATCGAGAAGAATTTGATCTTAAATTGGGAGAAATACCATTTTATGGTAAAATAAGGTATTGTTTTTTATCATATCATTTCAAGTAAAGGTATTGAAGTTGATAAAGCCAAGGTGGAGCTCATTTCCAATCTTCCTCCACTTAAAATAGTTAGAAAAGTAAGATATTTCCTTAGGCATGTTGGATTTTATAGATGTTTTATTAAAGATTTTAATAAAATTTCTAGACTCTTATGCAATCTACTTGTTAAGGATATATCTTTTGTTTTTAATGATTCTTGTCTTGTGGCATTTGAAAAACTAAAGCAGTTGTTGACATCATCACTCATCATTTAACCCTCAAACTAGAACTTACAGTTTGAGCTTATGTGTAATACATCTCATTATGCAATAGGAGTAGTATTAGGAGAAAGAATTAATCGATTCCCTATATTATTTACTATGCTAATATGACATTGAATGATGTACAGTTGAACTATTGAACCACGGAAAAAGAAATACTACTAGTAGTATTTGCATTACAGAAATTTCGATCTTATCTCATTGGTTATAAAATAATTGTGTTCACAGATCATGCTGCTCTTGAATATCTTCTCACAAAGAAAGCAACAAAAGGTAGACTAATTCATTAGGTGCTACTCTTGTAAGAATTTAACTTCGAAATTAAAAATAAGAAAAGCACAGAAAATGTTATGGTAGGCCATATTTCTCATTTTAATTTTGACACAATTCGAGAACCATTACCATTGAATGAATCATTCCCAAATGCACAATTAATGAGTGTAGAAGTATTACCATGGTAAGTTGATATAGTTAACTATTTTGTTATAGGTCAACTTTTAGAGCACTGGACTAAGTAGGATAAAGCCAAATTTTTTACAGAAATAAAGAACTTTTTTTAAGATGATCCTTATCTGTTTAAGTATTGCTTAGGTCAAATTATCAAATGATGTATGTCAGAAAGTGAATTTCAAAATATCCTTTCATTCTGCCATGAACAAGCTTGCAGAGGCCATTTCAACGCTAAGAAAATAACTACTAAGATTTTACAATGTGGTTTTTATTGATAAACTTTATTTCAAGGTGCTTACACATTGTGTTCTTTATGTGATAGGTGTCAACAAATAGAGAGTGTTGAGTGTTAGAAAGTGTATATTTATAAAGGAGAAAATCGTCATTTTATACTTTAAATCTCACTAACATTGCTACTTTTATTTATTTAAGTATTTTATTATTTAATTATATGTATTTTATTATAATTATGTATTTGATGTATTTTAGGGGCATTACAATCGTTTCACAATGAACGAGTGATCAGACAGCAAAACGGATGTCATATTTGGACTCAGGACGGTTGAAAACCTTAAGAGGAGCTTTAAAGGAAAAAAGTCACTGTTCACATATACGGTACTGTTCATGTATACGGACCGATGATGTGGCAACTACTTATGACGTGGCAGTATCTGATTGGACGAATTATGTGGTATTGACTGCTTATGTGGCGTTGACTGATGACGTGGCGTTGACCGATGATGTGTCACGATCTTATTGGACTAAATTTCTTATGTACTGTAGATCAATGACGTGGCAGCATCTCAGTGGAGCAAAAATCGTGTGTACAGTACATGCGCTTACATGGGATTATTTACTATTCAGGCGGCGTTACTGTATAAATGTTGACTGTTGACTGTTGACTGATGACGTGGCGCAATCCTGAGCATCCGAATTGTTTTTAATCCGATGGTCACGATTCACTCAATATATCTATAAAAAGGGGACTCTCCCCCCTAATTTGATACCCTTGAATCCATTTTAGCCTTAGATTTCTGAAATTCCTTCTCCTTCTTGTAGTTTCTTTGTATTTTAATAAAATTCCCTTTTTATCCCTAGTTAAAATATGAGTAGCTAATTTCTTTTGAGCTTGGGTTGAAGGTGAAGTCTCAACATGTTCCATGGGCTTAATTTGGTAAATTTACTTTTTCTTCCCCTCTAATATTTGTGGTTGTTTTGACTTTTCGTCGACAAATAATAATAGTCTTGTCTAGATACATACTGCCTGTTAAACCTAAGACCCTAGTATAAGGTTATTATTATTTGGCACGATAAGCCCTTGGCACCATACTTATTGGAAAGTGGTTCATGAGGTGTGGAATCCCCCCTTATAATTTAATTGGTATTAATATAAAATATTTAGCCCATGGAGCATATTGATGCGGATCCAGATACCCAAGTACTTTATTACAACAGTTTCATTCTTAATTATTCCCGCCATTTTAATTCACAATTTAGGATAAAGTTACCATAATTTAATTATTTCCATTAAAAGAAAATTAATTCGACATATAATTAAAATCAACCTCCTCGTGGGATCGACACTCGTCACCATTAATCTATTCTACAATAGATTCGTGCGCTTGCGAGTTCATTAAAATTTGCACAACAGAGAGCATTACTCGGAGGAATATGATGCCACTAAACCTAATTTTAGTGGTTGAAATTTTTTATGTATGAATATCGATTTCATGGGACCCATTCTTTCTTTCTTTGGCCATCAATACATACTAGTTGTTGTTGACTACGTATCGAAATAAGTAGAAGCAATTTCATGTAGAACCAATGATCACAAAGTGGTGACAAGGTTTTTGAAAAGCAATATTGTTTCACGCTTTAGATTCCCCCGAGCAATAATTAGTGATGGTGGTGCCCATTTTTTGAAATAAATCATTCAAAACTCTTTTGACAAAGTATTCCATCATTCAGAAAGTGACGACCCTATATCATCTATAAACTAGTGGTCAAGTTTATATTTCTCGTCGAGAAACAAAGCACATATTAGAAAAGACTTTGAAAAAGCTTTTCACTTATATATGGAACTCGAGCATTGTGCGTTGTTGTACAAATTTTATTGAACTCGCAAGTGCACGAATCTATTATAGAATAGATTAATAGTGACGAGTGTCGATCCCACAAGGAGGTGGATTTTAATTGTGTATTGAATTAATTTTCTAAGTGAGTAGTTAAAATTTATCTTAAATTTTGAATTAAAATGGTAGGAATAATTAAAAATGCAACTGTTATAATAAAGCACTTGGGTATTTAGATCTGCATCAACATACTCCAGGGCTCAATATTCCTTATTATTCCAATTAAATCATGAGAGGAAAATCCACTTCTCATGAAACACGCTCTAATTAATATGATGCTAAGGGCTTATCATGTCAAACAGTAATAACTGTGTTATTACCATTTATCAATGAAAAGTCAAAACATCCACAATAATTAGAGGGAAAAATAAAATAAATTTACCAATTAAGCCCATATAACATGTTAAAACTTCACCTTCAACTCAAGCTTGAAAAAAAATTAGCTACTCATATTTTAACTTGGGATAAAAAGGAAATTTTACTAAAATATTTCAGAAAATACAAGATAGAGAAAGAATTTCAGAAAATACAGCTAAAAAATGAACTCAGGGTTGTCAAATTAGAGGGAGGAGCCCTCCTTTTTTAGATGCAACGAGTAAATCATAGCCATCGGATTCAAACAATTTGGATGCACAGGATTGCGCCACGTGGCAAGTTCTAATTGGTTTGAACACATCATCAGGGCTATTATCCTGTGTATATGCATGTACTGTACGCATGTTTTTTATAATCCACTAACATACTGTCACATCAACAGTCAACAGTGTATAAACATTTTTATCCAAGAAGATTGTGACACCTCATCAGTTAAGCTACATCATTAATCAACGCCACATAATCAGTCAATGCCACATCATTCCTCCAATCAAATGCTACTAAGTTATTGGTTAGTGCCACATCATTGGTCAACACCATGTCATCGGTCAATATCACGTCATCGTACAGTATATATGAACAGTATCATGAACAGTACCATACATGGGAACAGTGCCGTATATGTTAACAATGACATTTTTACTTTTATGCTCCTTCTAAGGTTTTTGACCGTTGTGAGTTCAGATTTACCATCTGTTTTGTCATCCAATATCTTGTTTATTGTGAAATGACCATGATACGCCTTAAATATGTAAAATACTTAATTATAATAAAACACGCATAATTAAATTCACAAGAAACTTGAATACATAAAAGTAAAGAGGTTAGTAGAACTTAAAGTGAAAAATGATGATTTTCTCCTTTATAAATATATATTTTCTAGTACTCAACACATCTCCTAACCAGCTTATTGCTAGTCCCTAGCAAATTAAGCGAAATCAAATTCAAACCCAAAATCTTTTTTTTTAACTATCATGTTTATTTAATTAAACTTTATGATGTCATCAAATAAAAGTATAAGCATTATCTCTAGTCTTTAAGAAATATTATTTTCAAATTAATCATCTATATGAATCAATCTAATAGACTTTGTCACAGCTATTGTAACCAAGCTGCTTTTAAGAATGACATGTCAATATTCCAAAGTCTCACTAACAGGGACACTCTGACAAAGAAATTAAACATAATAACAATAGTCATTCCCATGAATGGTAAATTGAGAGAAGATATTAAAGTAATATTACACACTCTCACCAAGATGAAATAAATGTGCCTACAGCCTAGAAATAATACGATCTCAAGCAAAAATGTGAGTCAGACCAATATATTTATTTATAAATTTTCTCTTTTTTTATTTTTTTATGCATCACTACATCTTTATAGCCTATGTAACTAGTTTCTACTTCAGACTATAGTTTCCTAAAAAACAAAAAAATAGGGAAAGAAAAATAAAATACATGTTTGAGGGAAAAAAAAGGGTTTTTTTTTTAAGATTACAAAGTACATTTCTCTCTTTTTTTTAACTAATATATAAATTTTGAATTTTTTTCTTTTCTTTTCTTTTTTTTCTTATTTTTACTAAGGCACAATTTTATTGAACAAATTAATTATTTACATTTTTCTCAAATATGAATGGGTTATGGAATTTGTATGACATTGAGTAATATTTTTTATTAGAGTGAGGTCGAGATGATAAGTTAATAAAGAAAAAGATAATAATATTTTTTTTAAAGGCTCAAAAGGGTTAACTAAGGATATTTCACAAAAGAGATGGTTAGAAAGGCTCAAACAGGTCAAAGATGACTTTTCAATCATCTTTTAGGGCACTAACTAATCTTCCATATCTACTAGTTAGATAAACTTTCAGATGTAGCAGCACAAAAAAAATTTTTCTTTTTTTCTTTTTTTTAAAAGGTTGACTCAAAAAAAATTTATAGATCATATATCAAATAATAAATTGTTAAGCTGTATAAATAATTGGCAAAAAGGGTAACTCTCCAAGAAAAATCATAAGTTCAAGAACTCACTTGGAATTTATTACGACATGTAATTCCTTTAAGCAACTCATATTTTTGTCTCAAACATCAACATGTAGAGTAGCAAATATGGTGTAACAAAACTCAAGACTAAAGATAATATAAATACTAAAATTTAAAAGTCATCATGTCAAAAAAACCACAATATATATATATATAAAAACTCAGATGGCACATTCTTTCATCCAAATGGCATAACAGTCCACTCGTACTGTCCGAATGGAACAGTAAAAGCGATTTTATATCGATCTTTAGGATGGATTTGGATTTGCCAAAATCCTGATTTCATATCAAATTTTGAGAATATGAAAGTAGAATGAAGTTTTTGGAGCAAATCTTTCTTGTTAGGTATAGGGTACCTAATCCATTTTAGTGCTTTATTAAAGGTTTGTAATTGATCACTAATCGAGGTGTTCCTCTCTCTATTTCACTATTTTTATTGACATAGAAAGCGGCACAAGACCATGGAGACCTTGATTTCACAATTAAGCCTTTAATTTCTAAGTCTTTAATTTCATTCCTACAGTGTTGTTCTAAGTTCATATTCATTTGAATGGGCCTAGCCTTGGTAGGAATTTGTCTTTCATCGAAATTGGGCTCATAGGGCAAATCTACCATGTGTTGTTTCCTATCTCAGAAAGCAGATGGGAGGTCAGCACAGATCTCATTTTCAATTTGACTTTTGAAATCAGAAATCTTTTTCTTTACAAAATCATTTTGTAATTGTTTTTCAATCCTTTGTAAGCTTAAATCCTTCTGTAAACAAACCAAATTACTTTGTTTTGTTTTCAGTAAAACATTGATCTGATTTTGATAAACAGAAGTGGCTTTAATTATATTTAGATTCCTTGTTCTTGGTTTTTCAATAAAAGGGAAAACAAGTCTTTTTTCTTAGGCTTTACAACATATACCGTCATATTTAACAGTATATGGGGTAATTAAGTTTATAAAAGGAGTTCCTAAAATGACAACATGATGGATATCATTTGTCAAAATAAAAGAAGTCCTAAATTCAAAACCATTATTCAAAACAGAAGCATTAATTTTTGAAGTGATTCTTAATTTTGAATTATTAGCGGTAGAAAGCCTTTCTTTAGTTTTCTCTTGAAACCTTTTTGGGATAATTATTTCTTTAATACAGTTCAAATCGGCACCAGTGTCAAATAATGCAATAGTGTCAATTTGGAGTTCTTTGGAAAATTCTATTGTGACTTTAATTAAATACTTTCTTTTGGTGATTTGTTTTAAGGCAAATAAAAAATCATGAGGCAGAGACTCGATGTTTTCAAGTTTCTGTTCCTCATCCTCACCACCTTCTGAGTCTGATTTATTATCTGAATCTTGCTCCAATTGTTTTTGTAGCAATATTTGGATAGTGTCAGAATCAGTTTTTTGTTTTTGTTTTAAATCATAAATTTCTAATTTGATTTTTTTTATTTCTTTTTAAAGATCCTGGATAGTAGGAGAAGGCTTTTTAATCTTTCTCTTATTTAAAATATCCGTGAGATCATAAGCATGTTTTTTAATAACAGGTGCTTTGGAGGTTTCAGGTTTTTCTCTATGCTCGAAGGTTTTTAGAAGTCTATCTAAATACTCTCTTTGTAAGGAAGGGTCAGAAATGTATTTGACTAATTCAAGAAAAGTTTCTTGTTCTTTAGTCAACACATTGATTTTCTTTAGATATGATTACGTGTCGAAATCGATGATCGAAAGATTCTGAAGTATTAGAGTCAATCAACTCATCAACTTACAGAGACTCACTATCCACGGAAATGGAAGATTCTGACTCTGAGGAGTCAACTAATAAAGGAGCTATTTGGGCAAATATTTCTTCATTAAGTCCCAACTCATGAAGTCTTTTGGCCATCCTACAATACTTTTCAGTATGTCCTTTTTTCCCACACTTAAAACAAGTGGCTTTTTTATAGTTGAAATTCTTTGGTTTGAGCCTGTTTATCTCTTTCCTTTTAGAGGTGTGCTTTTTATAAGGCCTTTTGGGCTTTTTATAAGAAGATTTTCTAAGTTTTGGAAAGGGCTTCCTATATTTCTTTAATTTGTGATGTTTTTTGTAAGTCTTTGTGGAACACTTACCATCACAATCTTTAGAACTAGAGGCTTTAAAAGGGTCATAGTTGAATTGTTTATAGAAACTTCCTAACTCTTGTTTAGATTTCTTAAGTTCCCACTTAAGTCGTTTCTGTAATTTCAAGTCTTGACATATCTTTAGACCTTCCCTATTGACATAACTAACTAATTCACCATACGTGAGATTGTCATAAGGAATTTGGTTATCATAAAGGGCTTTAATTGAATTCCTTACCTTTCCTCCTAATAGGGTAGGTAATCCTGCAAGGAATTTTTCTTTCCAAGTAACATGATTTACATAATCTTTTAGAAAGAGTCTGGTAAAGAACGTGGCTTTATAACTTTAGAAATCACTAAGTTTTCTACACCTAAGTTTATGTAGTAACTCGACATTTTTATCCTTAAGGTGAGATGGGTCACCTATGAAGTGAAGGGATATTGTGAGTATTAACACTACAACAACATCTTGAACCGGGTTATTAAATTCATCAAGAATGGGTGATCCTTCTTGATCAGTTTTAACAGCATTCAAGATTTCAAGATGTTGTTGATTTGTGAGAAGATGATCCCACCATCTTTTAAGTTGGCCAGTAAAACCGACAATCAGAATTTCTGTTATGGCTCTATCAGCAGTTCCTGATTGGGTTTTATAAGTATTAGCTGCCATGGTCATTTGTTGGAGAAGTCCAAGTATATTATACTCAGACATTCTATCTATGTTCCACTCATAGACTGAGGATGCATTAAACCGAGATTGGCCAATTGCACTTGGCCTATTATCTATTGCTAGATCTGGTGGAGTACGAGAAGTAGTAGGAAGTGCTAATTCCCAATGGACTTTATTGACTTTAGGCTTAGGTTCAGGTTCTTCTTGGAATGCTTCTAAGTTAGAAGAGGTTATGGAAGATTGATCCTGATCTAATACTCCTATCTTACTAGATTGGGGAGTATCAGGGCCTATCTCTATTTTCTTAGATGAGGATGAAGAGGCTTCTATCCTATCTAATTGTTCCCTAATGGCTTTAGCAAAATCTGTTTTCGAATCTTGAACAAGTTTTTTGCTTGCCTTCAAAACCTGGAAAGGTTTGAAAATACGCTCTTTGAATCTTTTTTCAAGATTAGATTTTGTAATTGGCTTTGGGACAGTAGGAGAAACACTAATGGTTGACTTTTGGATCTAACTCTCTATCCTAGTCAGCTGTTTTCCTATTGTGTTTAGATTAGTGTTACAGAAATTATTCTGTTGGATAACACTATCTAAATTTTTGTCTATATCACCACTCTTATGGATTTTGTAGGGTGATGCCTTTATTTCCCTCAGAGGTTCACCATGTTCAATGGTAATATTTCTTAATGGAGGGTGTTCAGATTCTACCTTATTTTGGTTATCTGAAAGCTTCCATTCAGAAACTGTCTTTCTAAAAATGAGATTTAAATTTTTGAAAAGATATGAAATATTGTTATTGGAGGCATATATTTCAAACCAATCAAAAAACAAAATATGGGCTTTTTGCTCATTAATAAATTCATAGTAGGTTTCCTGAATTTGTTTCCTTTGGTTTAAATAATGTTTAAAAAACCAAAGTCTTTTCTCTTTATTTGAATCAGAGTAAAAATCATTATGTAATAATGTTTTGTCTAATTCAAATAGTTTTTCTAAGATGCTAATCACATTTTCTGTTACAGCAGAAAATGTTAAGGAGGTTGGAGGAGAAAGTTCCTTATCTTCCTGTCTTTGATCCTGTTGTGTAATAGTATATACTAGATGAGGTATACTAGTAGTGTAATCAATAGAACGTATGGAACTACTAGGAATATCTGAGGTGGAAAACCTAGGTTGGTCTTTGTAAGGGGCATTTACTATAGAAGGTATCCTAGTAAATGTTCTATCTATAGAAGGAATACCAGAAACAGAACCTCTATCTGAAAATCTAGATGAGGTTGACCTCTTAAATGATAGTTTGACTTTACCATCAGAGTCACATTCTGTGACTCTGTATTGGGCTCAAGTTGTTTTGGTATCACTAGTTCAGTGGCTCCATCAAGATCCATTCTTCAGGAAGATGGACATCTTTCCATTGGATAGATCTTGATACAACAGTATTGGCTTTGGATAGATCAGTTTGGAAAAGAATTGTTTCATTCTTTTTAGACTGAAATTTATGTTGCGTATTAAACGCAGAATGCATTGCTTTATAAGACATCTTAAAAATCAATGCAACAGGGATTGATCCTTCTATCATGTGGTAATTATGGGTTTTGATCTGAAGAATCATACTCCTAAGAATATTTTTGTCTTTGATCGAGATTGTTATATTTGGATAACAACATTCTTTGAACCACTAGTCCTCCCGGAATAAGAGGTAGAGAAAGAGGATGCTCTACAGAGTAGAGAATCCATGTAACCCTAAGTCTTTTCAACTAATACCTATATGTATGGCTACAGGTACGGTTTTACAGCCCTAAGCGGATCCCTGTCCTAAACGGGTTTTGCTATCGGTAAAGAATTCACCACACACACAAATACCAATTTAGAGAATTAAAATTATACGAATTCTTTTTCCCTATATTACACCTACTTTCCCTTGGCTCTGATACCAGATACTACCAGTGATCGTGGGAAGGTGTGTGAATGTTTTAGAATATCAAATTAAATATCTTTAATTAAGTCGGTTGATTGCTTTTAAGAGTATCGTTGGCTTTAAAAGATTGTTGGTACGTGGCGTTGTTTACACCTGGTCGACGTTAAAAGAGTCAAGTCCTGCTTTAAATAAAATTAAGTTCGGACTTATTTGAACTGAACAATTATCAGCCCGCACGTCCTGGTTTCCAGCTGATATACCAATAAAATTAAAACTTTAAAATTTTTAATCAATTTCTTTAAACTAGTTTATTTTAAGCAAGCCTAGCAACAAGGTTTGCAGAAATAAATATACATTAAGGTTGGTTTTTAATTAATTTCTTTATTCAAACAAACACAACAAGGTTTGCGATAAACATACATTAAGGTCTGAATCCTAGAAAGGGTGCTCTGAGTGTGGGGGGAGAGAAGAAGATACAACTGAAGATAGAGATCTGGTCTCTTTGCTTTAGAGGCCAAGTAACAATTTTTATGGCAGAACTAATACAGATCAGTCTGCGAGCATGTTATAAAATTAAAAGCTTTAAAATTTAAAACATACACCCTTAATCTATGCTTTTAAAGTTAAATTACAGATCAAAGAATATGCTTTAAATGCTTTAAATAAAATTGAAATTGAATGCTTACATTTAATTACAGGAGCTTTAAGTCTTTAAAGAGAAAAAGAAAAAGAAGAAGATTTCTGGAAAATGTCTTGAGTCAGAAGAGATTTCTTGACATCCAACTCTGATTTCCAATTTTGAAATCTTAGAGGGAAGGGAGAGAACTCGAGAGAGAAAGAGAAAAAATTCAGGTCCCTTTAACTGAAGGTTAATGGCAACTATATAGCCAAGGACCCGAAGCTTTACAAAAGTAAATGATTAGGTCTTCACGTGGGTAGGACCTTGGTTGGTAAGAAAATCCTCGAGAATCCCGTGAGTGGAGACAGCATCTTTGCTTTATGGTCTTCAAAGTCTTTGTAGGACCCATAAGATGGAATCTTGATCTCTCAGTTTTTTTCCCGTGATGGGAATAGTGAGTGAAGGGGGACCAGTCATTCGACAAGGACAAATATAATTATTACAGGGAAATGTACAAGAAAATAAATTACTTTTTACTTTTTTTTAAAGCATAATGATTACAAACATAATTATTTACAATGCTTTACAGGTGGGAAGATGCCAAAACAATAATCTTCGTTGTCATCTCCCAAAGATATAAATGGCTCTTTATCTTCGGTATCCGAGGAGTTCTATGCTGAAGGCTCAGATCTGGAAGCTAAGAGTTGTTCCATGACTTTGAAATATTCCTCTTCTGACTTGGCTAAGGCCAATAAAGATTAGGCCTTAGATTTTTTAGAGAGGAAAGTGGACTGGGCTTTGGTTTCCTCAATAGTAGGAGTGAGGTGTCCTGTTGAGGAAAGTCATTTTTGAACGATGGCCTCGGTTAATTTTGATTCTTCGTCAAATTTTGACCACCATTTCACTTTGAAGGTTCTTTGTAAGAAAAGTTGGGCTTCCTGAGTGTGGAATTGAAGACCCCACATCCAGACCCAAGGGAGGAAAAACTTTATACAGAAACAAAGAAACAGGGTAAATCTTTTCTCTGATTCTGTGGGCTTATAATGGGCTTTGAACAGATTTAAACAAGCTACAGCATTGGGGGTTAGAATTTCTGGGTTTGGTATGAAATAGCCCCACCACTGTTGAAACCAGTTGGGAAGGCTTTGTATGGTTATTTTTAAATTAAAGAAAAATAACCATGAATGAGATTTCTTTAGGTTTTGTATGAAAAATGTATTGAACCAAGCCTGTTGATAGTCCCAATAAGAAAAGGACTGACAATGGTCAAAACGGATTTGGAAGCTAATAGGAAAGTCTTTGGTTTTATGAAGTGGGTCACCCCATTATTTTGGGCTCAAGACATTTGGGATTGTGGCTATGGAGTAGGCCGGTTCTTTGTGTTCTTTAGAAAGATAAAAATGTTTGAATTTCACTGAGTTAGTGAATTCAAGAATGCTTTGATAATAGGGTTGAGGTTTTGACAAATCCCATGGTTTATAAAACCAACCCTTAGGGAAAATCTTTAAAATGCTCTGAAATGGATCAGAGTGATAAATCCCATCTTCGATAACTAAAATGTTTTGTCGATAGGCTTTATTAGTCCAATGCAATTTTTTCTTTAATTGAGAAAGCACTACTGAAGAAGAAGAGCTTTCAGCAGAAACAATTTCTTTGGAAGAGGATGGCTTTACAATTTCTTTTGAAACAGTTTTTTCTTTCTCCAGAAATTGAGAAAGAGGTTTTATATTTGAAATGCTTTGTAAAGTCATTAAAAGTTCAGGAGATTTTGATATGGATTCAATCTATTCTTATACCTGTTCTTGTGAGGCCAGGGCTTTGGATTCTTCTTCCTAGACCATGTCGATCCAAGACTTTGTAGGCATTGCTGTAGACAGTAGTTTTTCTTTAGTAGGTGATTGGGCTTTAGGTGTTTGGGGCTGAGGGTCCTTTTGGACTCCTTTCCCTTTGCCTTTTATTTTGGGCAGCATTTATCTGTTTTGAAGAAATTCTCTCGTTAGAAAATTTGGAACAGAATTTCTGTCACCTTTAATAAACCCAATTTCAAAATAAAAAACACTTAAAATGGCTTGTCATTTTGTAAAGATTTGTTTAGATGCAATGTTTTGAACATCTTTTTCTAAAACATGTTTTGCGGCTTTGCAATCAATTCTAAATAAAAATTTTTGATTTAACAAATCACTTTAGAACTTTGAAATGCATAAGACAATTGATAAAATTTCTTTTTTAATAGTAGAGTAATTCTTTTGACACTCATTCCAGTGTGCAGAGACATACTATACTATATGTTCTTTACCATTGTCTACTTGCTTTAGTATGCCACCATATCCTAGGTCAGAGGCATCAGTCTCTACTACCTTAAGCAATACAGGGTTTGCTAAGTGCAAACATGGTATGCTTTTAACAGATTCTTTTATTAGTCTGATGGCTCTAGTATATTCATCAGTCCACTCAACAAAATTTTTCTTTAGCCTATCGTGTAGGGGCTTAGAAATCTTATTGATGTTTGGACAAAAATCTAGGACATAATTTAGGCTATCAAGAAATCTTTACAGTTGGATTTTGTCAAGTATCTGATCAGGAAACTTGTCAGTAAAGGCAAGAGATCTCTCAATAGGAGTGATAGTTCCCTTAGAAATATAATGTCCTAGAAATCTAATCTTTGTTTGGAACAAAGAAATCTTTGAACTAGAAATGGCTAATCCAGCTTTTCTAGTGGCATAATAGAAAGTCTTTAAGTGTTTGAAATGTTGATCAATTGAGTTTGAAAAGATCAACACATCATCTATATACACTATACAGAAATCTGAGTAAGGGTTATAAATATAATTGATAATCCTTTGAAACTCAGATGGCGCATTCTTTAATGCAGATGGCATAACAGTCCACTCATACTGTTCGAATGGAATAGTAAAAGCAGTTTTATACCAATCTTTAGGATGGATTTGGATTTGCCAAAATCCTGATTTCATATCAAATTTTGAGAATATGAAAGCAGAATGAAGTTTTTGGAGCAAATCTTTCTTGTTAGGTATAGGGTACCTAATCCATTTTAGGGCTTTATTTAAAGGTTTGTATTTGATCACTAATCGAGGTGTTCCTCTCTCTATTTCACTATTTTTATTGACATAGAAAGCGGCACAAGGCCATGGAGACCTTGATTTCACAATTAAGCCCTTAATTTCTAAGTCTTTAATTTCATTCCTACAGTATTGTTCTAAGTCCATATTCATTTGAATGGGCCTAGCCTTGGTAGGAATTTGTCTTTCATCAAATCTCATTTCTACCATTTGTTTCTATCCTTGAAATGGGAGGTCGACAAATCTCATTTTCAATTTGGCTCTTGAAATCAGATATCTTTTTCTTTACAAAATCATTTTGTAATTGTTTTTCAATCCTTTGTAAGCTTAAATCCTTCTGTAAACAAATCGAATTACTTTGTTTTGTTTTCAGTAAAACATTGATCTGATTTTGATAAACAGAAGTGGCTTTAATTATATTTAGATTCCTTGTTCTTGGTTTTTCAATAAAAGGGAAAACAAGTCTTTTTTCTTGGGCTTTAAAACATATACCGTCATATTTAACAGTATATGGGGTAATTAAGTTTATAGAAGGAGTTCCTAAAATGACAGCATGATGGATATCATTTGTCAAAATAAAAGAAGTCCTAAATTCAAAACCATTATTCAAAACAGAAGCATCAATTTTTGAAGTGATTCTTAATTTTGAATTATTAGCGGTAGAAAGCCTTTCTTTAGTTTTCTCTTGAAACTTTTTTGGGACAATTATTTCTTTAATACAGTTCAAATCGGCACTAGTGTCAAATAATACAATAGTGTCAATTTGGAGTTCTTTGGAAAATTCTATTGTGACTTTAATTAAGTACTTTCTTGTAGTGATTTGTTTTAGAGCAAATAAAAAATCATGAGGTAGAGACTCGATGTTTTCAAGTTTCTGTTCCTCATCCTTACCACCTTCTGAGTCTGATTTATTATCTGAATCTTGCTCCAATTGTTTTTGTAGCAATATTTGGATAGTGTCAGAATCAGTTTTTTGATTTTGTTTTAAATCATAAATTTCTAATTTGATTTCTTTTATTTCTTTTTGAAGATCCTGGATACTAGGAGAAGGCTTTTTAGTCTTTCTCTTATTTAAAATATCCGTGAGATCATAAGCATGTTTTTGAATAACAGGTGCTTTGGAGGTTTCAAGTTTTTCTCTATGCTCGAAGGTTTTTAGAAGTCTATCTAAATACTCTCTTTGTAAGGAAGGGTCAGAAATGTATTTGACTAATTCGAGAAAAGTTTCTTGTTCTTTAGTCAACACATTGATTTTCTTTAGATATGATTCTGTGTCAGAATCAGTATCAGAAGATTCTGAAGTATTAGAGTAAATCAACTCATCAACTTGCAGAGTCTCATTATCCTCCGAAATGGAAGATTCTGACTCTGAGGAGTCCACTAATAAAGGAGCTATTTGGGCAAATATTTCTTCATTAAGTCCCAACTCATGAAGTCTTTTGGCCATCCTATAATACTTTGCAGTATGTCCTTTTTTCCCACACTTAAAACAAGTGGCTTCTTTATAGTTGAAATTCTTTGGTTTGGGCCTGTATATCTCTTTCCTTTTAGAGGAGTGCTTTTTATAAGGTCTTTTAGACTTTTTATAAAAAGATTCTCTAAGTTCTGGAAAGGGCTTCCTATATTTCTTTAATTTGTGATGTTTTTTGTAAGTCTTTGTGGAACACTTACCATCACAATCTTTAGAACTAGAGGCTTTAAAAGGGTCACAGTTAAATTGTTTACAGAAACTTCCTAACTCTTGTTTGGATTTCTTAAGTTCCCACTTAAGTCGTTTCTGTAATTTCAAATCTTGACATATCTTTAGACCTTCCATATTGACATAACTAACTACTTCATCATTGGTGAGATTGTCATAAGGAATTTGGTTATCGTGAAGGGCTTTAATTGAATTCCTTACCTTTTCTCCTAATAGGGTAGGTAATCCTACAAGGAATTTTTCTTTCTAAGTAATATGATGTGCATCATCTCTTAGAAAGAGTCTGGTAAAAAACGTGGCTTTATAACTTTGGAAATCACTAAGTTTTCTACACTTAAGGTTATGTAGTAACTCGGCATTTTTATCCCTAAGGTGAGATGGGTCACCTATGAAGTGAAGGGATATTGTGACTATTAAAACTGCAACAGCATCTTGAACCGGGTTATTAAATTAATCAAGAATGGGTGATCCTTCTTGTCAGTTTTAACAGCATTCAAGATTTCAAGATGTTGTTGATTTGTGAGGAGATGATCCCACCATCCTTTAAGTTGACCAGTAAAACCGACAATCAGAATTTCTGTTATGGCTCTATCAGCAGTTCCTGATTGGGTTTTAGAGCATTAGCTGCCATGGTCATTTATTGGAGAAGTCCAAGTATATTATACTCAGACATTCCATCTATGTTCCACTCATAGACTGAGGATGCATTAAACCGAGATTGTCCTATTGCACTTGGCCTATTATCTATTGCTAATTCTGGTGGAGTACGAGAAGTAGTAGGAAGTGCTAATTCCCAATGGACTTTATTGACTTTAGGCTCAGGTTTAAGTTCTTCTTGGAATTCTTCTAAGTCAGAAGAGGTTATGGAAGACTAATCCTGATCTAATACTCCTATCTTACTAGATTGGGGAGTATCAGGGGCTATCTCTATTTTCTTAGATGAAGATGAACAGGCTTCTATCCTATCTAATTGTTCTCTAATGGCTTTAGCAAAATCTGATTTCGAATCTTGAACAAGTTTTTGGCTTGTCTTCGAAACCTGGAAAGGTTTGAAAATAGGCTCTTTGAGTCTTTTTTCAAGATCAGATTTTGTAATTGGCTTTGGGACAGTAGGAGAAACAGTAATGGTTGACTTGTGGATCTGACTCTCTATCCTAGTCAGTTGTTTTCCTATTGTGTTTAGATTAGTGTTACAGAAATTATTCTGTTGGATAACACTATCTAAATTTTTGTCTATATCACTACTCCTATGGATTTTGTAGGGTGATGCCTTTATTTCTCTCGGAGGTTCACCATGTTCAATGGTAATATTTCTTAATGGAGGGTATTCAGATTCTACTTTATTTTGGTTATCTGAAAGCTTCCATTCAGAAACTGTCTTTCTAAAAATGGGATTTGAATTTTTGAAAGGATATGAAATATTGTTATTGGAGGCATATATTTCAAACCAATCAAAAAATAAAATATGGGCTTTTTGCTCATTAACAAATTCATAGTAGGCTTCCTGAATTAGTTTCCTTTGGTTTAAATAATGTTTAAAAAACCAAAGTCTTTTCTCTTTATTTGAATCAGAGTAAAAATCATTATGTAATAATGTTTTGTCTAATTCAAATGGTTTTTCTAAGACGCTAATCACATTTTCTATTACAGCAGAAAATGTTGGGGAGGTTGGAGGAGAAGGTTCCTTCTCTTCCTGTCTTTGATCCTGTTGTGTACTAGTATATACTGGATGAGGTATACTAGTAGTGTAATTAACAGAACGTATGGAACTACTAGGAATATCTGAGGTGGAAAACCTAGGTTGGTCTTTGTAAGGGGCATTTACTACAGAAGGTATCCTAGTAAATGTCTATGTATAGAAGGAATACTAGAAACAAAACCTCTGTTTGAAAATCTAGATGAGGTTGACCTCCTAAACGACAGTTTGACTTTACCATCAGAATACTGAGTCACATTCTGTAACTTAGTATTAGGCTCAAGTTGTTTTGGTATCACTGGTTCAGTGGCTCCATCAAGAATCCATTCCTCAGGAAGATGGACATCTTTCCATTGGATAGGTCTTGATACAACAATATTGGCTTTGGATAGATCAGTTTGGAAAAGAATTGTTTCATTCTTTTTAGACTGAAATTTATGTTGCGTATTAAACGCGGAATGCATTGCTTTATAAGACATCTTAAAAATCAATGCAACAGGGATTAATCCTTCTATCATGTGGTAATTATGGGTTTTGATCTGAAGAATCATACTCCTAAGAATATTTTTGTTTTTGATCGAGATTGTTATATTTGGATAACAATCAAACGATATTGGGCCTTTACAGAGGCTTGATTCGATACTGCTAAGTAAAGAATCATCAAAAGAGATGAATCTGCCATCTCTCAAAGCGGCTAATATGGAGGTATCTAAACCTTCTTTGGTCAGAGGCTTAATTCCTACTTGGATTAATCCTACATGGACATATTTGAATTTTTTATCTTTTAAAATCTTTAAAGAGCTTTCTGAGAACAATTAGATTGTCTCAAAAGGCTTTAAAAGAGTGATGTCTCTTTCTTCAGTCTTTATAATGTAATCTGACTTTAAGAAATCTAGTTTCTTTGTCCTGTAGATCATGTCTTTAGCTACTTTGGGTAATTCCCAGCAATCTATGGCTTTATTAAAGTCCTCACTTATGAATTCCTCGAAATTCACAACATTATTTGAACCACTAGTCCTCCTAGAGGAAGAGGTAGAGAATGAGGATGCTTTACAGAGTAGAGAATCCATGTAACCCTAAGTCTTTTCAGCTAATACCTATATGTATGGCTACAGGTACGGTTTTACAGCTCTAAGCGGATCCCTGTCCTAAACGGGTCTTACTACCGGTAAAGAATTCACCACACACACACACAAATACCAATTTAGAGAATTAAAATTACACGAATTTTTTTTTCCTATATTACACACCTTCCCACGATCACTGGTAGTATCTGGTATCAGAGCTAGAGGGAAGTAGGTGTAATATAGGTATTAGAAAAAAGACTTCACCACACATCCTCTTTCTCAAATAATTTCAAAGAATTTGTGAATTCCGAGGAATTCATAATTGAGGACTTTAATAAAGCCATAGATTGCTGGGAATTACCCAAAGTAGCTAAAGACATGATCTTTTTCTTAAAGTCCTATATTATAAAGACCTTCCCATCACTCTTTCAAAGCCTTTTGAGACAATCCAATTGTTCTTAGAAAGCTCTTTAAAGATTTTAAAGGATAAAAAAATTCAAATATGTCCATGGGATTAATCCAAATAGAATTAAGCCTCGACGTAAGGTTTAGATACCTCCATATTAGCCGTTTTGAAGATGGGATTCATCTCTTTTGATGAAAAGACTTAATCAAGCCTTATATCTTTTGATTGTTATCCAAATATAACAATCTCGATCAAAGATATTCTTCTTATGATTCTTCTCAAAACCCATAATAACCACATGATTCAATCCCCTGTTGGAGATTTTTAAGATGTCTTATAAAGAATGCATTGTGAATAAATTTCAGTCTAAAAGGAATGAAATAATTCTTTTCCAAACTTTAATAAAGCCAATATTGTTGTATCAAGACTATCCAATGGAAAGATGTTCATCTTCCCAAATGGATTCTTGATGATACCAAAACAAAACAACTTGAGCCCAATACAGAGTTACAGAATGTGACTCAGTATTCTGATGGTAAAGTCAAACTATCATTTAAGAGGTCAACCTCATCTAGATTTTCAGACATAGGTTATGTTTCTAGTATTCCTTCTATAGATAGAACATTTACTAGGATACCTTTTATAGTAAATGCCCTTTACAAAGACCAACCGAGTTTTTCCACCTCAGATATTCCTAGTAGTTCCATACGTTATGTTGATTACACTACTAGTATACCTCATCCAGTATATATTAGTACACCACAGGATCAAAGACAGGAAAAGAAAGAACCTTCTCCTCCAACCTCCCCAACATTTCTGGTGTAACAGAAAATGTGATTAGCGTCTTAGAAAAACCATTTGAATTAGACAAAATATTATTACATAATGATTTTTACTCTGATTCAAATAAAGAGAAAAGACTTTGGTTTTTTAAACATTATTTAAACCAAAGAAAACAAATTCAGGAAACCTACTATGAATTTGTTAATGAGCAAAAAGCCCATATTTTGTTTTTTGATTGGTTTGAAATATATGCCTCCAATAACAATATTTCATATCCTTTCAAAAATTCAAATCTTATTTTTAGAAAGACAATTTCTGAATGAAAGTATTCAGATAACCAAAATAAGGTAGAATCTGAACACCCTCTATTAAGAAATATTACCATTGAACATGGTGAACTTCCGAGAGAAATAAAGGCATCACCCTACAAAATCCATAGGAGTGGTGATATAGACAAAAATTTAGATAGTGTTATCCAACAGAATAATTTCTGTAACACTAATCGAAACTCAATAGGAAAACAGCTGACTAGGATAGGGAGTCAGATCCAAAAGTCAACCATTATTGTTTCTCCTACTGTCCTAAAGCCAATTACAAAATCTGATCTTAAAAAAAGACTCAAAGAGCCTATTTTCAAACCTTTCCAGGTTTCGAAGACAAGCCAAAAACTTGTTCAAGATTCGAAATTAGATTTTGCTAAAGCCATTAGAAAACAATTAGATAGGATAGAAGCCTCTTCATCCTCATCTAAGAAAATAGAGATAGCCCTTGATACTCCCTAATCTAGTAAGATAGAAGTATTAGATCAGGATCAATCTTTCATAGCCTCTTCTGACTTAGAAGCATTCCAAGAAGAACCTAAACCTGAGCCTAAAGTCAATAAAGTCCATTGGGAATTAGCACTTCCTGCTACTTCTCGTACTCCACCAGATCTAGCAATAGATAATAGGCCAAGTGCAATAGGCCAATCTCGGTTTAATGCATCCTCAGTTTATGAGTGGAATATAGATGGAATGTCTGAGTATAATATACTTGGACTTCTCCAAAAAATGACCATGGCAGCTAATGCTTATAAAACCCAATCAGGAACTGCTGATAGAGCCATAGTAGAAATTCTGATTGTCGGTTTTACTGGTCAACTTAATGGATGGTGGGATCATCTCCTCACAAATCAACAATATCTTGAAATCTTGAATGCTGTTAAAACGGATCAAGAAGGATCACCCATTCTTGATGAATTTAATAACCCGGTTCAAGATGCTGTTGCAGTTTTAATAGTCATAATATCCCTTCACTTCATAGGTGACCCATCTCACCTTAGGGATAAAAATGCTGAGTTACTACATAACCTTAGGTGTAGAAAACTTAGTGATTTCCAAAGTTATAAAGCCACGTTCTTTACCAGACTCTTTCTAAGAGATGATGCAAATCATGTTACTTGGAAAGAAAAATTCCTTGCAGGATTACCTACCCTATTAGGAGAAAAGGTAAGGAATTCAATTAAAGCCCTTTACGATAACCAAATTCCTTATGACAATCTCACCTATGGTGAATTAGTTAGTTATGTCAATAGGGAAGGTCTAAAGATATGTCAAGACTTGAAATTACAGAAACGACTTAAGTGGGAACTTAAGAAATCTAAACAAGAGTTAGGAAGTTTCTATAAACAATTCAACTATGACCCTTTTAAAGCCTCTAGTTCTAAAGATTGTGATGGTAAGTGTTCCACAAAGACTTACAAAAAACATCACAAATTAAAGAAATATAGGAAGCCCTTTCCAGAACTTAGAGAATCTTTTTATAAAAAGCCCAAAAGGCCTTATAAAAATCACTCCTCTAAAAGGAAAGAGATAGACAGGCCCAAACCAAAGAATTTCAACTATAAAAAAGCCACTTATTTTAAGTGTGGGAAAAAAGGATATACTGCAAAGTATTGTAGGATGGCCAAAAGACTTCATGAGTTGGGACTTAGTGAAGAAATATTTTTCCAAATAGCTCATTTATTAGTTGACTCCTCAGAGTCAGAATCTTCCATTTCCGTGGATAGTGAGTCTCTGCAAGTTGATGAGTTGATTGACTCTAATACTTCAGAATCTTCTGATACTGATTCTGACACAGAATCATATCTAAAGAAAATCAATGTGTTGACTAAAGAACAAGAAACTTTTCTTGAATTAGTCAAATACATTTCTGACCCTTCCTTACAAAGAGAGTATTTAGATAGACTTCTAAAAACCTTCGAGCATAGAGAAAAACCTAAAACCTCCAAAGCACCTGTTATTCAAAAACATGTTTATGATCTCACAGATATTTTAAATAGGAGAAAGACTAAAAATCCTTCTTCAAAAAGAAATCAAATTAGAAATTTCTAATTTAAAACAAAAATAAAAAACTAATTCTGACACTATCCAAATATTGCTATAAAAACAATTAGAGCAAGATTCAGATAATAAATCAAACTCAGAAGGTGGTGAGGATGAGGAACAGAAACTTGAAAACATCGAGTCTATGCCTCATGATTTTTTATTTGCCTTAAAACAAATCACCACAAGAAAGTATTTAATTAAAGTCACAATAGAATTTTCCAAAGAACTCCAAATTGAAACTATTGCATTATTTGACACTGGTGCCGATTTGAACTGTATTAAAGAAATAATTGTCCCAAAAAAGTTTCAAGAGAAAACTAAAGAAAGGCTTTCTGCCGCTAATAATTCAAAATTAAGAATCACTTCAAAAGTTGATGCTTCTGTTTTGAATAATGGTTTTGAATTTAGGACTTCTTTTATTTTGACAAATGATATCCATCATGCTGTCATTTTAGGAACTCCTTTTATAAACTTAATTACCCCATATACTGTTAAATATGACGGTATATCTTTTAAAGCCCAAGAAAAAAGACTTGTTTTTCCTTTTATTGAAAAACCAAGAACAAGGAATTTAAATATAATTAAAGCCACTTCTGTTTATCAAAATCAGATCAATGTTTTACTGAAAACAAAACAAAGTAATTTGGTTTTTTTACAGAAGGATTTAAGCTTACAAAGGATTGAAAACAATTACAAAATGATTTTGTAAAGAAAAAGATTTCTGATTTCAAAAGCCAAATTGAAAATGAGATCTATGCTGACCTCTCATCTGCTTTCTAGGATAGGAAACAACACATGGTAGATTTGCCCTATGAACCCAATTTCGATGAAAGACAAGTTCCTACCAAGGCTAGGCCCATTCAAATGAATATAGACTTAGAACAACACTGTAGGAATGAAATTAAAGACTTAGAAATTAAAGGCTTAATTGTGAAATCAAGGTCTCAATGGTCTTGTGCCGCTTTCTATGTCAATAAAAATAGTGAAATAGAGAGAGGAACACCTCGATTAGTGATCAATTACAAACCTTTAAATAAAACCCTAAAATGGATTAGGTACCCTATACCTAACAAGAAAGATTTGCTCCAAAAACTTCATTCTGCTTTCATATTCTCAAAATTTGATATGAAATCAGGATTTTGGCAAATCCAAATCCATCCTAAAGATCGATATAAAACTGCTTTTACTGTTCCATTCGAACAGTACGAGTGGACTGTTATGCCATTTGGATTAAAGAATGTGCCATTTGAGTTTCAAAGGATTATAAATGATATTTATAACCCTTACTCAGATTTCTGTATAGTGTATATAGATGATGTGTTGATCTTTTCAAACTCAATTGATCAACATTTCAAACACTTAAAGACTTTCTATTATGCCACTACAAAAGCTGGATTAGCCATTTCTTGTTCAAAGATTTCTTTGTTCCAAACAAAGATTAGGTTCATAGGACATTATATTTCTAAGGGAACTATCACTCCTATTGAGAGATCTCTTGCCTTTACTGACAAGTTTCCTGATCGAATACTTGACAAAACCCAACTGCAAAGATTTCTTGGTAGCCTAAATTATGTCCTAGATTTTTGTCCAAACATCAATAGGATTTCTAAGCCCTTACACGATAGGCTAAAGAAAAATCCTGTTGAGTGGACTGATGAACATACTAGAGCCATCAGACTAATAAAACAGTCTGTTAAAAGCATACCATGTTTGCACTTAGCAAACCCTGTATTGCCTAAGGTAGTAGAGACCGATGCCTCTGACCTAGGATATGGTGGTATACTAAAGCAAGTAGACAATGGTAAAGAACATATAGTATAGTATGTCTCTGCACACTGGAATGAGTGTCAAAAGAATTACTCTACTATTAAAAAAGAAATTTTATCCATTGTCTTATGCATTTCAAAGTTCCAACGTGACTTGTTAAATCAAAAATTTTTACTTAGAATTAATTGCAAAGCCGTAAAACATGTTTTAGAAAAAGATGTTCAAAACATTGCATCTAAACAAATCTTTACAAGATGGCAAGCCATTTTAAGTATTTTTTATTTTGAATTTGGGTTTATTAAAGGTGATAGAAATTCTGTTCCAGATTTTCTAACGAGAGAATTTCTTCAAAACAGATAAATGCCGCCCAAAAAGAAAGACAAAGAGAAAGGAGTCCAAAAGGACCCTCAGCCCCAAACACCTAAAGCCCAATCACCTTTTAAAGAAAAACTACTATCTTCAGTAATGCCTACAAAGTCTTGGATCGACATGGTCCAGGAAGAAGAATCCAAAGCCCTGGCCTCACAAGAACAGGTAAAAGAATGGATTGAATCCATATCAAAATCTCCTGAACTTTTAATGACTTTACAAAGCATTTTAAATATAAAACCTCTTTCTCAATTTCCGGAGTAAGAAAAAACTGTTTCAAAAGAAATTGTAAAGCCATCCTCTTCCAAAGAAATTGTTTCTACTGAAAGCTCTTCTTCTTCAGTAGTGCTTTCTCAATTAAAGAAAAAAGCAGATTGAACTAATAAAGCCTATCGACAAAACATTTTAGTTATCGAAGATGGGTTTTATCACTCTGATCCATTTCAGAGCATTTCAAAGATTTTCCCTAAGGGTTGGTTTTATAAACCATGGGATTTGTCAAAACCCCAACCCTATTACCAAAGCATTCGTGAATTCACTAAATCAGTGAAATTCAAACATTTATATCTTTCTAAAGAACACAAAGAACCGGCCTACTCCACGGCCACAATCCTAAATGTCTTGAGCCCAAAACAATGGGGTGACCTACTTCATAAAACCAAAGACTTTCCTATTAGCTTCCAAAGACGTTTTAACCATTGTCAGTCCTTTTCTTATTGGGACTATCAACAGACTTGGTTCAATACATTTTTCATACAAAACCCAAAAAAATCTCATTCATGGTTATTTTTCTTTAATTCAAAAATAACCATACAAAGCCTTCCCAACTAGTTTCAACAGTGGTGGGGCTATTTTGGGCCAAACCCAGAAATTCTAACCCCCAATGCTGTAGCTTGTTTAAATCTGTTCAAAGCCCATTATAAGCCCACAGAATCAGAGAAAAGATTTACTCCGTTTCTTTGTTTCTGTACAAAGTTTTTCCTCCCTTGGGTTTGGATGTGGGGTCTTCAATTCCACACTCAGGTAGCCCAACGTTTCTTACAAAGAACCTTCAAAGTGAAATGGTGATCAAAATTTGATGAAGAATCAAAATTAACCGAGGCCATCGCTCAAAAGTAGTTTTCCTGAACAGGACACCTCACTCCTACTATTGAGGAAACCAAAGCCCAGTCCACTTTCCTCTCTAAAAAATCTAAGGTCCAATCTTTATTGGCCTCAGCTAAGTCAGAAGAGGAATATTTCAAAGTCATGGAACAACTCTTATCTTCTAGATTCGAGCCTTCAGTATAAGACTCCTCGGATACCGAAGATGAAGAGCCATTTATATCTTTGGGAGATGACAACGAAGATGATTGTTTTGGCACCTTCCCACCTGTAAAGCATTATAAATAATTATGTTTGTAATCATTATGCTTTAAAAAAAAAGTAAAAAGTAATTTATTTTCTTGTACATTTCCCTGTAATAATTATATTTGTCCTTGTCAGATGACTGGTCCCCTTCGCTCACTATTCCCATCACGGGAAAAAAGCTGAGAGATCAAGATTCCATCTTATGGGTCCTACAAAGACTTTGAGGACCATAAAGCAAAGATGTTGTCTCCACTCATGGGATTCCCGGGGATTTTCTTACCAACCAAGGTCCTACCCATGTGAAGACCTAATCATTTACTTTTGTAAAGCTTCGGGTCCTTGGCTATATAGTTGCCATTAACCTTCAGTTGAGGGGACCTAAATTTTTTCTCTTTCTCTCTCGAGTTCTCTCCCTTCCCTCTAAGATTTCAAAATTGGAAATCAGAGTTGGATGTCAAGAAATCTCTTTTGACTCCAGACATTTTCCAGAAATCTTCTTCTTCTTCTTTTTCTCTTTAAAGACTTAAAGGTTCTGTAATTAAATGTAAGCATTCAATTTCAATTTTATTTAAAGTATTTAAAGCTTATTCTTTGATCTGTAATTTAACTTTAAAAGCATAGATTAAGGGTGTATGTTTTAAATTTTAAAGCTTTTAATTTTATAACACGCTCACAGACTGATCTGTATCAGTTCTGCCATAAAAATTGTTACTTGGCCTCTGAAGCAAAGAGACCGGATCTCTGTCTTTAGTTGTATCTTCTTCCTCCCCCCACACTCAGAGCACCCTTTCTAGGATTCAGACTGGGTACTGTGTTTGAATAGCAGCCAACCTTAATGTATGTTTATTTCTGCAAACCTTGTTGCTAGGCTTGCTTAAAATAAACTAGTTTAAAGAAATTGATTAAAAATTTTAAAGTTTTAATTTTATTGGTATATTGGCTGGAAATCAGGACGTGGGGGCTGATAATTGTTCGATTAAAATAAGTCCGAACTTGGGCCCTAAGGCAGGACTTGACTCCTGCATCGACCAGGTGTAAACAATGCCACGTACCAACAATCTTTTAAAGCCAATGATACTCTTAAAAGCAATCAACCGACTTAATTAAAGATATTTAATTTCATATTCCAAAACATTCACACACCTTCCTACGATCCCTGGTAGTATATATATATATATATATATATATAAAATATTTTTTTAAAAAAAGAAAACTAAAAAGATGCGTTTCTAGAATTATGACATTCTATATTCAGCCATCTTCAACTCAAAATTTTAAAAGTGTATATTTATAAAGGAGAAATTAAAAAGAGAAAGTTAGAAAAATCACACTTAAAATGAAGCTAAAAAAACCTGAAAAGTAAATTTTTATTTTTTATATTTTTACTTTCAAACTAAGAAGATGGTTTCTAGAGTCACTACACTCCATATTCAACCAACTTCAATGTAAAAAGTTAATCATAGTTAGTTTCTACAATAAAAATTAGTAAAAACTTAATAAAGATTAAGACATTCCACAATTATCAATTATTCCCTCCCCCCAACTAGAACGAAACATTATTCTCAATGTTTTAAAGAAATGAAGTAGAGATTAGAAGATATTACCTGGGTGCTATAACACAGAAGAAAATATTTATAAACAGAGAGTTAAATCTAATTTGCACTTCTTACTGCGGCTACTGCTACTGCTACCATCATTAGTGGGCCACCCTAAAATTAAGGTCTCAGGATATGGCTCTAGTCTATTAGCTTGTAACAGATCAAGTAGCTCATTAGTAGTGTAAGCACAAATAAAGATTTCTTTCACTGTGGAAGGAATGAAATAGTTTTTTATTACATGGTTAAGAAATGCGAGAAAGCCATCATAAAAGTTATTGACATTTAATAAACCAATGGGTTTTTAATGAATGTTCAGATGGGACTAAGATGCTAATGTCATTAATGCCTCTAGAGTTGTAAGATCTCTTGTTAAAAAAATAAAGGCATCAGCATGATTTAGCATTTCAATTATTCTCTCTTGCATACTGAAACGACTAACTCTTCTCCAGTTGGTGAGTCAGACAAACAGTTAAAATGTTTCAGGATTGTTGGGATGATGCCTAACACTTGGCTCCCTCTGGTATAAGCGACTTCTGAAACTAGTTTTGATAACCCTCGATCACATCCTCCATAAACTAAGTGTAGTTTCCTAGCTGCTATGCTTCGACTAAGATCTACGGCTACCTCAATAAATTCTTTATATTTGCCATAGTGAAATCCAGAGAGTACCCAAATGTTCTTAATTTTGTTGTTGGGAGTAGCTGTCATTGGAAACTTCTAAAAAAAAATTTGTGAGTGCTTTAATAAAAAAGTCATATTTAATGATCTTGGTGATAATGGTTCATAGCTGTAAATGAGGTAGCATGTCTATGTCAAATAAATCGTGATGCATATGGCTTGAGAGTCAAAAAAGAAATAGTGAAAAGACAAAACAAATAATGATAGTATAAAATTAGTAAAGACAAAAATGTAAGTGATCAAATAACTGTGAAATAAAACATCATTAAAATAAAAGGATATTTACAAATAGTTGCGACTGTGGCTCACATCTTCCTCTGGTTTTACATCTAGAAACAGCTTGAACGCCCTCTATGGGTCGAGGATAGGCTTCCTATCCAGTTTTCTTACAAACTGGCAAACAAGGTCTTTTATAGTCAGATTCTCGAGACTATAGTTTGTACATTCTTTCTGAAATAATGACCATAACTGGAGTATTACATTTTGAATGTATCTACTGTGATGCATTTCAAGAGATAAAAGGATATCATCCAATGACTCTTTATTCAAGCCATCCTTAATGAATTGAATCTTATCTTCCCTGTTATAAGACAGCATTCCTAAAAACATCGCTTTTTATCGCATCTCATTCTGGCACACTTATGACAAAAATTAGAGAGCTTTCGGGCTCTCCGTTTTCTTGAATAATTTTTTTTTACCACAACCAGGCATGTATGCAATAAATTTGGGAGGCAACTCACCTGCCAACTGCACTTTAGCTTTGATTATCCATCGAATGTCAGCAGGAATATGATTTTTCATAAGTAATCGCATGCGTTCAGACCGATCTTTATAAACTGTAAGAAGAGCATTCTGAGGAAGTGAAAAAAATCGCTTGTGAAGTTTTGCTAAGTTCTCGTCTCTATCCATGCCTTCAACTTAGAATGTTAATTATTATGGAAAACTGAAGTAACCGACATTGATTGTCACGGAGTACTGTTATTCGCCACTTAACTGAGGTGAAAAATGATAACACACCGAATAAAAAAAATCTAGCAAAAACACAACGCACGTAAAGGAAAAATAAAAAAATAACACAAAAAATATTAACTTACCATCGTTCTCTTATTGAATTTACCTCAAGCTCTAATTGGATGCTGTAGATACCTTTCTCAATTTATTTAAGATCTTCTTCAAAATCCTCAACATGGGCCACTAACTCTGGTGGTTGTAGCTGCCAGATACGATGTGTTTTACAAAATCGTATCTGACCTTTGAGATGAGATTGTATACGTCAAAACTGCCTAAGAATATTAAAGAGATGCTTTTTAGTTAACATATTCATGAGGAAAAATGATTAAAAAAACTTAATAATTAAACAAACACGCTTTCACAAACATAATTAAAAATAGACAAGAAAACTTTAAATCACCAAAAGGAAATAGAAAGAAAAAAATGTCAGGTCACGTAAATGTTTTGTACTGTTTTCTCTACATGGTTGGTATTCATGATATGATTTTACTTTTTTGACCATTAACTTTAAAAATTACATTGCTCCTTGGATTCTTAAATTTAATGGCTCCATATAGAAAAACAGTATAATCTATAGATGGATCAGGCCATCGAGAGCATAACTTACTTGGAGAAACGTGCCATTAAAAATTGAACAAAAATACTTTTTAACCTGGTGTGAAAGATTTTCTAATGCTCCGCTTGTCACGGAGGATTTTCATTCACTTTTTGTAGTCCTTAGTATTTTTGTCGTTATGAATCTCCTCTGATTTTACTAATTGTATCTTCCTTTTTGAATCAAAAATAGGGTCAATGATGTTTGTATTCTTTTTTATCATCAAGAGAGGATGAGATGAATTATGACAATGTTTTTTCTTCTCCCTAGAATATAGAATTCAGAGGGTCAAATGAAGGTTTTAGCTCAATCTTTGATGGTGATTCTGATGATGGGATGAGATTTTCTTTTACTGGTGCCAATTGCTCTATCTTTGTCTTCCTTTTATCAATGTCCATGCATGGCGATGAATCCAATAAGGCATTAACCTCATCAATCGATCTGTCAATATTAAAATCTAAATTAAAGTGAATTAAACATGTTAGTAAAGGGTCATCACTAAGGTTTAGAAGAAATATGTGATCAACTAATTCATGAATTAAATCTACATCTATAATTTCATTATCTGTACTGTGAGGTTGTTTGGCAATGTTGAAGATATTTAGTTCCATGGTCATATTGCCAAATGACAACTGCATGTTTCCAATCCTGCATTGAATATGAGCATCGACAGTTGCCAAAAATGGATGACCCAAGATAATGGGGATATGCTTCCTTGAATCTTGCACTAGTTGAGTGTTAATTACAATAAAATCAACAGGAAAATAAAACTTATCTACCTGGATAAGCACATCCTCCATAATACCACGAGATATTTTCATGGATCGATCTGCAAGCTGTAACACAACTGGAGTTAAGTGTAATTCTCCTAGTTCAAGTTTCACAAACACTAAGTAAGCAATAGATTAACACTAGCGCCTAAGTCCAATAAAACATTCTCAATTGTATGGTTCCTTATACTATATGAGATAGTGGGGGATCCTAGGTCTTTGTATTTTAGAGAAATTTTATGTTGGAGTATAGAACTAACATTTTCTGTTAAAAATGCCTTCTTTTAAATATGAATATTTCTCTTTTTAGTATAAAGATCTTTAAGAAACTTGGCATAAGATGGTACTTATTTTATAGCATCAAGCAAAGAGATGTTGACACTTACCTGTTTGAAGATTTCAAAAATCTCACCTATGGATTTTTCTTTCTTTGCTTTGGCTAACCTCTGGGAAAATGCAGCTTTAGGAATATACTCTCGTGGATTGTTTTCTTCTTTCTCCTCTGATGATGAGTCTTCAATATTTATAGGTATAATTTGAGTTATTTTGGTCACTAGTAGCTCCACTTTGTTGTCGACTTCTTTTCTTTTTTACAAGGTCATGATGGCTTTGACCTCTCCATGTTGCTGAGGTGAACTGGTACTTGCCTCATGCACTCCTTTAGGGTTTGACACTGGTCGACTAGGGAATTTGCCTTTCTCAACAGTTATTACTAGGGTTTGAATTAAAGAGGCAAGTTGGCCCACCATTTTCTCGAGGTTAGAAATTGATTGGGCTATTGAGTTGAAACTTGCTCTCATCTCATTTCGTAGTCCATCAATGGTGCGGTTTTGTTGATCAATCGTAGAGGGAATAGAATTGTTAAAATTCTAGAATGCATCCTCCCATGGTCTGGGTTGAGAATAATTTGAGTTTTGGTTATAAGGTCTGAATAGTGGCTGAGAGGCTTATAGAACTTGAGGAATTGGTTGCATTAGTGGAGCTGAAGTTGTTGGTCCATTATGTTGGAATCCTTGAGACCATGAAAAAATGGGATGGTCTCTCCATTCAGGGTTATATGTGTTAGAGTAACTAAATAAAGAACATTTGTGTACTATTTAGATTTAACTATGGAAATACAAAAAAATTATTGAGGTAGCCTTAGATCATGGTTGAAGCATAGCAGTTAAAAAACTACACTTGGTTTATGGAAGACGTGACCGAGGGTTATTAAAACTAGTATCAGAAGCTACTTATGTTAGAGGGAGTCAAGTGTTAGGCATCATCCCAACAACCTTGAAACCTTTGGGCTATTTGTTTGACTCACAACTAGATAAGAGTTAGTCATCATAGGTATGTAAGAAAGAATAACTGAAATACTGAATCATGCTGATTCTTTTATTTTCCTACCAGAAGATCTTGTAAATATACAGACACTAATCACATTAGCATCTTGGGCCCATCTGAACATTCATAAAAAATCCATCGGTTTGTTAAATATCAATAACTTCTATGGTGGCTTTATTGCAAGACCTTAGTGTTGGAGAGGCCAACTAATGATGGTAGAAGTAGCCGCAGTAAAAAGTACAAATTAGTAAAAAGTAAATATTTCTTTTTGTGTTGCAGTACCTAAGTGATATCTTCTAAACTCTACTTCTTTCTTGTAAAACATTGAGGACAATGTTTCCTTCTGTTTAGGGTGAGAGAATAATTGATAATTGTGGAATGTCTCAATCTTAATAAATTTTTTACTAATTTTTATTGTAGAAACTAACCGTGGCTAATTTTTGAGTCAAAAATGGCTGAATTTGGAGTATAGTTACTCCAAAAACGCATCTTTTTAGTTTCTTTAAAAATAAATATTTAGACATTTTCTTATTATTAAGCTTTATTTTAAGTGTAATCTTTTTAATTTTTTTCTTTCCTTCTAGTTTCTACTTTATAAATATACACTTTTAAATTTTTTAGTCAAAGATGGCTGAATATAGAGTATAATGACTCTAGAAATACATTTTTTAATTTTTTAAAAAATAATTTTTGTGATCTTTTAACATTAGATGACGACTTTTAAATTTTAATATTTGTATTATCTTTGGACTTGAGTTATAGTACACCATTTTTGCCACTCTACATGTTTATGTCGAAGACAAAAAGATGAGTTGCTTGAAGGAATATATATGTCATAATAAATTCTAAGTGAGTTCTTGAACCTGTCATTTTTCTTGGAGAGTAACATGTTTTACTCATTCTTTATACAGTTTAACAGTTTATTATATTATACACAATCTCTAAATTTCTTTTGGAGTCAAACTTTAAAAAAAAATGAGTGTTGTTATATCTGAATATTTGTCTAACTAGTAGATATAAAAGATTATTTAGAGTCCTAAAAGATGACGGAAAGGTCATCTTTGACCCATTTAGGCCTTTCTAACCATTCATTTTATGAAATATCCTTATTTAACCCTTCTGAACCTTTAAAAAAAATTTTGTCCTTTTCTTTGTTTACTTATGATCTTGACTCAACTCTGATTTGAAATATTACTCTATGTCGTACAAGTTTTATCACTCATTCATATTTGAGAAAAATATAATTATTTTGTTCAATAAATTTATGCCACAAAAGAAGAGAAAAAAATATATTTATGTATATTAGTTCAAAATAAAATAAAAGTAAGATATATCTTGTAATCTCAAAAAAAAGTTTACTTTTTCTCAAACATGCATTTTAATTTTCCTTAATTCTCCTCATTTGTTCACCATGTCCCTAGTCTATGTTATATCCTAATAAAAGTTCTTGATTTTAGAGAATTATAGTCTGAAGTAGAAACTAGCTACATGAGCTGTAAAGATGTAGTTGTTATCCAAAAGGGCTACACATAATGTAATTTTGATGATAACAAACATGAGTCTTAATTATTTTAATTAATAATATATTTCACATTTTCACTAAGTTTTTTAAGGATAGTATTTATGTAAGTGAATTAAGTGAAATCAATTTCAAGACACTCAAAAGACTACGGCTCGATCAAGAATGAAGTTTGGAACTCAACGAACTCAATATTGTGAAAATTCATATAAAGTTAGTATGATTTAATTTATTCATGATTTTGAATTTGGAAACCTAAGTTTTTAATCAATTGATCATTATTTCTCATTAATTTAAAGTGTTACAATCATAAATCAAATATTTTATGTAAATTAATTATTTTTCTAAATGTGAACTAAAATAAAAAAGTTTTAAAATCTTTGCTTTTAATAAGAAATATTAATTATAGATTTGGATTTATTTGGAAAATCAAAAATATTTTTACCCATACCATAATTTCAGAAAGTTGAGGAAATGAAAAGTATTATTTAGAAATTCTAAAATTAGATTTATTTATAAATAGTTTTACATTTTGAGTTATAGTATAATTAGATAATATTTTGGGTAAAATTATAATTTTATGAACAATGATACTGTAGTAACTTAAAAATATTCCAAAATGGATATATTTGTAAATTTTTATGAACTTCTAGGTCATAATATAATTATGAATAATTATGGGTAAAATTATAATTTTATGAACAGTATTATTGTAGCAAAATTCAAATTTAACAGTAACTTCATTATAACAAGCAGCTAACTGCTCGAATGTAAAGGCTAGCCACTTCGATATTGGAATTTGCTTATAACAGTTATTTTTCGAGTCAAAACTATATAAACTCAAATCAAACTCATTTCTACTTACTTGAGCAAGCACAAACAAGTATATACATCATTTTCTAAGCTTCCGTCTTACAAATCTTTATAGATTAAGTCTTCATTAAGCTATCATTTGTATATCAACTCTAGATAGAGAGTATTTATTGTATTTCTCAAATTCATTGTAAACTTTGTGAGTGTTAAAGTGTGAGAAACACTTGAGTGAAGAGATTGGGGGATAATCTAATGAGTGTAAAGGTTTGTTGACACATTGAGTCAATTGTAAAGAACTTGAAGTCTTTGGAGGCATAGTAAGTGAAATCCTCAAGCTTGGTTTGCTTGGAGGCATAGACATAGGCGAGAATTGTCGAACCACGTAAAAATACTTGTGTTTGATTTCTCTTCCCTTTCTCTTTTATTTTTTAGCATTATTGAATTTATTATTTTTTATTTCATTAAGGTATTGATTGAATTATTGTTTAATTTGCTGAGATTAAATTTTAAAAACCTGGGTTGTATAACTAGCATTTCAATAGTGATGCATAAAAAATAATATAAAAAAGAGAGAAAAATAAATAAATATATTGGTTTGACTAACATTTTGACTTGAGATAGTTTTATTTCTAAATTGTGGGCATATTTATTTCATCTTAGTGAGAGTGTTGATATTGCTTTATTATTTTTCAAAAATTTACCATTCATGGGAGTGACTATTGTTATTGGGTTTAATTTCTTTATGAGAATGTCACTACCAGTGAGATTTTGGGGTATTGACATTTCATCTTAAAAGCGGCTTAACTACAATAATTGCGATAAAGTCTACTGAATTGATTCATGTAGATGGTTGATTTGAGAGTGATATTTCTTAAAGTTTGGAGATAATGCTTATACTTTTATTTGATTGTTATCATAAGTTTGATTAAATAAACACAATTGTTTAAGAAAAAAAAGGAATATTGGGTTTGAATTTGTATTCGCTTAATTTGCTAGAGACTAACAATAAGCTGGTTGGGGGTACGTTGAGTGCAAGAAAACGTATGTATATATATATATATATATAAAGGAGAAAATCGTTATTTTATACTTCAAGTTCTACTAACTCCTTTACATTTATGTATTCAATTCTCTTGTAATTTTAATTAAGTGTATTTTATTATAATTAAGTACTTTATATATTTTAGGGGCAACATGGTTATTTTATAATAAACGAGACATCAAATGATAAAATGGACAGTAAATCTGAGCTCAAAACTATCAAAAACCTTAGGAGAATTATAAAAGTATAAATGTCACTGTTCATATAACATCCCAAATTTAACACGTGTAAAGCACTTGAAAGAAGGAGGTTACTCACGAAACATAATCTCTACTTATAAAATTTCAAATTGTAATACCTCAAAATTTTCTAAGAATATTTCATAAGTTCATACATCCAACGCTAAATAATCTCTCCTGAAACATAAAAATAACAAAGTCTCAAAACCAACATTACATGTTCATAATAGAAAGAAACTAAAAGAAACATGAGTTTATTCCTGTTCTTAGTCAAATAGCAATCGGAAATGAAATCTCTAACTCTAAAGCTAAGCACACCTTTCAAAAGAAACTTACTCTATAAAAAAATAATAATGATAATATTCTACAAAGCTATTCTGGACAATATCTCATGTAAAATTTTCAAGGGGATCCAATGCCAAAAATATTTTCAAAACTATTTATTACTTAGTAAGTTTGAAACTGTCTTCTCATAATCTTAACCGAATAGAACAGGTTCTGAGAATTTTATAAAATAAAATACTAATAAGAAAATAAAAATTGACGATACTAGACACGTATATTAACGTCTGTATAAAATTTCATAATTTTCTAAGTTCATTTGATGGTACTAATAATTTTGTAAACCTGATCGCATTGCTGGAATTGATGTTTTCTAGTGCAGTATTTTCTACTTCAAAAATACATATTAAATTGAAAACTAAATCAAATTTGATGAAATAAAATTCATTAAGTTCTATATATCTATCTAAGAAAAATTCATTCACAAATTATAAGATTAAAAATCGAGATATAATAATGTCCAAAATCATCATAATGTTTATTATACCAAGGGTTGATTAATCAAACTCATAATCAATTAAAACTCTAAACAAAACCTAAATACATCCTATATCATGCATCAAGATCTATATAAAATAATCTAAAATTATGCCAAACATAAACCCTAGATAAAGTGATTAGAAATTTTTTGGAGAAGAGGAAGAGTAAACTTATCAATTTCTTTGATCCTCTCCTCAATAAATGTTTGAAAATAAAGGTCTAGGGGTATTTATAGGATTTCTTAAGGCTAGTGGATGGCTGAGATTTTGCCACCATAACCCTTGATCAATGATCAAGATTATCCATTATAAACATCTCACTAATATCTAGAGTTCTTATTTATCTCTACAAGTAATCCTTCATAAATACCTTACCAATTTCTAGAATCCATATCATCTCTACAACTAATCCTTAATAAATACCTTACTAATTTCTAGAGTTAAGTATTAAATATTATTAATACTTAAAGGGGCTTAGCTCAAAATAAATAATATAATATTTAGGTGAAGGAATTGAACCTTACAATTTATATGTACGGTATTGTTCATAATACTGTTTATATATACTGTATGATAACGTGGTATTAACTGATGATGTGGCACCAACCAATGACATGGCAGTTGTTGTACAAATTGTATTGAACTTGCAAGTGTACAAATCTATTGTAGAATAGATTAATGGTGATGAGTATCGATTCTACGAGAAGGTGGATTTTAATTGAGTGTTGAATTAATTTTCTAAATGGATGGTTGAATTGTGGTGAAATTATCTTAAATTTTGAATTAGAATGGCGGGAATAATTAATAATAACAACTATTAATAAAGCACTTGGGTATTTAGATCCCTATCAACATATACCAGGGCTCAATATTCCTTATTAGTACTAATTAAATCATGAGAGAAAAATCCACTCTTTATGAACCACCTTTTAATTAATATGGTGTTAAGAGCTTATCGTACTAAATAGTAATATGTTATTACTATTTATCGATAAAAAGTCAAAACATCCACAGAAATTTGAGGGGAAGAGAAAATAAATTTACCAATTAAGCCTATAGAACATGTTGAGACTTCACCTTCAACCGAATATTGAAAGAAAATTAGCTATTCATATTTGAACTAGGGTAAAATGGAAATTTTATTAAAATACATAAAAAATACAAGATAAAGAAGATATTAGAGATAAGGAGATCAAAAATAAATTTAGAGGTGTCAAATTAAGGAGAGAGCTCTCCTTTAATAGATACAACGAATAAATCATGGCTATTAGATTTTTCTCTTTCCCTCTAATTTCTATAGATGTTTTGACTTTTCGTCGATAAATAGTAATAATATAGTTATTATTATTTGGCATGATAAGCTCTTAGCACCATATTAATTAAAAAGTAGTTCATAAGGAGTAAATTTTTTCCTCATGATTTAATTGGTACTAATAAGAAATATTGAGCCCTGGTGCATGTTGATGCAGATTCAGATACCCAAGTGTTTTATTAATAGTTGTTATTATTAATTATTCCCGCTGTTCCAATTCAAAATTTAAGATAATTTCACCACAATTCAACTACCCATTTAAAAAATTAATTCAACACTCAATTAAAATCCACCTACTCGTGGAATCGACATTAATCATCATTAATCTATTTTATAATAGATTCGTGTACTTGCGAGTTCAATAAAATTTACACAATAAGTTTTTGACGTCGTTGCCGAGATGAAAGTTATTTTAATTTGTTGAATTAATTTTTTTCTTATAAAAAAATAATTCTATAATCATCTTAGCTCATCCTCCCCCGGTGACAAACAAAACAATACAGACATTATTGACCCCAATTTTGGTTCAAAAGGGAGTATACAACTGATAAAACTAGAAGAGATTCGTAACGATAAAAATACTAATGTGAGGTACAATATTCTTACTTAGATATAATATAATTAACTTAACAAGCTCTCTTAAGCATTTATAATAATAATAATAATAATAATAAAGTATAAAAATATAATGACATAAGAAATGTTATAGAGATATTAAAAATTCTAGAAATTATTAAGACATTTACGGAGAGATAAATTAATAATTAAAGGTAATGATGACATAAGTAATGATGAAATAAGAAATATTATAGAGATATTATAAATTCTAAAAATTATTAAGATATTTATGGAGAGATAAATTAATAATTAAAAGTAATGATGAATAATGATGTAATAAGAAATGTTATAGAAATATTAAACATTTCAAAAATTACTAAGATATTTATGAAGAGATAAATCTCCACCATTAATTAAGTGTTAGGTGGGAAAAACTTAGCATTCTAGAAATTACTAAGATATTTATAGAGAAATAAATCTCCATCATTAATCAAATAATATGGTGGTAAAATCCTAGCCACTTATGGAAATTAAGAAATTTTATAAATACCCCCTAGCCCTTGTATTTTTCATAAACCCTAGAAATCCTATCTTTTTCCATTCTAAGCCAAAGCATCATTAGTAAAGAAATTCTCAAGTTTAGAAAGGAAGGTTTAGGGGAATCAAAGAAAGCAGTTAAGTAATACTTCACTTCAATAGCATTGTAAGGATAATATGTTAAAATTAGCTATGATTAATAATTCTCTTATGCTAGGTTTAGTTTTAAATAATCTCTTATCTTATAATGATTATTATTATTATAGTGTGACTGGTTATTATTAAATTCCCAGATGGTTGGCCATGTCGCCTATATCATGATACCATCCTCTTATGGCCGGCTATGCCGCCTAAAATGTAACGCTTACTACTTACTTGATTGGATGATCGGCTATGCTGCTTAATATGTGATGCTTTTATTTTATCATGTCATGGTCAGCACTGCTGCTTAAAATATGATGTTTATTACTCCTTATATGGTCGGTCCTATTGCCTATATTATAATTCTATTTCTTTAATTTCTGTATGGATGGTGTTGCTGTTTATGCTAGATGTTATTGTCTTAAATTAGTTTCATGTTTTGCTTTATTATATATTTAGAAAATTTACATACTATGGCATAAGTTGCATTGGACTCATGCATTTTATGGATGATTTGATAAAGAGATATTTTAATGAATTTTGAAAAAAAAAAGGATTGTTGTACTACTTGGTGACAAGAGTTCATAAAGGGGCAAACCCTTTAAAGTAAGAAAAAAATCCTTTGGGGATGGCGATATGTAACGCCCAACCGATCAATTAATTTACCCCTAAAGCTTGTTATGAAATGCTAACCTTATAGTAGAGCAAACCTACAGCCCTGATACCATTCTTTACATTTCAAAGTTTCATTTAAATGATTTAGCACTTATTTCATAAAGTCATTCATGTGTATGGTAGGTAATACATGCATCAAGTATTTATTTACTGGGCATTACCTCATATAGTCCTTACATTGCAGGAACTAAGTAGGGAAAGCTAACACAAAGTCTCAACCAAGGCAAAGTGCATGTAGGCATAACAGACTTTCGGTTACACAACGGGCTCAACTGTGTTCTTATCTAAGTATAAATCCAACAAACTTGTTTATGGAATTGGTTGGTGACAGGTTACTAAGAGAATCATTAGCTTTTGTAACTAAGGTTTTTTTTTGTGTAACAAACTTTTTATATAGTTTTTTTTTGTAACAAACTTTTTATGTTCTATATTTATAAAATGCTTATTTTAAAATTATTTTCTACAAGTATTTAATGTTACACCTACTTTAACCACTTTATTTACAACTATAAAGCTGGAGTACTACAATTTGGTATCAGACCCCAAGGTTTAAAATGATTTTATAGACCGTCCATATGCACTAGCTGAAGGGGAGGGCACAACTCAACTCTCAGTAAGCATTAGGAATTAAGATAATTAATTATTTTACATTTAATTTATTTAACCCATGGAAGCTTAGTAAAAAATTGTAGAAGATGTCAAGTGCTAGGGGTAATAGAGGCAGAAGAGTGAGAGGAACTTTATGGGTGCAAACCTCCGTAATTAATCGACTTACAGACATTGTGGTACGACTCTTAAAAAGAGACGAATGTACTCAAGCAACAAATAATGCTGGGACTGAATTTAGAAGATTAAATCCACCTATAATTGAAAGAGGCGTGGATCTTATTGCAGCAGACCAATGGTTGCGAAACATGAAATAATGACTGAAGTAGCCAAGGTTCTAAAAAAAGAAAAGATCACTTGTGTTTCCTTTATGCTATAAGGAACAGTTGAATATTGGTAGGATTCTATCAGATGATGCCATAAAGAAGCAACAATGCAATGGAAGAAATTTAAAGAACACTTTTATAATAAGTATTTTTTAGAGACTGTGCGGTCTACTAAAAGAAGAGAATTAATTTATTTACAGTAAGAAAAAATGACGGTGCTAGAGTATATACGAAAATTTGATGAGCTCTCTCGTTATGCCCCATACATAGTTTCCATAGAAGACTTGAAAAAAGATCATTTTATGCAATAATTGCGTAAAGATTTAGCAAAAGACTTAAAGGTGGCTGGAATTTGGGATGCTTCATTCAATGAACTCATGGATCGAGCCTTAGTAATTAAGCAAGCAGATGAAGAAAAGAAGAAAGAAAAATAAAAGAATAAAGGGAATATAAATCAAGAGAGTTGTATAGCTAATCACGAAAGACAACTCTTAAACAATAAGAGAAAGAGAATACCAACTACCTAGGAGCAAAATAATAACAAACGTCTAAATAATTACCAAAAAGACGCCTTACTAGGGCCTAAATATAATCAATGTGGCAGAACTCACCTTAGGGAATGCTGAGCCAACACTAAAGCATGTTTCAAATGTGAGAAAGAAAGATACTTCATCAAAGACTACCCAGAGAATGGTACGCAACAAGAAAGACCTAACACACGAGTATTTGCACTTACCAAAGCTAATGCAGAGGCAAAACCCTCGATAATATCAGGTGAACTATTTATCTCTCAAACTTCTGCATATGTGTTGATAGACTTAAGAGCTACACATTTGTTTGTCTCACCAGCATTTATTAGGAAAATCAAAGGGGCCCTTGACATAATTAGACCTTTTAGAGGACAACTAGTAAGAGCATGCGAAGTCAACACTAGTGGTCGTGCACTATATGTTGACTTAATAATCCTTGAGATGTATGACTATGATGTGATTCTTGATATGGACTGATTTGTGAGAAAAAAAGGTAACATTCCAACCACCATAAAAGGAATAATTTATATTCAAGGGAGGGTGTAAGGAGAAGAGAATGTCTGTCATCTCTGCCTTAAAAACAATTAGACTATTAAAAGGAAGATGTGAGGGATATGTGGCAAGTGTCATCAAAGTTGAAGAACAAAAGCCAAAGTTGGAAGAAATTCCAGTAGTGAACGAATTTCCTGAGGTCTTTCTTGAAGAACTCTCCCGACTACCACCAGATCGAGAAGTTGAGTTTGAGATTGACTTGTTACCAGGAACGGCCCCAATCTCAAAAGCACCTTCGAGATGGCCCCATAAGAATTAAAGGAGTTAAAGAATTAACTGCAAGAACTATTAGATAAAGGCTACATATGTCCAAGCCATTCACCTTGGGGAGCCCCAGTGTTATTCGTAAAGAAAAAAGATGGATCAATGCAGATGTGCATAGACTATCGAGAATTAAATAAGGTCACCATAAAAAATAAGTACCCACTTCTGTGTATCAACAATCTGTTTGATCAACTACAAGGAGCAGTAGTATTTTCAAAGATTGATCTACGATCAGGATATCACCAGCTCAAAGTCAGAGAAGAGGATATTCCAAGGACTGCATTTAGAATATGTTATGGACACTATGAATTTGTTGTCATGCCATTTGGTCTAACTAATGCCCCAGTAGCTTTCATGGATCTCATAAATAAAGTATTTAAAAACTATTTAGATAAATTCATAGTGGTGTTCATTGACGACATATTGATCTACTCACGAATAAAGAAAGAACATGCCGAACATCTAAGGATCACTCTTTAAAATTTGAAGGAGAAGTAACTTTATGCAAAATTCAAGAAGTGCAAATTTTAGCTGAAAAGCATTATATTTTTAAGGTACGTTGTGTCTAAAGATGGAATCTCAGTCGATCTCTCAAAAGTGGAAGCAGTGAGCCAATGGACTAGGCCAATTAATGCTAAAGAAGTCAGAAGCTTTTTGGTATTAGTAGGCTATTACTAACGATTCGTGGAAGGCTTCTCTAAGATCACAATGCCATTAACCCAATTAACAAAGAAGAACACCAAGTTTGTGTAAATGCTAGAATGTGAGAAAAGCTTCGAAGAGCTAAAACGATGGTTGGTCACAGCCTCAATCTTAGCCATTTCTAATAGATCTGAGGAGTTCATTATATATAGTGATACATCCTCATGTAGAATGAAAAGGTCATTGCGTATGTCTCCAGATAATTAAAGGAATATGAGAAGAACTATCCCACACACGACTTAAAGTTAGGCGCGGTGGTGCATGCATTAAAAATATGGTGCCATTATTTGATGGGAGCGCATTGTAAGATTTATACGGATCACAAGAGCTTTAAATACTTTTTTACACAAAAGCTGAACATACGACAACGACATTGGCTGGAACTCGTCAAGGATTACAATTGTGAAATAAACTATCATTCTAGAAAAGCAATTATGGTAGCAGAAGCACGAAGCCAAAAGTCAAGTTTATTAGCTTTAAGGATATTACCTAAGCCATTATAAAATGAGATATGCAAGGTAGAGATCAAGCTCATGACAGGAAAACTCGCTCACATGGCACTTTGCTTAACTTTGTTGGAAAGGATTAAGGAAAGGTAGGAGGCCGATTTATACTTAAAGAATTTAAAGATGGAGATCAATTTAGAGAAAGAGATGCCATTCAAGAAGTCAGAGAAAGGAATCATTTTATTTAGAGATAGGATATGCATACTAGATAATGAAAATCTAAAGAAGGAAATTCTACTTGAAGCTCATACAGCCCCATATTCACTTCATCCTGGCACAATAAAAATGTATAAAGATTTAAAAAGGCATTATTGGTAGCCTGGGATAAAGAAGGATATAGTTAAGTTCGTGGCTTAATGCTTCACCTGTCAATAAATCAAGGCGGAGCATCAGAGACCATAATTTTTTTTGAACCCAATCAAATCCCTCAATGAAAGTGAGAGAAAATCACAATGGACTTCATCGTTAGCCTCCCAAGGACTACAAAAATACATGATGCCATTTGGGTGATAGTTGATCAACTCACAAAGTTTGCCCACTTCTTGCCCATTCAGATGACATACACTATAGACCAACTTGCAGAAGTATACATAAAGGAGATAGTCAGACTACATGGTGTACTTGTCTCTCTTATTTCTAATCGAGATGCGAGATTCACCTCGACGTTCTAGGAGAAGCTATACAAAACTATGGGGACAAGATTAAAATTTAGCATAACATTTCACCCTTAAACAGATGGCCAATCAAAGAAGATGATTCAAACACTCGAAGATATGTTATGAGGATGTGTGATCGACTTTCAAGGATCATGGAGTAAATATTTAGCATTGGCTGAATTTACCTACAATAATAGTTACCAAGCAATAATCGGCATGTCACCATATGAAGCTCTATCTAGTAGAAAATGTCGGTCACCTATTCATTGGGATGAGATGGGTGAGTAAAGATACCTTGGACCAGACTTAGTTGTAGCCTCATTTGAAGGAATAGAGAAAATACGATAGAGAATGCAAGCAGCCCCAAGTCGACACAAGAGTTATGCAGATAGAAAATGAAGAGCGTTCGAATTTCAACTTGGCAAGAAAGTATTCCTAAAAGTCACCCCAATAAAAGGATCGATGAGATTTAGAAACAAAGAAAAATTAAGCCTAAGGTTCATTAAGCCATTTGAAGTACTTGAACATATCGGGAGTGTCTCCTATCGACTTGCGCTTCTATCATAATTATTAAGAATACATAGTGTCTTTCATATCTCCATGTTAAAGAAATATGTTCCAGACCCCTCTCACGTGCTAGACTGTAAGCCTCTTCAACTTGAGAAAGACCTAACCTACGAAGAACGTCCAGTTCAAATACTCGATAGAAGAATAAAAAAGTTAAGAAACAAGAAAATCCCTCTAGTTAAAATACTATGGCAGAATAGCTCAGTGGAAGAGACAACATGAGAATACAAGGAAGAAATAAAGAACAAGTATCCCGAGCTATTCAGTAAGTAAATTTCGAGGATGAAATTTTTTAAAGCGGGAGGAGATTGTGAGGTACAATCTTCTTACTTGGATATAATATAATTAACCTAACAAGCTCTTAAGCATTTATTATTATAATAATAATAATAATAAAGTATAATAATATAATGACATAAGAAATATTGTAGAAATATTAGAAATTCTAGAAATTACTAAGATATTTATGGAGAGATAAATTAATAATTAAAGGTAATGATGACATAAGCAATGACATAAGTAAGATGTAATAAGAAATATTGTAGAGATATTATAAATTCTAAAAATTACTAAGATATTTATGGAGAAAGAAATTAATAATTAAAAATAATGATGATATAAGCAATGACATAAGTAATGATATAATAAGAAATATTGTAGAAACATTAAAAATTTTAGAAATTACTAAGATATTTATGAAGAGATAAATCTCCACTATTAATTAAGTGCTCGATGGCAAAATCTTAGCATTCTAGAAATTACTAAGATATTTATGGAGAAATAAATCTCCATTATTAATCAAATGATATGGTGGCAAAATCCTAGCCACTCATGGGTATTAGGAAATCCTATAAATACCCCCTAACCCTTGTATTTTTCATAAATCTTAGAAATCTCATCTTTTTCCATTCTAGGCCAAAGCATCATTAGTGAAGAAATTCTCAAGTTTAGAAAGAATGGTTTAAGAGAATCAAAGAAAGTAGGTAAGCAACACTTCACTTCAACTACAATATAAGGACAATATGTTAAAATTAGCTTTGATTAATAATTCTCTTATGCTAGGTTTAGTTTTAAATAATCTCTTATCTTATAATGATTATTATTATTATGATGTGACTAGTTATTATTAAATTCCCACATGGCTGGCCATATCGCTTACATCATGATACCATCCTCTTATAGCCGGCTATGCCGCTTAGAATTTGACGCTTACTACTTCTTGATTAGATGGTTGATTATGCCGCCTAATATGTGATACTTTTATTTGATCATGCCATAGTTGGCACTGCCGCTTAAAATATGATGTTTATTACTCCTTATATGATCGGCCCCGCTGTCTATATTATAATTCTATTTCTTTAATTTCTGTATGAACGGCCTTGTCGCCTACGTTAGATGTTGTTGTCTTAAATAAGTTTCGTATTTTGCTTCATTATATATTTAGAAAAGTTACTTACTATGGCATAAGTTGCATTGGACTCTTGCTTTTTATGGATGATTTGATAAAAAGGCATTTTAATGAATTTTGAAAAAAAAGGGGTTGTTGTACTACTAGGTGACAAGAGTTCATAAAGAGACAAGCCCTCTAAGGTAAGAAAAGAGATCCTTTAGGGATGACGATATATAATGCTCAATGGATCAATTAATTAAGCCTAAGAGCATGTTATAAAATGCTAGCCTTATAGTACAATAAATCTACGGCCCTAATACCGTTCTTTACATTTCTAATTTTAATTTAAATAATTTAATACTTATTTCATAAAGTCATTCATGTGCATGGTAGATAATACATGCATCAAGTATTTACTGATTGGGCATTAGCTCATGTAGTCCTTACATTGCAGGAACTAAGTAGGGAAAGCTAAGGCCAAGTCTCAGCCAAGGCAAAGTGCATGTCGGCATAATTGACCTTGGTTACACAACGGGCTCAACTGTGTTCCTATCTAAGCATAAATCCAACAAGCTTGTTTATGAAATTGGTTAGTGATAGGTTACTAAGAGAATCGTTAACTTTTATAACCAAGTTTTTTTTTTGTAACAAACCTTTTATATAGTTTTTATGTGTAACAAATGTTTTATGCTCTATATTTATAAAATGCTTATTCTTAAATTCATTTCTATAAATACTTAATGTTACACGTGCTTTAACCACTTTAGTTACAACCATAAAGCTGCTAAGGACTATAAAAAGTGAATGAAAATCTTTCATGACAAGTGGAGCATGAGAAAATCTTTCACAATAGGTCAGAAAGTATTTTTATTCAATTTTCAATGGCACGTTTCTCCAAGTAAGTTACGCTATCGATGGTGTGGTCCATTTACTGATCATAATTTTTTTTCACATAGAGCCATTAAATTTAAGAATCCAAGGAATGGTGTAATTTTTAAAGTTAATGGTCAGAAAAATAAAGTCATATCACGAATACTAACTATGTAGAGAAAACAGTGCAAAAGATTTAAGTGACCTAACATTTTTTTTCTTTTTGTTTCCTTTTGGTGATTTAAAGTTTTCTTTTCTGTTTTTAATTATTTTTGCGTAAGTATATTTGTTTAACTGTTAAGTTTTCTCTTATCATTTTTCCTTATGAATATCTTCAATATTCTTAAATAGTTTGACGTATACAATCTCATCTCAGAGATTAGCAATATTTGATTGGAGAAATAATATGGCATTGAATGATTATTTTTAGGGTCCCGTCATAAAAGAATTCATGCTATCTATGATGTTGGTTATTAAAATATTATGCCTTCTACTTTCGAATTCAGACCGTGCTTAATTATACATATCCACCTTACTCTTCAAGTAAATCAGCCAAACATAAGTGGAACTTTCATAAACCTTTAACTTGTTTTTTGAATTCTTCATATCTATATGTTTTTTTTAATTTATACAAAAGCGGGCTCAAATTCATCCCAAGCAACTTTAGATATCTTGATTTTTAACTTTATGTTACATTGTCAAAGCAAACACCATAGGTGGCATATGCATTACTTTTCAAAATAGCTCTCTTGATAGAGGTGCATCAATTAGAGATAATCACTAACTCTAACCTATTGGCAATCACTCTATGTTACTTCATTATAAACCATTCTAAAGTATTATTATTTTTTAAAATGAGTATACTAATAGCTAATAGATAGAATTGATTCTTCCTATTTAGGGATATTGCTACAAACATTGTCCTATGATATAGCCTTTTTAACCAAATACCATCTATAGTAATATAGACCTTATGTATTGGATGAAATCTATTATGCCATATCTAAACTACAAAGGAGTATAAAAAATTATTATTTTTGTCTAGCTCAAGGTGAACAACTATACCTTTATATTTTTAAATCAAAACATAGGAGTATTTAAGAAATAAGGTATTACTTTGCAAGGTTCCCTTGTACCATTTTAAGAGTAGCTTTTTGGCCCGATATGTCTGTTGATATATTAACTAGACATTATGCTCCTATTGCATGTTTGCTTTGATGTCATTTAGAGTATATATTTGTTTTTCCTAGGTAAATTTATTCATGATAATATGATTGATAACTTGACTTCTTTCTTGATGAAGACCCCTAGATAGCACTTTATTAGAACAAGTGTGTACATTGTCAAATCTCCTTACTACTACCCAATAAACATTCTCTTTATTCAAACTTCTCATTGTTCAAATGTGAAATTGATATAATTCTAAAGAGTAAAGAGCCTTAAAATGTATTGGCCTTACAATCTTGAAAAAAAAAATTATCTATTAAAGTAACTTTATGATTCCAATATTAACCTATCTTTCTTAGTGCTACTAATATTATTAATTATGTTTTTATAAAGTTTGAAGCAACGAAGTTTAAGGGGTCAAATATTATTCTTCTCTTAGAATAGGCTATTAAAAAAAAAAGACTGCTATCTTTGTTATTAACAAGAATATCATAATGACCTTAATCCTTATCATTTATAGGAATATCAGAATAACTTTCACCTTTATCATCAATTAGACTATTGGAATGATATCAATAGAACTTCTATACGGTTCTACATAAACATTATTGGCTTTTGTGCTGCTGATGTCAACAATGAGATTGTTATTATTTTGAATTTGAGAGTAACTTTACTCCAAGGACATTATTAGTGGTAACACCATTTTTTAAAAAAATTCACTAATGTAATGTCACTTTCCTCAATGATGTCACTGTTATCACAGAACGGTGAGTAATGTTACTACAACGACATCGTCTGTAATAGTATCTTTTTTTAAATACTGGATAGAGATATTTACTCTAAGAGAAATTTTAGTTTCTACAACTGAGATAAGATCTTTGTTTGGAACTTGGGAAAATGTGACAACAAATATAGAAATGCACCCATATTTAACCATATCAAAGCCCATAATAGATAATCTTGACAATTTTATTATCAAATATGTTCACAGGTAATGAACGTGCATAATAAGTTTATTAACTAGACCTAAAACTTGTCTTTATCATGATATCACATTTATTAGGATTTATTTAAAAAACCTCATAAACTCTTACAAGAAACTGATCAAATGAATAATCTTTCCGAACCAAAAAAGCTCTATTTATACCATTCATGTGTTTTTTATAACCATCTATCAATATCATCCACGAACCATCATAATGCATTTAAAGTACAGCTAAATCCATTAAACTAGAAAATTTTTAAAAAATAAAATAACTATGATTACACACTACAAAATGTGATATGATAACTGCACGACACATTTTCTATGGTTGTAGCACATGTTATGATTATGTGTAACAAACAAAGTTATATACAATAGATAGGATGACGGGTGCCTTGTCTTATCCCATTGTATCTTATTGTCTCATGTACACCAAAATTAAGCACATTCTTTTGATAAAATCTAAGAGACATTTCATCAAACACCTAATGCATAATAGTTGTAACTTATCATTTTAACCAATTTTTTTCATTTATCGTCCTTTAATAAGCTATAATCATCTATAATCCCATTCAAATTTATTCAAAGAAAAGGTAAAGTTAGCTCAGCTATGGTGGGGTTGTTTTCAATTTGTTGAATTCATTTTAGATTTAGATGGATTCAAGTGGATTCAAGTTTGTTGTGCCCCTAGTTAACATCAATGCTTGCTGTCTTTCATCACTTTTGCTATTGCCATTTATGATTAAAGAGAGAAAATTGTTTCGGTTTGGTAATAGAGAGTAAGTTTTAGAAATTATAGGGTAAAATGAGGGGTAACGAAAAACAAAATAATTATGTTTGCCTATTTATGATAAGAAAAATTTAGAGAGGCTAATTATAAAAGAAACTGTAGTTTTTTGGTTATATATGTAAATTTTCCATATTTTTCTCTCATAATATTGTTGAGTGTTAGAAAGTGTATATTTATAAAGGAGAAAATCATCATTTTACACTTTAAATCTCACTAACATTGCTACTTTTATTTATTTAAGTATTTTGTTATTTAATTATATGTGTTTTATTATAATTGTGTATTTTATGTATTTTAGGGGTATCATAATCGTTTCACAACAAACGAGTGATCAGACAGCAAAACGGACGTCATATTTGGACTCAGGACGGTCGAAAACCTTAAGAAGAGCATTACAGGAAAAGTTACTGTTCACATATAAGGTACTGTTCACGATACTGTTCACGACACTGTTCATGTATACGGACCGATGATGTGGCAACTACCTACGACGTGGCAGTATCTGATTGGACAAATTATGTGGATTGACTGCTTATGTGGCATTGACCGATGACGTGGCGTTGACCGATGATGTGTCATGATCTTATTGGACTAAATTTCTTATGTACTGTAGATCGATGACGTGGCAGCATCTCATTGGAGTAGAAATCGGGTGTACAGTACATGCGCTTACATGGGATTATTTACTATTCAGCGGCGTTCTTGTCGCATAAAATGTTGACTGTGACGACGATTGTTGACTATTGACTGATGACGTGGCGCAATCCTGAGCATCCGAATTGTTTTTAATCCGATGGTCACGATTCACTCAATGTATCTATAAAAAAGGGGGCTGTCCCCCCCTAATTTGGCACCCCTGAATTCATTTCTAAGCTTAGATTTCTGAAATTCCTTCTCCTTCTTGTAGTTTCTTTGTATTTTAATAAAATTCCCTTTTTATCCCTAGTTAAAATATGAGTAGCTAATTCCTTTTTAGCTTGGGTTGAAGGTGAAGTCTCAACATGTTCCATAGGCTTAATTTAGTAAATTTACTTTCTCTTCCCCTCTAATATTTGTGGTTGTTTTGACTTTTCGTCGACAAATAATAATAGTCTTGTCTAGTTCTGACAACCCCTGTTAAACCTAAGCCCTAAGTACAAGGTTATTATTATTTGGACGATAAGCCTTGCACCATACTTATTGGAGAGTGGTTCATGAGGTGTGGAATCCCCCCTTATGATTTAATTGGTATTAATATGGAATATTTAGCCCATGGAGCATGTTGATGCGGATCCGGATACCCAAGTGCTTTATTATAACAGTTTCATTTTTAATTATTCTCGCCATTTTAATTCAGCAATTTAGGACAAAATTACCATAATTTAATTGTTCCCATTACAAAGAAAATTAATTCGGCATATAATTAAAATCAACCTCCTCGTGGGATCGACACTCGTCACCATTAATCTATTCTATAATAGATTCGTGCGCTTGCGAGTTCAATAAAATTTGCACAACAAGTTTTTGGCGCCGTTGCCGGGGAGGTAAGTTATTTTAATTTGTTGAATTAATTTTTTTTGTTTTCTTGTATTTTTCTTTATAACAAAATAATTCTATAATTTAATTTTTGTAATTTAAATTTTTACAATTTAATTTCTGTAATTTAATTTCTGTAATTTAATTTTCTGTAATTTAAATTTTTACAATTTAATTTTATTGTGTGATTTCTTTAATTTTCTGTACTTTAATTTTTGCTTTACTTTTCTTTGTAATTTATTTTGTTTATCTTGTAATTTATTTTAATTTATTCGTAGAATTAATTCATAGAATTAGTTTTTTTAAGTAATTTTTTTTTGCTTTCCTTAAAAATTATAAAAAAAATTAAAAAAAATTACAAAATTAAAAAAAAAAGTGAATCTGTAATTTAATTATGGTAATTTAAATTTCTTTAAATTTCAATGATTTAATTTCTGAGTTATTTTTCTTTGTAATTTTTATTTATTCTGTTAATTTATTATTTCATAGAATTAAATTTTTTTTAAGTAATTTTTTTTTTCTGTAATTTAATTTTGTTTCTTTTTCTCTTCTTTATATTCCTGTAATTTAATTTTTTATTTTTCATTGTAATTTATCTTTTTATTTTATTTTTTTTATTTAATCTATTTCTTGTATTTTCTTTTTAGCACTTGAGTGTATATTCATTGTAAGGTTGTAACAACTTCACAAGGTTAGTATTGTAATTTCTCTCTCCTCTTTATTTTTGTTTGTTTTATTTTCATTTATTTTCATTTATTTTGTTCTTTGCATGCATGGTCGAAGGTCATTATCACCCAATCTTGAACCTTTAGACCTCGATTTGGAAAAAACACTTCGCACACACAAACAAACTATTTTCCAAAAGAAACTTGAAATGGATTTGCAACATCAGCAACCAGAACCACAAGAGAGGCCATTTAAGGATTATTTTAGTCCTTTAGCTAATTTGAGCACATCATACATAAGGTACCCAAATGTAGCTACTAGGAGTTTTGAATTAAAACCTAGTGTGCTAAACTGTCTCCCCACATTCTATGGCTTAGAAAATGAGGACCCATATAATCATCTGAATGATTTTCATGCTATTTGTCAAACTTTTAAATATGAGAATTTTTCAGATGATGATGTTAAACTTAGATTATTCCCATTTTCATTAAAAGATAGAGCTCGTTTATGGTTTAATACAATGCCTGCTAATAGCATTACATCATGGGAACAAATGGTAACTAAATTTTTAAATAAATATTTCCCAGTTCATAAAACCAATGCTATTCGCAGGGAAATTTCAGAGTTTACTCAAAGAGACGACGAGCAATTTTTTGAAGCATGGGAGCGATTTAATGGGCTACTCTTGAAGTGTCCACATCATGGGTACGAGAAATGGCACCAATGCCAATATTTTTTGGAGGGATTATTGCCACATATGCAAGAATGGCTAATGGCAACCAGTGGAGGAGAGTTAATGTCCAGAGTTAATGGCAACCATGGGCTTAATTTGGTAAATTTACTTTCTCTTCCCCTCTAATATTTGTGGTTGTTTTGACTTTTCGTCGACAAATAATAATAGTCTTGTCTAGTTACAGCCCTGGTTAAACCGGCACCCTAGTACAAGGTTATTATTATTTGGCACGATAAGCCCTTGGCACCATACTTATTGGAGAGTGGTTCATGAGGTGTGGAATCCCCCCTTATGATTTAATTGGTATTAATATGGAATATTTAGCCCATGGAGCATGTTGATGCGGATCCGGATACCCAAGTGCTTTATTATAACAGTTTCATTTTTAATTATTCTCGCCATTTTAATTCAGCAATTTAGGACAAAATTACCATAATTTAATTGTTCCCATTACAAAGAAAATTAATTCGGCATATAATTAAAATCAACCTCCTCGTGGGATCGACACTCGTCACCATTAATCTATTCTACAATAGATTCGTGCGCTTGCGAGTTCATTAAAATTTGCACAACAAATATGACTATATTATATAGAGGCTTGTGGAACTTGAGGAATTGGTTGCATTGGTGGAGCTGGAGTTGTTGGTCTATTCGGTTGGAATCCTTGAGATCATGAAAAATTGGGGTAGTCTCTCCATCCAGGGTTATATGTGTTGGAGTAAGGGTTATAGTTTGATGGCTTCCTCATTACACCTATGGCATTGGCTTAATCTGGGTATGAGTCATGGTCATGTGGCTTTACTGATTTAGCAGTTGTTAATAATGTAATTTGTCGGGTAAGTCCTTCAACCATTTATTTGACTTCTTTGATTTCCGAGCTTGACTCGCCAATTTAGACCTCATTTACTCCCTTAATTCTTTTATTGTTTTTGAATGATCGACTCCGTTGTTGGGAATTATCCGTTTCTTGCTGGAAGAAATCCCAAATTTTTTATCAACTTTTAGACATTAGTTCTCCTGCACTTGTTGCTATTAGCCATTCTTGCACATTTAGCAATAATCCCTCCAAAAAGTATTGGCATTGGTATCATTTTTCATACCTATAATGTGGACATTTCAAAAGTAGCCCGTTGAATTGCTCCCATGCTTCAAAAAACTGCTCGTCTTCTCTCTGAATGATCTCTGAAATTTCCCTGCGAATAAAATTGGTTTTATGAACTGGGAAGTATTTATTTAAAAATTTTGTGACCATTTGTTCCCATAATGTAATGCTATTAGCAGGCAATGTATTAAACCATGAACGAGGTCTATCCTTTAAAGAAAATAAGAATAGTCTGAGTTTAACATCATCATCTAAAAAATTCTCATATCTAAAAGTTTGACAAATAACATGAAAATAATTCAAATAATTATATGGGTCTTTATTTTCTAGGCCATAAAATGTTGGGAAACAATTTAGCACACTAGGTTTTAATTCAAAACTCCTAGCAGGTACATTTGGGTATCGTATATATGATATGCTCAAGTTAGCTAAGGGACTGAAATAGTCCTTAAATGGCCTCTCCTATGGTGGTTCTTGTTGTTGTAAATCCATTTCAATTTTATTTTTACAGCGCCAAAAACTTGTTGTGCAAATTTTATTGAACTCGCAAGTGCACGAATCTATTGTAGAATAGAATAATGGTGACGAGTGTCAATCCTACGAGGAGGTGGATTTTAATTGTGTGTTGAATTAATTTTTTAAGTGAACAGTTAAATTATAGTAGATTTTATCCTAAATTATGAATTAAAATGGCGGGAATAATTAAAAATACAACTGTTATAATAAAACACTTGGATATCTGGATCTGCATCAACATGCTTCAGGGCTCAATATTCCTTATTAATATCAATTAAATCATGAGGGAAAAATCTACTTCTCATGAACCACGCTTTAATTAATATGGTGCTAAGGGCTAACCGTGCCAAATAGTAATAACTGTGTTATTACTATCTATCAATGAAAAGTCAAAACATCCATATAAAATAAAGGAGAAAATAAAATAAATTTACCAATTAAGCCCATCGAACATGTTGAGACTTCACCTTCAACTCAAGCTTAAAAAGAAATTAGCTACTCATATTTTAACTAAGGATAAAAAGGAAATTTTACTAACATACAAAGAAACCACAAGATAGAGAAGGAATTTCAAAAAATGGGACTAAAAAATGAACTCAGGGATATCAAATTAAGGGGGGAGCCCTTCTTTTATAAACACAACGAGTAAATCATGGCCATCGGATTAAAAAAATTTGGATGCACAGGATTATGCCACGTGACAAACTCTGATTGGTTTGAATACATCATTAGAGCTATTATCCCGTGTGTTGCATGTATCCTACGCACATTTTTTCTGATCCACTAACATACTACCACGTCATCGGTCAACAGTGCATAAACATTTTTATCCAATAAGATTGTGACACGTTATCAGTCAAGCCACGTCATTAGTCAACGCCACATAATCAGTCAATGTCACATCAATCCTCCAGTTAAATGCTACCACATCATTGGTCAACGCTATGTCATTCGTCAATGCCACATCATAATACAGTACATATGAACAATACCATGAACAGTACTGTACATGTGAATAGTACCGTATATGTGAACAGTAATATTTTTACTTTTACGTTTCTCCTAAGGTTTTTTACTGTTTTGAGTTTAAATTTGCTATCCGTTTTATCATCTGATATCTCATTTACTGTGAAATGACCATGATGCCCTTAAAATACGTAAAATACTTAATTATAATAAAATACACATAATTAAATTCATAAGAAACTTGAATACATAAAAGTAAAAAAGTTAGTAGAACTTAAAGTAAAAAATGATGATTTTCTCCATTATAAATATATATTTTCTAGTACTCAACAACGGACTGGTGTTTGCCCTTTTTTATCTAATTTTTCACAATTTCTTGACATACTGAACCACAATTCCTCTTCCTTTACTCCTTCTCAACATAATAATCGGTTCATTTACTCCTAAATCCATATTCCAAAAGCTTTTCTATTCATCATGGCTGAGTCATCTTAGAGACCTTAGAGGAGGAAACATACGCCCTTTGTCAACCCAATACAACCACGGGAAACTTCTGAATTTGAAAGACTACACTTCCCTATAGCCGCATTACGCAAAACAATTTGAGGATCGTTTTATGGGTAGATAGGTACTTGACTCTTATTTTGTGGACATAGATGATTTTCAAGACCTAATTGTATGTAGTAGAAGTGTTAGAAACATGCTTAGACCCTGGGAATCCGCTATTAATGTTGATGATAGATCTTACCCTAATCTAGTTTTAGTTTTCTACTCCAATATGGAATCATCAGCTACCCGTTTAGATAGGATAATTACCCTTGGTTGATGGTATATCTATTGATTTTGATATAGAATTTTTTAATGCTGTTATTCTTAGGATTGAGGATGAGGGTCATACATTTTATACCTCTAGAAAAACCCTGTCTTTTGATGATTTTATCTACAATGAGGGTGTGAGACATATATGTCGTCGTAGGGAGCTTAGTGATGACATTTGTGGCCTATCTTTCCGGGCTCAATTGCTGCCTCTTCAGGTTCGCGTTCTTCATAGTATTTTACATATATAATTACACCTAAGAGGGGTCATTCAGTGAGGACGAGCTCCAAGTCAGAAGTCAGGAAGTTGATCGAAAGGATAAGTATCATTAAGCATCTGATCATCCTCAGGAGTAATCAAAGTGTCCTGATTCTTAGCGTTGGCAATCTTGTCCCATTGGCTGTTCCTTTTAGTAAACCCAATACTACTCATAGCATCTTTGCCAATCTTTTTGGGCTCTTTATACACAGCCTCCCGTATTGGTACATGGAAGTGCCGCAGTATCTTAGTAATGATACTGCCATTAGAAAGCAAGCGGTAGGTAACTGTAGGAGTAGTTAACATGTGACGCACAATGATATAACCAAGATTAATAGGTCGCCCACTAAGTAGACTATCTAGCAACCCAACATCCATACGAGTAACCTCACTGAATGACCCCTCAGCCATCAGCTCCTTTTGGTTCTACCGCACCTGAAATGGATTCTGATCTTCCCTCAGTTTCTAAGGCACCTCCTGCTCCTGAGCAGCCCTTTACTCCTAAGCAGCCTCCAGCTCCGACTCAGCCCCCCGTTTTTGATATTTTGTAGCAGTTGGTTGCTAATGTTCGCTAGATTTCTGAGCGCTAGCAGCTGATCCTTGATCGAATGGATGCTATCTCTCTTGATCAACAGTAGCTCCGGTCTCAAATTCAAACTTTCAGGAGCAGAGCATTGATCACCAGTATGAGATCATTGCTGCACAGCACTAGATTTTGGGGTATTTTAGGTTTGACCTTGGCAGCACCTCTGTGGGAGCCCCCTCTTCGCAACTAACTTCTTTACAACCCTCCATTTCGAGACCAACTTCTTCGCAACTTACTTCTACACGACCTCATACTTCACGGAGAGCTTCTTAGTTTTTGATTTCATTTTGTTTTGCATATACATTTCATGTTTTGATCGTATTTTTCTTTTATCTTAACTTATCTATGTTTTATTGATGGATGAGCTTATTCATTGAGTTTCTTTCATTGAGTATCTATATGTATTTGCCTTTCTTATGACTGATTACATTGTTCTTCTAAATTATATGGCATTGTTGTTTTTGGGATGTGGATACTTGATTTTGAAAGTGTTTTACTCCTATGTTGGCTTTAAGGATTTCTCAGAATTTTAAGGGGAGACTCTACCGAAAGTTTTACCAAAATTTGTTCTCATGGGTAACCCTTTGCTTTTCACTCTTATGTTCCTTTACCTTAATTTTTTTAAGAGGCTAACAATTTTTTTATGATAAAGGGGGCGATATATAATCATCAACTAAAATTTTGTATTTTTTAAAGAAAATATCTTCTTTTGGCAAAACTGTTTTCTAGTCATACATGTAGGAGGAGCAAAATATTTTGAATATGTTTGTTATCATCAAAAAAGAGGAGAATGTTAACATGTACATATTCTATTTATTGATTTTGATGATAACAAACAATTAATATCTTTTGATAAGTTTGTTGAAGTTTTACAAATTCAAATATTTTCTTAAAAGTCAAAACTCTCTGTGTGTGTTTACAAGCCTTAGAGAAACTGAAATATTTTTGTAAAAAATATGATTCTCTAAGAATAATCGGTGAATCTTTTATTTTTAACGGTTAACCGATAAAATGCAAAAAGTCTATTTTCTAAAAGTTTCAACCGATTGTTTTATAACTTAGCAAAAATCAAACACTGGAAGTAAACGGCTAACCGTTTAGGGTAAAAGCTTAATCTTCATGCTCAGAAAAAGGGTTATTTTGTTAAGGCTTAACTGATAGGCTTCTAAACTTTCTAAAAATAAACAGTGAACCGTTAAATTTTAACAGTTAATCGATAACGTTCATGCCTGCATCATGTGTTAATCCTTTACTGTTTGAAGGAAACCGGTTAACCATTTTGTTTTATAAGTTGCTGAAATTTAACGGCAAACCATTGACATTTAACAGCTGACCGATAATATTCAGATCTTCATATCCTATTAATCCTTTACTATTTAAAGGAAACTGGTTAAGCATTTTGTTTTATAAGTTGCTGAAATTTAACGACAAACCGTTAACATATAACGACTAACCGATAATATCCAGACCTTCATATCTTATTAATCCTTTATCATTTAAAGGAAACCAATTAAGCATTTTGTTTTATAAGATTGCTGGAATTTAACAACGAATCATTGATATATAACGTCTAACCAATAATATCCAGACTAATATTCTTTGTTAATCTTTAACCGTTTAGCTAAAACGGATAGAAGATTTTTGTTATGCAGGTCTCTAGATGTTAACGGCAAAAGAGCAATTACTAACGGTCAACCATTAATTTGAAATCAAGTCCAACGGTAACATTGACTAATTATTCGTTAATGGCTAACGGTAATCCATTTTCTGACAACAAGGATAAATAACGGCTAGTTTTAAGCTCTAAATATAAATAAACTCATCCAAATCAAATTAAAAAGAGACGACAACACAACTACTGAGCATATACACGAATATACGATCTACATTAAGCTTTAAACAGATTCTTACTTCATCTATTCACACATTGGGCATTGATTTGTAATCTTGAAAATTGTGTGAGAGAAAAATCAATTTGTAATCTTTGTTTTGAGTGATTGTAAAGGTTGGGATACACTTATATTAAGAGATTGGGAAAAATCTCATTTTGTAAAGGTTTATTGACACCTTGGAAGTCAATTATAAGATTTTAAAGCCTTGAAGGCTTGCTTAGTGGAATTCTCAAGCCCAGTGTGATTAGAGGCGTCAACGTAGGCAGGGATAGCCGAACCATATAAAAATCATTGTGTTTGATCTCTTTTACTCTATCTCTTTATTCTTCATTGTACATTTATTTATTTATTTCGAATTTGATTGCTTTGTTTATATCACTTTAAGTTTTTGTTTGCTTAATTTTTAAAAACCCAATTCATCCCTCTCTTGGGTTGTCTAGTTAGTATTTCAATCCTATTAGACTAATATGCTTATGAGATATTGATCAATGATGTGACAGTATGTTAATGGATAAAAAAAAGTGTCTTGGTACATGCATATACATGGAATGATAACCCTGATGTTGTGTTCTATCTAATCAAAAATTGTCACGTGGCATAATCTTAAGCATTTAAATTATTTTAAACTGATGGCCATGATTTATTCATTGTATCTATTAAAAAGAGGCTTCTCCTCTAATTAACACCTCTTAATTTATTTTTTAGCTCTATTTTCTATAATTCCTTCTCCATTTTGTATTTTCTACATATTTTTAATAAATTTTCATTTTACTCCTAGTTGAATTATGAGTAGCTAATTTTCTTTCAATATTAGATTGAAGGTGAAGTCTCAATATGTTCCATGGGCTAAATCTAGTAAATTTACTTTCTCTTTCCCTCTAATTTTTATGGATGTTTTGACTTTTTATCAACAGATAATAATAATAAGATTATTACTATTTGATACGATAAGCTCTTGACATCATATTAATTAAAGCGTGGTTCATGAGAAGTGGTCATATCTCTCATGATTTAATTGGCACTAATAAGAAATATTAAACCCATGATGTATGTTGATGCAGATCCAGATACCCAAACACTACATTTTAGATAGCTATTTCTTTAATTTATTCTTGTCATTCTAATTTAAATTTTAGGATAGTTTAAATTGTTTTCACTACAATTTCAACCACCCACTTAGAGAATTAATTCTACAATCAATTAAAATCCACCTCCTTGTGGGATTGACACTCGTCACTATAGATCTATTTTATAATATCATTTGCGAGTTTAATAAAATTAGCACAACAGGCCTAGTGGTCGATTGACCTTCTATATATGTTGAGCCATTTCGGGTTTCAAAAGATATTTTACTTAAGATAGTTAAATTCTAATAAGAGAACAATGCCTTAATACCAAATGTAATTCTTACTATACAACTAAAGAGGTAGGTGAATTAGGGTTTTTGAAAGCTTCTTCACTAATAAACACAATTCAACAACTTCAACCACCAAAATTTGATAGTAACAATTAAGACAAGTAATATAAAGACATAAGAAGAGAGAAAACAACCATAAAGAATTTTTCATAATTCAATAAACCTGCTTGCATCAATGCCTCTAAATGACTCAAGCTTGAAAACTCCACTAACCAACCCTTACAAAATATGCACAATTGACTTAAAAGATGCCAATCAACTTTTACAATATAAGATAACCACACTCCTTTTTTTCCAAGTGTTTTCTACACTTACAACTTCTCAATCTCATAAATAAAAATGATTATTACAAGATCAAACTCCTTACAAGAGCGAATAAGCACGTTATAGCTTAATAATGATTTAATGTATATAAGAAATCAAGTAAAGCTCAAGTGTGCTTAGAATGATCAAGTTTTAGCTCAACAAAATTTGTGCAAATGTGTTAAACTTGGCCTTTTATAGATAGATAAAACAACTATACTTTATTAAAATAAGACATTATTTGTGCTATCATATCACTGCTAACTTTGAAACAAATAGCCCCTTGTTGACATAAAATGTTATTATTTGAAATAGATTTGAAAATTTAAGACTAAGCGGATCATTGATGAAAATAATCAAATAATAGCTTTAAAGACAGAATGTTTTAAAATGTTTACGGATGACTACCAATTGAGACGCAAATGATCGCTAACTTTGATTTGTCAATTTTCTAATTTTATCAATTTTACCCTAAAACTATCTCAAATTAAATATTAATAAAAAATATTATAAAATCTTTCAAATAGATCCTTTCTAGAATTTTAAACAAGGATTGTATGATTTTAAAGTTTCCAAAACATTTCCAATGAATCTATATACTCGTGAAGAAATACTTTAATAAGTTATTTAATTTTCAATTGTTCTTCAAGTATAACAGCTTTATAATATGAAAAAATTATGGATTTAAATGTCATGATCATGAAAATAATTTGAGCTTTTAAATCATTAATTATGCACAAATTTATTCATACTAATTTGAAAAAAACGTGGCAAGAAAGATCACCTAAGTTAGATGCTTGTCCTTTACTTGATGAACTTGATCCATTGAATGCTTTGAAATTGATCTCACATAGATGAATTTTATCTTTCAAGAGTTTGTGAGATTGAAAGAAAGTTTTTTCTATTTTATCTTAACATATGATTTATTATCATCAAAATCAAGGTTTATATAATCTTTTGGTCAATCAAATCATCTTCTCTAATAAAATAAGTATGCCAATATTTCAAAGGAAATACATGCATGTTTATTATCATACTATGAATCTTTAGTAAACTAGTTATTATTATTGTTGTTGTTATTATTGCTACTGTTGCAATTACTAACTATTATTATTAATTATAATAGGACATAGTAGTAGTAGTAATAATAAACTTAATTTATTAATTATTGACACTCGTATTAAAGCTCAAATTGAGCTCTAAAACGAGCACTGCTTGTCACAAGAGTTAGTCGTTCTTGGTTATACTTAGAATTATTATTATTGTTCTTGTATAAAAATTGTTACTATCCATGTTCTTCTTGTTGCTATATACTTAAATGAGATAACATTATTAATCTATCATTTCATTCACATTCCTATTCCTCATTTTTCATTCCTATCTCTTGAACAAGAATGAGATTCCTATTTTTATTCCTAGATTTATAGGCTCCACTCTTTATTCATTCTCATTTATTCATGCATTTAGTAAGTAAACAAAATCAATAATTCTCATTTCCCATTTCAATCTCTAATTTTATAAGTAAACACACCCTTAATGGATGCGATATATGAATGATAAGGATAATAGCAAATTTCTCTAAAAGAACCTTAGCATTTTGAAATTTTAGGAAAAAAACAATTGTTTAGATTTTCTTTTAAGAATAATGATATAATCACAAACACTTATTCAAATGATGATGTAAAAATTAACATGACATATTATAATGGATTGAATAAAAAAATATAAAAAATTATAGAGTAAAAATGTTGTTTAAAAATTATTTTTATACTAGAAATATTTCGATCGCCATTCTCGTACAATATATAAAATTACAATAATTTAAAATTTGCATCTTTGCCTTTTTGTAGAAGTAATATAGCTGCCTAAGTCATGATCCTTCACTACAGTTCTCATTGAATCATAATCTGTCACTAGTGATCTTATTAGATTATAATCTATCACCAAAGATTGTCCAAGTTACGACTCAAGTACGACACTTGATATGTGGGCGCATTTATCACTATTATAAGTAAATAGTAGTAAAAAAAAAAGAAAATTTTTCTCAAAACTAGAGAGAAAAATTTCGTTCTATGTTTGCATATTGTGGCTCCTCTACACTTTTATGAAAAAAAAAGCCCTTTTCATATCTCTTGGTGGAAAACCTGAGCTTCTTATTTATCTTTTTTCTAATTCTACTATATCAAAATTATATAATTAAAATAAAATATAAAATTAAAGCCAAAAGTGTAGTTATACTAGTTCTTATTATGGAGGTCTACCTTGTAAATAACACGAGGCCCTTTATATACGAGTATATTAAATGAAGCCTTCCACCAAATAATATATTTAAGTTTTTAACACAAATTATTAGTTATCTTTCTTATCAATTCAATAATAGTGCAGTCAATAAAATGAGCCAACTCAAATATCATATGGATATATACAATATTAGCTATCATAATTATTTCTGTAATTAGACTAGCAAGGTTATTTAATTTCAAATCTAGTCCACTGAAAGATTGGAATCAACTTTCATAATTGTATATCTAGCATAATGTTCTCAAATAAAATTAAGTCTCATATGTAATCTAGTTCAATATAATCAAACTACATCAATCTATTTATACATGATTAAGTCAAGTCATTTAATAAATTAACTATAGTCTAGACATAAATAAAGCTCTCAACTTTATTTATCAACTGTGAACTCAATTTATTTAGTTATAAGATAACTTAAATTTATATCTTTTGTGAATCCACATGATGATTACATAAATACATATAATATGATTAAATGGATCTTATACAAAATAGTTATGAATTAAGATATCTAAAAAGTATTTCAAATATTTTATTAATCAGAAAATGTATTGAGAAATAAATCAATAACATCTTCAAAACATATAATCCTAACATTAAACACTTGTAAAATGTCAAAACATAGATGTAAATTGTTGAAATACACACGTGACAAAGTTTATAAAAAGAAGTTTCTAAAAAAAAGGTTAAAATTCTCTTTATTTCCTTGCATATTGGTAGTGTTTTGATCCTTTCTTTATTTTTTCTTTTACTTATCCATATCATAACCTTTCATTAATCTACTTGGCACATGACACCACTAAAATACTAATTAGGCAACCTAAGAGTAGGGTGCATTGGGTTTTTAAAAAAATAATTAAAACTTAGTACAATTTAAACAAAGCAACAAAAATCGAAATAAACAAATCAATGTGCAATGAAAAATAAAGAGATAGGGTAACAAAGAGTAAACATGTAATTTTTACGTGGTTTAGCCGAGCTTACCTACGTTCAAGTCTCCAAACTTACTGAGTTTGAGGATTTCACCAAGTAAAGCTCTAACAACTCTTATGATGACAAAACGCATTATAAAATTTTGATTTAGTTATGAAAAATCTTCCTTAATAAATGTAAGATTAAAAACTTATTTAAAAGGCACCCCTTGCATGAATGCATATGAACTTTTCATAACAAACATTTATAAATTATGTCCCTTTTCACCATCAAAAAGAGTAAAAATACTCTCTCTGTCGAGCATCAATAACTCTAAACAAGCATGTTAGTTCCACATTATCCAAAACATAAGTTAAAAAATAATAAAAAACCATATAGAACATAATGAAATTCATAACAAAATAAACATTCTAATAGAGAAAGAAGATAACATAAACATTCTCATAATCTAAAATAGAAAAAGAAAATAACATAAACCAATAAATGTTGGTGTGTCCAATACAAGCATAAGAGAAATATGGTGATGATAGTGGTGATAGAGGTAGAAATGGATGCGGAATGTCAAAGTGCTCAAAGAGAAGACACTATTTATGAATGATCTGCTAAGTCTGTTGTAAGAGACATTAGTGCTCCTCAAGAATGTGTACCTGAAAACTAGTCTGTTGCATAAAGAATAACCTCACCTCATCCATAAGCTGTTAAAGAGTAACAGTTTCAAAGATAAAAGGCTCTAAAGGTGGTACAGTAGATGCAGAGCATCAAGATTAGGCACATATGTAGAATGATTTTGATGTTTACACAAACCTTAAAAAAAGCAAAAAATTAGAAAACTAATCAGTAGAAACCATATCATTCAGAAGACAGTCATTACTCGAAGCAAGTGAGGTATACTTATAATCAGTGATCTTTACCCATGCTCTATTACACTGCTCAAATCCTAAGACACATACCATTTCATCTTCTATACTCTTACTTGGTGTACAAGAAGGTTCATTGATGGGTACCTCAAATGTTTAAGGATTTAGGTGATGAAATGAACATATGGAAGAGAACAGTGACCAACTTAGGTATGGACAGCATGGTACATATAGTAATGTACCTAAGTTAATTGGATGATATCTAAGGATAGAATCAATTAAAGCAGCATGCATGTAAAAAGCCTTATCTAACTGACCCAATCTAGGAAGAACAATATTTTAAATAAAATGAAATAGGATCTGGGATTGAAGACATAGATATTAAACACAAAAATAGATATTACAGACTTATCAGAAAGGTCAATATGCCTACATATGTTTCTCACAATATCAACATGAACAAAATCATCAATGTTAGGAGCTTTCTTAGTAGAAAAGTATTGTAAACCAATATATGAAATTCCTAGGATAGAGTTTAGTTTTGTATCATTAAACTCATTTAAGTCTCTTCCAACATTGGTGATTTTGATTTTCTAAAAATATATATATTTGAGTAGAATATTCTCACCAAATCGAGATATACATTCTCCTCAATAACAAGGGTATTAATCTAACCAACTTCTTTCAATAATTGTAATATTAAGACCATGAAGCCAATCAATTAAAACAAAGAATGTAGGAAACACCACATGGGCTTAGATTTCTAGAAAGGCACTTAGCAAAATGCTTGTCTAGAAAGTGATTGGATTCAAATTCAGACTGATTAAAATTTTCCTGGCATGGCCTCTAGGACTGTGGAATCGATTCTTTTCATTTTCCCCTGTTCTACCTTAAACTTGACATGATAAAAATTGAATGATTTGAAGACAACTAAACTAAGTGAAAAAGAACTAGGTTTAAAAAAATATACAAAATTAATTTGGATTAAAAAAAGGCTTAAGAATCAAAGAATGTAGAAAGAGAAAATCCAAATGAAAACCTGGGCTAAATTTAGATCATGTGATTTTGGTTATGAAAAAAGGTTTAAGAGATGATTTTCAGCATAAAGAATGATGTGGAATGATCTTTTTGGATTAATTTAGTTAAAAATGGATGAAGATGATGGACTTTAAAATGAGATTGAAAGAGAAAGGGAACAACTTTTAAAGGGAGAGAACCAGATTGCTGAATGGAGATAAAGAAGATCAACAGGCCATAAAAATATGAATCTAGCTTACCGTTTGTCTTTATCCAACTAGCCAATTTTGTCCAATGATAATATACTTCAAAAATGTTTACTTTTTATCTTAACTAGCTCACTATTTTATGTCCTATGTGTGAGAATTGTGAAACGACTTAGTTTTCTTAACCTACTAATCGATTATTTCTAATGTGTAAACCTTAATCAATCAACTTGTTGGTTTTCTATAGCCGGCTCTCCGATCTCTACCTATTGAGAATTGATGACAAAAATGGCTTACTGATTAATTATAAGAGGTATGTCAGTTCTACCTTAGAAATCATTTTGCCTCTTATTGAATTTTGGATAACCAATTAACTTGTATTGTGTAGACAACTTTTGGCTTAAAAATTGATCAATTTTAAATGTTTTTGTGATTTAAAACTTTTTAATAATCTATTTATGCATGAAACATGAATGCATGCATGAAAAAACAAATAGATAAATCAATAATGCCATACAAAGGAAAATCAAAATTTAAGCTGTTAACATTTATCATTCTAAGTCATGTCTTATCTTTATAAACTATTTTTCACTAAAGGGTTTTGTGAAGATATTTGCAAGTTGATTTTTAGTAGAAACAAATTTAGTCACATCATCTCTTTTTTTAACATGATCTCTCAGAAAATGATATCTAATCTCTATATGTTTAACCCTAGAATGCTAAATAGGATTCATCAATAAATTAATAGCACTTGTGTTGTCACACTTAATAGGAATATGATCCAGTTTAATAACATAATCTCTAAGAGTTTGTTTCATCTATAAGACTTGTGCACAACTACTACCTGCAGTAATATATTTTACTTCAGTGGTTGAAAGTGCAATCGAGTTTTATTTCTTCCTAAACCAAAAGACTAAAGAATGAACTAGAAAATGACATTTTCCACTTAGTGCTTTTTCTATCTACCTTTTATCTGGCAAAGTCGACATCTGAAAAGCATGATATGTATAAATATGTTATGTTAAGGTACCAAAGAGCTAAGATCAATAGTGCCAATTAAATATTGAAAAATTCTTTTCGTCGTAAGTAAATGAGATTCTTTAGGATATAATTGAAATGTTGTGCATAAGCGTACACTAAATATAATATCAAGCTTACTAACAATCAAATAAAGCAAGAATCTGATCATGCCTCAATAAGTTTTAATATCAATCTCTTTACTTTTTTCATCATTGTCAAGTTTAATTATTGAGATCATTGGACTCTCGATGGGCTGAAACTTCTATCCCACCCATTATTGCTTGATTTTTTGGCACCAATAGTTGGCGAGGTAAAACCCTCAATTGACTTGATTACTATTTTGCCCCTTTTGAATTTTGTAGTTGTTATGACCATCAACAATCCCCAAGTCTAATGCTTGATTACATTATTCTACCATATTGATCTATATGCTTGATATAGTAATCTTTGTAATTTTGGAGCATGATTTTATTTCCACTTCAGTAATGCATATATAATTTGATCAAACAAGAGCTCTGAGCTTGATCATCTCTCGTTTATAAGCATGATATATTCTGTTTATTGGAATGCTATACTAAAATTAAGCTTACAGAAAAATACAAGTATCTGCTAATGTTGGATTTGAGCATGATCAAAGAGAGCTTGATTTCTAACTTCTTCCCTTCGAAGTTGAAAACATGGTTACGAGCCTACATTGATAAATAATTGCTTGGAAACTCTCTTTTCTAACATTCGAATGATGCTTGGTATTTTTTATTATATGCTCGCATGAAAGTTGGTATACTTGATTATGCTTCCGAATGATACAAATATTAACTTTAGAATTCATAAATCTACAACATGCATGCTTTACTCCAAGCTATTTGATACTTGCTGGAATTCTTTATAACATCATCTAAAACACCCTTATCATATCCTTATTGAAATTAGATACTCTCTTAAGCATGCAACGAAGCCTCAACCTCCTTATTATTGATAGCCATGATGCCTGTATTCATTAATCGACTGCCCATGTGGCATGTACTCGGCCTAAAACTCTTAGGCCTCAAGCACATAACATATACTTCAGCCTTATACTCTTGGATCGTAACATACACCTCAGCCCCATTTTCCCAGGACTCGAACTGATAATACGTTGCTTCGCCTAATTCTCTTGCGCATCAACTCATAACATAGAGCTGGGCCTGTTTATAACCTTTAGCTCGACCATATGCTATTTGCGTTCGATCTCATGATCTGAGTATCTCCTCATGCCATGTTTATTTTTCTTATGCCATTTGAGAATTCCTTAGGACTTTCAACTCAAGGTAACAAGATAATCTAACATGTAATAAACTATATTAGTTTACAACTTTCACACATAAAACTCGGTGAATATTATAAACTAGGGGACTTTTGTTATGTTTTCAGTAAAGTCAAAATGATGACATAAATGAGTGAGTCTCATAAATGAGTGGGCCTTTGATTCTAAAAACCCCCCATCCAATAATTTATTCTAATCTAAATAGGATAAAATAATATAAATTTTAACCATTATCAAACTTGAATCCTGTAAAAAAAAGATAAGTTTTTTTTAATTTATTTATACTTTTGATTATTTATCTTATATAAAGAGGTTATCACTCAAATAAAAAAGGAAAGAGAACAATATATTAGAGGAGAGGGTATAATAGACATAATATATTGATATATCTCCCCTCTAGAAATAAATTACTTTTTCTCTTTTATTTATATTTTTAATTAATTTATTATTCTTATTGAACAGGAACATTAACCGGGCTTTTAATTCGGCACGGGAGAGTGAGCTTAAGGGAATTGGTTTAGAAGAGAAATAGAAGATTATCGCACGAGTTGACTTCAGAAATTAAGGCCAAAGATTAAAAGCACAGAATAAAATAAGAGTGGGACTATTGCCTCTATTTATCTCTTAATACTCTGCTTTAAATTTTACTCAATAAATCAACTTAAATATTTAATATACCCTACTAAATTTAATTTTTATAATAATAGTGATTTTACTCCATTAACTTTATTTATAAATTCATTAAATTTTTTTTAAAAAAATTGGTTGAATATTAATCAACAAGCTTCTTTTGAAAACAAAAAAAGAAGTAGAAAGAAAGGAAACAAAGTTATTGATTTTAATGATTTTAGAATACATTCATGATGAAGCAGGGCATGTTAAAGTGGGCATCATGTACGCAGGCAACAAATGTTGCTCTTTGGCAAGTTCGAGACCAGTTTATGAAATTATTTTACATTGAAAACTGAAATGATAAAATGAACTCTTTTAGATGTTATACTTCTTTGATGTGGTACTCTTTAACAGATTTTATCACATTAATACTAAATTAGGATTTGAAAAGATTAATTCATGACAATAATTGATCATTAATTTAAAATTTCATTAAATTTAGCTTGAGTGAAGGGCCATTCCCAAAGGATTTTCAGTATTGATCTCATAACCGTAATTTGCTAAGAAATGTTGGACCAAATCGGGGTATGGACTAAATAATTGAATAGCACTATTCCTAAAACAAGTGTTCCCCATATTTCTGCAATCTTGCCAAACCCCCCTTCTCTCGTTTCTTAACATTGTTATAGGAATCATATCCATCATTCATATCCATGAACGTTGAGCCGAAAGAACTACCCAGATACTGATTAAATTTGTAACTAGTTTTGTGACCATTTAACAAAAATATATGGGTTGATAAAAAAATGGCGCCTCTTGATTAATTAGAATTTAATGAAAATTTGATTAAAGTTCTACAAAATTATATTGGATATAAAGATGGATTCAAAGAGTAAGATTTCTGATTTTTTTTCTTTTTTATTGTATTATGATGTCCACAACTGTAATTTTATGTAGGGATATTTCAATCATAAAAGATTATTTACAAAATGAGTTTATTGAGTAGTTCGAAGGATTCAAATAACCCCACCCTAAATAAAAGAAAATTATCAATTTCCTATCTACTATAATTAATATATAGCAGTTACCTCCTTATAGTTTTTATAATAGTCAATAACTCCCTTACTGCATAAGTTTATAATATTATCTCTATTGTTAAATACACTTTTTATTTACATTTATTATAAATAAAATAAATCATATGAATAAAAACCAATTCAAAATTAAGTACTAAAAATAAGAAATATATGTCGGTGTAAAAAAATTAATAATAAAATTATTTTCTTGTACTTTTTTATGTTATAAACATTTTCTTATGATAAAAATAATAAATTAATTAAAACAAATCATGTGACTCATGAAATTTTTAGTCCAACTAATAAAATTATGTCACATTAGTTTGTATAAAAAAATTTATATAAAAGTTTGCGACTATGTTATTACTCCCTATTAAACTAAATTCATAGTTCTTTAAACTAACTCGCATTTTTTGCACATTGAAGGAAAATAAATGAAAAGGATAAAGAGTACTGTTGTGCAAATTTTATTGAACTCGCAAGCGCACGAATCTATTGTATAATAGATTAATGGTGACGAGTGTCGATCCCACGAAAAGGTTGATTTTAATTATGTGCAGAATTAATTTTCTTTAATGGGTGAATGAATTTGTGGTGAAATTGATATAAACTATGCTTAAATTTAAATTACAATGGCAGGAATTAAATTAAACTGAAATCTATTGAAAGGACGTGCTTGGGTATCCGGATCTGCATCAACATGCTCCATGGGCTAAATATTCCATATTAATACCAATTAAATCATAAGGGGGATTCCACACCTCATGAACTACGCTCCAATAAATATGGTGCCAAAGGCTTATTGTGTCAAATAATAATAATCTTGTACAAGGGTGCCGGTTTAATAAGGGCGGTATCTAAACAAGACTATTATTATTTGTCGACAAAAAGTCAAAACAACCACAAATATTAGAGAGGAAGAGAAAGTAAATTTACCAAATTAAGCCTATAAGACATGTTGAGACTTCACCTTCAACCCAAGCTTAAAAAGAAATTAGCTACTCATATTTTAATTAGGGATAAAAAGGAAATTTTATTAAAATATACAGAAACTACAAGAAGGAGAAGGAATTTCAGAAATCTAAGCTTAAAAATGAATTTAGGGGTGTCAAATTAGAGGGGAGAGCCCCTTTTTTATAGATACATTGAGTGAATCGTGACCATCGGATTAAAAACAATTTGGACACTCAGGATTGCGCCACGTCATCAGTCAACAGTCAACAGTTTAAACAGTAACGCTGTTTGAATACTAAATAATCCTATGTATGTGCATGTACGGTACACATAATTTTTGCTCCACTGAGATGCTGCTACATCATCGATCTACAATACATAAGAAATTTAGCCCAATAAAATAGTGACACATCGTCAGTCGATGCCACGTCATCGGTCAATGCCACATAAGCAGTCAATACCACATAATTCGTCCAATCAGATACTGACACGTCATAGGTAGTTGTCACATCATCGTCCGTATATATGAACAGTATCATGAACAGTGCCGTAAATAGTACTGTACGTATGAACAGTACGTATATGTGAACAGTGACTTTTTCCTTTAATGCTCCTCTTAAGGTTTTCGACCGTCCTAAGTCCAAATATGACGTCCGTTTTACTGTCTGATCACTCGTTTATTGTGAAACGATCGTGATGCCCCTAAAATACATAAAATACATAATTATAATAAAACACATATAATTAAATAACAAAATGCTTAAATAAATAAAAGTAGTAATGTTAGTGAGACTTAAAGTGTAAAATGACGATTTTCTCTTTTATAAATATACACTTTCTAACACTCAATAAGTACTATAATAATTTCAAAGAAAAAAATCTTTATCACACAATTTTATTCCCAAGAACTTAAAGCACACAAAAGAGTGGATTCTCTTTATTCTAAGTCTTGTGAATCTCATTATCAAACAATTCATAGCAACCCCCTCCTATTTAGATATTAAAACTCAACATTAGATTAGTGATAGTACCCATATGAAAATAGATAAAACCTATCTAATTGTTAGAATAAATTCTCCTACTTAATTATACTTAAATTATTGTAAAAATGAAATAAACATTATTTTTTAGTTACAAGCAATTAGTTGATTCACATAAATATAAACAAAATTAAACAAATCTTATTTGTGAGAAGGGTGAATAGTAAGCGAGAATATAAAGAGTTTTGTTCATAATTTCACATAACATTTGATTGATAGATACAAAAAAAAATAATTAAAAAAAGAGGAGTTGACAAGGAGACGTGAATGGGGTTGCGATCTAGGGCAAGCTAGTTTTGGAATTTGCATAAATGTTAATAGCAATAATACAATGTTTTCAAATTTTTAATGGTGTTTACTTAGTAGAAGGGTTTTAAAAAGACATTAGAGGCATGCCAATAGCACCACTCTTAAAAGAATTAATTTATCAAGATTTAATCCAAATTGAAATGGGATCCATCAAACTCATGTAACAAGCAATATCACCAGTATAATTAGCACATGGAAAGCATTAAAAGTAAAACAAATATTGCCTTTAAAATGGAATCATTTTGACTTTAAGTTTTCTAGTATGTGACAGTTGACATTATGCTGCGTTTATTAAATTGAAATTAGAATGGATAAGAATGAAAATAAGTTGGAATAGGAATGGTTAATAGGAGTCAGAATAAGTTATTTAGTTGAGCTGTAAGAATTGGAATTAGAATAGTTAGATTGCTATTAATGTGTTTATTTTGTCTTTTAATCGAAATCAAAATAAGTTACATTACAGCAAATTACTATAAAGTACTGAATGAACTATTGTTATCATTATTGTTTTATATCTTAATTATAGTGGTTATTTATACAAAAATTATTATTATTATTAATTATTGTTAATAATAAATAATAAATAATAAATTTTAATTATATAATTATAATAATATATTAATTATAATTATTATTTATTAAAAATTATAATTATTAATAATTATGGTTAATAATTTAGTAATGTATTAATTAATCATAACAATATATTAATTCATCATAAATGAGAATAAAGTAAACATATTTAATTTTGGAGAGGGACAAAATTATTGATCCAGGGAATGGGAGACTTATTTCAACTCCCCCTCTTGGGAATAAGCCTGTCATTTCTCATTCCCAAATTATAGTGGGTCTTATGATTCGAATTTTGATTGTCAATTCTATTTTGCAAAGTAAACGTTATCAATTATTCTAATTCTAATCTGAATTATGATTCACTAATTTGCAAAGTAAACATAGCCCTCATATAAAAGGAATGAATTCAAGCCACAAAAAGAACAAAGGGAGAGATGCATTACAGAGAGAAGAATTCGAGGCGGCAGCCATATGATTTTTTTATTCATTTGATTATTCTAATTCTCCCTATGTTTTTCTAATCTTCTATATTAGAATCCAAGCTAATAACCTATTTAATGAAATAAATCACTTTTTATTCAATTAATCATTAATGGTTCGTTTTTCATATGTTAAGTTGAATATTGTTAAATCATTTTACTAATTTCTTCATAAATTATTGATTGTTAGAATTAATATTTGATTAAATCTATGTTTAGATCTATAAAGTTTATATGTGATAATCTTTGATTCTATATTTTTTTATTATATTGTTTATATAGAGTGCTTAAGAAAACTTTAACTTTTTGTTATTCAATATTGTTTATAGGACACCTATATATAAAATTATTATGAAAAAAAAACAATTTACGCAAGATTAATCTAATTAGGCTCAATTATTATATTTATGAGTAGGCATAGATTGATTTTGCGTTGTTACTCTAAAATTAAAAATTAATTGGTAATATGATAATTGTTAATTTGAACTTTGATAGATTTAGAAACCCTGATAACTTCTGTCTCTTGAATTCTTCTATTACTTTACTTGTTTTAATTTCAATTGCATCTTCGGTTTAAATTTCTTTAAATAAAATATTTTCTTTTCTAACTAAGGTAGAGTTTTAGTTCGCTTAAATAAGACTCATCTTTCCTAAAAACATTTTCTTTGATATTCCTTGTCCACATCCTAACAAACTCATTCAATTATGAGTACAATAAAATTTGTCCAAGTTTTTTTTATGCCATTATTGGAATTGTATTGAAAAGTTTGTTTAATTTAGGTTGACTCAATTTTACTTTTTGTTATAGTTTGGTTTAAAAAAAAAAGAAGGAAAAAACATTGACATTAGCGAACTTCTTTAATTAGTTATTGACTACTTAGTGGAGTGAAATTTAATTGGTCTCTCTTTATGTTTTATTTTTGTTTGTTGTCCAATTAGTTTAGTTTAATTTTATTTTATATTTACTTCAATTTTAGTTATTCAATGCCCATGTTTTTATTTTTATTAATATTTTTTGGCCTGCATTTAATTGTTTTCATTACTATTAATTGTTCTTTTATTTTTATCTTTTCTTTTTTCTTTTTCTTTTTTTAGTCAATAAATTTTAATTTAGGAGTAAAACAAGTTACAGGTTTGAGCTTTCTAACTCTCTTTTTAGTAGTTAGTTGTTGTAACAACCCATCAAATCAATTTCATTTTCTTTTTATTTATTTTCACATATTTTATATTTTATTTTCTTGTGATTGCATGATTGGTCATAGATCTCTGTTGTGGATTTAAAAACCTATAAATAGTGAAATTAAGAGAACTTTTATCAACGAAAGAAAACTATTTTAAAAGAAAAGTTGACCAAATTGAGAAAATATAATAAAAGATAAAATGGTTGAAGAACCACAAGAAAAACCTTTTGAAGATTATTTTAATCCATTACATATTTAAGCACTTTATGCATTTGATTTCTAGATGTTATTGTTAGGATTTTTAAAATAAAGCCTAATGTTCTTAATTGTCTTCTCTATTTTTATGAGTTAGATAATAAAGATCTCTCTAATCATTTAAATAATTTTTATATTGTGTGCCAAATTTTTATATGTAAAGATTTGCTTGTAGATGATGTTAAGCTTTATTTATTTTCATTTTCATTGAGAGATTGCCAGCTAATAGCACTATGTCTTGGGAAAGAATGGTAGAGAAATTTTTCAATAAATCTTTTCTTGCTATTAATGCTAATCGCAAAGAGATTTCAGAGTTTACACAAAATGATTATGAATAGTTCTTTGAAACATGGAGAGATTTAGTGCTTACTCTTAAGGTGTCCTTATCAAGGGTTTAAAAAATGATATCAGTGTCAATATTTTCTTGAAGGATTATTGTCATGTATTTAAAAGAGGTTGATGGCTAGTGGAGGTGAAATTATGTCTAAGTGTAACAAAAATTTGGACTTCTTCAAAAGAAAAGTAGATAATTCGTACTAAAGGAGTTGGCCTTCAAGGAATGTTAGAAAGATAAGAGGGTTGAATGAGATCCATAATGGTAAAGTTAATTATGATATTAAAGACGTCATGCCATAGTCAGACGTTTTCATCTATTCACCTAATTTACAAGAGTTAATCTTATAGCATCACACATTTACAACCATTCTGAGTAAATTTCTTACTAAGACTGAATTCCTAAACCATTGGAAGAAGCTTTTCAAAAACTTTCAAAAGCTACAGAGGATACTATATCAAAATTGAGAAATAAGGTGAGGACCTTTTAGTACTCTTAAGCACAATAAGTGCAATCCATGTCCATTCTTAAAAGGATAATAGGCCAATTAGCTTTATTAATATAGGAAGACCATAGAAAAAGAAAAATCCCCAAATCAACTAGTTCTTAATTCTAAAGGAGTAATGAAGTTAGATCTAGTTCAAGCCATTAACATAAAGAGGTAGAATCATTATCACTTTGAGAGGAGGAAAATTATTTGATAATAAGATGAAGATTCCAACAAGAAAGAGCGCATGGTGGATTCACAATCCACTGCCTTGATCCACTTGGCTACATCTGCCCTTCCGCTATTTACACAATTTTGAAATGCAAAGATCTCAAATTCAACCATTGATCAAGGCGCGAGCATAAGGGTCTTTATGACACAATCAATAATTCGCTTCATTTTCAATTAGGGATCAGACATTAATCCTCTCATACCCACCAATTGGTGTACTTGAGATGCATTTCCTCTAGCCCCCGAAAAAGACATTATATGGACTGGATTAAAAGGCTCAGTCATTCTAAAATTAGGATTCATTTCTTGTCACAAATATTCACTTGTTGCATACCATATCTCAATGGATTGCATATCTAGCTCTATCAAAACACTCATCATTAAATAATCCAGAAGAAAGCAGCTACCAACTTACATTCCTAAAGCTTCTTTTCCTTAAAGGTTAGCCAAGAAATGACTTTAATAGATGAGATTATGGAAGTCTCTAATCAAGCAAATATAAACATCCCTCTACTAAAAGCAATTAAGCAAGTTCCTTTCTATGCTAAGTCTTTAAAGGATTTGTTCACGAAATACAAAAATTTGTATGTTACCAAGAAGGCATTTTTAACTAGAAAAAATAGCAATTTACTTTAATGTAAATGCCAATGAATTTAAAAAACTAGATTCCTCTTCTATCTTATGTTTTATAACGACCTAACTATTTATAAAGCCTTGGTTGCTTTAGGAGTTAGTGCCATATTCTATTTAGGAAAAATAACATCTACATCTACAGAGTATAGGAAAATGATTGCCAACAGCCCCAAGTTTTCAAAGAAGAACACAAAGATTTTCTTTTGATTATTATATCCTTTGCCATTATTATTCCCAAAAAAATTGATTCTAATATTTTACAATAAATAGAAATATAATATTACAAAAACATAATAATATACATATTTTAAAATAATATCCATATTTATAAAATATATATGTTAGATACATTTTATTATATTAAAGTAGATTTATGATAAATAGAATCATAATATTAAAATATACGTATAAAAAATTTAAATTATTTTGACTATTATGAAAAATAATAATTTTAAAGATATTAGTATGTGAGAATGTTTTTAATTGTAAAATGTATTTAATGTAAATATTTTTTAAAATATCTACAATAAATAAAATATATTATTGAAATAAATATAATAATTGACATAATAAAATTTGTTAAAATATTAAAATATTTTAATATTGTTAGTCTACTATATAGATTATATTATTTATATGGTATTTATACTTAGTCAAATTTTTAAAGTCAATTTTTTAAAATAATAAAGGTAAAGAGTATAATGCTTAAAGGAGGTCTTGGCATACTCTTTCAAAATTTAAGGGTGTTAATAATTATTTCTTCAAACATTAAAAGTATAGATGTCTTTTTTCCTTCTAATTATAATACTACAAAAAAAAAAGACCTTTAGTAATACTTGTCTCGTGACACTTTTGTAACAAGTATTAGTATGTACTAACATATGGCTATTTTCCACGTAGGCTATTTTCCATGTTTAATAGAAAAGGCATCACTAAATATTGATACTATAATGTTTGTAAAGTTAACATGAAAGACCACTGACAAAAAGGTATCAAAAAAATGAAATTGCAATCTTGTTGCATTTAAGATTTAATCTAGGATCTATAGAAGACAAGCTTTTATATTTAAAGTTAAAAACCATGAAAGCTTAGTAGGTGACAGTAAGGTATCCATAAATATAAAAGAGAAGTTAATAAAAATTTTTGGAATTAATGTAATAGGTATGGCTAAAATTTGTTGGCTTTAACTAAAATGTTTCTGTTTATTTTATAAGCTTTAATAAGAAACATTGTTGTTGTAGTTATTATTTAAAAATAAATAAATAAGAAATGCCAAAAGCATTGTTCTCATCGTTTTCTCTTTCAAATCTCTCTTTGCTCTCTCTGAAACCCAACCCTTCATCTGTGCAATTCCTATTGATTGCGTGGAAGAGCCTCTGCCAAGCACGCCACCACAGTCAACACGTAACAGCGACTAATGCAGAACATAGGCTTTTTTTATTTTCATGTAAATTCATAATTTCTCTATCCTTTTCAACTTTCACGACTGATTTTTCTTATTTACTTCACATGGATATTAAGAATTTTTAGTTTATCATAACTTAGCTAATTGACGAAACCTTATCATCTTCTCTTTTAAATCTCTCTTTGCTCTCTTTAAAAGCCAACCCCTCATCTGTGCAATTCCCATTAATAGAGTGGAAAAGCCTCTGTGTTGTGTAAATTTTATTGAACTCGCAAGCGCACGAATCTATTATAGAATAGTTTAACAGTGACGAGTGTCAATCCCACGAGGAGGTTGACTTTAATTATGTGTAGAATTAATTTTCTAAGTGAACAGTTAAATTATAATAAATTAATCCTAAATTTTAAATTAAAATGACTGGAATAATAAAGCACTTGGGTATCTAGATCTGCATCAACATGCTCCGTGGGCTAAATATTCCATATTAATGCCAATTAAACATAAGGGGGGATTCCATACCTAATGAACCATGCTCAAATAAATATGATGCTAAGGGATTATCGTGTCAAATAATAATAACCTTGTACTAGGGTGCTAGTTTAATCAGGACAGTATCTAGACAAGACAATTATTATTTGTCGATAAAAAGTCAAAACAACCACAAATATTAGAGGGGAAGAGAAAGTAAATTTATCAAATTAAACCATGGCACATATTGAGACTTCACCCTCAACCTAAGTTTAAAAGAAAATTAGCTACTCATACTTTAACTAGGGATAAAAGAAAAGTTTATTAAAATACAAAGAAACTACAATAAGGAGAAGGAATTTCAGTAATCTAAGTTTAAAAATGAATTCAGGGATGTCAAATTAGGGGGAAGAGCCCTCTTTTTATAAATACATTTAGTGAATCGTGACCATCGGATTAAAAACAGTTCGGATGCTCAGGATTGTGCCACGTCATCAGTCAACAGTCAACAGTCAACGTTTGAACAGTAACAGACACTATTTATATAGTAACACTGTTTGAATAGTAAATAATCTCATGTATGTGCATGTACCGTACACACGATTTTTGCTCCACTGAGATGCTACCACGTCATCGATCCACAGTACATAAGAAATTTAGCCTAATAAGATCGTGACACATCATCAGTCAATACCACGTTATTGGTCAACGCCATATAAGCAGTCAATGCCACATAATTTGTCCAATCAAATACTTTCACGTCATTGGTTAATGCCACATCATCGGTCCGTATATATAAACAGTATCGTAAACAGTACCATAAACAATACCGTATGTATGAATAGTACCGTATATATGAAATATGATGTCCATTTTACTATCTGATCACTCGATCATTGTGAGACGATCATGATGCCCCTAAAATACATAAAATATATAATTATAATAAAACTCACACAATTAAACAATAAAATACTTAAATAATTAAAAGTATCAATGTTAGTGAGACTTGAAGTGTAAAATGATAATTTTTTTCTTTATAAATATACACTTTCTAACACTCAACACACTCCCTTACCAGCTTATTGCTAGTCCCTAGCAAATAAAGTGAAGATAAAATTCAAAACCTTTTTTTTTATAAAACACACGTGTTTTATTCAATTAGATTAATGATAGCAATCAAATAAAAGTACAAGCATTATCTCTAGTCTAAAAGAATATCACACCCACATCAACCATCCATATGCATCAGTCCAGCAGACTTTGTTATAGCAATAGTAATCAGGCCACTTTCAAGAATGACATATCAAACCCCAAAATCTCACCGGTTGTAGTGACACTCTCAGAAAGAAATTAATCCCAATAAAATTTTGTCACCACAATGAATAGTAAATTGAGAGAAAATAATAAAGAAATATCATACACTCTCACCAAGATGAAAAAATATGCCCATATCTTAGAAATAATACGATCTCAAATAAAGTATTAGTCAACCCAATGTATTCAATTTTTTTTTATGTATATGCATCACTACATCTTAATTGCCCATATAACTAGCTTTTATTTCATACTACAGTTTCCTAAAATCAGGAAAGATTTTTATTAGGACGTAACGTAGGCTAGGGACAAGGCTAAGAACGAAAGGAAAATAGGAAAACAAAATATATATGTTTGAGAAAAAGTTTAAGAACTTTTGAAAATTATAAGATGCATTTTGCTTATTTATTGCTATTGTATATTTTTTTCTTCTTTTTTTTTGAAATTTTTTTATATAGCACAACTTCGCTGAATAAAATAATTATTTATCCTTTTTCTCAAACATGAATAAGTGGATGGAACTTGTATGATATCGGGTAATACTCCAAATTAGAGTGGGTAAGGACAATAAGTTAATAAAAAAAAAGCCTTTTTTTTTAAATAAAAGGCTCAAAAGGGCTAACTATAGATATTACATAATAGGGATGGCTAGAAAGGCTTAAACAGGTCTAAAATGGCCTTCCATCGTCTTTTAGGACTTTAAATAATCTTCCATATCTACTAATTAGGTGGGCATTTAGATGCAGTAATACGTACATTTTTTTTACTTTTTTTTGTTTTAAAGGGTTGACTCAAAGAAAATCTAGAGATCATATATGAAATAATAAACTATTAAGCTACATGAAGAATGGGCAAAAAGGGTTATTCTCCAAGAAAAATTAATAGGCTCCAAAACTCACTTGAAATTTATTATGATATGTGCATTCCTTCAAGCAACTCATATTTATTCCCAACATCAACATGTAGAATAGCAAACATGGTGTGACATCACTCAAGACCAAAGATAATACAAATACTAAAATTCGAAAGTCATCATATCATCCAATATAAAAAACTCACACAAAATTACTAAATTTTTTTTTTGTTTTTAACAGAATTCTATCCCCCCAACCTATTCTAAACATAAAAAAAAACATATATGCAGAAAAATTAAAGAAAATAAATTTTTATTTTTTTTAAAAAGATACGTTTCTAGAGTTATGACATTCAATATTCAGCCATCTTCAACTCAAAATTTTAAAAATGTATATTTATGAAGGAGAAATTATTAGCTATTCCCTCCCCCAACCATAATAAAACATTATCCTCAATGTTTTAAAGGAAAGAAGTAGAGATTAGAAGATATCACCTGGGTGTTGTAATACAGAAGAAAATATTTAGAAGCAGTTGTGACTGTAGCTCACATTTTCCTCTAGTTTTACGTCCAAAAACGGCTTGAACGCCCTCTATGGGTTGAGGATAGGCTTCCCATCCAGTTTTCATACAAACTGGCAAACAGGGTCTTTTATAGTCAGATTCCCGAGAGTATAGTTTGAACATTCTTTCTGGAATAATGGCCATAACTGGAGTATGCATTTTGGACGTATTCACTGGGATACGTTTCAAAAGACAAAAGGATATCATCCAATGACTCTTTATTCAAGCCATCCCTAATGAATTGAATCTTATCTTTTCTGTTATCATATAGCATTCTTAAAGAACATCGCTTTTTATCGCATCTCATTTTGGCACATTTATGACAAACATTAAAGAGCTTTCGGGCTCTCCGTTTTCTTGAATAATTTCATTTACCACAACCAGACATGTATGCAATAAATTTGGGAGGTAACTCACCTGCCAACCACACTTTAGCTTTGATTATCCATCGGATGTCAGCAGGGATATGATGTTTCATAAGTAATCGCATGTGTTCGGGCCGAGCTCTATAAATAGTAAGGAGAGCATTCTGAGGAAGTGAAGCAAATCATTTGTGAAGTGTTGCTAAGATCTCGTCTTTATCTATACCTTCATCTCAGAATATCAGTTATTGTCACAGAGTACCGTTATCCGTCACTTGACCGAGGTTACAAACTTAAACACACAAAACAAACTAAAACACACAAATAGAAAAACAAATTAAAACACACAAAAGAAACTAAAATTGTCCTGTTATTGAATTTACCTCAAGCTCCAATTAGGTGTTGTAGACACCTCTCTCAATTTTTTAAGATCTCTTTCTAAATCCTCAACATGGGTTACTAACTCTGGTGGTTGTAACTGCCAGATATGATGTGTTTTACAAAATTATATCTAACCTCTGAGATGAGATTGTATACATCGAAACTGTCTAAGAATGCTGAAGAGATGCTTTTTAGTTGAATATTCATGAGAAAAATGATAAAAAAACTTAAAATTTAAACAAACACACTTTCATAAACATAATTAAAAATAGAAAAGAAAACTTTAAATCACCAAAAGGAAGCAGAAAGAAAAAAATGCCAGGTTACTTAAATATTTTGCCTTGTTTTCTCTATATGATTGGTATTCATGATATGACTTTACTTTTCTGACCATTAACTCTAAAAATTACACCGTTCCTTGGATTCTTAAATTTAATGGCTCTATGTGGAAAAATAGTATGATCATTAAATGGATCAGACTATCGAGAGCGTAACTTACTTGGAGAAACGTGCCATTGAGAATTGAACAAAAATACTTTTTGACCTGGTGTGAAAGGTTTTCTAATGCTCCGCTTGTCATGGAGGATTTTTATTCACTTTTTGTAGTCTTTAGCATTTTTGTCATTACAAATCTCCTCTGGTTTTACCAGTTGTATCCTCCTTTTTGAAAAAATAAGGTCAATGATGTCTGTATTCTTTTGTTTGTCATCATGAGAGGATAAGATAATTTCTAACAATGTTTTTTCTTCTCCCAAGAATGTAGAATTCAGAGGGTTAAGTGAAGGTTTGAGCTCAATCTTTGGTGATGATTCTGATGATGGGATGAGATTTTCTTTTAATGGTGCCAATTGCTCTATCCTTGTCTTCCATTTATCAATGTTCATGCATGGCGATGAATCCAATAAGGCATTAACCTTATCAATCGATCTATCAATATTAAAATCTAAACCAAAGTGAGTTAAACATGTCAGTAAAGGGTCATCACTAAGGTTTAAAGGAAATGTGTGATCAATCAATTCATCAATTAAATCCACATCTATAATTTTATCATCTGTACTGTGAGGTTGTTTGACAATATTGAAAATATTAAGTTCCATGGTCATATTGCCAAATGACAACTGAATATTTCCAGTTCTGCATTGAATGTGAGTATCGGCAGTTGCCAAAAATGGACAACCCACCATAATAGGGATGTGCTTCCTTAAATCCTGCACTGGTTGAGTGTTAATTATAATAAAATCAACAAGAAAATAAAACTTATCTACCTGGATAAGCACATCCTCCACAATACCACGAGGTATTTTCGTAGATCGATCTGCAAGCTGTAACACCATTGGAGTTAGGTGTAATTCTCCAAGTCCAAGTTTCTCAAATATAGAGTAACGCAACAGATTTATACTACTTCTAAATCCAACAAAACATTCTCGATTGTGTGGTTCCCTATACTACATGAGATAGTGGGGGAGCTTGGATCTTTACATTTTAAAGGCATTTTATGTTGGAGTATAGAACTAATATTTTCTGGTAGAAAGGTCTTTTTCTGAACATGAATATTTCGTCTTTTTGTACAAAGGTCTTTAAAAAACTTGGCATTTGATGACACTTGTTTTATAGCTTTAAGAAAAAGGATGTTAACCCTTACCTATTTAAAGATTTAAAAAATTTCACCTGTGGATTTTCCTTTCTTCCCTTTAGCTAACCTCTGAAGAAATAGAGCTTTAGGAACAGATTCTCGTGGGTTGGTTTTCTCTTTCTCCTCTGATGATGAGTCCTTAGTATTCACAGGTACGATCTGAGTTGATTTAGGCATCTCTACTTTGTTGTCAACTTCTTTTCTTTTTTTGCAAAGTCATCACTGCTTTGACCTCTCCATACTACTGTGGTAAACTAGAACTTGCCTCATTCACTACTTTACGGTTAGGCACTGGTTGACTTAGAAATTTGTCTTTTTCAACGGTCATGGCCAAAGTTTGAACTGAAGAGGCAAGTTGTCCCACCATTTTCTCAAGGCTTAAAATTGATTGAGCTTGTGAGTTAAAACTCGCTCTTATCTCATTTCGTAATTCATCAATGGTGTGGTTCTGCTGCTCAATCTTGGAGTTAGTAAGATTTTTGACATTTTAAAATGTATCCTCCCATGGTTTGGGTTGAGAATGGTTTAGATTCTGATTGTATGGTCTAAATGGTGGTTGAGAAATTTGAGGAACTGGTTGCATTGGTTGAGGTGGAGCTGATAATCCATTTTGTTGGAATCCTTGAGACCATGAAAAATTGATGTGGTCTCTCCATCCAAGATTATATATGTTGCAGTAAGGGTTGTAGTTTGGTGGTTTCCTCATGATACCTATGGCATTGGCTTGATCTGAATATGAGTCATGGTCATGTGGCTCTGTTGATTTAACAGTCATCAAAGATGCTATTTGTCGAGCAAGACCTTCGACCATTTCTTTGACTTCTTTAATTCCTAAGCTTGACTCGCCAATGTTAACCTCATTCACTCCCTTAATTCTCCTTGTATTTCTGAGTAATCGACTCCGTTGTTGGGAATTATCCGATTGTTGCTGGAAAAATTCCCAAATCTCTGATACGCTTTTGGACATTAGCTCTCCTCCACTGGTTGCCATTAGCCATTCTTGCATATATGGTAATAATCCCTCCAAAAAGTATTGGCATTAGTGCCATTTCTCGTACCCATGATGTGGACACTTCAAGAGTAGCCCATTAAATCACTCCCATACTTCAAAAAATTACTCGTCGTCTCTTTGGGTACACTCTAAAATTTCCCTACGAATAGCATTAGTTTTATGAACTGAGAAATATTTATTTAAAAATTTAGTTACCATTTGTTCCCATGATATAATGCTATTAGCAGGTAATGTATTAAACCATGAACGAGCTCTATCTTTCAATGAAAATGGAAATAATTTAAGTTTAACATCATCATCTGAAAAATTTGAGTATTTAAAAGTTTGACAAATAGCATAGAAATCATTCAGATGATTATATGGGTCCTCATTTTCTAGGCCATAGAATGTGGGGAGACAGTTTAGCACACTAGGTTTTAATTCAAAACTCCTAACAGCTACATTTGGGTACCTTATGCATGATGTGTTCAAATTAGTTAAGGGACTAAAATAATCCTTAAAAGGCCTCTCTTGTGGTTCTGGTTGCCGATTTTGCAAATCCATTTCAAATTTCTTTTTAAAAACAGTGTGTTTCTTGCGTGCGAAGTGTTTTTTCTAATTCAAGGTTTAAAAGTTCAAGATTCGGTGATAACGACCTTCGACCATGCATGGAAAAAATAAAATAAATGAAAATAAAATAAATAAAAATAAAAATGAGAGAGAAAATATGATACTAACCTTGTGACGTTGTTACAACCTTACTATGAACATACACTCGAGTGCTAAAAAGAAAATATAAGAAATAGATTAACTAAAAATAAAATAAGAAGATAAATTACAACGAAAAATGAAAAATTAAATTATAGAAATATAAAGAAGAGAAAAAAATAAAATTACATTATAGAAAAAATTTAAAAGGAAATAACAAAAAAATTACTTAAAAAATTAATTCTATGGATTAATAAATTAACAAAATAAACAAAAATTACAAAGAAAAATAACTCAGAAATTAAATTATAGAAATTTAAAGAAATTACAAAGAAATTAAATTATTAAAATTTAAAGAAATTTAAATTACCAAAATTAAATTACAGATTCACTTTTTTTTTATTTTTTAATTTTTTTAAAGAAAGCAATAACAAAAAAATTTACTTAAAAAAACTAATTCTATGAATTAATTAAAATAAATTAACAAGATAAACAAAAAATTATTAAGGAAATACACTCAAGCACTAAAAAGAAAATAAAAGGAATAGATTAACTAAAATTAAAATAAATTACAAGATAAACAAAAAAAATTACAAAGAAAAGTAAAGCAAAAATTAAAGTGCAGAAATTTAAATTACAAAAATTAAATTATAGAATTATTTTTTATAAGAAAAAAATACAAGAAAACAAAAAAAACTTAATTCAACAAATTAAAATAACTTACCTCCCCGGCAACGGCGCTAAAAACTTGTTGTGCAAATTTTATTGAACTCGCAAGCGCACGAATCTATTATAGAAAAGATTAACGGTGACGAGTGTCAATCCCACGAGAAGGTTGATTTTAATTATGTGTAGAATTAAATTTCTAAGTGAACAGTTAAATTATAATAAATTAATCCTAAATTTTGAATTAAAATGGCTGGAATAATAAAAAATGCAACTATAATAATAAAGCACTTGGGTATCTGGATCTGCATCAACATGCTCCATGAGCTAAATATTCCATATTAATGCCAATTAAATCATAAAGGGGGATTCTACACCTCATGAACCACGCGCAAATAAATATGGTGCTAAGGGTTTATCGTGCCAAATAATAATAACCTTGTACTAGGGTGTCTATTTAACCAGGGCGTTATCTAGATAAAACTATTATTATTTATCGATGAAAAGTCAAAACAACCACAAATATTAGAGGGGAAGAGAAACTAAATTTATCAAATTAAGCCCATGGGACATGTTGAGACTTCACCTTCAACTCAAGCTTAAAAGAAAATTAGGTACTCATATTTAACTAGGGATAAAAGAAAATTTTACTAAAATACAAGGAAACTACAAGAAGAAGAAGAAATTTCAGAAATCTAAGCTTGAAAATGAATTCAGGGATGTCAAATTAGGGGCGAAAGCCCTTTTTTTATAGATACATTGAGTGAATCGTGACCATCAGATTAAAAACAGTTCGGATGCTCAGGATTGCGCCACGTCATCAGTCAACAGTCAATAGTCAACGTTTAAACAGTAACGACCGCTATTTGTACAGTAACACTCTTTGAATAGTAAATAATCTCATGTATGTGCATGTACTGTATACACGATTTTTGCTCTACTGAGATGTTGCCACGTCATCGATCCACAGTACATAAAAAATTTAGCTCAATAAGATCGTGACACATCATCAGTCAATGCCACGTCATCAGTCAACGCCACATAAACAGTCAATGCCACATAATTCGTCCAATCAAATACTGCCACATCATAGGTTAGATGCCACGTCAATGGTCAATGCCACGTCATCGATCCGTATATATGAACAGTGTTGTGAACAGTACCATGAACAGAACCGTATATGTGAACAGTGACATTTTTCCTTTTACGCCTCTTAAGGTTTTCGACCGTCCTGAGTCTAAATATGGCGTCCATTTTGCTGTCTGATCACTCATTCATTGTGAAACGATCGTGATGCCCCTAAAATATATAAAATACATAATTATAATAAAACACACATAATTAAACAATAAAATACTTAAATAAATAAAAGTAGCAATGTTAGTGAGACTTGAGGTGTAAAATGACAATTTTCTCCTTTATAAATATATACTTTTTAACACTCAACACACTGCCAAACAAGCCACCATAGCCAGCATATAACAGCGAACAATGCCGAACCTAGGCTTTTTTATTTTAATGTAAATCCATAATTTCTCTATCCTTTTTAACTTTCATGATTGATTATTCTTGATTACGTCACATAGATATTAAGAATTTTCTCTTTTCTTGCAAATAACAAAGAATTTTGTGTGGGTTTTGTGAATCTTTATTATTGAATAGAATTTAAGAAAAATAGGGAAACCCAAAAAAATAATCTAGGATTTTTATATTTTTTTTGGATATTTTCTAATATATATCGACTATATGAAATAATTATTTAGTTTTTTGGATCTTTTAAACATTTGTTGCGTGAAAGTTAGTGACATGATAATTTGAATATGTGTGCTATTATATTGGTACTCTAGTGACATGATAATTTGAACATGTGTGCTATTGTATTGATACTTCATAATAGCTAATGGAATTTGAGGGAACTCATTATTGCTATCTTAAAAAAATCAAATGTATGTAGTTTGTTTAATTCGAACCCTAGTGGAGTTAATTTAGAAATTTCTTAAACTTGTTGGATTTTTTTATTGACTATAGAAGATAACTTGTTTGTTAAAACATTGTTTGTTAAGTATGGATTGCATAAAAATGGTTAGGATATAGCTAATGTTGTTAGAGGGAGCAGTAGATGTCCTTGGATGTTTATTTTAAAAGGAAAAATAATTTTTTTATCCAATATTAAGTTGTTGGTTGGTAATGGGCGGAGAGTTACATTTTGGGAGGATTGTTGGATTAAGTATGTTGCTCTTTGTGATCTTTTCCCTCAATTATATAGGCTTTCTTTAAGTTCTTAAGTGCTCCATAGCTAGTATGCTAAGTACTCTATCAGGTAGTGAAGTTGGGATTTTAAGTTCCTTAGAAACTTGAATGATAAAGAGTCTAAATAGCGTGTTGTGATGCTCGGGATCCTACAATAGGTTTTTCTTAATAATCTAAAAGAGAATAAGAGAGCCTGGAATTTGGATAAAACAAGATGTTTCTTCACTAAATCTTACTTTTTTAGCCTCTTAGATTACACCAATGCCTCTTCACTTTCTCCTTCTCACCAAATTTGGAAAGCTAAAGTCCCTACTGAGGTGAAGATGATAGTTTGACCTATTGCTTATAGAAAAATCAACGTGAATGATATGGTTAGAAAAAGAAGACCTAATATGACTTTTTTTTCTATAATGGTGTGTTATTTGTAAAAACAGATCAGAAAATATCAATCATTTATTTCTATACTGCACTATTACCTTTTTTTATGGTCAAACTTGTTTAAGACCTTCAATCTAAGCTGGTCAGCTCTTGTCTCATATCACTCCCTCTTACTGGAAAGTTTTTCTTACTTATAAGGACAAACAAAGCAAGGGTTCTATAGGACTGTGCAGTCTTGGCTATTTTTTAAGTCATGTGGAATGAAAGAAACCAAAGAATCTTAAGTAGTGAAGTTCACAACTATAGAACAAAGTGATCAATTACTACTGAATTCAAAGATAGCTCTTTCCTTTTAATTTTGCTTAATTGGGAAGCTTTTATGTCTTAAGAGAGATGCATTCTTAGTAAGCTTGTGTCTTTGGGTTTTGAGATGGTTTTCTTCTTTCTGTAATTTTTAAGTGTTTTTATTTATATTAGGACTTCTTGTTTTTATTTTATTGATTTCTAGTCCTATAAATCCTTGTACATATTTATTATATTTTTTATATATTCTTTTGCTTCTTAGCACACAAAAAAAAACTTGTTTGTTAAAACATACTATATAGACTCTTTAAATTATATCGTAAAGAATTGAAATCACATTTGATCTAAATATCAATTCTTTTAACATCCCAAAAGCAATAATTTAATTTTTGGGCTTGCTTAAGTAGGATTACATAACATAACACCAGTGGCAAGACATAGACAAGATAATGCAGACCATGTCCATAAGGTGGCTTATAAATCAGCTATTTTGATTATGTCTTCCTTGATGTTTATAATTAGCTACCACAATGAATATTGAATTTTAAAACATACATCACATAGGATCCATAGTGCATTATAGACTTTTGTTAGATATTTATTTTGTTATTGCTTTTCACATTATCTTGCATATCTCATGCAATTAAGTTAGTTCTAATATCTAGATACTTATCACATGTTGAGTTTTATCTCTTGTTGCTGAAGAGCTTATTAGGTATAATAACTATCTTCATCTAGTAAATCTCATAAATCACTCCCTTTTCTAAGCTTTTAATATTCTAGTGTTAAGAGTTTAACTTGTATTGAATTTTTTTTTAATTAGTTTCATAGACAATCTTTGTTCTATTCTATTTTGAAATAGATTTTTTGTTTATTTGACATAGATATATTTTATGTGTCACTTGACTAGTTTAAAAACTATTGTATACATAACTTTAATTTATTGTTTGTGTATTGTAAAAAGCCTTTCTATCTTTTGTTTCTTTAATATCAAAGTAAAGCTTTTAGAAGAGTGTATGGCATGTTTTGTTGGCTTGCGGTATATGTATATGTATTTAGGTAACTTTTATCTTGGTTTTATTTCTTTTGTAACAAAACGACAAAAGCACATAAGGCAAAATTTTCTTTTACATGAATGGGACCATGTATTATTAAAATAAAATTTGTATCTTCATTGAACTAATTATGCATAATATCTATGATAAAAAATACTTTTGTTGAATATGCAATATCCCTATATAGATGCTCTTGTATTGAATAGAACTAACATTTTTGGTGTGGGAGTTTGTAATTTTAATTTAAGCATGAAAACTTCGAAGTCTTTTCTCCAATTTAAGTAAGCATATTAGGCTAGTATCATCTAATAAATTAAGAAGCAAAACCACTTGATATAGATAGATCTGGGACAATTTGTCATAGATTGTCTAGCGAATATTAGGATAGAGTTGAAGATTTTATAGAGTTTGCATTCTTAATTCTAAAAATAAAATATCGATAAGATGTCCTTGTAATTCTTGTTGCAATATGAAATTTTTAACTCTTGAGCCTATGAAGCTACATTTGTCTATTAAATGGTTTCTTGAAAAATATACAATACGAAATTGGCATCGTGAGGTGAATTATAATTCTACTTGGGGATAGTAGTGGTACCCGTAAATTCATCTAAACTTGCTCACTGTGAACAATTTTATGGGTTGTGGGTTTAGTGCCATAAATTGAAATTCTCACTAGGTAGTAGGTGAGTTTGATATTAACCAAATATCCAACTGGTATCCGCTAAACTTACAACTTCTTTTTAATTATTTTTAATTTAATTTTAATTGAAAAAGTATTTAAATCTAAAAATAAACTTATATATTTATTATAATTTCGATTGAATTTTCTTGAACTTGATATATGGATTATTTCATTATTATGATTTTGTTCTTCTCATTAATATTTAAAAAGTATTAATCATTAGAAAATATTAGTCTTAATTATTATTATAGGAATCACATTAGATGGGTGCTAGTGGTGATGATGAAATGAAGACTTTCTCTTTGAGCTTGTGTTGAATGATAATATGAAATGATAATTGTTATTTTTAAACACTAATTTATGGCTTTTTTTATGGATTTGTATATTTTATACTAAAATTTGAGAATTTATTTTGGATTGATGTTGGAATTTTCATTTTTCATTTACAATGGTTAAATTTAGAATGAGTATGTTATATGGAAGTTTAAGCTATTATTATAAATTGAAATATTAAATATTTGTAATTTCAAATGTGAAAACCCATAAAAAATCCATTGGATACTATTGCAAATTTAGTAATTATCAAAACCTACAATGAGTAGGTTTTCCTAAAAAAATTAAAATTCGCAACAAGTTACTAATGGGTTTAGTAATTTAAATTTTATGCGAGTGTGGGTTTAGTAATAACAAACTTGTTGCAGATAATGCCCATTGTCATCCCTAGTTATACCTTTGCAAAGTGCAACCAGCCACAAAGTTAGCGGTTTAGATGTCAAGATTATAGTAATTTAGGTGACATGGTTCATGATGTTTTCAATCATTATAAGAAAAATCCTAGTTCTTTTAAAGATATGCTTAGAGATGTAAAAAAGTCATTGTATTTGAGTTTAAAGCATTCAAAGGTATTTGATTTAATAAAACTATACAATATGAAAAGACATTATGGGTGGTTTGACAATGGATTTTTAGCTTTGTTGGAAGTCCTTAATGAGATATTGCCAAATGATAATAGTTTGTCAAAGTCCATATATGAGGGCCAAAAAACAATGGAAGTATTGGGCCTAGCTTAGAAGAGAATACATGTCTAAATGATGATATTCTCCATAGGAATGATTTCACAAATCTTTGTGAATGCCTAAGTTATAGAGCACTTAGGTAGCAAATAAAATACTAACTATGTAACCTAAGAGGGGTAAATTAAGTTTCTAAATTTTGTATAGTGCTTGAATAAAAGTAAATATAAAACAATGTATAAAGGAATCAAAGACGATATTTTTACGAGGTTTGTCTAACTCAATGTATGTCTATGCCTTTAAACTTACCAAGCTTGAGGATTTTGACTAATCAAGCCTTTAAGATTTCAAGAACTCTTATAATCAACTTCACATGTGTCATTCAATAGTCACAATAAAAGATTATTATGAATCTCTTAACCTAAGTATTTCTCACACTCATGATCACTCAATTTTGATATTAAAGTTAAGTTTACAAAGAAATATCCCTCACAGGATTATGTGTTCACAAATGAAATCCCAAAATGTGATTTGATGAAACAATGACAAGTTTAAAACTTAAGAAAGATTGAATACTCAATAGCAAATTCAATAATTATTGTTAAATCACTTGAATTTGAATTTAATTGAGACATTTTATAGTAAGGGCTGAAAACTAATTGTTATTGGCTTTCTATATACATAATTAAATTGTCATTATTCCTCTATTTGATTGTCATTTTGACTTGAGCAAGCGATAATTGTGTTATAATTTAAAATTATTGAACCACCATTTTCTTAGTGTTAGATTACTGTTAGTGTCTAAAGACTTGCAAGAATTTGTTGGCTTACCATGTTCTCATAAATGGTCTACTCTTTGCATTGAGAATCTAAACTCCAATTCTATACGATGCCGGTTAACTGTTTTTTCACTAATAGTTAGTCGATTGCATCCAAAATTGATAAAATATTGCCTTAAGGCAATCAATTAGCCATTTTCTAAGTTAAAAAAGATCCATTTATTTTCAGAAAGTTATTTGCTCAATTTATAATACAACTTAAGTATTTTGATTTGATTAAAGATTTATTCAAATTTAATCAATTTTAAAATGTATTTGTTATCATCAAAATAATTATTTTGGAAACATACATGTTAATAGCAAAGTACTACTCTTTGTCTTATGAAATTACATAAATGTTACTTTGAGTAAAAATGAAAAAAAAAATATTCTGTGAAAACTTGTAAGGTGTCAAAGCTCTTAAAGGTCATTATTCTAATTAAAAAATCTTTCTCTAATGGATGATCGTTGTATTTTCAAGCTAAAGTGTCATAATTATTATACTTTGATGTAACAACTACTACTTTAGTAATTCAAAATTGTTTGCCACAAAATGTCAGATTTGTCATAATTAGATTGTGACTTTTTTTTTAAGTCATTGTCTTCTAAGGTAATAGAACACGATTCTCCTAGCCAATTGTAAAAGGAAATTGACACCACCCTATGCAACTTAGAATAATATTTCTTACTTATCTTTTTCAATGTAATGCTCTATTTGATAGTTTTTTAGTTGAAACAGGTAGGTCATGTAGCCTGATTTATCTTTGATAGATGATTCATTTGAAATAAAAATAAAACCTTTTAAAGGTTACGGTCACAACCACATCAATCAAAAAGTTGCATTGTAGGGTGTTATATAGTTAAGGAAGCGCTTGAATTTTGTGCTAAACACCTTTCAAATTATGAATCATCTAGATGTCTTTTAATTATTTAATTGATTTTGAAAGGAATTTAGATTTATTATAAATAGATGTAGGCAATTAAAACCATAAAATTAAAAGCGTAATTGATTTTTTGAGATTACTATTCATAATTACTATTCACAATTACTGTTTACTTATACTACTCATTGGCATAAAAATATTAATTTGTCAAAAAACACAATAAATTACAAAAATTAAATGACGTAGAGATTTTTACATGGTTTAGATTAATCAATCTTATATCTAAGAGGTATGCCTAGATGAAAAGTAATTCACTAAGTTGAGATGTTATAACATATGAATTTACAAAATTAAAAACTCTTACTTATAGTTTATCGCCACACAACTTACTCAACCTTAAACTAAATATACTTCTCTTGAATAATTACTATTTCTCTTGATCCACGATCCTCAACACACTTTGCAAAGTGACAAATAACAATTCTTCAACATTTAATAATCAAATATCCATGTAACTCTACATAAAGATGAAAAGAAGATAAGATAATAAATCAATAAAATATTATACACTAAATTCAGATTCTTTAAAAAAGAGGCCAAATTTTACTTTTCTATTTTATGCTCTATTTTTTGCTCACTCTTCAATTGTGAAATACATCCCTTTATGTAAGCACTAGAATTTCACAGAAATTTTAATCTTAAAACACAGATTATTTCCAAAATCAGAGTTTATTTCTTCTAATAATTCATGCAAATCAGAATAGGAATAAATCTGATCTTCTTGCCTTACTTTTCTCTTAGGAAAAAACTAAAGCATTGAATAAACTTCCTATTTGAACCAACTTCACGCTTTAAATAGATCTTACACACTAATTATAGAATCTCATTATTAATTAACTTGCTAAATTAGACATCTAACTAAATTAGGAAATAAATATTCCTAATAAATTACAATCACACTAAATTAGGAAATTAATAAATTAATCCCTATTACATAATATACAATAAATAAAATTATAATTTAACTAGATTTGCCATAAGATGCCAACTTTATAAAAAGTAGACTTAACAGATTTTATAATCAAAAAGCCACTGAGAGATAAAAATATTAAAGTGGTTGATGTCCTTTCATTGGTACAAGCGCACTGCTATATTTTGATGAGTCTGCAAGCATGCATAAATTTTAAAGCTTTAAAAATTTAAACATACACCCTTAAGATCTATGCTTAAAATATAGATGCTTTAAATACTTTAATGCTTTAATAAAATTAAAATTAAATGCTTACATTTAATTTTAATGTGCTTTAAATCTTTACAAGAAGAAGAATGGTTTTGGAATCAGAAGTCAGGAATAATTTCCTTCAAATGACTTCAGTTCATTTTCCAGAAACCAGAGAGAATGAGAGAATTGAGAGAGGAGGAGAATGAGACTGATAAAAAAGTGGATCCCCTCAAATGAAGGCTAATGGCAACTATATAGCCAAAGACCCGTTGCTTTATAAAAGAAATGATTACAAAAATAAAGTCTTCACGTGGGTAGGTCCGCATTTGGTGTCGTGAACCCCGAGAATCCTGTGAGTGGAGACAGCATCTTTTCTTTATGTCTTGAAAGTCTTTATAGGACCCAAAAAGGGAAAAGAAAATGGAATCTTATCCCCACAGCTTTTTTTCATGAAAGGAATAGTGAGTGAAGGGGGAAATCATCCAAAAACGACAAATGACAAAAGAAAATGATTACAAGGAAATAATTACAGGGAAATATACAGGAAAAGTAAATAACTTTTACTCTTTTTTTAAAACATCATAATTACAAACATAATTATTTACAATGCTTTATAGGAGGGCAGACGCCAAAACAATCATCTTCGTTATCATCTCCCAATGAGATGAACGACTCTTCATCTTCACTTTCTGTAGAGTCACGTACTGAAGGGTCGGACCTTGAAGCGAGGAGCTGTTCCATAACTTTGAAATATTCCTCTTCGGACTTGGCTGAGGCTAATAAGGACTAGGCCTTAGATTTTTGAGTGAGGAATGTGGACTAGGCTTTGGTTTCTTCAATAGTAGGAGTGAGATATCCTTTTGAAGAAAGCCATCTTTGAACGATGGTCTCAGTCAACTTTGACTGTTCGTTAAACTTTGACCACCATTTGACTTTAAACTTTCTTTGTAAAAAAATTTAGGCTTCATGGGTATGGAATTGAAGACTCCACATCTAGACCCAAGGAAGGAAGAAATCTATACAGAAACAGAGAAAATGAGAGAATTTTTTTTGCTGAATCTGTGGGCTTATAGTGGGCTTTGAATAGGTTTAAATAGTTTACGGTATTAGGAGTTAGAATTTCTGAGTTTGGCCCGAAATAATCCCACTACTGATGAAACCAGTTAGGAAGGCTTTGTATGGTTATTTTTGAATTAAAGAAAAATAACCAAGAATGGGATTTCTTTGGGCTTTGGATAAAAAATGTGTTAAACCAGGCCTGCTAGTAATCCCAATAGGAAAAGGATGAGCGGCGATTTAAACTACTTTGAAAATTGATGGGAAAGTCTTTAGTTTTATAGAGTGGTTCACCCCATTGTTTTGGGCTTATAACTTTAAGGATGGCTCTTTATGATCTTTAGAAAGATAAAAATGCTTGAATTTCACTGAATCAATGAATTCAAGAATGCTTTGGTAGAAGGATTGGGGTTTTGTTAAGTCCCATGATTTGAAAAACCAACCTTTCGGGAAAATCTTTGAAAGACTTTGAAAAGGATCAGAGTGATAAAACCCATCTTCGACCACTAAAATATTTTGTACTTTATTAATCCAATCCGACTACTTTAAAATTCTTTGTTATGAAAGCACAACTGATGAAGAAGAGCTTTCAGCAGAAACAACTTCTTTAGAAGATGATGCCTTTATAATTTCTTTAAAAGTAGATTTTTCTTTCTCTGGAAATTAAGAAAGAGGCTTTACTTGAGAAATACTTTGAAAGGCCAACATAAGTTCAGGGGATTTAGAAATGGATGACATCCATTCTTTTACCTGCTCCTGTGCAGCAAGGGCTTTGGATTCTGATTCCTCTTCCTGGACCATATCGATCCAAGACTTTACAGGTATTGCTGAAGACAGCAATTTTTCTTTAGGAGAAGTTTGGGCTTTAGGTGTTTGAGGCTGAGGTTCTTTTAGGACTCATTTGCCTTTATATTTCTTTTTGGGCAATATTTATCTATTTTCAAGAAATTCTCTCGTTAGAAAATCTGGAACAGAATTTCTGTCACCTTTAATAAATTCAATCTTAAAATAAAAAATACTTAAAATAGCTTGCCATCGTGCAAAAATCTGTTTGAATGCAATATTTTGAACATCTTTTTCCAAATCGTGTTTTGCTGCTTTGCAATCAATCCTAAGTAAAAATTTTTTATTTAACAAATCACTTTGAAACTTTGTAATGCATAAAACAATAGATAAAATCTCTTTTTTAATAGTAGAGTAATTCTTTTGACACACATTCCAGTGTGCAGGGACATACTGTACTATTTATTCTTTACCATTGTCTACTTGCTTTAATATACCACCATATCCTAGGTCAGAGGCGTCGGTCTCAACTACCTTAGGTAATGCAGGGTTTGCTAAGTGCAAATATGGTATGCTCTTAACAGACTGTTTTATTAGTCTGATTGCTCTAGTGTGCTCATCAGTCCATTCACTAGGATTTTTCTTTAACCTATCATGTAAGGGTTTTGAAATCCTATTGATATTGGGACAGAAGTCTAATACATAATTTAGACTACCAAGAAATCTTTGCAATTGTGTCTTATCAAGTATCCTATCAGGAAACTTGTCAGCAAAGGCTAGTGATCTTTCAATAGAGGTAATTGTTCCTTTGGAAATGTAATGTCCAAGGAACCTAATCTTTGTTTGGAGCAAAGATATCTTTGAACTAGAAATAGCTAGACCAGCTTTTCTAGTGGCATGAAAGAAAGTCCTTAAATGCTTGAAATGTTGATCAATTGAATTTGAAAAGATCAACACGTCATCTATATAAACTATGCAAAAATCTGAATAAGGATTATAAATGTCATTCATAATCCTTTGAAATTCAGAGGGTGCATTCTTTAAACCAAATGGCATAACAGTCCACTCATACTGTCCGAATGGAACAGTAAAAGTAGTTTTATATCGGTCTTTTGGTTGAATCTGAATTTTCCAAAAACCTGATTTCATATCAAATTTTGAGAATATGAAAGCAAAATGGAGTTTTTGAAGCAAATCCTTTTTGTTAGGTATGGGATACCTAATCCATTTTAAGGCTTTGTTTAAAGGCTTATAATTGATCACCAATCGAGGTGTTCCTCTTTCTATCTCAGAATTTTTATTGACATAGAAAGCGGCACAGGACTACGGAGACCTTTATTTCACAATTAAGCCTTTAGACTCTAAGTCTTTAATCTCATTCTTACAGTGTTGTTCTAAGTCCATGTTCATCTGAATGGGCCTAACCTTAGTAGGAATTTGTCTTTCATCGAAACTGGGCTCATAGGGCAAATCTACCATATGTTGCTTTCTATATCAAAAAGCAGATGGAAGGTCAGCTCAGATCTCTTTTTCAACTTGACTTTTGAAGTCAGAAATCTTTTCCTTTATAAAATCACTTTGTAATTGTTTTTCAATTCTTTGTAAACTTAAAACTTTCTGTAAACAAATCAAATCATTTTGTTTTGTTTTAATTAAAACACTAATTTGATTTTGATAAACAGAAGTGGCTTTGATGATATTTAAATTTCTTGTCTTGGGCTTTTCTAAGAAAGGAAAGACAAGTTTCTTCTTTTGGGCTTTAAAAGATATATTGTCGTAATTAACAGTATATAGGGTAATTAGATTTATAAAAGGGGTTCCTACAATGACAGCATGATGAATATCATTTGTCAAAATAAAGGAAGTTTTAAATTCAAAATCATTATTCAAATGGAGGCATCTACTTTGGAGGTAATCCTCAATTTTGAATTGTTGGCGGCAGAAAGCCTTTCTTTAGTTTTCTCATAGAATTTCTTTGGAACAATTATTTCTTTAATGCAATTTAAATCAGCACTAGTGTCAAATAGAGCAATAGTGTTAATTTGGAATTCTTTAGAAAATACTAATGTGACTTTAATCAAATATTTTCTTGTGGTGATTTGTTTTAAAACAAATAAAAAATCATGAGGTAGAGACTTAATATTCTCAAGTTTCTGTTCCTCATCCTCACCACCTTCTGAGTCTGATTGATTATCCGAATGTTGTTCCAATTATTTTTGTAACAATATTTGGATAGTCTCAGAATTAGTTTTTTGTTTTTGCTTTAAATCAGAAATCTTAAGTTTGATTTCTTTAATTTCTTTTTGGAGATCCTGAATAGAGGGAAAAGACTTTTTGATCTTTTTCTTATTCAGAATATCCGTTAGATTATAAGCGTGCTTTTGGATTACAAGGGTTTTAGAGGTCTCAAGTTTGTCCCTTTGCTCGAAAGTTTTTAGAAGTTTATCTAAATACTCTCTGTGCAAAGCGAGGTCAGAAATGTATTTGACTAATTCAAGAAATATTTCCTGTTCTTTAGTCAATACATTAACTTTCTTTAGATATGATTCTGTATCAGAATCAGTATCAAAAGATTCTGAGGTATCAGAGTCAACCAACTCATCAACCTGCAGAGACTCACTGTTTCCGTCATGGAAGACTCTGAATTAGAGGATTCAACTAGTAAAGTGGCTATTTGGGAAAATATTTCTTCACTGAGTCCCAACTCATGAAGTCTTTTGGTCATCTTGTAATATTTTACAGTATGTCCTTTCCCACACTTGAAACAAGTGGCTTCTTTATAGTTGAAAGAGTTCTTTATATTAGGTCTGGCTTTACTTTTTTTTCTTTTAGAGGAATGCTTTTTATAAGGTCTCGAAAGCTTCTTATAAAAAGATTCTCTAAGTTCTGGAAAAGGTTTCCTATATCTCCTAGATTTGTGATGTTTTTTGTAATTTTTCGTAGAACACTTACCATCACAATTTTTGGAACTAGAGGCTTTAAAAAGGTCATAATTGAATTGTTTATAGAAACTACCTAATTCTTGCTTAGATCTCCTAAGCTCCCATTTAAGTCGTTTCTGTAACTTCAAATCCTAACAAATCTTTAAGCCTTCCTTATTGACATAACTAACTAATTCACCATAAGTGAGATTGTCATAAGGAATTTGATTGTCATATACGGCTTTAATAGAGTTCCTTACCTTTTCTCCTAAGAGGGTTGGTAACCCAACAAGGAATTTTTCTTTCTAAGTAACATGATTTGCATAATCTCTTAGAAAGAGTCTGGTAAAAAATGTGGTTTTATAACTTTGGGAGTCACTAAATTTTCTACACCTAAGGTTGTGTAGTAACTCGGTATTTTTATCCCTAAGATGAAAAGGATCACCTATGAAATAAAGGGATATTGTGACTATATGGGTTGCGACAGTATCTTGAATTGGGCTATTAAGCTCATCAAGAATGGGTAATCCTTCTTGATCTGTTTTAATAGCATTTAGAATTTCAAGATGTTGTTGACTGGTGAGGAAATGATCCCACTATCCTTTAAGTTTACGAGTAAAATCAGCAATCAGAATTTCTGCTATGGCTCTATCAGCAGTTCCTGATTGGATTTTATAAGCATTAGCTGCCATGGTCATTTGTTGGAGAAGTCCAAGTATGTTATACTCAGACATCCCATCTATGTTCCACTCATAGACTGAAGATGCATTAAACCGGGATTGGTTTATTGCCCTTGGTCTATTATCTATTGTTAGATCTGGTGGAGTATGAGAAGTAGCAGGAAGTGCTAATTCCCAGTGGACTTTATTGACTTTAGGTTTAGATTCAGGTTCTTCCTGAAATGCTTCTATGTCAAAGGAAGCTATAGAAGACTGATCCTGGTCTAATACTCCTATCTTACTAGATTGGGGAGTATCAGGGCTATTACAACTTTCTTAGATGAGGATGAAGAGGCTTCTATCCTATCTAATTGTTCTCTAATGGTTTTAGCAAAATTTGATTTTGAATCTTGAACAAGTTTTTGACTTATCTTTGAAACCTAGTAAGGCTTGAAAATAGGCTCTTTGAGTCTTTTTTCAAGGTCAAATTTTGTAACAGGCTTTGATGGAACAGTCTTTGGGACTGTAGGAGAAACAGTAATGGTTAACTTTTGGATTTGACTTTCTATCCTAGTCAACTATTTTCCTATTGTATTAAGATTGGTATTAGAGAAATTATTCTGTTGAATAACATTCTTTAAGTTTTTATCTACATCACCATACCTATGTAACTTGTAAGGTGATGCTTTAACTTCCATGGGAGGTTCACCATGTTCAATGGTGATGTTTCTCATGGGAGGATGCTCAGACTCAATAGTCACATCATCATGATCAGAAAGTTTCCATTTTAGAGTTTTCTTTCTTTCAGTAATAGGGTTTGTTTTTTTGAATGGGTAGAAAATGTTGTTGTTAAAGGCATACATTTCAAACCAATCAAAAAACAAAATATGGGCTTTTTGTTCATTAACAAATTCATAATAAAATTCCTGAATTTGTTTCCTTTGGTTCAAAAAATGTTTGAAAAACCAAAGTCTTTTCTCCTTATTTGAATCAGAATAAAAATCTTTGTCTAAAAGAGATTTATGTAATTCAAATGGCTTTTCTAAGACACTAATTACATTTTCTGTGACAACAGAAAATATAGGAGATGTTGGAGGAGAAGGTTCCTTCTCTTCCTATCTTTGATCCTGTTGTCTACTAGTATAAACCGGGTGAGGAATACTAGTAGTATAATTAACAGAACGTATGGAACTACTAGGAATATCCGAATTGGAAAACGTAGGTTGGTCTTTGTAAGGGACATTTATTATAGAGGGTATTTTAGTAAATGTTCTATTTATAGAAGGGATACTAGAAACAGATCCTACGTCTGAGAATCCAGACGAAATAGACCTTCTAAATGATAGTTTGACTTTACCATCTGAATACTGAGTCACATTTTGCAACTCTGTATTGGGCTCAAGTTGTTTCAGGATCACTAGTTCAATGGCTCCATTAAGAATCCACTCCTCTGGAAGATGAACATCTTTCCTTTGGATTGTTCTTGAAACAACAATATTAGCCTTGGATAGATCAGTCTGGAAAAGAATTGTTTCATTCTTTTTTTATTGAAATTTATGTTGTGTGTTGAACACAGAGTGCATTGCTTTATTAGACATTTTATAAATCAATGCAACAGGGATTGATCCTTCGATCATATGGTAATTGTGGGTTTTGATCTGAAGAATCATACTCCTAAGAATATTTTTATCTTCAAGTGAGATTGTTATATTTAGATAACAATCAAACGATATTGGGCCTCTACAGAGGCTCGATTCAATACTACTCAGTAAAGAATCATCAAAAGAGATGAATTTACCATCTCTCAGAACGGCTAATATGAAGGCATCTAAACCTTCTTTAGTCAGAGGCTTAATTCCTATCTGGATTAAACATATATGAACATATTTAAATTTTCTTTCTTTCAAAAGTTTTAAAGAATTTTTTGAAAACAATTGAATTGTTTCAAAAGACTTTGAAAGAGTGATATCTCGCTCTTCCATTTTTATAATATAATTTGACTTTAATATATCAAGCTTTTTGGTTTTGTAAATCACATCTTTAGCAACTTTGGGTAATTCCCAACAATCTATGGTTTTGTTAAAGTCCTCAATTATGAATTCCTCAGAATTAACAACGTTCTTGGAAACATTAGTCCTCCCGGAGGAAGAGGTAGAGAAAGAAGATGCTCTACAGAGTAGAGAATCCATGTAACCCTAAGTCTTTTTAACTAAAACCTATGCGTATGGCTACAGGTGCGGATATTACTGCCCTAAGCGGATCCCTGTCTTGAACGGGTCTTACTATCGGTAAAGAATTCACCACACACAGAAATCCTAATTTAAAGAATTAAAATTACATGAATTCTTTTTCTCTATATTACACCTACTTCCCCTTGGCTCTGATACCAAACATGCTTGAACTAAGGGTCCTTGGTAACACGAGTCCTTAGTAACGTCCAAACGCCTGAATTAAAAAATTCAGCATATTTGACTGACAGGTACTGGGGACCCAGGTGAGTGGGACCCACCAGCGAAGGGTCCTCCGTAAGTCCTGGTTTGGGTGGGAGGAAGGGAGGTAAGGGCTCGTGCCGTGCACACGAGGCTTAGGGACGGTGCTTAATAGATAAAAATTGATTGGGCAAACAATGTATTAGTACTTGAAATAGTATGCTAGTTGGCAAATAAACCATGCTCAACTATGGTCATATATGAAGGCTATTGTATTATTTGCCACAAAAGATTGAGACAACAACAATATAACATAAAACAATGGTGGCCGCGGTGTTGCACAAACTTTACAAATTTCAAGCTTAGAAGATAAAAGCCCCTATTTTGGTGATATGCCTTTTTATAGAGTTATTGATGAAATTGATAACTTAATTATCTAAGGAAAAATGAAATAGCTTTCAAGTATGATTAAAAGGATAATAGAAAGGTCAATATTGATGACTTAGGTTTCACTATAGGTGGTTTACATTAAAAGATTATAAATTTGATTGCTTTATTCTAGTTGATCATGTAAAGCAAGTATTTTATATGAAAAAAAAACTAGCTAGTAAGTCAATTAATTGTTCAATGAGTGAAAAGGGTAATTATTAAAATAGGGTTAACTGTAATGACATGGATGTGTATGCACCATTATCCAATAATCTTCTTGACTGTAAATTGAATGATAAACAAATTTATGCAAGATCATATTGTGAGGCTATTCCTATTGATATAGAGCCAAAAGTGAATAACTAAATTACTGTAAGTTATTGTTAATGCACCGTTTCTCATTAGTTAGAAATATAGTTATTTCATATTTTACTTCTTTTATTCCATTAGTATTTTTATGTTTGTTTCATATTTAATTTTTTTGAAAGATTATGCATTTATTTGTTTAATATTTATAGATTTTTTTAAAGATATGGTAGAAAATGAGTAGTTTGGATTTCTAGATATTGAAGTAAAATTGAGACACAACATTACAAAGAAAAAAGACTTGCAAAAGGAAGGAGATAGTAATCAGAATGACATGACATACAATGCATATTAAGTTCTAGTGGGAATGGAATGAAATGATGTGAAGAGTTACCTTGGTATGATTGTATGACAAATAAGCTGATTATATACGATGATTGAAAAAAATGCCCTTGGATTTGAAAGATACATTGTGGACTCATTTTTAGGAAACATTCAAATTGAGTTCTAATAGATGAAAGTTCATTAAGAAACTTCAGAAGAAAGTTAGCATACGAGTACATTCTATGTAATGCAGACAAGCCCAATTTGCTCAAGTTACCTCCTATTGAATTTAAAGACATGAAAAAAAAAGGCTAGACTATATTTGTTAAGGAAATTTTATTTGATGGTTTTCAAGTATATCTAAAGTTATAGTTAGATAAAAATTATTTATGATTACTTGTAACCATTTTAATATATGTTCATTTTGTGTAGGGAAAAAGTCAGGCAACCAAAAAAAAAAAACCAAAGAGTATTTACAATCATCATTTAGGCAACATAAGATATACGAGATTATTCCATAAAAAAGTAGAGTAGAAACTTGGTATAATGTTAATACAAATGGTAATAAGAAGGTTGTCTATAAATAAAGTTGTTGTTCTCTTTTTTTTTATGAAACTATTATAAAAGTTAGAGTATAGGGTTTTTAAGTGAGAGATTGATCATAGTAAAGCTTAGCTACTAGCTCACAAAACAGAAATAGAAATTACGGCCTTAAAGTATAGGTCATGGCTGAGAAAATAGTGAGTGAAACTTAGAGAAAAATATCCTTGGAAGGAAACTAAGTGTAGAAAGAATAGTTGCTGATCATTTAGGATGAGCTACTACTGAATCTAAAATACTTCAAATTGATATTAGAATTGCCATTGCTTCTCAAAACTAGTCTGAAACTTTCTAAGTAACAGTTGCACCAAGCTCTCAGAAACTAGAGGCACCTTAAAAGTAGAGGGCTCATTAAGTTTCCTTAGCTCCATAGTGTAGGACTTTGTAGCTACAGTCTTGTGACATGCTAGAAATCTAGCTCGCAATCTAAAGTCTAATAACTTATCCTCATAAAAGACATCACTGAAAAATCAATCATCCTCAAAAGCTATTAAAGCATCTTTATTGCTACAAAATGGAGTCTTAAGCCATTTCTCATATCTCTTATGTAATTCATTCTTAGAAATAATCTCTCTACCCACCTTCTTAGTCTCAATATAAACTAAAATACTAGTTATGCAACCCAAGGGGAGTGAATTGGATTTTTAAAAATTTAAGCAACCAAAACTTAATGCAATTTAAAAAATAAATTAATGTGCAATAAAAAATAAAGAAATAGGGTAAAAGAGAGTAAACATAATATTTTTATATGGTTTGACTAATCCTATCTACATCCACATATTTAATCTCACTAAGCTTGAGGATTCCACTAAGTAAATCTTCAAAGTTTCAAGAACTCTTACATTGACTTCATAATTGTCAATGAACCTTTGTAACAAGAGATTATCCTAAATCTCTTAACTCAAATATTTTCCACACTTACACTTTTTCAAATATAAGATTTTTCTTACACATAATCTATATGTTTACAAATATTTGCTCAAGGAATAATGCAGCTTTTTTTATAGATGCCGTTGAAACTAGTCTTTATTGACTTTTTACACGAATTTAGATCACTGTTAAGACTTATCGATTGCCATTATGACTTGGGAAGGTTATCATTATGCAGCAATTTGAATTACAAGATCCCTGTATAGAATAGTTGGTTTACTGTCTAATTTTAGAGAGTTCACTACCGGAAGTCAAATCACCATTGGAATTGATGATTAGCCATTTTATTCCAAACACTCTATACAAATTATTGGTTAGTCATTTACAGTAAATGGCTAACTTTTTACTACATTGAAACAATTTTTTAAAATTATAATTTTTCTATAAAACTTTAGAAATTTATATTATAGCCTAATACTTACAAAAACTTTACAAATAGATCTATTTTTACAATTTTGAAACAATACTTGTTTTCTAAAACTTTCTAAAGTTATGCTATGACCTAAAAATTTATAAAACTTTCAAATAGGTTTATTTCTAGAATTTTAAAATAATACTTATTGATTTCAAAGTTCTCAAAACCCTTTCAATTTGGTCCATTAACTTAAAAATAACCAATTTCATAAATTATTTTTTCATTAGGTATAAAACCTTTATATTATGAAAATAATGATTTATTTAAATTATATAAAAAAATAATTTAAGTTTTTAAGAACTTAATTATTCTTAATATTTTTTGCTCTCATCAAAATCAACATTATGGCTACAAATATGTTAACATAAACAGGCTTAATCACGGGTACATGGAAATGCCTTAGTATCTTAGTACTGATGATACCATAAGAGAGAGATAGGTTGGTTACTGTAAGTGTTGACAACATATGACGTAAGATAGTATATGATAGGTTTGCTCAGCTCTTTCGAATGAGGGAGTCAAGTAAACTTACATCTAGCCTAGTCAGTTGATCATTATGACCTATCCAAGTGTAATTATGTGTTAGAGTACACTATGAAGAACGTGGACCTAGAAGGGCATGAGAGCTAAGATCTAAAGGACAATGAATAAAGGTCGTCAAAAAGATCACAATGCCTGTAAGTGTTTCTCACAGCATCAACATCGTAAAAGGCATTAAAATCTAGCTCTTTTCTAGCCATATATAGGCCAAAACCATCAGATATCCCAATGATACAACTTAACTCAATATCATCAAACTCAATACGAACCCCGCCTATATATGTCACTCGGCATCATCAAACTCAATACGAATCCCTCCTACATGGGTTACTAACCTATTTGTCTAAGTGGTAGAAAGCGCCATGTATGAATAGAAAACTTAAACTAAATTTTCATAAATTATTTTTTCTATACTCAAAGTTTCTTTCTATTAACCTAGAATGTCTCCCATGTACTCCCACATACAATTAGATTAGCAAAATCATCAACATCGTTATAATAAAAGAAAGTTATTAATTTCTTTATAATCGTAAGTCATTAGGCTAGTGAGAAATCTCCTAACCAGGTAAAGAAAACAAAAGTGAACTCTTTTGAAGTTTTGAACAGTGGCCCTAGATGTATCAATTACTCTCTGACCAGTATTTTTTACTCTTATATTTCTTGTGATAATTGACCACTAGTTATTAGGCTTGATTTGAGGATTTTGAAAAATGATACGTTTCGACAAAATGGAATTAATTAAAATAAAGTTGAAGGGTAGATGAAAATGTCTATATGTTTAATTTCATAAAATATTGAAACAAACCTCTAAAAATTGAGTGAAAAATGTTCAGCCATTATTAGGGTTTTGAATTAGGATTTTTAAAATTTTTGGGGTTGAAAACTTGTTTTGATAGTGAAAATAAGGAGTTTAAGTGAGGAAAAAGATTATGAAGGCCTAATTTTGCAAAAACAATTGAAAAAAAAAGGTGAATTTTGGATAAAGTAAACTTAGCAGTCGTTGAATAAAGAAAAAACCACTTGGACTATTCTATTAACTCGCAAAAACAGGGAACTGTTTTCATGTTACAAGTGAACCATTAGAGTCCAGAACTATAGTAAAATTAAATGCAATATTAGTTTATTAGTTTATCATTTTCTAGATAACAATTAACTGATAGTAGATAGATTACATACCAAAATAGTCTTCAAAGAAACGGTGAGTTGTCATTTCATTTTTGATAAACCATTAACAACCAAAATGCATGTCTTAGGTTTCTATCTTAAAACAATTATCCATTTATTGAGTAAACTATTATCCATTTTCCCTTATGATGTCACACATCTATTTTAATCGTTGTCCAACAATTAATCTATTCAAAACCATTTTATTGATCCAAAATGTCTTAAAGGCCATGTTAGTGTATTATCAATGAATTGGCACAACCCAAACATATTAATCAATTCAAACAAATAATTATTGTGCAAATTTTATTGAACTCGCAAGTGCACGAATCTATTATAGAATAGATTGATTGTGACAAGTGTCGATCCCACGAGAAGGTGGATTTTAATTATGTGTTGAAATTAATTTTCTAAGTGAGTGGTAAATTATGGTTAATTTATCCTAAATTTTGAATTAAAATAGCGGGAATAATTATACAACTATTATAACAAAGTACTTGGGTATTTGAATCTGCATTAACATGCTTCAGAGCTCAATATTCCTTATTAATACTAATTAAATCATGAGGGAGAAATCCAATCCTTATGAATCACGCTTTAATTAATATGATGCTAAGTTCTTATCTTGTCAAACAATAATAACTGTATTATTATTACCTATCAATAAAAAATCAAAACATTCACAGAAATTAGAGGAAAAAATAAAATAAATTTACTAATTCAGCCCATGGAACATATTGAGACTTCACTTTCAACCCAAGCTTGAAAGAAAATTAGCAACTCATATTTGAACTAGGGATAAAATGGAAATTTTATTAAAATACAAAGAAAATACAAGATAAAGAAGAAATTTCAAAAAATAGAGCTCAAAAATGAACTTAGGGGTGTCAAATCAGAAAGGATCCCTCCTTTTATAGATATAATGAGTAAATTATAACTATCAGATTAAAATAATTTAGATGCACAAGATTGCATCACATGATAAGTTCTGATTGGTTTGAACACATCATTAGGGCTATTATCCCGTGTATATGCATGTACCATACCCAAATTTTTCTAATCCACTAATATATTGCCACGTCATTGGTCAACAGTTCATAAACATTTTTGTTCAATAAGATTGTGACATCTCATCAATCAAATCACGTCATCAGTCAACGCCACATAATCAGTCAATACCACATCATTCCTCCAATCAAATGTTCCGTCATTGGTCGGTGTCACATCATCGATCAATGCCACGTATATGAATAGTGTTATGAATAGTATCATACATGTGAACAGTACCGTATATGTGAACAGTGACATTTATACTTTTACGCTCTTTTTAAAGTTTTTGACCATTTTAAGTTCAGATTTACCATCCATTTTATCATCCGAATCTCATTTATTGTGAAATAACTATGATACCCCTAAAATACATAAAATACTTAATTATAATAAAACACACATAATTAAATTCACAAAAAACTTGAATACATAAAAGTAAATAAGTTAATAGAATTTAAAGTGTAAAATGATAATTTTCTCCTTTATAAATATATATTTTCTAGCACTCAACACACTCCTAAACCAGCTTATTACTAGTCCTTAGGAAATTGAGCGAAATCAAATTCAAACCCAAAACTTTTTTTTTAGAACTATCATATTTATTTAATTAAACTTGTTGATGTAAATTAAATAAAAATATAAGCATTATCTTCAATATTTAAGAAATATTACTCCCAAATCAACCATCCACATGAATCCATGTAGTAGATTTTGTCACAGTTATTGTAATCAAGTTTATTTCAAGATTGACATGTCAATACCCTAAAATCTCACTAATAGTGACACTCTCACAACGAAATTAAACTCAATAACAATAGTCACTCCTACAAATGGTAAATTGAGAGAACATATTAAAGTAATATCACACACTCTCACTAAGATGAAATAAATATACCCACAGCTTAGAAATAATATGATCTCAAACTAAAATGTGAATAAGACCAATATATTTATTTTTTTTCTTTTTTTTATGCATCACTATATCTTTATTACGCATGTACATAGTTTCTACTTCAAACTATAATTTTCTAAAATCAAGAAGGACTTTTATTAGGACGTAACATAGGCTAGGAACATGGCAAATAAAGACAGAAAAATAGAGAAAGAAAAATAAAATACATATTTGTGAAAAAATAAAGTTTTTTTTTTAAGATTACAGAGTACATTTCTCTTTTTTTTAAAACTAATATATAAATTTTGATTTTTTTTCTTTTTTCTTTTTTTTTACTAAGGCATAATTTTATTAAACGAAATAATTATTTACATTTTTCTCAAACATGAATGGGTGATGGAACTTTTACGATACTGAGTAATATTTCAAATCGGAGTTTGGTCGAGATGATAAGTTAACAAAGAAAAGGATAATAATTTCTTTTTAAAGGCTCAAAAGCGTTAACTAAGAATAGTTCACAAAAGAAATGGCTAGAAAGGCTCAAACAAGTCAAAGATAGCCTTTTCGTCGTCTTTTAGGGTACTAACTAATCTTCTATATCTACTAGTTAGATAAACTTTAAGATGTAGCAATACACAAAATTTATTTTCTCTTTTTCTTAAGAAGGTTGACTCAAAAGAAATTTGTAGATCGTGTATCAAATAATAAACTGTTAAGCTATATAAACAATGGGCAAAAAAGGTTACTCTCCAAGAAAAATAATAGGCTTAAGAACTCACTTGTAATTTATTATGACATGTATATTCCTTTAAATAACTCATATTTTTATTTTCGACATCAACATATAGAGTAGCAAACATGGTGTAACAAAACTCAAGACCAAAGATAATACAAATACTAAAATTTAAAAGTCATCATACCAAAAAAATACAAAATAAATATTTTTTTAATTTCTTTTTTGTTAAGAAAAAGAAAACTAAAACGATGCATTTTCAGAATTATGACATTCCATATCCAGCGATCTTCAACTCAAAATTTTGAAAGTGTATATTTATAAAGGAGAAATTAGAAAGAGAAAGTTAGAAATCACACTTAAAATGAAGCTAAAAAATGACTAATTTTTTTTTTACCTTTCAAACAAAGAAGATGTGTTTCTAGACTCATTACACTCTATATTCAGTTATCTTCGACGTAAAAAGTTAACCACAGTTAGTTTCTATAATAAAAATTAGTAAAAATTTCACCAAGATTAAGACATTCCACAATTATCAACTATTCCTTCCCCCTAACCAGAACGAAACATTGTCCTCAATATTTTAAAGCAAAGAAGTAGAGATTAGAAGTATCACCTGAGTACTACAACACAGAATAAAATATTTACAAATAGAGAGTTAAATCTAATTTGCACTTCTTACTATGGCTACTACTACCATCGTTAGTTGGTTGCCCCGAAACTAAGATCTCAGGATGTGGCTCTGGCCTATAAGCTTGTAACAGATCAAGTAGCTCATTAGCAGTGTGAGCACAAATAAAAATTTTTTTAATTGTGGAAGGAATGAAATAATTTTTTATAGCATGGTTAAGAAATGTGAGAAAACCACATAAAAGTTATTGACATTTAACAAACCAATGGGTTTCTGATGAATATTTAGATGGGAACAAGATGCTAATGTCATTAGTGCCTCTAGAGTTGTAAGTTCTCCTAGTAAAAGAATAAAGGCATCAGCATGATTCAGCATTTCAGTTATTATCTCTTACATACCTGAAACGACTACCTCTTCTCTAGTTGGTAAGTTAGACAAATAGCCAAAAGGTTTCAAGATTATTGGGATGATGCCTAACACTTGGCTCTCTCTAATATAAACAGCTTCTGAAATCAATTTTGATAACCCTCGATCACCTCCTCCATAAACCAATTGTATTTTACTAGCTGCTATGCTTCGACCAAGATCTACGGCAACCTCAATAAATTCTTTATATTTGTCATAGTTAAATCTACAGAGTACACAAATGTTCTTGATTTGGCTGTTGAGAGTAGCTGTCATTAGATACTTCTCAAAAATAATTTATGAGTGTCTTAAAAAAAAGTCATATTTAAGGATCTTGGTGATAACGGTTCATAGCTGTAAATAAGGTAGCATATCTATATCAAATAACTCGTAAAGAATATGGCTCGAGAATCAAAAAAGAAATAGTAAAAGACAAAGCAAATAATGATAGCATGAAATTATTAAAGACAAAAATGTAAGTGATCAAACAACATTGAAATAAAAGAATATTTACAAGTAGTTATGACTGTGACTCACATCTTCCTTTGGTTTTACGTCTAAAAATGACTTGAACGCCCTCTATAGGTTGAGGATAGGCTTCTCATCTAATTTTCTTATAAAATGGCAAACATGATCTTTTATAGTCAGATTCCCGATACTATAGTTTGCACATTTTTTCTAGAATAATGGTTATAACTAGAGGATTGCGTTTTAGACATATCTACTAAAATGCGTTTTAAGAGACAAAAGGATATCATCCAATGACTCTTTATTCAAGTCATCCCTAATGAATTGAATGTTATCATCCTTGTTATCAGACAGTATTCCTAAAGAATATTGCTTTTTATCGCATCTCATTCTAGCACACTTATGACAAATATTAGAGAGCTTTCGAGCTCTTCGTTTTCTTGAATAATTTCTTTTACCACAACCAGGCATGTATGCAATAAATTTCAAAGGTAACTCACCTGCCAACCATACTTTGGCTTCGATTATCCATCAAAAGTTAATAGGGATATGATTTTTTATAAGTAATCGCATGCGTTCGGACCAAACTTTATAAATATTGAGAAGAGCATTCTGAGAAAGTAAAGAAAATCACTTGTGAAGTTTTGCTAAGATCTCGTCTCTATCCATGCCTTCAACTCAAAATATTAGTTATTATAAGAAACTTAAGTAACCGACGTTGATTGTCACGGAGTACCGTTATCCGTCACTTAATCGAGATGAAATAAAGAAAGAAAAAAAATTAATGTCAAAATCGTGCTCTTATTGAATTTACCTTAAGCTCCAATTAGGTTTTGTAGATGCCTCTCTCAATTTCTCTGAGTTATCCTTTTAAATCCTCAACATAGGAAACTAACTCTAGTGGTGGTGGTAGCTCCCAAATATGATGTGTTTTACAAAATCGTATCCGACCTCTGAGATGAAATTATATACGTTGAAACTGTCTAAGAATATTCAAGAGAAGCTGTTTAGTTGAGGTACTCATGATTACAAGTGATAAGAGAAAATTTAATGGTTAAAAAAATACTTATATAAAAATAATCAAAATAATCAAAATAATTTAAATCAATGAAAAATCTCAATTTAATTTTGGTAGGTCATGTAAATTTATTTCGGTATCCTCTCCACGTGATTAGTACTCGAGATATGATTTTAATCTTTAACTATTAACTTTAAAAGTGACACCATTTTATAGGTCTTTAATTTTAATTGCTCCATGTGAAAAAATAGTGTGAACAATAAAAAGGTCAGACCATCGGGAACGCAACTTACCTAGGAATAGGTGCAAGCGAGAATTGAATAAAAGTACTTTCTAACCTGGGATGAAAGATTTCCTCATGATTTACTTGTCATGAAAGACTTTCATTCTCTGCTTGTAAATTTTGGCATTTTCATATGCATCATTGCAAATTTCTTCATGTTTTGCTAGTTGTAATCTTCCTATGAGCTAGTTTGCTGCATGTCAAAATTAAATTTCTTAATGGTCCAGTACGCACGATTCTCGAGTTTCACAAGTAGGTGGCAAGCTTTTCCATACACTAGCCTATAGAGTGACATCCCAATTGAGGTCTTGAAAGCCGTTCCAAATACTCATAATATATCATCAAGTCGCATTAACCAATCTTATCTATTTGGTGTCACCGTCTTTTTTAATATGTGCTTTATTTATCAATTGGAGATCTCAACTTGACCACTAGTTTGTGGATGATATGGGATAGCCACTTTGTGAGTAATGGACTACTTTGTCAAAAAAGCTTTGAATAATTTATTATAAAAGTGGGCACCACCATCATCGATTATCGCTCGAGAGAATTCAAAGCATGAAACAATGTTGCTTTTCAAAAATTCTATCACCACCTTGTGATCATTAGTTCTACATAGAATTGCTTCTACCCATTTCGATACATAGTCAACAGCAGCCAGTATGTATTGATGGCCAAAGGAATGAGGAAAGGGTCTCATGAAATTGATACCCCATACATCAAAAATCTCAATTACTAAAATTGGGTTTAGTGGCATCATATTCCTTCGAGTAATACTCCTCATTCGTTGATATCTATCATATGAAGAACAAAATGTGTAAGCATCTCAAAATATAGTTGGCCAATAAAATCCACATTGTAAAATTTTAGATATTATTTTCATAATGCTAAAATGACCTTCACAAACTTGTTCATGGCAGAATGAAAGGATATTTTGAAATTCACTTTCTGAAATACATCATCTGATAATTTGATCAGCATAATACTTGAACAAATAAGGATCATCCCAAAAGAAATTCTTTATTTTTGCAAAAAATTTGGCTTTGTCCTACTTAGTCCAATGCTCTGAAAGTTGACTTGTAACAAAATAATTAACTATGTCAGCATACCATGGTAATACTTCTACACTCATTAATTGTTCATCAGAGAATAATTCATTCAATAGTAATGGCTCTTTAATTGTGTCAAAATTTAGACGAGAAATATGGTCTACCACAATATTTTTTATGCCTTTTTTATCTTTAATTTCGAAGTCAAATTTCTACAAGAGTAGCATACAACGAATTAGTCTAGCTTTTGTTCTTTCTTTGTGAGAAGATATTTAAGAGCAGCATGATCTGTGAATACAATTATTTTACAACCAATTAGATAAGATCAAAATTTCTCTAATGTAAATACTACTGCTAGCATTTCTTTTTCTATGGTTAAATAGTTCAACTGGGCATCATTCAATGTCATACTAACATAGTAAATGACATGGGGAATTCGATCAACTCTTTGTCCTAATACTGCTCCTATTATATAATTAGATGTATCACACATAAGCTTAAATGGTAAGTTCAAGTTTGAGGGCTGAATAATGGGTAATGATGTCAACAATTGTTTTAGTTTTTCAAATGCCAGGAGACATGAATCATTAAAGACAAAAGATACATCCTTAACAAGTAGATTGCATAAAGGTCTAGAAATTTTATTAAAATCTTTAATGAAACGTCTATAAAAATCAACGTACCCAAGAAAAGATCTTACTTTTCAAACTGTTTTAGGCAGAGAGAGATTAGAAATGAGCTCTACCTTGGCTTTATCAACCTCAATACCTTTGCTCGAAATGATGTGACCAAGAACAATACCTTGTTGTACCATAAAATGGCACTTTTCCCAATTTAAGACCAAATTCTTCTCTATACATCTCTGTAGAACTAGTGTTAGATGATGTAAACATTAATCAAATGAGTCTTCAAAGACATAAAAATCATCCATAAAGAATTTAAGGAATTGTTCAACCATATAAGAAAAAATGCTCAATATGCATCCTTGAAATATAGCAGGTATATTACATAATTTAAATGGCATCCTTCTATATACAAAAGTATCAAAAGGGCAAGTGAAAGTGGTTTTCTCTTAATTTTTTAGTGCTATGGGAATCTGATTATATCCTGAATAGCCATCTAGAAAGCAATAAAATTCATGACTTGCTAATCTATCAAGCATTTGATCAATAAATGATAAAGGAAAATGGTATTTACGTGTGATAGAATTTAACTTTCTATAATCAATGCATACATGCCACCTTGCAGTCACTGTAGTGGGTATAAATTCATTATCAACATTAGTAACTATTGTGACTCCTGACTTCTTGGGAATAACTTGTACAGGATTGACCCATGAACTATGAGAAATGAGATAAATGATACTTGCATCTAATAGTTTAAGAACTTCAGTTCTAACAATTTTTTTCATGTTAGGGTTCAACCGACGTTGCATTTCCCTAATAGGCTTAACATTTTTATCAAGATGAATGTAATGCATGTAGTCTACTAGATTTATACCTTTTTTGTCGACTTTGGTCCATCCTAATGCTCCTTTATGTTCCTTTAAAACTTCTAATAACTTACCTTTCTATATGTCATCTAAGGATGATGAAAAAATTACTGGCAAAGTACTTTCTTCTCCCAAGAATGCATATTTCAAAGTGTTAGGTAATGGCTTGTGTTGAGTACTAGAAAATGTATATTTATAAAGGAGAAAATCATCATTTTTCACTTCAAGTTCTACTAACTTCTTTACTTTTATGTATTCAAGTTTCTTGTGAATTTAATTATGCGTGTTTCATTATAATTAAGTATTTTATATATTTTAAGGGCATCATGATTATTTTACAATAAACGAGACATTGGATGATAAAATAGATGGTAAATCTGAACTCAGAACGATCAAAAATCTTAGAAGGAGTATAAAAGTAAAATATTACTGTTCACATATATGGTACTGTTCACATATACGGCACTGTTTATGGCACTGTTCATGACATTGTTCATATGTACTGTACGATGACGTGGCATTGACCGATAACGTGGCACCGACCAATGACGTGGTAGCATTTGATTGGAGGAATAATGTGGCATTGACTGATTATGTGGCGTTGATTGATGACGTAGCTTGACTGATGACGTGTCACAATCTTATTAAATAAAAATATTTATGCACTATTGACCAATAACGTGGTAGTATGTTAGTGGATCAGAAAAAACATGCGTACGGTACATATATATACACAGGATAATAGCCCCGACGATGTGTTTAAACCAATCAGAACTTGCCACGTGGCTCAATCCTGTGCATCCAAGTTGTTTTAATCCGATGGTCATGATTTACTCATTGTATCTATAAAAGGAGGGCTCTCCCCCTAATTTAATACCCCTGAGTTCATTTTTTAGCTCTATTTTCTGAAATTCCTTCTCTATCTTGTAATTTCTTTATATTTTAGTAAAATTTTCTTTTTATCTCTAGTTAAAATATGAGTAGCTAATTTCCTTTCAAGCTTGGGTTGAAGGTGAAGTCTCAACATGTTCCATGGGTTTAATTGGTAAATTGATTTTATTTTTCCCTCTATTTTCTGTGGATGTTTTAATTTTTCGTTGACAGATAGTAATAACACAGTTATTACTGTTTGGCACGATAAGCCCTTAGCACTATATTAATTAAACCATGATTCACGAGGAGTGGATTTCCCCCTCATGATTTAATTGGTATTAATAAAGAATATTGAGCCCTGGAGCATATTGATGCAGACCCAGATACCTAAGTGCTTTATTATAACAGTTGTATTTTTAATTATTCCTGCCATTTTAATTCACAATTTAGGATAAAATCTACCATAATTTAATTATTCACTTAGAAAATTAATTCAACATACAATTAAAATCCACCTCCTCGTAGGATCGACACTCATCATCATTAATCTATTCTAGAATAAATTTGTGCACTTGCGAGTTCAATAAAATTTGCACAACAGTTTGAACTCGAGTTTTAGTGGTGATTCTGATGATGGGTATTATGGTGATTTTGATGGTGCTAACTGTTCAACTCTTGACTTCTATTTATTTATGTCCATGGATGGTGCTGAGTCAAGTAAGGCATTGACCTCATCGACTGATCTATCAATATCAAAATCCAAACCAAAGTGAGTTAAATATATTTGTAAAGGGTCATCACAGAGGTTTGAAAGAAAAATATCATCAACTAATGTTTCAATTAAATATATATCAATAATTCCATCATTTGTATTATGAGGTTGTTTGGCAATGTTGAAGGTATTTAATTCCATATTCATATTGCCAAATGACAATTGCATATTTCCAGTCCTACATTGAATGTAAGCATCAGCAGTTGCCAAGAATTAACGGTCCAAGATAATAGGGATGTGATTCCTTGAATCCTATATTGGTTCAGTATCAATTACAATCAAATCAAGAGGAAAATAAAACTTATGTACCTGGATTAGCATGTCCTCCACAATACCACGAGATATTTTTATGGATCGATCTGCAAGTTACAACACCATTAGAGTTGGGTATAATTCTCCCAATTCAAGTTTCATAAACACTAAGTAAAACAACAGATTAACACCAGCTCCTAAGTCTAACAAAGCATTCTCAATTGTGTAGTTCCCTATACTACATGAGATAGTAGGGGAGCCTAGGTCTTTGTATTTTAGAGGAATTTTATGTTGAAGTATAGAACTAACATTTTCTAATAAAAATATCTTCTTTTGAACATGAATATTTCTCTTTTTAATACAAAAATCTTTAAGAAACTTGGCATAAGATAGCACTTATTTTATAACATCAAGCAAAGGGATGTTAAGACTTACCTGTTTGAAGATTTCAAAAATCTCACCCGTGAATTTTTCCTTCTTTGCTTTAACTAACCTCTGGGGAAATGGAGCTTTAAAAACATACTCTCGTTGGTTGGTATCTTTTTCTCCTCTAATAATGAATCTTCAGCATTTACAGGTACAATTTGAGTTGTTTTGGTCACTGGTATTTCCACTTTGTTAGCGACTTCTTTTTCTTTTCGTAGGGTCATAATGGCTTTGACCTTTCCATGTTACTAAGGTAAACTAGTACTTGCTTCATGTACTACTTTAGGGTTTAGCACTAGTTGACTTGAAAATTTACCTTTTTCAATAGTTATTACTAGTGTTTGAACTAAAGACACAAGCTGGCCCACCATCTTCTCAAGGTTTGAAATTGATTCGGTCTGTGAGTTGAAGCCTACTCTCATCTCATTTCGTAGTCCATCAATGGTGCAGTTTTGTTGCTCGATTATAGAATAAGTAGAATTCTTAAAATTCTAGAATGCATCCTCCTATGGTCTGGGTTGAGAATAATTTGAGTTCTGGTTATAAGGTCTGAATGGTGACTGAGAGGCTTGTGGAACTTGAGAAATTGATTGCATTGGAAGAGCTGGAGTTGTTGGTCCACTCTGTTGGAATCCTTGAGACTACGAAAAATTAAGAGTGGTCTCTCCATCCAAGGTTATATATGTTGGAGTAAGGGTTGTAGTTTGATGGCTTCCTTATTACACCTATGGCATTGGCTTGATCTGGGTATGAGTTATGGTCATATAGATCTGTTGATTTAGCAGCTGTTAAGGATGCGATTTGTCGAATAAGTCCTTCTACCATTTCTTTAACTTCTTTGATTTCCAAGCTTAACTCGCCAATTTGGACCTCATTTACTCCCTTAATTCTTTATTGTTCCTAAATGATCAACTCTGTTATTAGGAAATATTTGCTTGTCGCTAGAAGAAATCCCAAATTTCTGAAGCACTTTTGGACATTAGTTCTCCTCTACTTGTTGTCATTAGTCATTTTTGCACATTTGGCAATAATCCTTCCAAAAAGTATTGGCATTGGTGTCATTTTTCATATCGATGATACGGACATTTCAAAAGTAGCCTGTTGAATCGCTTTCATGCTTCGAAAAATTGCTCATCTTCTCTCTAGATGAACTCTAAAATTTCTCTGCGAATAAAATTAGTTTTATGAACTGCGAAGTATTTATGTAAAAATTTTGTAACCATTTGTTCCTATGATCTAATGCTATTAGTAAGTAATGTATTAAATCATAAACGAGCTCTATCCTTTAAAGAAAATGAGAATAGTCTATGTTTAACATCATCATCTGAAAAATTCTCATATCTAAAAGTTTGATAAACAACATGAAAATCATTCAAATAATCATATGGATCCTCATTTTCTAGGCCATAAAATTTGGGAGACAATTTAGTACACTAGATTTTAATTCAAAAATCCTAGCAGCTATATTTGGGTATCGTATACACGATATACTCAAATTAGCTAAGGGACTGAAATAGTCCTTCAATAATCTTTCTTGTGGTGGTTCTTGTTGTTACAAATCCATTTCAATTTTATTTTCAAATGTGATGTGTTTGTGTGTGTGAAGTATTTTTTCCAATTCTAAATCTATAGGCTCAAGATTAGGTAATTGTGACTTTCGACCATGCATAATATATATATATATAATGAAAAATACAAAAAAAGAAAAAAAATTAAAAAAGAATAAAGAGGAAGGAGAAATTATGATACTAACCTTATCACGTTGTTACAACCTTATTATGAACATACACTTAAGTACTAAAAAGAAAATACAAGAAATAGATTAACTAAAAAATAAAAAAATTACAAAATAAACAAGAAAAATTACAAAGAAAAGTAACATAATAATTAAATTATAGAAATTTAAAGAAGAAAAGAAATTAAATTACAAAAATTACAGATTCACTTTTTTTAACATTTTAATAAAAAATTTAAAAGAAAACAACTAAAAAAATTACTTTAAAAAATTAATTCTATGAAATAATAAATTAACAAAATAAACAAAAAAACTTACAAAGAAAAATAATTTAAAAATTAAAATATAGAACTTTAAAGAATTACAAAGAAATTGAATTATTGAAATTTAAAAAAAATTATAAAAATTAAATTACAGATTCACTTTTTTTTAATTTTCTAATTTTTTAATTTTTTAATTTTTAATTTTTTAAAAGAAAACAACAAAAAAATTACTTATAAAATTTAATTATATGAATTATGTTAGCCTAATAGGTTATAAATATTATGATTTTGATGATAACAAACATATGCATTAAAGTGTTTCATTTTGTATTTCACAAGTTAATTAGTTTTGAAGGATAATAAATCAAGTGGAATCAAGTGAAATGAAGTTCAAGACACTCAACGGGTAACGGCAGCTTAACGGATAATTTATTGCGATAATTTCTTGTAAAGCCGGTATGATTTAATTTATACTTGAATTAGCATTTGTGAAGCTCAATTTTATGTTAATAAAATAATTATTTTTCAAGTTAAATACTTTTATGTTTATGAGATAAAATATTTTGTGAATTATAGTATTTTGGATAAAAATAAAAATGTTTTAAATTTCGGAGTTGGAATTATTTGCTAAATTCTAAAACATTTGGGCTTTATTGTAACTTATAATAGATTGTGGGCTTAAGTGAAATGTTTTGAAAACTTTAAAGATTATGGTGATTTAGCTAAAACTCAAAAAGGACTTATTTGAAAATATTTTCTTTAGTTTGGGCCACACTATAATTTTAGAATGTTTTTAGGAATTAAATAATAATTAAAATTTCTGAGTTTGGGTTTATTTGAAAAGTTTTATAATGTTTTGAACCATAGCATAATTTGAATAAGTTTTGAGGTAAAACTGTAATTTCGTGAATGTTGTTCTTCAGAAAAAATTCAAAATTAACGTAAATTTCATTTACGAGCGGGAGTGCCGGTTAAAATTAAGCGGTTAAGCTTAGCCGCTTAAACACTGAAATTTGACAATAACGGCTAGTTTCCGAGCTTTAACTATAAAAACTCAACTCCAACTTCATTTCAAAGTTTCTGGCAAGCAAAAACAAGTTTGTAAAACATATATTGAGCTTCCATATTGCAAATCACAATAGATTAAATCATTCTTGAGCCATTATTTGTGAATCAACTCTTGTAGATAGTGCTTTTGCTGTAATTTTTATTTTGTATTGTATTAAGAGTGTTCAAGTGAGGGAAACACTTGGGATAAAGAGATTAAGGTGATAATCTCTTAATTGTAAAGGTCCATTGACACCTTAGAAGTCAATTGTAAACATTTGAAGCCTTGGGAGGCTTGGATAGTGAAATCTTCAAGCTCGGTTGGCTTGGAGGCGTGGACGTAGGCGGGGATTGCCGAACCACGTAAAAATTACTGTGTTTGCATTCTCTTCCCTTACTCATTTATTTTGCAAGCATTACCTAATTTATTATATTTGATTTAATTCCTGTAAAACTTAATTTTTGTTTGCATTAAGGCATTAGATTGAATTATTTGTAAAATAAATTTTAATAACCCAATTCACCCCCCTCTTGGGTTGCTTATTTGTATTTCAAATTAATTTCACTAACTAATTAAAACAAAATTAGCAAGATAAACGAAAAAAATTACCAAGGAAATACACTCAAGCACTAAAAAGAAAATAAAAGAAATAGATTAACTAAAATTAAAATAAATTACAAAATAAAAAAATTACAAAATAAAGTAAAAAAAATTAAAATACAGAAATTTAAAGAAATTACAAAATAAAATTGAATTACAGAAATTTAAATTACAAAAATTAAATTATAGAATTATTATTTTTTTAAGAAAAAATATAAAAAAATAAAAAAATTAATTCAATAAATTAAAATAACTTACCTCCCCAACAACGGCGCCAAAAACTTGTTATGTAATTTTATTGAACTCGCAAGTATACGAATCTATTATAGAAAAGATTAATGGTGACGAGTGTCGATCTCACGAGCAGGTAGATTTTAATTGTGTGTTAAATTAATTTTCTAAGTGAATAATTAAATTATAGTAGATTTTATCCTAAATTATGAATTAAAATGGCAGGAATAATTAAAAATGTAACTGTTATAATAAAACACTTGGGTATCTAGATCTGCATCAAAATGCTCAAGAACTCAATATTCCTTATTAATACTAATTAAATCATGAGGGAGAAATCCACTCCTCACGAACCACGCTCTAATTAATATGGTGCTAAGCGCTTATCGTGCCAAACAGTAATAACTGTGTTATTACTATCTGTTAATGAAAAATCAAAATATCCACAAAAATTAGAGGAAAAAATAAAATAAATTTACCAATTAAGCCCCTGAAACAAGTTGAGACTTTTCCTTTAACCTAAGCTTGAAAGGAAATTATTTATTCATATTTGAACTAGGGATAAAAATTTTATTAAAATACAAAAAAAATATAGGATAGAGAAGGAATTTCAAAAAATAAAGCTCAAAAATAAACTCAGGGGTGTCAAATTAAAAGGGAGAGCCCTCCTTTTATAAATACAATGAGTAAATCATGGCCATCGGATTAAAACAATTTAGATGCATAGGATTGCACCACCTGACAAGTTCTGATTGATTTGAACACATCATCAGGGCTATTATCTCATGTATATGCATGTACTGTACGTACATTTTTCTAATCTACTAACATACTACCACGTCATCGGTCAATAGTGCATAAATATTTTTATCCGATAAGATTGTAACTCCTCATCAATCAAGTCACGTCATCAGTTAACACCGCATAATCAGTCAATGTCACATCATTCCTCTAATGAAATGCTACCATGTCATTGGTTGATGTCACATCATCGGTCAATGGGACATTATCAGTCAATGCCACGTCATCGTACAATATATATATAAACAGTGTCATGAATAGTATCATAAACAGTACCGTGCATGTGAATAGTACCGTATATATAAACAGTGATATTTATACTTTTATACTCCTCTTAAAGTTTTCGACCGTTCTAAGTTTAGATTTGCCGTCCGTTTTGCATCCAAGTCTCGTTTATTGTGAAATAATCATAATGTCTCTAAAATACGTAAAATACTTAATTTTAATAAAACACACATAATTAAATTTACAAGAAACTTAAATACATAAAAGTAAAGAAATTAGTAGAACTTGAAGTATTAAATAACGATTTTCTCCTTTATAAATATACATTTTCTAACTCTCAATAATAATTATATCATCAAAAGCAAGATAATCTAATATCATATAAAGCTATGCTAATGTGAAATATTCATCATTCCAAGCTCATGCTCAATTTTAATGAATTGATCTTCGAAAAATAGTTTTGTGAAAATATCAGTAAGTTATTTTTCAGTTAAAATAAAGTTAACATGATATTCCCTTTTTTAATACGATCTCTTAAGAAATGATATCTTGTCTCAATGTGCTTGGTTCTAGAATGTTGAGTGTGACTCTTTGATATGTTTACGACACTAATATTATCTCACACACACACACACACACACATACATATATATAATCAAGATTAATATTGTATTCTCTAAATATTTGTTTCATCCAAAGGGATTGTACAACAATAGTACAATTAAATTTTACTTTTTACTAAACCAAGAGACAAGTAAGGGACCCAAAAAGTGACATTTCCATTGATATTTTTTTCTATTAACTTTATGACCAGCAAAGTCAACATCTGAATAATAAACTAGATCAATGTGAGCTCCTTTAAAGCACCAAAGGATAAGATCTATTCTAATCAAATAGTAAAAAAAACATTTTAACAATAAGCAAATGAGATTTCTTAGGACATAATTGAAATCTTGCACACAAGCATATATTAAATATAATATCAGGCTTACTAGCAATCAATTAAATTAAAAGATCCAATCATACCTTAATATGTTTTAACATCAACTTTTTTGCCTTTTTTATTTTTATCAAACTTGATTGTTAAAGTACTTTTAACTTTTCAATCTTCAAATTTGAATCTTTTGAACTAATTTCTCAAATATTTAACTTGATTGATGAAAAGTACTGTTTTGTTTTGTTTTATTTGTAGTCTAAAAAAGTATTGCAATTTTCCTATCATGGTGACCTTAAATTTTTTACTCATACAAGATAAAAATTCTTAACACAAAGACTTATTAGTAGAATAAAAAAATAATATCATCAACATAAATTTGGACAATGAATATGCACTACAAAGAAAAAATGACTTCTAAGGACAAATACTTTATGATAGATTAAGATAATTGTCTCTATTTATGATATATTAGGACAATTGCTAGCATTTGCCACTAACATTTAAAGAAATTTTTTGTGCATTAATTTGGCGCCAAATATTTAACCCTTTGAGGACAACATCTATAATTTGTGTCACAATAAATTGAAAAAACTTAATTTTATTTTTTCAAAGACAATACAATCGTCCCTGTCAATCATCTAAATTAATTATGTTACAAATCATGCATATTTTCTCTCCAAACACTCTTCCTCTTTAATTAGGGCACTGATCCTTCTATCTTCATATTTAATTTAATTTGAAAGCCATAAATTTTTTTGAAACCTAATCAAGTATGGTTTCTCTTATTTTCTTTCCTTATCCCAATCAAATTTCATCTTTTTTATTTTAATTTGTCTATTACAAAACCTACAAATACTCTACTTTCTTGCCTCTATTGTTTCACAAAAACACAGCAATTATTGTCCTTCTACCGAAATTTAAAGCTTTAATTTGCTTTACTCTTAGTTTTAAGAGCAACAAAGTAATCAAGTCATGGTTAAAATTTGTTGTTGGGTGTTGATTTTGATAGACATTCTACAATTGACAGCAAGATCTTGTTTTTATATTCTATAATCAGTGAGTTGCAGTAGTCTCAAACACTAAATTTTTTTAAAATTTGTACTTTATTTTTCTTTACTATGCTAAATTTATATTTTTTGAAAATTCTTACAAGCTATTCAAAATCCTTTCTATCTCAGGAGTACTTATTTTTAAAACAAAACAAACTTTAGTGAATTAATTGAGCCTGCATTTAATTATTGGGAGACGCTAAGTTACAGTCAATTATAATTTACGCGTATCTTGCTACAATAATCATGTCGGTTCCACTGGTTACTGTAGCAAGAGAAGCGTACGTTACAGCCGGCTGTAACTTAGGCTTCCCCTTAATTATTGTTCTTTTCTTCTTCCCCTTTTCTTCTTTTTATTTCTTCCAATGTGAGAGAAAAGGAAAAGGAATGGTTGAAAATGCAAGGGTTTGTTTAAAATAATATTTGATTTTTACTGGGTTATCTTTAATGGTATTGTAGAGTATTACTGTAGTGTTCTTGAACCATAATAATAGTGTTGAGTAGATATATCCTTTATTTGTCCCCAGTTAACTATTAATGAAAATTTTGCTTAGTTTCATATAGCATGATTGTTTGGTATTATTTAGTATTGGACTATTTTGATATTCTAGTTTAAAAACTAAAACTTAATGAAATTATCCCAAATAGTTGGTCTTTGGTTGAGCATATTACATCCTGCAAAAGATAACTTATATATTATTTAATTCCATTTTAGGATTATTGTGATTTTACTCAATAATTTCTAGTTTCAACTTGAATTTTATGTGATTTTAATTTTTCTTCTCTAGAACTATATGCGTATAATGACCAAATATTAATTTCTCAACCATGCGTCTTTTCTACATTGAGAACATGCAAAGTAGACACCATAAAAAAAGATGATTTGACAATTAGATTACACAAGTGTAGTACACAATCAAAATTGAATTCCAATAAACTTTTTAAATGCAAAAAAGCTAAAAATATATAATAAAGTTTTATGGTAATATAAATGATATTGCAGCATATGGTGTTCTTATCTTAATTGCATCATTATTTCTAGATGTGTGGTTAGAGATCTTTTGAAGAGATGTAGTGTGCTATTGTTTAATTGTCACAAACACTTCTCTATTTTCTCTTATGATTTAATGATGTAAATAAAGGTCATTTTATGATGTCATGATTAAAATTACGATATTAATAGCGTAATTAAACACAAATTATGTAATTAAAGTATAAAACTTGTAAATCAACATTTACTATAAAATAAAATATATATTTTAGAAATTAGAAATAAAACTGGCAAATAAAAAGTAAAATGAGTAAATTAATATAAAACTAGTAAATTGATGTATTATTAGTAAATAAAATAATAACTTGCAAATATAATATAAAACTCATAAATCAACATTAAGTACAAAATAAAATATAATTTTTAGAAATTAAATATAAGATTTGTAAATGGAAAATAAAATAAGTAAATTAATATAAAACTAGTAAATTGAAGTATTACTAGTAAACAAAACAAAACCTTATAAATTTAACATAAAATTTATAAATCAACATTAAGTGTAAAATAAAATATAATTTTTAGAAATTAAACATAAAATTTGTAAATGAAAAATAAAACTAGTAAATTGATATAAAACTCGTGAATTGATGTATTATTAGTAAACAAAATAAAAACTTATAGATTTAACATAAAACTTGTAAATAGAAGGTAAAAAGAGTAAATTAATATAAAATTAGTAAATTGCTGTATTATTAGTAATTAAAATAAGAACTTACAAATATAATATAAAACTCATAAATCAACATTAAGTACAGAATAAAACATAAATTTTAGAAATAGAACATAAGACTTGTAAATGGAAGGTAAAATAAGTAAATTAATAAATTGCTAATAAACAAATCAAAAACTTGTAAATATAACATAAAACTATTAAATCAATACTAAGTGTAAAATAAAATATAAATTTTTGAAATGAAAAATAAGACTTATAAAAAAAAGATAAAATAAGTAAATTACTATAAAACTAATAAATTGATACATTATTGGTAAATAAAATAGAAACTTATAAATATAATATGAAACAAGTAAATTAACATTAAGTGCAAAATAAAACATAAAGTTTGTAGATTATGCCAAGACTTATGAATAAAAGGTAAAATAAATTAATTAATATAATAGTTACTGTAAAAAGAAATTCATAATTATAAAATAAAAACTTGTTATAATAGTTATTACTTTATATATTTATTGATTTTTTATTTAAATTGAATAATATTAGTTTTACATTTATGTAACATATGTGATCTTTTATTAAGGAGGAAATTATACTTAAAATTATATTTTTAAAGAAAATATTATTTTAATATCTTTTATAGTTATTGTAAGATAAAGTTATTTTGTATCTTTTACACTTCCTAAAGAAAAACCCTAAATGATCTTTAAATATAAATAAAAATTTTAAAACTATATAAAGTATGTGCAAGACTCTTTATGATAATCCTATTTTTCTTAATTTAAATTGATGCTCATTTCCTCATTATTAATTCATTAGTGGAGAATTACATTGTTTATCTAGTTAAAGCGGTAAAGTGGTATTAATAAAGAAGAAGTTGATCCTTTCTTAAGCATTTCTCAAAGCACCTCTTATCTGTAAGTGATTTATTTTTGTTAATAAATTTCGTTTAGAAGCAATTATATTTACATATGTTATCTATAGGGCATGTATCATTTTCATTCTAGTTTAAGATCTTATTGTGAATCTTTCTTCACTAACCAATATCTAAAAGAACAAAAGGCTTGAAATTGAATCTTTTGTGTTGCGTTATTTGATGCTACATACAATATTAATGAGTAACGTTTGACTATTAATAAGTTATGCTTGACTTTTGAAATGAACAACCAGCATTAAAATATTACATTTCTATACTAGAATTGGTATTATATTTCTAATATAGATTTAATCCAATATATTACCTATTATTTTTTTCTTATACAATTACTAAAATTAAAAGCCAAATAATTTATCTAATCAATTAAGAAAACTTGCCACTAACTTATGCTCACTAGTAGAAATTGACTAACCACAACTTAGTCATATTAAAAAATTCCTAAAAATAATGTTGAATTAAAAAAAAATCAAGATAAGCATTAGAAATAACAAAATATGAAAAGAAAAGTTATGAAGTATATTATTTTATTCAGCACTCGTATCTGCTAATGACCAAAAAAAAAAAAAGAAGTAACAAGACTTGATGTTAATTCGGTTTATGGCAAAGATCTAAAGTTTGTAACTCTTAGTTTAATTCTTTTATATTTAGTTGCTCACTTAAATTGCTCATCTAAAGATCATGTGAATTTTAGTTGTGGTGGTATTGATATTCTTTTGATTTTCTTGGTCTAACTTGTTATTTATTTATTTATATTTTAAAGTATTTATAATTTTACGATGATTTTTCTTTTTTATTTAGTCTCTTATAATTTTATTTGTAATACTCATTTCATTATTACACGTGGAATGCTACATAGTAATTAGATACATTGCTTTTTTGTCAATAATATCCACTTTTATTGTTTCTATTTTCAACTATAATTTTATTATTATATGCCTGTTTTTCAAATAAAATGACTCATTATCAACTTTTCCTATATGACCAATTTTTTTATATCAATAAAATAATACAATTATAATACTTTAATAATAAACTTTAGTAAATAAACTTCACTAAAGACATATATCCTAATTTTTTAAATTTAGAAATTATAACAATATAATTTATTAAATATCAAATTACTCTTTTATCTAATGACTTATTTCACCATAACAATAAAAAGAAGATTATTTCATCAACGAACAATCTCAAACTAGTCCTTGAGAATACTTGAAATCCATTTAATATTATTATTTATTGTAATGTTATAAATAGATAAATTAAGAATTAGAGGCAGCCAATGGGTCGTCTCGTGCCGACCTAAGCCTATCAAGAAAAGCTCACGCATACTCGTACTCGTGTTGTACATTGTTACTCATTTTGTGCCATGCCTACTCTTTTTTGCTTAGGCTTAGCCCGAGACACTTGCCGTGCCTAGTTGTGCCATGTCCACACGTGCCGTGCCATAAGCTGAGTCTTGTCGTGCTTGGGGAAAAAAGCCCACTAAGTTTTTTTTTTTTCTTTTAAGAGTGCATGTTATTGTCTTATTTTTTTTCAAGCCTATGTACCTTTTTTTTTTTTATTCAAGTGCCTATATTCAAATTTAATAAAATAAAAAATTTAAAACTTGAGATCGTATTCAATAATAATAAGAAAATATAATATTAATTACTAAGTTTGACTTATGCTAGTAGAATTCCTTTTTAGTACTTAACAACAATAATAATAATTTTTTTTAAGGGTTAACTTAATTGTTAATTTAGAATTATGTAGAGTTATAAATCATAATTTATAATAATATTAATATATATTTATAAAATAATGATATTTATAATTTTATTTATTAAAATTATGATATCAATTATTTATTTAATAAATTATAAACATAAATCAATTATAATGTTTTTGAAACTAAAAATTAAATAAATTTATAAAAATTGAGCTATTTAATTTTAAATTATTTATAAAATTATAAAATTTTAATTTATTTTTATTAAAAATAAAATGTACTTATTATATATTTTTTTTACATATCGTACTTTAATCCATCTCTAATTATGTCATTTTTTTAAACACATATATTTAAAATTTGAAATATAACTAAGCTCACATGCGTATTATTTCATGTCGTGTCATGTGCTCTTCTGAAATATATTTATATCGTGTTATATCATACAAACAAGTCTCATGACTCGTGATATCCGGCCGTTGAGCACCTCTGTCAAGAACTGATATGAAGAGGATTATTGGGGCTAATTTGATAAGTTGAGGGGGGCATTAACACTGTTTCAAAAATCGGTGCGCGTTCTTAAAAAAAAAAAAGAAAGCTGCTTGTGTCAAAGTACGTAATTGTAAGCGTAACGTTGACCTTTGTCATAGTTATCCAATGCCGTGTTGCGATGTATGCTGCCACTTACTTTCTTGGCTCTGGTCTGTCCTAAACACGTCACCGTTTTTACCGCAGATACCACAAATCACACCAGGTGACTCTCAGTCTTACTCGGATTTTCTATCCGCATCAAATTCACAGTCAACGAAAGAGCCACCATATAACGCCCTCTCCCTCCGTTCAAAATTTCGGGCAAAAATGTTGCCGCCGGAGCTGAATCCGCGCTCATTCCGACCTTACATCTCCGCCTCCGTAAGTGCCCCATCTTTTACCACCTCATATGACAACCTCTCCTCCCCTTACTCAAACCCTAGCCCCAACACCAACAACTTTAACGGTGCTGTTAACAACAACCGATCTTTGAAAAATTCGCGATTCTCGCCGTCGTCCTTCGCACACAACGCGCGCATCGCAATCGCTCTTGTGCCATGCGCCGCTTTCTTGCTCGATTTAGGTGGGTCACCCGTGGTCACCACTGTAACCCTAGGTCTAATGCTCGCTTACATCATCGATTCTCTCAATTTCAAATCGGGTTCGTTCTTCGGCGTCTGGTTCTCGTTAATCGCCTCACAGATCGCTTTCTTTTTCAGCTCGACTCTTTTTGTGACCTTCAACTCAATCCCGCTCGGTTTCCTCGCAACATTCTTATGCGCCTATACGAATTTCTTAATAGGTGCTTGGGCTTCGCTTCAGTTTAAATGGATTCAGATCGAAAACCCTTCAATAGTGCTCGCTCTCGAGCGGCTTTTATTCGCGTGCTTGCCGTTCACTGCGTCGGTCATTTTCACGTGGGCAACTGTTTCTGCTGTTGGTATGAACAATGCTGCTTACTATCTAATGGCATTTAATTGTATTTTCTATTGGCTTTATTCGATTCCGCACGCTTCATCTTTCAAATCAAAGCAAGAAGTGAAGTATCATGGCGGAGAGATCCCTGATGATAATTTAATTCTAAGTACCCTTGAGAGCTGTATGCATACTTTGAATTTACTGTTCTCCCCTTTGCTATTTCACATTGCATCCCATTACTCGGTTGTATTGTCATCAGTTGCTTCTATTTGTGATCTGTTTCTGCTTTTCTTCGTCCCCTTTTTGTTCCAACTCTATGCATCCACTAGGGGTGCGCTTTGGTGGGTTACCAGGAGTGAGAACCAACTGCATAGCATTCGTGCTGTTAATGGGGCTCTTGCTTTGATTGTGGTGGTCATTTGTTTGGAGATTAGGGTGGTGTTTCACTCTTTTGGGAGGTACATTCAGGTCCCACCACCAATGAATTATCTTCTTGTGACTACTACTATGCTTGGAGGTGCTGCTGGTGCTGGTGCTTATGCACTTGGTATGATCTCTGATGCTTCAAGCTCAGTGGCGTTTACAGCTTTGGCTGTAGTTGTTAGTGCTGCCGCTGCTATTGTTGTGGGATTCCCACTAGTGGTACGCTTCTTGTTGTAGAGTACTTATTCCTTATATTTTACTTTTTTGACTCGTATTTGTACAATATGGTTGTGATGCTGTAACTTGCTGATAATGTTTTATGCTCTTCTGCTTTATATTTTTTAAATATAAACACAAATTCCCACCACCTGTTTTTACATCTTATGAATACATTTGCCAGTTTCTTATCCCCAAAAAAAAAAAAAAAAAAAAAAATCAGTGATGGCAGCAGCATTCATGAACATTTTAGTAGCATTCTGGTTTTAGCTTCTTTTATATGCTGCATTATTAAATTAGGATTTTGAGAGTCTTTGTTTTGTTTATACCAAGTGTAAGCTTCTGTTTAGATCCCTAACTGCATGGGGTAGATTCTCAAGTTTTTTGGAGGAATACTCGTATTCATTTACTTTGACCAGTATATCATAATGTAAAAGACAACATAGTAAAACTTTTCCCATTTGATATGATGAATGGCAAAAGCTGTTTTTTCATGAATGAGCATCAGCAAAGTATAAGCAATTTAAGATGTCATTTTATTTATTTATTCATTTTTTCAGTTGCTTGGGAATTGGAAATATAATTGGATCAAGTTCAATAGTTGTTGATTATGACTTAAAGTAGAGGATTTTCTCTGGCATTTTTAAGGAAAAAATGATCATCTTAGTTTTTCCGGGCATTGTGGTTTACTTGAAATTTGATAATGAATTTGGGTAATTGTTGTGTAACATAGAATTTTGGGAGATGTGAAGAACAAAATTTTGGAGAGCAATTTTTCAATTAACTTGGATAAGATATTTGTCAACAGAAGGTGGTGAATGCTAATTGAATCTATTCCTTGGAGGATAGAGGTCAAGTTGCATGGACCTTAAGGTTTTCATTATCAAGTGCTTAGATACCAATTTTACTTTATATTTATTTAGTAACTTTACAATAAGGGAGTCCCATACTTTTAATAAAGGGACAAGCTAAAAGACAGAAAACATAGATTTCAGTACACTGCAATGGAGTGTGTGTGTTTTTGTCTTTTAGCTTATTCCTTACTTTAAAATAAGTGATTCCTTTATTGTAAAATTCTCCCTCTCTCTCTCTATATATATGTGTGTGTGTGTGTGTGTGTGTGTATAGTCATTATCTGATAAGGAATACTTTTCTTTATAAAAGTAATGCATAAACCAGAAGACAAGCAAACCAATGAAGAATTAATACAATGAAGTGGATCAGCTGTCCACTAATGATGCAAAAAATAGAGGCCAATTGTACATTTTTACATAGGAACAATTGAATGTCCACCGGGAGGATACATTGTGATAGCAGTGTATGGTTTTTCCGCTGGAAACAGAGTTAACATTTTGTGCAGCCATATCAGCACCAACTGTCGTTTAGAACCATGATATTGGTCGCAGATGATAAGATTTACATGGTCAGAAAGGATGTGCAGCTGCTTGTTATTGAACCTATGTATAATTTATTGGTCATCTATTCATGAGTATGCTCAACCAAATGATCTTGTTATTATACTTTTATAATGTGCATATTCGCCAATAAAGTGTGTATGTGGTTCCTTTGTGATTCATGTAGGAGATGTAGGTCAAAGTAAGCCTGCTTAAATAAATTTAGTGGAGTTTCCCATGGTTGTTTCATTGCTGAAGTTTCATCAGTTGCAGGTTTGGTTTTCACTCATGAAGATTATCTTCTTCACAGGCTTAACTCATTAGAATAATATTTGTTAGGTTTCCAACAAATGCAGTTGAAGATAACCATCCAATAAACCTTAGTATGTCTTCAGTAGGAATCTAAGCACTGGTAATTTTACATTTCTGTGCATTATAGGATTTATGCATTGCTTTTGATCTGATTCGTGGGCTTCATACTCTGTTACTGTTCCTGTTGTTGCTGATGCACCCATCCTCTAAATGCCTGCAATGTGGTTAATTGCCTCTTTGGCATGTGGTTTCTGGGGTGCAATGCAATTTAACGTGTCTCTTGTATCTACTTCATTCTTGTCAAATAACTTTTACAGTTTTCATGTATTTATTCCTTTGAGTTTAGGAATTTCTTACCTTTCAAGGAAAATAGAGAAGAAATTGTTCTGAAAACTATTTGTATTTTTTTTTTTTTAATCTTGCAGTTTATTGTGGTGCCTTCAATAGCTGGCTTTTATTTGGCTCGTTTTTTTACAAAGAAAAGCTTGCCATCATACTTTGCCTTTGTTTCACTGGGCAGCATGATGGTCATCTGGTTTGTGATGCATAACTTCTGGGATCTAAATATCTGGTTGGCAGGCATGTCTTTGAAAACCTTCTGTAAACTCATTGTTGCTGATGTTATCCTGGCCATGGCTGTTCCTGGCTTAGCTCTTCTACCATCAAAGCTACATTTTATGACAGAGGTTGGCTTGATCAGCCATACATTGTTACTGTGTTACATTGAGAATCGGTTTTTTAATTACTCAAGCATTTATTACTATGGGTTGGAGGATGACGTAATGTATCCAAGCTATATGGTCATCTTAACAACATTCGTTGGTTTAGCCCTGGTTAGAAGACTGTCAGTGGATAATCGAATTGGACCAAAAGCAGTTTGGATTTTGAGTTGTCTGTATTCTTCAAAACTAGCAGTGCTTTTTATTACATCAAAGTCCGTTGTCTGGGTTTCAGCAATTCTTTTGTTGGCTGTTTCTCCTCCATTGCTTCTTTACAAGTAGGTGCTTGATAGTTCTGTCTCTAGAAGATCTAGTTCTTCTCAAAGTTTTTCTTTGCTCCTTTTATAATTCAGATTTTGTTTATTGCTCTGTGAATCAAACTTTGCAGGGATAAGTCAAGAACAGCCTCAAAGATGAAAGCTTGGCAAGGTTACACACATGCTAGTGTGGTGGCTTTAGCTGTCTGGTTTTGCCGTGAAACTATTTTTGAAGCCCTGCAGTGGTGGAACGGGAGACCTCCTTCTGATGGTTTACTTTTGGGTTTCTGCATCATTTTAACGGGATTGGCCTGTGTACCCATTGTTGCTCTACACTTTGCTCATGTCCTGGTATGGATATAATAAGAAAATGATCCCCGTAAGAAATTTTATGCTGTGGTTTTGATGTGTAAATCATGAAATTTGTGTTCAATTCGTAATGTCAATCTTCTAATAATGTCTGGATAAATATTCAATCTTTGGGACTGCTACATGTTGATGAAGTTTTTGAGTCCTGCGAGGAGGAATATTATGATATTGTGAATGGTAAATATATGGGAAGAGGACTGTATATGACATCTCATAATCATAAATCTTAGCTTGAACTGAAGGCTGTTCCCTTTACCATGACCCCCTTTTTTTTTATTTTGAAATAAAGGAAAGAAAAACATTTTTAATATCAGATGTTTATGCTCATTGAAATCTCAGTATCTTAGTAAGAATGTATTTATGTATTGCTCATACTAACTGGCTGACGAAGCTTGAGATTCATGCACAAGACTAATGGCCTTTTCTTCTCTTCCTTGTGCAGTCTGCCAAGAGATGTCTAGTGCTGATGGTGGCTACAGGTGTACTGTTTGTGCTAATGCAGCCTCCAATCCCACTATCATGGACTTATAGATCCGAACTAATCAAAGCTGCTCGTCAATCTGCTGATGATGTCTCTATCTACGGTTTCATGGCATCAAAACCTACATGGCCATCTTGGCTGATAATTCTTGCAATTTTGCTCACGCTGGCAGCTGTGACTTCTATCATACCTATTAAATACATTGTAGAGTTGAGAGCATTTTACTCCATTGCCATGGGGATTGCTCTTGGTATCTACATATCTGCCGAGTTCTTTCTTCAGGCCACAGTTTTGCATGCCCTCATCGTTGTAACCATGGTTGGCACGTGTATCTTCGTGGTCTTTACCCATTTTCCATCTGCTTCTAGCACAAAACTTTTACCATGGATATTTGCATTACTTGTGGCCCTCTTTCCTGTGACATATCTGTTGGAGGGTCAGGTGAGGATCAAAAGCATCCTTGGGGATAATGGATTTGGTGATTTTGAAGAGGAAGACAGGAAACTCACAACTCTACTGGCTGTTGAGGGAGCAAGGACATCTCTCCTTGGTTTATATGCAGCAATATTTATGCTCATAGCTTTAGAGATAAAGTTTGAACTAGCCTCACTTATGCGGGAAAAGACTGTGGAGAGGGGTGGAATTAGACATAGCCATTCTATTAGTCAAGGCAATTCTGCTAGTTTTCCTCCACGAATGAGATTCATGCAGCAGCGTCGAGCATCTACAGTTCCAACCTTCTCAATCAAGAAGATGGCCGCTGAGGGTGCTTGGATGCCAGCAGTTGGAAATGTTGCTACTATAATGTGTTTTGCAATATGCTTAATATTGAATGTCAATCTTACAGGGGGCTCAAACCAGGCAATATTCTTCCTTGCTCCTATTTTATTACTGCTCAACCAGGATTCTGACTTTGTTGCTGGTTTTGGGGACAAGCAGAGGTACTTCCCAGTGAGTGTAGCCATATCAGGTTACTTGATCTTGAGCTCCCTATATAGCATATGGCAGGATGTCTGGCATGGGAATGCAGGCTGGGGTCTTGAAGTTGGGGGTCCTGACTGGTTCTTTGCGGTAAAGAATTTGGCCCTCCTCATTCTTACATTTCCCAGCCATATCGTCTTCAACCGGTTTGTTTGGAGTTACACTAAGCAGACAGACTCAACACCACTGTTGACATTGCCTCTTAATCTTCCATCCATCATAATAACCGATGTGATCCAGGTTAAGGTATTGGGGCTATTAGGAATTATTTATTCCCTGGCCCAGTATATAATCTCTAGACAGCAATATATCTCTGGATTGAAGTATATTTAGGCAAATTCATACACTGTACAATATGTTATGGCAATTTTCAAGTGAGGCAAGGTCAGGTTGTCAATCACTTTCATTTGGTTGTCTTACTTTGCTTTGGGCTTTTGCATGTCCCAAGATGCCTAGTTTTATTTCTCTGAATTTTGATTGCAAACAGTTGCACTGAAATCTCATGATATGATATATATCAGGAATTAAATTCCCAGCAGGTATGGTGATGATTTTGGTTAATTTCTGTTTTCCTGATGAAATGTAATTTTTGAACTGCAAAATGCACGTAATTCTGTTTGAAGTTGAGCACCATGTTGAGGATGAAACCGGCTTTTGGTACCAGTCTAAATTTTACTCTAAATCTGCTGATCCTGAGGTTATATGGATAAGATGGTTTCTCTGTGCTTTCTGTCACCAACACCATTTAATTTCAGATGATTCATAGCATTTGAGTTGGTGCGAGTACGTGCGTGCGCGCGCGCGCGTGTCTCACAAGATTTCTTTCTTCCAATGTGATTGCTGACTTCGGCCATTACGAAGATACAATGGGTTCCATCTTGTGCATATTGAGTCCAGAATTGTATCTTACAATTTTTAGGACAAGGATCAGCTCTGTTTTGAATTTTATCCTGATGTGTTTTCTAATGGATAAACAAAACGAGAAATGATCAATTGACATTAAACTACTTTATCGGGAAAAAAAAAAAGCTATAGGTGTCTGGCGCACTGCATCTACTAAATAAAATTACCTATAAAATGGAATGGATAATAGTGTCGAATTGTTTCGTTGCAGTGTATTGCATATTTTAATAGCTTTTATTAAATTAATAATATGACTAAGAATGAGTTAAGAGGAGGAACAAGCCAACACTATCGGCTATCATTTTCTGCTATCGTCATTAAGATATTCACCGTTTGCTGTCGATTGTTAGGACCAACTCGGTAATACAGCATGCTTTTTAAAAAAAAAATAGTGTAAAAATAATAATTTTAAAGAAAATTAATTAAATATTTGGTAACATATATTTTTAAAAGTGTTTCAATTTTTAATGTGGTTTTCTGTGTTTGATAATTTTATTGTTAAATTGTAGAAAGAATACAAACAATTAATATGGATAATGTTAAATAAATTTTATTTATATATTTATAAACATGTATGTATATTTTTTTAATTATATATATGCATGTATGTACTTATAAGTACACGAATCTATTACAATATAGACTACGAATAACAAGGTTGAACCATATGGGATGTCAATTTTAGGGAAGTTAAATTGAATATAAGCTAATTATAATTCTACCTTAATTAAGTAGAAAATATTTTATTTGAAGAGATTTAAAATGAGTAAATTAATACAGAACATGAGATTAAAATTATTATAGTTTTAAAATCCACTACTATTCAACTCAACAAACCAATTACCAGTCAATTCTTAATTTAAGGGTGACAACTTAAAATTAATGAATGTTTACTCATGAATGAAATAATTATGTTTAGCTAAAATTAATTCTTTTAAATTCTTTTTTTATTTAATAATATGATATTTAAATATCGCATGTAAATATATTGAATAAAAAAAAGTTAAAGATTTTCTAAATACTCGATGTAAAGAATATGATGAAATATACAAAATCAAATATAATTACAAATAAACTTTAGAGACCTATGCATAGATTTAGTCATATATCATTCTAATAATCAATAATAAATACATAATTGGCAAAAAATATTTAGTAACATGTACTTAATCATGTGAAATAAAACACAACCATAAACATTAGATCACACATGAAGGAATTAATTGAATAAAAATTGAATTAAAAGAGTAATTTATTTTATTGAACAATGTATCCTCCTCAATATAAGAAAATTAGAAATACAAAAAAAAAAAATTGAGAACAATATGACCAATGGAAGTCGTTGTTGTCAAGCCATGACCTCTCCTATTTGTATGCAAAAAGCTGAAGGCTAGGCTTACATAATGTTAAGCCACCAACTTACTCTTGAAATTCTAAAATCAAAAGGTTTTAAGATGCATTTACTGATTAGTAAGCAGGATAAATTAGAATTAACATGGATTGAAATGAGAATTATAATAAATTTTTATACTTAAATTATATAAATTGAAATTAGAATAGGTTATATTGTTTTTGATATATTTACTTTATCTTAAAATTAAAATAAAAGTCTGTAAATAATTAAAATATTCTTAGTTAATTATTATTATTTCTATTATTGTTATTTGTTATAGTAATTGTGATTATTATTATTAAAAATGTGATTATTATTATTAAAAAATCTTCATAATAATAATAACAACAGCAGCAACATTAACAAAAAGAACAACAACATCAACAATAAAAATCATCATCGGCGGCAGTCAACAATGATAAAGATGAGCTGCTATTGTTGGTTCAATGTGACGATTGCTGTTAGATCAAGTAGCAGCTGCTACTGGTTTGATGCGATTGGTACTGTTGGTTTGATGAGGAATTGATAAACATCACAAGATGACTGGCGACGCAACGCCAATGAGTGCTCATGCCCAACGGAATCGAATTACGCTATTTCTGGTTCGAATTTGATAAATCTAGAATTTGGGATTTTAGTTTGATTTTTTATTATTTTTTATTTTTATTTTTGATTGTTTAAATCAATGATAAAATGAGAATTAAAATATTTAATTGGGGGCATAAAAATCAATTCGGAGAATGAGAACTTAAATCCTTCTATCTTTAAAAGTTAAATTCTCTTTTCTTAATTCCAAAAGCGCGTGGGACTCATAAACTTATTCCCGTAATTCCATTTTTTCTTTTAATTTAATTAATAAATACTCTCAATTATTTTAATTCTAAATTTTAATTTCAGTTTCACAAATAAATACACTATTAATTTATTTTCCTTTATTAGCTCACGTGTGTAATATTTAGAAACGAAATTGAAAATTCTCTTGTTCGGCCTTCTGTTTATTCACATCCAGTGCTATATAATAGCCCATTTAATTTAATGGGCTATTATGATGGCGAATGATGACCTATGTTTCTCAGGAGCTTGACAATATGACAGTCTAACAACAACAACAACAACAATAATAATAAATTTTATTAAGAAAATAATTAATAATTTTATTATTAATTTATCATAATTTTATAATTATATGCTTAATATCACAATAACTAATCATAATACAATAATACATAAATTTAATTTCATAAACCAAAATAACGATTAATGAAAATTAAAATTACAATCCCAAAATAATAATTACAAGAAATACTAATATTATAATTGCAATTGAACTTCATTGAATGAAAATATAATTTTTAATTTATCATAAAAGTGTTTCATTTATAATTTTATTTTTTTGTGTATAAATATGAAAAAAATTTCATTCACAAATGAAATGTATCGCCATTAGTGATTAATTAAGTTATAATTTTGTTAATGAAATATTAATGTCATTAAATTTTGTTTATTATTTATAAAATTATAATATTTATACTTTTTTTATTAAAATTATGATATTTATTTATTCATTTAGTAAATTATAAATCATAAAAAATTAGAATATTTACTTAAGCTAAGACTTATATTAATTTTTAAAAACCTACACTAAATTTAATTTCAAGATATTTATAAAATCACAATATTTTATATTTACTTTTTATTAAAATTTTTATTTTAATATACTTTGGCCCATGAGCAACATTGAAATGATATCAAACATATCTTTCGATATCAATGATAAAATTTTATTTTTATATTTGATTGTTTAAATCAATGATAAAATGAGAAAGCAAACATGTTAATATAATAATAAAGAAAGTTGTTATTAGTGTAGTAGAAAAGGTCATTGGTCATGTACCCAGAATAGGGATAAATATTTAATAGGCCTTTACCAAGCATCTAAGAAAAGGAAAAAAAAAATTGAGACTAATTTAATTGATAATTACTATCCTGTTGATCTAAATCTTCTTGATGTCTTCAATTTCTTCAAGGATAGAGAATTGTCTTGACCTACAGATCGAGCAAAAAACAAATGAAGTGTGTTGAGTATTAGAAAATGTATATTTATAAAGGAGAAAATCGTCATTTTACACTTTAAATCTCACTAACATTATTACTTTTATTTATTTAAGTATTTTGTTATTTAATTATATGTATTTTATTATAACTATGTATTTTAGGGGCATTACGATCGTTTCACAATGAACGAGTGATTAGACAGCAAAACGAACGTCATATTTGGACTCAGGACGGTCGAAAACCTTAAGAGGAGCATTAAAGGAAAAAAGTCATTGTTCATACGTACGGTACTGTTCATACGTACGGTACTGTTCACGATACTGTTCAAGATACTATTTATGTATACGGACCGATGATGTGGCAACTACTTATGACGTGACAGTATCTGATTGGACGAATTATGTGGATTGACTACTTATGTGGCATTGACCAATGACGTGGCGTTGACCGATGATGTGTCACGAGCTTATCCATCAATCAGTTTATATTGAAAAAAATCTTAAAGCATTTCAGTATATATAATGCTCATTCACTGGCTCTCTTATGATTTTTTGAACTTTTGATTCTAAAAAGAATTCATTCCAGAGGATGACAATGAGATATTTAGTTTAGAAATACCATATCCAAATGCCATCACTTTATTATACCTAACTCAATGCATTAGACAAGGCATTTCATTTCCTATGAACTTGTTGGTGAGATTTTGCCCAACGCCAATAAGACAACATTGGAATGATATCAAACACATCTTTCGATATCTACCTAAAACAATAGACTTGGGTTATTTTATTCGAATGAGCCAAAAGAGAATTCTAGTGTTATTGGTTATCCAGACATAAACTACTTCTCTAATCTATACAAAACCCATCATAAATAAAATGTTTTTGCTTGTAGTGGGACAACAATTTCCTAGCGATCTACTAAACAAACTTTCATTGCCATCTTCTCTAATCAGTTAGAGATCTTTGTCTTACATAAAGCAAGTAGAAAGTGTGTTTGATTGTGGTCTACCATCCATTATATTTAAAGCATATGCAATTTGACACCACAACTAATATTTGAACAACTATATATGAAGAAAATATTGCTTTATTATCTAAATTAAAGGAGAATACATCAAGGGAGACAAAACTAAGCATATTTAATAAGTTTTTTTACACTCATGAGCTATAGCAAGATAAGAAAATAGATGTCAAGCAAATAAGCTCTAGTGATAATTTTGCTACTCTTTTTACTAAATCTTTGCCTGCATTGACATTTGACAAGTTACTCCATAATATTAGTATGTGTTGACTCAACAAATTATTAAACTTTTACGTCACATTTGAGTAGATATTTCATTAGGGGAGCATATTTTGCATATAAGAGTTACTTCATTTATATTAGATAAAGATGCACTGTACTCTTTTCCTTTGGACTAGATTTGAATGTTTTAAGAAAAAGAAAAAAAAAGAGAAATCAAAGAGATGTGTAGACATTTCAACATCCCTCAGTAACATAAAAATTTAAAATATATGCTAAAGAATATAATACTCAAATTTGTGCATTTATATTTAATCTAAAATTTTTGTTTATGCTCTTTATTTGTTTTATTTATAACACCTCTCTTTTTTAACTAATAAGCTATTTGGTATAAAAAAAAGCAAATCTTATAGAGTGTATAATAAAAAGATCTTTGTTGTTGAAGAGTCAATGCATGTTATATTTGATGAGTTTAACTCACTTTTACTAAGAAATTTATTGTTAATGATAATGCAGATGAAGAATTACAACAAGAAGAACCTTCTGATATCAAACAAGATGACTCACCATGTGAAAATTAAGAGGAACAACAAGAAAAAACAAAGAAAAAAATATAGAACAAAATTAAGGTAATTCACAGACTCTTTTCAAAGAGTAGAAGTATATTTCTTCCCATCCTAAAAAGTTAATCTTATAATATCTTTCTCGAAGTATAACCACTAGATCATCATTTATAAATACTTGTCAGTATACTGCATTCATATCTCAAATTAAACTAAAATCTTTTCGAATGCAAAAAACAACGAATCTTAAATTATGGTAATGTAATAACTCTTAAATCAATTTAAGAGAAGTACGTGTGGGAACTAGTCCCTAAACCAAAACATTAATCTATTATAAGTACTATACAGGTATTTAAAAATAAGATAGATGAATCTGGTATGTTTAAGGAATAAAATTATATGAGAGGCTTAAGAATATAACTAAGAAGAAGAAATTGATTTTGATGAAATTTTTACACCTGTAGGGAAATTATAATGCTTTAGGATGCTCTTATAATTTATATGTTATAAAAATTTTATTTTTTACCAAATGAAATTTAAAAGTACTTTCTTAAATGGTTACATTATAGAGGAAGTTTGAGTGAAACAACAACCAGGTTTTAAAAATAAAAAAATTTCAAATCACGTTTACAATTCATCTAATGTACAGATTAAATCAAGCATCTAAAGAATGGTATGAGACTTAGTAAATTTTTTTCGGATGATTTTTCAATGGGAAAAGTAGATACTATACTTTTTATTAAACATAAGAGTAAAGACATACTTATTGGATAGCCTTCTTGAGGAACAATCTATTATTAACTTACGATATGTTATATTGAGGCACATGTTGAGCACTTCTGAAGTTAATAATCGATTGCTTCCTTATAATAGTATTATTACTAGAATCCTAAAGTATTTCCATGCACCTATTTGAGAATCAATTTATCTAGAGACTAAAAGGATTGGTGAGGAAGCTATAATAGGAATATGATTCTATCAGAAGAACAAAGAGTGGGTTAAGACGCTCTTACATAAGAAAAAGGATACCCTTATAGTTTCAAAAGATGATCATGTACTTAATGATGTCTACCTTTTTTATTAGCTCCCTAATTTTAGGCTAGGAGCTAGACCTCTAATCCCTTATCGAGGATCAGTTACATAACCTTATATAAAGTCTGATTTTGAGTAGCATGAGATGGATGTCGATTAACCACCAGCTTTAGAGGATCTACAAGCATCGGATGGACATATTTAGTGGTTGATTAGAGATGTTCGAACTCTTTCGAGTAGTAGTAGCTTCAGGCCTAGTTTTTTACATGTCAGCTTTAGTAGCAATAGATTCTAAATGGCTAGCTATGTATCTTTCATAATTCTTAGCATTCCACCATTTTCTTCTTCCTTTCATCCTTCGCAGTAGTTTCTTAATATTTTATGTATTTTGATCTCAGATGACATTATTACATTTTGAATGATCATTTACATTATGTCTATTACTTTAGCATGTTTTTGTTATTTGTTGATGATTTAATCACTTGAGTGTAAATTTTGCTAATGATTTTTAGGAGTTACTTAATGCTTTTGTTTTTTACTACCTGAATTTTGCACTTCTTGAATTTTCACTTAGACAACATGAGTAATCATTTGACTTCTTACCGATTTTAATTTCATATATTTCTTTTTTATGTTGAAAGGGGAGATAATAAGAAAAGCCATGCTTATCATATATGATATTTCTCATAATTGTTTGTTATTTCTGAAAAATTGGTAGTTGTTTTCTAAACTTGAAAAACATTAGGAGAGCTTATATATAGGGGGAGTAATTCTTGAAATATTTCTAGGATTTATAAAGTTTGTCTTCATTAAAAAATGAGAGAATGCTAAAACATATATTTTTACAATATTGATTTGATGATTACAAACAAAGTTAAAATGTTGGGGTTATTAAAATTGATTAAAGTCTTAAAGCCATATGATATTTCGGGTAAGTTTAAGAATCTAGAAATAAATGGATAACAATTAATTTAATTGAACAATTATTTTCTAAAAAAGGTTACCTAGCTCTAATTCTAAAAAATAACAATGAACTATTTATTGGAGACAATTAACTAATAAAATCCAAAGAGCAATTAGTTTGTAACCAATGACCCGCTTAGCATAAACATGTAGCATATATTGTCTTATAAGTTTTTGAAAGTAAATGGTAAACTGATAACTTCAAATAATGAATTATCTTTTTAAATTCTAGTATAAGGTCAACATTAGACAAGTCAAAATGGCGATCCAACAGCAGCTAATAGTAATCTAATTATTCTTAAAAAATCAACAATGACTAATTTTTCTTCTTTAATTATAAAAAGCTCAATCTTATTCAAATTGGAAGTGATTGAACAATCTTCATTCAACTTATTCCTATGCATAAAAATCTTTCTTGTGCATAAAAAATTTGATTATTCAATCAACATAAGACACATTTAACTTTCATTTGTAAACATACATAGTGTGTGAAAGAAACTTCAATAATTTTCATTTGTTGCGTGTTAAGAGTGTGACTAATTTTAGATAATTTTTTGTTGTAAAAGTTGATTGATACTTCTAAAGTTAATTATAAGAGTTCTTAAAATCTTGGAGGCTTAGTTAATAGAATCCTCAAGCCTTGCGAGCTCGGAAGTGTGGATATAAATAAAGTTTAGTTGAACTACCTATAAATCTCTGTATTCAATTTTTATTTCCCTTCTCTCTTTATAATTTGATTGCTTTATTTATTAGTTATTAGTTTGAATTTATTTTGTATTCAATCATTGTATATATATTTTAGAAACCCAATTCACTCCTTCTTGAATTGTATAGTAATATTTCACTGTCAAGTTTAATCAGGTGCACCGGCGTTGTGTCTAGTCATTTTTAAGCTAATTTACTTCCTCATTCCAAGCTTCAATTACTGTCATTTCAACCATTCTTAAAAGGATTCACTGTTGTGTTCTAGTTATTGTTGTCTCTACTAACATTGCCTCTGTGTTCATCCACCATCGTCAACCATACTAGGTAATTTCAAATATACTAGATTGGGTCTTTTTGCCATGCTTACCCAGCACAGCATCTTCAGGTCGCTAGTATCCCTTCTCTCTCATTCTTTCACTCTCTCTATATCTTCCATCACTATCTCACCCTCAAGTCTTAATTGTTGTCGTCATAGCATCTTTAACTATTGTCTTTACAACAACTATCAATGATAGTGAGTTTAGACTAAGGATAACAATTGGTCAGATCATACTTAAGCTAAATCAGGTCCTAGCCTAACCCGATTATTGGAATTGAATGCCTAACCCAAAAAAAAAAAAGTCAAATTATTTGTATTTCAGGTTAAGTTGGTTTTTTTAAGCCCGCGCAGTGCTTTCTCTTTCACATTAACTATTTTACTTTATTTTGTACTATTTTACTTTGTCCAATTTTGCTTTGTTCTAAAACTATATATATGTTATGAATTTATTAAAATAAATATGGACGTTTATAACATACATATGCTAGTCTTCCTATTATCTCTCAACAGAAACCTTTGACTTCTCTATAACTTCCATTATCTTATAAGGAATTATGATCTATAATATTTCTATTAACTTCATGGAACGATTATATAGCTATAAAATGAGAGCTTATCTCTTTCTTTTTTGGACACTTGGAATAAATAAGATCACCTTTTAATATATTGCTCTCTTATTTTACTCTTTATTTTGTGTTGCTGGCTAATAGTTTTTCTAACACATTATCAGTACAAGACTTTGATTAGGTACTAATTCTTTTGTTTCTTTATACCTAGCAATTTTAATTATTATTTAACTATAATTATTTGTCACTAATAACATGTCATATTAGCTATTATTATCATATTTGTATTTGCAATAAGTTAACTTCTCAAGGATGCACATATATTATTTATCCTTATTGTGTCTCTTGAAATATGCATAATTGATGGTAAAAGATTTGAAATACATTTTATAACGTGAATACTATAATATGTGATGATTATAGAACTTTATTACTATATTCCATGAGTGATTATATGACATATTTAATATTTCCTTGCTAATAATGAATCAATTATTTATCTTTGCTTATATTGTTTTATAACTATCTAAAAATGTCGAATCTCGCAAAATTTGAATTTGCGGCACTTGATATCTTTAGTGATAATTATCTATCATCGCTCTTGGATGCTAAAATCCATCTTAATGCAAAGAATCTTGGAGATGCTATTAAAGAAAATAATGATATATCAATCGAAGATCGTGCCAAGGCGAAGATTTTTCTTCACCACCATCTTCATGGATAATTAAAAAGTAAGTATCTGATGGTCAAAGAACCATATGTCCTTTGAAAATATATTAATGAAAGATTTAATTACTAAAAAAAATTATATTTCCAAAAGGTTGTTATCACTATATGCATTTACGATTACAAGATTTTAAATCTATTAGCCAATATAATTTAGCATTATTTAAAATGGTGTTTCAACTAAAATTATGTGGAGTAGAGATTATTGATGTAAATTTGCTCCTATGGTAGTAATGTTGAGAGTTGAGATTTAAAAAGAATTCAAATTAATTTCATATCTTTTAGTGGCTTAAGAAAGTAAAGAACTTTTACTAAGAAGCCATCTGTTGAGTGTTAGAAAGTGTATATTTATAAAGGAGAAAATCGTCATTTTACACTTTAAATCTCACTAACATTGCTACTTTTATTTATTTAAGTATTTTGTTATTTAATTATATGTGTTTTATTATAATTGTGTATTTTATGTATTTTAGGGGTATCATAATCGTTTCACAATAAACGAGTGATCAGACAGCAAAACGGACGTCATATTTGGACTCAGGACGGTCGAAAACCTTAAGAAGAGCATTAAAGGAAAAGGTTACTGTTCACACATACGGTACTGTTCATACGTACGGTACAGTTCACGATATTGTTCACGACACTGTTCATGTATACGGACCGATGATGTGGCAACTACCTACGACGTGGCAGTATCTGATTAGACGAATTATGTGGATTGACTGCTTATGTGGCATTGACCAATGACGTGGTGTTGACCGATGATGTGTCATGATCTTATTGGACTAAATTTCTTATGTACTGTAGATCGACGACGTGGCAGCATCTCAGTGGAGCAAAAATCGTATGTACAGTACATGCGCTTATATGGGATTATTTACTATTCAGGCGGCATTACTGTACAAATGTTGACTGTTGACTATTGACGGTTGACTGTTGACTGATGACGTGGCGCAATCCTGAGCATCCGAATTGTTTTTAATCCGATGGTCACGATTCACTCAATGTATCTATAAAAAGGGGGCTCTCCCCCCCTAATTTGGCACCCATGAATTCATTTCTAAGCTTAGATTTCTGAAATTCCTTCTCCTTCTTGTAGTTTCTTTGTATTTTAATAAAATTTCTTTTTTTATCCTTAATTAAAATATGAGTGGCTAATTTCTTTTGAGCTTGGGTTGAAGGTGAAGTCTCAACATGTTCCATAGGCTTAATTTGGTAAATTTACTTTCTCTTCCCCTCTAATATTTGTGGTTGTTTTGACTTTTTTAGTAACAAATAATAATAGTCTTGTCTAGTTACGTTTTGGTTATACCTGACCCTAGACAAGGTTATTATTATTTTAAGACGATAAGTTCTCTTGGACCATACTTATCTTATTGGAGAGTGGTTATGAGGTGTGGAATCCCCTTATGAGTTAATTGGTATTAATATGAAATATTTAACCCATGGAGCATGTTGATGCGGATCCTGGATACCCAAGTACTTTATTATAACGCTTTCATTTCTAATTATTCCCGCCATTTTAATTCACAATTTAGGATAAATTTACCATAATTTAATTATTAACATTAAAAGAAAATTAATTCAACATATAAATAAAATCAACCTCCTCATGGGATCGACACTCAAACCATTAATCTATTCTACAATAGATTCGTGTGCTTCTGAGTTCATTAAAATTTGCACAACAAGTTTTTGGCGCGATTTTTTGAGGTAAGTTATTTTAATTTGTTGAATTAATTTTTTTTTGTTTTCTTGTATTTTTCCTTATAACAAAATAATTCTATAATTTAATTTTTGTAATTTAAATTTTTGCAATTTAATTTCTGTAATTTAATTTCTGTAATTTAATTTCAGTAATTTAAATTTTTACAATTTAATTTTATTGTGTGATTTCTTTAATTTTCTGTACTTTAATTTTTACTTTACTTTTCTTTGTAATTTGTTTTGTTTATCTTGTAATTTATTTTAATTTATTCGTAGAATTAATTCATAGAATTAATTTTTTTAAGTAATTTTTTTTTGCTTTCCTTAAAAATTATAAAAAAAAATTTAAAAAAAATTACAAAATTAAAAAAAAAAGTGAATCTGTAATTTAATTCTGGTAATTTAAATTTCTTTAAATTTTAATAATTTAATTTCTGAGTTATTTTTCTTTGTAATTTTTATTTATTCTGTTAATTTATTATTTCATAGAATTAAATTCTTTTTAAGTAATTTTTTTTCTGTAATTTAATTTTGTTTCTTTTTCTCTTCTTTATATTCCTGTAATTTAATTTTTTTTATTTTATTTTTTTTAGTTAATCTATTTCTGGTATTTTCTTTTTAGCACTTGAGTGTATATTCATTGTAAGGTTGTAACAACTTCAAAAGGTTAGTATTGTAATTTCTCTCTCCTATTTATTTTTGTTTGTTTTATTTTCATTTATTTTGTTCTTTGCATGCATGGTCGAAGGTCATTATCACCCAATCTTGAACCTTTAGAGCTCGATTTGGAAAAAACACTTCGCACACACAAACAAACTGTTTTCCAAAAGAAACTTGAAATGGATTTGCAACATCAGCAACCAGAACCACAAGAGAGGCCATTTAAGGATTATTTTAGTCCTTTAGCTAATTTGAGCACATCATGCATAAGGTACCCAAATGTAACAAGCTTTAGGAGTTTTGAATTAAAACCTAGTGTCTTTAACTGTCTCCCCACATTCTATGGCTTAGAAAATGAGGACCCATATAATTATCTGAATGATTTTCATGCTATTTGTCAAACTTTTAAATATGAGAATTTTTCAGATGATGATGTTAAACTTAGATTATTCCCATTTTCATTAAAAGATAGAGCTCGTTCATGGTTTAATACAATGCCTGCTAATAGCATTACATCATGGGAACAAATGGTAACTAAATTTTTAAATAAATATTTCCCAGTTCATAAAACCAATGCTATTCGCAGGAAAATTTCAGAGTTTACTCAAAGAGACGACGAGCAATTTTTTGAAGCATGGGAGCGATTTAATGGGCTACTCTTGAAGTGTCCACATCATGGGTACGAGAAATGGCACCAATGCCAATACTTTTTGGAGGGATTATTGCCACATATGCAAGAATGGCTAATGGTAACCAGTGGAGGAGAATTAATGTCTAAAAGCGCATCAGAGATTTGGGAATTCTTCCAACGGCAATCGGATAATTCTCAACAACGGAGTCGATCACTCAGAAATACCAGGAGAATTAAGGGAGTGAATGAGGTTAATATTGGCGAATCAAGCTCAGGAATTAAAGAAGTCAAAGAGATGGTTGATGGCCTTGCTCGACAAATAGCATCTTTGACTACTGCTAAATCAACAGAGCCACATGACCATGACTCATATTCAGATCAAGCCAATGCCATAGGTATCATGAGAAAACCATCAAACTACAACCCTTACTCCAACACATATAATCCTGGATGGAGAGATCACCCCAATTTCTCATGGTCTCAAGGATTCCAACAAAATGGACCATCAGTTCCACCTCCACCAATGCAACCAGTTCCTCAAATGTCTCAAGCCTCTCAACCACCATTTAGACCATACAATCAGAACCCAAACCATTCTCAACCTAAACAATGGGAGGAGACATCCCAAAATTTCAGGAATCTTACTAACTCCAAGATCGAGCAGCAGAACCGCACCATTGATGAGTTACGAAATGAGATGAGAGCGGGTTTCAACTCACAGGCCCAATCAATTTCTAATCTTGAGAAAATGGTGGGACAACTTGCCTCTTCAGTTCAAACTTTGGCCATGACCATTGAAAAAGGCAAATTCCCAAGTCAACCAGTGCCCAATCCTAAAGCAGTAAATGAAGCAAGTTCTAGTTCACCACAGCAGCATGGAGAGGTCAAAGCAGTGATGACCTTGCGAAAAGGAAAATAAGTTGACAACAAAGTGGAGATGCCAAAATCAACTCAGATTGTACCTGTGAACACTAAGAAATCATCATCAGAGGAGAAAGAGGAAACAAACCCACGAGAATATATTCCTAAAGCTCTATTTCCTCAGAGGTTAGCTAAAGGGAAGAAAGGAAAATCCACAGGTGAGATTCTTGAAATCTTCAAACAGGTAAGTGTTAACGTCCCTTTACTTGAAGCTATAAAACAAGTGCCATCATATGCCAAGTTTCTTAAAGACCTTTGTACTAAAAAGAGAAACATTTATGTTCAGAAAAAGGCCTTTCTAATAGAAAATATTAGTTCTATACTCCAACATAAAATGCCTCTAAAATATAAAGATCCAAGCTCCCCCACTATCTCATGTAGTATAGGGAACCACACAATTGAGAATGCTTTGTTGGATTTAGGAGCTAGTGTAAATCTGTTGTCTTACTCTGTATTTGTGAAACTTGGACTGGGCGAATTACACCCAACTCCAGTGGTGTTACAGCTTGCAGATCGATCTATGAAAATACCACGTGGTATTGTGGAGGACGTGCTTATCCAGGTAGATAAGTTTTATTTTCCTGTTGATTTCATTGTAATTGACACTCAACCAGTGCAAGATTCAAGGAAGCATATCCCCATTATCTTGGGTCGCCCATTTTTGGCAACTGCCGATGCTCACATTCAATGCAGGACTGGAAATATGCAGTTGTCATTTGGCAATATGACCATGGAACTAAATATTTTTAACATTGTCAAACAACCTCACAGTACTGATGATGAAATTGTAGATGTGGATTTAATTGATGAATTAATTGATCACACATTTCCTTTAAACCTTAGTGATGACCCTTTACTGACATGTTTAACTCACTTTGGTTTGGATTTTAATATTGACAGATCAATTGATAAGGTTAATGCCTTATTGGATTCATCGCCATGCATGGACATTGATAAGTGGAAGACAAGGATAAAGCAATTGGCACCATTAAAAGAAAATCTCATCCCATCATCAGAATCACCACTAGAAATTGAGCTCAAACCTTCACTCGACCCTTTGAATTCTACATTCTTGGAGGAAGAAGAAATATTGTTAGAAATCATCCATCCTCTCCTGATTACGAACAAAAGAACACAGATATCATTGACCCCATTTTTGGTTCAAAAAGGAGGATACAACTGGCAAAACCAGAGGAGATTCGTAACAACAAAAATGCTAAGGACTACAGAAAGCGAATGAAAATCCTCCGTGACAAGCGGAGCATTAGAAAATCTTTCACACCAGGTCAGAAAGTATTTTCTTTCAATTCTCAATGGCACGTTTCTCCAAGTAAGTTACGTTCTCGATGGTCTGTTTCATCTACTGATCTTACTGTTTTTTCACATGGAGCCATTAAATTTAAGAATCCAAGGAACAATGTAATTTTTAAAGTTAATGGTCAGAAAAGTAAAGTCATATCACGAATACCAATCATATGGAGAAAACAGCACAAAACATTGAAGTGACCTGAATTTTCTTTCTTTATATTTTCGGTGATTTAATTTTTAAATTATTTTTAAATTATTTTTTGTAAAGTTTAACTATTATTGATTTTTTTTTTGAATAAGTGTGCCAGAATAATATGCAATAAAAAAATCATGTTCTTTAGGAATGGTGTCTGATAACAGAGAAGATAAGATTCAATTCATTAAGGATGGCTTGAATAAGGAGTCATTGGATGATATCCTTTTGTCTCTTGAAACGCATCCCAGTGAATACGTCCAAAATGCAATACTTCAATTATGGCCATTATTTCAGAAAGAATGTGCAAACTATAGTCTCGAATCGACTAAAAGACCTTGTTTGCCAGTTTGTAAGAAAACTGGATGGGAAGCCTATCCTCGACCCATAGAGGGCGTTCAAGCCGTTTCTGGACGTAAAACCAGAGGAAGATGTGAGCCACAGTCGCAACTACTTGTTAATATTTTCTTCTGTATTGCAATGCCCAGGTGATATCTTCTAATCTCTACTTCTTTCCTTTAAAACATTGAGGACAATATTTCGTTCTGATTGGGGGGAGGGAATAGCTGATAATTTCTCCTTTATAAATATATATTTTTAAGTTTTTAAAGTCGAAGATGGCTGAATATGGAGTGTAGTAACTCTAGAAAGGCATCTTTCTTTAAAAAAAAAAAAGAAAAAAAATATTCATTTTTCTTTAATTTTTCTGCATGTATGTTTTCTTTTTATGTTTAGAATAGGTTGGGAGGAAATAATTCTATTTTAAAAAAAAAAAATTTGTGAGTTCTTGATATTGGATGATATGATGACTTTTGAATTTTAGTATTTGTATTATCTTTGGTCTTGAGTAATGTTACACTATGTTTACTATTCTATATGTTGATGTTGGAGACAAATATGAGTTGCTTGAAAGAATGCACATGTCATAATAAATTTCAAGTGAGTTTTTGAGCCTATTAATTTTTCTTGGAGAGTAACCCTTTTTGCCCATTCTTCATGTAGCTTAGCAGTTTATTATTTCATACATGATCTCTAGATTTTTTTTGAGTCAACCCTTTAAATAAAAAAAAAAAAAAAAAAGTGTTCTTTGCATCTAAATGTCCACTTAATTAGTAGATATGGAAGATTATTTAGAGTCCTAAAAGATGATGGAAGGCCATTTTTGACCCGTTTGAGCCTTTCTAGCCATCCCTATTATTTAATATCCATAGTTACCCCTTTTGAGCCTTTTATTTTAAAAAAAAAATCCTTTTCTTTATTAACTTATCATCCTAACCCACTCCAATTTGGAGTATTACCCGATATCATATAAGTTCCATCCACCTATTCATGTTTGAGAAAAAAATAAATAAATAATTATTTTGTTCAGTAAAGTTGTGCCATATAAAAAAAAAGGGAAAAATAAAAAGAAAAAAAAAGGAAAAAAAAGATGTACAATAATAATAAATAAGCAAAATGTATCCTGTAAAAAGTTCTTTAATTTTTTCTCAAACATATATATTTTGTTTCCCTATTTTCCTTTCTTTGTTAACCATGTACCTAGCCTACGTTACGTCCTAATAAAAGTCCTTCCTGATTTTAGGGAACTATAGTCTAACATAAAAGCTAGTTATATGGGTAATTAAGATGTAGTGATGCATATATCAAAAAAAATGAAAAAAAAATGATGAATACATTGGGTTGACTAATACTTTATTTGAGATCGTACTATTTCTAAGCTATGGGCATATTTTTCATCTTGGTGAGAGTGTGTGATATTTCTTTATTATTTTCTCTCAATTTACTATTCATTGTAGTGACAAAATTTTATTGGGATTAATTTCTTTGTGAGAGTGTCACTACAACCGGTGAGATTTTGGGGTTGGATATGTCTTTCTTGAAAGTAGCTTGATTACTATTGCTACAACAAAATCTGCTGGACTGATACATATGGATGGTTGATGTGGGTGTGATATTCCTTTAGACTAGAGATAATGCTTAAACTTTTATTTGATTGTTATCATTAATCTGATTGAATAAACACGTGTGTTTAAAAAAAAAAAGTTTTTTATCTTCGCTTTATTTGCTAGGGACTAGCAATAAGCTGGTTGGGGGGTGTATTGAGTGTTAGAAAGTGTATATTTATAAAGGAGAAAATCGTCATTTTACACTTTAAATCTCACTAACATTGCTACTTTTATTTATTTAAGTATTTTGTTATTTAATTATATGTGTTTTATTATAATTGTGTATTTTATGTATTTTAGGGGTATCATAATCGTTTCACAATAAACGAGTGATCAGACAGCAAAACGGACGTCATATTTAGACTCAGGACGGTCGAAAACCTTAAGAAGAGCATTAAAGGAAAAGGTTACTGTTCACACATACTGCAGATCGCTCATACGCATTTCGATCGCTTCACGATATTGTTCACGACACTGTTCATGTATACGGACCAATGATGTGGCAACTACCTACGACGTGGCAGTATCTGATTGGACGAATTATGTGGATTGACTGCTTATGTGGCATTGACCGATGACGTGGTGTTGACCGATGATGTGTCATGATCTTATTGGACTAAATTTCTTATGTACTGTAGATCGATGACGTGGCAGCATCTCATTGGAGTAGAAATCGGGTGTACAGTACATGCGCTTACATGGGATTATTTACTATTCAGGCGGCGTTCTCGTATAAATGTTATTGATTGACGATCGTTGATTGCTGATCGATGACGTGGCGCAATCCTGAGCATCCGAATTATTTTTAATCCGATGGTCACGATTTACTCAATGTATCTATAAAAAGGGGACTCTTCCCCCCTAATTTGGCACCCCTGAATTCATTTCTAAGCTTAGATTTCTAAAATTCCTTCTCCTTCTTGTAGTTTCTTTGTATTTTAATAAAATTTCCTTTTTTATCCTTAGTTAAAATATGAGTGGCTAATTTCTTTTGAGCTTGGGTTGAAGGTGAAGTCTCAACATGTTCCATGGGCTTAATTTGGTAAATTTACTTTCCCTTCCCCTCTAATATTTGTGGTTGTTCTGACTTTTATTTAAAATAATAATAGTCTTGTCTAGTTCTGTTCCTGGTTATACCGGCACCCTAGTACAAGGTTATTATTATTTGGCACGATAAGCCCTTGGCACCATACTTATTGGAGAGTGGTTCATGAGGTGTGGAATCCCCCCTTATGAGTTAATTGGTATTAATATGGAATATTTAACCCATGGAGCATGTTGATGCGGATCCGGATACCCAAGTACTTTATTATAACAGTTTCATTTCTAATTATTCCCGCCATTTTAATTCACAATTTAGGATAAATTTACCATAATTTAATTATTCACATTAAAAGAAAATTAATTCAACATATAATTAAAATCAACCTCCTCGTGGGATCGACACTCGTCACCATTAATCTATTCTACAATAGATTCGTGCGCTTGCGAGTTCATTAAAATTTGCACAACACCATCAATCTTATCTGACTAGATCTGTATCTATTCCTGAAGCGAATGGTTCTTTAGCCAATAATTATAGTATTAATTAAGATTGTGGCCGAGGCCGTAATTACAAAAATAATCATGGCCATGGTTGTTATAATAAGAAATATCAATCAAACCACCCAAAGTGGAATAATAGTAATGAGAAACAAGAAAAAGATCAACAAAAAAAATCTACAAAGGATCATGAAAATGTTTGCTTAAGATGTAATGTAAAAAGATATTGATCTTGCATTTGTTATGTACCAAAAGATTTACCTAATCTTTATCAATCATCTCAAAAGGCAAAAGCAAAATAAATTAAAAAAAATCATTGATCATGAAAATTTAATTAATATAACTTATTTGAATGTTTTAGAATTTTTTGAAGATCCAAATGGGAAATTCGATCATTCAAGTGGTGATACACACACGAAGACCGATTAAGAGTGCTACACATTGAAGTCTATTATTTTTAAAATTTGTTATGTTTAAATTCTAAAACAAGTACTAGAGTAAAACATATAATTCGGTATGTTTGAAGTGTGTTAGTTTAAAATTTGATGTTTTTTTATAATATTTTACAGTTATGGTGTCTGTAAGTTTATGTTGTAAGATTATTTATTGTTTTAAGTGTTTTATGAGAATTTGATATTTAACTTTTTCAATTTCTTTAATAAATATTTTCTATAATATTTTCCTTTTACTACTTTAATATTCTTTATATTCAATTGATTTATTTTATATCCATATCTGGAGATATACAATCAATTTAAACAATCACTTGGTGAACAACGAAGATGGATGTTTGGTGGATAGTGCAATAGTGCACACAGTTCTATAAAATAAAAGATATTTCCATAATTTAATATTAGCTAAGTCTAATATTAATACACTATCTAGTTCTATTAATCTAATTGAAGGCTTCGGAAGACATACTAATATGTCACCAAATGGCACCGAATTATAAACAAATAATGCTTTATAATCCAATCGATCTAGTAGACATCTGCTTAGTTTTAAGGATATTCATCAAAATAAATATTACATTGAAACACCTAATGAAGGTAGTTCTGAATTTTTTACATCAATTCAACTATTTCATGCCAAAAGCATATACTTGAAAAACTACATTCTCTTTCTTTTAGGTTGTATAGCATAATTATAAGAATAATAAAATAAACTTTACAATGAACCAGAATATCTCTAATCTAAAAATTTTTAAACTTTGCCATGGTTGACTAAGGCATCTTGGATTAATCATCATGCATTGTATTATAAAAAAATTCACATGGATATCAATTAAGAAACCAAAAGGTTCTTTTACTATTTGAAAGTCCTTGTGCTGTTTATCTTCAAGGAAAATTAATAATTTGATCATTACCAATGAAAATCAGTCTTAAATCTCCTAAATTTTTTGAAAAAATTAAGGGATATAAATGGCCCTTAACATCTAAGTTGTGGACCGTTTTATTGTTTCTTGGTGTTAATAGTGTATCAACTAGATGGTCATATGCCTCTTTATTTTCTAGTCGTGGTGTTGCATTCACTAGATTTTTTTCTCAAACCATTATTCCATTCACTAGATGAAGAGCACAATTTCTTGACTTTCAATTAAAAAATTAGACTTCATAGTACTGGTAAATTTACATCTGAATCTTCCAATGATTATTGCATGTCTATTGGAATTGATGTTAAGCATTCTATCACACACACTAACATAAACAGGTTTAGTTGAATGTTAGATTAAGCCTTTACAATTAATTGCAAGACCATTAATTCTTAGATTAAATTTGTCCTTTTCATGTTAAGGACATGCAATATTACATACTATATCATTAATTTACATTTGTTAAGTTCTTGTCATACATATTCACCCTTCACAACTTTTTTTTAGTCAATAATCATATATTTCACATTTGAAAATTTTTTAATATGTTATTTATGTCCCGATTGCTCCCTTACAAAGAAATAAAATGAGTTTACAATGAAAACTTAGAATTTATGTTAATTTTTTTATTCTGCATAAATAATTAGATATATTGAACCTTTCACTGGAAATTTTTTTACCGCACAATTTGCGAATTACCATTTTGATGAACAAATTTTTCTATACCAAGGGGATAAAAGACCAAACATCCTAGTACATATCAAAGTAAACTTAAAGTTCAAAGGTTCATTCATTTGTAAAATATTGCAAAATCAAATTTCTAATCGATTTAATGATTTAAAAAATAAAATAAATAACACATATTTGAGCTAAAAATGCCCAATGCTTATTGAGATCCTTGAGAACAATGCGACAAAACTAATAAAAGTTAAGTACATCTGAAACATAAAAGGCCAATTGGCTCAAAAAAACAACATTCATCATAAGAGAAAACACAATCAAAGTTACAAAATAAAATTAGCACACCTGAAGAGTCATTACCTACTAATCAAATAATAGAGATTGATTAATCAACTAATACTTGGTCCGTTGACCCATAAAAAAAAAAATTTGCCAATAAGTAAAGAAATATCAATTTCTCCTAAATAGAAAAAAATGATTAAATTATATTAGTTTTGTTGGTACAAAAAAAATCTTGGGATCAAAATAAATAATTATTAATTATTTTTTCATCTATTATTGCTCGTAATATCATAAATGATGATAAAGATCCTAATTCAAAAATTGTAGAAGAACATCAACATAGAAATGGTAGGTTAAAGCGGAAATACATTATTCAAGTAAAGCTAAATTCTCTTACGAAATGTAAAGTTTTTGGACCAATAGTCTTGACACCTGAAAATGTCAAACCTGTTGGTTATAAGTGATTATTTGTTAGAAAATGAAATGAGAAAAATGATATTATGAGATATAAAGTAAGGTTAATAGCACAAGGTTTTACTTAAATATCTGGCATTGATTATGAGGAGATATATTAGCATATTATAGATGCTATTACATTTTGATTTCTATTTAATCTCATAGCCTAAAAAGGCCTTAATATAAGTCTTATAGAAGTTGTGACTACATATTTGTATACTTCTATTCATACAAATATTTATATGAACATCCCTAAAGGATTTAAAATACCAAAAGCAAAGAAATTTAAGCCTCATAGTTTATATTCTTTAAAACTATCACAATCCTTATATGGATTAAAATAGTCTAGGCATATATGGTACAATCACTTAACCAATATTTATTGAAAGAAGGATATATAAATAATCTAATTTGTCCTTCTATTTTTATTAAAAATCTAAAATTAGATTTGTAATAGTTACAGTATATATTGATGGTTTAAATTTGATTGGAACTCTTAAAGAGCTTTCAAAAACATCTTCTTGTTTGAAAAATAAGTTTGAAATGAAAGATTTTTAAAAAATAAAATAGTGTCTTGGCTTATAAATTGAGTATTTTCCAAATAAAATACTCTTCTATCAATCAACATACATTAGAAAAGTTTTAAAGCATTTTTATATGGATAAAGTCCATCCATTAGGCACTCAAATGGTGGTATAATCACTTAATGTGGGAAAAGATTCATTTCATCCTAAAGAAGATGACGAAACAATTCTTTGTCCTGAAGTACCTTAAGTGCAATTGGTACAGTCATGTGTCTTGCAAATTGTATTCAACTTGATATTATATTTTTATTTAATTTATTAGCAAGATATAGTTCTACACCGACTCTTAGGCATCAAAATAGTGCAAAGCTTGAATTTTGCTATCTCTGGGAACCATTGACATGGGTTTATTTTATCCAAATAGATCAAAATCATCACTAATTAGATATGCAGAAGCTAGATATCTCTCTTATTCACGTAAAGCCCGATCTCAAATGGGTTATCCATTTACCTTTGGTAATAGTGCTATATCATGGTAATTAATGAAAAAAACAATGGTTACAACATCTTTAAATCATTCAAAATTTCTTGGTATTGAGATCGATGTGCATTTGGTTAAGATCAATGATACAACATATTTGAGAAACATGTGAATTGTCATCAATTAAAAATAAAATAACGCCATAATATTATACAAGGATAATGCAGCATGCATTGCTCAAATTAAAAGTGTTATCTAAAAGGTGATAGGACCAAACATATTCCACCAAAATTCTTTCAAATGAATAGCGATATAGCTATTCAGCAAATATGCTCAAGTGACAATTTTTCAAATTTATTTACAAAATCCTTACGAATAGCGATAGTAAAAAATTACTACAAAAAATTGAGATGCATTAACTCAAAGATTTTTCTCTAAATTTTAAAGAATTTATGTCAAAATGAGAGGAGTATAGTTGTTGAGAAAATAATTTATTTAGGGGAAATTTTATATATTGTAATCTTTTTTCCTCACTGATTTTTATTTTATAGAAATTTTCCTAGTAAAGTTTTAGTAAGGCAACTCTAAATCTCGAAGACAATTTATTTCGAGACATCAATGATTAATGTACTTTTTTTCTTTAATAATTTTTTCCTTAGGGGTTTTTTTCAATAAAGCTTTTAATGAGGTATATTCTTTTGTAATGAACGTCCAAGGGAGAACGTTATGAATTTATTACATATATCTCTTGATCTCCCCAATATCTTTAATTTTTTAGGCTTTGGTCTAAATTTTCAGGTTTTGGGGGTCGAACTTCTACTTAAAAATTAAGGCTCAATCAATTTCGAGTCAGAGTTTAAGCCCTAGTTAATTTGACCCAACCCGAAATTGAAAAAAAATATATAAAAAAAAATATTTTTTATTTTATGGAGGATATATGTACATGTGGCCATTGATATAATACATGCATGTATCATATACCTGCAAGGAATGAAAAAATTTAAAAAGAGCATTGCCATTGTTTGGTTGCCCCTTGGCAGCCAAACATTAAATAAAAAATAAAAACAACTTGGAGCAACCAGTTGCTCCTGAAATGATTAAAAAATTATGAAATAATATAATGAATAAAATAATAATTATTTTAATAATAAAGGCCACATAACAATAAATAATTAATTTTATGCTTAATGATGCCAATATCAAGTTAACGACAGGTGTTTCATATTTATTGGTACATTAATTATATCATTTTTAAAGTTAGAAGTTAATAGCCCTAAGTTTCAAATTCAATGCCCTTAGTTTCAAGTTTCTTTGGTTTCAAGTTTGTTTGATTTCAAGTTTAAGTGTCACAATACCATGTTAACAGTAGTGTTTTATGTGTATATGATTTTCAAGGTTGCAAGTTCATAATCTCAAGTTTCATATTTATTACCCCTAGTTTCAAGTTTATTATCTTAAGTTTCAAGTTATTTTGGTTTCAAGTTTAATAGTCCTAATATCAAATTAACGATATGTGTTTCTTTTTTATTGGTGCATTAATTGTATGATTTTTAGAGTTACAAGTTTATAGTCCGAGGTTCAAGTTCATTGCCCTTAATTTCAAGTTCATTACCCTTAGTTTCAAGTTCATTACTCTTAGTTTCAAGTTCTTTTGCTTTCAAGTTTAATGGTCTTAGTATCAAATTAAGAGTAGGTGTTTTATGTTTATCAGTCCATTAATTGTATGATTTTTGTGGTTGCAAGTGAATGGTCCCAAGTTTCTAATTCATTGTCTTTAGTTTCAAGTTTAATGGTTACAGTATTAAGTTAATGATAAGTATTTTATATTTATTGACCCATTAATTATATAATTTTCAAGGTTGCAAGTTAATGATCCCAAGTTTTATATGTATTGCTTATACTTTCAAGTTCATTGCTTTTAGTTTTAAGTTTCTTTGATTTCATATTTAATGGTCCAAATATCAAATTAACAGTAGATATTTCATATTTATTAGTACATTAATTATATGATTTTTAGGTTGTAAGTTAATAGTCCCAAGTTTCAAGTTCATTGCCTTTAATTTGAAGTTCTTTTGCCTTCAAGTTTAATGGCCCTAGTATCAAGTTAACGATAAGTGTTTCACATTTATTGGTCTATTCATTATATAATTTTTAGAGTTGCAAGTTAATGATCCCAAGTTTCATGTTTATTACCCTTAGTTTCAAGCTCATTGCCTTTAGTTTCAAGTTTCTTTAATTTCAAATTTAATGGTCCTAACATTAAGTTAACAATAGGTGTTTTATGTTTATTGGTATATTAATTTTATGATTTTTAGGATTTCAAGTTAATGGTCCCATGCTTTAAGTTCATGGCCCTTAGTTTCAAATTCCTTTAGTTTCAAGTTTAATGATCCCAATATCAAGTTAACGATAGATGTTTCATTTTTATTAATCCATTAATTATTTGATTTTCATGGTTACAAGTTAATAATCCTGAGTTTCATTTTTATTGTCCTTAGTTTCAATATCTTTTAGTTTCAAGCTTAATGGTTATATTATCAAGTTAACAGTAAGTGTTTCATGTTTATTGGTCTATTAATTGTATGATTTTTAAGATTGCAAGTTAATTATATTAAGTTTCATGTTTATTATCCTTAGTTTCACGTTTCTTTAGTTTTAAGATTAATGGTCCCAATATTAAGTTAACGATGAGTGTTTTATGTTTATTGGTCCCATGTTTCATGTTTACTGATTTTATAGGTTTTCATTTCTTTCATATTTAATAATAAGAAAATCTTAGCCATTTGATCCACTCTATTTAATCCAATGGCTATTTTTTGTGCATGTATGAGATACATGCATGTACTGTCGCCACACCCATATACATGCATGTATATATAAAAGAGCAATTTTGGGCGCAATGCATATGAGATAAATTATGGACATATAAATATATTGATAAAAAAGCTATTAGCTAGCAACATAAAATAAAGGAGCAACACAAAATAAAGAGTAAAATGAGAGAGCAATATATCATAAAGTAGTTTTATTCATTCTAAGTTTGTACAAAACAAAAAAATGAGCTCTAGTTTTATAGTTACATAATCACTTTATGAAGTTAATATAAATATTATGGATTAGAATTTCTTATGAAACAGTGAGAGTTAATAGAGAAACCAAAGGTTGTTAGTGTCAATCGAGCCAAAATTTGAGTCGGCTCAAATTGCTATCACTAGTTTAGACTTAGTTTTTTTACTTATTAATTATTAATTTTTATTTATTTTTTTGCTCGATTTAAATTAGTCAAATTAATTACTCTTTTAAGTTATGATTAATAATTGAAATAGTGAAAACCAACATTGAGTCACCACCTTGGCTCTTTATTTACTTTAAATTTAGCTCCAGCTTCTTACTGACAACCCAATGGCATTTAAAACTAGTTTGATAATTTTTATTGGTCCCTATTACAAAAATTGCAATTGAACGAGGGCCATGTTGATTTATTTCTAGTACTGTATTGTTTTCCATTATTGCTTACTTTTTGTGTCTCTATGCTGCTAAAAGCAAATTTTTTGGATTGCTAAGATGATGGTTTGTCATAATTTTTATCATTTTTACTTGCAGTTTGCGGCATTTTTTGAATGGTTAGATTAGATAATCTAGTTTTCCGTTATTGAAGTCCAACTTATAAACTTGATGACATTTGGGTCCCTTCTTTTAGAGCAAGTGCATATATCTCCACAGCTACCATTTCATGTATTTAGGGAAAAATGTAAAAATGGTCAGTTTGTGTTATTGCAATTTGCATAATGATTTTTACTGTAGAAAATTAAAAACACGTGTCATTTTCGTTTTGTAATTTGTTACCGTCTAAATGGCTACTTCTAGAGAAAATGGAGAACTAAACTTAATCAAACAAAAAAATATTCTGATTTTATTCTCTTGTTTAATTCAGCTTAGATTCTCATTATTTAGAATGCATCAGTTTCAATTAGATTTAGAGCTGCTTGATTACATGAAATATTCATGTTGTTGATACTAAGGTTGAACCCTGATAGCATCCAAAACTGAAATTTATAAAATAATTTGTAATATGAACCGATTTGAAATGTAAATCCGAGCCGAATTTTGGGTTTGAGTTACGAACTCAATTGCATTGAAATTTCCAACCTGAATGAGTTGGAATTCAAACGGAAACCTGAACAGCCCATTTTGCCCACCCTACCAAAAGGATCGGATGAAATTAAATTTAACGATTAGAAAAAAAAAAAAAAAAGAGCTAGTAAAAGTAATTAATTTCACTCAAACAATCGGATCTGATCCGAACCGAAGTGAACAGCTCGGATTGGATGCTAAATAAAATAATAAAAAGGCAAAGAAACAAAATCTTAAAAATTAAAAGCAAATCACCTAATTCCCAATTGCCATCTTGGCTCACTCAAAAACCCAAACACGCAACACTAATTTGGTCCAAAATCAGTCCAATCTCAATTATCACCAGCACCGCAACCAAGCCGCCGTTGCCAGCAACAAGCACAGGCTCCATTGCATCTGTGAGTGCTCCGGCTCAGCTCGACCACGTCTTGAGATAGGGACTCCAAAGGCAAATAGCTAGTATTCACTTAGTTCTGGGGCAACTCGGCCCACCTTCGTTTTTATCGGATCACCAATCAGAGACCTTGATTTCTCGATTTTGAAAAGCTTTTAAGCAATTTGCGAGGGAGAGAAAATGGAATCAGATATTTCTTGTTTGAACTGACTGTGAGTGGTCCATTCAAGTAGAGAAATGGAAATGTCGTATCCATCAACTCCTCGCTGGAACATCGAGCGTCCTTTCCTTACTGGCCGCTTCCACCAGGTCAGGAATCAGTTTTCACTAAGAATGAGCTATCGCATTATTATTGGTTGCTAGAATTTCATTTTTCTTTAATGCAGGAAACTAAAGCTACCTCTCGTTTCGCCGATTCCTTTAGGTAATTTCATTATCAGGCGCACTTTCTTTTTCCCGTAAAATTTTGGTTTAAATTAATAAAATATTTTATTTATTATTTCTGTTGTGTTCTTTGAAACAGTAACAATGGAGCCGAAATGGCCATAGGCTGTTATGACGCTGGAGTGCAGGTAATTTTTGGTAATGACGTGATTTTTAATAATTTATTTTATTATTTATTAATTGCCGGCTCATGTTAAAAAAAAAAAGTAAACAAAACTGCAGGAACTTCTTGTGATAGATGATTTGCTCTCAGCTTTGGTTGGAATTGAGGGACGATACATTTCGATTAAAGGAAGAGTTAATCATGTTCATGGAAATGATACCTATGATTTGGCTGTTACTTTTCAAGTCGATGCGTCCATGGATTTAGCTCTCCAAGTAAATACAAGAGTTCTTTCTAATTTAATGAATGTAGCTGATGTGGCAGATGATGTTGGGATGTGCCATGAAGTGCAATAATGGGTGATGACATACTGGAGAACAAATTAATAGATGGCACTTCATGATAGAGCCACGTCATCTGCCTCATCAGGTGGGCTAATGCTATTTTTTAACATTTTATTCGAGGAAGAGACAAGAAATTTGTGTTGCTTGGCAATGTAGGAAATGGTGAAACGGATATTTCCATTGTGTGAGAGCTTTGTTTTGACAGAGCAGTTTGTTGAGTCGAGATCTCAGTTTAAGAATGGCTTAGTTAATCATGCCTTTGCTGCCAGTCTCAGGGCTTTGCTTCTCGTAATTTCCTTTTCCTTTCTCCCCCTTTTCAATTAATTGGATTTTTTTTTTAATACGTGCATTTTACTTACTTTTATGAAACATGTTACTTTGTTTATCAGGATTATGAGGCTATGGTAGCACAGCTTGAACACCAGTTTAGGCTTGGGAGACTTTCCATACAAGGATTGTGGTTTTACTGTCAGGTGTGTTTAGCTTGTTTTCAGCGGATAGACCCTTTTTAGTTTTGGATTTCTGCTCAAATTTTCCTACCATCTTATGCAGCCAATGCTGGGGTCCATGCAAGCATTATCAGCTGTGATACACAAGGCTTCAGCTAATAAGTTTACAGGTTCTGCAGTTCTAAACCTTTTGCAAAGTCAGGTGAAAAGGCTATTGACTAGCTTTCATTGCTGTTCTGCACTTGCTAGTTTGTTGTTTTCTTATTTATTGGGTACTATTTGTTTCATCTGTAACTAATGTGGCTTTTTATTGTATCCAGGCTAAAGCTATGGCTGGAGATAATACAGTTCGGTCATTGCTAGAAAATATGACACAGTGTGCGAGCAATGCATATCTGGGCATATTAGAAAGGTATGTTTTGCTAGCCCATTACTATCAGAATAGTTTCCTTGTAAACGTTCTAAAGGTTTTGCCTCATTCTGCTTTCAGACACTTCCTACTTTATCGGGTAGCCAACTTTACCTTTTGCTTTTATAGTGTGTATCCTGTTTCATCAGGATCTCTATTCTTTAATTTGAGTTACAGGTCTTATCTTCTCAGTATGTAAAGCATTTTACAACTAGTTTTATCTCTTACTAGGATTATTTATGCCTTTGAGCATCCAGTTCTATCTTTTTGCTATGCATTTTTGTAGTTCACTCTTGTTCGTCCTCACTGAAGTTTAAATCACTTAAAAATTGCAGGTGGGTCTATGAAGGAGTGATTGATGATCCTTATGGTGAGTTTTTCATTGCTGAAGATCAATCTCTCCTGAAGGTATGATGAATTTGTTGTAATTCTGAATGAATTATACCTTTTGCTTTAAATAATCATAGTTAATTTCTTTATTAGGAAAGTCTCAATCAGGATTATGATGCTAAGTACTGGAGGCAACGTTACAGCCTCAAGGATGGGATTCCAAGCTTCCTTGCAAATATAGCTGGTAAAATTTTGACCACGGGAAAATATCTAAATGTCATGAGAGAATGTGGTCACAGTGCTCAGGTTTTGTTTCTACCCAGCGTTCAATGTTATCGTGTTGTTTTCACAAAGGATTGTTTTCATTCTCCTTTTGTCCTTGTGATTGCATTAATACTTCTTGTTGATGGGATTATTATTGATAGGTCCCTACTTCAGAGAATTCAAAGTTATCGAGTTTTGGCTCTAACCATCATTATCTGGAGTGTGTAAAAGTTGCATATGAATTTGCCAGTGATGAGCTCTTAAATCTTATCAAAGAAAGGGTGAGGATTAACAAATCATTACGGAATGCCAAATGTGTTTATTTCAGTGTGTTTAGTTCTCCTTATGTAACTGTCGCTCTTGGCCATAGTACCAAACCTGTCATAATGATTTTTCCTATTCTTATTGTAGTATGATCTAATGGGAAAGCTACGGTCTATAAAGCATTATCTACTCCTCGATCAGGTAGATCTATCTTTTAATCAGTAAACTCGTGGAAAAATTAATTATGTTCTGCCGGTTGTTCGATATTGGTACCTAAGTTGAATTTTTGAATAAAATTGGACTGCTTTTTACTCATTACTTGATTATAATATGATATTAAGACTATTATGTGCCAAAGATCAGACATATAACGTAGCAATTAGCATGGTGCTCGAAGCTGTAATGAAGGGGCTGTTGATCATTAGAGCAGTTGCCTAGTTTCCTGGAAACACCAATGCAGATTGAACTTTTATGTTTTGAGCATTGAATATTGGATGTTATATGCTACGGAATTTGATTACTTGATGGGGCTTTTTCCCACTATTTTTTTATAAGAAACTATAGAGCGTATTAACTGTCAAAGAAAAAAGAGAAACATCCAAAAAACCACCCCAAGAGGGTAGTTAGATTGCACTTTGGTTCTGGTGTTATGTCCCTATATAGGTAGGCTCTGTAGTCAGGCTTATGCTAGTTTCACCCTTGGTTTAAGATGTGAATGTTGATTTATGAGTTCAAAATGATCAGTTTATCATTTTATAAATCGTATCTAAGGTTTTAATATATCTTGATAGTTTCAATCTATAAACTAGAGCACTCTAGCCTGTCTACCTTTTCATGATTCAGTAAATATAAAGTCTGATCAGGACACCAGAGTGTGTACCTAAGGAAAGCCAACATCATCTTTTTTTTCCCCCCATAAAGGGTGGAAGCATTGAGGTTCTCTGCAACAACCTTCTCGGTCACCCCTTTCTTGTTATGCCGGGAGGAGATTATCTTTTTGGTTGCTATCATTTTTTGTCTCAGTGTTTGTCTATTAGTTGTAATAATCTTTTTATTTTTTCAGGGTGATTTTTTGGTTCATTTTATGGATATAGCTCGTGAGGAACTAATGAAAAAGCTTGATGAGATTAATGTGGAAAAACTGCAGGTTTCCTCCACTCCTTTACTACCATATTAAGAGCATAATTTCTCTATGTTTTTAATAAATTAAAATCTTTGCCTAAAAAAATGAAATTTGTAGGCCTCGGTATAAATGTCATGTCCTAATATATACGTTTCATTTCTTGTTTTTTTTTTCTTTTTTTTTTTTTTTTTTGGGGGGGGGGGGGTATGTAGTCTCTGTTAGACATTGCTCTGCGTTCCACTGCTGCAGCTGCAGATCCTTGTCATGAAGACTTAACATGTTCTGTTGTAAGTGACTAGCTCTAGCTGAAACTTTCAAATAAAATTTGCATTATATCATATGCAAGTATGCAACCTTTTTGCTGCCAGGAGAGATCATCTTTGCTTAAAAGAATGGCCACACTCAAAGGTGTTGAAATTAAGACTTCCTCTGATACCATGGATTTAGAGGAGCCAGCGAGCATTACTGGCCTTGAGACATTTTCTTTGAGTTACAAGGTCTGTTCTTCTAGGTTTTTCTTTCCCCTTGAGTATTTTCTCTTGGTTAAAGTAATAAAGTAGATAGATTGTTAGAACAGAATGCATATAATTTTGGTTAAGTATCTTCAAGTAAAACTACTTTCTGTGTTTAATTACTTGCAAATCTCTAGGTGATGCAACTTTATATCATTTTGATGTTAAGATATTTATTTTATTTTTACATATTAGGCTACTGTCAATAGTTTTTGTGTTTGGCTTGTCTTTTCAGGTCCAGTGGCCATTATCTATTGTGATATCAAGAAAAGCCCTAACAAAGTATCAAATGGTTTTTCGCCTACTTTTTCACTGTAAACATGTGGAGCGCCAGCTGTGTGGGGCTTGGCAAGTGCACCAAGTATGTGCTGCAATTTCTCTCATCTGTCCTGGATATTTTCTCTTGCCTTTTTGGGGCTTCTAATCCAGTTTCATTATATCTGTGCAGGGAGCTCGTGCCTTTAACACAAGTGGAACTGCTATCTCTAGATCATCTCTGCTCTGCCGCAGCATGCTTAAATTTATTAATAGCCTTCTTCATTATTTGACATTTGAGGCATGTTTTACCTAATCATCAACAGGAGTTCTCTTTAGAATACTGTCTGTTGTGACCTCCTGGCGTTCCAGTGCTAATTCCCCCTATAAGCTTAGTTTGGCCTTCCCTCCCTTATGTTCAAAATTTGGTTTCTCCTATAATTATTAGATACTCATTGTTCTACTTCAAACCCAATGGTTTCAGGTTCTTGAACCCAATTGGCATGTGATGCATAATAGACTTCAAACTGCAAAGAGTGTAGATGAGGTATGGCTTTATCAATTTGTTTAACTTGCATGTCCTATGGATTCTCGTCTTACATGGTTCCTCCTGAAACAGGTCATACAACATCATGATTTTTTCCTTGACAAGTGTCTCAGAGAATGCTTGCTTCATTTGCCTGATCTTCTCAAGGTTTGTTTTTGATCATATGCTTTTTAATTCTTTCATATCAAGCTAGATTCCTTATTGAGTAAATGAAAGGAATAGATGGTCATGGATGCTGGATTAGATATATGTGAGGCAGGGCAGAAGAATTTAGAAGACGTTGAGCTAGTAGATCTCGATTGAAAGCAGAACAAACAACTAGAAGAAATAGGCAATGGAAGTGACTACTTTGACAGAAATGTTTTTGGGAGTAGTTGCATTCTGATAATAGCCACTTCTTTACATTCTTGCATAAAGGAGTCTTTGAGAATAATTTGCATCTTTCTTCTGATGCTTAATGTATGTTATTCACATATGCTTGTGGATATTTTAAAGCTAATATTAAAGTTGGAGATCATTGGGGCCTCTGCAATGTGTACATTCAGTCAAGTCCAAACTGTTTGCAATTATAAAATCAAATATGTTATTCGTTGTTCAAATTTAAACTACTTTTGACCTGCAAGCCAGTTTTACAAACCACATTGGAGAGGACTCATGATTGAAGAGGGTTAGAATCTGTTTCCAGTTAGTGTGGTTTGTTGAGTTTAACACTTACGAGGTTTTCCAAATGCAGAAGGTGGAGAGGCTGAAATCATTGTGCCTGCAGTATGCGGCGGCAACTCAGTGGTTGATATCATCTTCTATTGACCTTCCCAAGCTAGAGGAGCCATCTGATGGTTTTTCTGGGTCAGAAAAGTTCAAGCAATTGAAGTTAAGAAGCTTGTCTCAAGTGCAAAAAGTTATGATTAAAGATGCAACAGTCACTGAATCAATCCTGTAAGTGGCTGCAGAACACTCAAACATTGACACACAAGCTACACTTTTAAATAGCTGTCTTATTTGTGTTTAGCATATTGCAGCAAATTTGAGAGGGAATTCAACACTGAGCTTCAGAGTCTGGGACCAATTTTGAGTAGTAGTTCCCAAGCAGAACCGTATTTGACCCACCTTGCACAGTTGGTTCTCGGCGTTGGTTTTGACAAATGAATCAGATTTTTATTACCTCACTCTGATTTTATGATGCTGCTGCCGATAAATGAATTGCAAATACACCTGTCACATGGTCGGTTTCATGAGGGTTGCCTTTTGTATGTTTTATCCATCTCTCTGTCTCTTCCTTTTTTATTTTATTTTTTTGAGTGCATGTTTCCTTCCATTTGTTTTGGTTGTGATTGTTGAGAAGAAACACAAAGTTTGGGTCTCTCAAGCTTGAGCTCGTATCGACATTTTGGCAGTCTGGTGAAACAGCTTTAGTTGCACTTGGTCAAACTGTCATCATATGGCATGTGTATGAGTGTAATGTGGTTGTAGGTTGTAGCCAATTGATATGTTAGTGAAATTAAGTGTACTGTTTTTCAGTTTGAAGTTTCTTTGCCTTAAGCATTGATGAAAGGTGAGTTGATTCCTAGTGAGATTGTACTGCAAGTCTGGTTCTTAGCAATTTAACGTTTCAATAGGTGCTAAACTTTTTGGACACGACAGCATATTACGATCAAAGATAATTCAGATCAGTATACACACTTGTCATACTCAGAAGAAAGATGTGAATGACAAAAGGGGAAAAAAGGAGTAAAAGCGAGGGAGAGAATTCATTTTACTAAAATGTAAGAGTAAGCTTGCAAGAACGTAAAATTATACAACGTTTACACTGCTTTCCTAAATTTAGATTAGTACTTTTCAACATTTAGATTAGTGGTTTATCTACTGCCAAAATTAAATGTGGTTGATGGCATGAACTTTTAATAAAATGTAACTAATAAATTTTCTCTCTCATAGTTTTTCTTTCGACGTTACACTTTCCAAAAATTTCTCTTTTCTTTTCCTATATTTTGTCCTCGTATTTAATGTATCATTAATTTATCTCTCCACAACATTCTCTTCCTTTGGACGAGAACTAACAAAAAATCAATTAATTAACAGCTGTTGAGAATAATAATTTATTAGATGGTAAGACTTCATCATTGACAACATTATAGTTTTTTTAAAAAAATAACAAAATTAATACTAATCAATTGAACAAAACTATTAATGAAAATAATAGCGGTACATGTCTCAAATCTTTATTCCAAAACACATCTCAAATGACATAGCTACTTATATAGCATCCTGCTTATTAACTTCTTATAAGTTAAAATAGACAGTTCAACCATAATTTATTTAAATCTTTTCCCTTCACATTTATGCGTCCTTTCAATGAGGACTTGTTGCTGCAAACTAAGCAAGCCAAAAAAAGGAAGTTTAGAAAAAATATAATCTCTTCTCAATTAGGATATCATATTTTCAGTTTCTACCAAACTATTTAGTATTGCTTGATAATCAACAATATGCATTTCTGAAAAAAAGAAAAAAGAAAAAAAGAGTTGGACAATTAACACCCCTTCAAGATCCGGGTCCTCTTACCATACCACTGTGGTATGATAGGTGTTTCCTCAAGATCCTCTTAATACCCTTATTTTGATTACTCTTCAGTTATTGTCAAAAATACCCTTTTCCTTGAATAACCCTCTTTCCCATTTAAAAATCTTCTAACTTACAATCACTTTCTCATACTTAAAATTCTTTTGCGGTGAAATGCAATAGTTTCCCCAAAAGAAAATTGGCACAAGCTAAATATAGATGCTGCTCTAAATGGTCCAAAAGGTTTAATGGAACTTGGAGTTGTAATCACTGGTCAAGGAGAGCTTAAATTTACGGCGGCATTAGTTTGCATGAAATTTTGTACTAGAAATGTAGACCTTGTAGAATTAGAAGCGGTTTTAGGAAGATACAAATGGCAAAAGATGCTGGATTGTAGATGAATTAGCGACTTTACAACTGACAAAAATGAAGTTATTATTAAGCATATGCTAGAGTACTCAACCAAGCTTGTAATTTCCCTTTGTGAATAGTTGGTGTGATTGGAGGAAGCTTCTGCAGGTATTTGCAAATATGTTATAGCTTCCTTGCTTTCTCTCTCTACGAAACTAAAAACTATAATTTCCCAACAATAAAAAAATAATTCATAAAAAAAGAAAAAAGGGAGAGAAAAAAAATAAGTCATTAATTCTTTCTCTATTTGTCCTTAAATATAATTATAATATAATAGTAGTTTTACAAGATTAATTAAGGGGTGTTAATAGAACAACTTAAACAAATATATATATTAAATTTCTTTTCAAATTTTTATTAATTTTGGGATATCATGCATTTTCTAAATCTCAGCACGAAAGTAAAGCTCTATTTGTTGCACACCATAACTTTTGTGTTTAATAAGTATTAATTGTTATAAATTATAAGTTAAGTTAATTTAATTTTACATTTATATGTTAAAAATTTTATTATATTTTTACTAATTTATTAAAATTATTATTTAAAAATTTTATTTACTACATTTAATCTTAATTTTGGAAGATTTTTCTTTTTCTTTTTTTAAAATATAACATTTATAATTTTATACCGCAGGAACTCTCATGGTTTTATTTCTCTCAGAAATTTGATAGTAAAGTGTTGTACTGAAATCTCTGACGATATGGTATATAATTGTAGGAATTAACCTTTCGGCAGAATTTATGATTGTGCTTGCTTCCGCGAAGCACGAACACCAATCCGTTCCAGACTATTTATAGCATTTGAGGTGACGTATACAATGTGATTTCTTTCTTCCAGTGGGATTTTTGGCTTTAGCGATTAAAGATAAAATGGGTTACCATTAATTTCATGGAGTCCATATTTCAACTGTACAAAATTCAAAATGAATTTTGTTTTTTTCCGAATTTAAGAATTTTATGTTAATTTTTCACTTATTTTTTATAAAGAAAAATTTCCTGAATTCATAATAAAAAAATCAAAAAGTCTCTTTTACCCTCTTTTTGTCATTCTTTCTTCAAATATCGTTTTCTATTTTCAAATCTTTTAATCTTGGTGAGCACTATATATTTGCGTAAATACTGAAATCAAAACTATAAAATCTTAAATTTAAATGATGGGGCTAGGCCTATCACACGGCTCTTCAGTTGAGCCCGGCCCCGACCTGCTAGGTTAACTCATTTAAAGCCCATGCCCATTCGGGCAAAACTTATGTTGAAAACGTTGTATTTGTTGTTTTTTTTTTTTTTTGGGGGTGGGGGTGGGTTGTGAGTAATACAGTTAATAATCCACGCGTCTGTCTCTCAGAACAGCAATGGCCACTTCGACCAAACCCATTATCATCTGCTTCATCTTTTTGTTATTCACTTTATCTTCCTGTGTTTGTACACGACCATCATCGGCAATTCCAAAGCCAAAGGCATGGCCCCTCCAATTCCACTCAATACTGTGGATGAATTACAACGGGTCTCTAGAAATGATCGATCTCTGGTATGACTGGCCCAATGGCAGAAACTTCAACATCATTCAAAGCCAGCTGGGCAAGCTTCTCTACGACCTCGAATGGAACAACGGCACTTCCTTCTTCTACACGTTGGATTCTAACAAAGAGTGCAGAACTGCACAACTTGAGGTTGGAATTCTGCGCCCTAATTGGCTGGATGGTGCTAAGTATCTGGGTCAGAGACACGTGGATGGCTTCCTTTGCAATGTCTGGGAAAAGGCTGACTTTATTGTCTATTATGAAGATGTCCTTACCAAAAGGCCTGTGCATTGGGTCTTTTACACTGGTATCACACGCTACTTTTTTGTTTTTCTATTTTTCTTTTTCTTTTTAGATTTTACGTGCGTATATAATCGTATCAGATGAGATTGAATCATTGATTATCAGCGTAATTCTCAAACTTCCTCGTCAATTCAGATTTTTCAGATTTGTACTTGTAATTTTCTAAGCGAGGTGTTATAGTGGTGCATTTCAAAGCCCAATAGGGCTTAGATTTCTTTATTAGGGAAATTATTTCTGATTTACTTTTATTTTTTTATATGTATATCTAACTGTTTTAAAATTTTAACATCTAATTTGTATTATTTTATTTTAAATTTGTATCAATTAATTATTTTAATATTAAAAATAATTATTTTATTTTTAATTAAATTAAAGATTGTTTTATTCTATAAAATTTTTAAAAATTAAAAAATTATAATTACAAGAATATCTCCAAATTGAATAAAACAAATAAATCTCTAAAATTTAAGATAATAATTTTTAAATAAAATTATAATTATAAAAAATTAATATTTTATAATTATAATTTCTTTAATTATAATTTTATTTACTCTTTGTAATTAAATTAAATATAAAGAAGTTTATAAAAATTAACAAGGAGAGAGAAAAGTCGCAATAATTATTATAAACTTTCTTATAATTAATATTAAAATTTTTTTATATAAATTAAAAAAATTATAGTTACAAAAAATTAATATAATAATTTTTAAATCAAAATTATTATTATAAAAATTAACATATTGGATTTTAGATTTAGTTATGTTATTAAATTTAGGAATATTCCATAATTATAGGTTTTTATTTTTTAAAAGTTTTTAGAATAAAATAGTCTTTAATTCATTTAGACGTAAAATAGTCATTTTTTAGTGTCAAAGTCATTTATTGATACAAAATAAAAAATAAAGGTGATGCAAATAACATGCCAAAACTTTGAAAAGAAAAAAAAAAAAAATATATATATATATATATATATAACAAAACAAAGATGGTATAGAGATAATTTTTGTCTTTCCAGCATTGTCAATGATGGGAGTAGATTTATGAGTTAGATTGAGATTGTGACCATTTGAAAAACAAAATAATATGGACTCTCGGTCTAATGGGAGAGTTTTTATATTTACAATTATCTTCGAGTCTCCATAAAAGAATTACAGGGGTTAGTTTCAGTTTTTTCTCAAGTATATGATAATTAAGTGGAAATAATTTCTCCCTCATGAAATATGAATAGAGTACACATTCTTCGAATATTAGAGAGGATTTAAAGCATTTGGACAAGTGCTTCAGTAGGTTAATGTATGACAGCAGTCTTAGTTGTATAGTCTGATATAATATCATTTGTAAATATTAATTATAATATCTAATGTAGTGTCAGTAATAATTTGTGTATAACAGAATTTAAAAGAAAAATGATTTGTTATGTTTGTCAGCTTTTTAATATTAAGTAAAATATTGCAAACCTCTCAAGTAGTTAACATCTCCTTGACATAGTTTTGAGTCGGCGTTTGAATCTTACCATGTGTGTGGGAGCATATTTTCTCCTTTGGGAGCAGATTTTGTGATTGGACTTAAAGCTAATTTTTGGATTAGACCTCAGGTGGAGGCAACTTTGTAATACATTTATTAGTAAATTTGGAGAGTCCTATGTAATGTGTTATTATAAAAAAAGAGAAGTAAATTTTGCAAAATCAAACTATGAACTTGAACAACTACAACCTAGCTTGGGAAAGTTCAACTAGTATCATTGCCGTTACTACAGTATTATAGCCATGGCTTTAACCGTAACCAATTTAATACAAAACTTATAACATGTAGCTATGCAGGAAGAAATGTTTAATATTGTCGGTTATTGAAGGGTAATTTCAATTGATCAATGGTATAATTTCAAACAAAACCATGTTTACAAATTCAATTTCTTTTGAATGTTTTAGTGAAATAGTTCTTTGTTGGTTGTTTTGACATTTTTACAGGGCGGCAGGCTCATGTGATAACATTTGAAGTTGGAGCAGTGCTTGAAGATGCAAAGTGGCAAGCCCCTGTTTACTGCTTTAATAAAACCAATGAACTAGAAGCCACCGTCACTGCTTCTCAGGGACGAGTGCTCGATGGTTTTTTCGGAGGTCCCATGCACCTCTGACTCTGAATCAATGTAAGTGGTGTTTCTAATATCATAGGGCTCAGCTCTTGTTAAACGTTAGAGCAAGACTGCTACTTTATCACTTGCCTTCTGCTTTTTGTCATTCTTGCCATTGGATTATTTATTTGGAGCAACAGAAGCAATGTAAACAAGAATCTTCAACCTCCATTACCTAAAATCATCCATGTTTTAACAGATAACTGAAGAATACTTTCATTTTTTAATGATAAATAGTAGGGTTTATGAGAAAGCCAGAACGTTGTTATTCAGAGTTGGTGTATACTTACACTCAACGGCTGACACTTTGAAACCCGCTGTTCTTATAATTACTTTGGTTTTCAAGATGGATTCTTCAACTGCTCTGACATCCATCACCTTCGCGCTTTATCCGCCCTATCTATCCATTCGCAGGCAGGTAGCAGCTGATCTATGTAATTCACTATGCTTGCTTGCTTCTATTGGTAGACTCTATTGCTTGGCGATTAGACTCCAAATTTCTGCATAACAAAGCTGCTACATGGTTATTTATAGGGGTGGGCATTTTACCCGACCCGAACCGACTCGAAAAATTTCGGGTTCGGTTCGGTTTGGGTGGTGAAGAATACACGATCGGATAAAACTTATGCAACCCGATTTCGAGTAAAATCCTACTCAATCGGGTTTCAAAAAAAAAAAGAAAACAACATACACAGTCACACACACACGCACAGAACAGCAACACACACACTCTCATCACAATCATACTCGAATTTGACCTTATTAGATCCGAATTTAACCTATTTTATCCAAATATAACTTGAATATTAGACCCTATCCGAACTGATCCGAACATTTTGACCCGATTAGACTCGAATTTGATCTGATTAGATTCGATCTACTCGAATTTTACCTGACTCGATTAGACCTGATCTATATGTTTGGGTCGGTTCGGATCGGATCTAAGATCGGGTTATATTCGGGTAGATTTTAATACAATCCAAAATGTCTGAAACCCGATCGGGTTGATCCGAACTTGATCCAAATTCGATTTTGCCCACCCCTAGTTATTTAGCAGTCGCAGAGGAAATAGAGGTCGATGTCCTTGTAGTCATGTAAATTAAAAAGAAAGCTACTGAATAAGCTTCACTCTAAAAACCGTAAACAGTAGCCACAAGCAATGTTCAAACCGTAAATTATAGCCACAAGCAACAGAAAACAAAGCCTTTTTTCAAATCAAATCATTGCATGATCATCAGTGCTTACTCCGTGTTTGTGAGCTAATCATCACTTAAACCCAAAATTCAATCAAATTGGGAGACAAGCAAACCAGACACTAATGTGCTCATCTTCACAGTAGTATCAAGAATGGTCCTCTATCACAACAACAAAAGTTTGCTAACTTAAAAGAATAAACCATAATTTGGATTTAACCAGACAAATACTCAAATAATCATATATAGAATTGTAAATAGGAAAAAGGGGGAAAAAATCAGTAATATCAACACTTTGTTTAAGCTGCTCAGAATAACCAACAATGAAGAACAATCGCCTCTTTAAAAAAAAAAAATAAATAAATGAAATATGTAGGAATAGAGGACAGGACTAACCACATAGAGCAAACAAAATTAAGTTGAAGAAGCAGACTAGCATTACGTTTCAATATTTTATGACTTAAAATTAAGTAGTGCAACTAAAGCATGCGATAAAATAATAATTTCTGAATTTCATAAAATTTATTTATTCATTATTAATTTCAGCATAAATTATTAGGTATGTCATTTATGTCAATACTAGAAGATACAAATGATAGGTTCTTTGTAAATAAAAGATTGTTCACAACAATTAATGAAATGGGCATTTTATTATGTTAAATTGTAACTTTTCTACTTTTATTGTGAAGTGACTTTATCTTGATTATTTAAGTGGAGACTTTGACAAGAATAATTAATATGTATATGTCATATGCATATTGAACTGAAATACAGTAAATTATGATTTAATTTAATAAATATCCTTGATCTTAATTCACATAAATTTTAATATGATTAATCGACTTTAATCCTCATTCATATATAATATCTTTTGAGTTATCATAGAGTAAGATCCATATAAACAGTCAAAATTTTGATAACCCAGACATATAATTTTATAGATCATTGGACAATATATTTGCAAGATAGAATCTATCTTCTTACCTATGTTGTTATTTGATTATTTAAATATATGGCCGCAGTTTATATAATAAGTTTATTATTGATTAATAACATTTATTTGTAATTTATTTACAAATATAGATTTATTTAAAGTGATCATAATAACAAATAATGACTTAGGGATAAGTATATAAGTACAAATACATAACATTTATTATGGCCCAAATTCATTATTGATTATTATCAAATAGAGGGTCTATTAAGTGATTTTTATTGGTTGAAGCCTAAAGCTAAAATTAATTAAAGGAGTTTTAATTAATTGGACTTTTATTCAATTACATAGGATGCTAGAGTACAACTTTAAGTTTTTAGTGGAAATCTTGAAGCTAACTTAATAATTTTAATGTGTTATGATATGACTCAGCCTTAACTATTAAGTTAGAGCTAGAAAGCTCATGTGCAATCTCTTTGCTCACTTAATTTCTAATCAAACTCTTACTATAATAAGATTTCGTTTAGTATATTTTTTCAAATATAACTTATTTAAATAGAATTTTTATTAGTATAATTTTTAAAAATAAAGTTTTTAGTAAAAAATTTTTTATTTATTTACTTATCAATGAGAGCTTTTATTAAAAATTATAAAATTAGTTTAATAAACAAATTTGTCTAAGGTTATATTACGAAGAAATAAAATAAGATTTTGAAATAAAGAAATGATAGTTTAGATATTTTAATATTTTTAAAAAATTTAATTTCTGCTCCCAAAAATTTAAAATTTGAGTTTACTGGTAGAGGTAAAATAGCTCATTTAGTCTCCAAATATTCTACTAAAAAAAATCAAAGAATAACAAAAGATTTGAAAAGAACTTATAAGATTAAATAAGTACTTAGGATTATTAAATAAGTCAAACTAAATAAATACTAAGTACTTATATAAAAAAGAAGAAATTAAAGTAGAAAAATAACTTGATGTATAGATTTTCTTGAAAAATAAAAATAAGATTCTATTGTTTCCAACCCTCACTAGATAATTTGGGTTCTGCGTACCCCTGCAAGTGTAGGAGAGATGATTAAGGATAACAGTGTAAACATATTCTACAGATCCTAACAATGATGGTGGAAAAGATTGTAGCTTCTTTTTTAGATCTTCAACAAGAAATCAAGATTTTTCTTTAACCTTATGCATGTATACAAAATCAAGAAAATTTCTTAGCTTTTGTTGGTCTTATAAAAAGAAATATTGTTTTTCTAAATATGATTTTCTAACAACAACAAATGTTAATTGCCTATACTACACTGCTTCTTTCACAGAATAATTCGACTAGTCCTAATTGCAAGAATGCTCATTTACTGTGGGAATCAATTCTTCCTAAGAAAAAAAAATGAATGCCGTAGATAATCATTGGCTTGCCAATAAGAATCCAGCCTATTACGTATTTAGGCTTTTAGTGGGAAGTAATCTTAGATCTTCAAGTTTTTAGGGTTTGATAGTGGAGAAAATCCACTATTCTATGTTGTCAATTCTTCTTATCTTATCTTTTTTTTTTTTTGGTTCAAAATTTCTAGTAAGTGTAGCAGTTAATGCAACACAAAAGTTGATGAGAATTTATTATGGGAAGGTTTTGATGATCTTATTAAATGGAATGTTTCAAGATCCAAGTTTAAAGAAGGATTAGGAATTTGGTACGTGGAGAAGAAAAATACACCTCTTTTAGTTAAGTGACTGTGGAAATTTCCTCTTGAAAAAGATACCTTATCGCATTTGGTGATTAAAAGTAAATAAGGAAACTCTTAGTTTATTCTATTATCAAATTTACTACAATATTTTTAGAGTATATAGTTCGTCTATCTTAAGTTGACTAAATATATTTATCGTTCACCAAATCATTAGTTACCATTTAAATATGATAACGTGAGAGGGATAATTTGGTCTTTTTATATGATATAGGTGATAATTCAAGAGTATATAAGTGATAATAAGATATTTTAAGGATATACAAGTAATAATTTTGAAGGGTAAAATCATTAATTTATTACTGTTTTATTAACTTTTAAATAACAACAAATGATTTGGTGGATAGTAGATATATTTTGTCAACTTAAGGTAGACAATTGATAAACTCTAAAAGTATTGTATTATTTTTTTATGAAAAGTATAAATTTAGAGTATATGAATGATAAATTTCCAAGTAAATATTGAAATGAAACTCTAATGTGGTTGACAGTAGTAAGTCTTAGAAGTCTTTGGAGAGCAATCTCAAAAGAATATCCCTTATTTCTTTGTCATATTAAAAAAATTTATAGGGAATGGTAAGGATATTCAATTTTAGGAGGATAACTAGTTAAGGGATTGTTCTTTCTATGAGTGTTTCCCTTGCTTGAATAGGCATTGCCCTACAAGCAATGTTTCTATCAATTTATGAACGCCTTGTTCCTCTTTGTTAAATTGGCATTGAAAATTTTCAACTTAAAAAGAAACTTCAGTGATAAAGAGATTTATGGTCATGCTTTTTTGTTGGAGTTATTAGACAAGGTCAATTTGAAAGTTAACAAAATTATAGTGAATTGATAATTTTTATTTTACCTTAAAAAATTATCATTTGTATACTCTTAAAATTTTTTATTATCACTTATGTACCTTTAAATTATCAGTTTCTAGCAAAACCACCCATTAGGGCCATTGTTAACCATTGGTTGTTAAAGCGAAATCTTAAAATACCTATATCTACAATTGTGGCAATAGGTGCGTGATTTGGTAATACGCCTATTTGTCCACTATTAGTAGATAAAATGATTTCTTTCACTTTTGAAAAAGAACCCCTTTTAAGTGGATGGGTTAATTTCTTCATCTCGATGAATTGTAAGATAAAAGGGGACTCCTTACGAAAATTGTTTAGTCGAATTTGATAGATACGAAAATCGCCCAATTTTGTAATTCTAATTTGCTCTTGCCACCACAGGCTTTACATAATCGATCAAATCATATAGATATATCAATATCGATTCGATTTGAGATCTTGGAATCAGAATAGTGATTTTTCTTTTGAGTTTGAATACTTTAGTGATCCACTTATTTCTATTATGTCAATATTAATCACTATAGTTGGAATTTTTGTTCTTATTTATAGTGACAATTATATGTCTCATGATCAAGGATATTTGAGATTTTTTGCTTATATAAGTTTTTTCAATGCTTCAATGTTAGGATTAGTTATAAGTTCGAATTTCATACAAATTTATATTTTTTGGGAATTCGTTGGAATGTGTTCTTATCTATTAATTGGGTTTTAGTTCACACGACCTATTGCGGCACGCACCTATCAAAAAGCATTTGTAACTAATCGTGTAGATGATTTTGGATTATTATTAAGGATCTTATTATTCCCCCATAACAACGTTTTCTTTTAGGCCTTTCAACCAATCAATATGACCTTGGAGAACAACTTTTGCTAAAACTCATGTGGCTTCTTGAAGATTACCTTTATGATATCATTATATTTAAATGATAATACTTAAAAGTTAGGGTGGATGACTAATGTACTTTGAAAGTTTTATTCTAAATTAGATAATAAAGTAAACTTAGGGATACAATTGATAATTTTTTAAAAAGAATTACAACCAAACAATTTTATCTTAAATTTCAATCAAAACATGACAAATAATAACTCACTTTACTTTTAAATCACTTATTCACATAAACTTTGAGAAATTTCATGATAAAAAATGTTTGAAACTGAGCTCGGTTCCTTTGTGATGAAGTATCGAAAAGCATCTAAAAGTAGTAGTTTCAACTTATTAGTTTTAAAACTTTGTGTAATATCAGCAAGAATTGCACCAGTGGGACCTAGACACTTATTGCTAGTAGCATCAACGACCTGAAATGAAAATATATATGCTAAGTCAAATGCTAGCAAAATACGCATACAAATTACTCAATCAAATGTAATTCAAAAGAAAGATAGGTTAAAACTTAGTAAGGATAAAGCCATTGAAGTTTAGATTTTAAAATTTGACATATAGCAAAACCAGTAACACCTCCATGTAATCTTTCAAAAGTTTTAGATTGTCAAAATAATCAAGTGCAGCATCATTATATATGCTACTTTCAAGAGAAATGTGATGGAAACATTTTATTAAGTTAATTAAGCTAATCCAAAACGTTCTTAAGTCTTTTTATTTGAAGCAAATTGATCGGTATATAAATCATTTCCCCATTTGACACCTAAGCATTTCTCAAAGTTTAAAGATTTTGCATTTATTATGTAATGAAGTATGTAGATAACCACTAAAAAATCCGAAAAAAAAAATATGCATGGTTCAATATATCTATATATTAATATTAGGTTTAAAAGGACAGTTAGGTTCATAGCAAAGAGTTGTGTATCTCAATACTTTATTGAAATTAAAAAATAGATCTAAGAAATCATGCTCAACAACAAACAAAATTATGTAATCATGCATATCAGTGAGAAATTATAATTAACAAATGAAAATCGAAAACCATTGAAATGTATAGGGGACAAAAGAGTAGTTTTACCCAACCTAGGTTTTCCTTACCATGACTGAAAAATTAAACAAGTGCGTTGTAGTAATCTGAAACTCAATGGCGCAAGTGATGATACGTGAAACTGTGCCGACTTTCGTGGATCAAGGATGACGGCCTACCTGGTTATGTTCGACGAAATTGGATAATACTGCAACAACTGAGCAACTTAATGCATATTGTCACTTGCAGACTGTTAGCTCATATACTTATCTATGCAATAGTAATGACAGCAAGAACACTAACTTGATGTGACACCAAAAACAAACTTGATGTGACAAAAAAAAAAAAAAAAAGAGCAAGACAATAAAATAAGGACCTTAGGCATTTTCATAAAATAAAGGTTTTTATTACATGATTATATAACATAATAATTCTTTAAAAAAACACAATAAATAATTAAAACTTGATGCAAGTAATGATTATATGTCACCTTGGAGTACTTACGTTCTATTTGAGATTGGGTGCTGTAATTTAAAAGATATAATTACTTTTAAAAAATTATAATTATAAAATAAAAATTAATAATATATAGTAAATATAAATTTTAAATAATAATTTTAACAAAATTATTAAGTAATAATAAATTTTTTATCATATAAGTAAAAAATTATATCAATATAATTTTTAAATTATAGTAATTAGTATTTATCAAACACTTCAATGTTATAAATTTTAAGATTTAGTTGTCCAACTTTAATTCTAAATAGACCCTTAGGCACATATACACAAATAAATAATTACATGCATATATTGATTAAATCATTTTTAAAAGTATTGAACAAATAAATATCTTTTTTTTTAACATTACAGGAAAAATTAAACCCATTCAGATCAACATCAAATGATACACCCTAATAATTTAAAAAAATAGAAAAACAAAAATAATTTTTAAATAAGGTAAATTTTCATGGTCTAGGTGCTGTCATTAAACTACCTCGAGTCGGGCAGCTTGACAAATTACAATGCACTAACCTTTCGCAAATCTAGCACCAGAGTCATTTTCCTATACAAATGCGTTTGATGAATTTTACTAGTGTAGCTTTATCATGCCTTCATTTTTGTAATGAGGTTCCTTCATTATATATATTGAAGAATCTTCAGTAATTATTCAGATAGAACAGCACAATACATAAATGCCTCTTATTAGCTATCAAGTTTCAGCTTGTTAATGAGGTAATTTATTAATAATCGAACTGCCATCTTCCCATTTCTAAAAGTATATATGGGAAATCAATTAGTCAGGAAAATAATGAAGAAATTAATTTAAAAGACAAAAGGAGAAAGAAAGATCAGAATGAGGGATAAAATAAAATTGATTAACTACTTGATTATTAAGTACCCATAGTATTTGAGGCAAGAACAATTCTTTCGATTTGGGCATTGAAAGAGAAAAGACAAAGTGAGATTATTTTCATTAATAAAATGTAATTAATTAATTTGAAAAATGCTGGCTTTGAATTTCAAATGATATTGTAAAGAAATTGGTAAAAACTAGAAAATGAAAATTGTACTTACTGATTTTGGGAAGCAAGTAGCGTAAATGAAATGTTGGAATGGGGTCTCCTTGATCGATCGTTGATTGGGGTTTCTACAATCAGAAGTTGGGCCAGCTTTGATTTATAGTCGCACAATCATAAAATAAGCAAACCTTGGATCGCAATTCCAATATTTTTCTTTTTTTTTTAAAGGAGCTTCAAACAAATTCAGCTTCGTCTTTTGCTTACGTTTTTTCTTCTTCAATTGATCGAATTAAGCTTTTATGATTGGATTTATTGGACCTAAGGTTTCAATAGAAATGCACTAAATTAAGCCTAAGGTTTCAAATAGAAAAGCACCAAATTAGACTTAGGATTTCAAGGTCGCCTTGTTTTTCTTCAATCGTACAACTTTAATGAGAGCTTAGAACACAAGGCTTCTTCTTGTTATTTTTCTTCTACAAATTAAGAGTTTCAATGATTATTTCAATTAAATGAAGGCCTGCATGAAAGCAACAGGTTTCATCTTTCAATGAAAAGGCAGAGTGAGTGTTTGAGTGATCGAGGACATAGTCTTGATATACCATGAACATGCTCGGCTTCGTCAACGGCGAATCTAAGGATTAGGGTTAGAGTTCTATGTAGTTATTAGAGAGGATTCGTGAAAGAGACAGAAGAATTTATTGATTCGTGCAATACTTAGTAAATTTTGGTTGTGTTGATTGCTTACGTTTTATAAAACCGATGCCGTTTAGTATAAATAGCAAGTTTCTTTTAGTAATTTTTTTAAAAGTAATTTAAACATTTAATAAAAAATATTACATCTAATTTAAACAGCACCATTTTAAAACTAAAACTAAGTAAATCAACATAACTCAAACATGATTCATACCTATTATTTTTTTATGTCTTTGAGTTATAAGTGATGAAGATATCATGAAGTCATGACATATGTATATATGTCATGAATGTATCATTCTTCCATGATAGCATACTCTCATGATAGATTGGTGATATAATAAGATAAGTCATAAAAAATTTTGTCATTATTTAGCTCTTTTTTAGTTGTGATATTATTTTGTTAACTCAACAATTATTATTTTAAACAAATTAACTTAGTACAAACTAATAGCTATGTGTTTCCCATATATTGCATCGATCCCATGTATCCTCTTCAACCTAAGTTGATGACTCAACTTGTTGAAGTTTCTCTTTTCCTTATTAGTACAATTGACATTCTAAATAATTTTAAAATATTAGGTTTTTATTGTTATACATACAACAAATATTAACGAGTGATAAAACCTAAGTTGAAGATACTCACGTGAAAGGCATTGGATAAATGAATCAACAAGCTTTATCCAAAGAAGTTTCTTGATTTGTGATAATTGATTAGGGCTTTGTATAGTCTCTTCCGCTCTTATGTAAATGGCATAATGTACTTTCTTTTCACCGTGTATTTAAAGTTACGAAATTCATGCCCAATTCACTGTAACAATTGCTTTTTACTTTTAACATGAATAATGAAGCATCAACTAATAGCAATGTAATGAAGTAACAATAAGTACATAAAAGACCAAAACAATCACAAACAACTTTAAGATCACATAGTATGTAGAATCATATTTGTTGATGTTTGACTTATAAAATGACAAAATGTATCCTGTTTTTCATTTTTTTCCCAAATTTTTATTTTTTTATCAACTTTAAGATGAATACAATTAAATATAAAGATGTACCTAAATAGATTCCCATAAATTCTTTTTGTCTCAACTGGAACTTTAAACCAATTAGGAACTAAAATTGAAACTAAAGTGCAAGCTAAGACTTCAACATACATAGCCAGCTTGGTGGCTTTATCACTAGTAGGAACTCCCAATATATTATATTATACCACTGCTCTATCTTTCCTTGATTTTAGCTTTATGCTATACTTAATACCCATATTCATTCATGCCTATAGTTGCATTACTACTCTCTAGAACATCCATATAAGCATATTTAAAAGCATCAAAAGCATTTCCATGCCCTTTTCGTCTTCTTCAAAGTTAAAGCCCTTAGAATGTTCTTTTATTGGAAAATAAGGGAAAGTTATTAAAATAAATGTAAACCAACATTGTAACAGGGCCCAAGTTTTTATCTTTATTGCTTTTGTTATTTGCATTTTCTTATTCTAGGTTTGCAATTTTCCACATTGATGCAAATGTGAGGAACTATAAGAGGCAACTACCTTACCCCTTACTTTTTGCCAAGAAATTCACACATAGAAACATAAAGTAACTTTACACAGTCTTAGATTCTTTGTCCATCTCTAGCTAAGTTAACTTGAACCTTTACAAATTATAAATAAAAACCATTTTTACATCTATCTTTATCCTATAATCCAACTTTTAACTAAGCCCATCATTTTAGTTAGTCAGTCACTTGCTCACAGACTCTCTAAAATACAAACTTTCACTCAATCAATTAGGGCCTTAGATAAATTTAAATAAAAGAGAAGAACAAACCTGAAATTAAAGGTCACTTGACAATGTTAGTTAGATGAGTTGTTTTTGTCGGGTTATGCCATTGCCATTCATAATTGTAGTGGTCAACTTGAATTTAACCAATGGTTCTGCAATTTGGATGTTACTTCATTGTTCACTTGATGGTGGTAATGGATGATTGTATATAAAAAACTAAGGGTAAGATTGTTGAGCCAGTTAAGGTTTGAAGGGTGGTAGTGGTTGATTGATTGAGAGAGTGATGATGAGTATGGCTTGATTGCTGTTTATGGGAGTGAGAGTGACAATAAGTGTGGTTAGGGTTTCAATGTTGCCTACAAGAGTGAATGTGATAATGACTGTGATGAGCATAATGCTTCAGTTTAGGAATTAGAAAATTCTTTGTGTGAGTAAGAGTGAGTTTAAATGCACCATTTTGTTTTATATATTTTTTATTTAAAAAATCATTTCACAATCCAAACACAGTGTTTTTGGATGAGAAAAATAAATATTACTTTTAAAATAAACTCAATCAAATTTCTTTCACAATATTTGTGACTAAGTTAATTTCTATCTTATATATATTAAAAATTCTTGATAGAGATATATTTTGTCACAAGTATATCACTCGTTTGATAGACTAAAATTCTATCACGATTCCATCATACTTACATGATAAAATGATTTTTATCATAAAGTAGCTGTTATTTATTACCAGTTTTCTTATAGTGCAATAACTATTAAAATAATAATTATAAACCTTAGATATCATGTCTCTCAAAAGTACAAGGAGTTGTCTTTGTTTTTTTCTCCTCTCTCTCTCTCTCTCTCTCTCTCTCTCTCTTTTTCTCCTTAAATGAGTAGTTAAAATTGAGTTTTAAATTTTAACATTGATAGTTAAGCCCTTTTTTGTTTCACTTTAGTTGCAATTAAGTTAACTTTTCAAATTAGATATGAAAAGAAATGAGAGAGTAAGAGAGAAAATAATAAAAAAAAAGGAAACTAATCTCAAAAGAACAAAGATATAATACCAAAAGTCCATCTTAAGAGATTAAAAAATTATTATTTAAGATTAAATAAGATTGGCAATCTTTTGGCTGCTAGTTATAAACATGAAAAAAAAATGACATTTTCGATAATAATAGCCGCTGTTGCACTTCACTCAATCTCAATTTGAGTAATTAGATTCAAATTAGTGGCCTATTATTTTTTAGGGATATTATTTTTGTAGTACCATTATTTTGCCAAATATGCATCTAACTTCTAAATTTCTTTGACTTGCTTTATGCACACTTATTATTTGAAATTTATATTAATCAATCACTTTAGTACCAGCACCATTAAAATCTATTCAAAAATCTCAATAAAATGAATATTTTACTTATTCAATAAAAATTAAATGCAAAGAAATTTTATCTTGTTTTCCTTGCTATCAAACAACTGACATATAAAATTTACTTTCATTTAGAGATACTTATAATAAGTTAACTCCATATTGTATCTTTACCTTTATCAATAAAATTTAATGCAGAATCAAATGATAATATGACCTCACCTAATGAACAATCTCTAGTTTATTTAAAGGAAAAGACTAAGATTGATTGGTTAAATTTTGCTATAGTTAATGAGTGTAAGGTAATACCTAATTTGAATGAAGCTCTAACTGAGAAGAACAATGTTAATGCAACTCTTTTGATTTAAGACTCAATTGAAAATTAACCATTTGGTGAGGATTCAGATGGCGTACCTCTAGATGCACTAGAAATTGAACATGAGATGGATTATAGAAGGTTTGATCATGCCAATAATGGTGTAGATGATCACTTGTCGAGAGATGACAATGATGCTGACTCAAATGCAGAGGGTTTGTACTTAGTTTAGGTTTTGGAAACTTCATTCTAGTGCCTTGATAGTTGTTTAAGACTACTAATGAGCTCATGAAAATGGTCAGTGTGTTTGCAATTTAAAATTAGTTTAGGCTTAAGATAGTTAACACTAAGAAGTCAAGGATCATCCTTAAATGAGTAGCTTCGAGTTGTATGTGGATGATACATGCTAGCCCAAACTAGAATAAAAGACAATACTAAATCAAGACTCTTAACCTACACAAACATTTGCTTATGGTTTAGATTTACTGATGCATGCATTTCCATTAGATACATTACTTATTTATTGAGCATTTAGATACATACTAATGCTTACCTTTTTGTTTCATACAAGGCTGTTAACTAGCTCTAATCAACATATATATATAGTTGTAGCTATCAACAACAAGCTTGTTTACTGAAAAATTGTAGTAGAGGCCAATCTAATCCCAAACAGACAACTTTTTTAAGGGGATCAAATGATGCATCACCTTTTAACTGTTAGCATCAAAATGATAAAGATATTGTAACATCTTTGGTTACTCAACTATAGTTATATGTTTGAGTGTCTTTTTTTTTAATGTTTTGTGTATTGTGAGATACTGTCAAACTTACATCTTTAATAAGGAATGTTCTGGCTTTTAAGTTGTTAATCGTAATAAGCTTTAATAACTACTGTTATGCATATAGTTGTAGCCAGAACTAACTATCTAAGTTGTTCTTATTGCTAGAATGGATTAGTATTTATAATGTTATTATTATTTTTATTTAGTTTTGTTAAGATTGATTTTATGATTTGTGTATTATTCATGGTTACTGAGCTGGTTATATACGATTTAGTTCATTAACTTGATTGTGTTATTTTAAAGGATCTTTAAGTGTTTGAGCTTTCTATTTATGAAATATATGATGTGATGATTGTGCTTGGAGCTTGAGATAGATGAGATGTCATGAAGATGAGCAGTAAAACAATTGTGAATGTTAAGCTTGTTTAAGGCTATATGAATAGCCAAATTCACTACTAGTATTGCTAATGCCTTCAACGGTAATATTTGCTTCAATATTTTTTAAGCTTTATTTTTTTTTGGTTCAATTTTGATTTATGAATCAGCAAAGATATTCCAATATTTTCTCAAGGATAGTATGGTCATTTCATATTATGTACACACTTTGGCCTTAATTTTTACAAGAAGCTCTATGCAGCAGACTATCCATAACTTGGATTTTATTGGCACAATAGTATTTTGGTCATTTATGTAGTCGACAATAGTCCAATTAACTACATGCTAACGGTATGCTAATACATTCTATCAAAAGGGAGATATGGCAATCCTTAGGGGTGGAAACTAAAAATTTCTCAATTTAATCAAGGTTATTAATTTATCAAATATTTATTCATTAAGGTATTATTTTTCGTCTCTCTCTCTCTCTCTTTTTACACACACATAGATATACTGATCAAGTGCGTGATTATGCATACGTCAAGCTCCCATTAAAAGGCTGTAGGCTTGACAATAAAACCCTTTCGACTAGATTCACATTAGACACTACCAATGTAGTTCAGTTTTTACATATAAAGCAATTTTAGGTATTGATTTTCAATACTCGGATAGTTCTTGGCACAGATCCAAGCATAACACTAAAAATTCAAAATCTAAATCTATGCTTGATTTTTCAATATGTCAATTAAAAAAAAGAAATATATATAACGGAGCATTTACCAAAATGAATCCCTAAATTCCTAATATTCTTGACCTCATGTTAAACTGGCTGCTTCTCCAACTCATCAAAACTTAAGCCAACAGCCACCACCTACCACTGTGCATTCATGAACCTCTAAGCGTCCACGTCATCTCTTCTTATTTCTCAGCTGCTAACATTGGTGTAGGGCTTCATTCTATTCTCTATCATCACTGTCATAACTCACAGAGCACTAGCTACAGTCAATATTTTTATAATAAACTTTGCTGTTGTCATAGCTACACTATCTATAGTGGAAGAAAGATTCAAAATGTCTCAAATGGCTTAATGAAAAAGAAGCAATCTTATTGTTTATATGAGTTGTATTAGTATAAATATGATCATGGATGAATAATTGAAATAATTTGCATGAGGTCTTGCTAGAATTAAGCACCCATTTTTATGGATTGTTAGGCCAAATATGATGATAAGATTCAGCTAGCTTACCCCAAGAATTTTTTAAAGAGATAATGGGCAGAGGAATGATAGCAAATTAGTGTAAGCAAGAGAAAATGTTTTCATGCCCATCAACTAGTATGTTTCTAACCCATTGCAATTGGAATTCTATTCTAGATAGCGTACATGGAGGTGTTCTTATAACTAGTTGGCCTTTTTTCACTTAGCAATGAACAAATTGTAGAAATGCAACTTGAGCATTGGCATGCAAGTGAATCGAGATGTAAACAAGGAGGACATTGTGGTTCTTGTTAAAGATATTATGGAAGGAAAGGTAATTGATGAGAACCATCAAAGAAATACTATTAAAGTTTTAAATTTTCCTTTGAACATTCATAAAGGCCCAATTACAATTAGGTAAAATGCTTAGGCTTGGATAAAAAATTTAGGTAGTAGATTCAAACAATTTGTTACTTATGTAAAAATTTAGGTAGTAGATTGGAGACATTATTATGTTGTTGAATTTAATTTTTGATAGGTGTTGAATGAATTTATAATAGAGATGAATGAATCTAAGTAGCAGATTGAAACAATTTTTATTCGTTATTTATGTAAAAAACATTTACACTATTATATTTTTTGTTTTTTTAAATTAAATTCTTAACTATGCAAAGAAAGCCCAAATTAAAAATCTTGAAAAGATATGGAAAAACTAGGCATGAATTGAGACTGAATAGTTGTATTATTAATTCAGGTCGGTCCTAGGCATATCCAAGCCCGACCTGAACTCAGTGGTTTGCTAACCATAGGGAGCTGTGAGGTCTAGGTACATGATTGTAAGCACCAGATTAGTCCTTATATGTATGCCAAAAGTTTTAAACCTAGAATCAAAGTTCGAGATGAATTGATCATGTCGTAAATCGACTTCTATAACTTTATAAAGTCATGTATGACATTTGTAATCCATTGTAGAGTTTAATTCCCAATCTTAAGCTCACTCTTTCTATATAAAATTTTGTAATAAGGAAATTCTTGAATAAGATAAAATATATATATTTTAATGCAATATATTTTGTTTTGTATAGTAATTTTTTTATAGCTTGTCTTTTAGTTTATTAAAATAAGGGATTGCCATAAATGTTCACGTTTTCTAAAATGTGGATTTAGAGATTTGCAACACTGTAAAATGATTTTTCAATAACTTATGAAATTGTAAAGCCCTTTACAGTACTATAAAATCTTGAATCTGTATTTTAAAAAATACAAGCAATCGTTCTTGTAAACTATTCCTTGTAGAATAGATTAATGGTGACGAGTGTTGATCCCACGAGAAGGTTGATTTTAATTATGTGTGGAATTAATTTTCTTTAATGGGTGAATAAATTTGTGGTGAAATTAATGTAAATTATGTTTAAATTTAAATTACAATGGCAGGAATTAAATTGAACTGGAAATCTATTGAAATGACGTGCTTGGGTATTCAGATCTGCATCAACATGTTCCATGGGCTAAATATTCCATATTAATGCCAATTAAATCATAAGGGGGAATTCCACACCTCATTAACCAGGGCGGTATCTAGACAAGATTATTATTATTTGTCAACGAAAAGTCAAAACAATCAGAAATATTATAGGGGAAGAGAAAGTAAATTTACCAAATTAAGCCCATGGGACATGTTGAGACTTCTTCTTCAACCAAAGCTTAAAAGGAAATTAGCTACTCATATTTTAACTAAGGATAAAAAGGAAATTTTATTAAAATACAAAGAAACTACAAGAATGAGAAGGAATTTTAGAAATCTAAGCTTAAAAATGAATTCAGGGGTGTTAAATTAGGGGGGGAGAGCCCCCTTTTTATGGATACATTGAGTGAATCATGACTATCAGATTAAAAACAGTTCGGACACTCAGGATTGTGCCACGTCATCAGTAAACAGTCAACAGTCAATGTTTGAACAGTAACGCAGTTTGAATAGTAAATAATCCCATGTATGCGCATATACTGTACATACGATTTTTGTTCCACTGAGATGCTGCCACATCATCGATCTACAGTACATAAGAAATTTAGTCTAATAAGATTGTGACACATCATCGGTCGATGCCACGTCATCGGTCCACGCCACATAAGCAGTCAATACCACATAATTCGTCCAATTAAATACTGCCACGTTATAGGTAGTTGTCATATCATCAGTCCGTATATATAAACAGTACCATGAACAGTATCGTATGTATGACAATACCGTATATGTGAATAGTGACTTTTTCCTTTAATACTCCTCTTAAGATTTTCGACCATCCTAAGTTCAAATATGACGTCCGTTTTACTGTCTGATCACTCGTTCATTGTGAAACGATCGTGATGCCTCTAAAATACATAAAATACATAATTATAATAAAACACATATAATTAAATAACAAAATATTTAAACAAATAAAAGTAGCAATGTTAGTGAGACTTAAAGTGTTAAATGATGATTTTCTCCTTTATAAATATACACTCTCTAACACTCAACAACACACACACACACATATATATAATCATTCTCAAGTGAAGGCACTCGTATTTTTTATTTGTAGACGCACTATTAAACCATATGATTTAATAAAATTAATGTAAATATGTTATTTGTTGAGTGCTAGAGAATGTATATTTATAAAGGAGAAAATTGTCATTTTATACTTCAAGTTTCATTAACTTCTTTTCTTTTATGTATTCAAGTCTCTTGTGATTTTAATTATATGTGTTATATTATAATTAAATATTTTATATATTTTACAGACATCATAGTTATTTCATAATAAACAAGATGTGAGATGACAAAACAAATGATAAATCTAAACTTAGAACGGTCGAAAATCTTAGGAGGGGTATAAAAGTATAAATATCACTGTTCACATATACACACTGTTCACATGTACAGTACTGTTCATAGTGTTATTCATGACATTGTTCATATATACTGTACGATGATATGACATTGACCAAAGACGTGGCAGCATTTGATTAGAGAATGATGTGGCATTGACTGATTATGTGGCAATGATTGATGACATGACTTAACTGATGAGATGTTACAATCTTATTGGATTAAAATATTTATACACTATTGACCGATGACGTGGTAGTATGTTAGTGAATCAGAAAAATGTGCGTACGGTATATACATATACACGGAATAACAGCCTTGATGATATGTTCAAACCAATCAAAACTTATCACGTGATGCAATCCTTTGCATCCAAATTGTTTTAATCTGATGGTCATAATTTACTCATTCTATTGCTAAAATGAGGGCTACCCCCTAATTTGATACCCCTGAATTTATTTTTGACTTTATTCTCTCTAATTCCTTTTTCATCTTATATTTTCTATATATTTTAATAAAATTCTCATTTTACCTCTTATTTAAATATGAGTAGCTAATTTTTTTAAACTTAGGTTGAAGATAAACTCTCAACATGTTTTATGGGCTTAATTGATAAATTTATTTTCCCTTTACCTCTAATTTCTATGGATATTTTGACTTTTCGTCGACAGATAGTAATAACACAGTTATTACTATTTGGCAGATAAGCTCTTAGCACCGTATTAATTAGAAAGTGTGCCTCACGAGGAGTAGATTTCTCCCTTATGATTTAATTGGTACTAATAAGAAATATTGAGTATTGGTGCATGTTGATACGGATCGAGATACCCTAGTGCTTTATTATAATAATTGTCATTTTAAATTCTTCCTGCTATTTCAATTCAAAATTTAGGATAATTTCACGATAATTTCAACTACCTACTTAGAAAATTAATTCAATATATAATAAAATCTACCTTTTCGTGGGATTAATACTCGTCACCATTAATCAATTCTACAATAGATTCGTACACTTGTGAGTTCAATAAAATTTGCACAATAAATTTTTGGCATCGTTGCCGGTGACGTAAGTTATTTTAATTTGTTGAATTAATTTTTTTATTTTCTTATTTTCTTATTTTTTTCTTATTTAAAAAAATAATTCTATAATTTAATTTTATTTTGTAATTTTAATTTATTTAAATTTCTATAATTCAATTTTATTTTGTAATTTCTTTAGATTTCTGTAATTTAATTTTCAAGTTATTTTGTTAGTAATTTTTTCCCATTTATCTTGTTAATTTATTTTAATTAATTAGTGGAATTAATTCATAGAACTAATTTTTTAAGTAATTTTTTATTTTTTCTTTTAAAATTATTGTTAAAAAATTTTAAAAAATTAAAATTAAAAATTAAAAAAGTGAATATGCAATTCCTGTAATTTAAATTCTTTTCTTTTTCTCTTTTTTATATTTCTGTAATTTATTTTTTAAGTCATTTTTTATTATAATTTTTCCCTTATTAATAAAATAATAATAAAAATTCTGTAATTGAATTTTTGTAATTTAAATGTTTGTAATTCAATTTCTTTGTAATTTCTTTAAATTTCTATAATTTAATTTTTACTTTATTTTTCTTTGAATATTTTTTGTTTATCTTGTAATTTATTTTAATTTTGTTAATCTATTTCTTGTATTTTATTTTTAGTACGTAAGTGTTTGTTCATAAGAAATTATTAACAACGTGATAATATTAGTAACGTAAATTCTTCATCTTCTTTATTTTTATTAATTTTATTCTCATTTTTTGTTGAATTTTTTATTTTTTTTATATATGGTCGAATGTCACAATTGCCTAATCTTGAGCTTATAAATTTAAAATTGAAAAAAATACTTCATACACACAAACACATTGTATTTAAAGAAAAAATTGAAATAGATTTGCAACAACAAGAACCACCATAAGAGAGGCAATTTAAGGACTATTTCAGTCCCTTAGCTAACTTGAGCACATCATGTATACGAAACCCAAATATAACTGGTAGGAATTTTAATTTAAAATTTAGTATGCTAAATTGTCTCCTAATATTTTATAGCCTAGAAAATAAGGACCCATATAATCATTTGAATAATTTTCATACCATTTGTCAAACTTTTAGATATGAAAATTTTTCAGATGATGATGTTAAGCTTGGACTATTCTTATTTTCTTTATTTTCTTTAAAGGATAGAGCTCGTTCATGGTTTAATACATTGCCTGCTAATAGCATTATATTATGGGAACAAATGGTCAAAAAATTTTTAAATAAATACTTTCCAGTTCATAAAAGCAATCTATTCGCAGAAAAATTTTAGAGTTTATCCAAAGAGAAGACGAGTAATTTTTCGAAGCATGGGAGCATGCAATGGGCTACTCTTGAAATGTCCACTTCATGAATATAAAAAATGGCACCAATGCCAATACATTTTATAGGAATTATTGTTAAATGTGTAAGAATGGCTAATGGCAACAAATGGAGGAGAACTATTATCTAAAAGTGCATCAGAAATTTAGGATTTCTTCTAGCGACAAACGAATAATTTCCAATAACGGAGTTGATTATTTAGGAACAATAAAAGAATTAAGGGAATGAATGAGGTCCAAGTTGGCGAGTCAAGCTCGGGAATCAAAGAAGTCAAATAAATAGTTTAAGGAATTTCCTGACAAATCGCATCTTTAACAGTTGTTAAACCAATAGAGTTACATGACCATGACTCATATCTAAATTAAGTCAATGCCATAGGTGTAATGAGAAAGTCATTAAACTACAACCTTTACTCCAACACATATAACCTTGGATGGAGAGACAACCCCAATTTTTTGTTATCTTAAGGATTTTACCAGAATAGACCAATAACTTCAGCTCTACCAATGCAACCAATTCCTTGAGCTCCACAAGCCTCTTAGCCATTATTTAGATCTTACAACTAAAACTCGAATTATTCTCAATTAAGACCATGAAAATATGCATTTCAGAATTTTAAGAATTTTACCTACTCTACGATCAAGTAATAAAACTGCACTATTGACAAACTACTAAATGAAATAATAGGCTTCAACTCACAGACCCAATCAATTTCAAACCTCAAGAAGATGGTAGGCTAGCTTGTCTCTTCAGTTCAAACCTTAGCAATGACTGTTGAGAAAGGTAAATTTCAAAGTCAAGCAGTGTCAAACCCTAAAGGAGTACATGAAGTAAGTACCAATTTATCTCAGCAATATAGAGAGGTCAAAGCCATCACGACCCTAGAAAAAGAAAAAGAAGTCGACAATAAAATAGAGATGCTGGTAAGAAAAACGACTCAAAGTGTATCTTTAAATAGTAAGGACTCATCATTAGAGGAGAATGAAGAAACCAACTCATGAGAGTCTATTCCTAAAGCTTCATTTCTCTAGAGGTTAGCTAAAGCAAAGAAGAAAAAATCCACGGGTGAGATTTTTGAAATTTTCAAATAAGTAAGTGTTAACATCCCTTTACTTGATACTATAAAATAATTGTCATCTTATGCCAAGTTTCTTAAAGATCTTTGTACTAAAAAGAGAAATATTCATATTCAAAAGAAGACATTTTTAATAGAAAATGTTAGCTCTATACTCCAACATAAGATTTTTCTAAAATGTAAAGACCTAGGCTTCCTAACTATCTCATGTAGTATAGGAAACCGCACAATTGAGAATGCTTTATTGGACTTAGGAGCTAGTGTTAATATATTGCCTTACTCAGTGTTTGTGAAACTTAGACTGAGAGAATTACACCCAACTCTAGTGGTGTTACAACTTATGGATTGATCTACAAAAATACCTCGTGGTATTGTGGAGGACGTACTTATCTAAGTAGATAAGTTTTATTTTTTTATTGATTTTATTGTAATTGATATTCAGCCAGTGCAGAACTCAAGGAAGCACATCCTCATTATCCTAAGCCGATCTTTTTTGTAACTGTTGATGCTCATATTTAATGTAGGACTAAAAATATACAGTTGTCATTTGGCAATATGACTATGAAACTAAATATTTTTAATATTGCAAAATAACCTCACAATGTAGACGATGAAATTATAGATGTGAATTTAATTAATGAATTAGTTGATCATATATTTCTTTTAAACCTCAGTGATGATCCTTTACTAACATGTTTAACTCTCTTTGGTTGGATTTTAATAATGATAGATCGATTGATGAGGTTAATGTCTTATTAGATTCATCGCCATACATGGACATTGATAAATGGAAGACAAAGATAGAGCAATTGATACCATCAAGAGAAAATCTCATTCCATCATCAGAATCACTACCAAAGATTGAGTTTAAATCTTTACCTAACTCTTTGAATTCTACATTCTTGGGAGAAGAAAAAATATTATTAGAAATCATCTCGTTCTCTTCCGATGGCAAATAAAAGAATACAAACATCATTGACCCCATCTTTGATTCAAAAAGAAGGATACAACCGATAAAATCAAAGGAGATTCATAGCAATAAAAATACTAAGGACTACAAAAAGTGAATGAAAATCTTCCATGACAAGCAGAGCATGAGAAAATCTTTCACACCAGTTAAGAAAGTATTTTTATTCAATTCTTATAGTAGTAAGTTATGCTTTCGATAGTCTAGTTCATTTACTGATCATACTATTTTTTCATTGGAGCCATTAAATTTAAGAATCTAAGGAACAACACAATTTTTAAAGTTAATGGTCAGAAAAGTAAAGCCATATTATGAATACCAACTATATGTAGAAAACAGCGTAAAAGATTTAAGTGACCTGACATTTTTTTCTGTTTTTTTTCGGTGATTTAAAGTTTTCTTTTCTGTTATTTTTGTGTAAATGTGTTTATTTAACTATTAAGTTTTCTCTTATCATTTTTTCTCGTGAATGTTTCAACTAAAAAGCGTCTCTTTAATATTCTTAGACAGTTTCGATGTATATAATCTCATCTCAGAGGACAGATATAATTTTATAAAATACATCATATTTGAAAGTTACAACTACCAGAGTTAGTAGCCCATGTTGAGGATTTAGAAGGAGATCTCAAAGAAATTAAGAGAGGCATTTATAGGATCTAATTAAAGCTTGAGATAAATTCAATAAGAGGACGATTTTAATATTTTTTCTTTTTTTTTTCTTTATATGTTTAATTTGTTACCTCAATTAAGCGACGGATGACGGTGTTCCATGACAATCAATGTCGGTTACTTTAGTTTTCCATAATAACTAATATTCTGAATTGAAGGCATGGATAAAGACACGATCTTAGCGAAGCTTTACAAGTGATTTCTTTCACTTTCTCAAAATGATCTCCTTACCATCTATAAAGCTCGGTCCAAATGCATGCGATTACTTATGAAGAGTCATATTCCTACTGACATCTGATAGATAATCAAAGTCAAAGTGTGGTTTACAGGTGAATTACCTCCCAAATATATTGCATACATGCCTGGTTGTGGTAAAGGGAATTATTCAAGAAAATGAAGAGCTCAAAAGCTCTCTAATGTTTATCATAAGTATGCTAGGATGAAATGTGATAAAAAGGTCATGTTCTTTAGGAATGGTGTCTAATAATAGGAAGATAAGATTCAATTCATAGGGGATGACTTGAATAAAGAGTCATTGGATAATATTCTTTTATCTCTTGAAATGCATCCCAGTGAATACGTATAAAAAGCAATACTCTAGTTATGGCCATTATTTTAGAAAGAATGTGCAAACTATAGTCTCGAGAATCTGACTATAAATGACTCTATTTGTTAGTTTATAAAAAAACCTAGATGGAAAGCCTATCCTCGACCCATAGAGGGCGTTCAAGCCGTTTTTAAATATAAAATCAGAGAAAGATGTGAGCTACAGTCGTAACTACTTGTAAATATCCTTTTATTTCGATGTTTTATTTCACTGTTGTTTTATCACTTATATTTTTATCTTTAATAATTTCATGCTATTATTATTTACTTTCTCTTTTTACTATTACCTTTTTTACTCTTGAGCCATGTGCTTCATGAGTTATTTAACATACACATGCTACCTCATTTACAGTTGTGAACCATTTCACTAGGATCATTAAATATGACTTTTTTATTAAGGCACTCACAAATTATTTTAATAAGTATCTAATGACAGCTACTCCTAACAATCAAATCAAGAACATTTACATACTCTCTGAATTTAACCATGGCAAATATAAAGAATTTATTGAGACCATCATAAATTTTAGTCGAGGCATAACAGTTAGGAAATTACACTTGGTTTATGGAGGAGGTAACTGAGGGTTATCAAAACACATTTCAGAAGCTACTTATATCAGAAGGAGTTAAATGTTAGGCATTATCCCAATAATCCTGAAACCTTTTGACTATTTGTCTGACTCACCAACTGGAGAAGAGTTAGTCATCTCATGTATGCAAGAGAGAATAACTGAAATACTGAATCATGCTGATGCCTTTATATTCTTATTAGGAGATCTTACAACTCTAGAGGTACTAATGACATTAGTATTTTGGTCTCATCTGAATATTAAAAAAAAACTATTAGTTTGTTAAATGTCAATACTTTTATGATGACTTTATCGCATTTCTTAACCATGCAATAAAAAATTATTTCATTCCTTCCATAGTGAAAAAAATCTTTATTTGTGCTCACACTGCTAATGAGTTATTTGATCTGTTACAAGATTATAGACTAGAGCCACATCCTATGACTTTAGTGTTAGAGTAGACAACTACTAATGGTATTAGTAGCTGCAGTAAAAAGTACAAATTTGATTTAACTCTTCGCTTGTAATTATTTTCTTCTATGTTACAGCACTCAGGTGATATCTTCTAATCTCTACTGCTTTCCTTTAAAACATTGAGGATAATTTTTCGTTTTAGTTGAGGGAAAGAAATAGTTGATAATTGTGGAATGTCGCAATCTTGGTAAAATTTTTACCAATTTTTATTATAGAAACTAACTGTGATTAACTTTTTATGTCGAAGATGGCTAAATATGGGTTATAGTGACTTTAAAAATGTATCTTCTTAGTTTGAAAGTTAAAAAAAATTACTTTTCAGTCCTTTTTTTTATTAAGTTTCATTTTAAGTGTGATTTTTCTAACTTTCTCTTTCAAACTTCTCCTTTATAAATATATACTTTTAAAATTTTGAGTTTAAGATGGTTGAATATAGAATGTCATGATTTTAGAAATGCATCCTCTTAATTTTTTAACCAAAAAAAATTAAAAAAATTTGTGATCTTTTTGACATGATGAATTTCAAATTTTCGTATCTGTATTATCCTTGATCTTGAGTTTTGTTACACTATATTTGCTGCTCTATATGTTGATGTCGGAGACAAAATATGACTTGCTTGAAGGAATGTACATGTCATAATAAATTCTAAGTGAGTTCTTGAACTTGCTAGTTTTCTTGGAGAGTAACTCTTTTTCCCTATTCTTTATACAGCGTAGTAGTTCATTATTTGATACACAATTTTTAAATTTTTTTTTTAGTCAACCTTCTAAAAAAAAGAAAAGAAAAAAATTATGTATTACTACGTTTGAAAGTTTATCTAACTAGTAGATATGAAAAATTATTTAAAGCCTTAAAAGATGATGGAAAGGCCATTTTTTACCTATTTGAGCTTTTCTAGCCATCCCTTTTATGAAATATCCTTAGTTAACCCTTTTGAACCTTTAAAAAAATTAATATTTCTTTTCTTTGTGAACTTATTATCTTAATCCAACTCCGATCTAAAATATTACTCGATATCGTACAAATTCTATCATCCATTCGTATTTGAGAAAAATGTTAATATTATTTTGTTCAATAAAATTATGCCTTATTAAAAAAAAGAAGAAAAAAGAAAAGAAAAAAATTCAATATATATATATATATATTAGTTTTAAAAAAAGAGAAATATACCCGGTAATCTTAAAAAAAAACTCTTTTTTTTCTCAAATATGTATTTTATTTTTTTCCTATTTTTCTTCTTTATTCGACATGTCCCTAACTTATGTTATGTTCTAATAAAAGTCTTTCTTAATTTTAAGGAACTATAGTCTAAAGTAAAAGCTAGTTACATGAGCTGTAAAGATATGGTGATGTATAAAAAAGGAAATATATATATATATATAAAGAAAAAAATAATAAATACATTGATCTCACTTACAGTTTGGCTTCAGATCATATTATTTCTAAGCTGGAAACACATTTATTTTATCTTAGTGAGAGTGTGTAATATTACTTTAATATTTTCTCTCAATTTACCATTCATGGGAGTTACTATTGTTATTGGGTTTAATTTCTTTGTGAGAGTGTCACTACCGGTGAGATTTTGGGATATTGACATGTCATTCTTAAAAGCAGCTTGATTATAATAGCTGTGACAAAGTCTACTAGATTGATTCATATAGATTGTTGATTTGAGAGTAATATTTCTTAAAGATTAGAGATAATGCTTATACTTTTATTTGATTGTTATCATAAGTTTAATTAAATAAACATAATAGTTAAAAAAAAGTTTTAGGTTTGAATTTGATTTCGCTTAATTTGCTAAAGACTAGCAGTAAGCTAGTTAGAGGGTGTATTGAGTGCTAGAAAATGTATATTTATAAAGGAGAAAATTATCATTTTACACTTCAAGTTCCATTAACTTCTTTGTTTTTATATATTCAAGTCTCTTATGATTTTAATTTTGTGTGTTTTATTATAATTAAGTATTTTATATATTTTAGTGGTATCATAGTTATTTCATAATAAATGAGATATCGGATGATAAAATGGACAGCAAATCTAAATTCAGAACAGTCGAAAACCTTAGGAGAAGTATAAAAGTATAAATGTTACTATTTACATATACGACATTATTCACATGTAAGATACTATTCATGATACTGTTCATATATATTGTATAATTAACTGATAAAGTGACATTGACCAATGACATGACAGTATTTGATTAGAGGAATGATATGACATTGTCAGATTATGTGGCATTGACTGATGACGTAGCTTGACTAATAAGGTATCACAATCTTATTGGATTAAAATATTTATACTATTGATTGATAACGTATTAATACATTAGTCGATCAGAAAAACGTGCATACCATACATGTATATACACAGAATAATAGCCTTGATGATGTGTTTAAATTAATCAGAACTTGCCACGTGGTGCAATTCTGTGCATCCAAAATTTTTTAATCCGATAGCCATGATTTACTCATTGTATCTATAAAAGAAGGCTCTCCTCCTTAAATTGATACTCGTGAATTCATTTTTTAGCTTCATTCTCTCTAATTCATTCTCCATCTTGTATTTTTTATGTATTTTAATAGAATTTTTATTTTACCCCTAGTTCAAATATGAGTAGCTAATTTTCTTTTAAGTTTGGGTTGAAAGTGGAGTCTCAACATGTTCTATGAGCTTAATTGGTAAATTTATTTTCTCTTCCCTTTTAATTTTTGTGGATGTTTTGACTTTTCATTGACGATAGTAATAACATAATTATTACTATTTAGCACGATAAGCCCTTAGTACCATATTAATTAGAGGGTGGTTCATGAGGAGTGAATTTCCCTCTCATGATTTAATTAGTACTAACAAGAAATATTGAGCCATGATGTATGTTGATGTGGATCCAGATACCCAAGTGTTTTATTATAATAGTTATCAGTTTAAATTATTCGCGTCATTTTAATTTAAAATTTAAGATAATTTTACCACAAATTCAACCACCCACTTAGGAAACTAATTCAACACATAATTAAAATCTACCTTTTTATGAGATCAATACTCTCACCATTAATATATTTTAGAATAGATTCGTACACTTACGAGTTTAATAAAATTTACACAACACTATTAAACCACATGGTTTTATACTATATTAAAATTGACTCCACTAAACTGCATGGTTTAACAAAATGTCCACATTAAAAAAAAAGGAAAGTCCACATTTGAGAATGATTAATTTTATGTATATTGTGTGTGTAACATCCTTCTCTAGTGCAGATGCCTATATTTTTTATTCTGTGATAATGTTGTAAAAATCTCTTACAATATTGTAAAATAGTTTTTTAATAGCTTACAATATTGTAAAAAAACATCTTTTATAACATTGAAAATCATTAAGATGCATTTTAAAAAATAGAGATTCCTAATCTAAGATCCTAGACTGTAGTTAAAATCCAAGAGCATTTGTCACCATTAAATACATTCATGGTTAGAGAGTAATTTGCAAACCCAACTACAATTGACATGGAATTATGTGTGTGGCCATTCAAAAAATTTAAAAAATAAAATAAATTTTAATGCAACTACTTGCTTTAAGCTGTAAGGACCCACATAAGATAAAAATATATGGTATATTATTTTCCTTTAATCTCTTCTAAGCAACATCTTCAATTATCTTACTATTGCTTCCTGTGAGTGATATGTCGTTAGCATAAACAAGCAACAACACTATGTTTTTTTCTTTCTCCATGAAGAATAGTAAGCTGTCCTATATTAAGTTTTTAAATCCTTAATCTTTAAGGGTTAAATTAAGCATATTATGCCAGACCTTTAACCTTTTTAAGGCTATAGAGTGCTCTTTTCTAATTTTTGAAACATATTATGGCTTTCTTTTATCATTAATTTTTTATTAACTTAAGACTTCTTCATATAGTTCACCATGTAAGAATGTGTAATTCACATTTGCTTGCTTGATATCCTAGTTTTTCATGACAACTAAGTTCAATACAATTCTAATGGTTGATAATTTGGCTACTATAGTAAAGGTCTTGATAAAATAAATGCCTATTGTTTGATGAAATCCCTTGGCTACATCTTTCTTTGTACCTTACCACAACCTTAGTTGGTTGTGTTTCACTTTTTAGACCTATTTATTTCCCATAGTTTTTTTTTAATTTTGAGAAACTAGAATAAAGTCTTCTTTACGGCTCTCTCCTATTTTTTATTTCTTAAAGCCTCCTTTACACTTGTTGGAGTGTCCACTCCTTCTCATGTTGTCTATTTGCTAAGTAAATTTTTGATTTCTAGATCTCAGACTTGGCTCTTGTATCTTAGGCAACAAGGGAGAAATGTTTGTGGAATTGTTTATGGCTAATTGTTTTTCTCTATTTATGAGTCTAGCATGTTTTATTCAGTATTTTAGTTTTGCAATGTTTATATCTTGGTCTGATAAGGCAATGTAGGGTCTATATCTATTGGACCATAAGGATTTGAGCTTATATTTTAAACAACTATCGGTGTAGAAGGTGCATACTAAAGTAAAAATTCATGACAATATTAGGATTTATGTATATTATGGAATCAACTATATTTTCCACACTTATAACAAGCTGAAATGCTTTGTCATTTTAAAAAGAAAATTCCAACTCGCTAAATACCAATTTTATTGCTATAGACTTTCCCATTATTCTATAAGCATATGTATCCTTTGCGTTGAGAGTTATATCCTATGAAAACACATTTTAATAGTACAAAAGTCTAACTTATGTAAGTTATATGGCCTTAGGTAGGAAAGCACACATAACCAAAATAGTTAACCGATAACTTTTAGTTATTGGTTATTGATTTCTAAATGAGTAAGTATAATTTATTTTACAGATTTCTGCAAAATAAACAGCTAACCGTTATCTTAAAATAGTTAACCGATAACTTTTAGAGAGTTATCTACTTCTAACCTTGAACTGTTTAACAAAGCAAGATAAGTTCAGTTTGTTTTACATGTTTCTAGAAATAAATGGCTAACCATTAACTTCAAATGGCTAACTGATAATTTTCATAATTGAATCATATTATAATCACGAACCATTTAGCAAAAATGATTAAGCATAAATTGCTTCACAAGATTTTGATTATTAATAGCTAATTAATAATGTCAAACGGTAAACTATTTATTTGAAATTTCAACTCAATCGTCATTTGGACCAGTCAAAATAGTAAACTGATAGCAATTAACAATAATATGATTTTCTCAAAAATATCAACAATGGCTAGTTTTCAACTCCGATTATAAATTGGCTCATTCAAATTCAAATAAAGTGAATCCAAGAATTATCATCGAGCTTGCAATTAAGAATACAACCTTTATTGAGCCTTAAACTTATTTTTGTTTTATTTATTGACACTTTGAGCTTGCATTTGTAATCATTTACATAGTGTGAGAGAAAGTACATTTGTAATTTTTAATTTTAAGTGGTTATAAATGTTGGGATACATTTGGATTAAAAGATTAGGGATAATCTCTTATTGTTAAGGTCTATTAATATCTTGAAAGTCAATTGTAAAACTTGTTAAAGTATTAAAGACTTGATTAGCGAAATCCTCAAGCCCGATGGGCTTAGAGTTGTGGATGTAGGTACGGTTAGTCAAATTACGTAAAAATACTTGTTTGTTCCCTCTTACTATATCTCTTTATTTTTCAGTGCACTTTAATTTGTTTATTTCAAATTTGGTTGCTTTGTTTTAATTTGTATTAAGTTTAAATTGCTAAATTTTTTCAAACCTAATTCACTCTCTTCTTGGGTTGCCTAGATAGTTTTTCAAGTGATTGTCATATAACAATTTAGATATGCTAGAAAGAATATCTATTATGTGAGATTAAAGTAAAATATATTTTAAATAATAAGCTTATGATATGAAATCAAATGCCTTTGTAGCTAAATCTATCCAAGAGAACTGTCTTAGTTTTATATAATCTATGATTGGTACTATAATAGTGTTGAGATAAGAAATGAATTGCCTATAAATAATGCCAACCCATGGAAACGTTTCACAAGCATCCACTTTTGATTCATGAAGAAATATATCATTCTTTGACACTACATAGCCTAAAAGTAATACCTTATTTATCAAAAAAATACACTTGTTTACTGCAATGTATAAACTTGCTAGCCTTAAAGCTAAAAGTCTTTCCTGAGATATTACAAATGTAATTTGTGATTGGTACTCTACATAAGTATATCATCAAAGTAAACAACTACAAACCTTTGAATGAAAGAGTAAAGTACTTAGTTTATAACTCACATGAAAGAGCGAAGTACAATTACTCTAGCTAACTCAAGAAAGGGGTGAATTAAGTTTAAAAATTATGCAAACAAAAACATAATACAATTGAAATAAATGCTTCAAGCAATTTAATAATAGTAAATTCAACAACGTGTAAATTTAAAAAGATAAGGGAGAAGAAAACAAACACATGAAGTTTTACGTAGTTCGGTAAAACTATCTACATCTACACCTTCAAGCAAATTAAGCTTGAGAATTTCACTATTCAATCCTCTTAAGGCTTTAAGATTTTATAATTGATTTTTAAGATATCAATAAAATTTTAGAAATAGTGATATACACACACACTTTCCCCTTAAGTGTTTCTTACACTTATGCTCACTCAATTTTGATATATAAATAAAAATTACAAAGATTACTCTCTATGAGAGTATATAAGCAAATGAAAGTTCAATAATGATTCAATATATATAGATGAGTAAGATGAAAGCTCAAGATTAGTTGTATGAACAAGTTTCAATTTAATTATTATTGAAAAAATTTGTTAGATTAGAGTTTGATTTAAGCTTTTAAAGTTTAAACAATGAAACTAGCTATTATTGAATTTCTAGGAACTTGTCAAATCACTATTAAAATGAGACGGTTAACTACTTGGATTACTATTAGGGAGAATTTCAAAATTTTGGCACAAGCAGTTAGCCACTACAAGCAACTAGTTAGTTGCTAACTCTCTGTACATAAGTAGTTAGTCCTTTTCTAAGAAGCTGTTAGCCATTATCGTTTTGGTTGTAAGTTATTATTTCTGAATTCAAAATTTGACCACTCCAAAAGTCTTTCTGAAATTATATTATGGCCAATATCAATTTAAAATACTTTGAAATAGGTCTATTTTCAAAATTAAAAACAACACTCTACTGATTCAAAACTCAAATCTTTTTATTTTAGTCCTTAAATATGAAAGACATCCAAATTGATAGAATTTTTTTCTTATAAATACAATGCCTTATTTTATGAAAAATAATTACTTGGTTTGAGATTATAAAGAAAATTTTGAGCTTTTAAGTTGCTAGATCATGAATACAATGAATTATACTATCTTTAAAATTAATGACAAAAGCTAGTATACTTTATAGTTCGTCTTTGATTATATCGTTGTCCATGGTAGTTAGTCTTTGATTATGCTATTGTCTATAATTATTTTGAACTTGATTTCACTTGAATAATATTTACAAAGCTTGTGCGATAATGAAACATAAATTGACCAAATTCTCCTTTTACATATAATTTGTTATCATCAAAATCAAAGATCATGTAACCATTTAGGCCAACATATATTAAGAATTTTAGTCAGCTTTTAATAACATTGACAAACCATTAAACTTCATATATTTATATCCAAGCATGATATCAAATATCCTAGATATATATTCAAGTATAATATAAACTTTTAAGAATTCCATGACGAAATTTCTTACTTTTTTATAAGGAATTACTTCATACACATGTCTCAATAGTCGCATTTTTAAACAGCTACCCCTTGTATTTTGAGTTTCTCTTTGAGAAAGTATTGTTTTGGCAATGGAGAATGTGCCAAACTCTTCCTTGGTCAAACTCTTCATTTGTCCTATTAATTGAAAGAGAAAAAAAAAGGAAAAATAAAGAGTGTAGTACACTTGGGTCTATTGCACTCTATTTGATTCCCAAAGATTGCCATCCATATGTTCTTGATAGTTCCAGACCTAAATTGAGCACATTTGGGTCTCCTTTGTGTGACCTAGTCACAGCAACAATATGCCATCATGCTTGGCTTCATGCTGCTACCATTGTTGCTAGTTTGTTTGATATTTTTTTATTTTTTATTTTTTAAGTTCTTCTCATGCTCTGTGACATCTATCTTCTTTTCTAATTTAACTGAGTTAAAATAGTTATTTAATGTTTAGGGTGAGAATAGTCATTTTATCAATATTTTGTTAAATCTTATCATAAAATTATGGCTAGTGGGAGCGATAATACACTTTATAAACTTCTAATAGATTACTACTAAAAAAGAAGTGTTGATGTTTGATGAAGTTTGAAAAATCTTAGTAATTGGTGGATATATCTCATTTATTTATTAACTATTATTAATTTCCCATCATCACCTCATCTGTTGTAATTAAAAAACACATGATAAATTATTTATTGACAGAAAATAAGTTTTCTTCTTAAATAAAAGAAAGAGAAAAGAAAGAAAGAAGTAGAAGAAAAAGAAGAAGTGCATTAGAAAAACCCAAAAAAGAAGAAGAAGAAGTAGAAGTAGATGAGTGCTTACTTGGAGTGGCGAAATAAAAAATTCAAAGAATACGAAAGTTTGGAAGACTTTCATGATTAGATTTTAACGGACAAAATTCTGATTGTTTTATGGGGATTATATTTCCATTCTTTTAGAAATTAGAATGTTAATTTATAGAAAGTAGAATTCAACAGACTAGTATGCACATGTGAATAATTGAAAGTTATTGTTTTCAAATTAACATGTCTTTTAGACGCTTAAGCTATGTTTGGTTTGAAAAAAAATGGAGGAGAGAAAAATAGTGAAATGGAGGGAAAGGAAAAAGAAAGAGTGGAAGAGAATAATAAAATTAGATTTTATTATTTGATTTGAAATAGAATTTGATAAGTAAAGGAATTATAATTTTTTTCTTTAGATAAATTTATCTTTACCTTAAATATTAAACTATTTATTTAGTAATGAAATACTATATATATATACAGCGGTCCAACAACAGCCCAACAATTTTTGGCGACTTTCCAACGAGGTCTAACAACGTCCGACAGGGTTCCGACAAGATTTGATAGGGTTCTGGTGACTTAATTTATATTTTATATTTTCATATTAAATAAATAAATAATTTATTTATTTTGTCAAGTTTTAGTTAATATATAACTATTTATAATATTAAATTAGTAAAATAAAATAATAAATAATAATTTTTAATGGTATTAAACAAACTAAAAAAGGGTTATTTTAGAAATTTAAGTTTCCAACATAAGAGAAATTCAAATTCTTTACTACTTAGTGTGGAATTCAAATTCTACATTATAATAGATATTAAATTTTAATTAAATTTTAATTCTTATATATTTTATCTAACCAAACAATACAAATGGTAATAAAATTTAAATTACTCTCTCTCTTATTCTCTCCTCTCAACCAAACAAAAAGAATTAGATTTGGACCAATATTGCCAAAATTAAATTTTTGTACGGAAATTACATTACAAAGTAAGATATTTGTGGTAAGTTACTGTTTATAAATTAATGTAGATTAATTTTCAAAAATTAGCGACATTTTTCCTAATAATATCAATTTTATTAAAGCAAAATAGAGATTTCTACCTTCAAGTAATGTTCTCCAAACTGCTTGTTTTAGAGTTTCTATTACAATTTTATTAATTTCACAAAAATAGAATTATATCTTCTTATTTCTTCAAAGACAACCCTAATATTTTATACAACTGAAAACTGATAGCATATTCAGGACAATAGAAACAATTTATTTTTTAAGTCAAAACAATTTTAAACAGGTTGAAACGTTAAAGATATTTTAAAAATAAAATTAATTTCTTCAAAATTAAATACTAAAGTTAAGAAAACAAAAGATAGACTTTTCGGTATTCTAAAAATCTTTAACATAAATCAAATATTAAATAAGTTATCTTATTTTTTAATCTTTTATTTTTATCGAAAACTTAATTACACATTAGTTAGCATTTAATAAACCTACATTTTATAAAATGATAATCATTAATGTTTGGCAGTTAATCTAATCCAAAACCCAATCATGACCCCCAAGAAGCAAGAATCCAACAGCTCATCAGATAATTAAGAGATATTAACTTTCTAACAATCCATATATTAGTATAATATAATAATAATTATTGCACTGCCATCAGCTGGTCCACCCCAAGGCTTTACCAGATCCATAATATGAAATTATCATTTTAGTTTAGTTCCTACTGTAAATTAAAATCAAGCTTCTGTTGCCGGCGATGGCATGCCTTTGATTCTGGGTGGATCTGCTACGAAATAAACCTCAAAGTACGCAAACCCAGGTGCAAATTTTCTTCTTTTCATATATACAAGTTATTTAGAGTCTAAGTTGAATTGAATTATCTTTAAAGCTTCGAGATGGTAAGTGAGTGCCCGCTTTTGTTTTATTTATTATTTATGTTTATATGCTTTACTTTTAAGTTCGCCTGTCAATTTTTCTGTTTTCTTTATGTCTTTGTGGGTTCTTTTGCTTACCACATTTCAGATGTATTTTACTGGAAAAATAAATATAAAAAGCATTCAACTTTAGGGATCACTCAACACATTCAATTATTTAGGTTATTATTTGGGGTTGCTTTTGCTGTTTACTTTCCTCATTTTTATGTTTTTGGTGTGTTGTTCCGTGATTAGGTGTTTTTTCTTGTCCTGGTTGATTGCTTTCTAGTTGTTTGAAGGCCGGTGTTTTCCTGGATATTTTGCGAAAGTACAAAAATGGGTTCTTTCTGCTGCTGTCCATGCATTGAGGAATTTGAAGATTACACGAACCCGAGCAACTCTATATATCGCAACTGCATATGCCTAAGATTCTTTTTCCACCAGCTACTAAATGGGGTATGCTTTTAGTTTTTCAGGCACTGGAACCCTTGGCCAGTTTTTTATCTTTCTAATCCATGTGGAAATTTTTTCATTGGTTTGATCTCCTTACTTTTAGTACTGATGCTGATAAGTACATCACATGACAAGTGGGTTAAAAGCTTAGGGCTCATATGATATGAGCGACAGTTAGGCATCAGAGTCTTCATAGCTGATGTTTAGCCTAGCTAATATATACCATTGATCAGTTTTAAACTTCATCAAAATTTGCAAATTTTTTCTTTGTCAGTTATGCAATAGAATCGACATATGTTCTGTTCTGATTATATTAATCATTTGATAACTTTAAATTTTAAATTCAAGTTCTGGGTTAAAGGAAAACTCTAAAGGAGAATTTAATTATAGCAGGAAAAGCTCCCTAGATGTCCTGTTGCCTGTAGAAAGGAATGTTCCTTTGTTTTACTTGTAATGCCATAGATTAAACTTACCCTTTTAGCTTGTGTTGTACTTGTACTTCTGCATTGTGATCAAGACAGGATGTATGGGAGATTAGTGTAAATTATTAGATTTTTCATTGGTAGTGACCACGTACCATGTGATGCTATGTAATCCACTCTTTGTTTGCTGTCTCCCTGTCGTTGTGCAGTATGGTGCCATGTTCCATAGATTTGAAGGTCGATCTGTGCCGGTATCAAATCTAGGAACTACTTCTTCGGCATCATCAGTAGCTGCAACTGCTCCACCTGATAATTCTCTAAATGATAATCAATACTCAGTATCCAGACCAGCCGCTTATGATACTGATCAGAGATACTCACGTTTACAGCGTGACGGTTTGGTCTCTAGGCGTGATAAGTCAATGATTTATTTTCAGGAGGATGCACAGCCAATAAGAAGAAATATGAGTAGTTCGGATAGAGAATCGTTGGGTTTTGGGAAGAAACAGAATGGAGTTGATTCTGAAGAAGATTGTAAACTTGTCCATTCCGAGTCCTCGCATAAATGTTTGGCAACTAAAGTTGCACATGGACCTTATATGCAATCATCTACCGAAGATGAAGATGTCTGCCCTACTTGTCTTGATGGTAATTTGACATGCTGATGTTAGAGGACATTCTCATTGTAGCTTACAGGGTCCTTTTATTTTCTGTTTTTATGTTGCTCTACTCAATTACTTTTCAAATAACCATTAGGATTTATGAGTAATAAGTTTTCATTAGGCACAAGTGGCAAAAGAGCTAGAAAGGAAAGGAATTTGCTCCTTTGATTCTTTAGTTATATTGATCTGGATCATTGTTTCTTGCAGATTATGCTCCAGAAAATCCTAAAATCACCACACGTTGTTCCCATCATTTTCACCTTGGTTGTATTTATGAGTGGCTGGAAAGGAGTGAAAGCTGTCCAATTTGTGGTAAGGTAAGAACAATCTGCTCTTTTGGAGCAAGGCTTACTTCATATGTTTTGGAAAAACACTGGCCTCTGGATGAGTTGTCTTTTTAGCTCATGTATAAGGGGTGCATGGTAATTTTTTTTGTTTTTTTTTTTTGGTGGACCAATTGGTATGTGATATACATTTGGATACCCACACTTACATACACATACATGCATGTATGTATGCATGAAAAGATTCTACCGAAACTTATTCATGCTTTCCACCTATTGGCTTGAAGTAAAAGAAAAATGAAAGCATCCTCTTCATAAATTTATGCATATTTGTGCTAATTTAGTTGGTTATGTGGAAATCCTTTAGTTTCATTGTAATATTAGGCTTATCGATGTTTATTATGCTTAACTTGCTTTTATCTGTTTGTATCTGAAATGTCAGGAGATGGAGTTCTGTGAAAGTCCTTAAGTTTATGTTCATAAGATTTTAAAGCAATGGAGTGATTACAGAGATACAGCGGCCGGGGGAAATCTGTAAATAGAAACTCTGTTCATGTTTGAAACAAACTTATGCTTGGAAAAAAATATTGTTGTCTATGTGTCACAAGTTTAATTTCCTTCATAGTTTCCTTCTATATGTAATAGTTAGATATGTATTTTTAGTGTACGAACGTACCCATCAATGTTGACACTTATATCAACTAATTCCATCTATATGTAATGATGATTGCTCCTTAACTTTCTGTTCAATAGGTTAGCATCAGATTTTGGTTCAACGCCTAGAATTATGAGAGGTCATGACAGGGTATATGGAATTAGTTTTGAATGAATTAAGTGGATAATAAGGTTCCATTGATGCACATGAGATACTGTTTTCTCTAGGAGGCCCTGACCGGTAGTTGCAGGGTTATTAATTTTCGTTAGATACCTGGAAACGAGCCATGCACTACTCGAGTTTTAATATTAGTTTGTTCCACAGTTAAATTCTTCTCAAATAATATTTAATTGGTCCATCTGCTGACACCATTTTGAATACTATTAGTTGGTTTAATTGTTAAAATCTTTCCGAATTGTGGAGTCGATTTGGTTTCCACTCTCTGACTCTTTCAAAGCGGAACTAAGATTTATGAGGGAGTTCAGTTTAAATTTACGTACATTGACTTCCGGCTCTGCAAAGTGGTCTGATTTCAGTAAGCATTGGCCCATTTCAGTAAAGAGGTGGCATTGTAGCCTGTGTCGTGAGGCCCGGCTGTCTTCGGAGGCCGAAGACTTGGTGCGACCGGTTTCTTAACCGGTTGCACCTTCTTTTCTAAATAAAATTAAAAAAATTAAATCAAAATAATATATCAATTTAGAAATTGTGGAAAAATAATATTCATAGTAAGAAAAAATAATAAATAGAAAATGAAAGAAAAATATCACATTATCATAATCACGAGAAAAACATTATATAATAGAGGAGAAATATTTGATTCATATATTATATGTGATGTCTAATATTTAATATAAAATTTTTTTATATATTTTGTTATTTGTCTCAACTCAATTATTCTGAATACTCTTAATTTTTTTCTTTATCGATTTCATGTTTGATGCCTAAGTTGCATGCTTAAGTTGTTATGCGTTTTATGTGAACTCTTGCATATTCATGTGATACCATGTTTAACCTTATATGTTGTATGTTTGATTATAGGTGTTGCATGTTTAATACAACCTTTTTACATATAAATTTTATGTTACGCTTTTTATGTCATTCATTGCATGTTTCACGTAGATTGTTGCAGGTCTTAAATAAAGTCAAAAAAATAAAAAATTTTCCCGCTTTATGTTTGACGTCATTATTGGATATTTGACATCAACTATTGCATATTCATGTGGTTCTCGTATAACATTAGTTATTTCATGTTTGATTTTAGATGTTGCATATTTTATGTGACCTTATTACATGTAAATTTAATATTGCATATAGTAAAGCCAAAAAAATGAAAACATTCCCACTCGTTTCATGTTTGACATGACTGTTACATGTTTGACATAGGTTGTTGCATATTTGAAGTAAACTATTGCATGTTTACATAGTTCTCATGTTTAACCTTATTTGTTGCATATTTTGCTTCAAATATTAAATGTTTTAATGACCTTTTTATATGTAAATTTCATGTTGTATGTTTGACTTCACTTATTACATGTTTCACGTGGATTGTTGTAGGTCTTGAATAAAGGTAGAAAAATGAAAAATTCTCCTGTCAATTTTATCTTTGATGCTGTTATTGCATGTTTGTCATTAATAATTGCATGTTTGACATGAATAGTTCATGTTCACGTGGTTTTTATGTTTAACCTTAGTTATTAGTTATTTGATCTCAGATGTTATATATTTTATGTAACTTTTTTACATGTAAATTTGATGTTGCATGTTCGACCTCACCTATTGCTGTTTCATGTGAATTGTTGCAAGTCTTAAATAAAGCTAAAGAAATAAAAATTTTCGTCTGTTTCATGTTTGAGATCATTGTTGCATGCTTGACATGAACTCATGTTTGATGCGAATTGTTGCATGTTTTATGTGGCCTTTTTAGATGTAAATTTCAAGTTGCACTTTTGACTCACCTGTTACACATTTCACTTGACTTGTTGCATATGTTGAATAATGCCAAAATAAAAAATTTTCCCGCTCATTTGATGTTTGACGTCTATGTTGCATGGTTGTTACCTATTTACATCATACTCATGTTTAACCCTTCAATAGATTTTCAAAGTTAACTAGAGATATGTAATTAATCTGAGGTTATACATACATACATACATAAGTGTATATATACATATATAGTTTATGTGAGTAAGCTAAAATCAAATGCATTGATTAATTTTATCTTGCAATTAGTGTACAAGTAAGCTTGCTGATGTTATGGTTTACTTTTGTTGGATCTGTAAAATAAGTAGTCAAGTGTACTTAAATACAATTATTTCTTGGTGTTTAGATTTTTTTGAGAATATTGAATCTTCTTTCTCTTCTTCTTTTTTTGGTTAATATTATATTGAATCAAGTTTACATATAAGAATACAAGACTTTCTACTCCTTCATTTTTTATCCCCTTTTAATTTAAAGATTATGATGCTTAGTTTTGTGTTTATGGTAATCATTGTTCTTAATCATTTTAAGTGGTCGTAAATGGTTTTTTTAAGATTGAATCTAGTTGTTAATTATTTGATTGTAACTCTTTAATTATAAAAGATAGATAGGCTTTAGCTCAATGTTATACAAACTATCAAGAACTACAATTATAATGGTTCTGCAATAACTACACTATAGTAAAAAGAAACAAAAAGGTCATCTTTTAGATATAAACATAAAATATGCACCCTTTATCCACTAATTATTTTTGGGCATAAAAAGAACAGGACGATATCTCACTGTCTTTGGGTAAATGGTAAGCAACAAGTTTGTTATAATCTTTGATAAGTCTGAACAAATCATATGGATTTTATAGCACACGAAAAATCTTATATTTGAATATTTGCATTCAACCTGTATATTTAGAGTTCAAATAATACAGCTTTAAATATAAAGATGCACATAATCATAAATTGCAAAATGAATATATAGGCCCCAAATTTCTGAGCTTACCATCTAGAGGTGTAAGCCAAAATCATACCAAATAAAAGCATTTGATGACATAAGGATTATCATGTGTTCTCTAAAATCACAAATCGTACATACGTATATAAATGTTACATAAAGAATTATGGTATTCGAGAACCTATGTAGGAGAAAATTAAAACATGTATTCCTTGTACTATTTTCTAGGCGTGGAAAATGTTTAACATTGAAAACATGAATGCTTATAATGTAATAACTAAGAATTTGTAATATAATATTTTCATCAATTTGCTCAAAAATTTAACTGAACCACACTTAGCATACATGTAAACTATCGTAATTTTATTCCTTAACAAGTATAAGTGTTGCCTCACTTTGGTTTACACCTATGAAAATCATCTCTCTAGACAACTTTAATGACTCATGGACACTTTCTACATAGCTATACAACTACAATTGGCATGCATGTCAATAGTGCAATACTAACAAATGGGATCAAGATGAAAGCAATAGCTGACAAACTTGCTAGTGCTGGTAGTCCTATCACTGAAAAAGATCTTTTGCTTACAATTCTTAATGGCTTAAGAGCAGGCTATGGTGACATAAGCACTTTATCACTGGTTCTAAAATGGATTATGATGATACTTATACACTATTGTTAACACATGAAACTAGACTGGAATAAGATGAAAATGATAAAAATGTGTTTAATGCCAATTATGCCTATACAAATGCCTATTATCCAAGAGCATTATATGTTCAATCTAGAAACTTCAGAAGAGGAGGATATGATGGTGTTCATTTTGGTAATGTTGGTATAAATCAAATAGTTGAAAGAGAAATGTTGCTTAGACTCAAAGAATGTTTAATAAAAGTTATAGAGGTGGATATGGAAGAGGACAAACTTTTGGGCCCAATAATGTTCATGCTTTTCAAGCTCTTAGAAATCCAGCATAATTTTCTAGCATTGGTTTTCCTAGTATGAATGTTTCTTAAGGAGCTTCAGGTAATATTAAAGAATGGATTCGCCAAATTTTCTTTAAGTCTTGTCATACTACTGATATTTGTTGACATCAATTTGTGGAGGATTATATTCCTATTCCAAAGAGTTTTGGTAGAGGCAAAAGGCCAAGATCAACATACATTGCTAACTTTGATGGCTTTTTTTTTTTCTCTTCATCAAAGTTATATAATTGTGATAGTTACTCTTACATGTCATCAAATTTGTATCCTGTCCCTGAAATAAATTATTACTTTGGAATTGATGGCAATGCACTTGTAGAAGCTTATGTGGCTAACTTTGAAAGCACTGCTGATGATGGTTGGTATTTGGACAGTGGAGCAAACCATTACCTGATAAAAAACATAGAGAATCAATATTTAAAAGAAGAACACAAAGGTACTGATTAGCTAATTATTAGAAATAATCATGGACTATTAATTCCTCACATTGGTCATATTTTTTTACCATTTAGATCTTTAAAATGTCCTTATACAAAAATTACTACTATAGTACTTAAAGATATGTTACTTATTTCTTAAATCACTAAAAATTTACTAAGTATTTCCAAACTCACATATGACAATCCTCTTACTGTTGAATTTTACGGAAATGTTTGTTATGTTAAGGACATGAAGGGGTAAGTTCTTCTTCAGGGTATTGTTGAGAAAGGTCTTTACGAGCTATTACTGAAACCTTTCTTTTTGTCTTCATCATCTGCATCTCATCTTTCTCAACTTCAGTTTCATAAACAAATTTCTATGTTGTCTTGTTTCAATATAGCTTCTATGTCTCATCATTATTTAATGATCTTACTCAAGCTTGTTTCATTACTTGTTCAAATAAATGTAACCAAAAACCTAATGAATTTACTTTGTCACATAGAAAGTTTGGTCATCCAAATTTAAAATATTGATGCATTCGCTTAAAAATTATAAACAAATTAAAGTTTCTCAAAAGGCAACTTCATCCTCTGTAAACTTTATAGATGAAGCATGTCAATTAGGAAAATCTTATAGACAACATTTTCTTGCAAATGAAACTAAAACCACGCAAGTACTAGAACTTATTCACATGGACCTTTGGGGACCCTTACTTACTATTTCTAGAAATGAATATAAGTACTATAGCAATTTTGTCGTAGGTATATTAGGTGTTAGCCTAAAAGGCTATTATTATTTGTCGACGAAAAGTCAAAACAACCACAAATATTAGAGGGGAAGAGAAAGTAAATTTACCAAATTAAGCCCATGGAACATGTTGAGACTTCACCTTCAACCCAAGCTCAAAAGAAATTAGCCACTCATATTTTAACTAAGGATAAAAAAGGAAATTTTATTAAAATACAAAGATACTACAAGAAAGAGAAGGAATTTCAGAAATCTAAGTTTAGAAATGAATTCAAGGGTGCCAAATTAGGGGGGGAGAGCCCCCTTTTTATAGATACATTGAGTGAATCGTGACCATCGGATTAAAAACAATTCGGATGCTCAGGATTGTGCCACGTCATCAGTCAACAGTCAACAGTCAACCGTCAACAGTCAACATTTGTACAGTAATGCCGCCTGAATAGTAAATAATCCCATGTAAGCGCATGTACTGTACACCCGATTTCTACTCCACTGAGATGCTGCCACGTCATCGATCTACAGTACATAAGAAATTTAGTCCAATAAGATCGTGACACATCATCGGTCAATGCCACGTCATCGGTCAACGCTATATAAGTAGTCAATCCACATAATTCGTCCAATCAGATACTGCCACGTCGTAGGTAGTTGCCACATCATCGGTCCGTATATGAACAAAGAGCGATTAATGAATGATTAATAAGTGAATAAGACTTATGTGTGAACAGTAACCTTTTCATTTAATGCTCTTCTTAAGGTTTTCGACCGTCCTGAATCCAAATATGACGTCCGTTTTGCTGTCTGATCACTCGTTTATTGTGAAAGGATTATGATACCCTTAAAATACATAAAATACACAATTATAATAAAACACATATAATTAAATAATAAAATACTTAAATAAATAAAAGTAGCAATGTTAGTGAGATTTAAAGTGTAAAATGACGATTTTCTCCTTTATAAATATACACTTTCTAACACTCAACACACCCCCCAACCAGCTTATTGCTAGTCCCTAGCAAATAAAGCGAAGATAAAATTCAAAAAAATTTTTTTTAAACACACGTGTTTATTTAATCAGATTAATGATAACAATCAAATAAAAGTTTAAGCATTATCTCTAGTCTAAACGAATATCACACCCACATCAACCATCCATATGTATCAGTCCAGTAGATTTTGTTATAGCAATAGTAATCAAGCTACTTTCAAGAATGACATATCCAACCCCAAAATTTCACCGGTTATAGTGACACTCTCACAAAGAAATTAATCCCAATAAAATTTTGTCACTACAATGAATGGTAAATTGAGAGAAAATAATAAAGAAATATCACACACTCTCACCAAAATGAAAAATATGCCCATAACTTAGAAATAATACGATCTCAAATAAAGTATTAGTCAACCCAATGTATTCATCATTTTTTTTATTTATTTTTTTATTTTATATGCATCACTACATCTTAATTACCCATATAACTAGCTTTTATGTTAGACTATAGTTCCCTAAAATCAGGAAGGACTTTTATTAGGACGTAACGTAGGATAGGGACATGGCTAACAAAGAAAGGAAAATAGGGAAACAAAATATATATGTTTGAGAAAAAAAAATTCAAGAACTTTTTACAGGATACATTTTGCTTATTTATTACTATTGTACATCTTTCTTTTTTTTTCCTTTTTTTTTTCTTTTTTTTTCTTTTTTTTCTCTTTTTTTTCTTTTTTTTTATATGGCACAACTTCACTGAACAAAATAATTATTTATATTTTTTTTCTCAAACATGAATAGGTGGATGGAACTTGTATGATATCGGGTAATACTCCAAATTGGAGTGGGTCAGGATAATAAGTTAATAAAGAAAAATTTTTTTTTAAATAAAAGGCTCAAAAGGACTAACTATGGATATTAAATAATAGGGATGGCTAGAAAGGCTCAAACGGGTCAAAAATGGCCTTTCATCATCTTTTAGGACTCTAAATAATCTTCCATATCTACTAATTAAGTGGACATTTAGATGCAGTAACACACACTTTTTTTTTTATAAAAGGGTTGACTCAAAGAAAATTTAGAGATCATGTATGAAATAATAAACTGCTAAGCTACATGAAGAATGGGCAAAAAGGGTTACTCTCCAAGAAAAATTAATAAGCTCAAAAACTCACTTGGAATTTATTATGACATGTGCATTCTTTCAAGCAACTCATATTTGTCCCCAACATCAACATGTAAAATAGTAAATATGGTGTAACATCACTCAAGACCAAAGATAATACAAATACTAAAATTCAAAAGTCATCATATCATCCAATATCAAGAACTCACAAAATTTTTTTTTAAATAGAATTATTTCCCCCCAACCTATTCTAAACATAAAAAGAAAACATACATGCAGAAAAATTAAAGAAAACTGAATTTTTTTTTATTTTTTTTACAAAAGAAGATGTATTTCTAGAGTTACTACACTCCATATTCATCCATTTTCGACTTAAAAACATATATTTATAAAGGAGAAATTATCAACTATTCCCTCCCCCCAACCAGAACGAAACATTGTCCTCAATATTTTAAAGGAAAAAAAATAGAGATTAGAAGATATCACCTGGGCGTAGCAATACAGAAGAAAATATTAACAAGTAGTTGCGACTGTGGCTCACAACTTCCTCTGGTTTTACGTCCAGAAACGGCTTGAACGCCCTCTATGGGTCGAGGATAGGCTTCCCATTCAATTTTCTTACAAACTGACAAACAGGGTCTTTTATAGTCAGATTCCCGAGACTATAGTTTACATATTCTTTCTGGAATAATGGCCATAACTGGAGTATTGCATGTTGGACGTATCCACTGGGATGCGTTTCAAGAGACAAAAGGATATCATCCAATGACTCCTTATTCAAGCCATCCCTAATGAATTGAATCTTATCTTCTCTGTTATCAGACATCATTCCTAAATAACATGATTTTTTATTGCATATCATTCTGGTGTGAAAGATTTTCCAATGCTCTGCTTGTCACGGAGGATTTTCATTCGCTTTCTATAGTCCTTAGCATTTTTGTCGTTACGAATCTCCTCTGGTTTTGTCAGTTGTATTCTCCTTTTTGAACCAAAAATAGGGTCAATGATGTCTGTGTTCTTTTGTTTGTAATGAGGAGAGGATGAGATGATCTCTGACAATATTTCTTCTTCCTCCAAGAATGTAGAATTCAAAGGGTCGAGTGAAGGTTTGAGCTCAATTCTTGGTGGTGATTCTGATAATGAGATGAGATTGTCTTTCAATGGTGCCAATTGCTCTATCCTTATCTTCCATTTATCAATGTCTATGCATGGCGATGAATCCAATAAGGCATTAACCTCATCAATCGATCTGTCAATATTAAAATCCAAACCAAAGTGAGTTAAACATGTCAGTAAAGGGTCATCACTAAGGTTTAAAGAAAATGTGTGATCAACTAATTCTTCAATTAAATCCACATCTACAATTTCATCATCAGTACTGTGAGGTTGTTTGGCAATGTTAAAGATATTGAGTTCCATGGTCATATTGCCAAAAGACAACTGCATATTTCCGGTTTTGCATTGAATATGTGCATCAGCAGTTGCCAAGAAAGGTTGGCCCAGAATAATGGGAATGTGCTTCTTTGAATCCTCCACTGGTTGAGTGTCAATTACAATAAAATCAACAAGAAAATAAAACTTGTCTACCTGGATAAGCACGTCCTCCACAATACCACGAGGTATTTTTATGGACCGATCTGTAAGCTGTAACTCCACCGGAGTTGGATGTAATTCGCCCAGTCCAAGTTTCACAAAAACAGAGTAAGGCAACAGATTTACATTAGCTCTTAAATCCAACAAAGCATTCTCAATTGTGTGGTTCCCTATACTACATGAGATAGTGGGGGAGCCTGGATCTTTGCATTTTAGAGGCATTTTATGTTAGAGTATAGAACTAATATTTTCTGTTAGAAAGGCCTTTTTCTGAACATGAATATTTCTCTTTTTAGTACAAAGGTCTTTAAGAAACTTGGTGTATGATGGCACTTGTTTTATACCTTCAAGTAAAGGGATGTTAACACTTACCTGTTTGAAGATTTCAAGAATCTCACCTGTGGATTTTCCTTTCTTCCCTTTAGCTAACCTCTGAGGAAATGGAGCTTTAGGAACATATTCTCGTGAGTTGGTTTCCTCTTTCTCCTCTGATGATGATTCCTCCGAGTTCACAGGTACAATTTGAGTTAATTTTGGCATCTCTACTTTGTTGTCAACTTCTTTTCCTTTTCGCAAGGTCATCACTGCTTTGACCTCTCCATGCGCTGTGGTGAACTAGAACTTGCTTCATTTACTGCTTTAGGATTGGGCACTGGTTGACTTGGGAATTTGCCTTTTTCAACGGTCATGGCCAATGTTTGAATTGAAGAGGCAAGTTGTCCTACCATTTTCTCAAGGCTTGAAACAGATTGAGCTTGTGAGTTGAAGCTCGCTCTCATCTCATTTCGTAATTCATCAATAGTGCGGTTCTGCTGCTCGATCTTGGAGTTAGTAAGATTTCTGAAATTTTGGGATGTCTCCTCCCATGGTTTAGGTAGAGAATGGTTTGGGTTCTGATTGTATGGTCTAAACGGTGGTTGAGAGGCTTGAGACATTTGAGGAACTGGTTGCATTGGTGGATGTGGAACTGATGGTCCGTTTTGTTGGAATCCTTGAGACCATGAAAAATTGGGGTGGTCTCTCCATCTAGGGTTATATGTGTTGGAGTAAGGGTTGTAGTTTGGTGGTTTTCTCATGATACCTATGGCATTGGCTTGATCTGAATATGAGTCATGGTCATGTGGCTCTGTTGATTTAGCAGTTGTCAAAGATGCTATTTGTCGAGCAAGGCCTTCAACCATCTCTTTGACTTCTTTAATTCCTGAGCTTGACTCGCCAATGTTAACCTCATTCACTCCCTTAATTCTCCTGGTATTTCTGAGTGATCGACTCCGTTGTTGAGAATTATCCGATTACCGTTGGAAAAATTTCCAAATCTCTGATGCGCTTTTGGACATTAACTCTCCTCCACTGGTTGCCATTAGCCATTCTTGCACATGTGGCAATAATTCCTTCAAAAAGTATTGGCATTGGTGCCATTTCTCATACCCATGATGTGGGCACTTCAAGAGTAGCTCATTAAATCGCTCCCATGTTTCGAAAAACTGCTCGTCATCTCTTTGAGTAAACTCTGAAATTTCCCTGCGAATAGCATTGGTTTTATGAACTGGGAAATACTTATTTAAAAATTAGTTACCATTTGTTCCCATGATGTAATGCTATTAGCAGGCACTGTATTAAACAATGAACGAGCTCTATCTTTTAATGAAAATGGGAATAATCTAAGTTTAACATCATCATCTGAAAAATTCTCATATTTAAAAGTTTGACAAATAGCATGAAAATCATTCAGATGATTATATGGATCCTCATTTTCTAGGCCATAGAATGTGGGGAGACAGTTTAGCACACTAGGTTTTAATTCAAAACTCCTAGCAACTACATTTGGGTACCTTATGCATGATGTACTCAAATTAGCTAAAGGACTAAAACAATCCTTAAATGGCCTCTCTTGTGGTTCTGGTTGCTGATGTTGCAAATCCATTTCAAATTTCTTTTGAAAAACAGTGTGTTTGTGAGTGCGAAGTGTTTTTTCCAAATTAAGGTCTAAAGGTTTAAGATTAGGTGATAATGACCTTCGACCATGCATGCAAAGAATAAAATAAATGAAAATAAAACAAATAAAAATAAAGAGGAGAGAGAAATTACAATACTAACCTTGTGACGTTATTATAACCGTACTATAAACATACACTCAAGTGCTAAAAAGAGAATACAAGAAATAGATTAACTAAAAATAAAATAAGAAGATAAATTACAACGAAAAATAAAAAATTAAATTACAGAAAATATAAAGAAGAGAAAAAGAAACAAAATTAAATTACAGGAAAAAAAATTACTTAAAAAAATTTAATTCTATGGAATAATAAATTAACAGAATAAATAAAAATTATAAAGAAAAATAACTCAAAAATTAAATTATTGAAATTTAAAGAAATTTAAATTACCAAAATTAAATTACAGATTCATTTTTTTTTAATTTTTTTAATATTTTTTAATATTTTTTAATATTTTAATTTTTTTATAATTTTTAAGGAAAGCAAAAAAGATTACTTAAAAAAAAACTAATTCTATGAATTAATTCTACGAATAAATTAAAATAAATTACAAAATAAATAAAACAAATTACAAAGAAAAGTAAAGCAAAAATTAAAGTACAGAAATTTAAAGAAATCACACAATAAAATTAAATTGTAAAAATTTAAATTACAGAAATTAAATTACAAAAATTAAATTATAGAATTATTATTTTTTTATAAGAAAAAAATACAAGAAAACAAAAAAAATTAATTCAACAAATTAAAATAACTTACCTCCCCGGCAACGGCGCCAAAAACTTGTTGTGCAAATTTTAATGAACTCACAAACGTACGAATCTATTGTAGAATAGATTAATGGTGACGAGTGTCAATCCCACGAGGAGGTTGATTTTAATTATATGCAGAATTAATTTTCTTTTTAATGAGAACAATTAAATTATGGTAATTTTATCCTAAACTGTTGAATTAAAATGGCGGGAATAATTAAAAATGAAACTGTTATAATAAAGCACTTGAGTATTCGGATCCGCATCAACATTCTCCATGGGCTAAATATTCCATATTAATACCAATTAAATCATAAGGAGGGATTCCACACCTCATGAACCACTCTCCACTAAGTATGGTGCCAAGCGCTTATCGTGCCAAATAATAATAACTTTGTACTACGGTGCCGGTTTAACCAGGGCTGTAACTAGACAAGACTATTATTATTTGTCGATGAAAAGTCAAAACAACCACAAATATTAGAGGGGAAGAGAAAGTTTTATTAAAATACAAAGAAACTACAAGAAGGAGAAGGAATTTCAGAAATCTAAGCTTAGAAATGAATTCAGGGGTGCCAAATTAGGGGGGAAGAGCCCCCTTTTTATAGATACATTGAGTGAATCGTGACCATCGGATTAAAAACAATTCGGATGCTCAGGATTGCGCCACGTCATCAGTCAACAGTCAACAGTCAACATTTGTACAGTAATGCCGCCTGAATAGTAAATAATCCCATGTAAGTACATGTACTGTACACCCGATTTCTACTCCACTGAGATGCTGCCACGTCATCGATCTACAGTACATAAGAAATTTAGTCCAATAAGATCGTGACACATCATCGGTCAACGCCACATAAGCAGTCAATCCACATAATTCGTCCAATCAGATACTACCACGTCGTAGGTAGTTGCCACATCATCGGTCCGTATACATGAACAGTATCGTGAACAGTCTCGTGAATAGTACCGTAAGTATGAACAGTACCGTATGTGTGAATAGTAACCTTTTCCTTTAATGCTCTTCTTAAGGTTTTCGACCATCTTGAGTCCAAATATGACGTCCGTTTTGCTGTCTGATCACTCGTTTATTGTGAAACGATTATGATACCCCTAAAATACATAAAATACACAATTATAATAAAACACATATAATTAAATAACAAAATACTTAAATAAATAAAAGTAGCAATGTTAGTGAGATTTAAAGTGTAAAATGACGATTTTCTCTTTTATAAATATACACTTTCTAACACTCAACATTACTCATTTGTAATTGTGGATGATTATTCTAGATTTACTTGGATATTATTCTTAGCTAATAAAAATAATGCCTTTGAGGCATTTAGAGTTTTCGATAAAAAGGTTTGAAATAAAAAAGATTACTCTATTACTTATATTAGAAGTGATCATGGTAGAGAATTTGAAAATTATGCATTTGAAAATTTCTGTAATGATTTAGGTATTGAGCATTAATTTTCATCACCTAAGACTCTACAACAAAATGGAATTATTGAGAGAAAGAATAGATCTATTCAAGAAATGGCTAAGACCATATTGAATGAAAATAGTTTACCAAAATATTTTTGGGCCGAAGCCATCAACACCACGTGTATGTTTTAAATCGCGTGTTGATTAGATCTTATCTCAATAAAACTTTCTATGAGCTTTAGAAAGATAGAAAATCCAACATTGGTTATTTTAAAATTTTTAGATGTAAATGTTTTATTTTTAACACAAAAGAAAATCTTGACAAATTTGATTCAAAATCTGATGTTGGCATCTTTCTTGGTTATTTTAACACAAGTAAAGCTTATAGAGTTTATAATAAAAGAACTTTAGTTATAGAAGACTCTATGTATGTTGCATTTGATGAGTCTAATCCTACTTTTATAAAGAAAGTAGTTGGTGATGATAATGCAGACAGGAATTTACTACAAGGATCCATACAAGATAAACAAGAGGATATGCCACCTGAAAATCAAGAGGATAAACAAGAAGAAGAAACAAGCATGGAGTAGCAAGAAGATATTTCTCAAACACTCTTCAAGGAGTGGAGGTATATTTCGTCTCATCCTAAGGATTTAATTTTAGAAGACCCTACACGAGATGTAATCACTAGATGATCACTTAGGAATCCATATAAGTATATTGCATTTATTTCTCAAATTGAACCAAAATCTTTTAAGGATGCAGAAAATGATGAATCTTGGATTATGGCAATGCAAGAGGAGTTAAATCAATTTGAGAGAAATAATGTGTAGAAATTTATTCTTAAAGTAGAACATCAATCAATCATAGGTACTAAATGGATATTTAGGAATAAAATAAATGAATCTGGTGTAGTTGTTAGAAATAAAGATAGACTAGTAGCTCGAGGATATAATAAAGAAGAAGGAATTGATTTTGATGAAACATTTATGCTAGTAGCTAGATTAGAACCTATTCGAATGTTGTTAGCGTATGCATGTCATAAAGATTTTATTTTATTTCAAATGGATGTCAAAAGCATATTTTTGAATGGTTATATTATGGAGGCAATTTAGGTAAAATAACCCCTGGTTCTGAAAATAAAAAATTTTCGAATCATGTTTTCAAGTTATCAAAAGCTTTATATAGATTAAAACAAGCACCTAGAGCATGATATAATAGGCTTAAAAATTTTTGTTAGAAAATAATTTTTCAACGAAAAAAGTAAATATTATTCTTTTTGTTAAACATAAAAACCAAGATATTCTTGTAGTTCAAATTTATGTGGATGATATTATCTTTAGTTCTATTAATGAGTATTTATGTAAAGAGTTTATAACATGTATAAGTAAGGAGTTTGAGATGAGCGTGATAGGAGAGTTGAAGTATTTTCTTGGACTGCAAATAAAAAAAAACAATGAGGGAATATTCATCAATCAAACTAAGTATATTAGAGATTTGCTCAAATGTTTTGGAATTGATAACTCAAAAACAAAAAATACTCTAATGAGTACAACAATCAAGCTTGACAAAGATGAAAAAGGTAAAAAAATTAATATCAAGATGTATCAAGGTATGATTGGTTCTTTACTTTATTTAACTGCTAGTAGACTATCATGTTTAGTGTATGTTTGTGTGTAAGATTTCAATCATATCCCAAGGAATCTTATTTACTTGTTGTGAAAAGAATTTTTTGTTATTTGAGTGGAACAATAAATCTTGGCTTTTGGTATCTTAGAAGAACTCATATAGATTTAACTTATTATTCGAATGCCGATTTTGTAGGCCATAAGGTTGATAGAAAAAGTACTAGTGGCACTTGTTATTTCCTAGGTCATGCACTTATTTCGTGGTTCAGTAACAAATAAAACTCAATTTCACTTTTAACTACTGAAGCCAAATATATTACTGTAGGTAGTTGTTGTGCACAAGTTTTTTGGATGAAACAAACACTTAAAGATTATGGCGTTAATCTTCAACAAATTTCTATCAAGTGTGATAATACTAGTGCTATAAACCTATCAAATAATCCCTTTCAACATTCTAAAACCAAACATATAGAGATTAGACATCATTTCTTGAGAGATCATTTTGAAAAAAGGTGATATTGCATTAGAGTTTGTCTCTACGGAAAAATAACTTGTAGATATTTTTACAAAACCTCTTTGTGAAAAACAATTTTTAAAAATTCAGCATGAACTTGGGATGATGAAATTTTCATATTCACATATTTAATCATGTTATTGAGACTATTACAATTTGATGCTCAGATGTGTATTGATATTTTTATACATAATCAAGCATAATTAATGAGTAATATGCTTGAATTGTTAATCTTTAATGCTTAATATGTTTTGAATTTGTAAAGCTTATACTTGATTAACAAGTTAATTGATTCAATTTTTTATCTTTTGAATGTTAATTATCAGGATTCATGAATAAAAATTACTTTTGAAGTATTTCAGGATCATAAAATGGTCTTCAAATTGATCAAACTAAGCTAAAAATAAATATTGTACAACAAAGACAGAGGCTAGGGGGCTAGCCGCCTGAACCAAGCGACTAGCCGCCTGGAAATGCTTCCAAACCCGAGAGCAAGTGGCTAGCTGCTTGCTCATGGGTTCTAGCCCTTTTTTATCATCATCTTCAAGCTTCTTTCATCATTTATTATTCTTTCTCTCTATTGTGACATCTCTCCTCTATTTCTCTCTCAAATTTCTTCATTTCTCACTCATTTCTTTATCAAAATCACTCACTCAAATTATTTTTCAGCCATTAAACCTTTAATATTCCAAATCAATAAATTAAAATCCAAGCTTACCCATTTCTCTCTCTATCATTTTAATCCCTATTTAACCCATTTCCTCAAACCACAACTATATCTTGTCTTAAATCATCTCTAGGATTAGTTTTCTTATTTCAAAAATACTCATTTCACTCAAAATCTTAAAAATATGAATTTGGGTATTTAAGCTTATTCTTGTTTTAATGATGGTGGGTGGTGAGAAATCTAAGGGAAAGAAATATCTAAGAAAAGAAAGAAGAATCATAAAGATAATTTAGATTTTATAATGACTCATCTACCAACTATACCTCTTCAGAAATGATTTGTCGATCTTTTCATGTTAAGGCCGGTAATTACTTCACATTTCGTTAATTTCATAATTTGGATAATTTATATATTTGTGATAAATCTCTTAGTGCTTTACTTGTTGCAATGGGGTGGAAAGATGTTTTAGTCATTAAGGAACCATATTATGAAAATTTAGTTTGAGTTTTCTATTCGAATAGAGTTATTACAAATATTGAGGGAATTCTTATTGAATTTGATGCTGAAGATTTAAATTGGATTCTTAGAACTCCAAATAAAGGATTAATGCATAAACTGCTAGAAGTCAACTTCCTTATTCTTGGTATTTTGTTAAAGATGCTGTTAGAAAAATTTGTAGATGTTCTGATTTATTCTCTGATTTTTTAAGTCCTCCTTAAAATTTTAGGTCTTACCACTTTAAATGAGAATAATCTATTATGTTCTTCAACTTGTAATAAGTCCTAGAGGTGGACATGGAAATAAAGTTACTCGTTTAGATGTTGCTTTGCTAGATTGTATTTTTGAGGGTGGGGTATTGAATATTGGATATATCATCCTTCAACATATGTTGAATGTTCTGAATTTTTCAAATTGAAAACTTTCTTATTATAGTATTATTACCCGTATTCTCAAACACTTTCGTGTTCCCTTAACCGAACCAATATTTTTGAGTTCTAAGGAATTATGAAATGATGTTACAACAAATTTAAGATTTATCTTTGAAAATGGTCAATGGTATAAAGATGAAAGACTCAAAAAGAAAGTTTCTGCACTTGCCCCTTCGGATCATCTGTTTTTCAATGATGTTTTTGACTCAGATGAGCTCCCTAATCTCAGTACTTCACATTGCTCACATCCTCTGAGGGTCCTTCACATCTGTTTTTCAATGATGTTTTTGACTCAGATGAGCTCCCTAATCTCAGTACTTCATCGTCTGAGGGTCCTTCACATTACACTTCAGCAGATCCTATAGATCCGATGCAGCAGCTATTAATTGGCATGCATTCTCTTTCTGAGCAGCATAACCAACTTCAGTCACAGTTTAAAGCTTTTAGATTCAATCTATTTTCGAACATCAATGCCTTTTTGAGCACTAGTAGCAGATTCTTGATCAACAACAATACTTCTTTGCTCAACAACAGCAGATTCTTGATGGACAGCAGTAACTTTTGTTGGTCTTGAGTTTCCACCACCATCCATGTCTTTACATCTACCATCTTCATAGTGCTCTATCTTAGTCATGTTTCACTATGCACTACATCTTCATATGAATTTTTATCTTTATTATGAATGCTTGTCTTAAGGTATTTGGATAATTATGGACGTTTGATCTTTGTTATTTGGATAATTGGTTGATGTTTGCTGGATAATATAGATTTTATAACTCTATGGTTAATTACATGATTGGGTTTTATATATTTCTTAATTAATCACTTATACTTATTGTTCTTTGTGAAAGTTATTGGTAATTTTGATGATAAAGGGGGAGAAATCATATATTTTGAATTCTTGAAGATAGGTAATATGTATTTTGATCTTAAAGAGTTTGTACATGTTTTTGAAATATTAAGGGAGAGTTTTACAAAATATTATAGATCATATATTAAGAGAGAGTTTATTTTAATATGTTGATTTATGTATGCCATATATTAAGGAGGAGTATAAATGTCAAAATATATGAGATGTTTGTCATCATAAAAAAGAGGGAGATTGTTAGCCTAAAGGCTATACATAATATAATTTTGATGATAACAAACATGTATCTAAATTGTTTTAACTAATATTGTATTTCATATATTCACTGAATTCTTAAAGAATAGTATTTATACAAGTTAATCAAAGGAAATTAATTTTAAGACACTCAACGATTAATGACTTGATCAAGAATAAAGTTTGGAGCTCTACAGACTTATTATTATGATAAAATTCTTGTGAAACCGATATGACTTAATTTATACTTAATTTAGCAATTTGTGAAGCTCAAGATTTTAATTGATTAATTATTATTTATTAATCTAAAGACTTAATCATAAATCAAATATCTCATGCAAACTAATTGATTTTCTAAATATGGAGTAAAGTGAAAAAGTTTTGTAATCTTTAATTTTAATGAGTCATGTTTTAAATATGAATTTGAATTTATTTACAAAATTAAAAATATTTTTGGTTATATCATAATTTCATAAAGTTGTGGGAATGAGAAATATTATTTAGAAATTATGAAATTAAACTTATTTGTAAGGATTTTTGACATTTTGACCTATAGTATAATTATAGAAATATATTAGATAAAATTTTAATTTTATGAACAATGGTACTCTAGCAAGTTAAAACTATTTCAAAAATAGATATATTTATAAGATTTTATAAGTTTATGGGTCATAGTATAATTATAAAAAATTTTAGGTAAAATTATAATTTCATGAACAGTATTACTGTAGCAAATTTTAAATTTAACGGTAACTTCACTCTAGTAAGCAGCTAATTGCTTAAATGTAGAGGCTAGTTACTTCGGCATTGGAATTTACCTATAATAGTTATTTTTCGAGTAAAAACTATAAAAACCAAATCAAATTCATTTCTAAGCGTTAGAACAACCAAAAACAAGTTCATACATTATTAATTGAGCTTCCAACTTGTAAATCATCATAAATTGAATCATTATTGAGTTATAATTTATTCATTCACTCTTAAAGAGAGATTTTCTTATTGTAATATTTAATTTCTTATCAAACTTGTGAGTATATAAGTTTGTAAAATGCTTGGGTAAAGGGTTTGAGAAGTAATCCCTAGATTATAAAGGTTTATTGATACCTTGAAGTCAATTGTAACGAATTTAAAGCCTTGAAAGACTTAGATAGTGAAATCCTAGTGCTTGGATAGCTTGAAAGCGGGGATTGTCGAACCATGTAAAATTACTCGTATTTGATTTCTCTTTCCTTACTATTTTATTTATTGTATTTTATCAAACTTATTGTTTTTTAATTTTGTTAGGGCAATAGATTAAATTGTTATGTAATTTATTTTGATAAAATTTTAGAAATTCAATTCACCCCTCTCTTAGGTTGCATAAATAGAATTTCACTTAGGTTCATCCATTGAAACTTAAGTTATAAGCTCTTGAAAATTTTAAATTGTTCAAACTTCAAGTAGAAAATTAGCTTAGCATAACAATTAAGATGTTGTAATCTGATTGAGGGGGAGAATATAGAGCGTTTACTGAGTTTCTAAAAAAATGGCATCATTTTTAGATATTCATGTTCTTATACTTATCACCAAAATAGTTCAATAGAGAGAAATCATAGGTATGTCATTGAGTTAGCTTTAACTCTTTTAGCTCAAGATAACCTTCCTTTTAAATTTTGGTGGGAAGATGTGTCCATACAACAATTTATCACATAAATAGGCTACCAACACCTATTATGAAAAACGTTTTAAGCATAAACCTAACCATAATTTTCTCAAATGTTTTGGTTGCCTCTGTTATCAATACTTGAGAGATTTTAATAAACAAAAATTTAATTTTCACACTAACAAATGCATCTTTATTAGATATAGTTCATCTTATAAAGGGTAAAAGTGTTTTATAAGCTTAGGTTAAATTCACATTCTTAGACATGTTATCTTTGTTGAAATAGTCTTTCTATACACAATAATAAACATTTCTTCCCTTGAAAATGTCATCAAACCAGAAACACTAGTGTCTAATCTTCCTTCACAATAAATCTATCATCTGTTAACCTTAATATTGTTTAATAACATATTTGAAGATATTTACTCAGTAGGATTACTAAGGAATGAACAAACTTCTATATTGTCTAAATATACATACAATTCACATCAACAATAATCATCTTATCATTCCCTATCAAAATTATTAGACTCATAAAATGTCTCTTAGCAACCTGAATCAGCTCAAATATAACTTGAACCACAAATAACCAAGCAACAACACTTTGAACATAATTCAAACAAAAACCAGGTTAACATAAAATGTATATGGCCACCTTTATCAACAAAGAATCTAACACTATTTAAGAAGCTTTCAATGATAAGAATTGGTATAAAGCCATGAAAGAGGAATATGAAACCTTGATTAGAAATGAGACTTGGTCATTGATACCACCTTCAACTAAACATAAGGTTGTTGGAAACAGATAAGTGTTTAGAGTTAAACAAAATAGTGATAGCAGCATAGCAAAATACAAAGTTAGATTAGTTGCAAAAGGTTTCTAGCAAATAGAAGGAATTGATTATTTTGAAACTTTTAGTCCTATTATTAAGGTTTCTACAGTAAAAGTAATGTTGAGTTTGGCTATAATGAATGGATGGATGATTAGATATGTGAATGTGACCAATGTTTTTCTAAATAGAGAGTTAACTAAAGATGTCTATATGTGTCAGCCTGAAGGTTTGTTGATGAACTAAAACTTGATTATCTATGCAAGTTAAAGAATGCGTTGTATGGGTTAAAGCAAGCTCTTAGATTCATAGTTTGATAAATTGAAGAATTGTTTAGTTGCACAGTAGGGTTTTTAAAATTCCAAAGCTAATACTTCTCTATTCATTAAAGGAAAACAAGATTCAATAATTATGGTCTTACTTTATGTTGATGACATACTTATAACAAGACCTAACAGTGATGAGCTTGAAAAATTTGTCTTAGGATTCAGCAAAGTCTTTGCATTAAAGGATTTGGGAAACCTCTCATACTTCTTTAGCAGAGAAGTTTCTTATGTTGGAGATAACATTTATTTGGCACAAAGGAAGTATATTAAAGACTTGCTAAATAAAGGTTATATGCTTAGCTACAAAGGTTATGATACGTGAATGATTACAAGAACAAAACTTTAGAATGAAGTTAAAGGATCTTTAGGTTAATATGTTGAGGATGCAATAAGCTACAGAAATATAGTTGGAGATTTACAATATTTGATTCTGACTAGGCTAGATATTACTTTTGTAGTTCATAAATTAAGTCAGTATGTATCTATTCCTACATTTTAACACATTATAGCTTGTAAAAGGGTGATTTGATATTTCAAAAGAACAGAGGATTATGGATTAAAATTCTCAGCTAATGGAGAAATAAAGCTTACAGGTTACATTGATGTAGATTGGGCTTGTGATATTGATGATAAAAGATGAATAGATACTTATTGCATTTATGTAGGATATAACTTGATATCTTGGTCATCTAAGAAACAATCAATAGTCATAAGGTCAAGTGCAGAGAGTGAATATAGGGTTCTTACTTCTGCAAGTGTAAAAATTGCATGGTTACAATCACTTTTTAAAGAACTTCATATTGAATGTGTTTAAATTCCCACAATCTAATGTGATCACATAAGTGCTGTTAGTCTAAAGGCTACATATAATTAATTTTGATGATAACAAACATGTATCTTAATTATTTTAAAGTAATAATGTATTTCAGATTTTTTACTAACTTTTTTGAAGGATAGTATTTATGTAAGTGAATTAAGTGAAATCAACTTTAAGATACTTAGTGGACATCAGCTAAATCGAAAACAAAGTTTAGAGCACAATGAACTTATGATTATGATAAATTCTTGTAAAACTGGTATGATTTAATTTATGCTTGATTTAGCAATTTGTGAAGTTCAAGATTTTAATTCATTAATCTAAAGTTTTGATCATAAATCAAATATTTCATGAAAAATAATTGATTTTCTAAAAATGGATTAAAGTGAAAAAGTTTTGTAATTTTTTTATTTTAATAAGTAATGTTTTAAATACGAATTTGGGTTTATTTACAAAATTAGAAATATTTTTGGTCCAATCATAATTTAGAAAGTTGTGGGAATGAGAAATAATTTTTGGAAATTCTAAAATTAAACTTGTTCCTAAAGATTTTAACATTTTGAGGTATAGTACAATTATAGAAATATATTAGATAAAATTATAATTTTATGAACAGTGATACTGTAGCATGTTAAAATAATTTTGAAAATGGATCTATTTATAAATTTTTATAAGTTTTTGAGCTATAGTATAATTATAAAATGTTTTGGGTAATATTATAATTTTATGAACAGTATTACTATAGCAATTTCAAATTTAACGGTAACTTCACTGTAGTAAGTGGCTAATCGCTTGAGAGAAGAGGCTAGCCGTTTCAGCGTTGGAATTTATCTATAACGACTATTTTTCGAGTCTAAACTATATAACCCAAATCAAATTCATTTTTAAGCTCTTGCACAACCAAAAACAAGTTATTACATCATTGATTGAGCTTTCAATTTATAGTTTAATATAGATTAAATCATTATAATACTATATTTATTCATCTACTCTCAAAGAGACTTTTTCTTGTTGTAATTTTTAATCTCTTGACAAATTTGTAGTTGTATAAGTGTGGAAAACGCTTGGATGAAGAGATTGGGAAATAATCCCTGGAATGTAAGGGTTCATTGACACCTTGAAGTTAATTGTAACGGAATTGAAGTCGTGAGAGGTTTGGATAATGAAATCCTCGAGCTTGGTTAGCTTGAAGGCGTGGACCTAGGCAAGGTTTATCCAACCACGTAAAAATATCTGTGTTTGTTTTCTCTTCCCTACACTTTTATGTTTTAGCATTGTTAAACATATTGTTCTTGGTTTCATTAAGGCATTAGAATTAATTATTGTGTCATTTGCTTAGACTAATTTTTTAAAATCCCAATTCACCCCCCCTTGGGTTGTACAACTAGAATTTCAATTGGTATCAGAGCAAGACTCTCTTACTAAGACTTAATTGTCTAGAGTAAAGATCCCTGGTAACCCAAAATGAATTCACATTTAAGGAAGGACAATCCACAACTCGACCATCGTTCTTTGATGGTAATGATTACCTATATTGGAAAACTAAGATGAGAATTTTTTTACAAGCTTTAGATTATGAAATTTGGGAAGTTGTTTGTGATGGACCATTTATGCTAATGACTAAAAATGAATTAAGAGATGATATTCCAAAACCTTCATAGGAATGGAATGAATTGGAAAAGAGAAAAGTTTCTTTAAATTCCAAAGCTATGAATGCATTATTCTATGCTTTTGATAAGAAAGAATTTCATAGAGTCTCTAGTTGTGAAAGTGTCTATGAAATTTGACATAAACTTAAAGTTATTTATGAAGGTAGTAATCAAGTGAAGGAGTCTAAAATTAGTAGATACACTCGACAATATAAATTATTTCAAATGAAACGAAATGAAAGTGTTTACTCTATGTATACTAGATTTATGAATATAGTGAACACTTTAGGAGCCCTAGGGAAGACCTTTTCTAATAGCGAGAAAGTTAAGAAAATTATTAGATTATTACCAAAGCAATGAAGGCCTAAGAGGACTGCCATTGAGAAAGTTAAAGATTTAAATGTATTGCCTATTGATAATATAATTGGTTCTCTTATTTCTAATGCGGAAGATTTGACAGCTGAAAGAGAAAATGAAGAGAAAAAGAAAAGCATTGCTCTCAAAGCTTCAAAACATAAGAGTGATGAGGATAGTGAGCTGGATGATGAGGAGATGACTATTTTGGTAAGAAGATTTAGAAAATTCTTTAAGAAACCTATTGAACGAAGAAAATTCAGAAACCTCAATAATCAAAAGGAGAAGAAGAAGGCGATTATATGTTATGAATGCAAGAAGTCTGGACATATAAGATCGGAGTGCCTATTTCTCAACAAGCTTAAAAGAAAAGCCATGGTAGCTACTTGGAATGATAGCGAAGAAGAATAGAGTGATAAAGAGGAATCGGGTGAACTGTTAAATTTGGCACTTATGACAATTGGAGATAAGTGGGATGGTGAACATGATGAGGTAAGTGACCATACTTATGATGAATTATATGATTCTTTTAAGGAATTTCATGATGATTGGTTGAAAATTGGTAAAAAGAATGCATGCCTTAAAAAGAAAATGTTAGAACTTTAAAATGACAGAGATGCATTATAAAAGTGTAATGACTCATTAAATAAAAAGATCAAAATACAAGAATTAGATAATAAAGAATTGCATGATAAGATTACTTGAATTAAAGATAAACAAAGTACTTCATATGAATTACGGTCTGATTTTTTGCATCATGGTAGAGAAAAATATGAAGAATTTTTCTAGAAAAAGAGAAAAATATTTCAAAGTGCGAAAAAAGGTGCGGTGAGAAATCAAAATCTAAGCTTACCCATTTCTGTCTCTACCATTTTAAGCCATGTTTAATCCATTTTTACTTAAACCTCAACCATATCTTGTCTTAAATCATCTCTAGGATTAGTTTTCTTATTTAAAAAATACTCATTTCACTCAAAATCTTAAAAATATGAATTTGGGTATTTAAGCTTGTTCTTGTTTTAATGATGGTGGGTGGTGAGAAATCCAAAGGAAAGCATATATCCAAGAAAAGAAAGGAGAATCATTAAGATAATTCGAAGTTTATAATAACTCATCTACCAACTATACCTCTTCAGAAATGGTTTGTCAATCTTTTCATGTCAAGACCGGTAATTCCTCCACATTTCATCTGTCTTCATAATTTAGATAATTTATATATTTGTGAAAAATCTCTTAGTGCTTTACTTGTTGCAATGGGGTGAAAAAATACTTTACTCATTAAAGAACCATATTATAAGAATTTAGTTCGAGTTTTCTATTCGACTATGGTTATTTCTTTGCAATCCTCAAATAGAATTATCACAAATGTTGGGGGAATTCTTATTGAATTTAATGTTGAGGATTTAAATCGAATTCTTAGAACTCCTAATAAAGGATTAGAGGTATACACTGCTAGGAGTCAACTTCATTATCCATGGTATTCTGTTGAAGATGTTGTTAGAAAAATTTGTAGACGTTTCAATTTATCCTCTGATTTTTGTAAGTCCCCTTTAAAATCCCAAGCATTACCGCTTCAAATGAGAATCCTTTATTATGTTCTTCAACTTGTAATAAGTCCTACGGTGGATATGGAGATGAAGTTAATCGTTTAGATATTGATTTGCTAGATTATATTCTTGAGGGTAGAGTATTGAATGTTGGATATATCATCCTTCAACATATGTTGAGTGTTTCAAATTTTTCAAATTAAAAACTTCCTTACGGTAGTATTGTCACTCATATTCTTAAACATTTTTGTGTTCTCTTAATTGAACCAATATTTTTGACTCCTAAGGAATTAAGAGATAATGCTATAGCAAATTTAGGATTTGTCTTTGAAAATGGTCAGTGGTATAAAGATGAGAGATTGAAAAAGAAAGTTTCTGCACTTACTCCTTCAGTCATTTATTTTTTAATGATGTACTTCACTCAGATGAGCTATTTCATATCATCTTTCGCCACTGAGGGTCCCTCATATTCTATTTCAGATCATGCCGATCCGATGCAGCAGCTGTTGACTGATATGCATTCTTTTTCTAAGCAACACGGCCAACTTTAGTCACAGTTTTAAGCTTTTTAGATTCAATCCATTTTTGAACATCAACGCCTCTTTGAGCAGTAGAAGCGACTATTTGATCAACAACAACATCTTTTTACTCAACAACAGCAGATTCTTTATGGAGAGCAACAACTTTTCGCTATTCTTAGGTTTCCACCATCATCCACTTCTTCACATCCACCATCTCTATAATACTCTGTTCTAATCATATCTTACTCTGCATTACATCTTCATATATATTATTGTTTTAATTATGGATTGAGGATAATCATTGTTAGTATTTAGATGTTTCCTATTTGTTATTTGGATATGTAGTTGATGTTTGCTGGATAGTATGGATTTTATAATTCTATGGTTAATTGCATGCTTGAGTTTTATATATTTCTTGATTAACCATTTATGTTTATTGGTCTTTGCATAATTTATTGGTAATTTTGATGATGAAGGGGGAGAAATTATGTATTTTGAATTCTTAAAGATAGGTATATGTATTTTGATCTTGAGGAGTTATATTGTAGAGGAGTTTATTTTAATATGAATTATTGAGGGATAGTTATATTGAGGGGGAGTTTATTTTTAATATGTTAATTCGTGTATGCCATATATTAAGGGAAGTATAAATGTTAAAATATATGAGATGCTTGTCATCATCAAAAAGGGAGAGATTGTTAGCCTAAAGACTATACATAATTAATTTTGATGATAACAAATATGTATCTTAATTATTTTAAAATAATAACATATTTCACATTTTTCACTAAGTTTTTTAAAGGATAGTATTTATGCAAGTGAATCAAGTGAAATCAACTTCAAGACACTCAACAGACATTGGCTAAATTGAGAACAAAGTTTGGAACACAACGGACTTATGATTATGATAAATTCTTATAAAGCCGATATAATTTAGTTTATGCTTGATTTAGCAATTTGTAAAGTTCAAGATTTTAATTCATTAATCTAAAGTTTTGATCATAAATCAAATATTTCATGCAAAATAATTGATTTTCTAAAAATGGATTAAAGTGAAAAAGTTTTATAATTTTTTATTTTAATAAATAATGTTTTAAATATGAATTTGAGTTTATTTACAAAATCAAAAATATTTTTGATCCTATCATAATTTTAGAAAGTTGTGGGAATGAGAAATAATTTTTAAAAATTCTAAAATTAGACTTGTTCGCAAATATTTTAATATTTTGAGCTATATTACAATTATAGAAATATATTAGATAAAATTATAATTTTATGAACAGTGATACTGTAGCAGGTTAAAATAATTTTGAAAATGGATCTATTTGTAAAATTTTATAAGTTTTTGGGCTATAGTATAATTATAAAATGTTTTGGGTAATATTATAATTTTATGAACAGTATTACTATAGTAATTTCAAATTTAACGGTAATTTCACTGTAGTAAGTGGCTAATCGCTTGAGAGAAGAGGCTAGCCGTTTCAGCGTTGGAATTTATCTATAACGACTATTTTTCGAGTCTAAACTATATAACCCAAATCAAATTCATTTTTAAGCTTTTGCACAACCAAAAACAAGTTATTACATCATTGATTGAGCTTTCAATTTGTAGTTTAATATAGATTAAATCATTATGATACTATATTTATTCATCTACTCTCGAAGAGACTTTTTCTTGTTGTAATTTTTAATCTCTTATCAAATTTATAGTTGTATAAGTGTGAGAAATACTTGGGTGAAGAGATTGAAAAATAATCCCTAAATTGTAAGGGTTCGTTAACACCTTGAAGTCAATTGTAATGGAATTGAAGTCATGAGAGGTTTGGATAGTGAAATCCTCAAGTTTGATTAGCTTAGAGGCGTGGACGTAGGCAAGGTTTGCCAACCCACGTAAAAATATCTGAGTTTATTTTCTCCTCCCTACTCTTTTATGTTTTAGTATTGTTAAATTTAATGTTCTTGGTTTCATTAAAGTATTAGAATTAATTGTTGTGTGATTTACTTAGACTAATTTTTTAAAATTCCAATTCATCCCCCTCTTGGGTTGTACAACTAGAATTTCAAGTGCAATAGAATTGGCCAAGAATTATGTTTATCATTAAAAGACCAAACATATCGAATTGGACATGCACTTTGTTAAAGATAACGTGTTGGCAAGAGATATAAAAATCAAATACATTCCCAGTGAAGAGCAGATTACAGAAATCTTGACTAAGCTATTTTCATTTACTCATTTTAATTACTTTAGGAGTAAACTCATTGTGTAACCATGCCCCTTGAGTTTGAGGGAGCTATTAAAGAAGCTCATAATATACATAAGGGACCTGTACCTTCAGCATTAGTGTGTCAATGCCAAGTCAGCAGTTAGTTAAGAGAATAATACAGCTTAGCAAAGTTTGTTAAGCATGTTTTTCACTCTATTTTTATATAACTTAGCGTAGTATAAATAGCGTCGATTGTATCCTTTTGTAAGGTAAGAAAATAAATTAAAAAATAGAGAAGTTTCTATATTGTTTCCATTCCATTTTCTTAGCTTCCAAAGAGAATTTGCAGTAATACTCTTGTTTCAAACAGATCAGTCAACCTAATCAAGAATGAACGAGGTTTTGATACATTGGACGTTCTTACTAGTCATTTTGATTGAGCAAAAAACGTAAAATTATGTTATAACAATTACGCATGATTAGTTCGCTTAGGCTTTAGAAAGATGACATGTAGCATGAAAAAATTTTTGGACAAATCACAATTCATTAATGGGTTTGTCATTTTAAAGGGCTTAAAGGAAAAAATATTCTTACAATTGCACCAAAATGTGAAAATCAGACTAATCATATGTACTGGTTGTCGAGCTTCATTTTGGGTGAATTATGATGAAGTAATTGGTAAATACATGGTCAAGGAAGTCCATCTCATTCATTCACATCGAAAAGTTAGTAATGTGAACTTTGCTGATGTGAAGCAGTCATAAAACCTAAAGTTTACTCTAAAAGATGTGCAAAACATGCTAGATGCCTCCACTTATGTTGAGGTTAGAGATTCTAACTTAGACGCAACTATAGTATACTTTATTGCAAAAGCTGAACATGACCCTAGGCTTTACATTGAGTACACATTTAATAATTAAAATAGGTTATGGAATTTTTTTTTTTTTGACTACTTATATGACACATTATGACTATTAGTTTTTTAGTGATGTTCTAGCATATGACGCAATGTACAAGAGTAATGTATATCAGAAATCCTTGGTTGCACTTGTTGACATAAACCATTGTCATAGAACTAGGGTATTTGGATTTGCTTTGTTTATGAATGAGACAGTTGACTCACACATGTAGCTGCTGTAAACTTTCTTGTCGAATATAGCAACCTGAATCCATATCCATTATCATTGATAGTGATAAGGCAATGCCAAAGCTATAAAAATAGTGTTTATAGGGTGTATCCATTGTCTTTGTTGTTTGCATGTCAAGAAGAATGCATGGGCCAATGTAAAAAATGAAGACTTTATTAGAAAATTTTGAGATTTGATGTTGACACCCTTGAAAGAACATGAATTAAACTGTAGTGGTTAGATGCCGTTGGTGAATTCGAGCTTGCCAACAAGCATGGGTTCAAAAAATATATTCGAAGTGATGGTGTTGAGATGAAACTTATTTGAATAAAACATTCTTTGTTGGTATACGGAGCATTCAATGGTGTAAGAGTATAAACACATATCTTAGTTGGTTTGTCCAACAAAAGCTAACGTTATATGAGTTTGTTCAATAAATTGGTTGTACTCTTCATGGTATCCATGCCACTAAAATAGTTGATGAGTTTAAAACCCAGCATAATGCTCTCGTCTTAGAGAACTCATTCACGTAGCTTAGAGAAGTATGCTGCAAAATTCTTTCTATTGAGGGTTTTTGTGAATGTTAGAGATAAGATGCTTTAAGAAAACATAGTATATAACGCCATATTCCATATTTTTTTAAAATTATGGAAATCAGACTCTAATTATGATACACTTAAGACTTTATAACTTTTATTATGCATAAGGTCATTTTTGCGTAAATCAATTATTTTTCATAACAAAATTAGTTTGCGTAAATGTTTTTATAGTTTTTCCAAAATTAATTATTTTTCATAATAAAATTAGTTTGCATAAATATTTTGAAATCTCAAAATTATTTTATTTTTATAATTTTAATAAAGTATTATCAATACCTTTAGAAGTATAAATTATTTTCTTACAAGATTATATTTTATGAATTTATTTATAAAGTATTATAATAGATTTTATGTTGCAAGCGTAAATTATTATTATGAGTATTTATGAATACGATATAAAATTTTTATCTTATATATGATTTTAATTATTGATAATTGCGGGGGCCATCTTTGAGAACAGATGTGCTGGCAAGTACCATATATAGTGCAAAATGTCACGTATAAGTTATTATATATGAAAATTCGATTTAAATATTTTAGCTCATTGTCCACGGTTATTTTGATTCTGATTATGATTCTGATCATATCATACAATACATATAAATTCTAAACTAATATTGGGTTTAAATTATAAGTGTCTGTATAATATTCTGATTATGATTATGACTATGTTTTGGGCGAGTCACTAAAACTATAAGTGATACTTAGTCACATGAGCTAACTTTATATTATTTGTGTATAAGTTATACAATTTGCTTTTATGATTTATGTGCTTTTAAGATTTTAAAGCTATTATGAATTTATTATCGTAATATGTTGTTTTAAGAAAAATTACAAATTATAATATATATTTTAAAAAAGAAAGCTTGTAATATCAAATTATAAAATATATTTTATTAAAAAATAAAACTTGTAATATTTTTAGTAATGAAAAGCCTAATTGGTGGCCACATTAAACAAATTCCTTTTGTCTCGTACATGTCACCATTATTATTAAGTGATTTATAACATCACCTTTTTCTTTTCTAAAAAATTATATACATCCATTTCAATCTCCAATGATCATGTGTCTATAAAAGAACCATTTTCAATCTTAAATGAGTAGGTATCAATATATATTGCCGCAAAATAATGTCCCAATAAAGAGTATATTAGCCTTTCTTCAATTTCAGTCCCATGTTGATACAAATATATAACGCTAAAATGCTCAAAAAGCTTTACAAAAAACTTATAACAAATAATATCCTTATAAGAAATATGCACCAATATGTCATGCAGCACAAAACCATGCCTAATTTTTGTTTCGCCTCTAAATGCCCACTCTCTTGTTAACCTTCTTGTGACTTTTTTCATCAGCTAGTTTTAACAACTCTCATGATTTTCATTCAAAGCAAAATCAATGAGTTGAACAAGGCTTTTTTCGAATAAGCAAATTCATTTGGGAACCTACGGATCCACTCTTTTTCCTATTCAAAGATCAGCCACTTATTTCTGTGTTTTCACACCGAGAATTCTTTGCAGATGAAGAGATGTTACCCTCCCTTGTGCATCTTCCAAGGTGCACTAGTCAATTTAAAGTACAATAAATTACTTACATACAATTAAAAAGTTAACAAAATAAAAAGTTGAACCATGAAATAATTGACGAATTAACAAGTTTAGAAAGTTTGTACCAAGGCCAATGACTTCAAACCCCACAATTGTAACCATTTCTTTGCTTTGGAACTTTCACGACACAATCAATTGGAAGGTAGAAAAACTCCAATTGTTCCATTTCTATTGGTATTTGGGGTCGGAGAATCAAATTAAGGGACACAATATCAAAAAACATTCTTAATTAATATGAAATTTAACATAGTATACTCGAGTAACAAAATGAAATAGATTTTTATGTTTGCATGAGTGACATACAATAACACAACACTTGATTGTAACTATCTTCTCTTACTGCGAGAATTCAAAAGAGGATCCTATATCTCAACACTTTTATCTCAAATTCATGATAAGAAGAAACCAATAAAAAGATTCATCATATACTAGAACGTAAATCTATCATTACATCTATGAGTTTATTAGAACCATTACACCATGTTGAATTAGAGTAATTAAAGGATTGAAAAAGTAAATATTTGACACCAATGTAAGCCTTGCATATAACTTTTTCTGACTCTAGCTGCCCTCGTAAAACAATCAACTTCGGCTTCAATTGAAAGAACCAATTGCTACACATAATAAGTGCATAAACGTGAACAAATTATCATAGTTGAAACAATACAAAAAATGCAAGACTCACCATAGATACTCACAGTGTTTCTAGTTGTTAAATACCAATTGATTGAAAAATTTTCCCTCATCGATTGCTCCATGAAAGTGAGGTGATATAATTTCATGGATATAACCTAAACGTGATCAAATACATTAACTGATGTAATATAGGACAAACATATATTGTGACGTAAATGAATTTAGAAACCTTATACCTCTCTGTTCACATATATCTGGCAAAAGGCTCAATACAGAATATCGATTCATAATTTCACTATAAGTAGAAACAATGATTTCAACAAAGGCAATACCGTATAAGTTTTGAGTAATGATTCATATATATCATTTAAACTTAATTCAATGAGAAAGTACAAAATTTATTAGAAAAATCTACAAACACCTTACTTTAGCATCTCTGTCAAAAGCATATTGAATAAGCTTCAATTGATAAAGAGTAACAAGGTTGTTAAGTTGAAATGAGCCAACTTTGAACCTAAGATTTGTTCGCTGTGACACTTGATTATAGGGTGAAAGTTGATAGTAGCCTAGCCAATGACTCCTAATTGGTCGAGCTCGCAATACACTAACACTTGTAGATTTTTGTAGTTCTTATCTAACCTCAACTAATTCATCTATATCCTATATAAAAGAAATTTATATGTAAATTCATTCATCAGTGAATTATCATGGAAATAAAATTTATAAAATGAGATTTAAAAACTATATCTCATCTCAGAGGTTAGGTGGTCAAATGAGGACATAGCCTTCAACAAAGTAGGAGCGATCTTTATAAATTTCACGTATTGGTTGACTTGTCCTAGCCTAGGTCATCAGTATATCGAGGCTCAAGTTCATTCTCCAATCCATAGAGTCCTCGTCACTAACCATAATCATTTTGTTTTCCCCATCACTGGTTACCCAGGTTTTCTTGAGTGGACATGTAGATTTTGGACTTTTCAAGATTAGAGATGGCGACCAATCATATGGTTGTTTTGATGATGCATCAACCAAACACCGTGATATCAATTCCTCCAAACCGTTCTTACATTGAATGAATCTATTTTTCACTTGATTCTCTATACTGACTCTGTAAGTGCCCTAAAAATTGCCTCCATATTAACAAAGCTCAAGCCAGCATTTTTTATATGTTGAGAAAGTGGGAAATGAAACCTAAAATAAATAAGAACAACAATCATGGAAATTGAGTATGGAAATACATGCACTTCGGTTACTAAAATTGCATGCATGCATAAATAAGACAGAATAATACAAACCTCAGTACTTAGTAATGTCTCCAAACCTTTTACGCCATTTCAAGAATTGTTAAATCTCTTTCTTGCTCTATACACTAACAGGACATACTATTCTGTCAATAGAATGACGATCTTACAAAACAAGACTGAAATAGAACAATTATTCATAACAAAATTGATATCTATTTCATATTATTTTTCATTCCAATATGTCAAAATTTAGAAAATATTATTACATTTAAAAATTGTTAAACATACCTTTAAGAACACAAGACATGCACTAACCAACGTCATTTGATGTTCTTTATACTTCTCTATACTCTCTAGCCCAATTCTTGTTCCCTATTGACTCTACATTTTTAGGGCATGGAGATACATAGGATTGATGCATGTGGTACTTGTGGGGCATAGTATAGTCCCTATAACAAATAGAGAAAACATCTTAAGTCATCACCATAGCTCTTGTTGGCTATAAGACTGTCACTAACTGCAAATATTTCAATTCATCTATGTCTAGTCTTATACTTAGCATGTAGTTCATGGGTTTAAACAATGGGGTTTAAACAATACCTTTTGCAATGTAGAAATATTGAAAGCCTCTTCGTACCACATTGTTGGACAACTATTTCTCGTAACTCTTGTCTCAATAGATCACTTTCAGTATAGGGTACTTCTGAAGCCAATTTATTTAATTACATCTTGTTGCACAGATGAGAAAGTAGAAACAACCTTAGCGACTGCGCCAACAAAATAGTAAGATACAATAAATTGGTCATGCTTACCCTTAATTTTTTAGCCTTCATCAAATTTTATACTATTACTTTCAGCAACATCCATAACAGGTTCCTTTGGCATTGTCTGAATTCACACTTCTCCTTAACCGTTAATTTGTTCTATTTTTTTAGTGATCGTGGCTCTATAAACCTTTCCGACCCTTGTTGTGTGGCCTTTTTTGCTTCATATTTATTATAACCAACAGTCAACGTTACTTCAATAACACAAAAAATAATAATAATAATAATTGCTAACATAACAACTTAAAACAAATCAATTAATTCATACTTACAAAAATGTTTGTTCATGCTTTCTGACCAGGGCCTACACTGATAAATGGATTCGATTGTTCTTAGTCCTATAATAGCCAACACATAAATTGGATGTCAATTTAATCACTAACACAGAAAAAGTTTTAAAAAATAGCAAACAACGGCATATACAGTAGCCAACCTTTTGGTCCCTGGCATCCAAGTGGATAGCCGCTTGGTAGCCACTCAAGCCCATCCAACAGGCCCTTTCTCCTGCTCTTCGTCTTCTTGATCTCATCATTTTCTCTCTTTGAAACCCAAAACCCACTCCTCTTTCTCACTACAACCCACAATTTTCTTATGCTTTTCTTCCCAATTTCATGCTTCCAAACATCATTTTTCATCATCAAAAACATCATTTTTCCACTGAAAAATATAAATCCCTAATTATTTCACGCAGCCCAAACCATTTAAATCATTTTTCCACTCAAAAACATAGCATTTCCAGTAGTCACCACAACAAGTACAACAATGAAGATTGCATCTTTACCTTATCTTTAACTCAAAAATGAAAAACAATGAAGGCAGATATGTTCAATTGCTCTAGATGACAGCAACCTTGTGATAAATTCGATTTATTATTTGCTGTGTTGGGGGGATATTCGATTTTATGTGCTTAGTACAAAAATCTTGCAAAGAAATCAGTGATTTGAGAGAGAGATGGTGAGAGACGTAAGAGAGGGAAAGGATTTTGGGGAGGAAAAAAAAAGGGGCAAAGTGAGAGAGGGAAAGAATTTCAGAGAGGGGAAAAAATGGACAATCGATTTAACAAATTACCATTTTTTCGTTTTTTCTTTTTCCTTTCAATCTCAACAGTTGGATTCAAGTTGGATTCATTTTACTTGAATCCAACTGTTACAAAGCAATGCCCCGCATTTTAGCCTTTGCCTTCAATAAATGACTGATTTCGCTGAGTTAGCTATGTCATTGGCCCATTTCAATAAATCATCAGATTGATTGGAGGTTCGACTAATTGTACTCTCTGGAGTCTGGACCATGATTATCTGTTCATGTCAGCTGACATTTATTAAGATCTTATCAATTATTTATTTTTCACCTATCATCTCATCTGATTTATAATTTATTCAGCAACCAGTAAAAATGTCGGATATGCATCGATGCAGCCAATTTTGCAGTAGGAAATGCACCTTCCGAGGAAAATTACTATTTGAAAGAAAAATGGTGGCCACTAACTGCTATGAGGATAATTATTCTGTTAGGATTAAACTTCAAAGGATTATGCAGTTGAAATATAAATAAGGGAGAGACAGGAGAGCCAAGTGCACGCGCAGGGCATGAGGGCATGGTCGTTGAGGAAGATAATTAGTGCACAGATCAAAGGATGGCCATACCCGTGGTATTTGCTCAGAGGTATGGAAAGTGGGTGAAGTTTAAATTGATTTTTTAACTCATATTTTTTAAGAATTAAATTCAGGTAACTAATTAAAAAATTAATTAAAAATGACTTGATAAAATGACCGTGGACGAGGTTTTACATGTTGTCTAGAAAAGAGAACATAGAATTGGCCCATAATCAAAACTAAAAAGATAACAACCGATATACCGTGTAGATCTGAGTTTTACAGCTTTGCTTTTGCTTACAAATTACAAGGCTCAAAGTAAATTCACATAATTGGAAAAAGATTAAAATTGAGACTATGGATTATTAGCTAGCTTCCACTTCCTTAGATGGGGGTGTCGTAGAGCTTGTTCTCCGTCACCTCATACTCGTTGCTATGCTTCTGCTCAGACCTGTACTTGTATCTATATGCAGAATACAAGAAAGCACAGAAATTGATGACACTCAAAACGGCAAGCAGCCAGTACAAATAATCAAATCTACCAGTATTTATATTCTGAGCTAGCCAATTTGGTTGCCCTTTCTTAGGATTTCCTGTTACAGACTTGATGATACTGTTCAATATAGAAGCTGCAAAGCAACCTAAACCCCCTGCTAAAGCTGAATATGCAGACCCTATACTCTTCATCGCATCTGGGGCTTCCTCGTAGAGAAATTCAAGTAAGCCTACTATGCAAAATACTTCAGCAATGCCAATCAGACAATATTGAATCAGGAGCCAGTATGCACTAAGGTCTGGCATTGCAGTTAAAAAACTAAACTCATAACCATGACTTATCGCATAATTTCTGCGATATCTCTCAAAAATACCGGCCCATATTACTGATAAGATTGAAACTGCCAAGCCAATGCCGACTCTCTGAAGCTGAGAAGCCCCGCGAGGATGACCTGTAATGCGGCGACATAGAGGAACAAATGTGGAGTAATAAAGAGACAGTATAAGAAATATGCTGAGACCTGGAAATACAGGCATACATGTTACTGGAAGTTTCAGTTTACCCATGTGGGTGTTCATAGTGTAAGCCTGCTGCACTGAGAGAGTTAAGAACTCTGTTAAGATTACATTAAGCATGATTGTGCAAGCTGGTATTGGAACCAGCCTGATAAGTATTTTAACTTCCTCAACTTGAGTTACGGTGCAAAGTTTCCAGGGACTCGGATTAATACCATCTTCCTTCAATTCCAGAGCTGCCTTGTCCAAACATCTGCAGGCTCAAGAAGGCAATAGTTTTATAATGAAATTAAACTAATTTCAATAAAATGAAAGGATGAGATCTTGTGATACCTGAAATCATCAGTGTGCGCAATCTTTCCGCTACCCTTTATAGCAGAATGTTTACCAGGTACTTCATATAGGCCGATTAACTCACTGCTAGAGAAAGCGGCATGTCTCTTGCGAAAGGCAGCAACTATAACTTGGGCAACCCTGGTTAAGGGGCTGCCTCCTGGCAACCTATGCCTGTACAAAGGAGTGCCAATGAAAAATAACATGTTTGATATGCCCATGGTTATGGCCAAAGCACCAAAAGCAGATCCCCATCCATGTTCCATTTGAATGTAGACCACCAAAGTAAACGCCGTAATGGCTCCAACAGTGACAGAAAGATAGAAAAAGTTAAAAAATCTGTCCAGGTGAGTCTTGTAATCTTTACTTCTTTCATCAAACTGATCAGCCCCAAACGAAGAGACACAAGGCCTTATACCTGCAGCCCCAAATCCAGTTATATAAAGAGCTGTATATAGGTAAAGCATCTGCCATGATTTAGCTGGCTCGCAGCTTCCTAGAAGCTGAGATATCTGATCACATTTATCTTGGTTTGGCATGAAAACTTTCATTGTTGCACATAAAGTTATTCCTGTCAAGCCCTCCAGGAAATTAAGGCAACAGAAAAGAAAACAAGCACTATGTGATCATCATCGTTCAATATTAGCTACAGTCAATGAATTCTTTTTGAAATATAATTTTTTTTAAAAGAAAGAACCATACTGCAAGATAGATTGTGGTGAAAATGGCAATCGTCCAATATCGACCAAGATAAGCATCAGCTAGAAAACCACCAAGAACGGAAGATGCTTGTGATATTCCAAGAAAGTTGTTAACAGCATTGGATGAATCAGCAAAAGATTTATGCATAACATAGAACATAAAAGTCACCATATTCACAGAAAGACCAAAATAAGCCATTCTTTCTGCCGTTTCATTTCCTGCATAATTAAGATAATATCAAATTCACTACGCAGTACATGTGTCAGTTGTGTAAGTACAAGCAAACAATGCATTTGAAATAAATTTTACCGAAAATGAATAGAGCAGCAGTCCAGCCTCCAGTCTTTGAACGATCAGCTATAGGCTTCCCATGGACATTAACAGGGGTAGTTCCTCCAGTATAGCCACGGCCAAGAGCCATTCTTCTATTATCAGACTCAATAAAATACAGACTCAGCTTCTTTCTCTGATGGCTTGAACTAGTAGCTGGGGTCTCTTGTAAACTTTCAGGTGACTTGATTTCTCTGCTACCCATTTCTTAACTTCCTGTAAAATGATTCGAAACAGACATTGCAAATTCAGGCATGGAAAAATGATAGACTTCAATTGCAAGCAAAACCATTTCTACTTACTTGTACGGCAGAACAATGATCCTGAAGGAAAAACAACTGTTGAAGAAATACCAATTTGCGTGATAATATAATTCAGATAATCATGTTTTGGGTACAGTTGGTTAGTAAAGAGTCAAGAATAATAAAGTGGATCCAACCAACACACTAGGACCCCCACTACTTGAACAAAGATCAAAACTGCATTAAATGGGTTTACAATGAAAGAAACAGCTACCCGTTTAGATGTTTTACATTTAACTGTCATTGCTGTTCTTGAATGCAAAGCCTAAAGCTAAAGCCCTCCCATACCTATTCATCATTTGCTTACTGTGACACTCGCGAGGAAAACGGCCAAGAAAATGAAACCAAAATATTGGTAGGTCATTACTTTCAAAGGCGTGAAAATTTGTTAAACATCAATTTTTCGCCTTTGCTAGGCTTTAATGTTATGTACTTGTTGCTCAGAGAGGCCTCCTATTTTTCTCTATTTTATACCAACTTCAAGTCTTAATTGCAAGTTTTACTGGCTTACTACTTTTGGCGGCCAAATTAATCTCATTAAACTAATATATCTAGATGGTCCAAACAAATTCATGTGAAATAATTGAAGTAGTTTTGAAGTAGAAACATGATTCTTGTTTTTAAAAAAAGTTTTGATTTATTTTCTAAATTGACAAGCTTCACAAATTTTATCCTTTTGAAAATTGATTTTTAGAAGTCCTTTAACCAAATCATTTTTCAAAATTTTTAAAATCAAATCCATATTTGCATGATCTAGTCTTCTATGCCATAACCATCCATCATCATGTAAGGTAGAGAAACATTTATCAATGGTAGATGCACAATCTATATTAATAGTATAGACATTAACACATCTATTTCCTACAAACAAAATTGTTTCATCACATGCATTTTCAGTAACACATCTAGATTTATCAAAAACTACTTTATAACCCTTATCGCATAATTGACTAATGCTAAGTAAATTATGTTTCAAGTTTTCAACTAAGTATATATTTTCAATAAGAGTAGAAGATACATTACCGACATTCCCAATACCAATGATCTTTCCTTTTGAATTATTTCCAAAGGATACATCTCCATCATTTTCGATCTTGGTAAAACTTGAAAACCAAGCATAATTTTCTATCATGTATTTTGAACACCCGCTATCCAAGTACCATTTATTCTTCTTCTTCTTTAAGTCCTGTAGAGAAAATTTCAAGTCTTAGGTACCCAAATCTTTTTAGGTCCTTAAGTGTTAGCAATGGTTCCTTTTGGAACCCAAACATATTTCACACCATAATAAGCATTTCTTTTCACAGGACATCTATTTTTCATGTGACCATTTCTATTGCAATAATGACAAGTAATTTTGTGATCACTTGTGAATGTTGCTTTAACAAAATAATTCTTATAATACTTTTGCTTTAATTTGGCTTATACCCAAGTCCTCCTTTATCAAAAACACATTTTTTAGAGTTAATTAAATTATCCAACATTTTTTGGTCATTTGTGAATTTTATCACAATTTCATTTAACTCATTATTCTTCTTCTTAAGCACTTTAATCTCTTTTATCAGTTCTTCAATATGTAATTTCTCATTTCAAGATGTTACTTTATCATTTTATTTTCTAGTTCTAAGCATGTAATCTTTGCATTCAATGATTTATTTTCATTTTCGAAATCTACCAATTTCTTTTTAAGATACACATTTTTTTTACCTATTTTCATCAACTCATCAAGCAATTCTTTAAAGGCATCATGTAATTCATCATAGGTAGGGAGATCATTTAGCTCATCTAGTTCATCATTCAATTCATCTCCAATCGCCATGAGAGCTAGATTTGTCATTTCTTGATACTCTTCATCATTACTTGTTTCTTCATCGGTATCATCCCACGTGGCCACTATTGCTTTCTTCTTGAACTTGTTGAGAAGAGAACATTCTGATCTTATATGACCAGGCTTCTTTCACTCATAACATTTGATTGTTTCCTTCTTCTCTTTTTGGTTCTTAAAATCTTTAAATTTTCTTTGCTCACCAGTTTTCTTGAAAAATTTTCTGAACCTCCTAGCAAGCATAACCAGCTCTTCATCATCCGACTCACTTTCTCCATCACTTTTATATTTTGTGACTTTGAGAGCAATGTTTTTCTTCTTCTCTTCATTACCTCTTTCAGTTACCAAATCTTCCTCACAAGAAATAAGAGAACCAATTAGATCATCAATGGGTAAGACATTTAAATCTTTGGCTTCTTTAATGGCAATTCTTTTTTATCTTCATTCCTTAGGAAGTGATCTAATGATTTCTTAACTTTCTCGCTATTTAAAAAAGTCTTTCCTAGGGCTCCTAGAGTGTTCACTATGTTAGTAAATCTAGTATACATAGAATATACACTCTCATTTTGTTCCATTTGAAACAATTCAAATTATCGAGTGTACCTACTAATTTTAGATTCTTTCACTTGATTCGTGCCTTCATAAAAAACTTCAAGTTTATGCTAAATTTCATAAGCACTTTCACAACTTGACACTCTATGAAATTTTTTCTTATCTAGTGTATAAAATAAGGCATTCATAGCTTTGGAATTTAAAAAATTTTTTCTCTTTTCCAATTCATTTAATTCCCTTGAAGGTTTCAGAATATCTTCTCCGACTTTATTTTTAGTCACAGGCATAAATGGACCGTCACATACAACTTTCCAAATTTCGTAATCTATGGCTTGTAAGTAAATTCTCATCCTAGTTTTCCAATATGGGTAGTCATTTCTGTCAAAGAACGGTGGTCTAGTTGTGGATTGTCCTTCCTTAAAGGTTAAATCACTTTGGGTTGCCATGGATCTTTTACTCTAGATGGTTAAGTCCTAATAAGAGAACCAAGCTTTGATACTAAATGAAATACTAACTAGACAACCCAAGCGGGGGTGAATTGAGTTTTTAAAATTCTAGAAAACAAATGACTCAAAGTGATATAAATTAAGTAATTAAATTTGAGATAAATAAATAAATGAACAATAAAACTAGAGAGATGGAGTAAGAGAGATCAAACACAATAATTTTTACGTGATTTGGCTATTCCCGCCTACATCCACGCCTCCAAGCACACCGAGCTTGAGGATTCTAAGCAAGCCACCAAGGCTTTAAAGTTTTGCAATTGACTTTCAAGGTGTCAATAAACCTTTACAAGAAGAGATTTTTTTTAATCTCTTAATCTAAGTCTATCCCAACACTTACAATCACTCAAAAACAAAGATCACAAATTGATTTTTCTTTCACACAATTTTTTAAGATTACAAATCAATGCCTAATGCCCAATATGTGAGTAGATTAAGTAAAAAATCTATTTTAAAGTTCAATGTAGATTGTATATTTGTGAATCTGCCTAGTAGTTGTGTTGTTGTTCCTTTGATTTGACTTGGATGAACTTATTTATAGTTGGAGCTGAAAAATAGCCGTTATTCATTCTTGTTAACAGAAAATAGATTACCGTTAATTATTAACAGATAACCATTTTCGCTAGTCAATGTTACCGTTGGACTTGATTTCAAATTATCGGTTGACCTTTAATAATTACTTTTTCGCTGTTAAAATCTAGGGACCTGCACAACAAAAATCTTCTATTCGTTTTTGCTAAACAGTTAAAGACTAACAAAGAATGTCAGTTTGGATATTATCGGTTAGCCGTTATCTATTAATAGTGTACTATTAATTTCCAGCAACTTATAAAACAGAAAGCTTAACTGGTTTCCTTTAAACAGTAAAGGACTAACAAGGTATGAGAATTTGGATATTATCGGTTAGTCATTATATGTTGAACGATTAGCCGTTTTAATTCCAGTGTTTGATTTGTTGAAGTACATAGAAAACAACCTCTCTGCATTTTATCGGTTAACCGTTAATGTTTAACGATTTACCGTTTATACCCAGAAAACCATATTTTTGTACAAAATGTTCCAATTTCTCTAAGACTTGTAAACACATGCAGAGATTTTTAACTTTTAAGAAAATATTTAAATTTTCAATAACATTATCAACAGAGATTAATTATTTATTATCATTAAAATCAATAAACAAAACATGTATATGTTAACACTATTCATATATATTGTATGATGATGTGGCATTGACTGATGATATGGTATTAACCAATGACATGGCAGCATTGAATTATAGTATTGACTGATTATATGGCATGACTAATGACGTGGCATGACTGATGACGTGGCTTGACTGATGAGGTGTCACAATCTTATTGGATTAAAATATTGATGCACTGTTGAACGATGATGTGGTAGTATGTTAATGGATTAGAAAAAAATGTGCTTGTGGTACATGTATATATACTGGATGATAGCCTTGATGATGTGTTCAACCAAACTAGAATTTGCCACGTGGTACAATATTCTGTGTTCAAATTGTTTTAATTTGATGACCATGATTTACTCGTTGTATCTATAAAAGGAGAACTCCTCCTTAATTTGACACCCCTGAATCTATTTTTTATTTCTATTTTTTATAATTCCTTTTTCATCTTGTACTTTCTATATATTTTAATAAAATTTTCATTTTACCTATAGTTTAAATTTGAGTAGCTAATTTTTTTTCAAACTTGCATTGAAGGTGAAGTCTTAATATGTTTCATGGGCTAAATTTGGTAAATTTATTTTCACTTTTCTTTAATTTTTATAGATATTTTGACTTTTTGTTAATAGATAGTAATAACAAATTATTACTATTTAACATAATAAGCTTTTAGCACCATATTAATTAGAGCTTGGTTCATGAGAAGTGGATATCTCTCATAATTAAATTGGTATTAATAAGGAAAATTAAGCCTATTGTGCATGTTGATGTGGATCTAAATACCTGAGTGCTTAAAATTAATAGTTAGTAGTTTAATTTATTTCTTGTTATTCAAATTTAAATTTTAGGATAATATAAATCACTTTCATCATAATTCCAACCACCCACTTAAAATATTAATTCAACACATAATTAAATTCCACCTTCTCATGGGATTGATATTCTTCACCATTAATCAATTTAATAATAGATTTGTGTACTTGCGAGTTCAATAAAATTTACACAACAACAATACTACCTATAGCCTAAAGAGTTTGTGATTCACACTAATCATTAGTCTTTTAAATATGTTAACGATGAATACAAGCTGAACTAAACACATGTTCAATGAGTGGAACTCATAAAGACATTTTTGTATGCCATTCGTTGCAAATAAGGTAAGGAAAACATAGTTGTAAATGAGCTTTCATGCAGGTATATTCTAATCTCAAGACTTAATACTAAACTAGGTTTTAAACATAGTAAGGAATTAAATGCTAATGACCAAGATTTTAGTATTGAATATCAAGTTTGTGAAAAAGACCACAATTAGTAAGTACTTTAGGCATGATGGCTACTTATTTTGGGAGAATAAACTATGCGTGCCTAATTATTGTTTGAGAGATTTATTAGTGAGAAAATCTTACGGAGGGGTGTTGATAGAGAATTTTAGAGTTGCAAAGACACTACTATTGGCCATGTATAAAATGAGATATTGAGAGATTTTATGGTAAATGTGTCGCCTGTGGTTAAGCTAAATAAAAAATATAACCCTATGGCTTACACTTTGTTGCCAATACTTAGTGGGTCTTAGATTGATGTTTTAATGGATTTTATACTAAGGATACCTACATTTAAACGAAAAAGAGACTTAATTTTTATGGTCTTGTTAGATTTTTAAAAATGGCACATTTTACTCCATACCACAAAATGAATGATGCTTTTAATGTTGCTGACATCAAGATAATTATTTTTTATAGGGATACTAAATTTTTAAGTTATTTTTAAAATACATTATGGGCTAAGTTGAGGACTAACTTGTTGTTTTCAACTACTTGTCACCCTTAAACTAATGGTTAAATAAAAAGTATGAATAGAACTTTATCTACTTTATTGTGAACTATCATTAAAAAGAACATCAAAACATGAGAAGATTGTTTACCATGTGTTGAGTTTATTAATAATTATTTTATTCATTCTCTTACTAAGTATTTACTATTTGAAATTATTTATGATTTTAGTCATTTAACCCCTTGGACTTAACTCCATTACCTATTTTTGAGCTGTTAAAAAAAATGGTGAGGAAAAGGCTAAAATTGTTAAATATATGCATGAGATGGCAAAGTTCAATATTGAATGGAGAACTAACCAATATGCTAAATAAGCCAACAAATGGCAAATTAGGCTAGTCTTTAAGCTCAGGCAATTAGGTGTGGTTATACATACTCAAGGAATGATTCCCAAAATGAAAGAAATTTATGTTATTACCTGGAAAGAATAGTCCTTTCCAAATCCTGGAATAGATCAATGACAATGCATATAAACTGGATTTATCGTGTGAATACAACATAATTGTTACTTTTAATGTTTTTTATTTGAGTCGTTTTGATGTAGGCGATGATTTAAAGATAAATCCTCTTTAAGAGGAGAATATGATGAGATTAAGGACAAAACTATCAAGAACACATGAGATGAGCATATTTAGATCACATTCAAGTTTTCATCGAATCCATCACAAGAGTGTGAGCAAAGAAATTTAAAGAAACACTTAATGGGTTGATTTAAGCAATCAAATTTAAAATGATAAGATTAAGTATAGGACTATCACAAGCACGAGGAATAAGGCATATTCAAATCCTATTCAAGTTCTTGTTGGACTAGTCAGAAGAGCTCAAGTAAAGAAATTCAAAAAAGCGCTTAATAAGTTGATTCAAACTTGGCTCAATCAAATTCATGGAGGCTTGTTGAAAATTTGTATATGATAAATCCGCGATTCAAGCTTTCAAAATTTCTAAATAATTGCTTCTATGAAATAAGAAGTTGGCTTGCATATTATGGTAGAAAAGTATATTATTTTCCTTTTTGGATTTTCATGAGGAGGCCAGTGAAGAAACAAATCAATTATTTCTCTTTTAATTGCCTGATTTCTATTTAATCGACGTAAAGCATTTAAGCCGATTAGTATTTTAATTTAATTTAGATTTTTTTCCTATTTGCTTAGATTAGGATTTGATTTGGTTTTGATTCTTTCCTATTCGCTTATATTATGATTTTGATTTGATTTAAATTCTGTCCTTATTCACTTTAGATTAGAATTCTGATTCAATTTTGGTTTAAGATTTATTTTTGAAAATTCTTATAACCAACTTTGTATAATGTACTTGCATTTAATAAATAGATACATATATGCTTTGATGCAATTTGTGAGAGAGTTAATTTCCTTTGATTCTTAAACTAACTGTTTGAACATATAGATTTTGTGGTGTTTAAATTCTTAACTTATCAATCAGGTTATCCATAGCTAATTATGACATCCTTACATACTAAGGTTTGTGCTTTCATTGAGCATTAAGTCATGATTCTATTCAATTCCAGGTTTAGATTCAATCTTAAAGACTAAATTGATTAGTGTTGCATAAGTTCTTAGCAAGGTTCATATCAATTGCAGTGTTTTTGATGTTTTGTATTTCTTAAAACCCATATTATACTTGGGCAAAATATTATAGATCTTAGACTCTTATTTATCAAAAATTTTTAAAGCATGTCAAAGTACATGAAGTGTTTGTCATCGTAAAAAAAAGATAAGATTTTTAATCTGAAAAGTATTATAAACCTTGATTTTGATGATAATAAACAATATGATAAGAGTTATAAGGGAAAAATATTTTTAAATCTCATAGGTTCTTGTTGACCAAATATTAGCTAGGTGAGATTAAACTCAGAGGATTCATTAATGAAGCTCAGCAAGTTAAGAATAAGTATAAAGGATAATAGCTAAGGTGATCTTTTTTGTCACATCTCTTGTAAAGTTAGTATGATCAAATATATGCATAAGCATTTGAAAACTCAAGTTATTATCATAATCATGACATTTAAATCTATCATTGTTTTCATGGTACAAGGTTTCTAAACATAAAGAAAAATAGAAATCAAGTGTTTTTATTAAAAGGTGTGTTTTCAAGTATATGGACTAACTTGAAGAGTTTTAAAATTGTTAAATCATACAAGTACTGTTTCGACATAGAACATATTTGAATAGGCAAATATATAATTTGAAAAAATTTTAAGGCTAAAGCATAAAATTTTAAAAATTAAGAAATTAAAATCAATAGTCATTTACCTCCCAACATTACGATATAGTGTATTTTTGAAATAGATACCTATTTGCCTTTTTTTTTTTAAATCAATAATCTATTTAGACTTAAAATTTTCAAATTATTTCAATAATAACATACCAGGCTAGTAAGATGGCCAAATACTGGCCTAAGCTCAATTTAGGCCTATCCAGGACCGGTCAAGATTATTTAGTTAGATATCCTGACTCAAAATTATACTCAATTTTATCAAATAAAGGTTTGGTCTAGCCTAGCAACACCTTGGCATGGGCTTTTTACACGAGCTTTAGCTACTCAGATGTAATAATGTTCTATAGCTTGAGGTAGGCTCATACCATGCTTTGTCATCAAATAAGCAACAACATTAGTCACACTAAAAGGGAAAAATTTGATTAAAATACATTTGCTTCCCCTAGATTTAGAGAATAAATAATTCACCTTCTAGATTCATTGGGTTTATTTTCATTAAAGTGTATAAGTATAATTATTAAAAAATAGCAAAGATGGGAAATAAAAGATAACTTCTAGATCTTTCAATGAAGCAATGAACTAGCACACCACTACCCTCCCTTTTAGCTTTATCATTAAATGTGGTACACTCATCAAAATATTATAATAAATTTGTATATTCCTTAGTTGCAACTATTTTGTAGAGAACAAAAGAGAATTAACAAAGACTTTAACTATTGTGCAAATTTTATTGAACTTATAATTGTACGAATCTATTATAGAATAGATTAATGGTGATGAGTATAGATCCCACAAAGAGGTAAATTTTAATTGTATGTTAAATTAATTTTCTAAATGGGTAGTTAAATTGTGGTAAAATTAACTTAAATGATCTTAAAATTCAAAATGAAATGGCGAGAATAAATTAAAGTAGAAACAATTATAATAAGGTGCTTTAGGTATCTAGATCTACATCAACATGCACCAGAGTTTAATATTTTTTATTAGTATCAATTAAATCATGAGAGAGATGTCTACTCCTCATAAATTACGCTTTAATTAATATAGTGTTAAGGGCTTATCACACTAAACGGTAATAATTTTGTTATTACTATCTGTTAAAGAAAAGTCAAATCATTTACAAAATTAGAGGAGAAATGAAAATAAATTTACTAAATTAAGCTCATGGAATATGTTGAGACTTCTCTTTCAACCTAAGCTTCAAAAAAAATTAGCTACTCATATTTGAATTAAGGGTAAAGTAAAAAATTTATTAAAATACATAGAAAATATAAGATGAAGAGATAATTATAAAAAATTAAGCTAAAAAATGAATTCAGCAGTGTTCAATTATGGAAAAGAGCCCTCCTTTTATTGATATAATGAGTAAATCATGATCATCAGATTAAAATAATTTGGACACACAGGATTGCGCCACATGATAAGTTCTGATTGGATTGAAAACATTATTAAGACTATATCCCGTGTATATGTATGTGCCGTACGCACGTTATTTTTTATCCACTATATATTGCCACGTCATCAGTCAATAGTATATACACATTTTAGTCCAATAAGATTGCGACACATCATCGGCCAATGTCACATCATTAGTCAACTCCACATAAGTGGTCAAAACCACATCATCAATCTAATAAAATGTTGTCACATCATTCATCAGTGTCACATCATTGGTTAATACTACATCATTGTATAGTATATACGAATAATGTCATGAATAATATTATGAACAGTATCGTACATATGAACAGTACCATACATTTGAATAGTAATTTTATACTTTTGTGCTCCTCTTAGCGTTTTTTACTATTCTGAGTTTAGATTTATATATGTTTTGTCATTCGATGTCTCGTTTATTATGAAATAATCATTATGCCCATAAGATACATAAAATACTTAATTATAATAAAACACACATAATTAAAATTACAAGAAATTTAAATAAATAAAAGTAGGAACGTTAATGGAACTTGATGTTTATATTTTTATACTCCTCTTAGGGTTTTAACCATTTTGCGTTTAGATTTACTAGCCGTTTTGTCATTCGATGTCTCTTTTATTATAAAATGATCATTATGCTTATAAAATACATAAAATACTTAATTATATAAAACATACATAATTAAAATCACAAGAAATTTAAATAAATAAAAATATAAACATTAGTGGAACTTGGTCTGTAAAATGATAAATATCTCCTTTATAAATATATATTTTTTAACATACAACATATCCCCTAAACAGTTTGTTGCTAGTCCTTAGTAAATTAAACGAAAAAAATTCAAATCCAAAATAATTTTTTTAAAACAATTATGTTTATTCAAATAAACCAATGATGACAAACAAATAAAAATATAAACATTATCTCCAGTCTAGAGAAATATCATCTCCACATCAACCATTTATATGAATTAGTTTAATAGACTTTGTTATAACTACAGTAATCAAGCCACATTTAAGAATGCCATGTCAAACCCCAAAATTTCACCGATAGTGACGCTTTCATTATTAAATTACATCCAATAACAATAGTCACCCCAATGAATAATGAATTGAGAGAAAATAATAAAGAATTAATATTATAAACTCTCATCAAAATGAAATAAATATGCGCACAGTTTAAAAATAATACGATCTTAAGTCAAAATGTGAGGCAAACTAACTTTTTTTTAAAAAAATTATTTTTCTTTATTTGTGTACCACTACATCTTTTTAGCTTATATAACTAGCTTTTACTTCATATATTTTAGTTTTCTTTCTCTATTTTTCCTTCTTTGTTCGCCATGTCCCTAATCTATGTTACGTCCTAATAAAAATCCTTCTTGATAACCAGAGATGTCTCTTGGGAGGAGTCACATAAAGTCCCCTACCTTACCACTCGACCATGTTGCCAAAACGATACAAAATAGATGAAAAAATTTCCCCTTTACTTGTTTTATTTAGGGGGTACTCAATGTTTTTTCTTTTAAAATAGATACTTAATTTAAAGTGAGTAAACAAAATTTCATGCTCAATCTCACAGATACATATAGAATTCTGTGGAAAGCTGTATTTGATGAAAGTCGTATGTACGACTATATATATATATATATTAAAGATTATAAGATGCATCTCGTTTTTTTTAAAACTAATATATATATATATATATATATAGAATTATTTTTTTAATAAGGTATAATTTTATTAAACAAAGTAATTATTTACACTTTTCTTAAATATGAATAGGTAATGGAATTTGTAAGATATCAGGTAATATTATAGATCAGAGTGGGTTAAGATAATACGTTTGACAAAGAAAATTATAATTTTTTTAAAAGGCTCAAATAAGCTAACTATGGATATTTCACAAAAAGGATGGCCAGAAAGGCTCAAATGAGTTAAAGATAACTTTTTTATTGCCTTTTATAGTTCTAATAATTTTATATATCTATTAGTTAGATGAATCTTTAGATGCAGCAACACACTCATTAAAATTTGTACAATAGTTAAAGTCTTTATAAAGCTCTCTAGCAAGCAAAAACAAGTTTATAAAACATATATTGAGCTTCCATGCTGCAAATCACAATAAATTAAATCATTTTTGTGCCATTATTTGTGAATCTATTCTTATAGAGAGTGTCTTGCTGTAATTTCTATTTTATATTGTATGGAGAGTATTCAAGTGAGGGAAACACTTGGGGTAAAGAGATTAGGGTGATAATCTCTTAATTGTAAAGGTCCATTGACACCTTAGAAGTCAATTGTAAACATTTGAAGCCTTGGGAGGCTTGGATAGTGAAATCCTCTAGCTCGGTTGGCTTGGACGCGTGGACATAGGCGGGGATTGCCGAACCACGTAAAATTACTGTGTTTGCATTCTCTTCCCTTACTCATTTATTTGTAAATATTGCCTAATTTATTATATTTGATTTAATTGCTGTAAAACTTATTTTTTTTTACATTAAGGCGTTAGATTGAATCATTTATAAAATAACTTTTAAAAACTCAATTCACCCCCCCTCTTGGGTTGCTCATTTGCATTTTAGTGATGATGCAGATGATAATATACAAGAAGATTCATCAAAGAACAACCAAAAGAATACAGAAAATCAAATGGAGCAACATGAAGAAATAAGTGCAGAACAAAATCAAGATATTTCTCAAGCACTCTCCAAGGAGTAGAGGTGTGTCTCTTCTCACCCAAAAGATGCCATTTTAGGAGATCCATCTAGAGGTGTTACAACTAGATCATCACTTAGGAATACATGTGAGCATGCTGCATTTATTTCTCAAATTGAATCAAAATCCTTTGTGGATGCTGAAAATGATGAATCTTGGATTATTGCAATGCAAGAGGAGTTGAATCAATTTGAGAGAAATAAAGTATGGGAATTAGTTCCTAAACCGAAACATCAATCTATCATAAGTACTAAATGGGTATTTATAAATAAGATGGATGAATTCGGTGTGGTTGTAAGAAATAAAGCTAGATTAGTAGCCTAAGGATATAACCAAGAAGAAGGAGTTGATTTTGATGAGACATTTGCATCTGTAGCTAGATTAGAATCCATGAGAATGTTGCTAGCATATGCATGTTATAAATATTTCATTTTATTTCAAATGAATGTCAAAAGTGCTTTTCTAAATAGTTATATTATGGAGGAAGTTTATATGAAACAACCCCCTGATTTTGAAAATGAAAAATTTTCAAATCATGTTTATAAGCTTTCAAAAGTATTGTATGGATTGAAACAAGCACCTAGAGCATGGTATGATAGGCTTAAAAATTTCTTGCTTGATAACGATTTTTCAATGGGAAAAGCTGATACTACACTCTTTGTTCAGCATAAGAATCAAGACATACTTGTTGTTTAAATTTATGTTGATGACATTATCTTTGGTTCTACTAATGAGTCCTTGTGCAAAGAGTTTTCATCTCTTATGAGTAAGGAATTTGAAATGAGCATGATGGGAGAATTGAAGTGTTTCCTTGGACTTTAAATCAAACAAAATAATGAGGAAATTTTCATCAACCAAACTAAATATGTCAAAGATTTGCTCAAAAGGTTTGGAATTAATGAATCAAACACCAAGAGCACTCCAATGAGTACAACAATCAAGCTTGACAAGGATGAAAAAGGTAAAGAAGTTGATATTAAAAAGTATCAAAGTATGATCGACTCTTTACTTTATTTAACTACAGTAGACCCGATATCATGTTTAGTGTAGTTTGTGTACAAGATTTCAATCATGTCCTAAGGAATCTCATTTACTTGCTGTTAAAAGAATTTTTTGATATTTGGGTGGAACTATAGATCTTAGCATTTAGTATCCTAGAGGAACTCATATAGATTTAACTTGTTATTCGGATGCCAATTTTGCTGGTTATAAGGTGAATAAGAAAAGTACTAGTAGAACTTGCCATTTTCTAGGTCATTCTCTTGTTTCATGGTTTAGTAAGAAACAAAACTCAGTTGCACTCTTAACTACTGAAGTGGAATATATTGCTGCAGGCAATTGTTGTGCTCAAGCTCTTTGGATGAAACAAACACTTAAAGATTATGACATTAAACTTAAACATAAACATATTCCTATCAAATGTGATAATACTAGTACTATTAATCTTTCGAAGAATCTCATTCAACACTCTAGAACCAAACATATAGAGATTAGACATCATTTCTTAAGAGATCATGTTCAAAAAGGGAATATTACATTAGAGTTTAATTCTACGGAAAAACAACTCGCCGATATTTTTACAAAACCTCTTTGTGAAGAACAATTTTCAAAAATTCGGCATAAACTTGGGATGATGAAATTTTCACATTGACATTTCTAAATATGTTATTAAGTTTACTTAATAACTGAACTTATGATATGATGTTTTAATATCCTAGTAGTATAGATGTTTGTTTTGTATCAATTAATTGATTTAAAACACATATGTTCATGAATTTGGCATTAAAATAACCTTAGAATACTTTCAAATCAAAGTCATGATCTTGATATGTTATCTTTGATGGTCATATATTAAATTTAATATGCGAAACAAATAAACGAATAATCGTTTTATTATAAACAGTTCATCGTTTATTCATAGAAACTAAAATTTTTTCTTTTCTCTCTATCCTCACACCCTTTGAACATAACGGTAAGTTGTTTAAAGACAGAAAGGATCTTAACTGTTACCCTCTCACTGTTTAATATTAACGGTAAACCAATTAAAGATAGAGAGCTACCTTAATATTGCTCCTTCACCGTTTATCCTTAATCCTTAACCGCTTACTCATTACACATTCTCAGGAATTTAGTCTCTCACCGTTTAATACAAACGGTTCACTGTTATTGCAAACTATATAATTGGTCACAAGTTTCCTCTTTCTTTTCACTTACCCTCTCATCGTTTCCGCCATTGTTGCGAAACCAAAACTTTTCATCTCATTTTTTCTCGGATTTTCTCCTTTTTCGCAACATATTACACTAATAGAAAGCTTTCCAATCACTTTTAGGAAAATTCTACGTATTCAAAACTCTAAATCGTGCTCAAAATCAAAAAATCCTAAATCAAAACCCTAAGGGCAGCAGACTGGTGTTTGATCATTTTGATCAAATTTTTCACAATTTCCCGACATACTAAACCAAAATTCCTCTTTCTCTACTTTTCTTCCACATAATAACCGATTCATTTACTCTAAAATCCATATTTCAAAAGATTTTCCTTTATTCATCATGGTTGAGTCATCACGGAGACCTCAGCAGAGGAAATATACACCCTTTATCAACCCAATACGACCACGAAAAACTTCTAACTTTGAAAGACTGCACTTCCCTACAGCCGCATTGCGCAAATGATTTGAGAATCGTTTTATGGGTAGACAAGTACTATATGATTTTCAGGACCTGATTGTCAGTGCTAGAAGTGTTAGAAACATGCTTAGACCTTGGAAATCAGCTATTAATGTTAATGATAGATCTTACCCCAATCTAGTTCAGGTTTTCTATTCCAATATGGAATTATCAGCTAGCCGTTTAGATAAAATAGTTACTGTGGTCAGTGGTATATCTATTGATTTTAATGTAGAATTTTTTAATACTGTTATTCTTGGGATTGAGGATGAGGGTAATACATTTTATACCTCTAGAAAAACACTGTCTTTTGATGATTTTGTCCATAATGAGGGTGTGAGAAATATATGTCGTCATAAGAAACTCAGTGATGAGATATGTGGCCTACCTTTTCGAGCTCAATTATTGCCTCTTCAGGCTCGCATTCTTCATAGTATTTTGCAGCATATAATCACACCTAGGAGGATTTCTGACTTGGAGCTCATCCTCCACCTTCTCATCATCGTGTTCCTCAACCATCAGCCCCCTCTGGTTCTACCATGCCTGAGATGGATTCTGATCATCCCTCGGTTTCCTCGACACCTTTAGCTCCTAAGCAGTGCTATGCTTCTGAGCAACCTTCAGCTCTAGCTCAGCCTTCTATCTCTGATATTTTGCATCAGCTGGTTGCTGATGTTCGTCAGATTTCTGACATCCAACAGATGATTCTTGATCGCATAAATGCTATTTCTCATGATCAGCAGTAGCTCTAGACTCAGCTTCAGACCTTTCAAGAGCTGAGCCTCGATCATCAGTATGAGATTATTGCTGGACAGCGACAACTTCTGGGGTACTTTGGGTGTGACCCTGTAAATACCTCTGCGGCAGCTTTTCCTCCATGACCTACCTTTTGCCGACCTTCTTCTTCACGACCTTCCACTATGATAATGTTGATTTCACCCCCTTTTACGTGACCTCATACTTCGCGGAGAGCTTCTTAGTTTCTATATTTCTTTTTGTTTTGATTGTTTCGCATAAACATTCCGTATTTTGATTGTATTTTTTTTCTTTAACTTATCTATATTTTGTTGATAGATGAGCTTATTCATTGAATTTTCTTTTGTTAAGTATCTATAACTATTGTTGTTCATATTATTTGCTCTGGATTGGAGTTATTGGATATGGATGGTTGCTTAGTTACCTTTAGAAATGTTTTTATTCTTATGTTGTATTTAAGGATTTCTCAAATTTTAAGGGGAGACTGCCAAAATTTTACCAAAATTATGGGTAACAACTTGCTTTTTTGTTTCTTTTCTTCAGTTTTATTTTTGAGGCTAACATATTCTTTTTTTTATGAATGGGAGATAAAAATCATAAACTAAAATTTTGTATCAGAAAACATGTTCGACAGAAGTATTTTAAGTCATATATGTAGGGGGCACAATATTTTGAATATGTTTATCATCACCAAAAAGGGGGAGAATGTTAACATATACATGTTTTGTTTATTGATTTTGATGATAGCAAACAATTAATCTCTGTTGATAATGTTGTTGGAAATTAAAATATTTTCTTAAAAGTCAAAACTCTCTGCATGTGTTTACAAGCCTTAGAGAAATTGAAACATTTTGTACAAAAATATGATTTTCTAGATATGAACAGTAAACCGTTAAACATTAACAGTTAACCAATAAAATGTAGAGATGTTATTTTCTAAGAACTTCAACAAATCAAACACTGGAATTAAAATGACTAACTGTTAAATATATAACGGTTAACTAATAATATCCAGATTCTCATATCTTGTTAGTCATTTATCATTTAAAGGAAACCGGTTAAACTTTTTGTTTTATAAGTTGCTAGAAATTAACGGTACACCGTTAATAGATAACGGCTAAATGATAATATCCAGACTGATATTCTTTGTTAGTTTTTAACCGTTTAGTAAAAACGGACAGAGGATTTTTATTGTGCAGGTCCCTGGATTTTAATGGCGAAAGAGTAATTATTAACGATCAACCAATAATTTGAAATCAAACCCAACGGTAACATTGACCAGCAAAAATGATTATCCGTTAATGATTAATGGTAATCCATTTTCTGTAAACAAGGATGAATAACAGCTAGTTTTCAGCTCTAACTATAAATAAGTTCATCCAAGTCAAATCAAAGGAACAACAACATAACTACTGAGCATATTCACAAATATACAATCTACATTGAGCTTTAAAATAGATTTTTTACTTCATCTACTCACATATTGGGCATTGGGCATTGATTTGTAATCTTGAAAAATTGTGTGAGAGAAAAATCAATTTATGATCTTTGTTTTTAAGTAATTGTAAGTGTTGGGATATACTTAGATTAAGAGATTAGGAAAAATCTTTTCTTGTAAAGGTTTATTGACACCTTGGAAGTCAATTGTAAAACTTTGAAGCCTTGGTGGCTTGCTTAGTGGAATTCTCAAGCTCGGTGTGCTTGGAGGTGTGGACGTAGGCGGGGATAGCCGAACCACGGAAAAATTATTGTGTTTGATCTCTCTTACTCCATCTCTCTAGTTTTATTGTTCATTTATTTATTTATCTCAAATTTAATTACTTAATTTATATCACTTTGAGTCATTTATTTTCTGAAATTTTAAAAATCCAATTCACCCCCTCTTGAGTTGTCTAGTTAGTATTTGAAACAGTATCATGCATGTGAACGTGTTGTATATGTAAACAGTGACATTTATACTTTTATGCTCCTTCTAAGGTTTTCGATCATTCTGAGTTCAGATTTACTATTTGTTTTGTCATCTGATATCTTGTTTATTATGAAATAACCATGATGCCCTAAAATATATAAAATACTTAATTATAATAAAACACATATAATTAAAATCACAAGAGATTTGAATACGTAAAAGTAAGGAAGTTAGTGGAATTTAGAGTTTAAAATAATAATTTTCTCCTTTATAAATATATATATTCTAACACTCAACGCACCCCCCAACTAGTTTATTACTAGTCCCTAGCAAAGTTAAACAAAAACGAATTCAAATCTAAAACTTTTTTTTTAAACAACTGTGTTTATTTAATCAAACTAATGATAACAATCAAACAAAAGTATAAGCATTATCTCCAGACTTTCAAAAATATCACTCCTAAATCAACCATCTACATGAATCAATCTAGTTGACTTTGTCACAACTATTATAATCAAGCTATTTTTAAGAATGACATGTCAATACCCTAAAATCTCACTGGTAGTGATACTCTCACAAAGAAATTAAACCCAATAACAATAGTTACTCCTACGAATGGTAAATTGAGAGAAAATAATAAACCAATATCACACACTCTCACCAAGATGAAATAAATATATCCACAGTTTAGAAATAATACGACCTCAAGTAAAATGTGAGTCAAACCAATATATATATTTATTTTTGTATATTCTTTATATATATGCATCACTACATCATTACAGCCCACATAACTAGTTTTTAACTCATACCATAATTCCCTAAAATTAAGAATGACTTTTATTAGGATGTAACGTAGGCTAGAGACATAACAATCAAAAGAGGAAAAATTGAAAAAATTAAAAATTTTTTTAGGATATTGCAAGATACATCTCGCTTTTATTTTGTTTTGAACTAAAATATTTTACTTTTTTTAATTTTTTATGGTGTAAGATTACTAAACCAAATAATTATTTATATTTTTTTGAAACATGAATGGGTGATGGAACTTATACGATATTGAATGATATTTCAAATCAGAGTTGGGTCAAGATGATAAGTTAACAATATATATATATATATATATATATAAGACTCAAAAGGGTTAACTATGGATATTGACAAAAGGAATGGATAGAAAGGCTCAAACAGGTTAAATATGACTTTTCTGTCATCTTTTAGGGTTCTAAATAATCTTTTATATCTACTAGTTAGATAAATTTTCAGATGTCGAAAACCTATTTTTTTATAAGGTTGACTCAAAAAGAAATTTAGAGATCGTGTATAAAATAACAAACTGCTAAACTATATGAAGAATGGGTAAAAAGAATTATTCTCCAAGAAAAATGATAGGCTCAAGAACTTACTTAGAATTTATTATGACATGTATATTCTTTCAAGCTACTTATATTTTTATCTCTAATATCAACATGTAGAGTAGCAAACATGGTGTAATATAACTCAAGACAAAAGATAATACAAATACTAAAATTTAAAAGTCACCATGTAAAAAAAATTATAATTTTAAAAAAAATTAAGAAGATGCGTTTCAAAAATCACTACACTTCATATTCAGCCATCTTTAACCCAAAAATTTGAAAGTATATATTTATAAAGGAAAAGTTAAAAAGAGAAGGATAGAAAAATCACACTTAAAATGAAGCTTAATAATAAGAGAATAAAAAAAAGACTGAAAAGTTTTTTTTTTAACTTTAATACTAAGAAGATATATTTTTAGAGTTACTACACTTCATATTCAGTTATCTTCAATGTAAAAAGTTAACCATAGTTAGTTTTTACAATAAAAATTAGTAAAAATTTTACTAAGATTAAGACATTCCATAATTTATCAACTATTTCCTTCCCCCAACTAGAATGAAACATTGCCCCCAATATTTTAAAAGAAAGAAGTAGAGATTAAAAAATATCACCTAGATGCTGCAACATAAAAGAAAATATTTAAAGCAGAGAGTTAAATCTAATTTGCACTTCTTATTGCGGCTACTACTACTATCATTAGTTGACCACTTGAATACTAAGGTCTTAGGATGTGGCTCTGGTCTACAAGCTTGTAATAGATATAGATCAAGTAGCTCATTAGCGATGTGAGCACAAGTAAAGATTTGTTTCATTATTGAAGGAATGAAATAATTTTTTTTTGTATAGTTAAAAAATGTGATAAAGCCATCATAAAAATTATTGATATTTAACAAACCAATGAGTTTTTTATGAATCTTCAGATAGGCTCAAATGCTAATATGATTAGTGCCTCTAAAGTTGTAAGATCTCTTGGTAAGAAAATAAAAACATCAGTATGATTTAGCATTTCAATTATTCTCTCTTGCATACCTGAGATGACTAACTCTTCTCTAGTTGATGAGTAAGACAAACAACCTAAAGGTTTCAAAGTTGTTAGGATGATGCCTAACACTAAGCTTTCTCTGATAAAGGTGGCTTCTAATACTGATTTTGATAACCTTCGATCACCTCCTCCATAAACCAAATGTAATTCCTAACTATTGTGCTTCAACCAAGATCTAAGACTGCCTCAATAAATTCTTTATATTTGTCATAATTAAATCAAGAGAGCACACAAATATTCTTGAATTAGTTATTATGAATAGCTGTCATTGGGATACTTCGAAATAATTGATGAATGCCTTACTAAAAATTCATATTTAATGATCTTAGTAACAATGATTCACAACTATAAATGAGATAGCACGCCTATACCAAATAACACATAGAGCACATGGCTTGAGAGTCAAAAAGAAAATAATAAAAAGAGAAAACAAATAATGATAACATGAAATTATTAAAGAGAAAAATATAAATGATCAAATAATAGTGAAATAAAACAACATTGAATTAAAATGATATTTACAAACAGTTATAACTGTGGCTCATATCTTCCTATGATTTTACGTCTAGTAGTGGCTTGAGCACCCTTTATGGGTTGAAGATAGGCTTCCTATCTAATTTTTTTATAAACTGACAAATAGTGTCATTTATAGTTAGATTTTTTAGACTATATTATATATGTTTTTTTTAGAATAATGGCTCTAATTAGAGTATTACTCACTGTACATATCTATTGGGATACGTTTCAAGAGACAAAAGAATATCGTCCAATGACTCCTTATTCAAGCCATTTATAATGAGTTGAATCTTATCTTATTTGTTATCAAACATCATTCCTAATGAACATAAGTTTTTATCGTATTTTATTCTGTACACTTACGACAAACATTAGAGAATTTTCGAGCTCTTCGTTTTCTTAAATAATTTTCTTTACCACAACCAAGTATGTATACAATAAATTTGGGAGGTAACCCACCTGTCAATCGCGCTTTGACTTTGATTATCCATCAGATGTTAATAGGGATGTTACTCTTCATAAGCAATTACATGCATTTGAACAGAGCTTTATAGATGGTGAGGAGGGCAATTTGAGGAAGTGAAGGAAATCTCTTCTGGAGCTTTGCTAAAATCGCGTCATTATTCATGTCTTCAACTTATAATATCAATTGTTATAAGAAACTGAAGTAACCGACATTGATTGTCATAGAATACCATTATCTGCTGCTTAACCGAGATGAAAAATGATAACATACTAAAAAAATCTAGCAAAAACATAATACATGTAAAGGCAAATAAAAAATAACACACAATAAAAATAAATTAACTTATCATCATCCTCTTAATAAGTTTACCTCAAGTTGTAATTGAGTTTCATAGATTCCACCCTCTATTTTTCAGAGTTGACTTTCTAAATGTTCAACATGGGATACTAATTCTATACAAAATTGAATTAAGCCTTTTAAGAAATGCTTCACGCGTAGAAGTTAATTAAAGAAGTTGAAACAGATTTATCTCACTGAGGTACTCATAAGTAATAAGTGTAACTACAACTACTAAACAAACACACTTTAGCAAAAATAATGATAAATAACAAATAGTTAAATCACCAAAAAAAATAGAAAAAATATCAAATTTAATGGATCACTTATATTTATTACATTGTTTTCTCTATATAGTTGGTATTCGTGATATGACTTTACTTTTCTAATCATTAACTTTGAAAATTACACCGTTTCTTAGATTCTTAAATGTAATGGCTTCACATGGAAAAAATAATATGAATAATAAATAGACCAAACCATTCGGAGTGTAACTTGCTTAGAGAAACGTGTCATTGAGAATTGAATAAAAATATTTTCTAACCTGGTGTGAAAGATTTTTTCATACTCTGTTTACCATGAAAGATTTTCATTCACTTCTTGTAGTCCTTAGTATTTTTATTGTTATAAATCTCCTCTAGTTTTACTAATTGTAATATTCTTTTTAAACCAAAGATAGGGTCACTAATGTTTGTATTCTTCTGTTTGTCAACAAAGGAGCATGAGATGATTTCTAATAATATGTTTTCATCTCCTAAAAATGTATAATTCAAAAAATTAGATAAAGATTTGAGCTCAATCTTTGGTAGTGATTTTGATTATGAGATGTGATTTTCTCTTGATAGTGCCAATTACTCTATTTTTGTCCTCCATTTATCAATGTCTATGCATGGCAATTAATCTATTACGACATTAACCTCATTAATTGATATGTGAATTTTAAAATTCAAACCAAAGTGAGTTAACCATATTAGTAAAAGGTCATAATTAAGATTTAAATAAAAAGTATGATCAACTAATTCACCAATTAAATCTGCATCAATAATTACATCATTTATGTTGTAAGGTTATTTGGCAATGTTGAAAATATTTAGCTCTATGGTTATATTGCCAAATGATAGTTATATATTTTTAGTTTTGCACTATATGTGATCATCGACAGTTGCCAAGAAATGTCGGCCTATAACAATAGGGATATCTTGTACTGGTTGAGTGTCAATTACAATGACATCAATAAGAAAATTAAAGTTGTCCACTTGGATAAGCATGTCCTCCACAATATCATGAGGTATTTTCATGGATCGATCTATAATTTATAACACCATTAAAGTTGGGTGTAATTCTCTAAATTAAAATTTCACAAATACTAAGTAAGACAATAGATTAATACTAGCTCCTAAGTCTAATAAAGTATTCTTAATTGTGTGGCTCTGTATACTACATGAGATTATGGGGAGCCTAGGTCTTTGCATGTTGTAGGGAGTTTGGCTCTTTGTATTTTAGAGGAATTTTATGTTGGAATATAGAGCTAACATTTTCTGTTAAAAATATCTTTTTTTAAACATAAACGTTCCTCTTTTTAGTACAAAGGTCTTTAAGAAATATGGTATAAGATGACATTTATTTTATAGAATCAAGAAAAGGGATATTAATACTTATTTGTTTAAAGATTTCAAAAATCTTATTTGTAGATCATCATCTAAAAATTTTAATAAAAATGAGAATAATCTTAATTTAACATCATCATCTAAAAATTTTTCATATTTGAAAGTTTGACAAACAGTATGAAAATCATTTAGATGATTATATGGATCCTCATTTTTTAGGTCATATAATGTTGAAAGATAATTTAGCATACTAGGTTTTCATTCAAAATTCTTATCAGCTACATTTGGGTATCTTATGCATGATATGCTTATGTTAACTAAAATATTGAAATGGTCCTTAAATGGCCTATCCTGTGGTGGTTCCTAATATTGCAAATCCATTTAATTTTATCTTTAACGTGCTTGTGTGTACAAAGTATTTTTTCTAATTCTAAGTCTATAAGTTCAAGATTAGGTAATTGCGATCTTTGATCATGCATATAAAAAAAGTAATAAAAAATAAAAAATACAACAAAAAATAAAAAAATTAATAAAAATAAAGAAAAGAGAGAAATGACGATACTAACCTTATGACGTTGTTACCACTTTTACTATGAAAATAAAATAACAAGATAAATTACAATAAAAAATAATGTAAAAATTAAATTATAGAAATATAAAGAAAGGAAAAAGAAAAGAAATTAAATTACACGAATTGTAGATTCACTTTTTTTTAATTTTATTTTTTTAATTTTTTAATTTTTTAATAATAATTTTAAAAGAAAATAACTAAAAAATTACATTAAAAAATTAATTCTATGAGTTAATTTCACGAATAAATTAACAAGATAACACGAAAGCAAAAAATTACCAAGAATAATAACTTGAAAATTAAATTACAGAAATTTAAAGAAATTTAAATTACAAAATTATTTTTTAATAAGAAAAAAATACAAGAAAACAAAAAAAACTAAAAAAATTAATTCAACAAATTAAAATAACTTATCTCCCTATCAATGGCACCAAAAACTTATTGTGCAAATTTTATTAAACTTGCAAGTGCACGAATTTATTGTAGAATAGGTTAATAATGACGAGTGTTGATCTTACGAGGAGGTGGATTTTAATTATATGTTGAATTAAGTTTCTAAGTAGGTGGTTGGAATTATCGTGAAAGTGATTTATATTATCCTAAAATTTAAATTAGAATGGCGGGAAATAATTAAACTAATAACTGTTAAATTGAAGACTCAGGTATTAAGATTCATATCAACATGTACCATAGGTTTAATTTTTCTTATCAGTACCAATTTAATTATAAAGAGGATATTCACTCCTCATAAACTACATTCTAATTAATATGGTGCTTAGAGCTTATCAAATTTTAATGGGAAGTGAAAATAAATTTATCAAATTTAGCTCATGGAACATGTTGAGACTTCACTTTCAACCAAAGTTTGAAAGAAAATTAGTTACTTATATTTAAACTAAGGGTAAAATAGAAATTTTATTAAAATACATAGAAAATATAAGATGGAGAATAAATTACAGAAAATAGAGCTAAAAAATAAACTCGAGTGTCAAATTAGAGGGAGAACCCTCCTTTTATAGATACAATGAATAAATCATGGCTGTTGAATTAAACTAATTTGAACACACAGGATTGTGCCAGGTGATAAGTTTTGATTAATTTGAACACATCATCAAGGCTATTATCTCGTGCATATGCATGTACCGTACGCACGTTTTTCTAATCCATTAATATGCTGTCACGCATCGGTCAATAGTACATAAACATTTTAAACCAATAAGATTGTGACACCTCATCAGTCAAGCCATGTCATCAGTCAATGCCACATTATTCTTTCAATTAAATGCAGCCATCAGTCATCGTACAGTATATGTGAACAGTGTCATAAACAGTACCGTGTACCGTACATGTAAATAGTGATATTTATACTTTTATACTCCTCTTAAGGTTTTCAACTGTTCTAAGTTCAGATTTACTATCCGTTTTATCATCTGATATTTTGTTTATTGTGAAATAACCATGATGCCCTTAAAATATATAAAATACTTAATTATAATAAAACACACATAATTAAAATCACAAAAAATTTGAATACATAAAAATAAGGAAGTTAGTTGAACTTAGAGTTTAAAATGATAATTTTCTCCTTTATAAATATATATTTTCTAACACTTAACAGCTGCTATGTTTCCAATGTCCGAACGGTTCATGTACAACTCTTTATCATGGTAAGAATAGTTTAAGGTTGTTTGTTTGGTTTCTCATTGATGTAAGCTATTGTTCATCCCTCTTGGATTAAGATTGTACCAATATAAATACTTGTGGCATCACTTGTAATTTCAAACGTTTTATTAAAATTAAATAAGAAAAATAAGAGAGCATCGATTAACTTTTGCTTGATTATTTGAAATGCTTTCTCTTGTTCTTCTTCTTACATGAGTCCAATGTCTTTTTTATTACTTTAGTAAATGGTAAAGCTAACATGCTAAAGTCTTTCCATAGAAGGTCATAAGCCCATGAAAGTTTTTCACATTACTTATATTTGTAGGAATCAGCCATTCTTAAATTGCGCATACCTTTTCTTCATTAATATGTATACCATGTGCACTTATAATAAATCTTAGAAAAACAAGTTTATTAATGCAAAATGTAAAATTAGCAAACAACTTTTCCTTTTTAAGTATATCTAAAATATGTTTTAAATGTACTATATGTTCATCCAAATTTTTGCTATACATAAGGATATCATTAAAATAAACAACAAACTTACCAATAAAAACTTGTAAAATATGATTCATAAGTCTCATAAAAGTGTTTGGGGTATTAATCAAATCAAAAGACGTGACTAGCCATTCATACAAACCATATTTTGTTTTAAAGAAAGTTTTTAATTTATCTCGTTCTTTTATTTGAAAATGATGATATCCATTTTCCAAGTCAATTTTGGAAAATACATAATACACATGTAATTCATTCAGCATATCATCTAGCCTAAGCATAGGATGTTGATTGTTGTACAAATTTTATTGAGCTCGCAAATGTTGAGTGTTAGAAAGTGTATATTTATAAAGGAGAAAATCATCATTTTACACTTTAAATCTCACTAACATTGCTACTTTTATTTATTTAAGTATTTTGTTATTTAATTATATGTGTTTTATTATAATTGTGTATTTTATGTATTTTAGGGGTATCATAATCGTTTCACAATAAATGAGTGATCGAAAAAAACGGAATATTTGGACTCGGGACGGTCAAAACCTTAAAAGAGCATTAAAAAAAGTATTGTTCACATATACTCTTGTTCATATATCAATTAATCGCTCAACGGACCGATGATGTGGCAACTACCTACGACGTGGCGATGATCGATTGGGCGAATTATGTGGATTGACCGCTTATGTGGCATTGACCGATGACGACGTGGCGTTGACCGATGATGTGTCATGATCTTATTGGACTAAATTTCTTATGTCTTAATCGATGACGTAAATTGGAGTAAAATCGAGTGTACAATACATGCGCTTACATGGGATTATTTACTATTCAGGCGGCGTTCTTGTAAAATGTTAATTTTTGTATTGTGAATGACGTGGCGTAATCCTGAGCATCCGAATTGTTTTTAATCCGAACGATTCACTCAATGTATCTATAAAAGGGGCTCTCCCCCTAATTTGGCACCCCTGAATTCATTTCTAAGCTTAGATTTCTGAAATTCCTTCTCCTTCTTGTAGTTTCTTTGTATTTTAATAAAATTTCCTTTTTTATCCTTAGTTAAAATATGAGTGGCTAATTCCTTTTGAGCTTGGGTTGAAGGTGAAGTCTCAACATGTTTCATGGGCTTAATTTGGTAAATTTACTTTCTCTTCCCTTTAATATTTGTGGTTGTTTTGACTTTTAAAAAAAATAATAATAGTCTTGTTTAGTTCTGACCCAGTTAACCTATTGTAAGATCTGAGTTATTATTATTTGATAAGCCCTTTCAACTTATTGGAGAGTGGTTCATGGGTGTGAAAATCCCCCTTATGATTTAATTGGTATTAATATAGAATATTTAGCCCATGGAGCATGTTGATGCGGATCCTGGATACCTGTCTTTATTATAATAATTTCATTTTTAATTATTCCCACCATTTTAATTCAACAATTTAGGACAAAATTATTATAATTTAATTATTCCCATTAAAAAGAAAATTAATTCCGCACATAATTAAAATCAACCTCCTCGTGGGATCGACACTCGTCACCATTAATTAATTATTCTACAATAGATTCGTGCGACATTCGAGTTCATTAAAATTTGCACAACAAGTTTTTGGCGCCGTTCTTGAAGTTTATTTTAATTTGTGGAATTAATTTTTTTTTTTCTTATATATTTTTTTCTTATAAAAAAATAATTCTATAATTTAATTTTTGTAATTTAAATTTTTGCAATTTAATTTCTGTAATTTAATTTACTGTAATTTAAATTTCGTAATTTAAATTTTAGTAATTTAATTTTTGCAATTTAATTTTATTGTGTGATTTCTTTAATTTTCTGTTTTAATTTTTGCTTTACTTTTCTTTGTAATTTATTTTGTTTATCTTGTAATTTATTTTAATTTATTCGTAGAATTAATTCATAGAATTAGTTTTTTTAAGTAATTTTGCTTTCCTTAAAATTATAAAAATTAAAATTAAAAAAAATTAAAAAAAAGTGAATCAAATTTAATTTTGGTAATTTAAATTTCTTTAAATTTCAATAATTTAATTTCTGAGTTATTTTTCTTTGTAATTTTTATTTATTCTGTTAATTTATTATTCCATAAAATTAAATTTTTTTTATGTAATTTTTTTTTTGTGTTATTTAATTTTGTTTCTTTTTCTCTTCTTTATATTCCCGTAATTTAATTTTTTATTTTTCATTGTAATTTATCTTTTTATTTTATTTTTTTAGTTAATCTATTTCCTGGTATTTTCTTTTTAAGACTTGAGTGTATATTCATTTTAAGGTTGAATAACTTCATGAGGTTAGTATTGTAATTTCTCTCTCTCTTTATTTTTGTTTGTTTTATTTTCATTTATTTTCATTTATTTTGTTCTTTGCATGCATGGTCGAAGGTCATTATCACCCTTGAACCTTTAAATTTGGAAAAAACACTTCACACACAAACAAACTTTTTTCCAAAAGAAACTTGAAATGGATTTGAACATCAAAGAACTAACCACAAGAGAGGCCATTTAAGGATTATTTTAGTCCTTTAAATTTGAGCACATCATGATAAGGTACCCAAATGTAGTAAATTAAAACCTAGTGTGCTTAAACTGTCTCCCACATTCTATGGCCTAGAAAATGAGGATCCATATAATCATCCGAATGATTTTAAATGCTATTTGTCAAACTTTTAAATACGAGAATTTTTCGGATGATGATGTTAAACTTAGATTATTCCCATTTTCATTAAAAGATGAGCTCGTTCATGGTTTAATACAATGCCTGCTAATAGCATTACATCATGGGAACAAATGGTAACTAAATTTTTAAATAAATATTTCCTAATAAAACCAATCTATTCGCAGGAAATTTGAGTTTACCCAAAGAGACGACGAGCAATTTTTCGAAGCATGGGAGCGATTTAATGGGCTACTCTTGAAGTGTCCACATCATGGGTATGAGAAATGGCACCAATGCCAATACTTTTTGGAGGGATTATTGCCACATATGCAAGAATGGCTAATGGCAACCAGTGGAGGAGAGTTAATGTCCAAAAGCGCATCAGAGATTTGGGAATTTTTCCAACGGCAATCAGATAATTCTCAACAACGGAGTCGATCACTCAGAAATACCAGGAGAATTAAGGGAGTGAATGAGGTTAACATTGGCGAGTCAAGCTCAGGAATTAAAGAAGTCAAAGAGATGGTCGAAGGCCTTACTCGACAAATAGCATCTTTGACAACCGCTAAATCAACAGAGCCACATGACCATGACTCATATTCAGATCAAGCCAATACCATAGGTATCATGAGAAAACCATCAAGCTACAACCCCTACTCCAACACATATAACCCTGGATGGAGAGATCACCCCAATTTTTCATGGTCTCAAGGATTTCAACAAAACGGACCATCAGTTCCACCTCCACCAATGCAACCAGTTCCTCAAATGTCTCAAGCCTCTCAACCACCATTTAGACCATACAATCAAAACCCAAACCATTCTCAACCTAAACCATGGGAGGAGACATCCCAAAATTTCAGAAATCTTACTAACTCCAAGATCGAGCAACAGAACCGCACCATTGATGAGTTACGAAATGAGATGAGAGCGGGCTTCAACTCACAGGCCCAATCAATTTCTAACCTTGAGAAAATGGTGGGACAACTTGCCTCCTCAATTCAAACTTTGGCCATGACCGTTGAAAAGGCAAATTCCCAAGTCAACCAAAGTCAATCCTAAAGCGGTGAATGAAGCAAGTTCTAGTTCACCACCACATTCAAAGCGGTGATGACCTTGCGAAAAGGAAAAGAAGTCGACAACAAAGTGGAGATGCCAAAATCAACTCAGATTGTACATGAACACCGAGGAATCATCATCGAGAGAAAGAGGAAACCAACCCACGAGAATATGTTCCTAAAGCTCCATTTCTCAAAGGTTAGCTAAAGGGAAGAAAGGAAAATCCACAGTGAGATTCTTGAAATCTTCAAACAGGTAAGTGTTAACATCCCTTTAATTGAAGCTATAAAACAAGTGCCATCATACGCCAAGTTTCTTAAAGACCTTTGTACTAAAAAAGAGAAATATTCATGTTCGAAAAAGGCCTTTCTAACAAAAATATTAGTTCTATACTCCAACATAAAATGCCTCTAAAATGCAAAGATCCGGTTCCCCCACTATCTCATGTAGTATAGGGAACCACACAATTGAGAATGCTTTGTTGGATTTAGGAGCTAGTGTAAATCATTTGCCTTACTCAATTTGTGAAACTTGGGTCGGGCGAATTACACCCAACTCATACACTGCAGACGATCTATGAAAATACCACGTGGTATTGTGAAGGGCGTCTTATCCAGGTAGATAAGTTTTATTTTCCTGTTGATTTCATTGTAATTGACACTCAACCAAAGTTAAGATTCAAGGAAGCATATCCCCATTATCTTGGTCGTCCATTTTTGGCAATCGCCGATGCTCACATTCAATGCGGATCGAAATATGCGATTGTCATTTGGCAATATGACCATGGAACTAAATATTTTTAACATTGCCAAACAACCTTACAAAGATCGATGATGAAATTGTAGATGTGGATTCAATTGATGAATTGGTTTATCATACATCTCCTTTAAACCTTAGTGATGACCCTTTCTTGACATGTTTAACTCACTTTGGTTTGGATTTTAATATTGAATCAATTGATGAGGTTAATGCCTTATTGGATTCATCGCCATGCATGGACATTGATAAGTGGAAGACAAGGATAGAACAATTGGCACCATTAAAAGAAAATCTCATTCCATCATCAGAATCACCACTAGAAATTGAGCTCAAACCTTCACCCGACCCTTTGAATTCTACATTCTTGGAGGAAGAAGAAATATTGTCAGAAATCATCCCATCCTCTCCTAATTACAAACAAAAGAACACAGACATCATTGACCCCATTTTTGGTTCAAAAATGAGGATACAACTGACAAAACCAGAGGAGATTCGTAACAACAAAAATACTAAGGACTACGAATAATGAAAATCCTCCGTGACAAGCGAAGCATTGGAAAATCTTTCACACCAGGTCGAAAGTATTTTCTTTCAATTCTCAATGGCACGTTTCTCCAAGTAAGTTCGTTCTCGATGGTGCGTCCATCTATCTGATCATCTTTTTTTTTCACATGGAGCCATTAAATTTAAGAATCCAAGGAACAATATAATTTTTAAAGTTAATGGTCAGAAAAGTAAAGTCGTATCACGAATACCAACCATGTGGAGAAAACAGCACAAAACATTGAAGTGACCTGAATTTTTTTCTTTTCTGTTTCTTTTTGGTGATTTAAATTTTTTTTAATTATGTTTTTGTAAGTTTACCTATTATTATTACTTTTTTTTGAATAAATGTGCCAGAATAATATGCAAAAAAAAAAAATCATGTTCTTTAGGAATGGTGTCTGATAACAGAGAAGATAAGATTCAATTCATTAAGGATGGCTTGCATAAGGAGTCATTAGATGATATCCTTTTGTCTCTTGAAACGCATCCCAGTGAATACGTCCAAAATGCAATACTCCAATTATGGCCATTATTTCGAAAGAATGTGCAAACTATAGTCTCGAATCGACTATAAAGACCTGTTTGCAGGTTTGTAAGAAAACCGGATGGGAAGCCTATCCTCGACCCATGTAGGGGCGTTCAAGCCGTTTAACGTAAAACCGAGAGGAAGATGTGAGCCACAAAACTACTTATTAATATTTTCTTCTATTGCAAATGCCCAGGTGATATCTTCTAATCTCTACTTCTTTTCCTTTAAAACATTGAGGACAATGTTTCGTTAAGTTGGGGGAGGGAATAGGCATAATTTCTCCTTTATAAATATATATTTTCAAGTTTTTAAAGTCGAAGATGGCTGAATATGGAGTGTAGTAACTCTAGAAACGCATCTCCTTTTGTAAAAAAAACAAAAAAAACAAAAAAAAAATTAAAAACAAAAAAAAATTAAAAAAAAATTCATTTTTCTTTAATTTTTCTGCATGTATGTTTTCTTTTTATGTTTAGAATAGGTTGGGGGGAAATAATTCTATTTAAAAAAAAAAAATTTGTGAGTTCTTGATATTGGATGATATGATGACTTTTGAATTTTAGTATTTGTATTATCTTTGGTCTTAAGTAATATTACACTATGTTTACTATTCTATATGTTGATGTTGGAGACAAATATGAGTTGCTTGAAAGAATGCACATGTCATAATAAATTCCAAGTGAGTTTTTGAGCCTATTAATTTTTCTTGGAGAGTAACCCTTTTTGCCCATTCTTCAAAGTTTATTATTTCATACATGATCTCTAGATTTTCTTTGAGTAAACCATTTAAAAAAAAAAAAAAAAAAAAAAAGTGTGTTCTTCGCATCTAAATGTCCACTTAATTAGTAGATATGGAAGATTATTTAGAGTCCTAAAAGATGATGGAAGGCCATTTTTGACCCGTTTGAGCCTTTCTAGCCATCCCTATTATTTAATATCCATAGTTACCCCTTTTGAGCCTTTTATTTTAAAAAAAAAAATCCTTTTCTTTATTAACTTATCATCCTAACCCACTCCAATTTGGAGTATTACCCGATATCATATAAGTTCCATCCACCTATTCATGTTTGAGAAAAAAAATAAATAAATAATTATTTTGTTCAGAAAAGTTGTGCCATATAAAAAAAAAAGAAGAAAAAAAAAAGAGAAAAAAAAAAAGATGTACAAAAGTAATAAATAAGCAAAATGTATCCTGTAAAAAGTTCTTTAATTTTTTCTCAAACATATATATTTTGTTTCCCTATTTTCCTTTCTTTGTTAACCATGTCCCTAGCCTACGTTACGTCCTAATAAAAGTCCTTCCTGATTTTAGGGAACTATAGTCTAACATAAAAGCTAGTTATATGGGTAATTAAGATGTAGTGATGCATAAATCAAAAAAAAAAATGATTAATACATTGGGTTGAATAATAATTTATTTGAGATCGTTATTTCTAAGCTATGGGCATATTTTTCATCTTGGTGAGAGTGTGTGATATTTCTTTATTATTTTCTCTCAATTTACCATTCATTGTAGTGACAAAAATTTTATTGGGATTAATTTCTTTGTGAGAGTGTCACTACAACCGGTGAGATTTTGGGGTTGGATATGTCTTTCTTGAAAGTAGCTTGATTACTATTACTACAACAAAATCTGCTGGACTGATACATATGGATGGTTGATGTGGGTGTGATATTCCTTTAGACTAGAGATAATGCTTAAACTTTTATTTGATTGTTATCATTAATCTGATTGAATAAACACGTGTGTTTAAAAAAAAAAAAAGTTTTGAATTTTATCTTCGCTTTATTTGCTAGGGACTAGCAATAAGGATGTTGAATGTGTTGAGTGTTAGAAAGTGTATATTTATAAAGGAGAAAATCATCATTTTACACTTTAAATCTCACTAACATTGCTACTTTTATTTATTTAAGTATTTTGTTATTTAATTATATGTGTTTTATTATAATTGTGTATTTTATGTATTTTAGGGGTATCATAATCGTTTCACAATAAACGAGTGATCAGACAGCAAAACGGACGTCATATTTGGACTCAGGACGGTCGAAAACCTTAAGAAGAGCATTACAGGAAAAAGTATTGTTCACATATACAGATCGTTCATACGCATCGTCATTTTTAAATCGCTCACGCATATTTCATTATACTATACGGACCGATGATGTGGCAACTACCTACGACGTGGCAAAAGATGCTCGATTGGACGAATTATGTGGATTGACTGCTTATGTGGCATTGACCGATGACGTGGCGTTGACCGATGATGTGTCATGATCTTATTGGACTAAATTTCTTATGTACTGTAGATCGATGACGTGGCAGCATCTCATTGGAGTAGAAATCGAGTGTACAATACATGCGCTTACATGGGATTGTTTACTATTCAGGCGGCGTTCTTTGCAAAATGTTGATCGCTGATGCTGATTAAATGATTGTTGATCGATGACGTAAATCCTAAGCATCCAAATTGTTTTTAATCCGATGGTCACGATTCACTCAATGTATCTATAAAAAGGGGCTCTCCCCCTTAATTTGGCACCCCTAAATTCATTTCTAAGCTTAGATTTCTGAAATTCCTTCTCCTTCTTGTAGTTTCTTTATATTTTAATAAAATTTCCTTTTTTATCCTTAGTTAAAATATGAGTGGCTAATTCCTTTTGAGCTTGGGTTGAAGGTGAAGTCTCAACATGTTCCATGGGCTTAATTTGGTAAATTTACTTTCTCTTCCCCTCTAATATTTGTGGTTGTTTTGACTTTTCGTCGACAAATAATAATAGTCTTGTCTAGTTCTGTAGGTTAACCAAGACCCTAAGACAAGGTTATTATTATTTGTACGATAAGCCCTTTGCACCATACTTATTGGAGAGTGGTTCATGAGGTGTGAAATCCCCCCTTATGATTTAATTGGTATTAATATAGAATATTTAGCCCATGGAGCATGTTGATGCGGATCCGGATACCCAAGTGCTTTATTATAATAATTTCATTTTTAATTATTCCCACCATTTTAATTCAACAATTTAGGACAAAATTATTATAATTTAATTATTCCCATTAAAAAGAAAATTAATTCCGCACATAATTAAAATCAACCTCCTCGTGGGATCGACACTCGTCACCATTAATCTATTCTACAATAGATTTGTGCGCTTGCGAGTTCATTAAAATTTGCACAACAGCAAATACACAAATCTATTATAAAATAGATTAATAGTGAGGAGTGTCAATCCCACGATGAGGTGGATTTTAATTATGTGTCGAATTAATTTTCTAAATGAGTGGTTGAAATTATGGTGAAATTATCCTAAATTTTGAATTAGAATGACAAGAATAATTAAAAATGATAACTATTATAATAAAAAATTTGGGTATCTAGATCTACATCAACATGTATCAGGGCTCAATATTTCTTATTAGTACCAGTTAAATCACGAAGGAAAAATACACTCCTTATAAACCACACTTCAATAACATATTGCCGTGTCATCGGCCAACAATACATAAACATTTTAATTCAATAAGATTATGACACTTCATCAGTCAAGCTACCTCATCAGTCAATACTACATCATTCCTCTAATCAAATACTGTCACGTCATTAGTCAGTGCCACGTCATTGGTCAGTGCCATAACATCGATCAATGCCACATTATCGTACAATATATATGAACAATGTCATTAATAGTATCATGAACAGTACCTTACATGTGAACAATGTCGTATATGTGAATAGTGATATTTATATTTTTATGTTTTTCCTAAGGTTTTCGATCATTTTAAGTTCAGATTTGCTGTCTGTTTTGTCTTCCAATATCTCATTTATTATAGAATGACCATGGTACTCTTAAAATACATAAAATATTTAATTATAATAAAACACACATAATTAAAATTATAAGAGACTTGAATACATAAAAGCAAGAAAATTAGTGAAACTTAAAGTGTAAAATGACGATTTTTTCTTTTATAAATATAAATATTCTAGCATTCAACATAGATACTTCACTATTATATTGTTGATAGCTTGCCAGTCAATATACATCCTCCACATTCCATCCTTCTTAAGAACTAATAAAATTAAAACTACAGATAGACTTATATTTTCTCTCCTGTGCCTTTTTTTTCATCAATTCACTAACTTGCCTTTGTTGCCTTTGTGCTACTCCTATCAGCTGGCCAATTTGGAATGATTGCATTGATAAGAAATCAATCCAATTCTCAATCTCTTAGATTGAAGGTATACTATATGGTGTTTCTTCGCGAAAGAAATTTTCATATTCCTGCAAAAGAAAAATAATATAACCAGGCAAAATAAGGTTTGGTCTATTAGTGTTTAAAATGCCTCTTTGTACAAAAGTACAATCATTGGCTAATGTGAAAACAATTCTTTTTATCTCACTCGCTCTTGCATAGAAATTCTTTTGTTTTTCTTCTGATTTTCTCTCAATAGCCACCTTTTTCTTTGCTTTTTCTCTCTCATCTTTCTTGGTCACTTTCTAATTTTCACTCTCATTTACTCTCTTTTTATTTTGCTTACTCTCTTTCGGTAGGCTCACTTGGTCTCTATAAATATTCTTTGGTGTCAATGAAATAATAGTGATATTGCGTTGATTAAATATAAATAAATGTTTATTGGTGAACCCATTATGCTTTACATATCTGTCTAATTATGAAGGCCACCTTAGTAACAAATGTCCAGTCTGCATTGGAACTACATCATATAACATTTTATCTTCATACTTGCAAATCTAAAAAGTCACTAACATATGCTTGTTCACTTTTATCTAACCATTACCATTCAACCTCTATAGTTTACATGACCATAGGTGTTTAAGTGTCGGAACCCCTAACTGTTTTACCATGATAGTATTAGTGACATTAGTATAACTTACTCTGTCAATAATGATGCTACATACTTTGTCTTGAATATAACACCTAGTATGGAAAATATTTTCCTATTACACTACTTAGTCTTCTTTTACTTACATACTTAAAGCTTTCTTATCTATTAAAGTCAATTCCTCAAGGGTTGTATGCTCTTTATCTTTGATGTTCTCTACTGGTGAAATGTCATTTTCTTCCATTTTATTTTTCGTTACAATCTCATTATTGTCCTACAATACCATAACTTTTTTATTCACACATCCACTTGCTATATGTCCCTTGTCTTGAAATTTAAAACACTTAATGTCACAATTACTAATAGTATGAGTCATAGTGTTATCTTGTAAATTAAGCTTTGATGGCTCAAAGTTTGGCTTAGGTACAATAGATGTTAGTGGCCTCTCGTTTCACTTCATATATCTCAGCTTTCAAGGAGCGGAACTTAAGCTTGTTGTTACATAAGTATTACCTCTCCTCTTGAGTAGTTACTCAATTTGATGGTTTTGTGGACTATTTCCTCAATCTCCATATAATATTGCAACCCAACCATATTTCTAATCTCTTAATTAAGGCTATTCAATAATCATGCTATGATAACTTCTCTATCTTTCTTCACATTTGCTCTAATCATGACTATCTCTATTTTTTTGTACTAATCTTTCACGCTTCAATACCCTGTATAAGGCTTTGTAATTTTTAATATAAGTCTCGATATTAGTCGTTAGATACAAAAAATCTTCTCATCAATAATTTAATTTCATCTCATATCTTAACTAGACATTCCTTATCCTACTTATTTCATATGAAAAGTTAATCTCACTAAGTAATAATATAGTCAACAAATTTAATCACTATTAATTTTACCTTTTGTACCTTTGAATAATTGTGGCAATCAAATGTGAACTCTATTTTCTTCCCTTATTTAAAGTGCACTTCTGAGTCAGATTTACTTAGAAAATATAGAATTTTCATCTTCATGCCACTCAATCTATCATCTCTAATCAATGAGAAACTAAAAGCGGTAGCTTCAAACTACCTTACTTATGATAAAGAGTTGTACATATTGGTTTGGATATTAGAAACATGGCAACACTACCTACGGCCTAAAGAGTTCATGATTTACACTAATCATGAGTCCTTGAAGCACTTTAAAGGCCAATATAGGCTAAAAAAGATGCATGCTTGGTTATAGAGAAGTTTTCATATGTCATTTGTTACAAAAAAATGTAAAGAAAACATAGTTGCAGACATTTTTTCCGGTAGGTATGTCTTAGTCTCTATACTTAATGCTAAACTGCTTAGTTTTAAACATATTAAGGAATTGTATATTGATGACCATGATTTTAGTATTGAATACCAAGCTTGTCAAAGACTGGTTTATAACTACTCTAGGCATGATGGTTACTTATTTTAAGGGAATAAATTGTATGGGCCTAATTATTCTTTGAAAGATTTGTTAGTAAGAGAATCCTATGGAAAAAAAAAATTAATAAGGCATTTTGAAGCTGTAAAGACCTTGAAGTTATGCAGAAGCACTTATATTGACCACAAATGAAACGAGATGTGAAGACACTTATGGTAGATGTGTCACTTATAGGCAAGCCAAATAAAAAATACAGCCTTATGGCATATACAGCCTTATGGCATATACACCCCATTATTAATACCTAATATACCTTGAACTAATATTTTGATAAATTTTGTGCTAAGGTTACCTAGGTCTAAATGAGGAAGGGACTTACTTTTTATAGTTGTAAATAAATTTTCAAAAATGGCACATTTTATTTCCTACCACAAAATAGATAATGATTTTAATGTTGCTGACCTATTCTTTAGAGAGATTATGAGATTGCATGGTATACCTATGATAATTGTTTCTAATAGAGATGCTAAATTTTTAAGTTGCTTTTAGAAAACATTATAGGCTAAGTTAGGAACTAACTTGTTGATTTCAACTACTTGTCATCGTTAAGTTGATGGTCAAACAAAAGTTGTGAATAAAACTTTATCTACTTTGTTGTAGACTATCATTATAAAAAAATCAAAACCTAAAAGATTTTTTGCCACATGTTGAGTTTACTTATAATCTTTCAGTTCATTATGCTACTAAGTATTCACTGTTTTAAATTCTTTATGGTTTTAATCCTTTAACCCTATTAGACTTAACTTCATTACCTATTTCTAAGCATGTCAATATAGATGGCAAAAAAAAAGGTTGAAATTGTTAAATAGATACATGAGATGTTTAAGTTTAAAATCGAGCAAAAAGCCGAGCAATATGCTAAATAAGCTAATAGAGGGCAACATAGGCTAATCTTTAAAACCGACGATTGGATATGGTTGCACATGTGCAAGGAACAATTTTTAGAACGAGGAAAATCTAAGTTATTTCCCTGAGGGGATAGTTCTTTCAAAGTCTTGGAACAGATCAGCGACATTGCATATAAGCTAGATTTGCTGATGAGTACAACATAAGTGCTATTTTTAATGTTTATGATTTAAGTCCTTTTAATGGAAGTCATGATTTGAGAAAAAATCTTTTTCAAGAGAAGGAGAATGACGAGATTGAGGATAAAACTATCACAAGCATGTCAGATAAGGTATATTCAGATCCTATTCAAGTTCCCATCGAACCTATCATAAGAGCTTGAACAAAAAAATTCAAAAACGTGCTTAATAGGCCAATTTCAGCAACTAGACTCAATCAAATCCTTAGAACCTTGTTGAGGGAATTGTATATGATAAATGCTCTCAGATTCTTCAAGTTTCTAGATAATCATTCCTATAAAATAGAAAGTTGGCTTGTACATTATAATAGGTAAATGTATTATTTTCCTTTCTAGATATTTCTTCGTTTCTTAAGGAGGCTAATGGAGAAACAAATAAATTATTTCTCTTTTAATTGACTAGTTTCTATTTTAAGATGTAAGGATTTAAACTAATTAGAATTATGATTTGATTTAAATTCTTTTCTATTTGCTTAGATTAAAATTCTAATTTGATTTAAATTCTTTCTTATTTACTTAGATTAAGATTCTGATTTAATTTTGATTTAGGATTTATTTCCAAAATTCTTGAAACCAACACTTTATAATGTACTATATCTAATAAATAGAGACAGATTAAGTTTTCAAGTAAATTGGTGATAGAGTCAATTCTCTTTGGTTTTTAAATAAACTCTTTGAACTTATCATATTTTTGTGGCGTTCAAATTCTTGACCTATCAATTAGATCATCTGTAAATAATTATGGTATCCTTGCATACCAAGATTCATGCCTTCATTTAGCATAGAGTCATGATTCCGTTTAATTCTAAGTTTATGTTCAATCTTGAAGGTTAAATTGATTAGAATTGTATTAGTTCTTGGCAGGGTTTGTATCAACAATAATAAATAAAATCAACATTAATGAATTAAGAAATAAGCCATAATTAAAGCACTTCACTATAATACAATTAAGCATGAAAGCACTTTTCAAAAAGATCTCATCTTATAAAACACATAGATGCTTCATCATATCGAAACACATTCTTTCTCTTCCCTTTTACAAATCATTAAAAAGTAACTTTGATAGTAGTCATAGTCAATATTTTAAGAATCAAGACAACCAAGCACATAAAAAATTAATGCGATATTTTGATTCAACTTAAATAATCTGTATGCATCAATATCTCAAAGTTCATATATTTCTCCCCTCTGTGCTATCATTTTAAGTGAGTAATGTATTATTCAATAATATATCAATAAAGTCCCAAAAGAAATGCATTGAAAAAAAGTATTAATTTATCAATTATAGATCTTATAATACGAAACTTCATCAAGTACAATATAATCATCAAAACATATTCTTTCTCCCCTTTTTTACATCATCAACCATAAGCACATAGTATCAATGTATATATCATTAAAATCCACATAGCTATCAAGATAAGTCATCATCATGAGTTAAAAGAACAAGTGATCAAATTTATAAGTACAAATAATCATATATGCCAATTTTATACATGAATGATAATATAATACAATCAATGAAAGTATAAGTGAATTTGAATTAAAAAAGTTAAATGTTGTTGAAATAATGAAAAAGAAAAAAATTAACATCAAACATACAGGCAGTTAACCACTTGCAAATTAACAATTAGCTGCTAATGAGTACTGTACTCATTGACTTAGTACTAGTGAGTCCTATGTGAGCTAATAGTTAGCTTTATGTACTTGCGTGCTTATTGTCTTTAAAATGGTTAATCGTTACAACGAAGCTAGTTAGACGCTTGCTTTATTTATCTTGCATTAATTTGATTTTTGGCCAAAAATCAAATAAACTCTAAAGACGTATCTTGATCCCAAAATCTTTCAAGGCCATTTCTAAAGCACAAAATTATAATTTATGATGATAAAAAATTTAAATCAATAATGGTAATCCAATCATGCAAAGTTTACTAAGCATACAAGCATGCCTTCACAATTTTCAAGCTATTATCCATCCATTAAGACCCACTCAACTTAATCAATAAGCAAGATAATCTTATCCACATTAAGCTAATGCACTCAATGTCATGGTATGATAAGTATGAAAGTTTTACTAAGAATAAACTAAATGACCATCACTTAAAATCAATAAAGCAATAAGCATTGTTATTGAAACAATTAAATAGTTTTGCTTATCATTGTCTCTTACATAATAATCAAGTGATCATAATCACAAGCTTTCATCAAGGAACTCTTCATCATCCCTTAATTGTGGTTTACAAAAAATATTTAAGTTATGCCCTTTGGTACCCACAAGTCCTCGGATCTTTAGGTGTTATAATTAGTTTCTTTTGTTTCTTGTTAATTGAACATGCATAGCTCAAATAATTATTGCCATTATAATAATTTCAAGTGATTTGATGTTCATTGTTTAAGGTAGCCTTCATAAAATAATTTTTGCAAATAATTTTATTTTATGCTAGGATTATACCTACTACCTCTCTAAAAAATAAACTTTTGAGAATAAAGCAATTATCTTATATTCTTTTGCCTGTCAATGAATATTAAAACGATGCCATTTAACTTATTGCTCTTTTTCTTAAGAGCTTGATTCTCCTTAATTAAAATATCGACGTTTGAATTATTAAATTCAATTGAGCTCCTTGGTTTCTCTTTTAAATAAGAAATTTCTTTATGTAAGTTTTTTTTCCTAGCTCAAGAATATCAAGTTTATTTATAGTAGAAGCTTTTTTTTTTTAAATTTCATTTTGCTTTTATAATTATTATTTTTATTTCAAAAAGCTAAAATCTTCTCTTTAAGAAAGGCATCTTTCAATTTAAACAACCATGCATTTTCTTAAAACGCTTCAAATAGTTTACCACAAGAAGTTTGTTCATTTACCACATCAACTTTATCAAATGGTTCAACTTCTAGTGCCATTGGTGCAAAATTTGTTATCTTACAAGCTTGCTCCTCATTGGAGATGTCATAATCATTATCATCCTATGTTGCTACCATTACTTTTTTTTGCGAATTATGGTTCTTGAAGAGATGGCATTTCAATCTTATATGACTCAGCTTTTTATATTCAAAACAAATAACTACCTTTTTCTTCTCTTTTTCTATTTTAAGATTTTTTCCTTTGAAATCCTTAAAATTTCTTCTCTTAGTTTACTTCTTGAAGAACCTTCTAACAATTATTTTAATGCCTTTATCTTTAAAGTCACTCCAATAGACAGATATAAATTCAATGCTCTTCTTCTTTTAATTTTATCAATCTTTTCATTACCTATATCTTCTTTATATAAGATAAAGTGAACTAATAAGATTATCAAAAGATAAGATATTGAGGTCTATTACTTCTTTAATCCTTTATCTTTAAAGTTACATTGATAGAAAAGCTAAATTCAATACTCTTCTTCTTTTATCTTCATCAATCTTATCATTAGCCATATCTTTTTTATATGAGATAAGTGAACTAATAAAATTATTAAGAGATAAGATATTGAGATCCACTGCTTCTTTAATTGGCCATTCTTCTTAGTCTCTACCCTTTCCATAAAGATCTAATAACTTTACTTTTTTTTATCAGTAAAGATATTTCCAAGTGTTATAAAAGAATTTACAGTATCAATTAATTTAGTGTACATATCCTAGACACTCTCTTATGATTCTATTTGAATCATATCTTGGATACTTTTATATGATTTTATTTGAAATATCTCATATTACTTAATGAATCTACTAATTTTAAACTCAATTCTCTCGTAAGTAACCTTATGATTCCTCTAAATTTCATATGCATTGTTACAATCTAAAAATGTATAAAATTTATTTTTATCTAAAGAATAAAATAAAGCATTCATAATTTTAAAATTTAAAGACTTTTTTTTTTACCCAATTCACTTTATTCATTTGAAGGTTTTGAAATTTCCTCTCTATTTTCGTCTTTCTTCTTAGAATGAATAATTCAACACAACCTATTTCTAATATTTCATAATCTAAAATTTATATATAAGTTCTTATTGTCCAGGTCCATTCGATTTCAAATGGTCTCATAAGGGCAAGGTCCAGGGCCGACCCGGTCCTAGCTGGCCCTTAAATTATTTTTTAAAAAATATTTTAAAATCATTTGAATTAAAAAAAAAAACCCTAAATTCTCTGCTCTTCTATTCTCCAGGCGCGCTCACGCCCTAAAATCACAGCAGGGCTTGATCTTCGTAGACTGGAGCGAGGATACCCTTTGATATCGCATTGGCAGCATCAATAATCCCCACAAGAGAGAGGCTTACTCTGAAGGTATGCATGTCTTTATCTTTTTTTTTTTTGTTTTATTTTCTGCATATGTTTAATTTTTGCGGTGTGGTTTGGTATTATTATTGATATAGCTTAATGTAACATCCTAGTTGAGTTAATCACTTGTTTATATATCTGCTTGAGTTTTGACCCAAATAATTATCCCTACAACATCATGTCAATTAGATTGGGCATTCATTGTAGTCCATTAATAAATTATTGTGAGATTGTGAATTCTCCTTCATTTAAATGCTTGTTGCATTATTTATTATCTATTGCTATGAAATTATTGATTGTTTGTATTTAATATAGCGGGTTAGGGGATCGAGAGTTTGATTGAGGCAATGGATGATGCCATTGTAGAAGGCTACAAACCTGCAGAAGAATATGAAGAAGAATTGAGAGATCCTCTTGTTGATCTTTCTTTAACTGACTGCACTGAGCTTTGGCTTATTCAATGGCCTTATAAGGAAGTATGTTATTTCTTTCTTGTTTTCTTTTTTTATCAATGATTTAACTTCTGTAATAGCTGTATATCAAACACTGAATGCTATTTTTTATTGTAAGGACATATTGTTTCATTTATTGAGAACTCATTGGAGTCTTTTGTGGATGCAACTCATTCTTATCGCTAGAAAATTTTATTAGGATCAGCTTAAGCATTAGTGATGATTGGGATCTGAGTTTATTGATTCTTTTTATTGTATAAACATTTTTTCAGATGCCCGATTTTGATGGAAAAGAATTGTCACTTGAGCTCCATGGCAACGGACGGTTGGGCAGTTTTGAGGATTCTTCTGGTATATACTAAGAACAGAACTAGTGAATAACTCTCCATGCGCGCACGCACACACACTCATGTAATTCTTGTTGTTTGCAACTTGGTATCAGTATGATTTTTGTATGGCTAAGCTGTAATGGATTGGTTTTGTGACACAGTTATGATGAATAGCTGTTATATTTTGTGGTAGGAAAAGTTTATGATATCATCAGCAATGACTTTCAAGAGCCAGATGAAATGGTTTTTCTTAACTATCCATCAGAGCCAAAAATTGGTATGTATTTGAAGGATTATTCTTTCTTTCCTTTTATTCTTATATATGTTCTCTCTTTCTAATATATTTTTTAATTTTTTCCCTTCTTTTGTCTAACATATGTCATGGTGGTGGTTTGTTGCTGTTCTGCTTCACAAACAATTACTATCCACTCGGTCTACACGATTATATAATTTTTTTTTTCCTGCCTGCCTCAGTAAACCATTTTTTCTTTTTAAGGCGTGTAGATTCATATTTATAGGCATCTTTTGCCCAGATTGAGTTCTTGAGAACAGTTAGTTTTGAAAGTGCTCTGTAGGGTTCAGGAAAATATGTCTGCATACATTTGTTACTTTGTCGTGGTCCAGTTGAGTGGAGGTTTCATTACAATTATATATCGTCAAGACTTTGAGCATGCTTTTATACTATGCTACAGATCATCAAATATTTAATAAATTTAACCAAAGAAAGGAAAATTATAATTTTTTAGAATGCTTTGTAAACCAACCTAACCTGATACCACATCAGGAGGGTTTTACTTTGTTCATTCATGCTTCATTTTCATCTAACCTGAAAATTGGAATTTTTTTTGTTTTGGCGAAACTGGGCCAAATTGGAATGTTACAATTTATTTTTTCCACTGTGCTTAAAAATAAGTTATTCCACTGTGCTTAAAAATAAGTTATCTGTCTCCTCTGTATTCTATGTTTAAATGGTGTTTGTAACTTAAGAGGCATAAGATTAAAGTCTGTGATTTTGGAGGTTTTGGGCAAAGATTCATCTTGTAAATCATATTTTTCAGTGGTTGTTGGAGGATCATTCCAGTGTGATTACAAATTTCAAGATTATTTGAAAGGCTAAAATCACACCCAAAGTTCAAGTCCTTTAGGGTCTTTAGTTGTGTGTAATATCAATACTAGGGAAGTCATTCAAAGAAAGCATCTGATGATGTGCCTTTCACCATCATGACATGTAACTTGTAGAAAGAGTAAAACGACATCTAGGCATCCCTTTAACAGTTTGAATTTGTGACTGGAGTTTTAAAAGAGGCTAAGATCCTATATGCCATTTTGGATTCCTGTGGATCCTTGCTTTTGGAAAATAGTTGTTTTGGGGGAAGGGTAGAAAGCCAAATCCTTAGTGAGTGCATTGGATGCATTGTTTTATTACTCTTATGGATTCCAAAAGGAGCAATTGTATCTTTAATGAGAATATATGAGAAATTATATAGAGGCTTGTGGGAGAGAGTTCATCATTTGTTTCATACTGATTTCAAGGATTTTCTTTATACATGTAGGTTGGGAAGGCTTCTGAGATAGTTTTGTATAGATTGATATCATGTTCTGGGTGTGATCCTTTATGAAATTGGTTTCCGCGTCCCTTATTTTTTGTTTTCTTTGTAGACATTTAGTCAACATTTTACCTCCTTTCTCTTTGGTGTTAATTAACACGTTTTTCTTTTTCCGAAAATAGGGATATTCAAATCTCTGATTTTGTGTGCTTGATGCTTATATCTTGCATCTGTATCTAAAAATTGGTTATTTATGTATTCACTTGGCTAATCATTGCTCATTACCTTTGTTCTGCTATTCATTGTACAAATAAACCCAAACTTTGTGAAAAGTGTATCTATTTGTTCTGATGTAAATACTTTGATGTTAGTTGGTAAGATTTCACGGTGGGTTTCCCTAATCCATTACCCTGAACCTAAAGAAGTAGAACAACTTAATCCTGACAAAATCAGACAATTGCATGCAACATCAAGCGGAGCTTCAATGGCAAATCATCAATTTGCAAGTTCTGGACAAAGTAGTTGGCGAAGAAATTTGCAGTCAGCATTGGAACATTCATCCTACACCCAAAGTAGCAGATACAAAAGTTTTTCGCCTGAAGGAGTGGAGCCAGCAAAACATTCAAAACGTCGACATGCACACGAACCCAATCATTCGGCAGACCATTCATTGGGGCATCACAGTGAAGTTACCTCTTTGGGGTCTTCAGAGCGTTCTCATCAAGAGAAATTAAAGAGGAAAGGAAAGTTTGAGGAGTAAGTCTGCTACCTGCTCGGTTGCTCTCTCCCTTTTGTTAACGTGCAGCTTATTGCCGATATGCCGATATTTTCAAAGTGAATTTAGTAGTAGTTTTACTCAAGATTGTTGTTTCATTTTCAATTACTTTCGCATTGAATACCGGGCTCAGTCATTTCGACTTGGTCACTGAAGGGTTGAAGCAATAGTAGCCTGTTTTTCATACTTGATCTTAAATTTTTCTTGTTCACTCTAGTTTATAGAGCTATTTGAGGAAGCTTTTTTTTATTTTGATCATTCACATAATTAGTTTTTAAAAAATGTAAAATGTGCTTTATTTTAGGTTATTTTTATCTCAGAGCATCATTTGAAATAGAATTATATTATTAGATTCGAAGGTCGCAGCCTTACCGGTTCGTTATATGATGCGCAAATTATAATTTTTGACGATTATTTTTTTAGAAAGGTGATTTGACGTCTACTGTGAATCTAAATATACATATTTATAGTACTATCTAAAAATTTATTGAGACTATTTTGAAAATTTTTAATATTATTAACCTAATGGCAACACAATTTCCTCACCGTAGTGAGGAACACATGCCCACCAGCATCAATCACTTGATAGTCATAAACAACCTTTGAAAAGCCTCATGGAACTGTTCATTTCTTTTGCGAGAAACACTCATCTTGGCGAGCAAAGAACTATAGTTTCAATTTTTTCAACCTCGAGAAACCCGAAATCAGCCTTCATAGCTATCCCATCGCTATCAAAACACCTTCCTTGGCATAGGGTATATGTCCAGTTTGGCCAAATTCCTAGAAACCCTAAAACAGCCTTTAATCGCACTTTTTATTATGTCACCACTCCAGAATTCCAACCTGAAGCCTTAACTCACATTAGGGTTTTTTCCCAAGCTTAATGTTGCGTTACTCCTGGGACAACACCTTAAATTTTGATCTCCACTATTCAATGCTTTATTTTGCTTCTCCTGCACCGCTACCGAACGCTGATGTTACTATTTACGCCCCATATCTATTTGACTAGTCAGATGGATAAAAGCATTTGGACTGTATTAATGTCTAGATGCATTCTTGAACCTTACCCCTTGATCTAATAAACAAAGATCGTCTCCAGCCAATTCAGAGGTGACACATGGACGACCGAAATGTAGTAAAATAAAAATAAAATTTGAGGATTTCTATGCTATGAATTCAACATGCATGCTATCTTTAAAATAATAATAAAGGAATTACTGAATTACAATTGGTGTAATTTATGATTGATTCAAAAATTACATAAATAATATAATTAATATATATTATTTATATAATTTTTAAACAGTTTATAAATTTTAATAATTATAATTTATTAAAATCTTAATAATAATAATTTAACTAGCTTGCAACAGTGATTTTGTACCCCATTTTTTGTCTTCTACCGATGTGGCCGTTAGATTTGCAGTTGTTAATCTAAGAATCAAGGCAAACATAAATTGAGATGCAAATAAAACAAAAGGAACACGAATCTCAACACTCAAAATCAATAAACCCCAATAAGAGAGGGGGGGGAAAATCTTCCTTCGAGAGTGTTTTTTCTGAATGGGAAAACGCTGAATGGAAGCATATCTTGGATCTTTATGGTCCGAAGAGTTGCCCACTAGTTGGGCGTAAAATTTATGTTAGTTTTTCTCCTCTTTGTCAGGAAGATTAGTCTTAAATCGGGTCCATAGGGTGGGTGAGAGTATTAATCAATCGAAAGCGAGAGCTTTCATTATCAGAGGTAAAGAGTCAAGCGCCAGGAAGTAGTGAAGTAGGTTAGGTGGTTGCGTTGAATTAAAGTCTTTTAGAGTGTTTTTAAAAGAAAGAAAGAAAGAAAGAAAGAAAGAAAGAAGAATGGAAACAGATGAATTGATTAAGAAGTGTGCGATAACCCTTGAGGAAGAGGAAGAAGACAAGATTATTTTCCAGGGTAATATGAAGGAAAAAGGAGCCAAGATCGTGGCTAGTTGTTCTGTGGGCAAGATTCTCACTCCAAGAAATATGAGTCATGGAGGTATCAGAACAGCATTACAACAAGCTTGGCGACCAATGGGGACAGTAAAAGTTGAAAGCCTACGGAATAAAATTTTTATGTTCAAATTTTCTCTAGAAGAAGATAAACGAAGAGTGCTAACAGGAGGACCGTGGCATTTTGACTGTGCCCTTATTGTACTCCAAGAACCAAGCGGGATTGGTAATGTCACAGAACAATCATTTTCACATGCCTGATTCTGGGTACAGCTATATAACGTGCCATTGATGTGTATGGATAGCAGCACAATTCGTGAGATTGGCTCCAAGGTTGGGAAAGTGGAAGATGTAGCAACCGACGTAAATGGGGATTGTTTCGGGGAGTATGTGCGAGTTAGAATCTCCATAGATATTACCAAGCGGCTAAAGAAAATTTTAAAGATTCAACCAGAAGATGGGCAAGAAATTCCAGTTGGGGTGATTTATGAGAAGCTACCAAAGTATTGCTTCTGTTGTGAATTTGTTGGGCATCAATACAGAGAGTGCTTTCAGTACAGAGGCCAACCCAAGGAGGAGATGGCGTACGGGGCTTGGTTAAAAGCAGTTCCATTGTCTGATCGGATAAGGGCCCAGAGGAATAAGGAAAAAGAAGACAGAGAACAAAGAAGATCATCAACAACAATGAAGAACACGGAGAAGACCGGCAATTTCCAGCCTCAACACCCAGACCCGAGAAGAGAAGATGGGGCAGGGTCAACCTAAAACCATGAAGAAGTCAGCAGTTCACAAATGGGTTTCAAACACGTGGCGGAGGTATTTGAGGCAACATTAATGACTCAGGAGCGGGAACCGAGTGGCAGCGAGCTGACAATAAAAACCAGGTTGATGTAGTTGAGAGTAGGGAGGGTCCTAACAAATTAAGCCAGAAAGCCGGAAACCGAAAAGGAAGTGAAAATTTGGAGGGTAAGATTTTAGACACGCATTCTTTAACGGATCAACCATTTCATCAGCCCATTCCTACGGATGTAGCCCAAATGAGTTCGGATGAAGGAGTTGAGAATGAAGAGTTGTTTTCAAAGGAGTCCAAGACCAAATGGAGGTGATGGAAAAAGCAAGTATGGAACTCAAACAAAACGAGCAACAACCACAGAGAGTTAAACAACACCAAATGAGCCAACCGTGACACAAAAATGCTCAGCCCAAAATGTAAAAGGCCAAAGTTCAAACACAGTTGAGATAGAATAGATATGAAAGTAGGTGAGGGTTTGGAGACAACAGCGAAGAAGCTATAGTCGAAGGTTGGTTTCCAGTTCCGCAGGCAGCAATGAAAATCATCAGCTGGAATGTTGGGGGTTTGGGGAATATCCAGACATTCCTAGCCATAAAAGACATTCTCTGGGAGCACAAGCCTCAAATTCTTTTTGTTTGTGAAACGAAAATGAAGCCTATACAGATGACAATTATGGGAAAAACTCTAGAATTTGATCAATGCTTTAATGTAAGCAGAATTGGGATGGGAGGCAGTTTGGCTTTGTTGTGGAATGATGAAATTGAAGTTAATGTTGCATCATATAGCAACCATCATATAGAGATGTCATGGTCAATGGAGTAAATAGGAGAAATTGGAGATGTACTAGAATATATGGCCATTTGGAATCAACATAAAAATGGCATACCTGGATGTTATTAAGGAGGCTGGCAAGCTTGTCAATTTACCCTTTGGCTGTGTTTTGGTGATTTTAATGAAATTTTGGGTTTAAATAAAAAAATTAGACGGAAATGATAAAAAATTAAAAATGGTGGCTGATTTTTGTGAGATGGTAAATGGTTGTAATTTGGTAGACTTGGGATGTAATAAATATCTTTTTCTTTGGTCTAACAAAAGATACAATTCCCAGTTGGTTGAAGAAAGACTTGATAGGTTCTTGGCCGAGAGCAAAGGCCCTATAAGCTAACGGTTACCAATCTAAATTCATGATGCTCAGATCATAGTCTTGTTATGCTAGAAATGCTAGACAAGACACGAATTAGTTGGCATCAAAAGAGATCCGATCAAAGACTCCATTATGAGGACATGTGGAGTCTATATGAAGATTGTAAAAGAATAGTGAGACGGGAATAGATGAACTGTAGAAGCTAGAGTGAGGGAGGTCTGGTCAAAACTTTTAAATCGATGGTCAATAGTTCAGTGGCGCAACTGCAGATATGGTGTAGAAAGGAGTTTAGAGGAAAAAAAAAAAAAGAGAAGCTAAAACAGTTGAAGGAAAAGCTCTCAGATTTGAAGCACCAGTCCAAATAACATCAAGAAATCAATGAGATTAGGGGCTCAGGGGAATAGATAGAAAGGTTGTTGGTACATGAGGAGGTGTATTGGAAACATAGATCCCGTGCCGACTGGCTGAAGGAGAGTTAAAAACAAAGATAACAGAGAAGTGTTTGGCAGCTAAGAAAATGCAGAGAAAATAACAGAAAACTTTGAAGAAGAAGAACTGGATTGCATTGTATTGTTACGGGTTTTTTTACTATGCTTTTTATTGTTCTAGAATCAGTTAAGTTGAGCTGAGCTTAGCTGTTCATATGCTAACAAATTACTAACAAATTGCAACTAACACAACTAACAGTTCTCAGCTCAACTCACACATCAGCTAAACTCAACTTACACGTAAGCAATCATAACAGACTGTAACAAATTATTCTTAACATCCCCTCTCAAGCTCAAGTTCTAGAAAGAACATTGAGCTTGGATCGAAGATAATGGATTTGATCAGAAGCCAAAGGTTTAGTAAGAATATCTGCCACCTGATTGCAACTGGAAACATGACTAATGTAAATTTCATTTTGAGCAATATGGTCATGAACAAAATGCAAGTCTAACTTAATGTGCTTAGTTCGTGAGTGATACTTAGGATTACTGGCCAAGGCTTCTACACTCTTATTATCACAGTGAAGAAATGAAATTTGTGACAATGGCAACTTTAACTCTTTGAGCAAATAAGATATCCAAATTACTTCAGAGACTGCCAAAGCCAAAGCTCTACACTCTGACTCGGCTGTACTTCGAGAAACTACATGTTATTTCTTTAAGGACTAAGAGATTAGATTATTGCCCAAATAAACACAATACCCACTAACAGATTTCCTGTCATCCAAGTCTGATCCCCAATCAGCATCTGAAAAGGCTGTGAGAGTAAGTTTTCCAGAACTGAAAAATTACAAGCCATAATCTACTGTGCTCTATAAGTACCTCAAAAGTCGTTTGCATGCTTGCTAATGAAGCACTGTGGGAGCAACAAGAAACTGACTAAGTTTGTTTACTGTGAATGCAATTTCAGGTCTTATTAATATAACATACTGCAAAGAACCAACCACACTTCTATATAGGAAAGGATTTTCAAATGCAACTCCTTTGTCTTTAACTAGCTCATCACTTGAACTGATAAGAGTTTGACATCCATTGTTGTTAATCATCTGAGTTTTCTTAAGTAAATCACCTATATATTTAGTTTGAGAAAGATGAAGCCCTGCAGCTGATGGTGTGACTTCAAGACCAAGGAAGTAATTGAAATCCCCAAGATCTTTTAAAGCAAATTCAGAACCCAAACGACTGATAATGTCTTCAATAAGCTTATTGTTTGAAACTGTCACCAATATATCATTTACATAAATGAGTACCACCACAATATCACCTGCTTTGTGCTGAAAAAATAGTGATGTGTCTGATCTAAAAGTATGAAAACCCCATTGGTGCAGAGATGATTTCAGCCTCTCATACCAGGCTCTTGGAGCCTGTTTAAGCCCATAAAGATCTTTAGTTAACTTGCAGATATATGAAAGGAACTGAGGACGAATGAACCCCTCAGGTTGATGCATGAAAACATCTTCAGTGAGGATGCCATTTAGGAAGGCATTATTAACATCATGTTGCCTGATTGACCAACCATTCATGACAACAAGGCTTAAAATAATTCTAATAGTGCAAGGTTTAACCACAAGACTGAAGGTTTCAAAGAAATCCACCCCTTGTGTTTGGTGAAAACCTTTTGCAACCAGCCTTACTTTGTATTTGCATATACTTTCATCAGGGTTGTATTTCACTCTAAATACCCACTTATTCCCAACAATTTTACCAGCTTGTTCCCTAAGAATTAGAATCCAGGTATTATTATTTTGTAAAGCCATTAAACTCTGTTTGCATTGCCTCTCTCCACTTAGTATCTGCCAAAGCTGCCTTAACAGATTGTGGCTCTAAATCTTGAGAGACTGCTAGATATGTTTTAGGCTTGAATATTCCAGCTTTAGATCTAGTTACCATAGAATGATCATTTTGAACTGGCAGAGACTGTTGTGCTGATGTATACTGAGAGAACTAATTAGGTGATAGATCCACTGTTGGATTCTGAGCTTGTTAAGAAGAACTGAAATCAGGTCCTGCATCTGGAACAAGTGAACTAACAGAGGGCTGTACACTGTTATCATCTTGAATGACAATGGTGGAAGGAACAAAGGTAAGATAGGTATGATCTTGCTGAATAGATGAAGTATTTTTAATAGGTTTATCAGAAGGAAAAAGTTCAAAAAAATAAAATTCAGATTCATTGAATCTGATATGTCGAGCAATATAGATTTTTCAGTGGGAGTAAGACATTTATAGCCTTTGTGCAAAGGGCTATAGCCAATCATAAGGCAATTTTATGTGTGGAAGTTAAACTTGTGCTTACTGTAAGGTCTGAAGAAAGGGAAACATGCACAACTGAATGTTTTGAGAAACTGATAATCAGGTTGTCTACCATAGAGTTTAGCAAAGGGTGAAATATTATTTAAGACAGAGGTTGGTAACCTATTTATAAGAAATGAAGCTGTGTGGAATGATTCCCACTAGAAAGACAGAGGCATTTTGGCCTGAGCAAGAAGAGTAAGTCTTGTTTCAACTAAGTGCCTATATTTTCTTTCAACCACACCATTTTGATGATGTGTGTGAGGACATCTATGTCTAAAACCAACCTCTTCTTCTTCAAAAAAGTTCTGAAAACTTCTATACTCACCCCTCAATCAGACTGCAGTGATTTTAAAATATACCCAAACTGTTTTTCAACTAAGGTTTTGAAGTATTTGAAGGTATCTAATGCTTCTGATTTGAGGGTTAACGGAAAAATCCAACAATATCTACTGTAATCATCCACAAAGCTAATATAATATCTATAACCATCTAGAGATGGTAAAGGTGCTGGACCCCAAAGATCAGTGTGGATAAGCTCTAAAAGAGCTTTAGTTCTGATTCCAGTTGAATGGAAAGGTATTTGGTGGACTTTACCATATTGGTAGGCATCACAAAAATCAGGTGCAGATATAGATGAGCAATCAATAGGAAGAGAAGATAGAATAGATTTCAATGTATATTTATTAGGATGACCCAATTTCTGATGAAATAAATTTGCTGACTTGGTTGAGTTCATTTAATACTGTGGATTACAAATTTATTGGTAGCTGTATTAGGAATTTTACAAGCTGAATTGTTCAAAACAGATAGTATAGAACTAGGTGCATAGGCAAGATGGCTGGAATTTGAAACAAAGTCATTTGTTGACAGCAACAGATACAATCCTTCCTTAGCAATTCCCTGAGCTAGATGCAATTCCTTCCTCTTGTCCTTTATAAAACACATGTTGGCATAAACTCAACAATTATATTAGTATTGTCTTTAAGCAATTTTGAAACACTTATGAGATTTTTGGTGAGTTTAGTGACACACAAAGTATTTCTTAAGTATAAAACTGTATTGCATGATGTCTGAATACATGCATAGCCAATATGTGAGATATGCAGACCCTGACCATTACCTACAAGAAGCAGTTGATTACCTGAATATTCATTTTTAAATTACAGATTCTGCAAGTTATTAGTGATGTGATATGTTGCACCACTATCAACATACCATCCTTGATCAGCTATTGCTCCTTCAGAGGTTGTAAGATAAATAGCTCTTGGTGGATTCTGATATTGATTGTTAAAAGGAATATAACTTTTGTTAAACCTGTTCCTGCACTCAGCAGCTGTATGCCTTAGTTTAAAACAAATCTGGCAAATTACAATTGCTATATTCTAATCCAAGACACCTTTGTCATTAGTAAATCCACCATTCTTACCAGAATTACCATTGTAATTACTTCCTCTACCTCTTTGAAATACATTTCCAAATGGCACACCATTCCAGCCACTATTCCAATTTCCTCTTTCTTGTCTCTGTGAAAAATATCTGCCATAACCACCTCTGCCTCCAGCATATCCACCTCTAAGAACAGTATTCTTGTTCCAATTGTTATTAGATTGACTACCATTTTAGTTGTTATTGAATTGACCATCATGTTTCTTATTATGATTATTGTTAGATCCAGATCCATTTTGAGCAATATTAGCAGCATAATTCAACTTAGCTTCCTTACTTGCACTTAGCTGATTTGCTTCTAATCTGGCTTCATGAGATAGTAGCATAGAATATGCCTTATTGATAGAAATCTTAGCAAGATTTGCTTCAAGATAAACTACAGTAGGATAGTAAGGCTGGCCTAATCCAGAAATTAAGTGAGTAAGAAAATCTAGAGGACTAATTGGACTACCAACAAGGGCTAACTCATCAGCAACTATTTTTAATTTGCCAAAAAATTCAGTCATTGTCATCAAACATTTCCTAAGGTTATTAAGCATCATTTTCAGATGTATTTTCTTAGCAGAAGTTTCAATCCAAATTGTTGTTCCAAACTGGTCCAGAGTTCTAATGAAGTTTTAGAATTTACCACAAGGCTCAAAATCTCAATGCTGATGGACGACATCAACGAGCTTAACAGAAATTGGTCCTTTCTCTTCCATGTAGTATATGCTGGATTTAACTGAGTATCAGCAGAGATATTGTTAACTTCATTTTGAAGAAATTAATCTGGACAGGTTTTTGATTTATCAAGTAAATCTTTAAGATCATTAGCGCGAACAGATGAAAGAATTTGAGATTTCCAGATTGTATAATTCGAGCGATCAAGTTTGATCGGTAAAGTAAATGTAAATGATGAAACAACAGCATTTGTGTTTGAGTTTGAGCTTAAGGATACCATGAGTTTGAAGATCGTGGCTTTGATACCAAGTTAAAAACAAAGATAACAGAGAAGTGTTTGGCAGCTAAGAAAATATAGAGAAAATAACAGAAAAATTTGAAGAAGAAGAACTCGATTGCATTGTATTATTACAGGGGTTTTTATATTATCCTTTTGATTGTTCTAGAATCAGTTAAGTTGAGCTGAGCTTAGCTATTCATATGCTAACAAATTACTAACAGATTACAGCTAACACAACTAACATTTCTCAGCTCAACTTACACATCAGCTAAACTCAACTTACACGTCAGTAATCATAATAGACTGTAACAAACTATTCTTAACAAGGAGGGACACAAAAATACAAAGTTTTTTCACTTAAAGGTCTCTTCAAGAAAAAAAAAAGGAATTGCATTTGGGGGATTATGAATTGCTAAGGTGCATGGATAAAAGATAAAGAAGAGATCGGGAGGTCTTCCAAGAATATTTTGAAGACCTATTTGCAACATTCAGCCCAACAAAAACACAAATAGAGACTACCACCAAAGGTCTGAAACAGAAGATGGACTCGGAGATGAACAACCATCTAGACAAGCCTTTCATGGAGAAAGAGGTTGCAATGTCACTCCCTGAAATGTGCCTAACTAAAGCTCCAGGACCCGATGGACTACCATCAGCTTCTTTTTAAAAGCACTGGGACTCGGTAAAGAGAGAGGTCATTGCTACTTGCTTTCACGTCCTCAATCATATAGGTATAATCACTCTACTTAATCACACGCATATTGTATTGAATTCGAAAACTCAAAAAACACAGAGGGTAACGGATTTCAGACCCATAAGTCTGTGTAATGTCATTTATAAGATTGTAGCCAAAGCAATTGTTAATAGACTAAAACATGTCCTTCACCAAATCATATCCCTAACCCAAAGTGCTCTCATTCCCAGTTGTTTAATAACTAATAATATTATTGCCAAGTACGAATGTTTGCATAAAATTCGACACAGCAAAGGTAAAAAAACATGGGTTGGTGGCATTAAAACTAGATATTAGCAAGGTTTATGATAGAGTGGAGTGGGATTTCTTAAAGCACAAAATGCTAAAACTAGGCTTTTCTAGCAAATAGGTAGACTTAATTATGCACTGCATCACCACAGCTTATTTTTCTGTTGTTGTTAATGGAACAGTCACAAGGGTAATTTGCCCTCAAAGAGGGCTTAAGCAGGGGTGCCTTTTATCCCTTTACTTCTTTATAATGTGTGCTGAAGTTTTTTCAAGTCTTTTGAAGTAAGCAGAACACCAAGGGCTTATTCACGAAATTCAGTTCGGCAAAGATACAAAAATCTCCCACCTTTTATTTACAGGTGACAGTCTAATTTTTACAAGAGCAACAGTGGAAGACTGCAAACATTTAAAAGCCTTATTTGAGTGATATAGAAAAGCATTCGGGTAACTATTCAATTTCAAAAAATCCTCTATGTTTTTTATTGGCAACCCAAAGGATGAATAGAAATCAGCTATTAAAGACATTTTCCAGCTGCATATGGTACCCCAGCATGAAAAGTATCTAGGCCTTCCTTCAATGATTGGGAGAAAGATTAAGAGTTTCTTTAAGAAGATCAAGCTCAAAGTTCTTAACAAAATTGGTAGTTGGTAGTACAAGTTCTTTTCTAGTGGAGGCAAGGAAATACTAATTAAAGCTGTTGCGCAAGCAATTCCATTATATGCCATGAGCGTATTCAGAATTCCCAGTGGGTTATGTGAGGATATCCATAAAGCAGTGGCTAGATTCTGGTGGGAAACTAACCAAGAGAAGAAGAGAATCTACTGGGCAAGATGGGAAAAAATGAGTCAAGCTAAATATAAAGGTGGACTGGGATTCAAAGACCATTCAAGTTTTAACCAAGCTCTCATTGTGAAGCAAGGTTAGAGAATTTTGTAGTTCCCAAACTGTTAGTACAAAGAGTTCTGAAAGCCAGATACTTTAAACATACAGAAGTTATGGATGCAACTATGGGATCAAAACCATCATTTATCTGGAGAAGTATTTTGTAGGGGAGGCAGGTGATTCTATCAGGGGTTAGGTGAAGAATTGGAGATGGAAAGAAAGCAAGGGTGTATAAAAGCAACTGGATTCCCAGACCAGTAACGTTTAGACCATTCTTAGTACCAATAGAGGAGTCGGATATTATAGTGGTAGAGCTAATTGACAATGATAAAAAATGAAAGAAGTTGCTCTGTGAAAAGTTTATAGCAAAGGATGTGGAAGCCATATCTCAATTCTCTTTACCAAGAATGCCAAAGGAGGACCAGTTCATATGGCACTATGACAAAAGAGGGACATATTCTGTCAAGAGTAGTTATCAAGTTGCTATATAAATAAAGTTCCCAGATAATCTAAGCTGTTCCACTCGGTCTCAATGGAGTGTGATCTGGAAGCTTGAAATACCAAAAAAGGTAAAAATTTTCCTATAAAGAGTAGCTCATAATGTATTACCAACAACAGAAAGCTTATGGAAGCGAATAGTTTTCCGGGAGCCAACTTGCCAAATATGTTACTGCAGTGAAGAGTCTATTTCCCATGCTTTGTTGAAGTGCAAAATGGCATGGAAGATTTGAAAAGTTTTTAAACCACTAGATGAGCTCCAAGAAGGGGAAAACTAAGACCTAATTGGGCTATTGCAAGCTTTATCCCAACAGCAAGCTAAAATAAATGGGGCTACAGAGGCTATATTATTATGGGTTATCTGGAAAGCTAGAAACAAATGGTTGTTTGAGGGTAAAAAAGAAAACCCAATCAGAGCAGTTGCATGGGCAAAATCTATTGTGGAGTCTTTTAGGAAAGTGAAACAACCTAAGTTGATATCTGGCTTGGGATAGAAAAAAGGGGAGCAGAAGCAGTGGTCTCCCCCACCACAGGGCTGGGAAAAGATTAACGTAAATGCTACTGTAGATGTTGAGAATCAACCGATATGCCTAGGCATTGTGATTAAAGATGCAGATGAAAACTGCAAAGCCACTGTAATTAAAACATCCAAGTTTTTTGGGAATGTGGCGATGGCTGAAGCTGTAGCTATGGAGTGGGGATTACATGTAGCCGCAAGAGCTAAGGTCATCCATGGAATTTTTGAATCTGACTCTTTGGAAGTAATTGAGCTAGTAAATAAGAAGACAAGCAGTATGGCTGAAATTTACTAGGTGATTACTAAAATTCTGGAAATAAAGAAGAATTTCCAGAACTTCAAAGTTCAATATATTTCTAGAGTGTGTAAACGGCATAGCTTATAATCTAGCTAAATTAGCCTTGAAAAAGAAGGATTCTGTGATATGGTTGGATGAATTGCCAATGGACATCATGTACTTATTATCCAGTTAATTCTCTAAAAGGCATACTTTCTTTTAAAAAAAAAAGGCAAACATAAATTGGTTACTTTTTACATTATGGTCGCTGGCTGAGATTATACAGGAGAAGTGCCAATCGAGTACTGCATCATTCAAGTGAAGAGACAACTCATAGACAAGTCATCTAGAAGGGGATTTTTTGAAGATCCCATCATAGGTGTGGAGAATCAAACACAGATGAGTAAACATCTAATTGGAAATTAAGGTATGTTTTGCCAAAGAATTGCAAATTTGGGCGTGTTCATTATCGTGAATGTGAATAAAAAGTTTGTCTATATGGTTGGGGCAAGAATTAAAATAAGATTGTGTTTATTGGGATCATAAAATAGTATGGCTTCTTTAAATTATATAATTAGATACGTGCGCTATATTAGTTGTGAGTACTAGATTTGATTGGTTTGTAATCATTAATTTTGGTTGAGTACTAGATTTGATTGGCTAATAATGATGAATTTTTAACAAATGTAATTTGGTTGGATAAATTTCAATATATATGTGAAAATGTGTCGAGGTAATCACTACAATATGTCTTGTTGCCTTTACACTCGAAGCTAGCTTGCTCATGTCGACATAATTTGTAGAATGTAGATGAATACCAATTATCAGTAATTAGATGGACTTTTAATGACTATCCAATATTTAAATAAGTAAGCTTGAACTCACTACTTTGGAGCCATAAAAAAAGAAGAAAAAGTTTTAAGCGATATTTATGATTCATTTTAGAGTATTTAAATACAGGAATCAAACTGGGGAAATTTGTTAGCGTAATGCGTCCAAATTCTAGTAGTTGTATCAAAACATTGACTGCTATCAATGGTGAAGAAAATGAAGCCACACAGAACAGCGATGGATTTGTTAACTTCTTGTAAGTTTGTGCATGACCCAAAAACTATATCGATCAATTATTTTCAAGCACCACATATTGAACTTGATTTTTGCTAAATGACAGTTTTTCATTGAATCTTAAATGTTCAATAGGGAAGTTGTGCATCTGATAAAGACAAAGGATGGAAAGGTATACAGTTCGGAAAGGCTAGCAAATTGGAAATGATGTTTTAATTATTTTAGTTGGAAGAGAATATGTTGGAGATGATAGGTAATAATGGTCATTGAATTCATTTGGTTCGCAAAGAAATAGGATAGGAATTTAAAAACTTACCTCTAAGTAAAAAAAGGCAAATATATAAGTTAGTTATAGTTAGGAAAGTGCTATTAAGGAGGCAAAATGTCAAACCTTGTACACGCCTTACATGCTCGCAGCTGCCATGGGACAATTAACAGATGACGAAAGGAAAGTAGCTTTTGACATAAAGACTAGACAATCTTATTAAGCTAAATTGTCGGAGACTGAAAAGGAATCTATGTTGTTTGCTAGTTGAGTAGACTGGTGGTAACAAGTTAGAGGTTAGTGCCAATAGTTTTGGCTATAAATAATGGGAGTAACCAATAGAGGAATGCCACTTCAGGTAAAGGGTTATAGGTCACAAATGTAGAGGCATATCCATACAAGTGCAATGCAACATCAAATGGAATTAACATTAGGACATTATTAGTGGATATTGTACACAATTCAGGGAAGGCTAATAATGAATTTAAAATTACATTTATATATAAATTCATCATTCTTATTTTCCTTAAACACTATCTTCTTCGTCAAATGGTTTATATATAAATTTATCATTCTTATTTTCTTTGGAAGATATTCCATTTATCAATAAAAGGAATTGGGCAACTTTTTACTATAATAAATTGGTTCATTCCAAATACTAGATCATGCATATGTTAAATCATATTGACTTTATAAACTTTGTAACAATAAAAGCAATTGGAGCTAATATTCATTCTTCATTGAGTCGTTGTCCATTAATATATTGAGCTTGATTTCGCTTGATTCGCTAAAATAAATTTTGCCCTCTAAGACTAGTGAAATTGTAAACTATAACAATACGTGTTTATTTTCATCAAAATTACAATTTGTATAGCACTCTGGTCACAATTATTCATGTTTCATTTTGCTTTGAGTTATTTATATAAGTTTTTTTTTTTTGTTAATGGATGATATGAATGCAAGAAATAGGAATGATGGTGGTGTGAAAAAAGGAAATATGAATAATATATGTACATTGTTAGTTTAGTGTTTAAAGATAAAAATGTATATTAAGTTGTCCTTATAAAACTTTATTATGTGTTTCTTAGTATTTTGTTTGCAATTAGGTCTCTATTGCCACCATGCCAATAAATGTTTTGAAATACATTTGCATTGGATTACTAATAGTCATTTAATTTATTTATTTTTAGTTTCTTTTGTAGTTATTGCTCTTAAATTACATTGTATATAAAGGACTACATAGAGATAAGTCAATCTACCCATTTGCATTATAGAATGGCTGCGAGATCAAGAGATTAATAAAGTAGATAAAGAAGATAAATGATTATGGAGTCATTAATGCAACTAAGTTGTATATGTTTCTTGGTGTTCAAAGCCATATATAGTTGTTCTTTTAGGTTAGATTACTAATAAATAAGTTTTTCTTTAAACTTATGAGTAATTGCTATTGGTGTGGCCCTACACTTCATACTTTTAACTACTTTATGAATCAAATTGTTAATGTTCAAAGCCATTTTCCTTTCAAGTGTAAATTCTCATAAATGCAATAAAGTGGGGATATCAATGGTGGTTAGTTGTACTCTTATTGAATAAGAGCAAAATTCAATTTATATAAGTCGAGAATTGATTATGGTACCCTTTTGTAGAGGATGTGGTTATTGACCCAGTCAAGCTTGTCACAATATCAAAAAGGATAGTAGAAAACGACATATTAAATAAAAGATGTCCTTAGTTCAACAATAATGCATAGGTAAAGTAATGTTCAGATATGGACATAGTAAATGGCCTACTCTGAAATGGAATATGGTGGTATAGGGTAGCATTTCGAGATCATTGGAACATAAAGATATAAAGTTAATTAAATGCATCATGGATGAAGACTTAAATGAAGAGTAGCATTAAAGCAAGATTGTGTCACATATAGAGGGCATTACAAATATATCGAAATTTATGAAATGTAATAAAGGCTATAAAAAATGTATAGAGATGATTGTGAATACAGAAAGATGTTGCTTAAGTAGGAACTACATGTTGTCCTTGGCACATAAAATCTTGATAAATGTAAAGGTTAGTAATTAATAATGCAAGTTAATGCATCTTCATTTAGTGAATTTTCTTTAATTAAGATTTTTTCTTTTGATTGCATATTATATAGATTTGGAATTGGACTCTTTGGTACATAAATTATTCAAAAACTTTATTTCAATGTATCCAAGCCTTAATTACAACAATAGGCGACACATAAAAAGCAATTACTGTAGAGGTAGATTAAAGAAAAATTCACTATAAATCATGAGATAAATGACCTTGATATATGTAAGAGGGCACATGTAATTGAAATACTTTAATTTGGGAATTATTTTATTGTGACAAAAAGCCTTAAACCTAATTACACTAGTGTTTTGATATTAATATAAAGATTATTGCCTTGGTGAACCATAAATTTGTACGTTGTTGCATGTTAGCTATTTTGATTATTTGAGTCAACTTTGTGAAATTCCTCAACAAAGAAGCCATAAAAAGAAATCTAGACAAGAGAAAGTGTTATCAATAAAACATTCTGTTGTTGAAGTTTTGCGGAATGGATCTATGAGTTTACACATTTTTTAACTGAACTAATCTATTTTCATTGTGTTTATAAGATGTTTGCAGCTCTTAGCATTGTGTAAAGGACAAACATTTGCAAGCCCCTTAATTCTTGGCATTTTTTCTACCTTTTTTTCATTACAAGTTTCTCTATCTAAATTAGGCTAGTAATTTAACATGGTGTCACGCATTGCTTTAATCTCTTACAAATAAAGGTTAATTGGGCACACGTGGATTTACTTAATAAAAGTCCGCATAGAGACAGGATATGCTGAAAAATGAGATGCACTTAGTAATAGGCTGCCTCATATAATTAGAAAGCCATAATGCACTTAACAATTAACTAATCCCAACCTAAAATTTAGAATTCTCTATAATTATCAATTATCAAAAAGTTTCTAGTGTTTTGTATTTAAGTCCTAGGAGATATTTAGGCAACTTGCACCTAATGAGCACAGTTATAAATAGGGTTAGGCATTCACCATTTTTGCTCACTAGCACACACATATATACGTAGCACCTAGCAAGTCAAGCATTCATATAAGTTCTCTTGTATATTCTCTTGTGTATAATAAAATTATATTTGGCCATATTGCTCTCTTTTCTCTCTAGCATTTCCGCAAGTGTTCTTACTTAGTTAGTTTGAGAAGTTTTCTTGTCTTACTTAGCGACTTGCATGCTAGAAGTTATCTAAGTGCTACACAAGTTGTTACATAAAATACTCATCCCGTGACAAATAAATCTCTTGGTTAAGTTGGTTATTCAATAACCTACATGAAAAAGAGATATTTTATATAGTAGATGGTCGAGTTGTTCCTTTCCCGATAAGTAAATAAGTATCCAGCAAAAATCAATAAGAAAGACATCAATAAGGCCCACCGATTGCTTGAGAACATGTTGTGAAGGTAGAATAAAGTTTGAAGTTAAAATGATGACATTTGGTGCAGCCAACTCAACGAAGAACGAGGATACATTTTCTATTCCCATGGATTGCTCTTATTTCTTTACCCTAGTTAATATTAATGATTTTTACTTTGTTTTTGCCTATCTTTAACCTTTGCTTTCAAGCTAACAAAGTTGAGAAATAAGGAACTAGCTTAGAAATAGGGAACTGATGCTTGTTTTGGGGTGAAAAAGTCTATAATTGAAGTGAACACTAACAATTACAATTTGTTTGTTATCTTTTATTAAATCTAGTCTCTGGATCTGAAGTATCTCTCTACTTGTGGTGCTTGTTGTGCATCAATTAGGCTGTTATTGTCAATCTTGAATAAAATGATTCATCAGTTGAAGATCTTTAAGTGTTGTTTTCTATTAAAAAAATAGAATAAATATAGGTCTTGGATTTTTAATTTTGCTTCTTATTTGTTTTAATTGTTTTTTCACTGTGTGATGGCCCTCAACCATGACATGTATTTATCATTATGTGATGGATTGGGGATATTTTAAGTAACATGGACAATGTATTCTCTCAACACATGACTAATTCTCCATAGAGAAAACAGAAGATTAGTATTTTTTTTTGGAAAAATAGTAATACTTAGATAATTTTACCATTATCATTTAGTCACATTTTTAAGCCTCTTTTTAAAGGCCTGATAATGTCTAATTTCACATGATTGTGCATGAACCTCTTCAAAAATAATTCTGACATCCTCATATTTAATTCTTCAATATCTCCCATTACTTGTCTTAAAAATAACCATATCTTTGTTTATATAGTACACAAGCAAATTATGGTTCTAAATCCAGATGAATGCATGCGTAAAATTCTATTGAATTAAATACTTAATACCTAATGGTTCTATTAAAATAATAAAAGATTGATTAAAGCTTTAGGGACCAGTTTGATACATCTTTCTACAATCTACCTTTGACTAAAAATAAAAAAATGAACTTATTACTGGCCAAACTCTCAACTTTAAGACTATCGATTAGTTTCTGATTCATTTTTTGTGCAAATGAGGTACTTTTTTATATACTGATTTAGTAGATAAGACTTTTCTATGTAACATTTTTCTACTTCTCTTTTACCTTAATTTCCTTTTACATTTTATGTTTTTTCCCTTCTATATTTGATTTGATTTTGTAGGTATGATTCTCTTTATTTCAATGTGCTTTAATTTAATTTCTCGTATAAGTAGCAAATAAGAGTACTTCGTGACTTCTTAAGTCAGTATCCTCAGTTTTCCACAATAATTGAAACCTCAAAATCAATTATGAAAGAAATACAACATAAACTGCATAACCATTTTTCCTCTCCCCCTTAGAATACCCTCAAGAAAGTTTACAAAGCTTGATATGAATGACTACGTTTGTTAATAACGGGTGAGTTTTCTAATTCATTTTTTTTCTACATACACGGTTTTGGTAAAAGCACATTTGCTAAAAAAATGAGAGCTAAAAGACTTGGCTTAGAATGTTGTAACTGTGTAAAACTTAATTATAAAATTTCATATTGTAAATCTTTAGGAATGACTTTTGATATACAAAGAGATAAAATTAAATTTATTAAATATGGTCTGAGTAAAGAATCGTTGAATGATATCTTACGATCTCTTAAGATATATTAAAGTGGATATGTGTAACATGAGATTCATGTGTTATGGGAACTATTCTAAAAAAAAAAGTGCACAATTTAGTTTTGGAAATCTAACTAAAAAAGACTTTGTTTACCAGTTTATAAGAAAACTAAATGGAAAACCTATCCTCAACTAATAAAGGGCATTTAAGTGGTTATTGTACGTAAAACCAAAAGAAAATGTAAGTTATAATCACAACTATCAATAAATATCCTTTTATTTTGTTGTTCTTTTATCATTTGTAACACTGTATTTAATGTTGTGATTTTGTATTTAATCATTGTTTGTTCTCTTTTACTACTTTTCACTTTCGCTTTTTCTTTTTCCTATTTACTTTTAAATTATTGAGCTACAAGCTTCATGCTTTATTTAATAAATATATTAACCCATTTATAGCTATATATCATTATATATATCACCAAGATCTCTAAATATGAGTTGTTTTTAAACACTCGTAACTTATTTTTAAAATTATTCCAATGGCAACATCTATATAAACAATTCAAAAATATCTATGTGTTTTCTGCGTTTTGCTATATAAAGTATAAAGAGTTCGCTTAGGCAACTATAGATCTTAGTCATGTCATAGTAGAAAGAAAATTACACCTTGTATATGGAGGAAGTGACCGGGGTTATCAAGGCTTGTCTTAAAAGTTATTTTTATTGGAAGAAATTAAGTGCTACGCATTATTTCACAAGTCTTAAAACCTCTAGGATGCATGTCCGACCCATTAGTTAGAGAAGAATTAATTGACTCAAGTGTGTAAAATTGAATATCTGAGATGTTAAATCATGCTGACCCTTTCATTTTCTTGTTTAGAGATCTTACGAATTCAGAAACATGATTATATTTGCATCTTGGGTCCATTTGAAAATTTATAAAAAAAAACTCATCAGTTTGTTAAATGTTAATAATTTTTATTATGGTTTGCCCACGTTCATTAATCATGTAATTAAAAATTATTTTATTTCAATCTCCATGAAAAAACTCTTTATTTGTGCTTCTACTATTAATAATTTACTTGATCTTTTACAAACTCATAAATCAGAGCCAGATCCCAAGACCTTAACATTAGAATGATTGACTAATGATAGTAATCATAGCTCTAGTAACAAGTCTAAGTTAGATTTAACTCTTCAATTATAATTATATTCTTAGAGCAGTCAAATTATATCTTCTAAACTCTACTTTTTTTTTAAGATATTAAGGATAATGTCTTACTCTCTTTGGGAGGAGGAATATTGGCAGTTGTAAAATTTGTGATGAGAACTATCAAGAGAATATCATTAAAGCTTCAAGTGACCCTTTGCACATTAATGAAAGCCCAATTACAAGAGCTAGAGCCAAAAAGATGCAAGGTGCTTTAAATGGATTAATTGAGAAAATATGAATTGAAACTAAAATTCAAGATGCAAGACATCATGAATTAGACTTGAAGAGATGTCAAGGCATTGTGGGCTTTATTCAAGCTATTGGGCAGCCAAATATATAATTCGGATCAAATGCAGAAAGGTCAATTTTGAAATAAAATTTGTATTGATTTAGTTGGAATTAATTTACTAGCCATATACCGTTGGAAAGATAATTAAGATAGCTTTCCAAAGAATTTTACAGAGTTAGATTTGGAGTTCTTTAGAAGGAGTTATGACTAATTTATTACAGCATGTTCAGACTTGAGAATTTCAGCGGCTCCTTAACTAGTTAGGGGAACTAGTTTGACTTGAACTAGAATTTAATCTTTTTTAAATTTTTGGGTCTCTATTGGCCTATTTAAACTTAGCAATCTTGCTATATAAGATAATTAGAGATTAATATTATTTGAATTTGAGAGAATTATTCTTTCTTTGGTTCTTTTGAGAACTAGTGAACTTATCAAGAATTTGCATTCTTGTGGCATTCAAAATCTAGACTTATCACTCACCTTCTCATCTAAATCTTGAGTATAGCGTCAATATCCTTCTCCATACCTTTGGTTCATGTTTGCTTAAAAATTGGATCAAGGTTTTGTGTGTCTTAAATCTGTTTAGAACTTTCTTGGGTAGTTTCAATGTGGGAATCACATCATTTGGTATCAAAGCAAGTTTCTAATCAAGTTTGAATGTCTTATATATTTTGATTATAAAAAAAAAAAGTACAGTAAAAAAAAAAGATTGCAAAAGGATTCAAGTATTCCTACTTTCATCAATATCAATTGTGTTCCTTTACTTGCTTGTTTTTCTTCCTTCAATTTCTTTTTTGTTCTTTGTGTCCTCTTAATTCTTTTTCTTTGTTAGCGTGCTAGAATAGCATATTTGGTGTGCCAATTGTTTTATTTTCTTGATTTTATTTTTTTAGTTCAATAAAGAACTGAAAGAGAGAATTAAGTGTGGTAAAAGGCAATAGTTTGTGAGATCATTAGAGAAAAAAAAGTCAATTTGTGTGTTAAACACAAGAGTTAAGTAAATCAAATTGAGTGAAACACGTGAGGGAGTGTTGTGAGGTCTTTTTGCTAACTTTAATTTATAGATCACAAAATATGTCAAAAGAACAAGAAGCTATAGATCAATCGATCATGCTCAAAGCCATGCAGCAACAATTTGAGCACATGAATCTGATGTTTGGAGAGATACGTGACCAATTGGAAAGGCAAGACACTGCCATAGCCAATCTACAAAAGGGGCAACAACCAATAGCTCCTAATGTAAGAGATTATCAATGACGTGCTGCCATGGGAGATCAAGATGGTGATGACCTAGATAATTTTGATGACCAGGCCACCGTTGACATATGTGGAAGAGATGATAGAAGGGCAAGACGTATAAATTGTGATTTGGGGAGTATCAAACTGAAAATTCCTTTTTTTCAAGGTAAAAATGATCCGGAAGCTTATTTGGAGTGGGAAAAAAAGGTGGAGCTAGTATTTGATTGCCACAATTACTCCGAGGAGAAAAAGGTAAAACTAGCTGCTGTTGAATTTACTGATTATGCTATTATTTGGTGGGATCAACTTGTTTTGAGTAGGAGAAGAAACCATGAAAGGCCTATAAACACTTGGGAGGAGATGAAGGCCATCATAAGAAGGAGATTTGTTCCTAGTCATTATTATAAGAAGCTACACCAAAGGCTTTAAAGTCATACACAAGGCTCCAGAAGTGTAGAAGACTACCACAAAGAGATGGAAATAATCATAATTCAAGCCAACATTGAAGAAGAACGAGAGGCCACTATGGCTAGATTTTTACATGGTTTAAATCAAGATATTACTAATGTGGTTAACTTGCAGCATTATGTTAAATTGGAAGACATGGTTTACATGGCCATAAAAGTGGAACAACTTAAAAAAAAGGGTTCCACTAGACCCAATTTAGGTTCATCTTCCTCATGGAAGTCAAAATGGAGCAAAGATGAAAAGGTTGTTACAAAACTTAAGATTGAGTCAATCAAGGATCATAAAGAGGGAGGCAACCAAAGCAAAGGTAAATCTGATTCCCAACACTCTAAAAATAGAGATATTAAGTGTTTTAAATGTTTGGGGACAGGTCATATTGCATCTCAATGCCCAAATAAGAGAGTAATGATCTTGAGGGATGATGGTGATGTTGAAACCGAGAGTGAATCAGATGATGATCCTATGCCACCTTTGGAGGATGCTAATGATGGTGTAGAGTATCCTGTTGATGGTAAATTGATGGTTGTTAAACGTGCTCTTAACATGCAAGTAAAAGAGGATGCGGAAGTACAACATGATAACATATTTCATACTAGATGCCACATCAAAGATAATGTATGCAGTATGATAATTGATGGTGGAAGCTGTATTAATGTAGCTAATACTAGTTTGGTTAAAAAATTGAATTTGAAAACTCTGAAACATCCTAGGCCATATAAGTTACAATGGCTGAATGATTGTGTGGAGGTTAAAGTAAATAAACAAGTGCTGGTTTTATTCTCTATTGAGAGACATAAGGATGAGGTTGTATGTGATGTAGTACCCATGCATGCTGGACACATTCTTTTGGGGCGAACTTGGCAATATGATAGGTGAGTGACACATGATGGTTACTTAAATAGATATTCTTTTGTAATGAATAAAAGGCAAATCACTCTTGTACCCTTAACACCTAGGCAAGTATATGAGGATTAAATGACAATACAAAAAGAGAGTGATACAAAAAAAAGAAAATGAGAGCACAAAAGAAAGAGAGAATGAGAGAAAAGGAAGTGGGAAGATAGAAAAAAAATATTATTGAGAGAAAAAAGAGGCAACATGTAAACTTATTTGCAAAAGAGAGAGAGGTTAAGAGGGCCTTCTTTTTAAAACAGCCTATCATTGTACTTTTATACAAAGAGGCTTGTGTGCATACTAATGAGCTTAACTCTTTTTTACCTAATGTTATTAAGACTCTTTTGCAGGACTTTGATGATGTATTTCCAAATGAAATCTCTAATGGTTTGCCACCTATTAGGGGAATTGAGCATCAAATAGACTTTCTTCCTAGAGCTACCATTCCTAATAGACCCACTTATAGAAGTAATTTTGAGGAGACAAAGGAGCTTCAAAGGCAGGTTGAAGAACTCTTGGCAAAGAGATATGTGAGGGAGAGCATGAGTCCAAGCGCGGTACCAGTTCTACTAGTGCCCAAAAAGGATGGAACATGGAGGATGTGTGTTGATTGTCGTGCAATTAATAAAATCACTGTAAAGTATCGACATCTTATTCCTAGACTTGATGACATGCTTGATGAATTGAATGGTTCTTGTGTGTTTAGCAATATAGATTTTAAAAGTGGATATCATCAAATTAGGATTAGAGAGGGAGATGAGTAGAAAACTACTTTTAAAACAAAATATGGTTTATATGAGTGGTTAGTAATGCCATTTGGGTTATCTAATGCACCCAGCACTTTTATGAGGCTAATGAACCATGTTTTGCATGCTTTTCTTAGTAAGTTTGTAATTGTCTACTTTGATGATATTTTGATCTATAGCAAAAGTTTAGAAGAACACGTTGAGCATTTGCAAAGTGTATTGATTGTTTTAAAGAAGGAAAAGTTGTATGCTAATTTGAAGAAGTGTGCTTTTTGTACAAATCAGATTGTTTTTCTTGGTTATATTGTAAGTGCTAAAGGAATTGAGGTTGATGAAGAGAAGGTAAAGGCTATTAAGGAATGGCCTACACCTAAAAGCGTAAGTGAGGTAAGAAGTTTTCATGGTTTGGCTAGTTTTTATAGAAGATTTGTGAAAGATTTTAGCACCCTTGCTACACTTTTAACTGAAATTGTTAAGAAACATGTGGGATTTAAGTGGGGTAGTGAACAAGAAAGGGCATTTAATCTAATCAAGGAGAAATTGGTTTCTGTACCACTACTTACTTTACCTGATTTTGCTAAAACTTTTGAAATTGAGTGTGATGCCTCAAGTATAGGTATTGGAGCTGTTTTGATGCAAGAGGGGTGTCCAATTACTTATTTTAGTGAGAAATTGAGTGGCGCGGCCCTAAACTATCCTACTTATGACAAGGAGATGTATGCATTGGTGAGAGCATTGGAAACTTGGCAACATTATCTTCTACCTAAAGAGTTTGTCATACACACTGATCATGAGTCCTTAAAGCATTTGAAAGGACAAGGTAAGTTGCATAAGAGACATGTCAAATGGATTGAATTCATTGAGCCATTTCTTTATGTGATCAAATACAAACAAGGTAAAGAGTATGTGGTGGCTGATGCATTATCGAGAAGGTATGCACTTATGTTTGCATTAAATACAAAGTTGTTAGGATTTGAGTACATTAAAGAATTATATGTTAATGATCCTGATTTTGCTAATGTGTTTAATGCTTGTGAGAAAGTTACATTTGGAAAGTTCTATAGGCACGGTGGGTTCTTATTTAGAGAGAATAAATTGTATGTGTCATATAGTTCTTTGCATGAATTACTTGTGTGTAAAGCTCATAGGGGAGGTTTAATGGGACATTTCGGCATTGCAAAGACTTTAGATGTTTTAAAAGAACACTCCTTTTGGCCACATATGAAATGTGATGTTGAAAGAATATGTGAGAAGTGTATCACTTGTAAACATGCTAAGTCTAGAGCTTTACCCCATGGATTGTATAACCCTTTACCTATACCCAGCGACCCTTGGGTTGATATTTCTATGGACTTTGTTTTGAGATTACCTAGATCAAAAAGGGGAAAAGATGTTGTGTTTGTTATTGTTGATAGATTTTCAAAGATGACACATTTCATTCCATGTCACAAAACTGATGATGCAATAAACATAACTAATTTATTTTTCAAAGAAATAGTCAGATTGCATGGAGTACCAAAGAGCATAGTTTCAGATCGAGATGTTAAGTTCTTAAGCCACTTTTGGAAAAATTTGTGGGGTAAGTTAGGTACTAAACTTTTGTTTTCTACTACTTGTCATCCATAAACTAATAGACAAACTAAGGTTGTAAATAGAACATTGTCCACGATATTGTGTGCCATTATTCAAAAGAATTTGAAAACTTGGGGAGAATGTTTGCCACATGTTGAATTTGCTTATAATAGAACTGTCCATTCAGCTACTAAATTTTCACCATTTGAGATTGTATATGGTTTTAATCCATTAACTCCTTTGGATTTATTACCGTTACCTATTGATGAGCGTGCTAGTTTGGATGGTAAAAAGAAAGCTGAATTTGTTAAGTAATTGCATGAGAAAATACGGCACAACATAGAAAAGAGGACTGAACAACATGTTACTCAAGCCAACAGAGGACCTAAGCAAATGGTTTTTCAGCCTGGAGATTGGGTTTGGGTGTATTTGAGAAAGGAGAGAATCCCAACACAAAGGCATTCAAAGTTACTTCCAAGGGGAGATGATCCATTTCAAGTGGTTGCACGAATCAATGACAATGCCTACAAATTAGACCTTCCTAGTGAGTATAATGTGAGTGCTACTTTTAATATTTTTGATCTTTCTCATTTTGATGTAGGTGAAGATTCGAGGACGAATCCTTTTGAGAAGAGAGGAAATGATGAGAACTATCAAGAGAATACCATTAAAGCTTCAAGTGACTCTTGCACATTCATGAAGGCCCAATTACAAGAGTTAGAGCAAAAAAGATGCAAGCTGCTTTAAATGAATTAATTGAGAAAATATGGATTGAAACTACAATTCAAGATGCAAGACATCATGAATTGGGCTTGAAGAGATGTCAAGGTGTTGTGGGCTTTATTCAAGCTATTGGGCAGCCAAATACACAATTCGGATTAAATGCAGAAAGGTCAATTTTAGAATAAAACTGGTATTGATTAAGTTAGAATTAATTTGCAAGCCATATACCATTGGAAAGATAATTAAGATAGCTTTCCAAAAAATTTTACAGAGTTAGATTTGGAGTTCTCTAGAAGGAGTTATGATCAATTCATTACAGCATGTTCAGACTTGGGAATTTCAACAGCTCCTTAACTAGTTAGGAGAACTAGTTCGACTTGAACTAGAATTTAATCTTTTTCAGATTTTTGGGTCTCTATTAGCCTATTTAAACTCAGCAACCTTATTATGTAAGACAATTAGAGATTAATGTTATCTGGATTTGAGAGAATTATTCTTTCTTTGGTTCTTTTGAGAACTAGTGAACTTATCAAGAATTTGCATTCTTGTGGCGTTCCAAATCTAGACTTATCACTCACCTTCTCATTTAAATCTTGAGTGTGGCGTCAATATCCTTCTCTATACCTTTGGTTCATATTTGCTTAAGTATTGAGTCAAGGTTTTGTGTGTCTTAAATCTGTTTAGAACTTTTTTGGGTAGTTTCAATGTGGGAATCACATCAATTTGTATCAAAGATGACTGAATATAAGGTGTAGTAATTTTAAAAATACATCTTTTATGACTTGTTCAGGTGTGATATTTTTTATTTCTTCTTTTATTATTTATGTTTTCTTTATCTTTTTTGTTTTTTTGCATGTCCATCTTTAAATTATGAATCATATTTAGATCAAGTTGGAGGGAGAGGATAGTCGATGTGTGTTTATAAATATGTGTTTTTTCTTTCTTTTTCTTTCAAAAAAAATTCTAGGATGGCTGTGTAAAGAGTCAGAACTTTTGACATGCATCCTAATAGTCCTATTATATTATATTTTAATTTTCAAATTCATAGAAAGTTGTTTTTGTTCCCTTTTCTTTGAATTACTCAAATTTGTGAGCTCTCCAATTGATTATTAAGTCATTTTATTGTTTACTCATTTAACAAGCATTATTAGATCATTCTTCATACACACACTATGACACATACTAATGAGTTGTAAGTTAAAATTTTTGCAACATTTAGTCTTTTTTTTATTAAGGATAATATCTAAGGTAGTAAAAAGTGTATATTACAAAAAAAGAGACAAAAACATAAAAAAGAAAAAAGAAAAAATTCAATGTGTTTAATTTACAATGTCTAGACCTCGAGTAATTAAGTTCCTAAAGGTGTTTCAACATCTAGTGCCTTAAGGCCCACTGGCCTAAAGCTCACTATATGGGTTATAGATATATTATTTGCTTATTTATTAGAAACCTGAGTAATTAAGTTCGTAGGGATGTTTCAACACCTAATATCCTAAAGCCAACTAGTCTTGGAGTCACTGGCCTAAAGCTTACTACATAGGTTAAAAATGTAATGTTCTAAATTATTTGAATAATCTACTACCTAAAGATAGAATTTTTATTAAATTTTTGGAACGAAAATATTGTTTTCTTTTAATGAAGCCCCATAAGTATTGTGTTAATTATTTAAGTACAAAAGAGGCTTTAATGATATTTTGGATAATGAATGAACAAGAAAGAGTAAAAAAAATTGGGAGAATTTATCTATTTGCTAGTTTAGAAGATAGATGAATAATTATTAATTTGCATGTGAATTTTATACTTCTTAATTTAATATGACGCCTTAATTGCTACGGGTTAACAATAAAGTAGTTAGGGAGTATGATTAATGTTAAAAATTATTTAATTATCAAGCGATAAAATATTATTTTTTTATTATATTGTAATTTATATTTGTTTTTATACAATATATTAAGAATTATTAACTATACCTTAACTATATTTAATTTTATGTATTTTTATGTATTTATTAGGTAAAATATTAAATTCATGTAGTTTGAAATCTAAACAGATAAACAAATATTTAATTCAGATTCCGAAGGTGTAAAAACCTTAAGATGAGTTAAGATCGGCTTAAAATTAAGCTTATATTAAAAAAAATGTAGACTTTTTCTATTGATCGAGTACTAATTAAATGATAAAATAAATTTACAGTAGATATGAGTGCATTGAATAAGCTGTCAACTTTGACTAAATCTCAACTATTCATAATTCAATGGCCACGGAAGCACCACATAGCAATAGTTGGTGAAGCAAATTATAGGGTCTGAATCTTTATATTCGATCAACCAGATCCACCCATTAACTTGCTAAATCTCAATCGTTTTTTGATCAAATCAGATGCTTCACAAGATGCCTCATGTAATGTTAACTTTTAAAGTTTGACCAATCGTTGGATCTTGGTCTAATGAATGTGAGGAGCGCATGCATAAAACTTATGATGGACCGCACAACACTAGATTATGAATTTATTTTTCTATAAATAGAGCCTCGCTTTTATGTTTTTAAAACATCTCTATACTTCTCCATTTCTCTCAAACTCCTTGTAATCTTGTTTTCTAGGTGTGTTTTAATATTTTGCATAAGTATTTTTATAAATAAATTTTATTTTATTTTAAATTTTAGTTGTTTTTATTTCTTTAATCATGAGTAATTTAATTTTAATAATTATTTTTATCTCAATTATACTTAACTAAATAATAATAGTTAGGCGAAAGTGAAACTCTTAGTAAATAGATATAATTTAATCAAATTCTATTTTTAATTACATAAATTAAATTATTTTCTTAATTTTATACATATTTAATATTCTGAAATTTTGATTTATTGTAGACAAAGAAGGGAGTTTGGTACAATAAATTCTTAATATCTTAATATAAGGTATGATAAATTGATATTTTGATTTATTATAGAAAAATTAAATTTTGGCACAATAAATACTTAATTCATAATAAATTTAATGGGAAAATAATGATAACTTATATAATTAATCTTTTGGGCAATAAATCTAAATAAAAATGGTAAAAATAATTTATTAAATTTCATTTGTTACTAATAGTGGATCCATAACTCTAAATAATTTTTTTTCATAGTTTCACTTAAATTAAAGTGCATATATTCAAGTTTTATTTTTATTTTTAGATAAAATAAAATAAACAATTTAAATTTTCTCTCTGTGGATCAACTTTAGACTTACCGAGTTATAATCTAATAAGACACTCTTATACTTGAGAGTTAGAAATTACTTTTAAGCTGTGTCAATGTGCCTATCTTTGGCGTTAGAGATTTAGTGCCCGTTTAATATGACTTCTTTAATAGCCATAAGTATTTATTTAATTAGATAAGCTCTTATTATAGCTTTTATTGTTGTTTGGTTATTTTATAGTAGAGTTTTTAAAACTTAAATAGGTTATTTTGCCTTTACTATCGAGAGTTAAAAGTTTGAGTTTTTAGAAGTAGAGGTTGAAAAGTTTTTTTTAATATTTAAATATCTAAAATATCATCTACTTATTTAACAATCTTATTTTATTTTTTTATAATATAAATTTAAAAATTTTATCTATTAAAGGAATTTTATAAATTTTTAATGCAAGCTCTTATTGACAACTAAACAACTAAAGTGTTTTGAGCAAAATCTCTATTTATAAAAGCTCTACTAATAAATATTCTACTTAAATAAACCCTACTTAGAAAAACTATATCAAACGAAGTCTTATTTATTTTTGCCAATTGAATAAGAGAATGATGAACTCTTGTTTCCTCAAGTTTGTCTATTTATGAATTTTTATTTGGAGAGTTTGAATCTTTGGTTATATTTTTGTCTTGGTGAGAAAATAATTAGTATTAAACTTGTGAATTTGTCAATTTAATTAATAAAGTTTGAGATATTTTAGTTTGAGGTTTTTGGTGTAGAAATTATGATTTATAAGTAATCTCTTTTACTATATACTCCGCATGTGTTAGATTAAAGGTGTTATATAAAAGGATGAAGATAATTTAATGACTAGATGGGAGAAAGAAGGCTAAATTAAAGAAATTGGTGGCAAGTGAAGGTGAAAAGAGAAAATCCCACTGCAAAGGGAACAACCAAAATAGGAGAAGAAAGAAGCCAATCGGTGGCTGGATATTGCTTCTACAAGAGAAGAGTTTAATTTTTTTAGCTCATATTGACCATTAATAAAATGAAAAGAAAAAAAGTATCCTATTGTATCAAAAAAAAAAAGAAAAGAAAAAGAGAATTAAATAAACACTAACTTTCACTTCTTTTTACTCTTTAGATTACTAATTGATTTTGTCGTTAATGCTTGGATAAAATTCTTATTTGATGAATTTGGGTTGAGTGATACTTGGATAATAGTTTTGTTAGATGAACGTGAGATGGGAGAAATGCAAAATGTTTTGTTAGAGTATGAAAATGTGGTTTGGCTATTGAGAGTTTTGAGTTTTGTTTATTTTAAATTTTAGAGATGTCATGGTCCAAAAAAATTGTAAATAATTGATATTATTTTTTTAAAAAGAAAGGTGTAGCCTTTATTTAAAGTATAAGTTAGAAAGTAATTAGATTGGTAAAATTCCCTTCAGTTTTTTGATATGCCACTGCTTGCACGTATTTCAAATAGCGAATCTCAAACTAAGGGCAGCCATATTTTTGTCCTGTGTTAGGCTGCTACTTCCGGCCCGAACTTTCCACGTGGGCCAGGTGCCTCCTCAATCCCTATGCCACGTGACCAACGAAAACCATCTCCACAGCAAAGGCGTACCCACTGTTTTTGGCCTTTCCAGATCATCAAACCAACAAATTCTCGACTTTTGCTCATTTGGGGTGAAAAAAAAATTATATATATTGTGTGTGTGCGTACGTAATTGTGTGTGGGTGAAAATATATGTATATTTGGGATTTAAGGATTTATATGAATAGATCCTTAAACTCTTGTATAATTGAATGAGCGCCTTATTTTCTATTTATATAAATAAGTCCTTAGTTTATCTTTTAATAAAATAATTTAATATCATTATTCATGTGTTTGATTAATTAAAAAGGATTTCAAGTCATTAGAAGTTTAATTTATCCTTCAATCATGTAATGTTTATTGTTGTTCTTTAATTAAAATATCTTTAGATAGATGTGATGTGGTTGTATGAATATAGATTGAATAAAAATTCATATATGTTAATATGTAATGTTTATTGTTGTTCTTTAATTAAAATATCTTTAGATAGATATGATGCGATTGTATGAATTCTTTAATAAAAATTCATACATTGAATTTTTATTAAAAATCTTATAGATTCCTTTCTTTTTTTGAAAAAAAAAAGATTTTTAATCAGCTATTTTCTTTACATAAAACTTTAAAAAAATATTAACATAACAGTCTTTCTACATATCCATGCTTTCTCTATACTCCAAAGTTTGAAAATTTTCTATTATATACTTATTTACAAACAATGAAAAGTAGATGAATTGAATAGCACTAGATAAATCTTTAAATAAAATTTTATGAACCATTAATTAAAAGTATGAATCAAATAAAATTAAAGGCTAAAAAATCAAAATTTATCAGCCTGCTAAAGCTTAATCAACAAAGATATATTCGACCATTCTAGCTTAGGAAGAGTTTGGTATAAGTAGATAAGTTATAGACTGAAGTTTTTCAGAAAATACAAGAACCTATATGATAATAACCCGAAATAAGTATAGAAAATCACACTCCCATGGCTGAAAAATCTCAAAACGACAAGGACATGCACATGTCGCATAATATACACTTTAGTTAACTTCTCAGGGGAAACGTCGTTATCCCCGTTGTATTTGCGCCATTACCCATTTTACCACCACATTTTTCAAAAAAGCATTTTACCCGTATCATGGTATTGTGACAAATATTCCATTTAAAGTTATTATTTTTTGTTCTTTCTTCCTTTAAAGGCGAAGAAAAATTACCAGTTAACTACTATCAATTTATCATCTTATAAAAAATATTATAAAAATTTTAAATTTATTAAATTTCTCATCCTAAGTTTGTAATTCATATCAATTATCCACTAAAAATCATCTACTGCTCATAATTGATGATGTCACAATAATAATTTATATATTTAACATGCTTAATATTAAGAAATTATCAATTGTCTCCCTTAAGTTTATCCTATTATAAAAAATATTACAAAAATTTAAATTTCTTTAATTTTCCTTTCTAAATTTACAATTTGTGTTAACCGTTTACAGAAATGTTAATTCCCATTCATAATTGATAACAAAAGGACAGCAATTTAGATGTTTAATATACTAAAAAATAAAATAATAGTTTAAATATAAAATTAAAAATTATTTTTATAACCAATATTCAATTGAATTTACTTGACTCTCTAATTTCTTTCTTTATTAAAAAAATTCTAATTTATCTTCTCACCTTTACAAATTTATATAATCAAACTTAATTTGTAAGCTGTCTAAAAGCCCAATTTATAGAAACTCAGTCAATCCAACTCTTAATTTCAATTTCATAAACACCCAACCAAACCTAATTTCAGTGTCATAACCACTACTGTCATTGATCGTGGTTGCCACTATTGCTTCTACCAACCTCAAGGATAGTTGCAATCACAACAAGGCTCCTTGATGGTTGGTCTTCTTAACCCCATTCATATTTTTGTTAAATACTGCATATGATTAAAGGATTTAGGAATGAAGTATGTTGATGATGAAGGATTTGATACAAATTCTGTGTTGATTTTATGAATACTAAAAATTTATAGAAAGAGAAGATGGGGAAGAAACTAGTGAGAAGTATTTATTTTATTTTTGGCTTTATGAGATTGATGGGAGATTTGATACAAATTGCGATTATGTGTCAAAATCGTTGGTGGATTGTATTAAGAAAAAGGGAGTTACTGGGTTATTTTATTTTATTTTATTATTTATAGTGCCAAGTCAAAAATGCCCTTTAATTTAAGGATAAAAATGGTCATTTCACATAAAATCTATTAAATATTCTAAATGTTTCAATATTTTAGTATACGATTGATATAAATAGTAAATTTAGGATGAAAAATTAAATAAATTTAAAATTTTATAATATTTTTAAAGAGAATAAATTTAAAGTGAATAATTAATCATATTCCTTAAATTTAGGGATAAAATAATAATTTTATTTTAATTCTGTTAAATATTTTGAGGATGTTATTATTTGATAGATGGTTGATATAAATTAAAAATAAAAAATAAAAAATTAAATAAATTTAAAATTTTATAATATTTTTTATTAATAAAAAAAATAAGGCGGATAACTGATAGTTTTCTAGGAGCATAAAGATTGCTATCCTGACCCATCAGGTACAACGGCAGGGGGTATGGAGACATTTCTAACAAATTAATCTGTAGGATGTGTAATATCCTAAATATTAGGGGTTGAATGATGGTTTCCCTTACTTTCTATATAACACTGATGGCAGTCCTACTTGAACTATCCGTGTCCTCGCAATCTCAGCCATCATTCTCGCATTCATAATCGCTAATCAGGTATTAACTGAAAATCTATTCCTTTAACTTTCAATTTCTCGACTCAATCTCGTTAATTTATCTAATTCTCTTATTGATCAGCGTTAAAATTTCTAAGACTCTTTTGATCTGAACTAAACTGTTATAATATAAAATTTCAGTAACGGGTTCTTATTTGGGTTTTGATTTTCAGTTGAATATGGATGAAACCAACAAATTTTACAATGTGGGTTTGCTCATTATGGTCACAATTGTGGTGGCCAAGCTTATTTCTTCCCTTGTAATGCCTAGATCTAGTAAGCGTTTGCCTCCAATTGTTAAGGGTTACCCTCTGATTGGTGGGCTTGTCAAGTTCTTGAAAGGACCCATTGTGATGATCCGTGAGGAGTATTCAAAACTCGGGAGTGTCTTCACTGTCAACTTGTGTAATCGAAAGATTACTTTCTTGATTGGCCCTGAAGTGTCAGCACACTTCTTCAAGGCCCCCGAGTCTGACTTGAGTCAGCAGGAAGTTTATCAGTTCAATGTGCCCACTTTTGGTCCTGGAGTTGTGTTTGATGTCGATTACTCGATTAGGCAAGAGCAGTTCCGGTTCTTCACTGAGGCACTTCGTGTGACCAAGTTGAAGGGATATGTGGATCAGATGGTTGTGGAAGCCGAGGTAAGAAGTTTCAACTAAGTCGTTGACTTATTGGACTTTTGATGGAATTATTTCCTTGACTTAGTTTTGGTTGATCTATATTTATATGTATGTCAACTTAAAAGTTCTACTTTCTGAGGGTAAATGTTCTGCCATATATTTTCTCAAAATAATTATCTGGTTTAGAGAAATGGAAGTTTCAACCAACATGTTAAATTTCTGAACGTTGAACACCACTTTAATAAGCAGTTTTATAGCTTGTTCGATCCTGGGAAGTAAAGAGATAATATTGTATTGAAATACCGAAGTTGATAAGTTGTGTGGACTTGATTTAGTTGTGGTAATTTTCTTGTTCATTAAATTTCTGAATGTTGAACACCACTTTAATAAACAGTTTTATAGTTTGATCGATCCTCGGAAGTAAAGAGATAATATTGTATTGAAATACTGAAGTTGATAAGTTGTGTGGACTTGATTTAGTTGTGGTAATTTTCTTGTTCATCAAATAAAATATCTTTCTGTTTCCCTCTCATCAAAAATTTTTTTAAAAAAAATTCTTAATTTTACTTTTATCTACTCTCTAACATCAAGCTTGGCTAAAAGGCTGACCTTTGGTACTTGATTGATCTCTTTGTAATGATTTTTCTTGTTTGATATGATGCATGCTATTAGTTAGATTTGAGGTGATTTGGATAATGAAGTTCTTTATTGCCTAAGTATCTACATCTTAGTTTAATAGCTCCTAGTATTTGTATATTCATCTTGGAACTTGGCAGGATTACTTCTCAAAATGGGGAGATAGTGGCGAGGTGGATCTGAAGTTTGAGCTGGAACATCTGATCATCTTGACTGCCAGTAGATGTCTCCTTGGTCGGGAAGTTCGTGATAAGCTTTTCGATGACGTGACTTCCCTGTTCCATGACCTTGACAATGGGATGCTCCCTATCAGTGTTCTTTTCCCATACCTCCCCATCGCTGCTCACCGCCGTCGTGACCAGGCTCGCAAGAAGCTTGCAGACATCTTTGCTAATATCATCACTTCCCGTAAACGCGCTGGAAAGTCAGAGAATGACATGTTGCAGTCCTTCATTGACTCGAAGTACAAAGATGGCCGCCCAACAACTGAGTCTGAGGTCACTGGTTTACTCATTGCCGCTCTTTTTGCCGGGCAGCATACCAGCTCAATCACCTCCACTTGGACTGGGGCCTATCTCCTCAAGTACAAGGAGTATCTATCTGCTGTTCAGGAAGAACAAAAAAACCTGATGAAAGAACACGGGAAAAAGGTTGATCATGATATCTTAGCTGAGATGGATGTCCTCTATCGATGCATTAAGGAAGCCCTGAGACTACACCCTCCACTGATCATGCTTTTGCGAAGCTCACACAGTGATTTTACCGTGCAGACCCGTGAAGGTAAAGAATACGACATACCAAAGGGACACATAGTTGGAACATCACCAGCATTTGCAAACCGGCTTCCTCATATTTACAAGAATCCAGACTGTTACGATCCTGATAGGTTTGCTTCTGGAAGAGAAGAAGATAAGGCCACTGGGGCATTCTCATATATTTCGTTTGGTGGGGGTAGGCATGGATGTCTCGGTGAGCCTTTTGCATATCTGCAGATAAAGGCAATATGGAGCCATTTGTTGAGAAATTTTGAACTCGAGCTGATATCTCCTTTCCCTGAGATTGATTGGAATGCAATGGTTGTTGGTGTCAAAGGACAGGTGATGGTGCGTTACAAGCGCAGGGAACTTTCTGTTGACTAGACGGAAATACTTCAGAGCAAGTTTGTTGTCCAGGATGTTAGAGACATGTTTGTTTGAACTGCCATGTCATGGTCTTATCGTGTATTATCAGAGAGGTTCTTAGCTCTCTTTTTTTTTTTTTTTGGTTTTGATTTATTTATTTAACAGAGTTGTAACCTTTGCTTTCCTGATTCCCGCACTTGTGATGAATTATGTAGATCAGCTTTTGCGTCAAGCGTAAATTTCTTCGGCATCATGAAACAATTGAAACCGGCTTACATGGTGAATGCGAATTTTTGGTCATTTGGTTAAGAATGAGAATGAGTTGCTGGGGATTTATACAAATTTTGAATTGATAAAGAGGGTGTGTAACTTTGATCAGATGCGAGGGTTAGGAATCAAAACCTCATTTTCGAAATGACAAAATTATCCCTATTATGTTTTCAATGTTTCCAAAACACTCTCTTTGCTATTGAAAAAATGTAAATTAAAAAATAGACGAAAAATGAAAACCAGTCGATCTCTATGTCTCCATTTTTACAGCAGCTTATCTCTCTCTAGAGAACCAAAGGAAAATGATCGGCTTGAGCAGCTCGTTACCCATCATCTCCATCTCTTGTCACATTGCAGGCCATTGTCGTCGCTGCTGTCTTCCTCGCGCTTGTTGTCAGCTGGCACGTATCATTGTTAGTTGCCTTGTGTCCTCAGCTGACTCCACTGCCCAGCACTCTTTGAGAACCCATATCGCAATAGCTCTTATTCCGATTTATTATTTATTAATGCATTTATTATTATTAACATTAATAAAAAATTTATTAATGTTATTATTATTTTCCTTCTTCTTTATTATTATTATTGTTATTCATTGTCATTAGTATTATTGTCACAATTATTTATTTATTTACACGGTTGTTCTTGTTCTTGTTTTTATTATTATTATTATTACCACCACCAAAGGAAAATAATTAATAAAAGAGATTTTAGTAAATAATAATAGTTTATTCCGATTTTCATTCTTGTATCTCAAGAAAATAATTTATTCTAATTTTAGCACATTTTAATTTCAATTTATTTTAATTATTGATTAATAAAAATACCATAAAACCAATCATGACAAGAAAAAATTTTCCTTTTAACTGTTGCGGTCTAAAGCTATATTACAATTTGTCTTTATATATATATATATATAATCGATAAACGTATACTAATTCGTTAATGTATATCATTCTGAGGTTCTTATAATTTTATAGGTTATTCAAAAATTAACTCTTTAAAATCACATATTTTTAAAATGTATCTACATTTAACAAAAATACAAACTTTCGTACACCTAAGAATGACTATATATATATATATACATGTAAAAAACTATTGAGATTTTCTCAAAAGTCTACTCTTGTTAATAAGTCTATTCCACAAGTTATTTTCTTTGAAAAGAAAGCATGCCTTTCAGTAGATCAATTTGAAAATAAATTTAAATATCTGTTGGAAATTCATCCAACCATACAACGATTCCCATCATTTACAGTGCAAACTCAGCTATTAAGTGAGCTATGCCATTACATAATATAAAAGTATGTTGAGTTTTGAAATTCTAAAAATTTCAAATTTCAAAGGTCACTTAGAAAATTTCATACATACCACTTTTTTTTATTATTAACCATGTCTACTACTTACTAAGAATAGAATTCTAATATCATAAAAGTTCCACCAAGTTTTCAAGCAACTTGAAATACATATTCCATGGCTTCATCTTCGGGCATTGCCACATTGCCAAAGTACTTTGCTGTTTTAACAATAGCAGCTAAGCAATTTCTATCAACATCTCTAACCACAACCCCCCAAACCTACCACCTACTTTTCATCATCCACAGCAGCATCCACATTAATTTTTAGCCATCTATTTAGGGGAGGCACCATTATTTTAGCTTCCCTATTATTCTGCTTGCAACATAAGTCACCTCCCGTTATCTAGCTTTTCTAAATGACTGCAAAACTAACTCTGTTGTTGCTACTAATCTAATTGGGTATCTTTTCTTTCTTTTCTTTCTTTTCCTTTTTTTCCTTCAAATAACTATTTATTTCTTGCATTCCAAATTACCCATAATAAAGTTGCAACTGACGCCCCATCAATACTTGTTGTTGTTAAGAATTACAGCAACTTGGGTATATCATGAATGTTCTCCCTTTAGAACACATCTGCTAGTTGAGAGTTTTCCAAGAATTTCCTTGCCCTTTTTAACCTAGCAAAGTATGAGAAATGAATTCCAAATTATAGTAACAAGTTTGGCATATTGGCTTATGTAGTAATCTTTTCTTCTATAAGTTTGTCGTAGTAAGAAGAAGTCATAAGAAACTCTGTATAAAAAATTTTCACCTTCTCAACTAATGCATGCTTTTAAATAGCACTTCATAGGTTTGGATTATGAGTGGAAAAACTTGGATAATTAGGAAACTTTTTCTTCATAGCCATCTAGTATACATTCTTCACTCATTATTGCCTTATTTTATTGTAGTACCATATCAACTAATTCTTTTTCCATCTTTTTTAGGGTGAATTTACGTGATAGCTCCTACATCTTTTAATGTGAAGTGGTCATGGATCAATGCTTCCTTCTAGTGCTGCTCATTATTAATTAACTTTGCAATTGCACTATCAATCCTTACTGTTAGAGTTGAAATTGGCTTACAGGTTGCAAGCCTACGTATCCAATTGCTCTTGTAAACCTATACATTTTTTCCATTCCCAATTCTCCACCTCGATCTTTTTTGGATCACTTGCCTTTCTCATAAAGTGCTTCTATAAATTAAAAAAAAAAAAGATTTTGATCATATACCTGCATCCATACACTAGAGTATTTCAAATATTTACTTTTCGCAACTCTAACCACTAGAAGTTTGAAAATGTATTGATTTGCCATCTTTGCTTTGCAATTAAACCTTGATTGAAGCTTTAGAAATCTCTAAATCCTATTCCACTCCTAAGTTTGGTTGGACTCATCATTTTCTATCTCCCTTAATGAATACTCTTTTTTTTTGTTTTGTTCCCCACCAAAACCTAGCCGTTATATTTCAAAATTCTTACGCAATCTAATAAGAATTTTAAACACATTCATCACATATGCCTGGATAGCTTGTGCTACTGCTTTAATAAGTATCTTTTTACCTTTACTTAAATAAAAAAACTTGTGCTACTAGCTTGAGATTTTATTCAAAGTACTTAGCTTTACCTCATTAAAGAAACTCTTAATCTTTTTTCTTTTTATAATTAATGGCAAGCCTAGTTATTTTTCATGTTGAGAAATCACTTTCCACTGAAAAGATATCTTTTATAGTTATAACCTGATTATCTTTTGTGTTGTCATTAAAGAACATGAATGATTTTTTAAAGTTGAAAATCTACCCAAATGTTTTCCCATAACACTCAAATTGGCCTTTAAGTGTTTATAGTCCTGCACTACTACTCTAGTGAAGATTAGACTGTCATCTATAAATGACAGATATAAAGCTATTGCATCTTTATTAAAATGAATCTCGTGGATGAGCCTTTAATGTTTTGCCTATAAAAGAAGATTGGAGAAAGCCTCTACATACACTTTAAAGAGGTAAAAAGATAATGAGCCCTTTCAAGGTTGAATCAGCCTATAGCTATTCTATTTATAACAATAAAAAAGGATGTTGTGGTGATAAAATTTATAAATAAGTCCACTCATTTGCTAGAAGTCTAGTTTTGACATTGAGTGCACTTTGGATTGAGAACATAACTTAGTAAAGAATATGTTTTGGCGTATCTACAATTGTTTTAGTTACAATCCTGTAATAACATTACATAATTTTATTATTCTAAAGTCTATCAACTTTTATAGTTTATGAATCTTTAAGATTAAAAAAATGTAAGTGTAATTGAGTGGAACAATTATTCCTTTGTCATTTAAGATACAGAGGCAAGTAAAGATGATATTAGGCTTTATTGAGTCCAAATATTTTTAGAAAAAATCTGCTAGTAATCCATATGGTCAAGGGGCTTTAGTTAGGCACATTTAAGAAAGGAATGTTGATACTTTCTCTTCAGTGAAACACATGTCTAGTTGGCCATTCCTCTCTAAATTCACCTTTGGCACCAAACCTGCAAGTGCCAACTCAATTTGCATATATTTGGGGCTAGATGTTGGAAAAAGATTTACAAAGTATTCGTAAAACTTTTTCTCAATCTCCTTTCTATCTTCAGTCTAATCATCATGTTAATTCATAGCTCCTTATATCTAGTCTTTCATTTTTCTTGAAGAAGCTTTTAAAGGAAAAATAACTTCATATTCCTATTCCTTTTGTTAAGTTAATCAATTCTAGATCTTTGCTTCTAGTATACTTCCTGATCTAATAACAACCTTCCAATCTGGTTTTCAATGCTTTTGATTTCATTTACTTCTTTGTATTGCTAGAAATTATACTTTATATAGAGACCTTATTCTTTAAAAGTCTTAAATTTCTTTTCCACTGTTAAATTCTTTTTAGTCTACGTCTATAACTATGCCATTAAGGTTTTGATTACCCTTTTAAAGTTTTTAATAAGATCTCCCTTACTTTAGTTACCATATTTCATCTATCCTTTTTTCATTATATGTGTAAAATTACTATAAGGGCTCTACATATCCTTATAGTGAATTCTTGGGCAAGATTTCCTTTTATACCATAATTTTTTTCCTATCTTGCATTTTAACATAAGAGGGGCACCGTGTTTTGAGATTTAAAAGAATTAGCTCACATGCGCTATACTCCTAATCCTTACTCCTTAGGAATCTATCAAGTTATTCTTAAACAAAATAAGGTTTGAATTTTCTATTAGAATAGGTAGAAAGAATAATCTTTACATCCCAAGTCTACTAGATCATAATCATTTGCAACCTTTCTAAATTTAGTCACCATATTTAGATTTCTATCTTTGCCATCTAGTTTTTTCATTCAAATTCAGAATTTCATGAAATCCCCAAAACAACCATGGAAGAGAAAATAGACTTGCAAGTCTCCTTAGTAGCATTTGAGTATGTCATTTTTGCATAGCTTTCAGATGGCCATATATTCTAGCACATCTATAATTCTTCCTATTTTTCCCATGAATCACATCATCTATGTTATAATTACTGTAAGAAACAATATTTACATCTAATTCATTATTCTATAACATTGCCAAAACACCCTGATGCCATTTTTGTTTGCATTAAAGCAATTATCAAATCCTATATTTTTACTTATAGTTGTCATCTACACAGACTTTATCTTCATTTCTCAAACAAAAAGAATTTAAGACTTGTGCTCTTGGAGAATATCTTTCAAAGTTAGGAACATTCGAGTATTCCCCAAACCCTGGACTTCTAACTTATGTTTTTCCATTGTTGCTCTACCAATGTCTCTTTCATTGCTGAATTTGTTACCTCTACTACCTCCATAAGTATTATATCCCAACTTAGTTTGAACTTAGCTTAGAAGGAATTATATACTACCAAATTTGGTACACACTTGCTATCTTTAGTTTCTTATTTTTTGGACTAGTTGTTTTTGTGTCACAACTAGCCTGCTTAGACATATTCGATATCAATTTTGTGCTTGCCATTTCGATTATGTTTTGAGCTTGACTCTTCCATCTCCTCCATTTATCTACCACTTCTTTATTAGAGCTTATTTGGTCTATATTTGTCTAGTGTAATCCTTGGCCTATTGAAAATTTTTTGCTTAGATTTTTCCCTTCACATTTTCACTTTTCTTTATGATTCATGTCGTTTGACTTAAGATTTTAGACACCTCCTTATTTTTAACTACAAAATGTAGCTTTGTGCTATTAACTTGTTCCCATTTTAATTCTTTCCCTTGGATCCTTAATGTTTCCTCCTCTGCCTTTTTTACGTGTTTTAACACCATTTATGGGCTACTTACTCCTTTTTAGTATTGTGTTAAGCCTAACCCATTTTCTCTATTTGGGTTCGATGGTTGTTGATGGAGGATCTTTATACTCATTGAATTTGTTGACTTTCATTTTTTCCTATTTTCTCTTTCTTTGCTCTTATGAAATTTCATAGGATCAACTGAAGGTATTGCCTCTAACCATGCCACAAATGCTAACTTCTGTGAGTTGGCCTTTATACTTTGCAAACTCCCTATATTAATGCCCGATATAACTGCAACAAAAACAATAATCTAATAGCTTTATGTAGACCACACCCACTAGAATATCTTTCTTGTGTTGTTGTATTCTTAAGATCTTTTTCAAACGCTTCTGAATGTCTATTAAGATTTTGGCTTCCATATATTCGCTATGTTTATAGCTACATTTTTCACTTTCCTAATCTTGGATCCCAATTTATAGATTGTACTTATATCCATACACTTCAGAGGCATATTATGCAGGTATACCCAAAATATGATATGTGAAAATAGTTACCTTGTGATGTTGCTTATACCTCTTGGTTCTTTTAGTACAATAAAGGCACGATCGAAGTGCAGGAACCTTTGATTAACATTCTTGGCTTATTTTCTTTTGAAGAGAATTTGAACATGAAAATTTTATCTCATAGGCTTTTTACTTTTACTATCTCCACTAGACAAGAGGCTTGCTATAAAGTTGTTCTAAAACTCCTTACGACTTATGCCTCTTGTAGTAAGAATCTTACCCACTAAGAAGCTTGTCGCAATCTTTGCTCCTTTTCCCTTTATACTGCTCTTAAAGATTACTTTGTCTTCTTTCTCGTCTTTTAGCATTATAGCATTGCACCTTCTCATCGATTCATCTCTTTCCATGGTGTTGGCAATACTATTTACCTTAATTAAGTCTTAATACACTTACCAACCTCACCACTCTACTGTGTTTTAAGTTTCCTCTCTATTTACATTCTCTCTCACCTTTTCTTTTTAATATGCACACTTACACTTTATACCCAACGTAAAAATTTAACTCATTTTAATAAAGTGAAAAATAAAAAGAAAAAGAACTAGAAGAAAACATACTCAACTAGTGAGCATCAACCCTAATCTTAAAGATCCAATTTAGCTTTCAATCAGTGTTAGCAAATAATTTTGAAGGAAGAAAAAACCCTATTGAATTATTCCTCTTCAAATATGTAAAGAGTGACTCAAATAGTTATTCTATGGTTTTTTTTTTAAATCAAGAAAAAGTATTCTTTGGGATTTGAATCGCTATTCTTAGATTTGTTAGGAACACTACTTACTATGAAACGTAATTACGTTTAAAATAAGAATTTCTTAATATTAGTATTGAGAACACCTACATGAAAAATCATTGAACTTAAATAAAAAGTTTTAAATCTAAATATTTTTTGTTAGATAGCATTAGTAATAAAGAAAAGCCATTAATAAGAAAATTCAACTGAATTTAAAATGTAAAGTTTTTAATATTGGATTAGTATTCTTTCAGGAGAGATTTGATGAGGAGAGAATTCTAATTCTTTAATATTGGTATCAAGAACACGTGTGAAAAATCCATGAAATTGACATAAGAAGTTTTAATAATAAGAGTTTACTAAGTTATAATTAATATAATTTACAACTCAACTAAAATATATATAAATGAGTAACATGACAGTGAGACCCAACTATTTTTATATTATTTTAAATGAACTGTAAGTAACATTAATTATAAGTTAGTTAGATTTTATTAATATTAGGAAAATATTAATTTGTATTTGAATGTAAATTACTCTACATACATAAATAATAATTAATGTAGAGCCCATATACTATTTATATATGTGAATTAACTTATATCAAATATAAATTAAGGACTCCTTAATTTTATTATTGAGAGTAACAGCCCCAGTAAAAGGTTGAATTTATGAATTTAAAACGCGAAGTTGATATTAGCAGTGAGAGCAGAGTGGAAATTCATCAAAGTTTGTAATATCAGTGTCGGAAGTACAGGCGGCGTGGGGAGTAATTTAATTTCAAATGGGAAATTTTTAATATTAATGTTAAGAGCAAGAGGAGGCGGGAAAAGTCATTAAAGTTTGGAACGGGAATTTTTCAAAATATTAGGACCCACATATACTTGATGCAGAGTCGGAGAAAGTCTAGGCAAATTTTTCTGCAGTTTTGTAAGGGAAAAGGTTACATCACTCACACACAAAATTTGACCTGGGGTCATACTTTCTAAATTTATGTTGTCACTTTGTTATTGGCCAGCGGCAAAATTACAATGTAAGTGATTTGCATCAACTTCTAAGCAGTTTTCAATGACCTCTTAGAACAATTGACTATTGATGGGTTGATATTGCACTGTTAACTTCATCATGTGTTCTCAATCATTCTCCGTCCTATGACTGTTGATCAAACAGTAATAACTTATTTTGTATGGTCATTTTTATACATGATCGCTATCTCTTCTTAATGATGCGGTTGATGCCTTGCCAACCCACAGCCATCATAACCTGCCATGGACACGGCTGCTCTGCTCAAGTTCTTGAATGGCAGATGGGATCATGCCCTTTTGTTTTTCATTAGACTCAGAATCGTTAAACAACTAAATCGAAACTTTCTCACTTGTACCATGTGCTTTCATTTGCTTCCTTACCGGCCTTTCTTTCTCTCTTAGAAGCTTACCGTCACGTCGCAAGTTATTGACGAGAGCGGCCATCCCATTAACGTTGTTGCCATTGCATTCATCTTCGCCATTACAATCCCATTTTCTTCGAAGCTCAGAAAACCTTGTGAGATTCACTGTTTCTTCTATGAAAATTGCAGATGAAGATGATAAGGAAGGAATCAAGGATATGGCCCGGGTTGCTTTTACTTGAGTTCTGCAGAAAATGGGATAGTCGAGTCCAATACCAAAGCAGTGGCAACAATGATGATGGCACCCTTCTCTAACACTTCGCAATGTGATGGTAAGCTTGTAGTCAGTAAGTTTTAAAATAAAGAGAGAAAGATATGCTTGTAGGAGGGCAAGAGACAGCGCAGAGGATAAGGGAGAAAATTTTGACCTGGTTTTAGTAAACTGTTTAGTGGTTCCGAAGTTGCTGTAAACAAAAGGTCATCATCACACTCTGCCATTCAAGAACTTGAACAGTTGCGTCCATGGCGGGTTGTGGCTTCTGCTTCGAAAAATGCAATATCTCCATGAAATGTTGATTGCCTTGCTGCTGCTGCCATAAGCGCTCCACTAGAATCCCATACAACCACACTTACACCTGATGCTTTTCTTGCAGCATCTACATTTATCTTGAACCCTTCCATCAGCTGATGGGAGTCCATGAATTTCCACTTGCACTAGGATGAGAATCCATAGAAATAACCCCTGCCTGCATTTTTTTGGACGATTTAATTGCCTCAGCTTTTGCAAATGTTTTCTGATGCTACTAGCAGGGGCCTAATTTGCTTGCTGCAAACCCAGTGTTTGTGATAAGAGCTAATATGTGTTGCTTTAATATGCAGTTTTCCAAACAAAAGTGAAAATTTCCATGAAAGAGTCAAATCTTTTCTTAGTGGCAACTAAGATCCAATGCTATGCTCTTGAAGTTCAACAAAAGATATCTTCTTGACAAACAAGACTGAGGAAAAGATAAACTAGAATATTCTGTTGAAATGTTTGATTGATCAGTCATTTACTGTGAGTATTAAAATAAGAACCGATCTTTACCCACACATCTTCAGTTACATTAACCTGAATACTAACATCTGGACGGATGAGTGCATACATCAAAATTTTTGCACTAAAGAATAGAGAAAGAAAAAACTAAATCAGAACCGATTTTGGAGTTAAAATATTCCAAGTGATCGTGTTTTACAAAACGACTCACTTGTACATAATTATCACCAAGTTCCCCTGTATTGAATTAAGTGTTAGTACAAGAAGAATCACACACTTGAGCCAAGTAAGAAGACATAAACAGAAAAGAAAATAAAAAAGAAAGGCGAAAACACTAGCTCACGCACAACAAACCTGTTATGTTCAGATGGGGCTAATGAAGCATAATAAAGTCCCAAATAATCAGTTTGGTATAATTTTGAGGAGCTCAATATCAAACAGTAGAGTCTTGTCTATCAGTCCTTGGTTTCTCAGCACAAAATCCAAGGCTCGCTGGCCCTGTGAGCACAATAATATTGCTCTTCATACGAATGATACATAACCATAAATACAAAAGTGAAGTAAGACTTGATTCATACCGAAAATGTAGTTGGCCTTGGGCCACTTTTGTTGTAGTCATTCTCAGGATATCCAAGTTCAGGGGGAACTATGATCCTGCATCACTGTGAAGTAAAATGTGAAATTTGCAGAGTATCTGCCACTATAATCCTATTACATGTGTGTGTGTACATTTTTATCAACATAAGGAGAAAGCATAAAATATCATGCAAAAGAAAACCTTCACTACATGCGCCAAAGAATAGAAATGTTGTATAAAAGTAACGAGATAAGCTATGACTAGAAAGTGGTAATACTATTAAAAAAAAATTTGTCGAGCATCTACTTTCAAGGCTTTTTACAGGGTTTAATAAACATGACACAATCTTGACTCACTTATATTAACTAGTAAGTGAAATTGATTAGCATGGCATGTGCAAATGCATTTAAACTAAAGGTTAGATGCACTTCATTTATATGTGATCTGCATAAAGGCACATCAATATTAAGTTCACATAGTTGGATGTCTATCTTCCTAGTGGATTACTGCTTGAAAATTTGCATATATCACTTGATAATAACAAAGGCTAGATGCTTAAGAGAAGCTCATGCAGCACCTTCTAACACCACCCAGAGCCATGCCTGAAACAGCTTCCTCAAAAGCAGGAATTACCTGAAATTCAAAAACCAGGCAGGATGACTAGAAGACCCAATATCAAGTACTCACAACTAACCAATTATGGCACCTATCTGTCAGCTTTATCCATTCGAAATCCCAAGTCCTGCAGCTGCAGTATGCAACTTGCAGCTCACATTTTCTTAGGATATTAATTTCCTAAAATGAAAAGGATAGCATTCAGAAGCATTAAATTTTTATAATCTACCTGATCGAAAACAGGCGTGATTTTGAACCAGGAAGTAAGTCATCTCAAACAGCTAAAAGTTGAACAACAAAAGACTAAAAGAGGATTCTCCATCTATCCTATCTGGGTTATATAAGGATAAATCTTTAAAAAGCAGAATTTGTTCTTACCTCTTGAGAACCAAGTCGAAATTTAAAATAGTCCTTGTCATCACCCTGCAAATTGCAAAACCGCAGAAAACTTATTTTTGGCTAGTATTGTGGAATAATATCCAGAATAAGAATAAGAAGCTCTCTGAACCTCAAAGGAACCGCCCTTTGTCTTGTTTCGAGCTTCAAATATGCGACCATAGTATCCTATGGTGTAACCATCCCAGTCAACCTAAAATGCATCCACAGTTAACTTAGGATAAGATAATTGCAGATTAAAGCGGTGATGGTTATCCAAAAAGAACTGGACTTTAAAGTTTTCATCATTCAGTTATTTTGAAACCTGAACTTGTTCAAACTAAAAATCCATAGAGCCAGCTTTACTTTGTTTTATAATAATACTCTCTCTCAACTATTCTATAAAGTGCACAAAGAGGCAGGTTGGCTGTCCAAAAATCTGTTTTAGTTTGTTCAATGCACCAGACTCTTTCTGGTTATTTATTCTGAGAATCTAATTAAGTGAAAATGTTTAATTACCAAAATTTCACTTGAATTAGGAAGAATACGGGAAACCATCCATAAAAATAAAGAAAGAAAGTTTTTTCTCCAAAATTATCCTTATCTCAACTCTGTATCTTCTTCTACAAACAACATTGGGCTTTACAACAATATTTTCAACAACTTGCAAAGCATTTTTACAGACAGATCATCTCCTTACCACAACTGTCTCCCCCATCTTTGGTTTAGGACCACTTCCTTGTCGCAAGTCCTGCACTCTTGAATTTCGAAATTAAACCAAATAACTAAACCATGAATGCTAATGCTATAAATATGTATGGAGGTTTAAGATGTAGTTTCTAATGGTTGACCTTATACTGAAGACCAGATTCTGTTTCTACGTAGTCTGGATACCGCATTTTCGTCTTGCCATAATCCTTTCCTCGAAGTGCTGGCACTAAATGTCCAAACAATTATGTCAACAAATGTCCTCAACTAATTGGCACCAAGCCACAATAGTAGCACAAATAAGAAAATGAAACAAGAGGATGCCATAGTCAATTCCCTTGACTCAATAAATCAATGACATTTACAACGCCAGCAGTGAATGATGGGGAAAAAAATCAAGATTCAAGAATATAGCAAATCTTATCCTATTAAGATTTAAGACTTGTGCCACTGATTATATTATGACATTTACTACCGTCTTAGAAACCGTTGACATTGATTGAACCAATAGAAATTTGAGCATCTAAATTCCAGGGCAGTTATGCATTTCTGTAAGCAATAAATAAAAGGGATAATAAAAGTTACTGTCAGCAAATTCAGCAGCTAAAACCACTCCATCCTTTGAAGCATTGAACAAATCCACAGCTAATAATCCAATGGATGATATTAGCACTCTCCTTCGCTCAACGACTTGTCTGTTACTTGTATGACTATTTTCACCTAAAAAAACCAAAAAAAAAAAAAACGTATGTGCATTCAAATGACATAAATTTTTCAGGAAGTTAAAAAAAAAAGAGTAATTGGAGCTAACCGTAGGAAGATGAACCGTTCAATTGATGTGTGTCGTGGAGAGACTGAGGAGCTAATTGTCTCTGAAACAAGAAAAGTGAATTATTTTTCCAATGAAAACGATGACGTACCGAAGATGAAGGTTTAATAGCAGAGGAAGATGAAGAAGATCCAAGAGCTGAAATTGAAACGGAAGCCATTTGATTAATTAATTAACTTATCCCAGAAAAACTGTTCGGCAGGAAGATAACGGCCTCAGATTTTGCAGAGACCTTAGCGCTTTGATTATAATTTATAATTACAGCCACGTAACCATTCGTGGGGTCCATCCATAACTCAAAACTAATTACTTGAACATGTCCGAAAGCAGTAGCTCTTCTGAATTTTCAACAATTTTATATCATGCGCTAGTTAGAAATTATTCCGCGGGAAGGCAACGACCTCAGATTTTGTAGAGACCTCTGGCACTTTGATTATAATTTATAATATGCAGCCACGTAATCATTGGTGAAATACCAAAAACATGTTCGAAAGCTGTGATTATTAATTAAAAATAGAAATGAGAATGAATAATATATTTACTAACTTAAATATAAAGTGAAATGTGAACTAAAATGATAGGTTTTATATATAATTAAAAATGATTATTAAAGTTTTTTTTTTAAAGAAGTTGGGAATGAAAATTTCATTTTCTAAATTGATTATTTTACTCTTCCTAGAATTAAAAATATTTATATTGTCCTCATTTATAATAATTATTAATATAATTATTATAATTAGTTCATATATTATTATTAATTAATTAATATAATTGTTACTATATTAATATATTAATGTATTATTACAATAAGTATTATTAATTATATTTTTTATAAATAATCCAAATAATTAATATACTTTTATTATAATTAATTAATTAACATACTCTTTTAATAATTATTGATATAATTATTTTAATTAAGTCATATTTATTATTAATTAATTAATATAATTATTGCTATTAATAATATATTAATATATTATTAATTATAATTTTTGAATAAATAATTACTATAATTAAAATATAAAATAATAATTACACAACTATTTAATAAGTGTCTTTTAATAATTTGTTAAAATCTAACTTATTTTGATTTTAATTTTAAGATAAAATAAACACATCAATGGGATTGTAATTTATTCTAATTTCGATTTTTGTATGTCAAGTAAACACAACTTATTTTAATTCTCATTTATCATTCTAATTCTAATTTATTTCTGTTACTAATAAGTAAAGGTAGCATAAAATTCTTTCTCATGTGACCTTTCCTGAGTTTTTAATGATCATATATTATATGTTAGTTAGTGTGTGTGTGTGAGTATACGTGCGTGGAAAAAAATTTAATTTGTAAATAGTGCAAAATTTGATGCGTGGCATGTATTGTTAATCTAAGCTAACTCAAACTTTCACTGTTAACCAATTGTGACCTAACTCTTCTAATTGTTTATATAGTGTGACATTGTTCTCATCCATTTAATTTAATTTTAATATTATTTATTAAAAAGTACATTTTTTTACTTGTGTTTAATATGTTTTTTAGTTTCTAATTATATAACTAAATGATTTCTAAATGTGAAAAATATAACACAAGTTTATTGAACAAAAAGTAAGTCAATCTAATACTAAAGCACCAATAGTGTGTGTTTACTAAATGAGAATTGGATAGAGCTAAAACTGTAATGAGCTGAAATCAAAATAAGTTAGAATAGAAATGAAGAATTAAAATTAGAATCAATTATTTATTTGAGTTATGGAAATCAGAATGAATTGCATTCTCATTTATGTGTTTACTTTATCTAAAAGTTAGAATGAAATATATTAAATTACTAATATGTCCCTAGTTTATTATTGTAATATTATTATTTATAATAATATTTGTTGTATTATTCAAAAACAATAATAATAATGACAATAATAAATGCCTGAAGTCTGAAATTTTATTAATTTTAGACTTTTCTTAAAATTTATCTGTTTATTTTTTGTAACTTTACCTGATTTTAAGACATTTATCTCTAACTAGAAAAAGACTTGAATAATAAACAATTATTACATTTAAAAAGTATCTATATAAATGATATCTATTTCTTATACTATAAAACTTTAGTTCTTTTTTTTTTGTTTTGATTATAAGGACTTTTTTTTTTAATTTATAAGAACATAAATATCAAATAACTACATTTAAGATGTTTTTTATTTATAAAAGTACATAAGATGCCATTTAGATTCAGATATTAAAAGGAATAAACATATTATTGAACTATTCGGATTCAGAATCATTAAAAATATTTTTTAAAAAATTCAAGCTCATTCAACTTTTAGGGAAAGAAAAAGATGCCATTTAAATCTAAACTTAACTTATGACGATTATTAATAGATGATCAAACTTAACCTACTCAATGAAATTCACCATAGAAAAGCCAAAAAAATTAGGTATCTTTTAAAATTAATAATCCTAACTTTTTCTATTATATCTAGCAAAACATCTAATTTTCATACCTAAATACTCTCAAACCTATCAACAAAAAGCCAAACAAATCATATGATCAACAAAATATCACCAAAACTCACAACCTTTTATTCATTAAATTTACGAAACAAGCATAGTAATATAGATAAGATTATCAATTCAAAAACAAGAATTCAAGGTTAGTATTTGTTTGTGCATAATGCATGTTTTTTTTATTTCGATTCTTTGAAATTTATATAGGTGTGTTAAGTAAATATGAGTAAGGAGATGAACCCCAAAAAAATGCACCACAAGCACCGGTCACGCATGAGGTTGAGCAATAGGCTTATATACAACAAACTCATGCATGACAAACACCTATTGCACATAACCTAGCCACACATTTCTTGTATAACAAGTGCCTGTAAAACATTTTGACATTTTTTCAACTATTTAATATTTTTTATCATTTCTTAATTATTCAAGCTTAATAGAGTCAGCTGCTATTCAAATATATTTTGACAGATCATGGAAGAAACTGGTAGATGGTGATCTTAAATACATAAATGGCAAAAATAGAGCTTTTTCTTGTTTGCATATTTGATGAATTTCTTGCAAGCGCGTATAAAATTTTGTAAATAAATATGGATGATTGTAGCATCACATTGAACACAAGTTTATGGTCAAGATGTTCTACCTAACTTATATGTTCCCTATCAATAGACAAACTTGATGATGAAATGATAATGGTTCTATTAATGGGTGCATCTCTTTTTTTATTACCATCCTTTAAAGCGTTGAATTAAGAGTTTGTGATATGGGAAACTTAAATTTCATACAAAGCAAACATCTTTATCCTTGATAATTAAAAAGAGATTTTATTAATAACATAATTACAGCAACATTACTGACCAATCCACTATTCAAAGTTTCCCTGTGGTTGGTAAAGTGAAATAAGGTCACCCTAGCCCATTGAGTGCTCTGCCTCGAGCCATTGACATTATACCTTTACTGAAATAGAATTCGTGAAGAACCAGCTATATCTTGATAAACCAAAAAGATCTGAAAGAGTGCCAATGAAGAATTCGAAATATTTTGACTAGGATCTGTCATGCATTTGACGTATATTGCATGTGCCATGCAAATAGATGGGACGTGCATGAACCATTCAAATAAAGACTTAGTCTCAGTTGTTGGTTAAATTCACAAGTTTGTTTGCTAAAGAATAGGCCTAATAGTTGTTGTGAAAATTTTCGGCTGTCTTGTGTCATTAGTCGTTGGTGCCTATTTTATAGAGATATGATCTAAAAAGTAGGAGTAGTTGTTGATTTCTTTTTGTATTTAAACTCCTTTGTACGCATTAATAAAATAGGCCTATTCCAATTGAAATTATTATGGTCAATTCTCACCCTAAGTAGAATACTTAATTCATTTGAAAAAAAAAACTCCAACTTTGATAGGGACCTAACATATCCGATCTTGGTTGGCCTTTCACTCCTAGCCATAAGTCATCCTTGTATTCTTTTCTTATATAATGATAATACTAAGGATGAGATGAATAATACACCAACTAAAGTTGATTAAATAATGATTAAAACAATTACCTCATCTATTGGCCATTATATATTCCCACTTACTCTCTTTAAAAGTATTTAAAAAAATTCTTCACCTATTGAATGTCATGATTCACAATGATGTTATCAATAAACTACAACTCAAACTCATTAAATAGTGTTAGAACCTTCATTCCTCTAAGTTGATTTATATCTTTGTGAAATGGCCAAATATATTTTTCTTAAGCATTCTTAATTGTCAAATTTTAAATTTTAAAATATTAAATTTCTTTCAAAAATTTTAAAATTTTAAAGTATTTGTAATGCTCGGGAAAATTTGAATGAATTTAAATTTTATCTATGGATTATAATTAAATGATTATAGGTTTGTCGTAATAAATTAGTGTTGCATAGTAAGAATCTAATATAAAGAAATTTGGTTAAAATGATAGGTTACAACTATTTGTCTACAAATCTAAAATAAATAATGTTTCAAACCCTGAAATGCCATTTTTTTAGATAGTTTTAAATGATTAGTTTTTTTCGAGATCAAAAAAGAAATTTGGTTAAAATGATGGGTTACAACTATTGTACATTAAGTGTTTCATGAAATGCCTCTTAGATAGTTTTTGATTAGTTTTTTTTATCAAAACTTGTGATGAGGTGTTTTTTTTTTTTAGTTGTGTATGTTTTTATTAAATGAAGTAAGATAGGCACATTGTCATACTAAATTTTTGCTTTTTTTAATGTTCATAGCTTGTTGTAAATGTAATATAACAATTTAATTATGTAATTTGTAATGAATACATTACAAAATCTAAAATAACAAAGCATAATTTACCTAGAATGAGGAAAGAAATATACATGATGAAGGTAACTTATGGCAACCACTTCCTTAAGGGTATCACATGTATGTGTAAATTAGATTTAGTTGTAAAACCCATTAAGAAAAATTTAATAAAATAGTAGTTACAACTATTCAAGAAAGACAAATTTGGGCATTCCATGGAGTTAAATGGCTTTCAGTTCATTGGTGCAATTATGCATAACGTATTGCTTACGTAAGCGACACATGAAAGATGCAACAACAAATATCAGTTCTGATTTCAAATTGATAAGCAATTAATACACTTATCAGTTAAAGAAAGGTGCATAATTACGGAAAATTCATATAGTGACATACCCAAATAAAAAAAGATGGTGTATAGGTTATTTCATAAGTACTTTGATGGTAGGCTACGTAACTCGAATCTTAACGAATTCGACTTAAGATTTGAGGACTTGGTCTTTGAGGCTATGGACAACACTGATGCGTTAAAGATCATACTGTATTATTTTACAAATAGAGCACTAAATGGAAGAAAGATCATTATCAAATCAAATTTCTCATTGCTTGATAATGGAGATGACATATATCACTCTCAATATCATTCATGAGGTCATTTGTTATGGGAAACAATATATGATAGTCTTAATAATGCATTAAATGGCAAAAGTGAGAAATTTAAGTAGGCTCACTTGAAAAACTCCAAGTATAAATTGAAAGACACAATGTTTGTGGCTTTAGGTATGGGGTTTAGTCATATTGAAAACAAATTTTGATTACTTAGTTTTATAGTAATGAATATTTAATGATAGATTTTATGTAATTTTGTGTAATAATATTGAATGATAGATTTTATGACTTTATAACTTTACTTGTTGCAAGCTTGGATTTTTGAAGTAATTGAAGGGCTGCCAACTAAAAAGAAAATTCCTGCATTGTACAGTAGAAACCAATTGTTCCTTTTAAAATAAACTTTGCTGAAGTGTATTCATTTTTTAATAACAATACTCATCTTGTTAAGTAATATATATGCATATACATATCACTAGATACTAGGTGATTAGATAAACTTAAAATTTTAGGTTCTTTATGGTAAGAGAACATCTACTAATGATTACGCAAAAGAGAAATAAAAAAATTGGAAGACTATAGAGGATTACAAACCATATATCCCAAGTTGGATTTGTGATGTAGGTATTCTTTTGTGCATTATAACGCAATTTAAAATATAATCAAAATTTGATAATTTTATTAATTATTTACTTATTTTCAATGCTACTTTGTATACCCTCAGTATTTAATTAGCATCACCCATCATAAAGGAAATATAAAAGCATTATGGCACCATGAGCCCAAAACAAAAGTAAAAGAATCCTGTAGAATATGAACATATATTGAAGCTAACCATCAAAAAAATCTTGTAGATGATGAACATATATTGAAGTTGACCATCACAAACACACCATGATTGTAACGACATGTAAGATTCAGAGGTTACTTTCTAATTTAAAAGGTCATTTCCTTTTTTATATGTAAATTATTTTAACTCTTTCTCATTACAATTTTTTTATGATAATAGTCAAGGACAAAGTTTTGTTATGATTATGCCATTATCAAATTAATAAGATTGATCGTTCCATTTTTAAATTGTAGTCGATAATAGATAAGAGGATGGATGACATCATCTCAGCTATTAAGGCAAATAACAAATAATAGAAGGAATTTAAATGAGATATTATTGGGTTTATTAGTTCTTATAATGATGGTTCGTCCAAATGCTGATATGATGATTTTCCAATTAGATGCTCATATATGATGAGCAAGTTTAACATTTAACAATTATGTTTCTTTAGTTTTTAATATGACATGAGTTTAATATGTTCATCTTGGCTAATCGACAAGCCATAGATTACTGTGGAGTGTATACTATTGTTGGCAATCATAACAATCATACTCCCATCTGTTGTATAGTTTCTATAAGACCTAATAATGAGAATTAGGATGCTAAAACTTCAAAAGACATGCGGAGCATCTGTAGGGGTCCCATGACTATCTAAATTGAGTATTCAAGATGGTTAATGCTTGTTATTCACAATGAATTTTATGAAGAACAATCTTTGTTTGATAATATACTTGGAAACATGATCTTTTATTTCTTTTTACTTCAGGATCAACAAGAGCTTCTATTTCTTTTCTTTTTTTTTTTACTTTAGAATATTTTATTTCTTTTTCACTTCAAGTTATATTTAGCAATGAGGAAAACTTAATTCCATTAATAAAATAAAACTATAAAAAACCTATAATCCTATTAGAAATTTCATATTCAAGTTTATCCTTAGTTCTTCGAAGAATTTTAAGAACTCATCCATATTTCATCTTGTAACATTCTTTTTTTAGTGTGGCGTTGACTCTGTATTTCTTATAGTATTGGTTCTTTATTTTATATATAAAGAGTGTCAAGATCTTTATTTTATGGATGTTTGAATCTAAATTAGAATGATCCTTGATAAAAAAAGACCTTATTGAATATAGGCTTTCACTTATCTTTGTGAACTTCACATCAATTGGCCTCAAAGTAAAGGTTTTAAATCAAATTTAATCTATTTTCAATTTATTTAGTTTCTCTAATTGGGCATAATTTGTTTCTTGCTTGTTTTTTTTTTTACTCTATAAATCTATTTATTTTTTTTTCTAACTTTGTCTTAATCGTTCAAATTCTGGTCTTTTTCATTGAAAACTAAAAATAAAAATGCAAAAAAAATGAAAATTTCCTAAAATCACTTGAATTTTAAAAGTAGCTTGCTATTCAAGTTTTGCCTATTCATATTTACTGCAATTTGATTTTAATAAAAATGGGCCATCCTTATTGCATCAAGATTTATGTTTTTCTTTGTCTTTCTTTCTTGAAGTTCTAACTTGTTGAGTTTGGATTACTGCAAGTGAATTTTAATTGATTTCTTTTAAGTTCAATAAAGAACTCGCTATTATAAGAATTTATTTTGGAAGTTATAAAGCCTTACTCAAGGGCCTAAAACTGTTAAAGGTTACTACAAGGAGATTGGAAAAGCCATGATTTTAGACAATATGGAGGAGGACTGAGACGTTATTATGGTCAATTTTTTAGTTAGCTTGAACTATCGTATTATAAAGGTTGTGAATTACAACATTATGTTAAATTGGATGACATGATTCATATGGCCATAAGAGTGGAGCAACAATTGAAGAAAAAGAGTTCCACATGAATTGGGCAGAATTTGAGATAGTTTTTAATATAAAAATCAAATTAGAGCAAAAAGGATGAAAACCCTGACATAGAAACCTCCAAAGACAATAAGAATGGAGTGCCTTGCATCTTAATGCCTAAACCTAGTAAGAATAGAGATATCATATGTGTTAAGTGTGTAGGAATAGGCTACATTGCATCTTAATGCCTAAAAAGAAGAGTGATGATTTTAAAAGATGATAGGGATATTAAGACTAAAGGTGAATCTAATGATAAGTCCATGCCATCTTTAGAGGCTGTAAGTCATGTTGAATATCTAGTTGACACGGAGTATTTTGTTGCAAGAAATCCCTTTAGTGTGCAAATCAAAGAAGATGAGGAGGTACAATGTAAAACCATTTTTCATATTACATGCCATGTCAATAATAAGGTATTAGTATGATTAAAAGGGAGAATTGTACTAATGCAGTTAATACCAATTTAGTTAGGAAACTAAACTTGACAACTTTTAAACATCCTAGGCCATATAAGCTACAATGGTTGAATGATTTTGGAGAAGTTAAAGTTGACAAACAAGTGCTTATTTCATTCTCATTTGGGAAGTATAAAATAAGGTTATTTGTGACGTGGTGCTAATGCAAGCAAGGCATATTCTTTTAAGGCGATTATGGCAATTTGATAGATATGTTATTCATGATGGTTATACCAATAGATTCTTTTTTGTGCTTAATGAAAAACCTATTACTTTTGTACCTCTATGCCTAAGACAAGTATATAATGATCAATAGAGCTTAAATAAAAAGAATGGCTTGAAAAAGGAAGAAGAGTTCAACATCAAGAAAGGATAAGACTAAAAAGAGAGAAAAAAATAAGTAAAAAAGGAAAGGAAGTTTCAATTAATAAAAAAAGAGAAAAGAGAAAATAAGTGAATTTATATGCAAAGGAGAATGATTTTAGCAGAGATTTAATTTAAAATAGTCTATGATTGTACTTTTGTACAAAAAGGCATATTAAAGTGCTAACGAACATAATCTTCATTTATCTAGCTTTTTCTTTCTCTTTTATAGTAATTTAAATATGCATTCCCTGTCCCATCCCCTAAAATAAAACTTATTGTTTACCAACGACAAAAGAAATTGAGCATCAAGTTAACTTCATACCAATAACACTAATTCCAATATAAGCTAGCTTATAGAAGCAATTTTGAAGATTCATTGCTAAGCCATCAATAATATCATTGCAAAGTGTAGATGTCTCATTCCTAGATTAGATGGAATGCTTCATGAATTTTATGGTTCTTGTGATTTTTTCAAAACTTGATCCTAAAAATAAAAGTCCTTAAAGCATTTAAAAGTCAACACAAGTCAAACAAACATAATGTCAAGTGGATGGAGTTTATTAAAACTTTTCCATATATGATATAGTACAATCAAGGTAAGAAAACATTATGGCTAGTGCATTATCTCAAATGTACGCTTAAGGATAACAGAATAACTTAGATCTGGGCTTCACCCAAATGAATCTAAATAATCTGAGCCAGGTTCAACCCGCGCTGGACACAAATAGCATCTGGAATTTGGCAAAAATTTTATAAACCCAGATGTATCGGGATCTGAGTTTGGGATTAGGTGAACTCAGATATCCGAAACCCAAACTGAATATCTTTTTTCTTAATATTGTATTTAAAAATTTTTTTAATGTAAATAAAAGGGTAAAAAAATAAAACAAAAAAGAAATAAAGAAGAAACCTTAATTTCCACTTAATAACTTCTTCTTCTCAATATAACCGCCAACCATTTTTTTTCTTTCCATTAATTCAACATAGCCACCAACCATTGCTTGTTTTCTTCTTCTCTTTATCAATTCAATAGTCAACATAACTACCAACCATTGCTTCTTTTTCTTTTCTTTTTTTTCATCATTTTGACACAACTACAAACCATTGCCCATTTCACCGTTGTCATTTTGCCACTTCACTGCCTTTGCTTCAATGCCTATAATGAATGGTTGGTTCTCTATTATATAGATCACTAACAACATATTTGAGCTTGTATATATGATGGCCAAGCGTGATCTTCACCTTGGCAAGTACATGGCTTGCTTCTTGATTTATAAAGGCAATATAGTTCCCTAAAATGTAAAAGCTGACCTTGCAACTGTGAAAACCAAGTACATGATTCAATTTGTTGAGTAGTGCCTAACTAAATTCAAGTGTTGACTATTTTTTTTAGTGTAATAGATATGTGGTTGTATGTTGTTCCATGTATCCATCTTAATAATATCAATATGGTTGAAGAACTAAAAAAAAGAAAAATTACATAGATATTTGGGTTTGAAACTCATAATTCGAAAACTAAATTTTTTTAGATTAAACCATATCCAGATCTAGACCTAAAGTTAAAATATCCTAGTTTATATCTAAATTCCAGAGTACCATATTGTCATCTGGGTCTAAAACCAGAAAGGCTGAGCCCGAACCCAAACTTTTCCATCCCTTGGCATGCTTATTTTCCACTTTAGATGCAAAATATTAAGTTTTTGAATAAATTAAAGACTTGTTTTCAATGCATATAAGAAAGTGGCGTTTGGAAAATTCTTTAGACATAATATTTTTTAATTTATGAAAAATAAGTTATATGTACCTAAATTTCATTTTGTGACTTTCTTGTTAGATGGGGCATTTTGGTTTAATGGGGCATTTCCGTATACCTAAGACTTTAGGTATTTTGAATGAATACTTCTTTTGGTCTTATATGAAGCATGATGTAAAATAGATTTATGAGAAGTGTGTTACTTATAGACAAAGCTAGGTTTAAAGTTTAGCATACCTAATGATCCGTGAATTGATATATATGTAAATTTTATGTTAGGTTTAGCTAGGTCAAAAAGGGGTAAGGATTCTATAGTTGTGGTTGTTGATATGTTTTTTAAAATGACATATTTTATTCTATCATAAAACTAATAATGTATCATATATTTCTGATTTGTTTTCCAAAGAAATTATGAAATTGCTTGTCATGCCTAAAGTATTTTTTCAGATAGGTATAAAAAGTTCTTAAGTTTTTTTTTTTTTGGAAAAAATTTATAGGTTAAGCTAAGAACTAGACTTTTGTTTTTTACTATCTTGTCATCCATAAAATGAAGTAGTTAATAGGATTTTAACTGTTTTATTGCATGTTATAATCTAAAATATCTTGAAAACATAGGGAGAATGCATATAATAGGAGTATACACTCAGCAACTAAGTTTACATCTTTTAACATTTTTATGATTTTAATCCATGAACTATATAATTATTTTACCTATGGATGAGCAAATTAATTTAGATGGAAAGAAAACAAAAACAACTTTGGTTACTATAATAGGAGTATACACTCAGCAATATAATAGGGAGAATGCATATAATAGGAGTATACACTCAGCAATATACTAACCAAGTTAATAAGGGGCACAAGAAGTTTTATTTAAACCCAGAGATATTTGGTTACTATGAGGAAGGAATGGTTTTCTATTCAAAGGCATTTGAGACTGCCTCTAAAGGGAGATAAACCATTTCAAGTGACTGAAAGAATCAATGACAACACTTGTAAGTTGGATATTCTAAGTGAGCATAATGTAAGCGCAAGCCTTAATGTCGTTGACTATCTTCATTTGATGTAAGCGAACATTAAGAACAAATCCTTTTTAAGAAAGAATAAATGATGAGAACTAGGATGTTAAAGCTTTACAAGATCTGTTAAACATGCAAGGATGTCTAGTGAGAAAGATAAGAATTAAGAAAATGAACGAAGCATTAAATGGATTAGTTGAGCACATCTTAAATTAGTGTCTTCAACTTAAATTCATGCCTTGTTGAAGACATTAATTTGCCTAAATTGAGTATTCAAGAAGGTCAATGCTTTTGAATGTGATATGGAATGACTTGCATGAGGAATAAACAAAGCCTTATTAAATTACGAAGAAAATCAAGCACAATTTTTGTTTCCTAATTTAAAATCTTTTATTTTCTTTTACTTTAGGATCAACAATATTTTTTATTTTCTTTTTATTTAAGATTAACAAGGTCAATTTTTTTTTTTACTTTTTTACCTTAGGATCTTTTATTTCTCTTTTTACTCTAGATGTTCTTGAAGCAATTATCGGATAGCAGTAACTATGATATTGATTCATTACAATACAGCAACAACTTAAGTAGTTTTATTGATGGGAGGCTAGACATCATGTCAAAACTATTTACGAACATTAATGTGATGTGTATTGCTATACAACTCAATATATTTTATTTTTTTAAGGATTATATACATAAGAAAAATGATAAATTCATGATAATTTTTATATATAGGTATTCATTATAATGAATCTGGGTAGCGATCATTGGATGCTAGTCAGAGTGGACCTTTACAACAAGAAGGTGCCGATTTATGATTAGATAGTGATAGTTCGTGATTTTAAAATGTAGAAGGATCTATTTAGGTTGCTTGAAGTCATTTTTCATTGATCGCTAAAAGATGTTAGACTTTACAATATCCAATCTAAGTCGCAAAGTGTCAACCCTTGGAAAATCATATGAGTTAAGGGTGTACCACAATAAAGGCTTGTAGTAGCAATTACGACATTTTTATAGTAATGTTTACAATGCATTTAATCTTCAAGCTCAGACTTAATTTAGTAGTATCCATGATCTATTTAATGGTGATATTAAATTTTAAGCAATTATAATCATTCGAATGTTGATGTATGTATTTTTTTATTTAAATGTACTTAAACAAATATAATTTTCTATTATTATATTACATACTGTCAAGTGATAAAAAAATCTAAAATTCATACCAATATTTTTGGTTACAAATAAGTGCAAGTCTCTTTAAATAATTATTTTGCAATAATATGTAAAATAAAATATTTCATTGTATATAATTGCGTAATACACTAAAAATAAGAGTTCAAAAAACATAACCACTTGGAACTAGACTAATATTTTATTAGATACAATGGGATTCTTATGTTTCTTGTAATTATGGTTAGGTTCGGTGTCGCCTACACTTCACAATTCTTTGGTTTATATCATTACCTATAAAAGATATTCTGAACTTTAAGCGATGACTAGACGGTGATGCTTCTACTGGTAGATTAATCTTCTTTTTTGATGTCCTCTAGAGTTTCCCAAGATGCCACATCGCTAACTAACTACATTAGTTATTGTTGTGTAAATTTTATTAAATTTACAAGTGCATGAATCTATTATAGAATAGATTAATGGTTATGTATTGAATTAAATTTTTTAAGTGGATGGTTGGAATTGTGGTGAAATTAACTTAGATGATCTTAAAATTCAAATTAAAATGGCGGGAATAAATTTAAGTAGCAACTATGATAATGAGGTGTTTTGGATATCTGGATCCGTATCAACATACACTAGGGCTTAATATTCCTTATTAGAACGAATTAAATCATGAGGAAAATTTTCACTCCTTATAAACTACGTTCTAATTAATATGGTGCTAAGGGCTTACCGTGCCAAATAGCAATATTTTTATTATTACTGTCTGTCAATGAAAAATCAAAACATCCATAGAAATTAAAGGGGAAGAAAAATAAATTTACTAAATTAAGCCCATGGAACATGTTGAGACTTTATTTTCAATCCAAACTTGAAAGAAAATTAGCTATTCATATTTGAACTAGGGTTAAATAGAAATTTTATTAAAATACATAGAAAATACAAGATGGAGAAGCAACTGCAAGAAACGGAACTTAAAATTGAATTCAAGAGTGTCAAATTAGAGGGGAAGAGCTCTCCTTTTATAGTTACAATGAGTAAATCATGACCATCGAATTAAAATAATTTAGACGCACAGGATTGTGCCATATGACATATTCTGATTGGATTGAACACATCATCAAAGCTATCATCCTATGTATATGCATGTATCATACGCATATTTTTCTGATCCACTAACATACTGCCACTTCATCGGTCAATAGTACATACATATTTTAGTGCAATACGATTATGTCACATTACCAATCAATGCCACATCATCAGTCAACGTCACATAAGTAGTTAAAACCACATCATCCATCTAATTAAATATTGTCATGTCATTGGTTAATGCCACATCATTGGTCAATTCACGTCATTGATCAGTATTTATGAACAGTATCATGAACAGTACCATACATGTAAATAGTGACATTTATACTTTTATACTCCTTCTAAGGCTTTTTACTATTTTGAATTTAGATTTACTGTCTGTTTCATCATCTGATGTCTTGTTTATTGTGAAATAATCATATTGCTCCTAAAATACATAAAATACTTAATTATAATAAAATACACATAATTAAGATTACAAGAGAGTTGAATACATAAAAGTAAAGAAGTTAGTAAAACTTGAAATATAAAATGACAATTTTCTTCTTTATAAATATACATTTTCTAGCACTCAACACACTTGCCAACTGTTGTGCAAATTTTATTGAACTCGCAAGCGTACGAATTTATTGTAGAATAGATTAATGGTGACGAGTGTCGATCACACGTGGAGGTTAATTTTAATTATGTGCAGAATTAATTTTGTTTTAATGGGTGAATAAAATTGTGGTGAAAGTTATGTAAATTATGCTTGAATTTAAATTACATGGCAGGAATAATTAAAAATGAAACTGTTATAATAAAGCACTTAGGTATCCGGATCTGCATCAACATGCTCCATGGGCTAAATATTCCATATTAATTCCAATTAAATCATAAGGGGGGATTCCACATCTCATGAACCACACTCAAATAAATATGGTGCCAATGGCTTATCGTGCAAAATAATAATAACCTTGTACTAGGGTGTCGATTTAACCAGGGGGATATCTAGACAAGGCTATGATTATTTGTCGACGAAAAGTCAAAACAACCACAAATATTAAAGGGGAATAGAAGTAAATTTACCAAATTAAACCCATGAGACATGTTGAGACTTCACCTTCAACCTAAGCTTAAAAGGAAATTAGCCACTCATATTTCAACTAAGGATAAAAAGAAAATTTTATTAAAATACAAAGAAACTACAAGAAGGAGAAGAAATTTTAGAAATCTAAGCTTAAAAATAAATTCAGAGGTAATAAATTAGGGGGGAGAGCTCTCTTTTTATAGGTACATTGAGTGAATCGTGATCATCGGATTAAAAACAGTTCGGACACTCAGGATTGCGCCACGTCATCAGTCAACAGTCAATGTTTGAACAGTAACGCCGTCTGAATAGTAAATAATCCCATGTATGCGCATATACTGTACACACGATTTTTACTCTACTGAGATACTGCCACGTCATCGATTTACAATACATAAGAAATTTAGCCCAATAAGATCGTAACATATCATCGGTCGATGCCACGTCATCGGTCAACACCACATAAGCAGTTAATACTATATAACTCGTCCAATCAGATACTGCCACGTCATAGGTAGTTGCCACATCATCGGTCCGTATATATGAACAGTATCGTGAACAGTAACGTACGTATGAACAGTACATATATGTGAACAGTGACATTTTTCTTTTAATGCTCCTCTTAAGGTTTTCGGCCATCCTGAGTCCAAATATGATGTTCGTTTTGCTGTCTAATCACTCGTTTATTGTGAAACGATCATGATGCCCCTAAAATACATAAAATACATAATTATAATAAAACACATATAATTAAATAATAAAATACTTAAATAAATAAAAGTAGCAATGTTAATGAGACTTAAAGTGTAAAATGACGATTTTCTCCTTTATAAATATACACTTTCTAACACTTAACACCAACCAAGTTATTGTTAGTCCCTAGCAAATTAAGCAAAAATAAATTCAAACCCAAAACTCTTTTTTTAAAAAAATAATTATGTTTATTTAATCAAATTTATGATAACAATTGAATAAAATTATAAACATTATCCCAAGGCTTTAAGAAATATCACTCTCAAATCAATCATCTACATGAATCAATCCTGTAGATTTTGTTATACCTATTGTAATCAAGTTACTTTCAAGAATGATGTGTCAATACTCTAAAATCTCATTAATAGTGGCACTTTCACCAACAAATTAAACCTAATAACAATAGTAACTCTCATGAATGGTAAACTGAGAGAAAATAATAAAGCAATAACACATACTCTTACCAAGATAAAATAAATATACCCAGAGCTTAGAAATAATATGATTTCAAGTCAAAATGTGAGTTAGACCAATGTATTTATTTATTATTATTTATTATTTTTTTATATTCTCTTTTTTTTATGCATCACTACATCTTTACAGCTTATGTAACTAGTTTTTACTTCAGACTATAGTTTTTTAAAATAAAAAAAAGACTTTTATTAAAACGTAACATAGGCTAGGGACATGGCGAACAAATGAGAAGAATTAAGAAAAAAATAAAATGTATGTCCGATAAAAAGTAGAATTTTTTTTAAGATTACAAGATAAATCTCGCTTTTATTTTAGTTTGAACTAATATACATGAATATATATTTTTTCTCTTTTTTTCTTTTTTTATGGCACATGAACAAAATAATTATTTACATTTTTATTAAGCAAGAATAGGTGATAAAACTTGTACGACATCGAGTAATATTTCATATCAGAGTTGGGTCAAGATGATAAGTTAATAAAAAAAAGGATAATATTTTTTTAAAGGCTCAAAAGAGTTAACTAAGAATATTTCACAAAAGGGATGACTAGAAAGGTTCAAACGGGTCAAAGATGGCTTTTTCATTATTTTTTAGGTTTCTAAATAATCTTTCATATCTACTAGTTAGATAAACTTTCAAATGTAGCAACACTTTTTTTTTAAAGGTTTACTCAAAAAGAAATTTAGAAATCATGTATAAAATAATAAACTACTAAGCTATATAAAGAATGGGCAAAAAGGGTTACTCTCTAAGAAAAATAACAGGTTTGAGAACTCATTTAAAATTTATTATGATATGTATATTCCTTCAAGTAACTCATATTTTTATCCCCGACATCAATATGTAGAGTAGTAAATATAGTGTAACATAACTCAATACCAAAGATAATATAAATATTAAAATTTAAAAGTCATCATGTCATTTGATGTTAAAGGATCAATTTTTTTTAGAAAAACTAAAATATATTTTTCTAAAGTTACTACTCTTCATATTCAGCCATCTTTGACTCAAAAATTTAAAAATGTATATTTATAAAGGAGAAGTTAGAAGAAAAAAATTAAAAAATCACATTTAAAATGAAGCTTAATAATAAAAAAATGTCTGAATTTTTTTCTTTAAAGAAACTAAGAATATGTGATTCTAGAGTCACTGCACTCCATACACAATCATTTTCAACTAAAAAGTTAGCTGCGATTAGTTTCTACAGTAAAAATTAGTAAAAACTTTACCAAAACTAAGACATTTCACAATTATCAACTATTCTCTTCCCCCAACCAGAACGAAACATTATCTTCAATATTTTACAGGAAAGAAGTGAAGTTTAGAAGATATCACCTATGTACTGTAATACAAAAGAAAATATTTACAAGCAAAAAGTTAAATCAAATTTGTACTTCTTACTACAGCTACTGCTACCATTACTAGTTGATCACTTTAACACTAAGGTTCTAGGATGTGGCTCTGGTCTATAAGCTTGTAATAGATCAAGTAACTCATTAGTAGTGTGAGTATAAATAAAGATTTATTTTGCTATGCAAGAAATGAAATAGTTTTCTATTTCATGATTAAGAAATGTGATAAAGCCATTATAGAATTTATTGACATTTAATAAACCGATGAGTTTCTGATGAATATTCAGATGGGCCTAAAATACTAATGTGATTAGTGCCTTTAGAGTTACAAGATCTCCTGGTAGGAAAATAAAAACATTAGTATGATTCAGTGTTTCAGTTATTCTCTCTTGCATACTTGAGATGACTAACTCTTCTCTAGTTGGTGAGTCAGACAAACAGCCTAAAAATTTCAAGATTGTTGGGATGATGCCTAACACTTGATTTCCTCTGACATAAGCAACTTCTGATACTAGTTTTGATAATACTCGGTCACCTCCTCTATAAACTAAGTGTAGCTTTTTGGTTACTATGCTTCGATCAAGATCTAAGGCTGTCTTAATAAATTCTTTGTATTTTTCATAGTTAAATTCAAAGAGTATACAAATGTTCTTGATTTGGTTATTGGGAGTAGCTACTATTAGATATTTCTCAAAAATAATTTGTGAGTACTTTAAAGAAAGTCATATTTAATGATGTTAGTAACAATAGTTCACAGCTGTAAATAAGGTAGCATGTCTATATCAAATAATGCGTGAAGCATATGGTTTAAAAGTTAAAAGGAAAATCGTAAAAAGATAAAACAAATAATGATGACATGAAATCATTAAAGACAAAAATAAAAATGATCAAGCAACAGTGAAATAAAACAACATTAAAATAAAAGGATATTTATAAGTAGTTACGATTGTGACTCACATCTTTCTCTATTTTTACATCCAGAAACGGCTTAAACGCCCTCTATGGGTCAAGAATAGGCTTTCCATCCAGTTTTCTTACAAACTGATAGACAGGGTCGTTTATAGTCAGATTCTCAAGACTATATTATACATATTCTTTCTGAAATAATGACTATAATTGGAGTATTACATTTTGTACATATCATTGGGATGCATTTCAAGAGACAAAAGGATGTCATCTAATGACTCTTTATTCAAGCCATTCCTAATAAATTGAATCTTTTCTTCTCTGTTATCAGATATCATTCACAAAGAATATGGATTTCTATCACATCTCATTCTGGCACACTTGTGACAAATAGTAGAGAGCTTTTGACCTCTTTGTTTTCTTGAGTAATTTTCTTTACCACAACCAGGTATGTATGCAATAAATTTGAGAGGCAACTCACCTGCCAATCATACTTTGACTTTGATTATCCATCGAATGTCAATGAGAATGTTATTTTTATTAGCAATCTTATACATTCGGACTAAACTTTATAGATGGTGAGCAGGACATTTTAAGGAAGTGAAGAAAATCTTTTGTGAAGCTTTGCTAAAATCATGTCTTTGTCTAAGCCTTCAACTCAGAATATCGGTTATTATAGGAAACTAAAGTAATTAACGTTGATTGTCACAGAGTACTGTTATCTGCCATTTAACTAGGGTAACAAACTGAAACACACAAAAAAAACTTGATGTCAAGCTTTCGAGCTCTTATTGAATTTATCTCAAGCTCCAATTGAATTTTGTAGATACCTCTCTCAATTTCTCTGAGTTGTCTTTCTAAATCCTCAACATGAGAAACTAACTTTGGTGGTCGTAGCTCCCAAATAAGATGTGTTTTACATGATCGTATCTGACCTCTGAGATGAGATTATATACATCGAAACTGTCTAAGAATGTTTAGGAGGAGCTATTTAGTTGAGACACTCATGATTACAACTGATAATAGAAAATCTAAAAAAACTTATATAAAAATAATCAAAATAATCACAAGAAAAATAGAACAAAAAAATTAAATCACTGAAAAATCTTAATTTAAAATTACTGGGTCATGTAAATTTATTTTGGTGTCCTCTCCACATGGTTGGTATTCATGAAATGACTTTACTTTTCTAACCATTTACTTTAAAAATTGCACCATTTCTTAGATTCTTAAATTTAATGGCTCTACATGAAAAAATAGTATGAATAAAAAGTGAACCAGGCCATCGAGAGCATAACTTACTTGAAGAAACGTGCCATTAAAAATTGAATAAAAATACTTTCTGACGGTGTTAAAGAATTTTTCATACTCCGCTTGTCATGAAAGATTTTCATTCACTTCTTGTAGTCCTTAGCATTTTCATTGTTATGAATCTTCTTTGGTTTTATCAGTTGTAATCTCCTTTTTAAACAAAAAATGGGATCAATGATATTTATATTATTTTCTTTGTCATCAAGGGAGGATGAGATGATTTCTGACAATGTGCTTTCTTCTCTCAAGAATGTATAATTCAAACAGTAAAGTGAAAGTTTGAGTTCAATCTTTGGTAGTGATTTCGATGATGGGATGAAATTTTCTCTTAATAGGGTCAATTGCTCTATCTTTGTCTTTATTTATCAGTGTCCCATCATAGCGATGAATCCAATAAGGCATTAACTTCATCAATTGATATGTTAGTATTAAAATCTAAACTAAAGTGAGTTAAACATATTAATAAAGGGTCATCACTAAGATTTAAAGAAAAAGTATAATCAACTAATTCAGCAATTAAATCCATATCTATAATTTCATCATCTACACTGTGAGGTTGTTTGGAAATGTTGAAAATATTTAGCTCCATAGTCATATTGTCAAATAACAACTGCATATTTTCAATCCTACATTAAATGTGAGCATCGGCAGCTACCAAGAAAGGTCGGCTTAATATAAAAGGAATGTGCTTCCTTGAATCTTGCACTGGTTGAGTGTCAATTACAATAAAATCGACAAGAAAATAGAATTTATCTATCTGGAAAAGTATGTCCTCTATAATACCACGAGGTATTTTATGGATTGATCTACAAGTTGTAACACTATTGGAGTTAGGTATAATTTTTTTAGTCCAAGTTCCACAAATATTGAGTAAAACAACAGATTAACACTAGCTCTTAAATCCAACAAAGCATTCTTAATTGTACAGTTCTTTATACTATATGACATTGTAGGGAAGTCTAGGTCTTTACATTTAGAGGAATTTTATGTTAGCGTAGAGAGCTAACGTTTTCTGTTAAAAATACCTTCTTTTGAACATGAATGTTTCTCTTTTTAATGTAAAGATCTTTAAGAAACATAGCATAAGATGGCACTTGTTTTATAGCATTAAGCAAAGGGAAATTAATACTTACCTGTGTAAAGATTTCAAAAATCTCATCTGTGGATTTTTTCTTCTTTGCTTTAGATAATCTCTGGAGAAATAGAGCTTTAGGAACATACTTTCATGGGTTGGTTTATTTTTTTTATTTTGATGACGAGTCCTCAGCATTTTATAAGTATAACTTGAGTTAGTTTTGTTATCGACATCTTTACTTTGTTGTCGACTTCTTTTTTTTTCCTAGGATCATGACAGATTTGATCTCTCTATACTACTAAGTGAACTGATACTCTTTATAGACTTCTTTAGGGTTTGACATTAATTGACTCAGAAATTTTTCTTTCTCAACAGTCATTGCCAAGGTTTGAACTGAAGAAGTAAGTTAGCCTACCATCTTCTTGAGATTTGAAATTGATTGAGTTTGTGATTGAAGTTTACTTTTATCTCATTTCGTAGTCCATCAATGGTGCAATTTTGTTACTTGATAGTGGAGTGAATAGAATTCTTAATATTCTGAAATGCATCATCCTATGGTTTGATTGTATAGTCTAAATGATAGCTGAGAGGCTTGAGCAACTTAAGAAATTAGTTGTATTGGTGGAGCTGGATTACTGGTTCATTATGTTAGAATTTTTGAGATCATGAAAAATTTGGATGGTTTCTCCATCTAAGATTATAAGTGTTACAGTAAAGGTTGTAGTTTGATGGTTTTCTCATAACACCTACGGCATTGGCTTGATCTGGGTATTAGTCATAGTTATATGGCTCTATTGATTTAGTAACTGTTAAAAATGCGATTTGTGGGGATAATCCTTCAACCATTTCTTTTCTTCTTTGATTCTTGAACTTAATTCGCCAATGTGAACCTCATTCACATCTTTAATTCTTCAATTGTTCCTGAGTGACTAACTCTGTTGCTAGGAATTATTCGCTTATCGCTGGAAGAAATCCCAAATCTCTGATACACCTTTTGACATTAGTTTTCCACCACTTATTGCCATTAGTCATTATTACACATTTGATAGTAATCCCTCTAAAACGTATTGGCATTGGTGTCATTTCTCGTAATCATGATGTGGACACTTAACAGTAGCCCATTAAATCCCTCTCATGCTTTAAAAAATTACTTGTCTTCTCTGTAGGTGAACTCTGAAATTTCCTTATGAATAGAATTGATTTTATGCATTGGGAAGTATTTATTCAAAAATTTTATTACCGTTTATTCCCATGATGTAATGTTATTAGCAGGTAAAATATTAAATCATGAACGAGTTTTATCGTTTAATAAAAATGGGAATAATCTTAGTTTAACATCATCATCTGAAAAATTATCATATTTAAAAGTTTGACAAATATTATGAAAATCATTTAGATGATTATATGAATCCTTATTTTTTAGGTCATAGAATGTTGGGAGACAATTTAGCACACTAGATTTTAATTTAAAACTCCTAACAGCTACATTTGAGTATCTTATACATGATGTGCTCAAGTTAGCTAAAGGACTGAAATAGTCTTTAAATAGCCTCTCCTGTGGTGGTTCTTATTGTTGTAAATCCATTTCAATTTTTTCTTTAGTTGCAATGTGTTTTCGTGTGTGAAGTGTTTTTTCTAATTTTAAGTCTCTGGGCCCAAAATTAGGTAATTACGACCTTCGACCATACATAAAAAAAATAAAAAAAATACAAGAAAAAATGAGTACAAAATTAAAAATAAAAAAGAGAAAGAAGTTGCGAGACTAACCTTATCACGCTATTACTACTTTATGATGAAAATAAACTCAAGTGTTAAAAAAATATAAGAAATAGATTAAATAAAATAATAAGATAAATAAAAAATTACAATAAAAAATGAAGTAAAAATTAAAAATTACAAAAAAATTAAATCATAAAATTTAAAGAAATTGAAATTACAAAAATTAAATTACAAAATTATTTTCTTAATAAGAAAAAATACAAGAAAATAAAAAAATAATTCAACAAATTAAAATAAGTTACCGCTCTGGCAATGGTACATAAAACTTATTATACAAATTTTAATGAATTCGCAAGTGCATGAAAATTATAGAATAGATTAATGGCGACGAGTGTCGATCCCACGAGAAGGTATATTTTAATTATGTGCTGAATTAAATTTTTTAAATGGGTGGTTGGAATTGTGGTGAATTTAACTTAGATGATCTTAAAATTTAAATTAAAATAACGAGAATAAATTAAAGTAGCAACTATGATAATGAGGCACTTTAGGTATCTAGAACTGTATCAACATGCATCAGGGCTTAATATTCTTGATTAAAACCAACTAAATTATGAAAGAGATTTCCATTCCTCATGAACCATGCTCTAATTAATATAGTGATAAAGGTTCACTGTGCCAGACAGTAATAATTTTGTTATTATTATCTATCAACAAAAAGTTAAAATATCCATAGAAATTACAAGGGAAGAGAAAATAAATTTACTAAATTAAGCTCATGTAACATGTTGAGACTTTCCTTTCAATATAAGATTGAAAGAAAATTAGCTACTCATATTTGAATTAGGGGTAAAGTGAAAATTTTATTAAAATATGTAAAAAATATAAAATAGAGAAAGAATTACAAGAAATGAAATTCAAAATTGAATTCAAGAGTGTCAAATTAGGGCTTCTTTTTATAGATGCAACGAGTAAATCATGAGCATCGAATTAAAATAATTTAGATGTATAGGATTGCGCCACATGACATGTTTTGATTAAATTGAAACATCATCAAGGCTATCATCCTGTATATATGCATGTACCATACGCACGTTTTTCTGATCCACTAACATACTACCACGTCATCGGTCGATAGTACATACATATTTTAGTCTAATGAGATTGTGACATATTACCAGTCAATGCCGCATCATCAGTCAACGTCACATAAGCAGTCAAAACCATATCATCCATCTAATCAAATGTTGTCACGTCATTAGACAGTGTCACATCATTGGTCAATGTAACGTCATCGGTCAGTATTTATGAACAGTGTCATGAACAACATCATAATGTGAACAATGACATTTATACTTTTATACTTCTACTAAGATTTTCGACCGTTCTGAATTTAAATTTACTGTCTGTTTTGTCATCTGATATTTCATTTACTATAAAATGATCATATTACCCCTAAAATACATAAAATACTTAATTATAATAAAGTATACATAATTAAAATCATTAAAGAGTTGAATACATAAAAGTAAGGGAGTTAATGGAATTTGAAGTATAAAATGATGATTTTCTCCTTTATAAATATACATTTTCTAACACTCAACAGTTATGCATAAACTATCACTAATGGTTCTTTAGTGTAAAAATCAAAACAAAGGCTCGTGTAATCATTTAGGGCGGTTAAGTAAGTAGGAATTGCATGAGCACAAACAAATTGATCAATTGAAAGACTCTATAAAAGCATATCTTGCAATGTATATTAACTAACCTTTCTTAATACCACTACCTAAAACTTGGAATTGATATTTGCAAAGGATTAAGACTTTTATAGCCTACATGTAGATTAACTTTAGCTTATGGGTTGATATGTAATTAACTCCTAATATGGCTGAAAGTCATTATGTTTGTTAAGATGGTTCTAGAAAATTTTTCAAAAATGTGCTGTATAAAAGCCTCTGGTATGAAGAGTTTTTCTCGTTGGTTTCTCTTCCACATTCAATGATTTTTGTTTCTTTGTAAAGCTTGTAGATTCCTTTACAAGTCTAATAGATTTGTAATTAGTTTAAGCAATAAATGAGTGTTAATTTTTCCTTCAAACTATGTTGCTTGTTAAGTATGCTCTTGTGATATGTTTTTTATCTTAATAATCAATGCTTTGTTTTGCTTCGATTTTTAAGTTTCTTTTAGGTATTCTTGTTGCCAAATCATAACAATTCTCTTATCAACAATTCCACATTGTTAGACCAGTACTCATTGATTAAACCGTAATTTTTCTATCATAAAATCATTACTGCAATGTTTTTTTAAATATAAAAAAGATGAGTAATAGAAAATTTTTGCAATTCTCTCATGATAGAATTCACATTCCTTGTTATATTAGTAGTAAGAATATTGTACTTCTTACTTTTGAACTTAAATCATGCTTTTGATCATACTCACATTGGTCTCTAAGTAATCGGCTGCACTTGAGTGGAGTATCCATAACCTTTCAACTTGATTTTTAAATTTTTCGTCTTTATAGGTTCTTATTTCTTTTACAAAAGCAAACTCAAATTCATATCAAATACTTTTGAACAATTTGAATTTTGACTTTATATCATCTTTTACATGGTAAAAGCAAACATTATGGGTAGCACTGCGAAGAACTTTCAAAATAACTTCATAATCAAAGTATATTGATAAGAAATAATTACTAACTTTGACCTATCACCAGTCATCCAATTAGCTTCATCATAAACCTTTTCCAAGTATCATAGTTTTCTTACACCAGACCCTAATGCCTAAAAAATACAATTAATTATTTTTATCCTGACATATTGCTTCAACCATGCTTCTGCGATATAGCTCTTTTTAGATTGCCACCTACAACAATCACTAACTTGATGTGTTGCACAAAACACTTGATATAAGATCTAATAGCCATAAGGTAGTATAATAAATTATCATTTCCATCTAGTTCATGGTGAGTAATTGTACCCTCATTTATTTTCGTCGAAATACGAGTATATTTGAAAAATAAATTATACGACTCTATAGGTTTTCTTGTTCGTATGTTAATTGGACACCATATTCTTACTACATGTCTCTCTAATTTCATTTGAAATGTATATATACTTTTTTTTTTTGATAAATTCATTAGTAATAATATGACCAACAACCTGCCCCCAATCTCGTAGTCGAGCTGGCTAAATGCCTCGGGTACTGCGGCCGTGAAGGCTTGAGTTTGAGTCTTGAAGGTAGGGAGGGAGGTTAAAATTTAGTATTTGACCTTGCCCACTCCCTCCTCTTTTAAGATAAAAAATATATATATATGACCAACAACCTTGCTCCTTACTTAATGAAGACCATAAAACAACTTATTAGATAGTGCGTATATTATCAAATCTTCTCACTACCTAATGAACATTCTCCTCGTTCGAACTTCTTGTTACTCGCATATGTTATTTATATGATTTAGAAAAAAGGTGGGCCTAAAAACATGTCACATAGGCCTTGCAATCTATAAATTAAACTTTTCCTTCAAGACAATTTTATGCAATTTTAATATTAACTCATCTTTCTTAACAAACAACTTACCTACAGTAATATAATCAAAATTACTTTTAACAAAATTTGAAACAACTAAATTCTAAGATAAAATATAAAAAGACTTATGTGAGGATAATTGTCATCCTCCTCCTCAGACGGATTATCTCATCATATCAGTATTTGATTAATTATTATAAGAAAAGTTAAAGGGGTCAAATATAAAAAAATCTTAAACTTTATGGTTATTTTCATAAATTTCCCGTTGATGGGCCTCCTACAATATTTATTAACTTTAATGGTGAGGTGAGGGAGCCAAGCACGTAGGTCATCAACTTATCCTATGGAGATTTACGAGTCTGCCCCAGTTCTACAAAACTTTTGAAAATCACAAAGTTACAAAACTGGGTAGCTAAAGATGATTCCCACGCGATTATTTCGCAATGTGTGCAGAGTAGCATGAACAACACTGTGATAATGCCATAAGCCATATATAAATTCATTTGGACAATTTCTCAATTTCCATCCCGTTGGGTAACTGTTACCTTCAAACCAGAAACTGTCAAAAAAAATTGACAAAAACTATTTCCCCTCAATCTGTTCATTGATAACTACAATCTCAAATACTAGATGCTCCACATAGCAACATAATTGCCTGCTGCTACAATCACCCCCTTCGACTACTGTGACAGAAATAGATAGAAATCATGATTTCCTCGCATGTTCCACTTTCTAGTAACATGCTATCCAAAAATGTATATAAGCACAACAATTTAGAATTTGCTTTTAACATTCAGATGTCATACGAAAGCCGGATACAGTTGAATTCAGGACAAACCAGCACAACACGAGATAAAACCTTAACAAACTAGAAGTTGGCACTAAAACACTTATCATACATAATAATTATTGTCATACAGATTGCAAGAAGGGGATTGAAAACCCACTAGGTTTATTTCAGTCACAAGGGAAATAAGTGCCCGTTTGGGGCAGCTGCACTGCATTCTTCGTGAAAATTTCTCCAAAAACAGAGGTGAGGGCACAGCGCAGCTGCCCTAAATGGGTTTTAAGCAAAAAAAGCAATAACAGTTTACAGGCTAACCAGCCTGAGAGAGTTTGCCTTCTCTTGCAGGGTATCCAGCAGACTATCAAAGCTCTTCTTGAAAGAATCTACCCCTTCAAGTTCAAGTTGAGTGCCAACATAGTTCCAATCGATTCCCAACTTCTCCAGTGCACTGTAAATGCCTTCAGCTTCAGAAACATTCAAGTCAATTGTTCTTGAAACTGCACCATGATCAACAAATGCTTGGAGAGCTTGGTCTGGCATGGTTGAAACCTGCAACAAGGAAGTCGACCACAAAAATAAAATAAGAATTGTTACATAATAATGTCAGCATATAATGTTGCAACCCGTGAACCTCTACATTCAGAAATTGGTCAAACTGAAGATTTTCTGTATGAGAGAATGAACAGCAATTACTAAAACACTCAATGGATAATTAATGAAAATATATAAGAGCTCACCGTATCAGGTCCAATGAGAGGAGCAACATAGAGAGTGTCAGGGTAGGCAGGATTCTTTACACTGGTTGAGGCCCACAGAAGTCTCTGCTTCTTTGCACCTTTCTTCACAAGAGCCTCCCATCTTGGACCAGAGAACTTCTTCTGGTACAGCTGGTATGCCAAAGCTGCCTGCGCTACTGCTGCCTAAAACAGTTCATATGTCATCCCATTAGCATAATTTTACATTCTAGATTGCTAATCCCATAAAGGTGAGAACATCAACTTGAAATGAAGATACCTTTCCTCGGAGATCCAGGGCTTCTGGGGTTCCAATCTTTTCAAGCATTTTGTCAATAAGGGTGTCTACTCGACTAACAAAAAAGGATGCAACACTTGTAACTCTGGAAAGGTCTCTCAGCCCAGAAGCCTCAAGTCCATCCAAGTAAGCATCAATGACTTCTTCATATCTAGCCAAGGAGAATATGAGCTGTACATGAATATAACAAAATTTGAATGTCAGATGCCTACAACAGAGGAATTCTGATATAACATGAAAGAAACACATAATAGTCTCTGAAGCCAAAAACCTATATCCTCTGATTTTTTTTTTTTTTTTTTGGCTCAGTATATTAGATGTAGGAAATGTAAATAGAGGAGGGACGAGAAGTCCATAAAGACAAAAGTCAAAAATCCGCAAGACCAAGAACTGTAAATCCTATAAGATAAAAATTCTAGCATAAATAGTGTATAGTTTGCACAATCAAAATCTTACTCATGGTAATAGCCAACTCACCAGCATCGAATAATTAAAGTTGGTGTCTATACGTTATTTGGTTACACGGCCTAAGAAAGGAAAAGGATTCATAGAATGAACTTACAGTCACATTTACACTAATGCCCTGTGAAATAACGTCCTTGATAGAAGGAACGCAAGGAGCTGTGGCAGGTATCTTTATGTACACATTGGGGCGATTAACGACTTTGTGAAGCCATTTTGCTGCCTCCACAGTCCCTAGGGTATCATCAGCGAGTCTGGGAGAAACTTCGACAGAAACATAGCCATCTGCACCATCAGTTTCATCATAGATTGACTCAAAAAGTTTGCATGCATCTTGAATGTCCTTAATCACAAGTTCCCAATATGCAGCTTCAATATCTTTTCCAGATTGTACAAGTTCCCTGTAGTTTCAAGTAATTTTTTATTGAAAATATAAAGATTAACTGACAAAAACAATTTTAAATTTCTGAACAGAAGTCAACTTCCAAACATCAATAACCAGCAAACATAGACAAGGCTTATTTATTGTTTTTCGCTCTCCTCTTTTTGAGCTGCTAAGCATATGAATTTTAACTATCAGGCCACATAAGCAGAATGTAACAATGCATGTCATTGATAATCATTAAAATACAAATGCAAATTTCCAAAAATAATTTTGTACTTCATAATCGTCAAACATTGCAGTGACTTATAGTTACATTATCCTTCATTCGGTTTAATCAGTATTTGGTATAATCCAATAGGATAAGTCCATAAACCTTAACGCACTTTTAGTTTTCCCCACACTTTCCTGAAAGATAATATCCGTTCATAGTTCAACAGCAAATGGCTCATAGAGCAAAGACAAGATGGAGTTCAATTTTGTTATCATAATCTAATTATAGCAAAATTTTGAAATTAAAATACCTCCATACCTAAATTGATCATTGTAAGCATTCGATGACGATATTGCTTTCTGGAAAATCTGGACAATACAAATTTTAAACTGCTCAACGCACAAGATTAGGCGTACTAAAACTAAAAAAGAGACAGTTTCCAATTATGAATCTGCAGATTCAAATTTAAATTTATCACTTGTTAAAGGGTAATGAAAACAAAGAGAAAATATGAGTAGTTACCGCAGGGTTGCTAGTAACACCTCTAACACCACTTGCAATGAGCGGAAGCAAATCTGTGACAGGGCGGCAAAGGTTATCATACCAAGGGCTCTGCCCTTCCTGCTCATAGAGATCATGAAGAGTTGTTCTCTTTGCACTACTTCCACTTCCACCAGATTGGGAACATTTCACACTGCAACCAAGTTCCAATTTAGTATGGTATGTGGAGGTACGCATCACAAATCTCTTTCAAAAGCTACAGATTGTTAATGATAATAACCTCAGATATCATACAGAAACACCATGATCAGGCAATACCCAAAATCGAAAATTTACTTATTTTCAATTACACTTCACCTATGCTAGAGCCAGAAATTCTTACAAACTGATGTTACGTAATATTATTGTTGAACAGAAAACACCGTGACTTAGTGTCATTATTTCAAGTTTTTATTCAACCAATATTCAATAATGATATGCCGCACCATTTTCTGCATAGAGCTTGCAGCTCTAGCATTATTACCCCAATAATAATAATGATAATAATAAGATCAGACAAAACTACAGCACGAAAACGTAAACACTACAACATATGATCGCCTGGTCAATAAATTTTGCGAAATAGCGGTAAAAATTGGAAAGAAACTAACAAGGTATATGCACGTGCAACGAAAGTTTTTCCCTTACATCACCCACAAAAGTGTCGAAGAAATTAGGTTGAAAAATAAAATCATAAAACGAAATCAAACCTAAACATCAAGAAAAAAAGAAAGAGATACGTATAAAAGTCAAAATCACAAAAATAATACAAATAAATGAATACGTAAAATATATATATAATATCATAAAAAATTAAAAATAAAAGAATTGAAGCTTACACCAAAGAGGCCTTAAAATGGTGGTTATTTCTGAGGGTCAACTGAGAAGATGCAACTTTTGAATTGAACCCAGTTTTGATTCGAAGGCTGATCAAAGATTTAGGCAGAGAGGATGATGATGATCTGGGTTTCAAAGATGATGAAGAAACAGCTGGATTCGTAAGCTTCGAAATGGTCGCCATTAAAGACTCGTTGATCTTTGAATCGAAAAACTCAGAAATAGAGAAAGACTAGTTGCAAAGCTCCAACCAAGTACGATACGAACGAAGAAGCCGCAATGCCACCAACTTTTTATATATTTATATATTGAAAAATGATATTAATAGACAAATTGAAATTTGATAATAGATAATTAATTTGGGCTCCTAAACTTTTTATTATTTCTCAAGAAGGTCATATGTTGTTCTTTTACGTCCATTAGGTCCCTAAGTTCGAGGGGCGCTATTTGGATGAACGTTATCAATGATCGACTTGACACAAATTAGAAGATTCAAAATCACTTAAAATCACGTGATTGGGGTTAGATTTGAGACCTCTGACGTGTAAACTTATTTTTAACACTACCAATTATTCAACTAAGCACACCTCTTGAATTGCTTTATATTAAATTAAATAATAGTGTATATTTATATATTTATATATATTTAAAATTATTTTTATTACATTTAGATAAAATTGATTATATTTCAATAGGTGATATACCACTATTACAATCTATTATGTTAAAAGACTAACAGTTACAAGAATTTTATTTCAACTATTGATTATTATTTTTATCTTATCTTATTTGTGAAAAGGTAAATGAAGATCAAAATACAGAAAATTATAATATTTCAATTGTTATTTTTCTTTGTTATGAAATTATAAAATTAAAAAATATGACTCTAATTAATAAATCTAATTAATAAGATTAGAAATTTATTAATTTGATATAATTAATAAATAGATCAACTACTTTTTAAATATTCTTATTTTCTTTAGTTTATCATTTGAGCATGAATTTTGAGAGAAGTTTGAGATTAAAAAGTCAATTTGAAATTTGTTCATCCTTGTACCATTTTAAAAAATTTAAATAAATAAATAAAAGTCATTGTGAGCTTATCCAAGAGATTTTCAAGTGGTTATATTTGTTTGCCCATCCAAATTTAACCAAAGTAACTTTGTAAGAGTTTTATTTAAGCAATACAAATTTAAATACATGACACAAAAATTTATCTTAAATACTATTCTTATATATTTTTTTATTAAATAATTGAAACGCTTTTAGAGTTCTTTTGTTAAAATTTTATCGTTAAGGTGACAAATCAGAGATTGTGATATTCAGAAATTTAAAAATCAATATTATACGGGAACTTATAGTTGTTGACTTATCTCATTAGGCATTAGGGACTTGATTGATACAAATGAACAAATTATATCTTCCTTCGGATAAAAGGTATAAAATTAGGCCCCGGAAATAATACAAAGAAAGAGTTGTAGATTAAGAGCGTTGGTTAGGAGAAATGAAAGACAGCTTTCAGCTGTCACCAATAGGCAGGTGGCGATGGTGACACAGAGAGTTAAACCGCACTTTGTTGTGCCTTCATTTGGTTGGATCATTTTCAAGATACATCAGCATCTTCAATTGTTCATCGTATTCCGACTATTTCTTGAGAAAAATAGAAAACATTTATTGAAGGTCAAGGATTTTTTAATTCTGTCAAGGGTGAACTTCAATTCACCCCTAAACAACTGTAAAAATATTAATTAATCTCCACTGATTGTTAATTTTTTTTTATTAAAAAAGTCATCAACATGTCTCCTATTTACCATCATCTTCCAAGCGGAGAAGGAAAAAAAATTAAAGGTTATCATTCTAATTAAAATATAAATTGAAAGTTTATCATTATTTTAATTTGAACAATAGTTTAAATTTTACAAAGAATGATAGCTGTTTTAGAATAGTTAAAGATTAAAAGAGCTGAGAAATTGTTTGAAAATTTTTAATGATAGCATTAATTTTTATGAAGGTTAGTGATTTAGAGATTTTTTTTAATACATAATTGGACAAAGTACTTATTTTACCCTCGTGGTGTCATTATACTTTAATCGTAGTCAATAAAAAAAAAAGTGTCTAAAGGATAAAAAAGGTGTAGAATAATCATTAGAATTTGTTGGTGCCTAGGGTTGGGCAATTTGAATAACTTTTTATTCCTATAGAACATAAAATTCAATCAAAATAAACCGGATTACATTCAAATCGGATGAATATGTTGGATATATTTAGATTCAGATTAGTTCAGATAAGTTTGGACAAGTTCGGGCAAGTTCGACTTGGTGATTTTAGGTCGGTCCGGATGATGCTTTCAAACCCTCTTGAAACCTACTGGGTCGGCGGCTCCATTGTTACTTTCATCAACAAAAGCAATGGCAACTCAACAGGAAAGTAAGTGCAAGTGCAACCCATTCTAAGAAAAAGATCAAAATAGTGAGAGCACCAGCAAATTTGAGAATGATAGCTCCAATATCGTGATGGAGATAGAGCCTTGGAAGATGTTGATGAGAACGGTGGAAACCATGTGGGTGGTGTAGTACTTGTTGGATGAGGAGGTAAAGATAGCTATGGAGGAGATATCAATGAGGATGGTAAGGACATAGAGGAGGATAAGGAAGAAATCGATAAGGGATGGAAAAAGTGTTGTGCAAATTTTATTGAATTCACAAGAACACGAATCTATTATAGAATAGATTAATGGTGACGAGTGTCAATCCCACGAAGAGGTTGTTTTAATTATGTGCAGAATTAATTTTCTTTAATGGGTGAATGAATTTGTGGTGAAATTAATATAAACTATGCTTAAATTTAAATTACAATGGCAAGAATTAAATTAAACTGAAATTTATTGAAATGACGTGCTTGGGTATCTGGATCTGCATCAACATACTCCATGGGCTAAATATTCCATATTAATACCAATTCATAAGGGGGGATTCCACACCTCATGAACCACGCTCCAATAAATATGGTGCCAAGGGTTTATCGTGCCAAATAATAATAACCTTGTACTAGAGTGCCGGTTTAACCAGGGTGGTATTTAGACAAGACTATTATTATTTATCGACGAAAAGTCAAAACAATTACAAATATTAGAGGGAAAGAGAAAGTAAATTTACCAAATTAAGTCCATGGGACATGTTGAGACTTCACCTTCAACCCAAGCTTAAAAGGAAATTAGCTACTCATATTTTAACTAGGGATAAAAAAGGAATTTTATTAAAATACAAAGAAACTACAAGAAAGAGAAGGAATTTCAGAAATCTAAGCTTAAAAATGAATTCAGGGGTGTCAAATTAGGGGGAGAGAGTCCCCATTTTATAGATATATTGAGTGAATCGTGACCATCGGATTAAAAACAATTGAGACACTCAGGATTGCGCCATGTCAACAGTCAACAGTTAACAATTAACGTTTGAATAGTAACGCTGTCTGAATAGTAAATAATCACATGTATGCGCATGTACTATATACATGATTTTTGCACCACTGAGATATTGACATGTCATCGATCCACAGTACATAAGAAATTTAGCCCAATAAGATTGTAACACATCATCAGTCAATGCCACGTCATCGGTCAATGCCACGTAAGCAGTCAATTCCATATAATTCGTCCAATCAAATACTGCCATGTCATAAGTAGTTGCCCAACAGTGTCGTAAACAGTAACATGAACAGTACCGTACGTATGAACAGTACTCATATATGTTAACAGCGACATTTTTCCTTTTATCCTCTTCTTAAGGTTTTTGACTGTCCTGAGTTTAAATATGACATCCGTTTTACTGTCTGATCACTCGTTCATTGTAAAATGATCATGATGCCCCTAAAATACATAATTATAATAAAACACATATAATTAAATAATAAAATACTTAAATAAATAAAAGTAACAATGTTAGTGAGACTTAAAGTGTAAAATAATGATTTTCTCCTTTATAAATATACATTTTCTAACACTCAACAAAAGGCAGAGGGAAAAGATAAGTGTGAGAATTTAACCCTTACTGACTAGATTAAATTCACCCAAGACCTTAAGAATAAAGTAGAACATGTGTATATATATATCAATAGCTTCTAGAATTCTATTCATTCTTTTTCATTTTTCTCAATTTAGAAAGAAAAACTTGAGAGATTAGAGAGTTGTGAGGAGAGTGAAGAACTAATCTTTGATCTTGATGCAGCTTGTAATCTTTGTAAATTCTACATTAATACAAAAGCTTCTTGTTGGTTTCCTTAAAATGGATATAAGCATCTTGATTGATGCTGAACCACTATAAATTCTGAGTTTGTTTAGCTAACAACCCTTTTCCTGCAAAAATAAATTGCATTTACCTCTTCATATGCTTTACACAAGCCTGCTTATTAACTCCCAAAATGGTATCCACCACTGTTGTTTCGGACTCTTTAATTAATAACACAGGTCACATGTCATGCTCTTGATTCACTTTACAGCTTGGATGACACATAGTAACTGTCATTTTTGGTACTCAATGTCTTCAAATGACAAGTCACACAAATCTACAACCTTTGAACAACTTGTCTCACTTAAGCTATGAGTTCACTTTTCATCAATCTCTACCTTGAACTCAGAACTCTGGTTACTCTTTCTTGCTTCCTTTCTTATTCTTTGCAGCTAATTAAACCCACAAATTACTGCTAAGTTCAAACATAAGCTGAACTTGGTAGATGGCACAACTTTAGTCAACATGTTAGCTGGATTTTAATCAGTGTGTATCTTCAACAGTTTCACACTTCCTTTTGCCACTTCAAGCTTAACAAAATGTAGCTTTGCATTAATATGTTTCATTATTTCAAGATGAGTTTGATTTTTATTCAGGCGTATTACACTTTGGCTGTCATAATACATTGCAACTGACTCTTGATTTACTTCTAACTTAGTAACCATTCCCTTCAACCAAATGGCTTCCTTGAAGGCTTCTGCAGTTGTTGTGTATTCAACTTCTATTATGGACAAGGAAACAACATTCTGTAAAATTACTTTCCAATTGATGACACATCCTCCTAAAGGTGAACAAAAAACTTGTTTGAGATCTCTTTTTATCTAGATCCCTAGCAAAATTTGAATTAACATATCCAACCAACTTGTGTCTTTTTTCTTTTAACCTTCCATATAGCAAACCAAACTTTATAGTACCCTTTAGATATCTAATTATCCATTGCACTACTCTCTAATGTTCATAACCTAGATTAGCCATGAATCTACTCACCACACTTATAGCATGTGAGATAGCTGGCTTAATTAAAACCATGGCATACATGAGCCTCCCAATTGCACTTGAGTAAGGTAAAGTAGACATTTTCAGTTGCTCTAAAACAGTTTGTGGACATTGTATAGCGGACAACTTGAAATGATTAGCCAAAGGAGGTTGACCAAGTTTAGATTTATCCATCCCAAATCTGACTAACACCTTCCTTATCTAACTCTATTGAGTTAAAAACATAAGTTTTCTTTTCCTGTCTCTGATTATTTCCATACCCAAAATTTTCCTTGTAGCTTCAGGGTCTTTTATTTCAAACTCATTGCTTAATAGATCTTTTAGACAATCAATTTCATCTTTGTCATGGCATGCTATAAGAAAGTCATTTACATAAAGCATGAGATAAGTCATCTTTCCATTACCAATGTCCCTAAAGTATACACAACAGTCATAGTTGCGTCTACTATATGTATGTTTTATCATGAAACTATCAAACCTTAAATATTATTGCCTAGGTGACTGTTTTAAGCCATATAAAGATTTCTTCAGTAAGTAAATATGGTTTTCTTTTCCAGGTACCACATATCCCCTAGGCTGATCCATTACAATTTGTTCTTGTAATTCACCATGTAGAAAAGTTATTTTAACATCTATCCACTCAAGATACATATCTTGTATTACAACAAGAGTCGATATAACTTTGATAGAAGCATGTTTCACTACTGGAGAGAAGATTTCATTGAAATTAATTTCTTTTCTCCGTGTGAAACCCCTTGCCACCAATTTAGCTTTGAACATTTTTTAGTCCATTGTTTGATATGCCCTCCTTAATTTTGGAAATCCACTTGCAGCTGATAGTCTTTGATTTCTGTGGCTTTATTATCAATTTTCAGGTTTCATTCTTCATCAGTGAATCAATTTCCTTATCCATGGCCTTTATTCATTTTAATTTATCTCTATTATTAACAGCTTCTTCATAAGTTTTTTATTCTTCATCATTCACCTCACTTGCAGCTATTAGAGCATAATGAATTAAGTCTAACACTGCATACATTCTTAGTGGTTTTATTGCTCTCTTTTTTCTATCTCTTACTAATACTAATCGATAAAAGTCTTCTTTATTTTTGGCTAATTTTGATTCTTGAGCACTTTCAATCTCATCTATATTACCTTCTATATTAGCTTCAGTAACTAGTTCACCTTCTTTATTTTCGTGAGGCTTCACCTCAAACTGAATATTCCTAAGTCCTATTTTTTATTTATACTCTTCTAATTATGAGGTTTTAGACTGATTTATAATCTCTGCCTCATTGAATGTCACATCTCTACTTATGATAAGTGGTTTGAAATCAACTCACCAGAGTCTATAGCCTTTAACTTTACCAAGGTACCCTAGAAATTTACACTTCAATGTCCTTGCTTTCAATTTACCTTATTTTACATGTGCATAAGTCAAATAACCAAAAATTCTTAGCTTAGAATAATCTGTAACCCTCTCAAACTAAAGTTCAACAGGTATTTTATAATTTATTATTATTAACGGACTTCTATTAACCAGGTAGCATGTTGTATTTAAGGTTTCTGCCCAAAGTATCTTAGGCAGCTTTGAATATATCAACATACACCTTACATTTTGCATTAAGGCTCATTCATCCTTTCTACAAGGTTATTTTGTTGAAGGATGCATATAACTATTTTCTGCCTCACAATACCATTCTTTTCACAGAACTCTAGGCTATTATCAGTCCTCAAGATCTTTACTTTTAGATTGGTCTGTGTTTCTACCAGGACCTTTTTGCATTTTAAACCTTTCAAGCACCTCATCTTTATTTTTTAGTATATAAACCCACACCATTCTTAAATAATCATCTATGACAGATAGAAAAAACCTACCATCACTTAGTGAAGTCACCTACACAGGTCCTCATAGATTAGGTGTATGTATGCAAGCTTCTCTTTGGTAAAATAAATTACAGTTTTAAATTTTAACTTAAAAGTCTTCCCTGGAATACGATCTTCACAGAACCCCAAAGAACTTAGCTTATCACTTCTAAACACCCCTTATTTTTTAAACTCTTTTAGTATTTTCTCACTTATGTGTCCTAACCTCAAATGCCATAGTTTAATTTATCTTTACTATTTTCAATGACACTTGCCTCTTCAACAGTTGTTTGTTTAATTTGTTCCCTTTCATTATTACCATTGAGCCTTCACAACCCTTATTATGCCTTTTTCAAACTTAATAACACAACCCATTTGGTTTAGCATACCAATAGAGATTATATTCTTTTTTAAATTAAGAACGTGTCTAACCTGAGTTAGTTCTCTAATGATACTATAATGTATCTTAAGGTTTACTGTTCCAATGCTAACTACTTTACATACTGAATTATTTCCCATCAAAACCATACCATCATCATATGATTGATATAACGTAAAATAGCTTCTATTATGGCTTGTATAAAAAGTACAACAAGAGTCAAGCACTACTAACTTTAAGGTTTATCTTTTGAAGCAATAAAAACTCCAGTAGTCTCAAAACTAATCTCTTTTGTGGCTACGGCTGCATTCCTAAATTTATTTTTAGACTTCTTTTTAGGGCAATCTCTCTTGAAATACCCTTTTTATGATAGTGAAAGCACTTCAAGTATTTATATTTTAACTTAGATCGTCCCTGTTTCTTTTCTTTATCTTCCTTTTTTTCAAATTTACCTCTGGCCATTAATCCTTCACTAGATTCACCTTTTGTTTTGTCTTGCTTGTCGTTAAGTTTTTTAGTTCCCAAAGTTGATTTTACGTCTTTTAAAGAAAGTGTTTGCCTCTCATACAGCAATACATCCATAAAATGCTCATTAGATTTTAGTAAGGAGCTGATAAATAACAAAGTTTTGTTTTCATCACTCAGTCCCTAATTAGTAGTCTCTAACTCATCATAGACTTTATTAAAATCATCAATGTGCTCATCCAGAGATGATCCTTCTATTATCTTTAAAGAGAACATTTTCTTGTAAATATAAAGTCTATTTACTAAAGACTTTGTCATGTATAATTGTTCCAATTCAGCTTACAATACAGTAATAGTATTTTCTTTTGAGACTTCTCTTATCACTGAGTTCCCAAAACTGAGAATAATTGTGCTTTTTACCTTTTTGTCAATCTCAACTTGCTGTTCAAGAGTCTTTGATGATGAAGCTTCTTTCCCTTCGACTATTGTAGATGGTTTAATTGCATCTCTTAGGCCCTAAGTATTAAGAAATGCCTCTATCTTAATCTTCCACATATTAAAGTCTCTTTAACCAATGAATTTTTCTAGACCTATCTTGGTAGCCATTCTTTAAATTTTGAATAATAGATCCCCAAGGCTTGAAACTACTGTGCAGAATTTAACCCTTACTAACTAGATTAAATTCACCGAGGACCTTAAGATCTATACAAGATTTAAGAAAATAAGTTAACAATCTGAAAGCAATCACACCCAGGAGCAACAACACTTAGAATTTATAGTGGTTTAACATCAATCAAGATTCCTACATCCACTTAAAGGAAACCAACAAGAAGCTTTTGTATTAACACAAAGTTTACAGAGATTACAAGCTATATAAAGATTAAAGATTAGTTCTTCACTCTTCTCCTAACTCTCTCATCTCTCAAGTATTTCTTTTTGAATTAAGAAAACTGAAAAAGAATGAATATAATTCCAGAAGCTACTAATATAGATACACATGTTCTATTCTATTCAATTTTTCTGGGTTTGTTAAGCTAACAATGCTTTTTTCTGCCAAAATAAACTGTAGTTAACAGTCGTGTGCTTTCTACAAGCCCGGTTATTAACTCCTAAAAAGGCATCCACTAATGTCGTTCTAGAATCTTTAGTTAATAACACAAGTCATGTGTCATGCTCTTGATTCACTCTATAGCTTGGATGACACACAATAGCTGTTGATTTTGGTACTCAATGTCCTTAAATGACAAGTCACATAAATCTGTAACCTTTAAACGACTTATCTCACTTGAGTTATGAGTTCACTCTTCATCAGTGACGAAGTTAAAGCTTAGGTTACTTATAAAGAGGAGGTTGTATTTACAAGAGTCAATTTCAGCGAATGATGATGAATTGACGATGATGGTTGATGTTGAAAGAGATGCCCATTCTTGTTGCTATTATTAGGAAATGTTAGAGCTTGATTTATTGATGATTTGAAGAGATAATGATGATAACCTAAAAGACTTTGTTAATTGGCTTTTATATTAAACTATTTTATTTTTTAAAAAGTAGATCAATCTAAATTTGATATTGTGTCTAACCCTGGTTAAATGAACTTTCGATATAAGAGTGTGATATAGTTTCCCTTTTGTAAAATTAAGGAAACTCTTTTTCCCTTTTTTAAGCATTTCAAATTTAAAAATAAAAAGAAAGGCTTTTGTTACGTTAGATTAGTAGCCATGGGATGAAAATACAACAAATATAAAAATAATATTATTTTATTATTTTGTTTTCACAGTCATTAATTTTTTATGCAATAGCTACAACATAATCATGTATCTTAAATGATTATGTAATATAACAATCTTCAAAAAACAATTAACAAAAAGGTCAATGGTTAAATTTTAAGGATCGAGATATGTTTTAATTTGAGATAATATGCTTAAAATTATCCAAAAATTTTTTCCAGGTCATATGATATATATTAATTAGATCATAAACTTTTATAATTTTAAGTTTTTTTTTTGTTAGAAATTCCAACTCTTCACATGATCATTTTCCATTTTATATCATTTTTAGTACAAAATGTTTTAAGAGTTAATTTTGGATTATTCATTCATAAGTTGACTATCTTGATATTATTCTCTTATTTTTTTAAAACATCAATTTACTCCGTAATTCTTTTTTAAAGAATAAAAAAAATCATCAACTCAATTTTCTCTTACCTTTTGAAAAGATAAGGATATTTGAGATTTTTTAAAATAAGAAACATAATTTAAAGATAGTGAATTTATGAAGGAGAAATTTAAAATTTATATATTATAGCCTAGAGATTTTTCTTTTTAATTAAATAGAGATATAAAACGATGCATAAATTGAAAGATCTCCATCTATCATGCTATTTGATCAGATCTAACCAATAATATAATTTCATTTTACAAAAAAGGGGGTTGAAATTGATCTAATTAGTTTAATCATAAGGATATTTTGAGTGATACAAAAGGTGTTATTGAATTTTAATTTTTTTAAAATTCTCATCCAAGGTTTTGTCATAAGTGGTAGGTGGGTTGCTTTAATAATATATTGGGTCAAACTAAAGAAAGTCAAATATTAGCTACTATACTACTGAGTTTTTGTCCCTATCAAGACATAAAAGTTGTTTAGTCATATTGTGATAGGTTCCAATCAAAGTAAGCTAGTCAATTATAAATATTTTCCCCTTACAGCGAGAAAAGATCAAAATAAATTATTTATTATTCAAATAATTCCTCTTATTATGTTGGAGCTTTTATTTGTAATAATAACATAACAAACTTAGCCAAAGATCATGGCTGTAATCAAATACATAAACTGAAAATAACAGCTTGCTATTTTTACCAAACAACAAGCAAAACAACTAAGACTTTGATCTTATCCGTACTTCTTGCAATCGTTGAAGAAGTCCAAACCCCTTAATCCTAGCTCCAACCTCTGATCCAAAATTCTCATATCAAATTATGCATGCATGAACCATGTATGAGCAAAAGCTCACGTCCTCTAGTCATGTATTTAGGATTCGGCTTGTATCGCCTGCTAGTCGTGAGTGGTTCCAGTGACTGTTAGTTATTATTACCTTATCATATTGTGAAGTATCTGCCCATTATCAAAGCCCAAGGGACTTGCACTATTCCGGTCCAAGGATATCTGCTTAACTTTAACCCGAAACAAAGGTCATTAAAACAAAGGTTATTATAAATGCATAATTCCAAAAGCTATGGCATTGGTGTGTGACAATGGAAAATTTCGAGTGAAGAATAAATTTTATTTAGTCCTTAAAAATTAAGTAGATTATTTAATTATTTTTTATTTTAAAAATTATCTAAAAGGTTCCCATTTTATATATATAAATGTTAAAATAATAAAATCAACTAATCTATCATCTGTTCTTCACATGTTAAATGTGATATTTTTTGGATGGGAAAAATAGAATTAGTTTTGAAAAAACAATTGATTAGGTTAGATTATTTTTCGATTTTGATTTGTTTCTTTTTTAACTGAAAAAAGGATAAATATGAATTGAGAATTAAAACAAAAAATTCTCAGTTCAAATTTTAAAATCGACATTATATTAAAAAAATAAATATTTTTATACTAAAATAATGTGACGTGACATGATATAAGAGGACATAAGAGGCAAGTTTATATCCTAAAATCATTAAATTATGTAAGAAAATACAAGAAATATGTAAATTTGAAAAACGATGAACCAACTGGGTTGGTTCGATTCTGGTTTAGTCCATTATTTCTTTTGATTGTTTCTGGATAGGACTCAACTTGTAACCTTTGCATCGAGCCGAAACTAATGCCCAACCCTATCAGTGTTACTTGGCTTTTATGTTACATGTTATATTTAACGGAGATACTGTTTTACTTTAAAAAGTTAAATCGAATAACTAAGAAAATAACAATAGGAGTGCTGTAGTATATCAAATATGTCCACAAACGTATATCTGCAATGAGCTTGTGTACAAAATTTAAGAAAATTGTCGAGGTCAACACCAATTGCTACAATTCAAAAAGTCTAGAAAAACAATGAATTTATATACTTGGAACTCCAATTAATTACCAAGGTTTCAAGTCTCCCACTGGTCCCGATGTCCAGTTTAAAAACTTCTCTCCAGGTTTCAAATATACACTCTTGTCGTGCGGCAACTTACGAGCTAGACCATTCAATATTTGATGGAAAGCATCACCCGGTTGTGCAGGCTGTGGGAACAACATTGCGCGTTTCATTGAAGGATTCGCTAGAAGTCTCTGCTTCCTCAAAATTACTTCTGGTGGTATTGATGTAAGGATTGTGTCCAGTTTGGGAACATCTTCCTCGGCTACAAACACTCCAATTTCCTCCCATGGGATTGCATCGGCAAAGGGTAACACAATGTCATCTGCTATGATTACAGGGATACAGCCAAATACCACAGCTTCTACTAATCTCGGGCTCCATGGGGCCCAGCCCAAAGGGCACAGACAGAATATAGCTCGCTGCATGTCTTCATAATATGTAGTTGGATGGTCAGTGGAGATGTCAAAGAGGGGATTGTCTTTAAAATTCTCCCATACAGCTGCCCTTGCACCTCTTTTGATTAAACAAAATGGTCAGGACTCATGTACATAAAAAATGACTTGTGCTACATAAATACACAACTTTGAGTTTGAGGTGAACCTAAACAAACTTAGTGCAGGTAAAGCAACAGAGTCTCGGGTCCAGATCAGAAAAAGCTCAGGAACAGAGATAATTCAAATGCAAGTGTGGATAAAATTAAAACCAATCTCAAACGAGGACTGATCTAAGCAACAGCAGAGGTGAAGAATTTATCTACACTCATGAGGCATGCTCCAGCTGCAATACTTAAGTTTACCAAGGCAGCTTTCAGTATTAGTGACTTCTGTATTGGTGACATTCTCCTATCTTGATAGTCTAATCTATTTGCTCTCTAGTGAGGTAGTGGCCAACTTTATCCCAATTTATATGGTGCTTGATAATTAATTGTCCTTTCAGTGTGATCTATTGGAAGGTTAGAAGGTGTGAACTCACAAGATAGTACGATTTACAAAATCTTGGCTTCAACTACTCTGGAAAGTTCTGTAAAACATACCTTGCATAATAACCACCTTCTGGGTCATTATTCACATCATAAAACAAACCACGAAAGTAGACAAAGATTGACCGTGGAGTGTCTGGGGGAATCTGGTGAGCCTGCATCTTCTGCGGGGGAGCATATGGAGGAATTGTTATAGAACCTTCATTTAAGCACACATGATTGCGTTGTCCAAAAGTTTGGACCAAGGTAGCGCGCTGGAGTAATGGGAGAATCCCCCGTTCAATTGCTTTCTCTTCCTACATAGTGACAACCAAAAATTAAACCTTCGCATGGAATTAGCACTTGTTATTAATAAGAACCAGATAAAAGTGTGGGTTTGATTTCACATCCACAAAAATGAGGATGCTAACAACAAAATAATGGTCCATCCTCAATTTCATGGTAATCTTTTTACTTCTGGCACTATTAAATGCTCCGGAGAACTACATATATAGCCCATATGTTAACTTCTGATCCGTAAGTCTAGAAGGCATTTTTGGCTGTGGATTCTATGTCTGTTTCCTAATTTCTCAAGATATCAACAGAAATTATTATCTTTAACCATTCTGCATGCTTGAAAGTTAGGTTTCAACAAATAACAAGTCTTAGCTGAAGACCATTTAGGTTTCAACAAATAACAAGTCTTAACTGAAGACCACAGCTATTAATGCAAAAGGACCATGCCAAGACAAAATACCATGTTAGTAAAGCTCATTGGAAAGCACAAACTAATATGTGCAAATGTTTATTGTAAGAAAATCATACCTGATAATGGAAGCAGGCACCAAAGTCGTGAGGCACAACGAAGAAGTGATCGGCCCCTTCTGTTCGATTCCAATAGGGCCAGTTAGTGGAGATAAGTTGAATTGCACTTCTCATCATCCGAGGAGATTTAAAAGGCAATGGCAAGCCTGTGGGTGTAAGGTCACAAGTGGGGTAAATAGGGGTATAAAACCAATCAGCTTCCTCAGGATTGAGGGTCCGAACAGGGCTGGATAAGAGGAACCTGTGCATAAAGATCTCAGCAGCAAACATATGTGTGACACATCTGGGGTCCTTCAGAAGGAGTTTCCTATTGTACTTGCTTGGAAGCTCATAGACATAGACTTTCAGCCTTCCTACAGGATCATCTTCCAAGACATCGCCAGCAGTTCCTATAACATCAAAGTAAGACTCCCTATAACAGTGATTCTTTACAGTCCCGTTAAGTAAACTTGGTTAAGAAGTTTCTAAACTATGGCTTTCCCAACGACTTTGACACAAAAAAATCAGTTCCAATGGAGGAACAGATATCCTATGACAATCTAGGTCACCAACTTAAGAAAAATCCATTTCAACAGGATTTTAGCAAGACATACCAACAGAAGATCCAATATTATCAAAAACTACTAAGGAACTGAAATATTCTGAAAGAAGTTGATCGTGAAATGCCCACATAAATCAACACAATTATCTAATCGCATTCATGTTCCTTGTATAATGTTAATATTAGAATTGTCCTCGTCTAGGAATGACTGAAAATTTTCACAATTACATGGGTTATTAATCTGCAGATATGGCGAAATTACTTGGTGCAAATCACCTTATTTATGCCCAGAGCTCATTACAAACTAAGTAAAAAGACTCACTCGTCTAAGAAAATCAAATAATACCGTTATTCTATCAAAATAATAATAACAATGTGTTATTTAGTGTAGAATCACATTATTATTAAGCCCTAGAGAATGGGGAAGTTTTAGCAAATGGATGTGTTCAAAGGCACCCAATTCAAATGTTGTAAGCAGAGCAATTAAAGAATCATAAAAAATAACAATAAGGAAAAGGAAAGAAAGTACCAGATATTCGCTCAATCTTGGGAATGTTGTCGGCAGAAGCAAAAGCAACAAGAAGAGCGATAGCAGTAACCCACATCCAAAAAGTTTTCATTTTTGGCTGCCAATCACAAAAATGAAAACTGGCCTAAAATGAAAACTGGGGGCAAATGGGTTGAATCCCAAAAGAATACAAAGGCTGTATTTAAGAAGATTTTGTATTGTTGGGACGTCATTTAGAGTAGTAGTTGAGGAGATTTTGCTTAGAATTGAAGGTTATTGGCGGGAGATTGAATGTCAAAAACACCATAGAGAATTTGCTTCAAGCTACAGAGATATATACAATTCTTTTTTAAGTAAGAAAAAAAAGGTTTAATAAATTAGACGCACAAAGTTTAGTAATTAAGTTTAGTTTAAGTGACAACTGTGTTTGTATTGCCAGTTTGATGACTGGTCTCCATGCCTTGGCTGCCTAACAAAGTAAAGCCGTTTTGTTTTTATAGCACGCTGAAAACAGACATTCTAACCTTCGCGGTTCTTGTTTTAGGATCCTGAATTTATATTTGATTAAAAATTAAATTTCTTGTATTTTATTATTATCATCATTATTATTTCTTGAAGAACGATTGCATGAAGCCAGGCGTATGGGCTAACTGGTACAGGACGTATGTGTGAAGTTTAAAGCGGATACCTATGTAATTGTGGGGTTTATTGACTCGCTAAATGAATTGATTGATCCTTACCATTACAAAAAGTCCCAAAAGAAGAAGAAATTGCCAGTCCCAACATTGCTAGCAAGGCCGTTGCTATAATGCCGGGCGCTCCGCCACCATGCCATGTTTTAATTGTAACAATTGGATCCAAAGTAAAATGGATGCAATGATTGATATTGGAAGAAAGAAAAATACAAAAGTTTGTGTAACTTGTAAAGTTGGTTGCCTTATCTCCCTTAAATCTCCAATTTTCTCTCATCTGCTAATTTTTATCTCTCTCTCAAAACCTTAAATTGTATTTGTTTCTCAAAGCTCTAATTTCTATATTGGACTTGTTTACTAATAACATAAAATTGAAGCTTGCTCACAACAAACAACCAATGGAATTCATCTTGTCTTCTTGAGCCATTCAAGTTCAAGACATCTTCCTCTCGTTCTCTTTTATTTTCAAGTTAAGGATAAAGTAAGGATGTAATCTTGGCTTTTGTGCTTTTTGTAGTGACTACTAAAACCTTTATTTGCACTCCTTCGTTCAGCTTGTATCATTTATGCATTCTATTAAAATTTGTGTTATGTAAAACAATTAGAGATTTATGAATTTTGAGTTGAAAAATAGGCATTTAGATAATGGAAAATTGATGTCACAAGATGATTAATGGCTTGGAAGCATGAAATTGACAAGAAAAGCATAAACAAATATTGGATCACCATGAGAGAGAGCTATAGGTTCTAGGTATTAGAGAGACAAAATAAAAAAACAAAAAAAGATGAAAAATGAGCCAAACTCGCTAGACACCTGACTTGGAGCAGCTAGCTGACATATTATGGCATGTTTTTACCTTCGAAGTGGGTAGAAAGTTGGTTTTGGCAGAGTTTTTGATTTCCAAGTGGCTAGCTGCTTAGACCAAGCAGTTAGCCATATTATGGTGGTTAGTCACTCCAAATGGGATGACTAGCCGATGTGTCTAAATTTTAGACACCATTACAATCATACTTGTTTTATTTCACGAATCTAACATAAATAATTAGTCTAAGCTTATATGTTATGAAGTTGAGTTTTATTTACCGACTTGAGGTGTACTAGCATCTGTTGGCAAATTAGATTTTTGGTTGCATAATTTTTCATATAGAATCATAATTGAATAGCAAATAGGCTTGCAAGTATTCAAAGCAAATGTGTATATAATGTTTTGCTATATATGAAATTTGCGTACTTAATCTAGTACTTCATCTAAATAATAAGCCTCCTTAATTTTAAATTTTTTATCGTCGCCAGTGCTTTGTTTGGAGATTTCTATGGATTGTTAAAAATCATTTTAATAGGTAGTTAGTTTCTTATAGTTAATTTATTTATTTTATTATAGTTACTTTATTGTTTGGGACTAAATTTTATTTGATTAGTATTGGACTGAATTTACTAGATGACCTTTTATTGTCTTTGCTATTATAGACTAAATTGACAATTTAATTATATATTAATTATTATTAGATTTAATAACATAATCCAATTATAACATGATACTACAAATGTTATAAATGCAAGCCCTCATCAATGATCAAGGATACACTTTTTGTAAGTAAAAATTAATTGATTTCTTTGGAGTGAGGATGGCAATGGGTCAAGTTAGGTTTAGGTTTGACCAAACCTAAGCTCTACCCTACAATTGAAATGAAAGGTTAAGAGCTCAAACACCGAATTATTTTAGGAGCTTAACATAACTTTTTATAAAAAAAGATTTTTCTTAGTACTTATAGCCTTCAATGAGATAATTATCTCTACTTATGGTGAATTTGCAAATTCACATTCTTAATCAAGCCTTTTGCTTGAGACATATTTAAATGGAGACATACAAAGTTTCAATATTCATTCATGTTATACTATATGTTTGTCCTATTTTATATCTCTTAATCAATTTGCCCACATTTACATTATTTCCATGAAAACATATCATCTCACCTTTGTTAAGTAGGCAATGCAGAAAAATTTGATAATGGACTAGTATTTACTTATCAGATATGCTGCGAGTATATTGGATAATTTGTGTATTTTTTTTCTTTTGTTTCTGTTGTGATCATTTGCGTGCAATTGTGCCTTTATTTTAGATTGCAATCAATTCTTAAGATTAGAGCTGAAGTTCATTGTTTTGCCAGGGCAACTAAAATTGGAAAAAGTTATATGCAAGACTTGTATAAAGTGCTAAAAGTTTACTTTATCAACCCTTTAATTATTACAATTTGCAAAGGTGTAATTCTTCTAAAACATCCACAATTATTATGATAGATTTACATTCCAATTAGTGATGAATTATTTCATTAGTCCGTATATGGTGAAACTAAAACAACAATGTGCTGAGATATGAGATCCTCTTCTACATTCTTATTGTAATAGAAGATGCCATGATCAAGCATTGCCCAAGTCAATCATGTTATTTTAAATAATTTATTTCCTTTCATTGCTCATTTACATGATGTTAAATTTCATATTAATAGAGACTATTTTTTATATATCCGACAATTGCGTTCCCTTGATTCATTCCTCAACCTCAAATGCCAACAAATATAGAATGGTTTAAGTTTCTAATCAATCATAGTGTTAGAGTTCCTAAGCAAAGAAATGGATATGATTTTAGGGTATGTATCATCAATTTTATTAATATTCTAGAATTCTTACCAAAGAAGTTATTGTTCTTCATACAAAATTGCTAAACTTGTTAATTCTTTAACATTTTAATGATTGAACTTCTTATTTCACAAAATTCTTAATTGTATGAAAGTAATTTATTTTATTCTTAATTACATGAAAGTGATTTATTTTATTTTAAATTAACTAGTACAATTCTAAAGATGCACTTGGTCGGTTAGTCATTCAACTAATTGATTCCATGTTGAATCAACATTGAGAAAAATTATAAAATTCCAAAACTCAATTTGTGAACCCTGTTGCAACGGTAAACCATATATTATTTTAAAGAAGAAGCCATCTCACCAACGAAGCATGAAAGTACACGAGAAAAGTAAAAAATGATTAACAAGAGACTGCTTGTTTAGATGTTATGTTTATTGGGAATGGTTTTTTTTTTTTCTACTATGCATATTAGCTCAGTTTTTATACAAGAACTGTCTTTGTTGGCTTTTGTTAAGCTACTAGCAAATAACACTATAAAATTTTTGTTGGGTATGGTAGATACTTGTCATATTATTAATGATGTCAAAACAAGGGGAAGCAATCAACATTTTAAACATCTTAATGATTATATATTACTATTTGATTGAGATTGAAATTGATGAAGGGCTTGTATATTCTTAATTGACACATTATTTGATGCATACATATATTTATGACTAACCATTTGAGATTTAAATGACTTTATATATTGATACTTGATCATTTCTACTAAAAATTGATAGTGCTTATATTGATTTTTGAGGTTCTTTTAAAGCATCTCAAGAATTTTAAAAACCAAAATTCGAATCAACTATTAAATTGTGTTTATCTCTTACAACAAGCCAATCTTTTTCAAAATCACCCAAGGACAATGGTGACATATACGGGAAATTTACAATTTAATAAGGCCATCAATAAAAAACATTAAACAATTGATTACATTAAGAGGCAAATAATAGACAATTGACACCACTAATAACACTAGGATATTAAGTACTTGCTCAAGTCAATGCACTAAAACTATCACCACCAACATTGAAAATTGAGATTTAAAGTTATTTCCCATTATATCAATATGCAATGAAGCTTGTCATTCATGAAGTTGAATAGTGTAAACATGAAACAAAGAACAACAAAGTCGAGACAAGTAAATAGATATCTCATATATTTTTTAACTAAACCAACATGCAATAGAGGTTGTCAAATAAGAAGTTGGATAATGTAAACACAAAATAAAGAACAACAAACTTAGGATAATTAAATTTTATGTTGTCTTTCCCTTTAGTGGGAAAAGTTCTTATTGTTTGCCCAAACCTAACAATATTTTCTAGACTTTTAAGAGTTTTTTATCGTAGATTTTATTCTGAAGATAGCACCTTTGATCTTCACAACCATAGAAATGCATACTTGTCCTGGCCACACCTTTTGTTTGGCTACTCGTCTTTTTGAAGTAGTTATTCAAAATTCAATGTTAATTAAATCTTAACCAATGGCTTTTCATGGAGTTTAAAATTTTTACCCCATTATAGCACATTTTATTGCCAGTTGCGAACAATACACTAAATTTGGTCAGCTTTAAAACTTCGATGCTAATTTGTGGTAGCACAATAGTGCAAGTATTCTGATCTCTACCCTTTTTGTCCATCGACAAAGAACCATACTTCCAAGAATCTTTTTAAATTATTCTACATTTAAGACATAAAGCATGTAAGCATAGAAGCCCAAAAGAATCTATCATTTGAGATGAACATTTGGTATTATTTTTTTGTATTTCATTAACCGCATTCCACCTCAATTTTGGTGAGTGTGCATAAATGAATATCAGGGTTTTTTGCATTTTTTTAATCTCAGTTATTGCATTTTCATAGGGATCTCATTTATAATCTTCCTAAAAATCCTCAATGGGAAGACTTCTATAGCATACTTCTCTAGACTACATAAGTGTTACTCACAAGAGAACTGTATTTAGTTTTAAACTCATTAGTTGTTTTAGTGGTGTGAATATTACAGAAAGTATGATCGATTTGTCAAAAAACTTATACAATTTGAACTTCTATTAGAAAAATTAACCAAGGTATGCCTCCATACTCTCACACTATTGAGTGTTTTATATACCAATAAAAAATGTCTCATTCATATAAACTTCAGCTTAAAAGCATTGCCTTGAATTCATTTTTTAAAACCAAGCATTTTGTTGAAGCTTGAATTCAGCAAATATAGCTTACCACTGTTGTTTAAATTCATCTTCTTCATCAGTGTTATAATCAAATCATGAAATTTTCTTATAAATTCTTTATTTTTTACATTGGCTATTACATTCCTCTTAAGAGGTCAATAAAAAGGACACTAAATACATTCATAAACAATGTTTTTATTACCTTTAACATTGCCTTATCAACATTAGTAATTATAGATATAGATTCTAGTTATCCAAAGTAGATAAGAAAGTTTGGAGCAGTTGTTTGAACAAATCAAATGTCTTGTTTATGAGTAATGCAAAGTCAAAAATCATAGTTTTATAGTGATCATTTGCACTAACAAGTGCTATAAAATGGTTTTTTTTTATATGTACTAGTCTTATACATTGCCTTATATGCCAAAATATCACAAGAATACTAATAGTCATAACCTATCATACAATTAATCCAGGGCAAATTTCAGAGTCCATTTTCAACAAGTGTGTACTCAAAGTATAGCCTAAGATCATGTTCATTTTTTACAGCAAAGTACGCTATAACTGTGTCAGAATTAGTATCTTTAACCTTATCATAAGTGTAATCATCCAGTGTATTTTGCATATATATGGAAGTAAACTTTATATTATATGATCTGTTAACCAGATCAGCCTTGGAATCTATAAATTAACATGTCTTGATACCAACATGCCTTAATGCCTTAGCTTGTGCTAGATCCATATCATTAACTTTTCTATGGGATTAAATGAGATGGATTTTGTTAGCAAAATCCAAAGGATGGTTGGATCCAAGCCTAAATTCTTTCATAATTGTCTACTTTCATAATTTACTTGAAATGATGGTCAACACCTGGAATTTTGTAATTGGTTGTGGTTCTTACACCTTATTGCAATTCAAAGCATATTTTCATTTCTAGCTCCCTCTAGTTGATAAATCCACTCACAAATTATGATTCATCTAGACTTTTTTTCATGCTGCATGTCATCTTTACTAACACCAAAATCAATCGTTTGGGCATAATTGTTTAAATTGTTATATTATAATTATGCCAATAAAACATCATTCTTTATTGACTAAGTTGATTTATATGATGATGTCAATTCAACTATTTAGGGTAATGTACGTTTGCAACTCACTATTAATATATGGAACACTCATATTTAACCCATGTACAATAATAATATAATATATAAATTAACAAAACAATAATAAATATTATGCATTGACATAATTCACGTCCATAGTAAAAGTAAATTAATAACATTGAATATAAGTTAACATATTTCACATTCATATTAGTAATACAACAATAACAAAAGCATAGTTTAACGCAATTCACATCAAAATATTAATAAATTAACATCATCATATATGGGTAAACATACTTTCCATCCATATAGGTAATCGTAAATTGACTATTTTATTTAGAACATATACCTTAGTTAGAGATACACCTAACTTTTATGAAAATTAAGGCTCCAAGATGAAAAACACCTCTTAGATATTTTTTTTCTTGAAAGAGATTGGAAGAACATTTCTTTACAACAATGAGTAAGTATTGCAATCTTAAATCTATAGTAGGGTGTTTAATTTATACTTCTTTAGTAGTTAAAGGAAGGTGGCTTTATTTATTCAACATTAAATTGAAACTTAACTTGTCTATACTTTAAACATGAAATACAATACATCAAACATGAAATTGGTTATTTCAAACATGCAATATCATGTAATATGAATGTTATTTATGTACTATCAAAATCAAATAGGAAATTTTCTAGAAAATAAATTAAAAAAACAATAACTGACATGATGGAGTTGCTTGCTTTTGGTGATTGTATGATCTTTAATTATTTATCATTATGTTTCAAGTATTAAAATGGCGTTTAAGACATTTTGTGATCATAAAATTTTTGGCAGAAAAGCAAAATTGGTGTACAAAACTCAAGGGAAATCAATCCCTCCATTTGAAGTGCTAACCATTTAGAAGATAGAAACTCTATAAAATGACAGTTAACTATTGTAAGAAGCCAATAACCATTTGAGAAGACAACTTTCTAGAGTGAAAGTGCCTCAACCTTATTTAGACTAATTAACTAATTGTAATGACAAACTATTTAGAGTGTTAATGATTAGCCAAAACTATTTAGAGTGTTAATGATTAGCCATTTAATCTAATTGGCTAACCGATTTCGTACCATATGTCAAATTTATGTTCCTAAAGGTTTATCTATCACTTAAACATCATTTTACTATCATCTAAATAAAAATTTCACTCAAAAATTAAAAAAAAACCCAAATAAAACCCTTATGTTTTGGCTAAAAGTAATACCTCAATATTGACCTATGCTTGGTTTATTTTTTATCAAATTGCATCATACATTGCCTTATAACATCCTTATCTTTAATTTAATCAGCTCAAATTCATTGATTTCACCATTTTTTTGAAAATTCAAAATTAATTCTAATAGCTAGTGGTAAAAGTTCATGGAGTGAAACCAAGAAATGGAAGCAAATGGCTTTAAGGTGATGCCACCCTTAAGAGGAACTCCCTGACTTTTGTTCAACTCATTTTCTAACTCTGACCATAGAAGAAAGCTTTTTCAAGTGATTTATGCCATAAACGATATTATTATCTTACTCTATCGATATAGATAATATAGAGAGTCTTACTATACATAATTGAACACTTGGGTACGTACTATAACATATAGGTTGGAGAAAAGCCTTCATTTTAGGAACATGTGTATTTGAACTTAGTTAAAGTATTTTACTCAAACATTGACTTGTTTGTTAGTCATGAAAATCAAGTAATTGCCAATGTATATAGGATACCTATTATATCTGATTTTAATATAATAATCCTGGGAACTATAGTTAATTGGCTAGATCTTTATACTTCCAAGAAAGGACTGGAATTTACTAGGTATACACGTGTTACTATAGTTATGCATATTTGTAAGCACTTTGATCTTACTAATGATTCTTGTAATAGTAGTTTATTTGCATAATTTCTAAGCCTACAGGTTTAAATCCTCAATAACATAATTTAGTATGCGATTATCCTCTTAAAGGGACATCTTGATGATGTAATCTGTTTAGATATAGCTTTGTTGTATTATATTTTTATAGGGTCGATAGGTAAATATCAGTTATGTCATCCTCCAGCACATGCTTGACACACCTATAGTCATTGATAGATCTTTTTCTTTCTAGTGGTATAATTACCCAAATCCTCAAGAATTTTTTCTTATTAATCAACCTACTTATGAGACCTTCCAAGAATTAAAAGATGAAAGCAATTCTTAATTTGAGGTTTAATTGGAAAGATCTACAATGTATTAAAGATTCCTCTGCTTAAAATAGGTTTATAATGATTACTCATTTTGACAATTAAATGATTAATAAAGTTCTTCCTAGTAATCAAATTTATGATCTCACTTACATTACATTGGCCTCAACTTGCCATCCCACTTCAGGAGGTAATATTGATATGATCTAATAGTTGTTGGGTGTGAAGCTTGTATAATTTCCAATTAATAGAACCACATTCGGTCACAATTTGAAGTATTTTAGATGTAATAATAGCAAATCCTAAATAGGCAATAGTGAATTCTTGAAGTTCTTGGAGTTTTTGCATCACAACCACCATCACAGCCACTGTAGTAGATTGATTCTTTTTTTTTCTTATCTATATTTCTTTTTTGCACTAACCTTTTACATAATTATCATTGCATTATCTACACATCTTATCTATTCTATGGATTAATGCTTTATTATGTTTTTTGATATTTTTAACTAGTTAAGGATGATTGAAATGCTTTTACAATTTTTGCTTGCTATTGCTTGGCATATGTCTTTAGTTATTGGCTATTGAATGGGGAGCAATCCTGTAACACTTCATCTTTATGATTATGACTAAAGTGGTTAAATCAGATGTAATATTAAGTATTTGTAGAAACGATTTCAAAATAAGCATTTTATAAATATAGCACATAAGAAGTTTGTTACACAAAAAAACTATATAAAAGATCTGTTAAAAAAACTTAGTTACAAAGTTAACGATTCTCTTAGTAACATGTCACCAACTAATTCCATAAACAAGCTTGTTGGATTTATACTTAGATAAGAACACAGTTGAGCCCGTTGTGTAACCCAAGGTCTGTTATGTCCATATGCACCTTGCCTTGGTTGGGACTTGACGTCAGTTTTTTCCCACTCAGTTCCTGCAATGTAAGGACTACATGAGCTAATGCTTAGTAAGTAAACACTCGATGCATGTATTACCTACCATGCATATGAATGACTTTATGAAATAAGTGTTAAATTTTTTACATGAAACTTCAAAATGTAAAGAATGGTGTTAGGGTCCTAGATTTGTTGTACTACAAGACTAGCATTTCATAACATGCCCTTCAGCTTAAATTAATTGATCCATTAGGCGTTACGTATCGTCGTCCCCCAAAGAATCTCTTTTTTTAGTTTAGAGGGCTTGCGCTTTTTATGAATGCTTGCCACCTAGTAGTACAACAACCCTTTCTTTTTTAAATTCATTAAAATACCTCTTTATCAAATCACTCATGAAATGTATGAGACCAATGCAATTTATGCCATAATATGTAAATTGTCCAAATATATAATAAAGAAAAACATGAAACTAATTTAAGACAACAACATCTAACATAGGCGATAATACCGTCCATACAGAAATTAAAGAAATAGAATCATAATATAGGTAGCAGGGCCAGCTATGTAAGGAGTAATAACAACATCATATTTTAGGCGATAATGCCGACCATGGCATAATAAAATAAGAGTATAACATATTAGGTGACATAGCTGACCATCTAATCAAATAAGTAGTAAGCATAACATTCTAGCGACATAACCGACCATATGAGGATGATATTATGATGTAGGCGGCATAGCCAGCCATGTCGGATTTAATAATAGTCAATCACACCACAATAATAATCATTATAAGATAAGAGATTATTTAAATTAAACTTAGCATAAGAGAATTATTACTTAAAGCATATTGTCCTTACATTGCAGTTGAAGTGAAGTGTTACTTACTTTTTTCTTTGATTCCCCTAAACCTTTCTTCTTAAACTTGAGAATTCTTCACTAGTGATGCTTTGGCTTACAATGGAAAAAAATAAATTTTTTAGGATTTGTGGAAAATACAAGGGCTAAGGGGTATTTATAAGATTTCCTAAGGCCCATGAGTGGTTAGGATTTGCCACCATATCATTTGATTAATGGTGAAGATTTATCTCTTTATAAATATCCTAGTAATTTCTAGAATTTCTAATCTCTACAGCATTTCTTATTACATCATCACTTATATCATTACTTATGTCATCATTACTTTTAAATTATTAATTTATCTTTCCATAAAATCTTAGTAATTTTTAGAATTCTTAATATCTCTACAACATTTCTTGTTACATCATCACTTATGTCATTGCTTATGGCATCATTAGTTTTAATTATTAATTTACTCTCCATAAATATCTTAGTAATTTCTAGAATTTCTAATATCTCTACAACATTACTTATGTCATTATATTATTATACTTTATTATTATTATTATTATTATTATTATTATTATTATTATAAATGCTTAAGATAGCTTGTTAGGTTAATTATATTATATCCAAGTAAGAAGATTGTATCTCACAAATCCTAGCAATTCTGCTTTGTGTTTCTAATTTAGGTAAAATATTTCTTGTACATTTTTGCTATTAAATTAGGGAGTTATTTTGATGATGAAAGAGAAGAAGTTAAATATATGATTTTGATCAATCTTTGATGTGTTTATATATTTGATTGTTTGGGTTTGAAATTGTTGAAATATGTATTGTATTTGATATATTATAAACTCATGATATACTGAAGGGTCATTTATAATTCTTGAATATTTTGTTATCCCTTTTTTAATATCAAAATAGATTATCATTATCAGTAGCAGGGAAATTGTTAATCTAAACAGTTATATAATCTTTCATTTTTAAGTTAACAAACTATATGTCAAGGGTAAATTGATAAAATATACATTTCTAATTTGTAAGCTTTTGAAGGACAAAAATCATCCATGTCATATCAAGTTCAAGGCACTTATTTGACAAAGGCACCAAGCAAACACTAATTAAACATGAATTATACATAAGTCTTACTAGATCAATTCATTTTCAAGAATTTGTAAATGTTTGGCGACATTTTTTATGATGTGAAACACTAAACAATAAATAAACATGAGTATGATGAAAACTGGCAATATATTACCCGTGACAGACGATGTTGTACATGAACCATGAACATTAAATCCAAACGGATAGAAATATAAAATATTTTGATGCTATTTTCAATGACATGGAAAACTAAACTTTAAAGATATAGCATGTGATGTAAATATGAAAGATAAAATTTACATGTAAAAAATAACATGAAACATGTAAAAATGAAAGTTAAGTATGAAATAATAACTAGATAACCCAAGAGGGGGATAAATTGAGTTTCTTAAAAATTAAGCAGTTAAAACTTAATGAAATTTAAACAAAACAACCAAAATCAAAATAAAAGAATCAATGTGTAATGAAAAATAAAGAGATAAGGTAATAGAGAGTAAACACATAATTTTTAAGTGATTTGGCCAACTGTGCCTATGCCTACACCTCCAACCTCACTAGGTTTGAGAATTTCACTAAGCAAACCTTCAAAGCTTTAACAACTCTTACAATTGACTTTTAAGGTGTTAATAAACTTTTACAATAAGAGATTTTCCTCAATTTCTTAATCCAAGTGTATCCCAATACTTACAACCTCTCTAAAAATGATTACAAGTAAATTTTCCTCATGCAATGTGTTTGATTACAAATGAAAGCCCAACGTGTGAATAAATAAAATGAAAACACAATTTTATGCTCAAATTACAGAGAAATGCTCAATGATAATTATAGTTTTTCATTCTTGATTTGAATTTGATTTAAGTCATTTTATAGTTAAAGTAGAAAACTAGCTGTTATTGACTTTCTAGTAACAACTGACTTGCCACTTTATGATAATTAATTTGCTACTTTATGTTACTATTATACTCAAATATTTGAATTTTTAAACAACCAGTTTGCTGCTTTTATGAATCTGATTAGCTGTTTTTATCTAAAAAATTTCTACTTCATAATTGGTTTGTTATTTTTTTAAATCATGTTAGCCACTTTTATTCAAAGAGTTTCTGCTTCACAATCGATCTTTCGCTTTTAAGAATTCGGCTTATAGCTTTACTACAGTGCTAGTTTTAAAAAATTATAGTTTTATCTCAAAGCTTTACATAATTATAAAATAGCCTAAATATCTAGAAACTTTACAAATAGCTCCATTTTTAGAATTTTAAAATAATACTTGTTGATTTCAAAATTCTCAAAAATGTTTAATTTAAATCATAAACTTAAAAACCATCAATTTTATGAAATCATTTTCTTGTTTCAAAAACATAGTATTCAATTCCTTGATTATCCAAAACATGTGATTTATTATCATCAAAATTAATATTTTATAATACTATAGGCTAATGAAGTATACAATGATAGACATTAAACATCGATATGATGTAAATGTGAAACAAAGAAATTGATATGTGGGACAAATGATCTTATAAATGAAAGATTGACATCAAACATGAAATGGGAGGGAAAATATCATCTATTGGCATTATTTCTAACATCAGACACAAAACTTCAAAGACACAACATATGATGTAAAGATGAAACATGAAATTTATATGCAAAGAAACAACATGAGATATGCAACAATTAATGTTAAAAATTTAACTTCAAACATTAAACATGAGTATGATGTAAACATACAATAAGGTGCATTATAATTAAAATAGTGAAATTAAGAGGGAAAAATGATTCTTTATTATTGAAAAAATAATACTTTTTACAGTGTGAAATTGCCTGCAATTTATAGTGCAAATTAATGATTATACAATAAGCATAAATAGAAAATAATCAAGCTAACTAAGAAAACTAGTATCTTCCATAATTTGCAAGGCAAGGTAGGCTATTTTTCCTTCACAACGTACTAAGATCATTGACCTTCATATAGGTAGGATCTATATTTTAGAGGATCTTGAGAATCCTTGGCATTCTCCTTAAGCGATAGGTTGTTGGTATCACTTGGAGCTTTTTATGAAAGAAATGAAATTTTTTTAACAAGGAGGCTCAGTAAGTATATTAACCACTTAATCTAAACTCAAACCATACTAGATTTCAAGCTAACTATTGTTAATCTGGTCTCTGATATAGTAGACGCCAATATTAAGGTGCTTGGTACAAGAATAGAATATTAAATTTTTTATAAGGGAAGGAGCACTAGTGTTTTTACACTAAAGATTTAGAATGGACAAATAGAGATATTTAATTCTCAAAGGAGAGTAGCAAGCTAGGAAATTTCAGCATTAGTATAGACAAGGCTCAATATTTAAATTTTATACCATATTAAGCAACAACATGCTCCTTTTTAGAGCTTCAAAAGACTAGATTACCTTCAAGTTAGATACAATTCCCTTTAATGGATCTCTTATCATCCAAGTCACAACCTTAATCCCCACTATAAGCCACAAAGTCTAATTTATCTTGAAATACTTTGAATAATAAACCAGGTCTAAAAAGCCTTAAAGATATGTAAAGACTCGTTTATAAGCTTACTAGCATTTGCAATGAGATGCAGCCATCAACTGACAATTTCTTGGTAGCAAAAGCCAATTCAAGTTGTTATTAAGCTGGCATACTGTAATGCACTTACTATAATTCAATAAATAATAGTATTGAGAAAGACGTTACATTCTTAGTGAGTATAATCTATACTTAATAGAGTAAGACATTCTTTGAAGTTGTTCGTCTTAACCCAGCATAAATTCTTGAGGATATTTAGTTTGACATAAGTGTAAGGTACACATTATTCTAGTGACTTCTATACACAAAAAAAAAGTGCAAATCACCAAGATCCTTAAAAGAGAATTGTTTATACAAATCAAAGATAAAGTCCTTAATAAGTTGTCAATTGCCACTAGTAAGAACAATATTATCCACATAACCAAGTTTCAAAATAATACCAGCTTTGTCAATTAAAAAAAAAAAACAAAGATGAATCTCACATTGGGCTATGGAAACCTCATTGAACTAGAGCTATTTTGAGTTTCTTAAACCAAGCTTTATTGGCTTGTTTTGAGCCATATAGTGCCTTCTATAACTCACAGACATGATCAGATTCAGATGGATCTACAAAGTCTTTTAGTTATGCCAGGAAAATAACCTTTTTGAAGTCCCTATTCAAGAGCACATTATTGAAAAACAATAAAGTGAGGATGATTTTAACAGTTACAACTCTGATGACATAGGCTAAAAATCTGGGAATAATCGATGCTATAAGTCTAATAGAAGCCTTTTATTATAAATCTTGCTTTAGGCTTAAAAACAGAACCATCTAATCGTTGTTTAGCTTTAAATAACCATTTGTTGCGAAACATTTTAAGATCAAGTTGAAAAGGCACTAAATAGGGGTGGATCTAAAAAAATAATTTACCAGAGGCTAAATTAAAAAATAAAAAAAATAAAAACTAAAAATTTGAATATATAAATTTTAATATAACTTTTTTTATTTAACACAATCTCTAGTTAAAGTGTCGCACTCACAATTCAATAATTGGGAATTATAAACTTTTTTAGCTATAAATTTTAATTTTTAAGTCAAAGTATAACTTTTGTAATTAATAAAATAATAATTTAAATTTTAAAGGATTGGGCTATTTAATAATTTGATAGGAGCTATTTAGAAATATGTTAATTTTCCTTTATGAAATAGAGGTTTTTCTTTTTTTTTTTTCCAGTAGGGGCTTCTATAGTGGATTCACCTCTGGCACTAAAGTTCATGTGTGATTGTTTATAAGAGCCCAATATTTAATTTCTTTTATTGCTTATTTGCAGTGTGGTTTTACTAGGTGTTGATTTGGCACGAGAAGGAATATTAGTGGTTAGGGTAGTGGCAACATTGGCATGGTACAACTTTGGTTTAAAAATGTCATTTCTTAATCTTGTGGTTTTATGGTGTGTCAATTGTGATGTTATAATTAGGGCGACATAGAGAGAATTAGTAGGGTCTACAACAGGCTAAAAGTCATTATTAGGTTGAGCATTTTATGTTTGGGCAATAGTTAGAGGATTTGGTAAAGAAGAGATAGGTACATATGCAATGTGTTTCTTATGTTGATTAAAGTGTCTAAAAGTTGAGGAAATTGTTGTAGTTGTGTCTGAGGAATGGTTTGAGTCAGCTACTTGGTGCCAAATATGTGTCATTGTGTCAAGTGTGTGTCATTGTAAAATGACCTAAGTATAAATAAAACTAAACATTAATAAGGGTATTTATGGACCTAAAAATACATGTGTGAATTTGAATTGTGAATAAGAACTAAAAGAAAAGATAGTATGTTACTAAATGTGCCATGCCATCGACCACTCATAGGTATTACTTTTATTCGAGCCTTATAGAAGTGTCACCCCAATGCTCAGATCCTTTATAAAAAAAAAGTGATTAGGTGAGAATTTAATAAAAATGCTACTGGTTTCAAAAATTTGAGAGACAAAAATTAAGTTTCGCTTTTTAAAAAGAACATAGAAGACTCTGTTTAAAAGAAAGAATGTGAGGCTAAAGAAAATTGGGTCTTCCTAGTATGTGTGATTAGTAAGCAATAACCATCACTAAAATAACATCATTAGGCCCCATATTATGAATGCAAGGAAAGGTTTTTCAAGTTGACAATAATGTGATAAGAAAACCAACATTTGTGTCTTACTAATGTTGAAAGAGGATGCCTAATTGGCAATAGGTTTAGCTTTTGAGGTAATCTTAAGTTTCAGACAAAGCTTTGTTGTATGCCCTATTTGATCACAAATTGGCCTTTGACTTTGGGATAGTAGGGTTTGCCATTGTAATTCCCTTTATGAGAATTGTTAGAATGTTAAGGTTGTCTATAATTGTCATGGAACTGCTGTAGATCTTTGTTCTTATGGTTTCTGCCATTTTTAGGACCTATTTTTTTCTATAGTTGACTATCACATGGGCAGAGCTACTCACCACAAATTCTCATTTTAGATAATCCTTAAACTCTACAAGTTTATTATAGAGAACCCCAAAAGAAATGGGTTGTTCTCGTGCATGAATGGTGTTGAGTGTTAGAAAGTGTATATTTATAAAGGAGAAAATCATCATTTTACACTTTAAATCTCACTAACATTACTACTTTTATTTATTTAAGTATTTTGTTATTTAATTATATGTGTTTTATTATAATTGTGTATTTTATGTATTTTAGGGGTATCATAATCGTTTCACAATAAACGAGTGATCAGACAGCAAAACGGACGTCATATTTGGACTCAGGACGGTCGAAAACCTTAAGAAGAGCATTACAGGGAAAAGTTCTTTCACATATACTGATCTTTTGTTCATACGCATGCAGTCTTTCATGATCTTTTCACGACAATCGCTTCATTCATACGGACCGATGATGTGGCAACTACCTACGATGTGGCAGTATCTGATTGGACGAATTATGTGGATTGACTGCTTATGTGGCATTGACCGATGACGTGGCGTTGACCGATGATGTGTCATGATCTTATTGGACTAAATTTCTTATGTACTGTAGATCGATGACGTGGCAGCATCTCATTGGAGTAGAAATCGGGTGTACAGTACATGCGCTTACATGGGATTATTTACTATTCAGGCGGCGTTACTGTACAAATGTTGACTGTTGACGGTTGACTGTTGACTGATGACGTGGCGCAATCCTGAGCATCCGAATTGTTTTTAATCCGATGGTCACGATTCACTCGATGTATCTATAAAATGGGGGCTCTCCCCCCCTAATTTGGCACCCCTGAATTCATTTTTAAGCTTAGATTTCTGAAATTCCTTCTCCTTCTTATAGTTTCTTTGTATTTTAATAAAATTCCTTTTTTATCCTTAGTTAAAATATGAGTGGCTAATTCCTTTTTAGCTTGGGTTGAAGGTGAAGTCTCAACATGTTCCATGGGCTTAATTTGGTAAATTTACTTTCTCTTCCCCTCTAATATTTGTGGTTGTTTTGACTTTTAAATTAAACAAATAATAATAGTCTTGTCTGAATTCTGACCAGTTAAACCTAAGACCCTAAGTACAAGAGTTATTATTATTTAAGACGATAAAGCTCCAAGACTATACTTATTGGAGAGTGGTTCATGAGGTGTGGAATCCCCCTTATGATTTAATTAGTATTAATATGGAATATTTAGCCCATGGAGCATGTTGATGCGGATCCTGATACCTGAAGTCTTTATTATAACGATTCATTTTCAATTATTCCCGTCATTTTAATTCACAATTTAGAATAAAATCACCATAATTTAATTGTTCCCATTAAAAAGAAAATTAATTCGACACATAATTAAAATCAATCTCCTCGTGGGATCGACACTGTCACCATTAATCTATTCTATTCAATAGATTCAAATGCGCTATGAGTTCATTAAAATTCTTGCACAACAAGTTTTTGGCGCCATTTTTCTTGCAGGTAAGTTATTTTAATTTGTTGAATTATTTTTTTTTGTTTTCTTGTATTTTTCCTTATAACAAAATAATTCTATAATTTAATTTTTGTAATTTAAATTTTTGTAATTTAATTTTTGTAATTTAATTTCTGTAATTTAATTTCTGTAATTTAATTTTCTGTAATTTAATTTCAGTAATTTAAATTTTTACAATTTAATTTTATTGTGTGATTTCTTTAATTTTCTGTACTTTAATTTTTGCTTTACTTTGCTTTGTAATTTGTTTTGTTTATCTTGTAATTTATTTTAATTTATTCATAGAATTAATTCATAGAATTAGTTTTTTTTAAGTAATTTTTTTTTTGCTTTCCTTAAAAATTATAAAAAATTAAAAAAAATTACAAAATTAAAAAAAAAAGTGAATCTGTAATTTAATTCTGGTAATTTAAATTTCTTTAAATTTCAATAATTTAATTTCTGGGTTATTTTTCTTTGTAATTTTTATTTATTCTATTAATTTATTATTTCATAGAATTAAATTCTTTTTAAGTAATTTTTTTCTGTAATTTAATTTTGTTTCTTTTTCTCTTCTTTATATTCCTGTAATTTAATTTTTTTTATTTTTCATTGTAATTTATCTTTTTATTTTATTTTTTTTTAGTTAATCTATTTCTGGTATTTTCTTTTTAGCACTTGAGTGTATATTCATTGTAAGGTTATAACAACGTCACAAGGTTAGTATTATAATTTCTCTTTCCTCTTTATTTTTATTTGTTTAATTTTCATTTATTTTATTATTTGCATGCATGGTCGAAGGTCATTATCACCTAATCTTGAACCTTTAGACCTTGATTTGGAAAAAACACTTCGCACTCACAAACACACTGTTTTTCAAAAGAAATTTGAAATGGATTTGCAACATCAGCAACCAGAACCACAAGAAAGGCCATTTAAGGATTATTTTAGTCCTTTAGCTAATTTGAGCACATCATGCATAAGGTACCCAAATGTAGCTGCTAGGAGTTTTGAATTAAAACCTAGTGTGCTAAATTGTCTCCCCACATTCTATGGCCTAGAAAATGAGGCATATTAACTTTTCTTTCTTTCTATTTTTAGGACAATTTTCATATAATCATCTGAATGATTTTCATGCTATTTGTCAAACTTTTAAATAGGAGAATTTTTCAGATGATGATGTCAAGCTTAGATTATTCCCATTTTCATTAAAAGATAGAGCTCGTTCATGGTTTAATACAATGCCTGCTAATAGCATTACATCATGGGAACAAATGGTAACTAAATTTTTAAATAAGTATTTCCCAGTTCATAAAACCAATGCTATTCGTAGGGAAATTTCAGAGTTTACTCAAAGAGACGACGAGCAATTTTTCGAAGCATGGGAGAGATTTAATGGGCTACTCTTGAAGTGTCCACATCATGGGTACGAGAAATGGCACCAATGCCAATACTTTTTGGAGGGATTATTGCCACATATGCAAGAATGGCTAATAGCAACCAGTGGAGGAGAATTAATGTCTAAAAGCGCATCAGAGATTTGGGAATTCTTCCAACGGCAATCGGATAATTCTCAACAACGGAGTCGATCACTCAGAAATACCAGGAGAATTAAAGGAGTGAATGAGGTTAATATTGGCGAGTCAAGATCAGGAATTAAAGAAGTCAAAGAGATAGTTGAAGGCCTTGCTCAACAAATAGCATCTTTGACTACTGCTAAATCAACAGAGCCACATGACCATGACTCATATTCAGATCAAGCCAATGCCATAGGTATCATGAGAAAACCATCAAACTACAACCCTACTCCAACACATATAATCATGGATGGAGAGATCACCCCAATTTCTCATGGTCTCAAGGATTCTAACAAAACGGACCATCAGTTCCACCTCCACCAATGCAACCAGTTCCTCAAATGTCTCAAGCCTCTCAACCACCATTTAGACCATACAATCAGAATTCAAACCATTCTCAACCCAAACCATGGGAGGAGACATTCCAAAATGTCAAAAATCTTACTAACTCTAAGATCGAGCAACAAAACCGCACCATTGATGAATTACGAAATGAAATGAGAGCAGGCTTCAACTCACAAGCCCAATCAATTTCTAATCTTGAGAAAATGGTAGGCCAACTTTCCTCTTCAGTTCAAACCCTAGCAATAACTGTTGAGAAAGGTAAATTCCCAAGTCAACCAGTGCCAAACCCTAAAGGAGTGAGTGAAGTAAGTTCACCACAGCAGCATGGGGAGGTCAAAGCAGTGATGACCTTGCGAAAAGGAAAAGAAGTCGACAACAAAGTGGAGATGCCAAAATCAACTCAGATTGTACAAAAAGTGAACACTGAGGAATCATCATCAGAGGAGAAAGAGGAAACCAACCCACGAGAATATGTTCCTAAAGCTCCATTTCCTCAAAGGTTAGCTAAAGGGAAGAAAGGAAAATCCACAGGTGAGATTCTTGAAATCTTCAAACAGGTAAGTGTTAACATCCCTTTACTTGAAGCTATAAAACAAGTGCCATCATATGCCAAGTTTCTTAAAGACCTTTGTACTAAAAAGAGAAATATTCATGTTCAGAAAAAGGCATTTCTAACAGAAAATATTAGTTCTATACTCCAACATAAAATGCCTCTAAAATGCAAAGATCCAGGCTCCCCCACTATCTCATGTAGTATAGGGAACCACACAATTGAGAATGCTTTGTTGGATTTAGGAACTAGTGTAAATCTGTTGCCTTACTCTGTATTTGTGAAACTTGGACTGGGCGAATTACACCCAACTCCAGTGGTGTTACAGCTTGCAGATCGATCTATGAAAATACCACGTGGTATTGTGGAGGACGTGTTTATCCAGGTAGATAAGTTTTATTTTCCTGTTGATTTCATTGTAATTGACACTCAACCAGTGCAAGATTCAAGGAAGCATATCCCCATTATCTTGGGTCGCCCATTTTTGGCAACTGCCGATGCTCACATTCAATGTAGGACTGGAAATATGCAGTTGTCATTTGGCAATATGACCATGAAACTAAATATTTTTAACATTGCCAAACAACCTCACAGTACTGATGATGAAATTGTAGATGTGGATTTAATTGATAAATTAATTGATCACACATTTCCTTTAAACCTTAGTGATAACCCTTTACTGACATGTTTAACTCACTTTGGTTTGGATTTTAATATTGACAGATCAATTGATAAGGTTAATGCCTTATTGGATTCATCGCCATGCATGGACATTGATAAGTGGAAGACAAGGATAAAGCAATTGGCACCATTAAAAGAAAATCTCATCCCATCATAAGAATCACCACTAGAAATTGAGCTCAAACCTTCACTCGACCCTTTGAATTCTACATTCTTGGAGGAAGAAGAAATATTGTCAGAAATCATCCCATCCTCTCCTGATTACGAACAAAAGAACACAGATATCATTGACCCCATTTTTGGTTCAAAAAGGAGGATACAACTGGCAAAACCAGAGGAGATTCGTAACAACAAAAATGCTAAGGACTACAGAAAGTGAATGAAAATCCTCCGTGACAAGCGGAGCATTAGAAAATCTTTCACACCAGGTCAGAAAGTATTTTCTTTCAATTCTCAATGGCACGTTTCTCTAAGTAAGTTACGTTCTCGATGGTCTGTTTCATCTACTGATCTTACTGTTTTTTCACATGGAGCCATTAAATTTAAGAATCCAAGGAACAATGTAATTTTTAAAGTTAATGGTCAGAAAAGTAAAGTCATATCATGAATACCAATCATGTGGAGAAAACAGCACAAAACATTGAAGTGACCTGAATTTTCTTTCTTTCTATTTTCGGTGATTTAATTTTTAAATTATTTTTTGTAAAGTTTAACTATTATTGATATTTTTTTTTTGAATAAGTGTGCCAGAATAATATGCAATAAAAAAAATCATGTTCTTTAGGAATGGTGTCTGATAACAGAGAAGATAAGATTCAATTCATATCCTTTTGTCTCTTGAAACGCATCCTAGTGAATACGTCCAACATGCAATACTCTAGTTATGGACATTATTCCAGAAAGAATGTGCAAACTATAGTCTCGAATCATAAAAGACCTGCTTGCCGGTTTGTAAGAAAACCTGGATGGGAAGCTTATCCTCGACCCATAAAGGGCGTTCAAGCCGTTTCTGGACGTAAAACCAGAGGAAGATGTGAGCCATAGTCGCAACTACTTGTTAATATTTTCTTCTGTAATGCAACGCCCAGGTGATATCTTCTAATCTCTATTTTTTTTCCTTTAAAACATTGAGGACAATGTTTCGTTACGTCAGTTGGGGGAGGGAATAGTTGATAATTTCTCCTTTATAAATATATGTTTTCAAGTTTTTAAAGTCGAAAATGGCTGAATATGGAGTGTAGTAACTCTAGAAACGCATTTTTTAAAAAAAAATCATTTTTCTTTAATTTTTCTGCATGTATGTTTTTCTTTTTATGTTTAGAATAGGTTGGGAGGAAATAATTCTATTTTAAAAAAAAAATTTGTGAGTTCTTGATATTGGATGATATGATGACTTTTGAATTTTAGTATTTGTATTATCTTTGATCTTGAGTAATGTTACACCATGTTTACTATTCTACATGATGATGTTGGAGACAAATATGAGTTGCTTGAAAGAATGCACATGTCATAATAAATTCCAAGTGAGTTTTTTTTCAGCCTGGCACTTTTTATCTTCTTTAATTTTTCTTGGAGAAAGACAGCCTAACCATTTTCGCTTGCTTCTTCATGTAATTATTAATAGTTTATTATTTCATTTCATACATGATCTCTAGATTTTCTTTGAGTCAACCCTTTTAAAAAAAAAAAAAGACAAAACAACGTGTGTTCATTTTTGTTCATCTAAATGTCCACTTAATTAGTAGAGATATGGAAGATTATTTAGAGTCACAAAAAAGATGATGGAAGAGACAGATTTTGGCCGTTTGAGTTCCAGCGTAAGGATGAAAGTTTCTACCATCCCTATTATTTAATATCCATAGTTTCCGTTTCTTCCTTTCTTTCTTTCCTTTTTTATTTAAAAAAAAAATCCTTTTCTTTATTAACTTATCATCCTAACCCACTCCAATTTGGAGTATTACCCGATATCATATAAGTTCCATCCACCTATTCATGTTTGAGAAAAAAATAAATAAATAATTATTTTGTTCAGTAAAGTTGTGCCATATAAAAAAAAAGAAAAAAAAAAGAAAAAAAAAGAGAAAAAAAAGATGTACAATAGTAATAAATAAGCAAAATGTATTAATTTACACATAAACAAAAATTACTCATCCCTTGCTTATCCTTTCTTTATAAAATGTTTTTGTAGAATAATGTAATTTTAATCAAAGTGATTTTTTAAAAAAAATTACTAAACATTAAAAATTAATTTTTAACTTTTTAAAATTACTTTTAAATTTCTTAAAAATAATATTGAATAAACTCCAAAATAATTAAAATTAATATATATAAAGTTGATCCCACAATTAGAGATGATAATGGGAGCATTGTGTTGGTGGACTTTATCTCATTTCTCACCTCATTAAAAATTTTATTTACACTTCTCATCTCATTTCTTAGAAAAATTAATAGAAAAAAGATAAAAAATCATCCTGTGAAAAATAATTTCCAATCCCTATCTTATTCCCCATTTGTTTATTTTACAATATAAGTAAGTATATAATTTCAATAAACTAAATTTTAAAAACTAAAATAAAATCATAATCATATTATAAAATATTTAAATTATTAAAAATATCCCTAAAAATAAAAAAATATCATAACTGCAAAATGTTTAAAGAAAACAATAACTTAAAAAATAATTATTATTTAAAATTGAATAAGATTTATATTATACTATTACAATTTATATTAGATAAAAATAAAATAAAATTTATTACCCAATATTATAACTGACGAGACAAAAATTATTAAATAAAAATTTAAAAAATTTTATAATGGAAATTGGGGTAGTGAGGATCGAATCAAATCTCACCCTTTATTTCTCAACCCATTTCTTGAAGATTATTTTAAAATTTATCCACCTTTGTGTGAAGCCTTACTCATGGAAGATTAAATAATATGATTTAATCAAATCTAATTGATATTATCAAGATTGTCGAATTCCGAAAACAGGGGCCACGACAGAGGTTCAGAAAAGCACATAAAGGTCATTAGAAGTAAAAACTTACAGCTAGTCCACTCTTTGTTAAAATTCTACGGCAAAATCTGGCAATTGAAAAGCACAAAACAAATAAAGACAAAACATAAACAACATTAGACTAGCAGCGGAAGAATGATTCTATGCCCAAAAATAGAAATAATAATAATAATAAGTGTAACATAACTAGTAAGAACATGAATCTTTGGATTTGGCTTTAATATCTTGAGTCCTGTATTCAAACGTCCAAAAAGATCATAAATTTTTTGTTACAGATAAAAGTTGAATTGAGATTTTCTCATTTTCTTTTTCCTCCCCAAAAATGTGTCATCAAGAAAGATCATAGTAGGATAGGCTAAAATCCCAATAGTGGGATTTATACAGTTTAGTCATCCGCTGACTCAGAGGAGTGATGTGGGTAACTTGACCACACATCTTCCCACGTCATTCGTCCATCGGTTACAGTCTTTATAACTGATGCTGCCTCATCCACACTGACACGGATCTGATCCTTGCTATCCCGCTCTCGGATCGTCACCGAGGATGTTGAATCAACAGTTATAGCAAACGGTACACCAAGTTCATCTGTTCTTGCATACCGTTTCCCTATGGAGGTGCCTGCAAAAATTAGTACACAATAACAGTGAAAAGTCAGATGTTAATGGAAGGAAAAAAAAAATGTACCAGAATATTAATAGAAAGAAAAGCATGAAATTATTATATAGTATTCAGAGATGATTTAACCATGAGGAAAAAAGATGGCAATAACCCCCCCAATATGGACTTTGGAACACCAGTAACAACCATAATGTACACTGAGACACATTTGCATTCAAGAACATCTTCCTGGAACATATCGGTTATCATGTACATATATGCAACTATCTCTATGATTTTCAAGAAATCCACAGCATATATCTATTACCATATCAGTCCCAAGTGCCTTTTTGGTTACCTTAGCAATAAAAGACAACATACACACCAGCAAGTAGTCAAATCTCTTCAAAAGGATAAGTGGCTTCCCGATTTGTATACCCAAATTTGAGCTTGCATTTTATCTAAACTCATACCAGTCAGTCATCGCAGCCCAGAAGTAAACAAGCCTAGATAATCTTAAATGGCTGAATTCTTATTTATAAGTGCAACTCGTAGACAAACATGCATATATGCATTCATGCAAGTCAAGATGGAAAATGGCCAGAGGGGCCTGTCACCGTCCCCAATTTGGCAAGGGATCCCCATCCCACCACATACCCCTCTCTGAATTGGGATGTTTGAGTATAGTCATTTTGATCAACTAGCTGGACTAAAAATGGTCTCTCCATCTGCATGCGTGTTCTTATTGGGCTATCTCAAAACGAAATTGACGAAAATCAGTAGTCACAAGAGTATTAATATTTCAAAGTTTCTAAGTAATTAGCTCAAATAAACTAACACATGTTTATTTAGTAAGAACTTTTCCGAGCACTATTTTATCAATCAATAAAAAAGTTGCCAGAAACTTTAACCATGAAAAGACCACTTATCCAGAGCACAAACCTGTTATGTCAATCTTGTGAGAGATTCCAGTAACCGTTAATAACTTGGAAATGACTATTGCAACCTCCTCATACTGTTGATTCTGAACCAGTGGGAAAACAGTGCACTTAATAGGTGCCACAAGAGGGGGGAAACGGAAAACATTTAACTGTTCATCCCCAGCTTTACTTGGCCTTGTGTAGAAGGAGTGCTCATAGAGGCAGTATATAATTCGACCAATGCCAAAAGATGGCTCTATAACTGACGGCGTGAAGACTCTCTGATGTTCTTTCTTTTTCTCCTTAGAAATTAACAACATGTTTTTCTTAATGCAAACATTTTTTCCCAGTGTGCAGACATAAAACTCCACCTCCCCTTTTGATTCCAATGCAGCCTTCATCTTCATAGCTTCTTTCTCATTCATAGCCTAATGGGAAAGGAACTTATAATTTATGTACTGGGAGCAATTCCTAAACTTAAAGCATCAACAACAAAAAAACTATTTCATACTTACCTCCAAAGCTTCAACCACATTCTTTTGGCTTCCCTTGAATGCAAGACCCAGCTCTTTTTTCACTGGAGCAATTACCAATTTCTGGAAAAAGTTACAAGCAATCATATTACTCACACCCCACATGAGAAAGAAATGCTAAGCACGCATGTTTATACTTCATACAATTAATAACAGCAATAAGGAGTGTAATAAGCATAAAATAACATACCTCCACTTCCCTAGGTTCTGGAAATTTCTCCTCAGCTACAAGCGCAACACCACTCTTCTCCTGTATTGTGAACCCAGCCCGGGGAGGGGGGTGGGTGGTGGGTGGTGAAGGGGAATTCAATTAGTTTGCAGCACATCAATGTTCAGACAGCAAAAATGGTATACTACATCTTTTATGTTGTGAATTTGTGATGCTTCTAGCACCTATAAACATCTCCTTAAAATAGTGGCTAATGTGAAAATGATTTTACAATTATCTCGGCTAGGTGTATTTTTATAAAACTTATCCGGAAAATGTATATCAATCTGTTACCGTGTGAGCATGCAGGTCATACGCAGATCTATCTGCAATGCCGACACATTCAATCCACCCATACGAACACTCAATCTCAGCATCCCAACAGTCTGCCGCATAATGAGCCATTTCATTCGCAAGATGCTGCCGGAACCGTAAACGCTCTTTGTCTATACCAAGGTATGTTAGAAAGAGATATACTCGTCCAATGAAATAGCCAAGAGTTTCATTGTTTACTATTCCCTGAACAACAATCGAGAGAATAATCAACATGAAATGCACTTGAAGTGGTACAGGAGGCCAAAAATGTCTTGGACAAGAAAAGGTAAAATTAAAAACAATTTTAAACCAACCTTTGAAACAGCTTCACCTAGTGGAATCCTCTTTGCAGATTTACCTGACATCTGTTCCTCCCTTGGGAACATCAGGAACTCCAAGTTCGCGACTGCTGAGAATTTTGGGTGAGATTTGTCTTGAGGATCAACAAAGTGCTCAATTTCTGCAAGTGTGAATTCACGAACTCTCAAAAGGCCTTGGCGAGGTGATATCTGTACATGTCAAAAGATTTTAATAAACTTACATGCTCTCTCTGGTTCACACTGCCATATGCATACAAACACAGAGAAAAGTACATTTTGAATAAAAATCTCAAAAACCAAGAAAAATCAGCAGTACCAGTTGAAACTACATGCAATTTTAATCCAATAAACACTATCAATTCCATTTAATACAGCCATTTAAAAAGTCTGAAAAAAATTATGCAAATGTGCAAACCAAAAAAGAAAAATGCATGAGATGTAAACCTAAAAGAAATATTATAAACCTCATTCCTAAAAGCCTGGCCAATTTGAGCTGCAGCAAAAGGGAGTTTCTTTCCATTGTAATAATACAAATCTTTAAAATTCACAAATATGCCTTGTGCTGTTTCAGGGCGCATATACCTGCATAGAGAAGGAAATTATTACTTAATATGACTAAATATGCAACACTGCACATGGTGGAAAACTAAAATTAATAAAAAAGCAGAGTTGTGAAGTACTTGAATTACTGAAAGTCCTACACAAGTATTTCACACAAGTACACTAATGCGGTAGAGCACTGGCAAAAAAACTCACCCAGGGATCAAGCCAGAGGGGCCAATTGATGTTTGAAACATTAAGTTGAATGGAAAGGGATCAGACAGCGGATTCTTTGTGTCAGGAGCAGTTATACCATACTCCCGGATCTTAGCACCAAGCTCCTCGGCTGATAAATCATCCAAGACTGCCAGTATATGTCTCAATTCTGCAGCCTTCTCTGCAGATAAGCTAAGGTCTTTCTGAAGCTTCTCATTACAGAAATCCTTAAGCAAGTGATCAGCACGGTAACAGGTGCCCATTTTCTCATCCTTAACCATAAGGTCAGTAAATTTTTCAACATGACCAGATGCTTTCAGCACAACCTCAGGCGTCACACAGGGGCAGTCCACCTCTAACATATTCTCCTCCAGGACAAAGTGCTAATAGAAAATAAAAAATAGAAAAAAATATCATGAAAACTCCCAGCATATATTAAAAAAAAAATAGAACAAATTATACCGCTAATACCATCAGAAGCATGGCTCTGAATTCAAAATCAAGTAGTGTACTAGTTGCATTTCCTTTTATTTTAAGATTTAATTCTTCTAAAAAAAATATCTGTTGCAGTCCTTATGTATTAGTTCTTGCTCTATCTTGGTAATAACAAACTAGTTGCCTCAGGCTTAAATAAAGAAAATGAAGAAAGTACATCATCATCATCATCATAATAGTAATAATAAAAGAGAGAACAGTTTCCTGAATTTCTGAGCAAAGAAAAATATTTGTTGCCAGAATATAATTGGTAATAACATTGTTTGGTTTTACTATGTTTGGATAAGCATATAGAGCTCTATATAACAAAGCTGATATGTTATTGTAAGACCTGAAAATAGAGAAATAGAACAGTATAATTGTGAAACATTGTTTAAGGAAATGTTCCACGAACACCAGATTCAAACAAGGCTAGCTTATTCCAGCAAAATTAATAACGATAAAAGATCAAATAACACTACAATTTAAAAAAAAAAATTACAGCCTCAAATTTTTGTTAAAAACAAATTCCGATTTGCAAAACTAAATTGTACCTAATAATTAAATTAACAATATGAATTGATAAAATTACTATAAAGTGAAGACCCTGCTTACCTGACGCCAAAAAGCAAGAACGTTAGACTTAACGGCACAACCAGGGGGGCCGTAATCATAAAGACCAGCAACACCGCGGTAAATCTTGAAAGATGGAATAAAAAACAAACGCCGTTCAAGAGTGTTAACGACAGTCTGACGGAAAGCCTCCTTGTTAACAGAAGCATCACCGCCGCTACCACAAACGACACGCTGGAGCTCCCTTTCGACTGATGACTTCTCGAGTTTCAATCGATTGAGTGATTCAATAGCAGCGTCGATTTCGGGCTTGGAAGCTGTTGCGGCTTTGAGAGCTCTGACGGCATTGCCTTGAGCGTCGACAGCCGATTGCTTCTCGGCTAGGGATCGCCGAAGCGATTCCTCAATGCTGGCGTCGGCGGCGGCCATTGGAGGAGTCGAGGCTTGGGGCTTGACAGAGATGGCGTGTGATCTGCGCAAACTGAGACGAGAAATTAGATAGCGACCAATGGAAGTCGATGAGGCAATGGTAGTGGAGAGTTTTCGCATGCGAGAACCATAAAAAAGCAAATGAAAAAAATCTCGTCACTAGGTTTTTAAGAGGGTAGTATGGTATATTTCATCCGGTAATGCTTGACTAGTTAACCACCCCGTAACATACTACCGACGGCTAATTGGGGGCACCGGTTCGGCGCTGATCGGTTTTAAAACCCTAACATTTTCGATTTGGCTCGATCCGAAAGTATAGAAATGGATTAACATTGAAATAAAAAACCAACCCTAAACCGATGGATCGCATTGGTGTCGGCTCGAATCAGTAACGGCTCGATAACAGTTTTCTTTGCACTGGTTGGTTTTCGTTTCAATGATGGTTCAGATTTGTAATTCCGTTTTTGACACGACAACGGTTCAGACTAAAGGAAACAATAAAAAAAAAAGGATAAAAGAAGAGTGAAACAAAAACAATCATAAGAGGAAACCCAAGGGCACATTAATTAATATTTTAATTAATAGTAATAATTATATTTATTAATAATATATGAATTAATTAATTAATTATAATAATAATTTATCAATTATTGTGATTATTTATTTAAAATTATAATTATAAATATATTCTTGTTAATAATGTATTAATATATTAATAATAGTAATAATTATAGTTATTAATAATATAATATATTAAATAATTATAACAATTATATTAATAATTATTATTTTATAATATTATATTAATTAATTATAATTATAAAAATATATTAATTTAAAAGATGATATTTTTAGAATATTAAAAGATTATTGGTAAGGAATAGGAAATTAATTCCTACCTCTCTTGGAATCAATCTCTCATTCTCTATTTTTAAATAGTGATAGGTCTTACTATTTAGATTTTAATTCCTGCTCTATTTTTATGAAATAAAAGCCATTAATTATTTCGATTCTAAATTCTGTTCTTTAATTTGAGAAATAAACGCACTATAAGAGCAATCGCAACTAATGTATATGAATTAGAAATAATAGATCTATTTACAAGCTTTAGTTGCATAGAAGACAATAAGAATTATTCCACAAGATATTCAAAAGTTAAGACAATACAAAAAGAAATCTTAGTTGATTCTCACACATCTACAGGAATCCCAAGTATCTTGACCCACGGCCAAGTCCCTTAACTCGTCTTATTTTTTAGAAAGAAACAAATGACTGGTATAAATTGTATGGAGTTTACACAACATTAACCATCAACTAACCTACAATACACACCTCGGTAGCAGCAAAATTGAAGCTATACAAGGAAGTGGCAGCAGCAATAGTAGTGGAATGGAGCTGCTGTCAGCAAAATTGAAGCTATAGAAGGAAGTGGCAGCAGCAATAGTAGTGGAATGGAGCTGCTGTCGTCAAACTAGAAAGAAGCAGCAGCGTCGCAGCAGTGTTCTCGGGGTTTGATTAGAGTATAAAGAGAGAATAGACGAATAATTTAAAAATATAAAGGGAAAGGAAAAGAATTAACAGGGTTTATAATAAATTTTATTATTATTCACCTAAAAATAATATAATAAGAATTACTTATTTATAATAGTTTAAGATAGTTCTAATTGTAATTTAGTAAGAATCTTAATTCATAATTATAATAAGAAAATAAAATCCTAATAGAAAAGAAATTAAAATAAGTAATTAAAATAAATTATTAGGGTCCTCACATACGGATTCGTGAAGGTACGAGGAAGAAAAGATAGCGATTCGATAGGCGGCAACATAGACAATTATCGGTACGGGAGCAAAGGCAGCAACAGCAAATATGAATAAGTATGCAGTAACGGCAGCAATTATGCGTGCGTTACACATACATTTATATACACTATGTTAAAATTACAAAAATGTCATTGTATTTCGGTTCAATACCGGTTTTGAATTTTTGATCGGGAAAAGGAACCGCACCTTCCGGTTCGGTTTAGGGCTATCTATTAGGTTTTTAGTTAAAGCGCCGAAACAGGATTTTTAGCCGAGCTGCGCACACCGACCGGCAATTGTTTACTTAACTTGAGTGTGTTCAACAATTAAAAAAATATGTTATGATTTAGTTGTAAAATTCGGTTGCACAAAATAAAGAATTTATTGCTATATTGCGTACCGTTACAGATGAGAATATGTATCTTCGTTATTAAATATTTGTTAAAGTCAGGTCATATATGTAGTCACATTCAAGATCTTTATATCCCAGTCACAACATGTGTTTCAAATTTTATGACAATATTATTTTGTAACATTCATAAAAAATTTCAAGCTAAATATCCATGACGTTCAAGAGAAGTTGAATACCATGGCCATTGAATACCAGATCAGGTGATGCTTCTGTTGGTGAAAAATCATAATTTTTCTCATAAAAAATATTTTAGAACCGATATCATATAATATATAAGAAATTCATAATTCAGAAAAATCATACCTTGATAATCTGAGAAGATGAATGACACTAAATAATAAATCTGTCACCCAACAATCTTTCAGGTTATGACTCAAATTTAATCTGCACTGAACGTGTGCGTGTTCATTTCATCACTCCTAAAAATCATTAACTTCTTTTTCTTCAGTGTTTTCTCAAAAGGCGTCTCAACCTTTTTTTAGGAGAAAAGAACACTTATATATAATATTTTCCTAGTTAAAACCTTAATTTGTGTTATCCTTATCATATAATAATTCAAAATATTAAATATATTAAATTTAATATTTTTCCTCTCCACTTACATAAAAGTAGAGATAAAGTATAATAACTTTGGGGTCTATCTTATAAAATATCACAAGGCCCCATTTACACATAAATATAATATATAGAGTCTTAACAAATATTATATTTAAGTTTATCACCTAATATTCTAGTTTTATTATTTTTTAGTCCAGTAGTGGTGTAGTCAATTAAATAAGCTAATCTGGGGATCATTTAGGAACATGCAATAGTGGCTACAATAATTAAGCCTGTAATTAAATTAGCTTAATTATTTAATTCCAATTCTATTCCACTATAAGATTGGAACTGACCTCCATAATTATATGCTCGAAAAATAATTCGTCTCAAGCCACATTGATCTCTTTACTGTACAAGCCTTTGTACCACATCATTAATTAAATTGATATCTCAACTGTCCAATCAATTTAAAATATCTTATTCCTTGATATTTACTGGTTTTCTCTAATGATCATTTTCAACATATTAAATATGTCAATCCACTCTGGCCAGAGAATTCTATGATCAAGTACCGAAAACCTATCAAGAAATATGTTGTACAAATTTCATATTGTTAATTTATAACTTCAATACTTATAATTGCTCTCACCAAGATACTGGGTAATCTTAACTACAAATATGTGTCGTGCCCATTGGTAACTCAAATGGAATGATAATTATAATCATAAAATTATAACTAACTCGAGATTAAGATTAGAGTAAAATTAATGCCTATGAGATTTAATAAGTTTGACAGTTATTATAAAGTTAATTAAATCTCATACGTGATCCTGTTCAATGTAGTCGTACTATATCAATAAATTCATACATGATTAAGATAAATCATTCAATGAATTTATTACAGTTTATACCTAAATAAAGTGCCCAACTTTATTTATCAACTGCGAACACAATTTATTAAATCATAAGATAACTTGTATTTATGTCTTTTGTGAATCCACATAGTGATCACATAACTACATAAATATGATTAAATGGACTTTACTCAAAAATTAATACAAATAAGATATTTGAATAAAATACCTCAATTATTTTATTAATAAAAAAATATTTATTACAATTAAATAAATCTATATGCTTTTAAAGAGCATATTTTCCCAACAATCTCCCACTAGCTCTTAAAGCATGTTTGGGATCTCACGCATGCCCATGGATTCTAAGTACAAGTTAAAGAGTTTTTCGGGTATGGTTTTCATCAAAGGATCTGCTAAGTTTTACTGTGATGCAATCTAAGTAACCTCCACATCACCTTTCTGCACTATATCCCTTATAAGATGATACTTCATCTTAATATGTTTTTGTTTATTGTGGTTCCTTAGTTCTTTAGATTGAGTTACTGCACCACTATTATCACAAAATAGTTTAAGGGGTGCAGTTACAGCAGGAACCACCTCAAGATCTTGTAGGAATTTGCGGAGCCATACAACTTTTTTTGCAGCTTCAGATGCAGCTACATATTCAACTTCAGTTGTGAAGTCTGCGATACAACATTCTTTCACACTCCTCCAACTAATAGCTCCACTTTCTAATGTAAACACATAGCCGGAAGTTGATTTTCTAGAATCCTTATCTGACATAAAATCAGAATCAGTATAACCCCCTGAAATAAGTTCATTACCAGAATACACAAGCATATAATTTTTAGTTCTTTTCAGATACTTCATTATATACTTGACTGCAATCTAGTGTTCAAGACCATGATTAGATTGATATCTGCTAACCATCCTTATTACAAAACAGATGTCTGGCCTAGTGCAAAGCATGACATACATAAGACTTCCCACAACTTCTGCATAAGGAACTCGTCTCATTTTATCTATCTCTTCAGATGTTTTGGGTGATTGATCTTTAGAGAATGTTAGTCCATGTCTAAATGGTAATAAACTAGTTTTAGAATTTTTCATGCTAAATTTAGCTAATATCTTATCGATATAGACTACTTGAGATAAGACTAAAGTTTTATTCTTCCGGTCTCGTAGTAATTTGATACCAATAATGTAACTTGCCTCTCCCAGGTCTTTCATATCAAATTATTGTGCTAGACAACTCTTTATTGTAGTCAACACTCCTATATTGTTTCCAATTAAGAGAATATCGTCTACATAAAGAACCAGGAAGGCTACAGATTTTCCCTAAATTTTCTTATATACATATAATTCATCAATATTCTGAATGAATCCAAACGATTTAATCGCTTGATCAAATCTAATATTCCATGATCGAGATGCTTGCTTCAATCCATAAATAGATCTCTGTATCTTACATACTATGTGTTCTTGGCCTTTTTGTATGAATCCATTTAGTTGCTACATGTAGATGTTTTCTTCAAGATGCTCATTAAAAAAAGCAGTCTTGACATATATTTGTCAAATTTTATAATCTAGCACTACAGTAATGGAAAGCAGAATCCTGATGGATTTAAGCATAGCAATCGGAGAAAAGGTTTCCTCATAATCGATTTCCTCTTTTTGAGTAAATCCTTTAGTTACTAATCTAGCTTTAAATGTCTCCACTGCTCCGTCTACTCCTCTTTTTCTCTTATATATCCATTTGCACCCTACATGTTTTACCCCATTTGGTACCTCTACAAGTTCCTAGATTTTATTCAAATACATAGATTCCATTTTTTGATTCATGACCTTTTTCTAAAATTCAACATCTCCATCTATTAGAGCTTCGTTGTGGCTAGTAGGATCTTGTATATGTTCATCCGAGATAGCCTTATAAGTTTCTCTCCCAATAACATGTATCCCGCAGGTAACCTAGTTATCCTTCCATTACGACGTGATTCTAAAAGAGATTATTGCTCAAGGATAATCATGTGTTGATCGTCTAGTTGTTGCTGTTCTTCCTATTCTATAACAAGTGTGGAAAGTGAAGCATCAACCTGATCAGCTGATAGTTCTTCAAGTATTACTTTACTCTTAGGTTTGAAATTATTCATATAGTCTTCCTTGAGAGAAGTGAAATATGTGCTCACAATCACTTTCCTATCTTGAGGACTATAAAATAAACCTCCCATTGTTCTTTTAGGATACCTCACAAACATACAAACCTCAGAACGTGAATTCATTTTGTCTGTTTTTGGTTTCAGCACATGTGCTGGTGATCCCTAAATACGGATATGTCGCAAACTTGGTTTACGACTTGACTATAATTCTATTGGGGTTTTAGGCACTGAATTAGATGGAACTAAGTTTAAGAGGTATACTGCATTTTCTAGTGCTAGTCCCCAAAAAGAGATTGGTAATGACGAATAACTAAGCATTGATCTCACTATATCTAAAAGAGTTCTATTTCTTCTTTCAGCTACCCTATTTTGTTGTGGTGTGCCTGGGGCAGTTAATTGAGAAATAATCCCATTTTCAACCAGATACTCTTTGAAATCTCTAGAGAGAAATTTACCACCTCGATCAGATCGAAGTTTCTTTATGCTCTTATTTAATTACTTTTCCGTCTCAGCCTTATACTCTTTGAATTTCTCAAGAGGTTCAAACTTATGACGCATTAGATAAACATAACCATATCTCGAATAATCATCAGTAAAAGTGATGAAATACTCATAACCTCCTCTTACTTGTACATTGATTAGTCCACATATATCTGTATGTACCAATTTAAGTGGTACTGTAGCACGCACTCCTTTGGCTGAGAATGACCTTTTGGTCATTTTACCTTCTAAATAGGATTCACAGAGTGGTAACGATTCATTTTCTAATGGACCTAGGAGCCCATCTTTAATCATTCTCTGTATCCTATTCTGGTTTATGTGACCCAAGTGCAAATGCTGTAGGTAACATTGGTTGTAAGAAATATTTCTTTTCTTAGATATATGTATATGCTCATCATTATTGATTATTGTGTCATGCATAGAATGAATCATAGGACTTATATGATATAAATTATCTCTTAATGTATCAGAACAAACAAGTCTCTTATTATAAAAAATAGAAACAGAGAATCCAAAATTTACAGTGTACCTTTATTTTGACAAGCAAGCTACTGAAATAAAATTTCTCTTAATGTCTGAAACATAAAGACAATTATTCAAAACTAAAGTCTCATTATTAAAAGATAATAAAATTGATCCAGTCTTCACTGCTGACACAAACTGTCCTGTCCCTAACTATAGCTTGACGCTTCTTTCACTTAGTTTCCTAGTTTCCTGAAACCAATAAAGTGAATTACAAATATAATTAGTTGCTCCTGAATCCAACACCCAAGTGTCACTCGGATTCTGAACTAAACAAGCTTCAATCACAAAAAGATTTCCTATACCTGATTTCACAATCTTAGGGCAATCCTTTTTCCAGTGACCTTTTTGTCCACATTTGAAGCATTTGCCCTTTGGCTTGCCATCTTACTTGGTAGACAATTTCTTTTTCCCAACTTTCTTCTTACCCTTACCTTTCGACTTAGGCCTAGAAGAAGAACTTTTTTTAGCAATATTTATGCTTCTTAGAGATTTCTCAGCATGATAAATCTCTTCAGCAGATTGGAGTTCGTTCATCAATTCTGTTAAGGTCATGTTTCTTTTATTCATATTATAGTTGACCTTAAACTCCTTGAATGTTTCTAGCAAAAATTCTAGCACCATGTCAATCTTTGAGTTATCATCGATTTGTGCACCCTGAATCTCAGCCTTATTCAAATAGTCCATCATTTTAAGGACATGATCACTAACTCTTATGCCCTTCCTCATTTTGCTGTTCATAATACCTTTCAGTATTGCTTGTCTCGCAGAGCGAGTACTCTGCCCAAACATCTCTTGGAGACTATTTATTATTTCAGTGGCGATCTCCAAGTTCTGATGTTTGGTCTGTAGAATATTAGAAATCGAGACTAAAATATAGCATTTTTTCATTTCATTGGCCTTTTGCCATTTCTCATAAGCCTCCTTTGATTTATATGAGTATCTTCCGCTGGAACTGAAGGACATGATTGGGTTAAAACATATTTATAATCTTCAGCAGTTAGAACAATGAATAGATTTATTTTCCAATCTATATAGTTCTCTCCAGTGAGTTTGTTTTCATTCAGAATAATAGTAAGTAGGCTCAGGGAAGATATTTTCTGAAAAATAAAACATCCATGCATAAATAATTTGATAAAAAATTTATAATAAATGACAAAAATGCAAAAAACCATAAAAGTATTTTTAATTTATTGCAACGATAATTTAGTACCGTTTTGACAAGCTATCCGTTAGGGAAGTCATGTTTACACTTACTAGACCCAATTATTCATTGAATTATTTACTTTCATGTAAAAACATGATAAATAACTATCGTTATCCTTTTAGGCCTAAATTTGTTAAAGAGCTTCCTTGGGAAGGTTAATAACAAATTTTAGTTGAGTGTATAACCATTGTTTCAATCTACATACTTCTCATATCAATAGTCACCATTAAGGTAAACAATCGATTGAAAAATATTTTAATTTTATCTCTAAAGAAATTCATCAAATAAAATATCTAATATATATATTCTTCGTAGAGAACATCGCCGTATCATGAAGTCGAGGAATATATATAATTTTATTATTGAACTAACAATGGAGCCTATAGGAAAAATTATCTTGAATTTTTCCTCTCCCACTCAATATTTTAAAATTAATTTTTTAAAATACACATTAATTATTTATTATTAATTGCATGCTTCCTATAATATTATCTAGATGATATATAATATTATTAAGCATTTGCAAAACTTCAAACAATATAATAATATTCATAATTAATAAACGACATATATCATTATGCATAGAGTGGCACTATCTATTCTATATGATATATTATCATGACATGTTATCATCCAAACATAACATATAGAAAAATAATTAAATAATCTTAATTCATGACTTTCCTAAAATAAAATAAAATAATTACATTAACCATAAACCTAATCTTTATTGGACTTTTTGTCAATGTATATCTTCCATAAACTTTCTTTTATGGTGGACTAGGGCAAATTGGACTTTTAAATTTATTATTGGTCTAATTTTAATTTTCAATAAAAATAAAAATATTTTTATTTTATAAATAAAAAATAAAAAATTTTTAGATCAAAAATAAATTTAATGTGTTAAAATTTTATCTATACATTTTAATCCATTAAATCCAATTAAAATTAGACCTAAATCTAAGATTTACCAAGCTCAAAATTACTTTTAGACTTAAATGTAAAAAATCAAAACATTTTTACCTAAAAAGAAAACTTAAGAACTAAAGGGGTTAAAAACCAATTGAAACCCTAAAATCCCACTCTCCTTCTTCGTTTTTTTTTTTCTTTTCCCCTTACCGCCACCATCAACCACCAGCTACTGTTCATCGGCTCCACCATCTCCGGTGTCGGATTTTTGTTGCTGCCACGCCGGAATGCCAGAAAACAACGAGCAGCAGCAGGCCACGCGCTGCTGGTGTTGCAGCCCGTGTGCTGGCTGCATGTCCAGCGCGAGCTGCTGGCATGCAGCCCAGTGCGTGCTGGTGGTCGTGATGCCTAGCGCGTGCTGCTTGCTTCACGCCCAGCACGCTGCTGTTGGCCACTATTGCTTGCCGCAGCCGCTGGTTGTTTTTGCCGATTGAAATTTCCAGCCTTGATTCTCCCTATCTGGCTTCTTAATTTACAAACGAATTGACAGTAATTGACAAATTTACTAAGCTAATTTTGGCTTATAAGATTTCTATTACGATAAATTAAATCAGGAGAGAAATATGATAATAAAAAATTATTTATTTTATTATAAATTTAAAAAAAAATACAATAGATTTTTTAATTATGAATTAAGATAATTTTTAATATGCTTTATTGATACATTAAATAAATAATATAAATCTAAGTAAAATTGTGTCACTTTAATGCATAAATATCAAGATTAATTTCATATGATATTTTTGTGTATGAATATGAAATGGCTCTGATACTAATTATTGGTGAAAAATCATAATTTTTCTCATAAAAATATTTTAGAACTCATCTCATATAATATATAAGAAATTCATAATCCAAAAAATCACACCTTTATAATCTAAAAAGATGAACGACACTAAGTAATAAATCCGTCACCCAACGATCTTTTAAGTTATTACTTAAGTTTGATCTGCACTGAACGTGTGAGCGTTCGTTTCACCACTCTAAAAAATCACTATCCTCTTTTTCTTCAGTGTTTCCTCAAAAGGCGTCTCTACCTTTTTTTTAGAGAAAAGAACACTTATATATAATATTTCCTTAGTTAAAACCCTAATTTGTGTTATCCTTATCATATAATAATTCAAAATATTAAATATATTAAATTTAATATTTTTCCTCTCCACTTACGTAAAAGTGAAGATAAAGTATAACATATATGGTTTTAACAAATATTATATTTAGATTTATCACCTAATATTCTAGTTTTATTATTTTTTTAGTCCAATAGTGGTGTAGTCAATTAAATGAGCTAACCCAGGGATCATTTGAGAACATATAATAGTGGCTATAATAATTAAGCCTGTAATTAAACTAGCTTAATTATTTAATTCCAATTCTATTCCACTATAAGATTGGGCCGGCGACCTTCATAATCAGTATCTTTCAAATAATAATTCGTCCCAAGCGTTGATCTCTCTTTATCGCACAATCATTTGTCTCTGGCATTGTTAATTAAATTGATATCTTAACTGTCCAATCAATTTAATAATATCTTATTCCTTGATATTTACTGGTTTTCTCTAATGATTATTTGCAACATATTAAATATGTCAATCCACTCTGGTCAGAGAATTCTATGATCAAGTACCGAAAACCTATCAAGAGATGTGTTGTAAAAATTCCATATTGTTAATCTATAACTTCAATACTTATAATTGCTCCCACCAAGTTACCGGGTAATCTTGACTACAAGTATGTGTCGTGTCCATTGGTAACTCATATGGAATGACAACCATAATCATGAAATTATAACTAACTCAATATTAAGATTAGAGTAAAATCAATACCTATGATATTTAATAAGTTTGACAGTTATTATAAAGTTAATTAAATCTCATATGTGATTCTGTTCAATACAGTCGTACTACATCAATAAATTCATACATGATTAAGGCAAATCATTCAATGAATTTATTACAGTTTATATCTAAATAAAGTACCCATTTTTATTTATCAACTGCGAACACAATTTATTAAATTATAAAATAACTTATATTTATGTCTTTTGTGAATCCACATAGTGATCACATAAATACATATAATATGATTAAATAGACTTTACTAAAAAATTAATACAAATAAGATATTTGAATAAAATATCTCAATTATTTTATTAATAAAAAAATATTTATTATAATTAAATAAACCTATATACTTTTAAAGAGTATATTTTCTTAACAGTTTCATCTGCTTACGCTGGCTCACAAATTTATGGTCACAAATTGTACTACAAACGACCGAAAAGGAAATTGCAGAGCATACAATTTGAATATTTAGAGTCATCGACTGAAATACCGCTCAGTTTTTCCTTTTTCTCTACATTGAAAGAACGTCTATTGAATTGCAGCAGTGCACTAGTTTGCTTTCGGAAAGAATGTGCTTGAATAGAGGCAAAGATTGTTATCCTCTAGTGGGGTAAATGCTGGCCTCCACAGCATCTCAGATTCCATGCCAAGAATATCCAATCCTTGTGAAGGCCGTCACGCTCCAATCATGTGATATTAGCAAAAAGATACGGCCTTTTTTGATACTGGGATATTCCATGCTTTACGCTACTCTTTATTCTTACAATCAAGGATCATTCTGTCACAACCCCAAAACGAAACCAACCCCACTGAATGACTTTTAAGAACGTTTACTAAACGTGTGCAGGTATCATTATAATTAAAAAGAATGAAAGAAAATAACGTGTGAAACATAAACAAAGAGATGACTAAATTCGTGATGCTTAGAATACAGTGATATCATCAATTAATTATTAAAAAAATTATCATTTATATACTTTAAATTTATACTTTTTAAAATATAAAAATACTATAACATTTTTAGGATGTATCAATCATCAATTTTTAAGTTCACAAAATGTATTTATCTACTAAACCATTAGTTGTTGTTTAAAAATTAATGAAATTATAATGAATTGATAAATTTACTCTTAAAAATTATCGCTTGTATATCTTTAAAATCTTTTATTATCACTTATATACCTTGAAATTATCACTTGTATCATTAAAAAGACCAAATTACTCCTCTGACTTTATCATATTTAAACGACAACTAATGATTTGATAGACAGCAGATATATTTTATCAATTTATGGTGGATGACTGATATACCTTAAAAGTGTTATAGTAAATTTGATAATAGAGTAAACTAAGGATATACAATTGATAATTTTCCTAATTATTAATATAGCCAAATAATATAGATCCATTTCAGTTGCAAGAAGGAAGTTTAGGATTGAAGCCAATGACAGAGAGCACAGAAATTTGATAATTAACGGAAAGAAAATTACCTCGAGTGCAGCAAAAAGCTGCACCAACTTGTTCAAAATTTTCATCTAGTGTTCCCACTGCATTGATCCACATGCGAAACCTTCTGTTACAACAACTGAGTATTTCTCAATCAATCTATCATGAAAATAAGTGAACACATATCCTTGAATGGAGTTATGTATTTTCACATTCTTCTAAATTCCTTGACAAAGAAAATTCCAAAGCTATGACGTTCAACTTTAATAATAATATTTAGATTTAAAAAAAAAAAAAAAACAACCCCAAACGTGGAAGATAAGTTTAGAAGGACCCAAAAAAAAAACAAAAAGGGGTATAAAGCTTTCCCCTCCGTGCACAGTAATTGATAACAGGAAATTCAAAGCTTTAAACACTTTGAGACGTTTCCTAACTGTGTCTAGAATTGGACATTGTCTCATTTTCATAATGGCTCAAACAATATTTTATTATATTGAAAAGTAAAATAATTAATCACAAGCACCTCATTGCGGTTCAACACTCGACCACCATTTGTTCTTCAGGGCAATCAAAGAAAAGAACAGTATCTGATTCTGCTCCCGTCCAAGTCAGAAACAAGAATATTTAACTTTAAAAAAAAAGTCATAAAAAAGGAATAAAAATCAAATGGTCCAAATCCAATAATGGATTTCTAACTGTTCTATTATGTTTTTTGGACAAGAGTTAGTACTGCTTTAAAATCCCTATATCAACACAATCTTTACTGTTTTCTCTCTATTGTTTCTCCTCCACGGAAAAACCACTCTTTTGCTTACGTTTCAAGGCAAACAAATCTCATAGCTCTGTTAAGAGATTCATTGCTCTTGAAAGGTCTAAACAAAATTTAATTCCCTTGAATTCACAGCCAAGGTACCTGTTAGTAAAAAATATAGAGAAGCACTTAAACAAAATTTGCATAGGTTTCTTCAGCCAATTTCACAAATGAAGCGAGAGAGAGAGAGAGGAAACTCACAATCTATTCAAATGCTGGGCGATTCTCCTCACTTCGGGGAAAACCACCAGGTAGGAATTTTTTGTTATCACTTGAATCTAACTCCTTTTGGATCAGGCTGACTGCTAGTGTTGAAGGGACAATTTTTTTCTTCTTTGATTGTGTTGAGAATTGTGGTGCTAAAATCCTGTTCCAATCGCCAAAGGATGCAACAGTTTCCAAAGCATGTGCAATCGAACAATTTTTTATGATGTGCATAAAGCTGTTACAAGCTATTTCTCTCCTTAATAACTCTCCCGCACTTAGATGTGTGAATCAGTGATTTTTCATAATTTTTGCACATTGCGTACCTTTTCCACTACCAGAGCCACCTGAGAGTACGGGCAGCAAATTATATCATACATAAGCAATACAAAGTTGACACATACATGCATCGCAAGATACCTTTGCAAGCAATATCTAAGAAAGAATTGCTAGAACATGCCGAGTTCTAACCTCTTTAAGGTTACTACAGGTATTTAATATTATTCAAAGCTATTCAGTCTTGAAAACTGATTATCATCTATGGAAGATGCAAGAATCTCATGAACAAGAAACCACAGAATATGTTATCTACATCAATACACCCTTGTAAAGAATTCCTTTAAGCTCTACTTGAGTTCCTTACAGGAATGGTGATTTCTTAACTATGTGCCAAGATATGGAATTCTAACGACACAAGGTAATTTTGGATGACAGCCACCACGCAAGCATTTATCCCGATCCTTTAAAGTGCGGAAAGCGGAACACCGTCATTACCCAAGACGAAGCCCATAAATGGAGCCTTGCCTCTGGGAAAGAATCCATCTTTTACCTGCATTGTAGTAGCAAAAAAGTTCAACACAATCAAGATGAGAAAGGTTACTTTATCCATGCACCATAGCACACTAGAGCATAGGATTGTCGGAAGTGACCACAATTACAATTGTAAACAAAATAAATACAGTATGGATCTAAAGTTGATCTAGGTTTACAGATCAAAATAAATTAAAAATAAATGGTGAAACATATAAATATATAATCAAAATAATATATTATAAATTTACTTGAGAAAATAATTAATTCCATAAATTGAATTTTTAACCTTCATCTTTCACCATCTTAGAAAACTAATCACTCATTTTGACAAACAAAATGCTCATTATATTTAATAAACTTTTGAAATATATTACAAGAAAATTAAATACAAAAGAAAAGAGAAGAAATTGTTTTCTTATCTAAGTAGCCTAAATTTTTTGTTATTGTATTATAAGTTGGTCACATAATAAATAAATTTAAAGGTTATACTGATATTTTTAATTATAATTAATTCTAGACCTATTTAAGTAACTACTTTGTAATAATAAACAAAGTACGTTATCATTATAATTGTATAATACATAAAAGTAAGTGTTAAAAATACATAATTGTTTGGAACTAAACTACTAGTTTGGATATGATGCAATGAGATTCTAACATTTCTTGTGTTTATGGCTAGATTTCTTGTACTGACCTTATTTCACAGTCCTCCAGTTTACATCTTCACCTGCAGAAGATATTCTAAACTCTAAATGGTGATCAGCTAGTGATGCTTTTATCGGTGGTTTAACTTTCAATTCTCATATGAAAGTCATTCTTTTCCATCAAAACATGAGGATATTTGGGAAGCTAGTTGTATAACTCTATAAAAGTCACTTATATTATTTCAAAAGCAACTTCTTTAACTTGAAATGCCTATTGGTATGATAACTAGACACTATACTCTTGTTGCATGTTTGAGATTTAGAGTGTATATCTTCTTCTTGTGAGTAAACCTCTTCCTGATAATATGATCAACTATACTCTTGTTGCATGTTTGAGATTTAGAGTGTATATCTTCTTCTTGTGAGTAAACCTCTTCCTGATAATATGATCAACTATACTCTTGTTGCATGTTTGAGATTTAGAGTGTATATCTTCTTCTTGTGAGTAAACCTCTTCCTGATAATATGATCAACAATTCAATTATCCTTTAAACATATCATTGTGGGCCTTGCAATTCGGACACCAAGCTTATTCCTCAAGGCAACTTTGCACAGCTCTAATATGAACTAATATTTCTCAGCGAACAAATTACCTATGCTAATATCATTTAAACTAGAACTTTTGATAAAGTTCCAAGTGATAAATTTTAAAGATAAAAATGAAGCAATAAAGGAGTCAACTACTATCTTCTTGTTTGAATAAGCCATTAGAGGAACAAGCTAACTATTGTAACTATTAATAAGACTATTGTAATAACCATTATCTCCAAATTATCGAAATGATCACTGCCCTATCATTGACTATACTATTGAAACATTATCCGCTTTTATATTATTGATATCATTAGTAGGATTATGATTGTTTTACAATAGAGAGAAATATTGCTCTAAAGACATCGCTAATGGTCACACCTCTTCTTGAACATTTGCTAATGTAATTTGTTATCCCTAATGGGTCATTTTTGTAGAGAGTAAAGAATAACTAGCAATTTGTAAACATAAAAGATTGATAGATTAGAGAAACTAAGTTTCTGTATAATGAAAATTTTATTGGTAAAGTCTAAACAAACAAAACCAGAATTTTGGGCCCATTTTATATTAACCCTAAATATCATAAATTTACTAGAATAAAAAAATCTAAAATATTATTTATAATATATTCTCCAATTTAGATAAGGGATGCAAATAAACAACACCTAAATTTGATATAGAAGAAAAGATAAAACTCCTAAAAGTAATAAAAAATAACTTAAGACTGTAAAATGACAAAGAAAAAAGCATAATTTTCTACTTAATCATGGGGCCAAAAAAGCATAGTATTCTAAATTTGATAATCTTGTCGCAAGCTTCGAAATTGGGAATTATACACCTAAACAGATACCGACAATCCAAGTTATGATCTCTGAAAGGTACTTAACTCATCTTACATAACCATCCCATATTAGCGCTCTTTATTTAGAAAATAACTCATTTTTAGGTTAGACTGATACAACTCCTTATCATCCAAATGATAGTCAAATAAATTAGCCACATTAAAAATGTGAAAGATATTTCGATTATCCAACAGCTAAAGCACATAAGTATTATCATTAATCTTTCTGCCACATAAAATAAACCATACTTTTGCTTCTCTAATTTTAGTAAGAATGGTAGGAAAATGGCTATGCTGCATATATATCATTACTAAATTATCTTATTGAACCACTTTCCTGTGTCAATGCTTATCGGCACCAGCTCAGTGTTTAGTATTAATAGCCTCTAAACAACCTTACAACACAATATAGGCAAAGCCTTTTTTGCCATGTTATTGACGACTTTGTTGCCTGTAAATATTATTAGCATGGTAGCCAAATCATAAACATGGCATGGAGAAAAAGTATATATATAATCAAAAGAAGCTTAGTTAGTAAATTGATTCACCATACTATTATAAGTAAAATTGATCCAGGAATCTCAATTTCCTAATTCTATTGCCTCTCACCATAATGATAGTGTAACTTATTGCTCAAAGTTTGATTGATCACTTATATTTATCTATCTATTTAAGGATAAAAAGTACAACTAAATTGTAATTACATACCAAACTTATCCCACAAATGATGCCAAAACTTACTAATAAATTTTACATCTTTATATAATTAATAGTCTTTGGACAATATGCAAATGCACAACTTCTCAAAAAACAAAGGTGCCATTGAAGATACTTAAAAGAAGCATTTTCACTATTTTTTTAAGCAATAAAATGCTCCATCTTTAAAAGTCTGTTGATAACAACTAGTATAGAGTCTCGACCAACTGTTGTATGAGTAACCTAAACATAAAATCCATGGATAGATCTAACGAAATATTCATAGAATAGGTAATGGTATGTATAATCCCATGTTTTACTCTTGTCCCTTACCTCTTTAACAAATCTAGTGCCTTTGCATACATCTCGATTCAATTGTAGCTAATAATATCGTTCGTTGACAAGCGTTTTGGTTTTATCTCAACCAACATAGCTCCTCAAACTATCTCTATCCAACCAACAGATAATCTGCTCCCTTAGAAAACTACTAAGCATACATAATTGATGAGACTTAGATAGACATCCATCTTGAATAAAAAAGTCATATGTATTATAACAATCAATACACTTATCATAAACTTGTACAAAATTCATCTTCAATATACAAAGTGTACAACTTCAAGCATTCAAAATAACATTATTTACGAGATTTGCTAGTAAGGTTGTTTGCCTACCTAGTTCTTCTGTCACTTTATTCGAATGCCCAGACTTGTGCTTTAGAGAAAAAATAACTTCTGCATATAGCTTACCCATTAAACATGCACGTTTTTTAGATTTTATTGTCTACACTTTCAACCCTTAATGCTTATTGTATAACATGAACTTCTTCTAAATCAAGTAATACTTCTGTGAATTTAATGCCCTAGAGACTGCATAAAATTCTTGGTTATATATAAACCATTTTTGTCGTGCTTCATTCAATTTCTTACTCATATACTTGATTAATTAGCTTCTTGAGAAATGATAGGCTCTATACCTTTACAAAAAGCATCACACTCGATTTTAAATAACTTGTCGAAGTTTGGTAAGGTTAATATAGAAGCAATAGATTACTTTTCTTTTAATAAAACAAAACTTATCCCTTGCTCTTCTCCTCATTTGAACATTCTTTTCTTCAAGCATTTCATAATTAGTATGACTATAATGCTAAAATCATGAATGAATCTTCTATTAAATGTTGTTAGCCTATCAAAACTCTTATCCTCGCTCATGGTCTTAGCAATAAGTCATTTTTTTATTATGTTGTATCTTCGACTCAATAATTTAAACCTATCTATATAACTATAAATCCTAAAAATTAAACATCACTATGTAAAAATTAGACTTCTTCAGGTTAATATGAAGTCTATTCCTTTGTAAAACCTTTATAACTATTCTAAAATGCTACATGTGTCTTCTAATATCAATAGAATAAATAAAAATATCATAGAAATATGTCACAAGAAATTTATTAAAAAAAAGTCTTAAGCACTTGATTCATTAAATACATATAGGTACTTAGCGTATTCCATAACTAAATGGCATCACAAATGACTCATACAACCTTTCCTTCATTTTTAGCACTATCTTTCACTCATCTCTAAGACTAATTCTATATGATGATGCTCATTGCACAATTCTATCTTCAAGTAAACCTGAATACCATATAATTGATTAAGTAAATTCTAAAACATTGGAATAGGAAATCGATAGAAAATGGTAAGTTGGTTAATCCTCTTATGGTGGATGCATATACACCAACTCTCATCTTTTTTGACACTAACAAGGTTAGTAACCATACATAGACTTATGCTTCTATGTATAAATTATTTTTGTAACAACTTGTCAACTTGTTCTTATAAGATCGTATGCTCATAAAGACTCATATAATAGTAAGGTAAATTAGGTAAACTCACATTAATAACCAGTTCTATATGATATTGTACATCTCATTAAGGCTTTAAGCCATTTGGCATCCCAAAGGATATTATATCGACAAACACAGCTAATAAAGGCTACACTTTATCAAAAACAATCTTTAACTCAAATTTCTCTTCCTTTCTCAACTTCTTACAACCATCACAATCATCCTCTAGGTGACTCTTGACAATAGTTAGAAAGTTCTTCTATTTAGCTTTAGAATTCTTCTTTTTATTTGTTAAAGGCACCAAACAAACATTTTTGCTATTCTATCAAAATTCATATACATTACCCATTCCTTTATAAACTATATCAATATCAAAACTAGTAATAAATAACAAGTATCCATATTCACCACTTTACACACCATATCACTCTCATAAATCTTTTAATAATTAAGAGAGCAACACAAACTTATAACTTACATTTCTTTCCCTTTCTTTATCTATTGTATCCTATAAAATGTTAGATGTTTTTCTATTAATAGTCATATCATGTCAACTAGTGCCTTTAAAACTATGTCTCATTATTACCACTATCAATTATGATGTTGCATAATTATCACTAATATGCCACATGCCTTGTAAATCTTATTGTGATAGTTGTCCTCGTCGAACTTCTGTGCTAATAAAATCTTCTAAACAGTACAACTCAACATTTCTTTTTCACCTACACCTAACTCCATTACCTATTTGTCATTTTCTTAAAAACGTTTACCTTTATCTCATCGGCTTTAGTTTCTATCAAATTCAAATCTTTACCATAATATTCATCCGATCAATGCCCTGGTTTTTTATACTTTAAACATTTGTTCAAATATAGGCTTTGCATATAGATTATTCTACGATTGTCATTAGTACCATTGTCATCTAAATGGTTGGTACTTAGTTAATTATTGTGGTGGTTGTTGTGATTAGCTATTTCTAGCCCTTGTTCTTGTGGTTGTTCTCAACCCTAACATTACACGGCCTATTCTATAGACTACTAAATTGACACTACTGAGTTTACAAATAGTAAAATGATTAAACAAATCAAATTGAAAAATTGGGTTAAAACTCTACTGTTTTATATTAGAATTATTTATTAAACGAATTGAAATCTTAGGATTTGGACTTGATTTGTTTATTAAATGAATATTGGCCTTGATTTATTTAATTCATTTAGTAGAATTTACCTATTTACTAGTAGTTTATTCTATAAAGATTTCAAAATTAAAAGAATTGAATATGAATTCTTTTGCAAAATATAATAAATAAATAAATATTAACCAAAATAAAATGTAAAAAGACCACTAATTTAATATCTTACCAAATACAAAATTATTAGCATTCATAATCACTATAAAGCTTCAAACTTTACATTTTTTTTGTACATATTTTAAGATAAATAAGTAATTTAATTAAATGAATGGATCATATTTGATTCATTTATGACTTATTTATTAATTAAATCATAAATGAATAAATGAATTAATATCCTTAAACTTAGATTTGATTTATTTAATTAGTGAAGTAAATCGAATTCATCTATTTACTAAATAAATCATTTTTTCATATCTAAATTCATGTAATTCTCATCAAATTGAATCAAATAAATAAATCCTTATCCAAATTGCCACTGTTAGCTAAGTTTTATAACTAATATGCTGCTTTTATTCTTGCAACCTCTTTTTCCTTACAATTGTTGTGCCCATATTCTAAAGTGCTCTATAATCCTATCTTGCAGCTTTTGTTTCAATCCCCCAATATACTTTGCAACTATTCTAAATTCCAAGTCATCTGAATTATTTCTTGCATATAGACAATGAAATTCTCTTGTATAGTTATTGACACTGCAATTTGCTTGCAGTTTTGATATTTCAAATGCAATTGTTACTTGTAATTTTCTATTAAGAAATAGTCTTCCATTATCCTTTGAATTCTAGCCCACAAACTGATCAATGGTTTTCTAGCAATTGTTCTTTGATTCAGTATGTGTTGCTACCATGTAGATGTTGTGCCCTTCAACTTAAACACCATAAGCTTTATTTGCTTCTTCTGATAAATCTCTATATACTCAAAGAAATTATCTATTTTATTATCCAGTATTAAAATTCTTCAGTATGTATCTCAACATAAAAATTTAGAAGATCTACATTAATTTTATAATCTAAACCGTTTCTGTATTTTCTCTTAAAATCCACAGATTCTTCCTCCTCTAAATTGCTTATTAAAGCCCCGTATATAAGCATAGGCATTCGTCTAGAAAGCCTTAGATAATAAGACTCTACATCACAATTGGCATCTTTAGGAACTATTTCATAATCGTATCTTTGAAGTATCTACTTATGGTTATAATTTTCATATTGTCTTCACAATTAACTCCTTGAAGTACTTTTTCACAATTAACTCCTTACTATTGACCTCTCTTCTTGTTTATATTGTCAATTGAAAGCCTACAAACCTCAATTACTTGCTCTATCACCTCTACTCTTGAGTTACAAAATTTCTCAATGACTTGGAAGGTTATTTCTCTGGCTATTTGTCTAAAACCTCCTCAGTTTGTGTTTGCATACCTTGATCATCACCTTTGAGATGGTTGTTGCTTTGGTAGTTTGGCCATACTATAGTCACAAGTAGACTTACTTTGATGCTAACTGATGATGCAGAAACATAAAAGATTGATATATTAAAGACTAAGTTTTTTAATAACAAAAATTTTATTAGCAAATCGTTAATAAAGAAAACTATGGTTGTAAGTAAGGACAACAAAACATTGGGTCTAAGCTAGGTTTAGACTACCTAAATTGTTTTAAAAAAATGTCCAAACTTAGGTTTATGCCTATGTTTTTATGTCTGCACCAGGTCAAGCCCAACACCTTTCGATATATGTTTTTTTTCTAGCTTCAACTATAAAATAAATGAATGAAAAAAATTGTAAAGGCTATGATTTTTTACATTGATAAAAGAGAATAAAAAAAAGTTAAGTGTCAAAGCTAACAACATCAACTATTGCTTCTTGAAAAGTGAGTAAAGATGATGTAACTACCAGTACATAGGCAATTGTCTTATGACTCATGAGTAGAGGTGCAGTTTTTGCGAGAAGTGTGAACAAATGATGTAGCATGACTTAGTGTTGAGGTACAGTGCAATAATGGGTGGTGGTTGCTAGGCATGCTGGCTTAAAAAGTTAGAAGTGGAAGGCAGCTTGTGACTTTTTTTTCTATTTTTAAGTATCATAATCATAATATTTTTGAAGTATCATGTCCATAATTTTGTTCAAGAATAAATGAATAGAAGAAAAAAGTGGAAGAAAATTGTAAAAATTGGTGAATGCCAAGTAATGGGAGTGGAATATATTCATGTGTTGAACTCATTAGCATTTTTATGTATTGAAAGATACATATTGATATTGAAAAATGACCTTAACAGCTAAATTTATTTTATTAGGGAATAACATCATGAATCCAAGGTCAAATATTAGTATGATCATAACCATCTAAACTTACTAACCGCAAAACGCGGTTAAGATATACTGGTAGGGTTCCAACATAGACCTTTTGATACCTAAGTTAGAAATTTAGTATAAGGAAAGAAAAATTGGAAGAAAGACTCAAGAATAAGTTAAATCAAAGAATTCTCCAATAGAGGTATTGAAAATCTTATAAGAAATGATAAGGCTTTTAGGTTGATAATTTATAAAATTATTAGTTGATTTTAGTAACCCCTTCTTTTGATGCCCTTTTCAGCTTAAATAGGTTTTTAGTCGTGTGTGGTTACCTTCTTAACTTTCGCCCACTTTCTTCAGCAGTTGGAAATGGTCATCGATCGAAAGTGGTTTAAGAAATTGTGGCGCAAAATTTTCCTAAAAATTTGGCCACTTTATCTTAACTAGCAAGTTTCCACTCAAGTTAATTCTAAAGTCTGACGATTAAATTTCAAGGTCAGACTACCTTGCTTCTAAATTAGATTGGTGAATCTTTAAGTTGCTCATATAGGCTTAAAATTACATTTTTAAATCAAATAATTTATATAAGCCTTTAATTGTACTTGTAAACCAAGTTGCCAACACAAGCTCTAGGTTGTAATTATAAAGTCTACTCAATAGCAATAAATTTTAATTAGATTAGGGTCGACTATATTTCTAGACACTATTAAAAAAATCCAACCCGAATACCAATTCTCGAGTTTTCAATATCGAAGAGGTACAATCGATATTGGAAACTTAAACAAAAATAATCAAACATATCAATAGTAATGTAATGATAGAAAGTAATGATTATGCAAGCCAAGCATTTTATTATAAAGTTATTTGTTAAATTAAGGAAGATAATAAATAAAAATTGAGAGAAGTAATAAAGTGGTGAAAATGGATTAAATTTGCAGATTAATTTAAAAAATAGTGAGAAATGAGCCTGAATTTATAACTAGTAAATATGAAATGAATTAAAGTAAAATAAAATAAAATAAGATAACAAAATTAAAATAAAAGTGCAATGAATCATGACCTTCATGTATGCTTGTGGTCTTAATAAAATAAAATAAGATAAAATGAACTTAAAAACCACAATAACAAATTACAATACCTTAAATTTGAAATTGAACACCAAGTGCATAGGCTTACACAAATGGGACATTTATCTCATTATCTTGGCAATTGATTTTTGATGGCTCATATGTAAACTTATTCTTTGTCTCCTTTAGGCCACTTATGCTAGTCTTTTCCATTTTCTTCTTAGGTTTTCCTTTTACCTAAACTCATGTCTACAGCCTAAAACATGCCAGACTACACATTTAAATAAATTGGATGTACTTATCACAATTCTACCCACCAATTTTCACCATCACTTCACTGGATCATTTTCTCTAGTAAAGGTTGCTAGACCTTGACTTATGGTGAGCTTTTTTTCTTTTTTTTTTAATCAATTCTCCAGACTATTCTCTCTTTTTTTCTTTTTTTAATTCTCTTCATGCGTGATCAAAATTGAGCCCATGTTGTATTTTTATTATTGATATAGAATCAACATTGTGCTAAATGTTGTTATTGTTGCTAACATTATCAAAACTTGACCAATTTAGGCTAACGAAGATCTAGTAAGTCATTTTATTTCAAACACATTTGCTTTCTACATTCATGCATATTGAATCTGAATTTTACTCAGCAATGGGATTGCTATGTTTTATATTGCATTGTATATAGTGTTGGTAATGAAAGGTTGCTTTTAATTTGCCAATGATATACTGGATATTAGTATTGATAGGAAAATTAAGTTTTGTTAAATGAAATATTAGGCAATAATGTAGCTAAGGAGTAAAGATGGGTCATTTTATAACAACTCACAAAATGCGAATAAGAAGTTGTTGGATGGGCTTATTGATATCAAATCAATTATGGATGATAATATAAAAGATGGGAAAGATAATGTAAAATTAAATTGTAATACAATTAAAAATGAGTCCAAGAAAATAAGACGTGGAGATAAGGTGAATGAGGAATCTAATGGTGTATAATCTAAAGAGGAGGAAGATAAGCATGAAGAATACTATGTAAACCAATTGGAGTTTAATACAACAGAAAAGAAATTGAGGAATTAAGGGAAAAGTGCCAAATCCCAGATGACATTACACTTAGATTATTGAGGGAAGATGAAACTGCCAACAAATTAAAAGATAAAGAGATTGTAATATATATAGAGATGTTTAAACTTGGCTTCAGGCTACCAATTCATCCTTAATTTGCTTGGATGGGTCTGATTTCCATTCAACTTAACATAAAGGGTTGGAGGATTTTAAGTGGCATATATGTTGTATGGGCCGAGCAAAATAGGTGCGATCCTTGTTTAAGGAATTAACATACCTGTACATATTTAATAAACACATATTGGACATAAAGGATGGTATTATTTTACATCAAAATCAAAGGATAAAATAGCAGTACTTGACTTTCTAAGCTCATGTAGGGGTTAGCAAAGTAAATATTTCATGATGGGTGGAAATTGGTGTAAGGACGCAGAACTAACAAAAGGTTGGTTTAAAACTCCTACTCAATTTGGTAGACCAAGTAATAAATGTTTTATTCAAATTAAGACTAAAACGACATAATAAGCTAACACATGTTTTTTATTGTATTGACTTGGAAGAAGAACTTTGGTATAAGTGAGAAGTTAAGAGTTAAAGTTGAGAAAGGATTACAAAATGATGAGGATTGGAAGTTTTTGTTGACACTAAAGAGATTATTAAGTACATGCCTCATTTTGTGTTTAGCTCAATGCAAAGAGAAAAAAAGGAGAAAAAGGTAAAACTTTATAAACTTTACAAGTTTTTCTTTTTAAAATCCTGATGTTTACTAATTTTGGCTTATTTTTTGATATTCATAAAGAGTATGTTTATCGTAAAGCACACTATTACAAAGATTGCAAAGGCTTTGATCGAGGAAATCTCTGATGAGAAGGATAAATCATATAGTAAAAAACCACGGTGAGCTATAAATAATATTAAAACTAGTGAGAAAAGTTGCTCAAGTTCATACATAGTATGTTACCTTAGCATAAAGACGATCAAGCTAGTGACTCACATCCTTTATGTTTTTTTACAGACCATCTCTTCCTTAATATGTCCAAAAGAAAATTTACTATAAAGTAATGACATCATAAGGTCAAATCAAGGAAGTGCAGAGAGCTTCTTACTTATAGTTAACCTAGTTGCTCAAACCATGAGCCAAAATATACACGATGATTTTTTTCCATTTGTCAGCCACTTATACTTTTAAAGTGCTTGCTTGAAATCAAGCTAAATTTAGTACTATTATTATGATTGTTGTTATTATATGTTGACTAGTTGAATCACTTTGGTTGACATATTTTTCTTGTTAGTAATCTTTACTAATGGCGAGACATTCAAGAAGCCGTTAAAAAGCCAAGGAAAAATAGAAAAGTTCAAATGCACTTTGTCCAAAGCTAAGCTCAATAACGAAAAGATTACAATCGAGCGAGATCGGCTTAAGTATGACGTAATGCCCAAAATAAAGAAAATGCCCGCTGAGCAGAGGACTTGGTAATTGAAAATTGATCCAATGCAAGCGAAGATTCTCATATTATAGAGCTGATCCGTGAGTTAAAAAAAGTCAAGTCTGATATTGATCAATGCATTTGGTTAGAAAAGTGGCAATGAAAGGCTGATGCCATTCAGACATGCATTAAACTATTTCAAAAAAAACATCCTGACATGAATTTTTAATTGATGTTGACAGCTTATGTGCGCAAAGAAAAGGCTAAGAACAAACCTTCTGGTATGGGTCAAGAAGATAACCATGACGAAGTACCTTAACGTGATAAGGTCGAGGTTAAGGGTGAGGCCTCTATAACTAATAGGGTTGTTGAAGACTAAAAGAGAACTTCTTAAGCTTAATTATTATAATGCTTGCCGTTTTTTGCAATATAAGTTTGTATAGACCGTATATTGCTGCACTTTAATTTGCTTTTATAGTCGGATAATTATTATGCCTATCCTTGCATTTTTACTCTTTATTTATAGGTAGTTATGACTTGCATTCCATAGACAACCCATCTAAGGCTTTGTTGAGGTTGAACAAATAGATATAGTCAACTTTGGTTGTAATAAGGCCAAACAATCACCTTGGATTTACTAAGATTGTATCATTTTAATGTCAATCTTGATTAGGAAAATGATGACCTCAATCATATAAAACTCAACCTCAACAAAGTGTAGAGCTAAAATGCCAACCTTACCTCATCACGACTTCACGATAAGAAAAATGTTGACCTCACAAAACTATTAACCTCAACAAGATAGAGTGTAGCCTTTAGCAAGATTACATTGTAAAACTAAAATGTCGATCTTAATGTATTATATGATGTCAACCTTAAACTAAGATATTGACTTCAATATTCAATCGCAATAAGATAAAGTATCGACCTGAACAAGGTCAAATTATAAAACTAAAATGTCGACCTCGATGCATTCTATAATGTTAACCTCAAACAAAGATATTGACTTCAACATGTCGACCGCAATAAGATAAAGTGGATTGCAATAAGGTTGAATAATGAAAATGAAATGTCAACCTCAATGCAATCTATGATATCAACCTTAATTAAAATATCGACCTCAATAGAGTAATATTAAGTTAAGATATCGACTACAACTATAAACCATACCTTGACGTAATGTTGACCTCATCTTCAAATAAAATCGAATAATTATTCACGTAAAACCTTAATAAGGCCTAAGTATAGACATCAATCTCAAATAAGACTAGATAATTATTTACATATAACTTTAATAAGGCCCAAATGTAGACCTCAATCTCGAATAAAATTAAGAAATTATTTACATAAGATCTCAATAAAGCCCAGCTATTGATCACGATCTTAAATAAGATCGAATAAAGTTATTCAGGTAAGACCTCAATAAAGCCAAAATATAGACCTAAATCTTAAATGAGACTAGATAGCTATCCACATAGGAGCCTAATAAGGCTCAAATATTGACCTAGATCTCAACTAAGACCAATCACAAGTAGACAAGTTGAGAAATAAAGTTGCACTTCTGAATAATCTCATGATATTAATATAACAGAAATTACAGAATTGAACATGAACAAATTAGACTAACAAAGAAATAAATTTTTCTAGCATATTTAAAGAAAACAAACAAACTAGAACATCATTAATAAGATTGGCCTACTGATAGTATTTTCACATGTGCTCTGCATTCCATGCCTTACCAATAACCCTGCCGTATGGATATCCTAATTTATAAGTGTTATTACTAAATAAGTGTAGTACTTTGTACGGTCTTTCCCAGCTCGGCCCAAGGACTCTATTGGCTAGCTTTTTGGTTGACTTTGCAAAGCACTAGATCCTCCTCCTGAAATTGTCTTAGCCGAACATAAGCATCAAGTCCTCCTCCTGAAATCGTCTTAGTCGAACATTCTTATTGTAGAATGTTCGACCTCTTACTGCCTCTCTCTTCTCATCAAGCAAATCTAGATCCAACAACATCTGTTTCCTGTTCATTATCTTGTCATAATAATTCGTGTGATGTGCCTTCATGCCAACCTTAGTTGAGATTATCACCTCATGTTTAAAAGCAAGCAAGAAGAGAGTCTCCCTTGCTGAAGTCTTTGCAGTCATTCTATAAGCCCATAATACCCCTAGAAACTCCTCCACTCAAGCTCTTTCTTCTCATCTAACCTTTTCTTTAACAATTACTTTATAGTTTTATTTGCTACTTCTACTTGGTTATTTGAATGAGAGGTGAGCTTAACCAAAGCTCGATATCGAACTGATCACAAAACTTCTTGAAATTCTCATTATTAATCTAGGTTTTATTATTGGTGCTAATAGTTTGCAATAGGCCATATCTTTAAATCACATTTTTTTATATGAAATCTATTATTTGTTTCTTAGTTATTTTTCAAAGTGGTTCAATTTCAATCCACTTAGTAAAGTGGTCAGTAGCTACTACTGCATATTTATTTGGCTTCTATCGATTGGTATAAGTCTAATAAAATCCTCCTTTCATTATCCAAATGGCGAAGTGCTCATTATTGTCATCATGTTTTCTAATGGTTGTATTGCAATTACAATAAACTTTTGGCATTCATCATATCTCTGAACTAACTCTCATTCATTTTCATACATGGTCAACCAAAAATAACTTTGCCTTATTATTTTATGGGCCAATGCCCTACCTGGATCGTGACCTCTACAAATTCCCTTGAGTACAACTCTCATCACATAATTGGAATCAGCCAATCCCAAACACCACAGGTAAGGTAATGTTTAACCTTTTTATAAATTAAGCTTTTAATAATACTATGATGTGTTGCCTGACATCACATCCTTCTTGCCTCTGCTTTATCTTGAAGTTGTTCCCGAAAATCAATATATCTCATGATAAACACCATCTAGCTCTTCTCATCTTCTACTTTCATCTCCTGATCAGCTATATATGGCTTTAAAACTAATTTCGATAGGATTTCCCATGAGAACTTTAGGTATTCTGTAGCTGCCAGTCTTGCTAAATAATCTTTATGATAATTCTCTCTTATCAAAACTTGCTCTATTGTAGCTTAATCAAAACTACCCCAAGCTGTAGTAATTTGCTTAAATACTTAGCCATGTTCTCACTTTTGGCTTGAAGTGTCATATTCAGGTGGTTTGCTACCAATTTCGAGTCACACTTCACCTTTAAATGTCAAACCCCTAATACTGTTGCTAATTTTAGACCCGCAATGAGAGCTTCGCATTCTACTTCATTGTTTGGAGATTGGAATTCATACTTGAGAGCATAGCATACTTTTTCTTAGTCAGGCAAAATTAGAATAATTTCTCTACTTCACTTTTCTGGGCCAATAGCCCCATCTATATTAAGCTCTCATACATCATTCTTATTTTCTACTCTTTTAATACCTTTTTTGACATCTATATCTTTACTCCTTTCACTATAATCATTGATGAATGAGACCAGAGTTTGTGTTTTAACTACTGACCTCGGTTTATAACTAATATCGAATTCACTTGTCTATTGACTGCTTAACTATATCTTTCTTAAATGTTTGGTTTGTGTAAATTTGCCTCAAAGATTGGTTAGTGACAACAACGACCCCATGAGCTTGAAAGTATGGCCTTAGATTTCTTGTGGCTACAACAAAACCATCACCTATTTTTCTCTAATAGGATATCCTACTTCTGCCTTTGTAAAAAATCTACTTACATAGTATACTAAACGTTGAATTTCACCCTCTTCTTTACAAAGACCGAGCTAGTTGAGTAATTTGGACCGTCAAATAAAGCAAGAAAATATCACCTATTAAAGGCTTGGCCAAACACGTCATCAATCGTTGACCTGCCACCTCATATTTTGTTGACCATTTCAATCTTTTTCTTTTCTTCATCAATTTAAAAAAGGGATGGCATTTATTAACGCCTTTAAAATAAACCTACTCAGTTTGGCAACTTTCTCAAACTAGGCTCTGAATGTCTTAAAGGTCTTTTAATGAGCTCATCGTAAGGATAACTTCTACCTTTTCTAGATTGATTTCTATTCCTTTTTGACTAACCAAGAAACCTAAATATTTTCCCTACTCTACTTTAAAGGTACAGTTTACTGGATTTAACTTTATCTGTTTCTTTTATAGTACTTTAAACATTTCATGCAAATATGCTACACGGTTAGTTAACCTAACAAACCTAGTTATCATATCATCTACATATACCTTTATTGTTTTATCGATCAAGGGGTTGAAAAACTTGTTTACCAACCTCTAATATGTAGCACCAGCATTTTTCAACCCAAATGACATCACATGGTAGCAATATAATCCTTGGTCAATTATAAAAGTTGTTTTTTTTTTTTTCATTAGTCATTGACATACAAATCTAGTTGTAATATGAGAATGCATCCATAAAACTCACAAGCTATAGCTCGCTATTAAATCTACTAATTAATTAATCTTTGGGAAAGGAAAACTATCTTTAGGACATGTTTTGTTGAGGTCATTAAAGTGCACACATATCCTCTATTTGTCATTTTCCTTTTTAACCATTACTACATTTAAAACCTATTTCAGATAATTCACATCTCTTACAAACTCCACTTTCATCAACTTATCTACATCATCATGGATGGTCTCATACCTTTCCTACTTGAACACTTTTCTTTTCTACTTCATAGGCTATGTCATTTATCTATAGCCAACGATGGCATATAATTCAAGGGTCTATTCCTACTTCCTAGCATATCTTCATGGCTCCATGCAAATATTCATTGTAATCTGTTAAGTGTTAGAAAATGTATATTTATAAAGGAGAAAATCGTCATTTTACACTTTAAGTCTTACTAACATTGCTATTTTTATTTATTTAAGTATTTTGTTATTTAATTATATGTGTTTTATTAGAATTATGTATTTTATGTATTTTAGGGGCATCACGATCGTTTCACAATGAACGAGTGATCAGACAGCAAAACAGATGTCATATTTGTACTCAGGACGATTGAAAACCTTAGAAAGAGCATAAAAGGAAAAATGATACTGTTCATATATACGATACTGTTCATATGTATTGTTCATACATACAATACTGTTTATGTTACTATTCACGACACTGTTCATATATACGGACCGATGATGTGGCAACTACCTATGACGTGGCAGTATTTGATTGGACGAATTATATGGCATTGACTACTTACGTGGCATTAACCGATGACGTGGCATTGACTGATGATGTGTCACAATCTTATTGGGCTAAATTTCTTATGTACTGTGGATCAATGACATGGCAGCATCTCAGTGGAGCACAAATCGTGTGTACAGTACATGCGCATACATGAGATTATTTACTATTCAAACGACGTTACTGTATAAATAGTATTACTATCTAAATAACGGCGTTACTGTGCAAATAATGGTGTTACTATACAAATAGCGGTCGTTACTATTTAAACATTGAATGTTGACTGTTGACTGATGACGTGGCGCAATCCTGAGCATCCAAACTATTTTTAATTCGATAGTCACGATTCACTCAATGTATCTATATAAGGGGGCTCTCCTCCCCTAATTCGAGACCCCTGAATTCATTTTTAATCTTAGATTTCTAAAATTCCTTCTCTTTCTTGTAGTTTCTTTATATTTTAATAAAATTTCCTTTTTATCCCTAGTTAAAATATGAGTAGCTAATTTTCTTTTAAATTTGGGTTGAAGGTGAAGTCTCAACATGTCTCATGGACTTAATTTGATAAATTTAATTTCTCTTTCTCTCTAATATTTGTGGTTGTTTTGATTTTTCGTCGACAAATAATAATAGTCTTGTCTAGATACCGCCCTGATTAAACCGGCACCCTAGTACAAGGTTATTATTATTTGGCACGATAAGTTCTTAGCACTATATTTATTTGAGCGTGGTTCATGAGGTATGAAATCTCCCCTTATGATTTAATTGGCATTAATATAGAATATTTAGTCCATGGAGCATGTTGATGCAGATCCAAATACCCAAGTGCTTTATTATAATAATTTCATATTTAATTATTCCCGCCATTTTAATTCATAATTTCGGATAAAGTTACCATAATTTAATTGTTCCCACTCTTACTACTCTACTTAGACCTTTCTTACTCATTGGTAATTATTTTATTTTTTTTATTAGGTCTTCATTAGCACAATCTATTCTTAGTTTGTAGATCGATACTCATGATCTGTATAGATTCTCTTATAGCTGTAGTATAACAGCTTCGAGCTACTTACTACTAGCCCCTCATTACTCCAACCCCATCTTAAATTCTAAATTTTATATATTACGTATGAGTTGCGCTCACAACTCCTGCTATCCTATTGAACGATCTAACTAAAATAACTTGATAAGGACTAAGTTCATGTATCACCCATCTTATTATTATTATCTTTTATAGTGGGTTGAACCCTATTATTAATGGTAAGTCAATCATCCCTAAAAGAATTAGCTCAGCTCTATTAAACCCTTTAGTGATGTTCTAACAAGATCAAGCTTAAGGCTCCCTATTTGTAGATCTTCTAGGGTTTTCTTAAATAAAATGTCAAACGAGCTTTCCTTTTTTATAAAAGCCCGATTCAACTCCTGCCCTGCCAAGGCAACCTTTACTATAAATGCATTCTTATATAGATATGTAATCGTTTCCTCATCTTTATTTGCAAACATGATTGACACCCTTTGAACCTGTTACTTCTTTATTATCAAAAAATTAAAATTTACCTTATAACTTTTTAATGAATTTACTATAATTTCCTTAAACAGTTTAAGTCTCCTACTAGGGTCGACCCTCCTATAATTATCATCGCCATATTATCTCTTATGTCCTTTTTTTTCTTACCTCTTCTTGGTCATCTACGTACTCTTTTAGATATTGATTTTGCACTAGTCACTCAATCTACTCTTTCAAGTCTATACAATAAATAGTTTATGTTCAGACACCTTGTCAAACTCGCAATACTTCTTGTAAGCACTTCTGCTCTAACCCCTACAACAAGCTTTAGTGAGATTAGTAATCCCTTATCTTTTACTACAGCCTATATTTCTACTCTACTCATATTTAAAAGAATAGATCTTCTCCCCTGCTCTACTAAGTTCACCTCATGGTCCGATCTCGAGCCTCTCCAGTCTACGGATGGTGGCAACCTATTATACCCACTTACTTAATTCTCCTATTAGTTCCTCATATAATTATTTCCTCTCTTTCGACCCCCTTTTATTAATGAGATTTCTCTTATTGTCTTTATTCCACTTAAACTATACCCAAGGTTATCTCTTCTCATTCTTGGGTCTCTCTTCCCTAGACCCTTTTTTTGTTCTTTCATTCTCCTCTTTTCTTCCTCTACATCTTCAATTTCCATATCCAATTTTGTCTGGTTGTATGCCTTAGCGTATGTTGTTATCTCTTTACTATATAAGCTATTCTATAATCGATTAATTCTTAACCCCTACTTTAATCCTTATAAAGCATTTAGATACCCTTAGATGATAACTTCTTTATGATACCTAATCATAAAACTCCTCAAACTTTCAAATTCTCATTGGACTAATTTTTTCAATCTACTTGTATCCTACTCATAGCAAAAAACTCATATAACTCCTTGAAATTTGCTATGCTTTTCTTCTTTAATCTCCGATATCATTCTCTTGCCTGTCTTTTTAGAGTTAAAGGAAAAACATGGTACTTTTGAAAATCATTCAAATCTTAAATTCTAGTCATCTCATTAACTTCTCAGTATGATGATTCAGGTCAATTTTTCCTTTATATATCAAGGTTAGAACCACATACTTAGGTGGCAAAGTTACTGCCATTACCTAGGGTACTAAAAGGGATTCATCATCAAGTAATAATCTTTTTACCACTTTATTGCCCTCTATTTTTACCTTTAATCTCTCTAGAGTTTTTGAAATTATAGCATTATTACTCAAGCTCTTTTGCCCATTGAGGGTTTCTCCACTCTTTCCTCTTCTTTTTATGATTAGGGTCATTGTTTCTCTTCCTTAACTCATTCACTTATTCTCTTGCACTTCTATTTTCCTATTATATGCAACTTGAGGTAGCCTTGTTCTATTTTACTATTCACCACCAAGCTCTAATCCTCTCATGCTCTATTACTCTTTGGATCACTAGTTTAAATTTGAGCCCCTCTAACTTGGGCATCAATCAAGTCCTTGATCATCTCCTCAAATCTTGCTATTTGCCTCTCGATCCCTTCTCTCCGCCTCTTATCTACTATGGCATTCATTTCTTTTGCCATTTGGTGAAAGGTTTACCTATTTTCGTCATCATCGTCCATCGTCATTTCTTAATCCAGTAGTATTCTTCCTCTAAATCTTCAATCATATGATTTTTTGCACTATTCCCCATAGACGACACTAAGATATTGATGCAGAAAAACAATTTCAATAGTTGAATTTATTTTTTTGGGGAATAATAGTACGAATCTAAACTCAAACATTAGTTTAATCGCAACCTTATACATCTACCAGCCAAAAGTTAGAATACGCTGATAGGGTTCTGACATAGACACTCTGATACTTAAGTCAGAAATTATGTATAAGGAAAGAAAAATCAGAAGGAAGAATCGAGAATAAGTTAAAATCAAGGAATTCTTCAATAAAGGTAAATCTAACCCGAACAATACATACAAGTGACGGCTTGTGACTTAATTAATTAGGAGAGTTTAAGGTTGGTAAATGTAGTATTTATGCTTGTTTAATGTTTATTTTATTTTTTAAATTTATTGATTAAAATTAAAAAATAAAACTTGCATGGATTTGGATTTTAGGCTTTTAGTTCATGCCTAGACTCATGCTTGGAAAGAGTATTATTGATTTTCAATGCCTAAAACTAGTTTATTTGTTAACACAGGCGAGATTTTACTTAGACCACAAAGGTCAACTTTGTTTTGAATTTGGACTAGGCAAATTCTCATTTTATACAATCTCTCAATAATGCAAATTTTGTCCAAATAGGCAACTCTAAAATATTTTTTATAATAAAATTCTTCTAATCTAAATAAGAAAAATAAAGCAAACAGTTTTTAAATTTGGTATATATTAAAAAAGATTAAAATCTTAAAAGTAAAAAGGAAAACTAGAAAATTACTTAAAATCGCAAAACAACTAGGAAAGAAACAAAATTTTTAGCTCAGTTACAAGATAGAATGGCATCAACAACCATAAAACTCAAAACAATATAATATATACCTAAAACAGATACCTGTAGCCTAAATTATGACTTCTGAAAAGTATCTTGCCCATCCTATGCAACCATCCAACATCAATACATTGCTTCAACATAGTCATCAATATCAATACTTCTTTTTCTTATCAAAGACGCTTGCATTGAAAAAAGTTTGAGTTTCTACCATCGAAGGATTGTGGTTCGGAATTTTAGGAAATGTGGTAATGAATTTAGAGATGCACCTATAGCTAACCAAATTAAATCCCATATATAATATAACTTGACTATTTCATCATCAAGTAAGTTCATAAGCAGTGAACATATACGTTGGGCAAAACAACAAGACTTTAAAATTGTCTTCATCATAATACTATATTCATTCAGATTTATCTATAGAACTTAACGCACTCTTACATGAAACTGATCTAACGTACAATTTTATGAACAAAAAAAGTTTTATTCTTGCCATTCATATATTCTTTACTGTCGTCCACCAATTTTTTCCACGAACCATCGAAACACATTTAAAACATAACTGAATCCATAAAGTTTGAAAAATTAGAAAAAAAAATAAACAAATATGATTTGACACTACAAAATGTTGTACAATCAATATATGAAAAATTTTATTTGGCTACCACATACACTCAAAGTATTTGTGACATGATTTGTTGACGGTGATAGACACGGTGACAAGTACTTGTTGCACATAAATACAATATATTTAATAACTGTTTAATTGTGTGCAACAGGCACTTGCCAGCCTACCTATTACCAACGATAGATGCTCTTCCCGCGTACTCTAAATTTCATCTAATATCATTTTAACTCAAATTTTTATTATTTTCAATGACTCTTTTTTAATCTTTCACTCAAATTAAGTACTTTAAAAACCCATATTGTTTTATGAATTGTAAATAATGACACTTATGATAAAATTCACATCAATTTCAAACCCAAACTCTTAACTTAATACAGTAAAAATTTATATTATGTAAAGACATACTAACCTTAATTGATGATAATTGATGATTTATTTTCAATTATGGAGTACAAAATGAATTTTATAATTTATTGAAAGTGATGAAATTTGGTAATAAATCATCAATTAAAATGTTTGCAATCTGTTTCCCAATAAAATGTTCAATTAAAATAAAATTTTTCTTGACTTTTTCTTACATTTATCTCTAGAACCAAACAGCTTCTGAATGATCTAAAATTCGACTTTAAAATCATCAATTTTCAAGAAACAAGACGAAAACATTGCAAAAGCAAAAGCAAAAGAAATGACAAGCTGATGTCAGCCAACGTCGACGACACACTACGGTCGCAAGCTGGTGACATCGTGGGTAGTGACTAGTGAGTGGGTGGGTGGATTCCCGGAGTCGACGAAGTTTGGTGAGCATAGCTCTCTAAGCTCTCGAATTAGGGAGGTCGTGATTGGGGTTGTAACACTTCAGCCTCTTTGTTTACTGAAAATCAAAAAATAAAAAACTAAAACTTTTAGAAATATTTACACTTCCATCCTATTATTTTATTTATTTTACACTTACCCCCTCTTTATCTCTGGTTGCCATTAATAAAAATGTGAAGGAAAAGACACTAAAACTAAGAAGTTATTTGTTAAATGTATGAAATCTAAAATGTTATTAATTTTAAATTTTTTTAAAAATTTATTTTTTTATAATTTATGTCTGATTTTTAAACATTTACATATGAATAGAAAAAATTAGAATTTATAATTTTTATCTAAATAGAAAAAGTCTAAATGATAAATAAATATTATATTCTAAAAATATCTTTATAAAATAATTTATTTTTTAATTATAAAATAAAATCTATTTTTATTTTGATTTATAAGGACATATATGTCAAAAAACTAAGTTTAAGATGTTTTCTATTTTAAAAACTAACAAGATGTTATTTATATTCAAATATTAAAATATATATATATATATATGTTATTCAAATTTTTATATTCTGACCTATTCAAATTTCAGAAAAAAATTAAACCTATTTAGATTTTAAACTAAAAAAAAGACTACTTAACTCTTAGAAAAAAAAATTTGTAGACGAGTGGAAGACTAATAATTAAAATTTTTTATAACATTTTCAAATTGTTTCATTTTATTATTATATAGTACTTTCGTAGGCATCAATTTAACTACTCCAAAGAAATTTAAGAAATATAACCAAGGTTTAAATCCAACAATAAACTGACCCATACTCTTTAACTTTTTATAATCTTATCACACGTGCACACATAACAATATACACTTAAATTTTAATTGATTTTATATTCTTATCTATCAACTACAAATTATATTTTTCTTAAGAATTAACAAAAAAGTTATCCCATCTCAAATCCAAGTCCAATATAACCCACCCACCGTTCATTAAAGTTTGTAATAACTATATAATGTGCAATTGTTTTCACCCGAAGATTACATAGACATTGGTTCAGTTTACATTTGAATCCATTCCTTGCTTGCTTACACTGAAGCATTCATATTACTACTTCTTATTAAACGCCAAAACATCCTAGTAAATTCTTTTAAGAACTCATGTAAAACTCTACATAAAATTGTGATTGGAACACAGTTCAGTGTCTATCTGGCCAATAGACTAAAAGGAGGGGGGAGCAAAAAAAAAAGAGAAAAACATTGTTTTTTTTCTTACAGAAGCAGGCTGGCAAGGATCCTCAAACTGTAAAACGGCTAAAATATTTACAGTGTTTTGTTTTCTTCTAGTCACTGATCCTCTGTTAATTATTCTAACTCTATTTTTGTTGCTCAAGCTTCTCAATCAATGCCTTCTTTTCATCTTCCAAGAGAACATTAAACATGAAAACCGATTTGTCGCCAATGTCATCCTAGAAAATTTTTTGAAAAAAGTCAGCTTAACAGCCATAACATTACTAGAATGTGTACAAGCTTCAACACTTGATTTGTTTACAAAGTACCTTGATGGGTTGAGTAAACTTCCGTCCGGCAAATATCACAAACAATACCATCCAAGAACCCAGAAGAGAAAGTTTTACTCCATCATCCATTAAACCTGACTGCATATTTCAAGAAAAGCTCATCATGTCTATATAATACAGAATTTAAAAGCTACAGATAGAAAACCTTGCTTGAGGTTTTAACACTCTAAAAGTAATAGCTTCTTTATTGATTCACAGGATTCAAAGTAGTTCAGGAAGTCATAGGGTAGGACAAATTCCAACAAGTAATTAAATACAGTTTCCACAGATCAAGAAGCAAATTCTTCAGAAGAAGTCAAAAGAAGAGTACCAGGTGACCAAGAAGAACTGAAGGTATAATGAATGTAAGAATACCAGCTTCCAACTTCCCATAGCATAGGCCTGTTAGCGAGATTCAAGCACTCAGACAAGTATTCTAAGAAAATCTCACTGATTCTTTTAACAAATATATGTCATACCATGAGTTATAATGTAACAACTAGGCAAAGAAATACATCATGCAATAAATCGGTCTATGTGAAAACATTAGTCCTTAAGATGCTCGAAGTTCCTGGCTTATTATTACCTAGTTATCAAACATCTACTTAGTTCCGAAGCAGAATTATGAACACACTAGCAACAAGATGTTATATAATTGTGGTTTCTTGTATAACTGAAAGATATGTGCAATAAGAGATACCTTCAATTTATCAGCTATTCATATCAATTCTTTGAAATTAAATGAATAAACTTAGAAGCTTTTACCCTTTGCTTTCCTTAGTTTTTTCCTGGGCATAATTCACAAATTTATGTCCTTTGGATAAGCATAAAAGATGATGACAATTTAGACTAGTCTGGGGAGGTTCAATGCATGATTCAAAGACAGAAACTTTAACTTGAATTTATCAAGTTCTCATCAAACAATCATAAAATAGCTTATTAATCAATTAAGATTATATAACAGAAATAAACTATTAAAGGATGCATTAAGCAATCGTAAGTTTACCTTCTTTGAAGACAAGTCCTGTTAGTGCGGCAAAGAGAGGACCAACAAACCAGACAGCTGTTGGGTGATCAATAACATACTGTACCAAATTCTCACCAGCCGGTCGAGCAAGGGCCGTGTATGCCACCAATGATCCCATAACACCAAGAACCCACAATGCTTGAAGAGTTCGCTTAATCTCAGTAACATAGATGTGAATCAGAATTAATGATAGCCCCAACCCAGCAGCTCCAAGTGTGTAAAACAAGTCTATGTTTTGCTTGATTATTTCACCAAGTAAAGAGTCGGTGGGTACAAAAGCAACTGATGCTGCAGCTATAAATGAAGCAGCAGCAGTTACTAACCCCAATCGGTACAAAATCACCTGTCACAACAAAATCAAACTATCACTTAATTCATTTATCATCGATTATTCCCCAATTGAAGAATACTAAGTCAAAGTAATGATATTTATCATTAACATATAACTTATGGAATGTAATGGGGTTAATTCTGGGGGCATACTAATAGTATTAATGATTCAGCTAGCAAAAATAAAATGTGAAGCCACCAACATTGAACAACAAAATTGTGTTAACATAAAATAGCAAAATGATACAATAATCAGGCTCAGCCAGTGACTTCAAGGAACCGTTTGGTACAACTGTTGAGGAGCTGTAGCTTAGACAGTTTCATACTTAAAAATATTATTTAAAAATTATATTTATTTCTCGTAAATTAACTACCTTCAAATCATCTTCTCAATTGAGCTTTCATCGGAGCTTTCACTCAGCCTCCTTTTGTTCGTTACTAATCACATGCATGAGAAATGAAGCGAAACCCAATTGAGCTTATTTGAAAAAGAAAATTTACCTCACGGACATCAGAGGGATCGACGGTCCAGGGACCATAAGCACCATTATAAACCGTTTGTTCCAGAGAAGGCTGCTGGGAGCTTTCACCCAGTGCTTTGCACTTTATGTTCCTCCTTGGAGAAGTTGTATTCCCAATACTTTTAACTGAAACGTTGAACGACAAAGATAACGCTGAACTTGAGCCAGAGCCAGAGCCAGAGCAAGAGGATTTGTTTATGCTGAGTTTGGTCGGAGGCACAAGGGTCGTGGCTAACACGCGCGATGCCATTTCTAGTTACTATTATGTTTTCCTTGTACTTAGTTGTTCGTCGAGGAGAGCTGTTATAGACTACTAACTAATATTTTCGATTCCATTCCAGATATTTATGTATCTGTCTGAGAAAGCGAGTACAAAGTCATGCCCTAAGCGCGAGTCTTGACTAATGAAATCCAGATTTTCCTTTCCTTTATTTTTGGGCTTAATATTTTCGGCCTGGTATTATTATTGTCTTGCGGTTGGAGATACTGGCACCCCCTCTGACTTAGATAACTCCATTTTTAAGTACACCCCGAATGTTCAAACTATTTTCAAAAACCCCTCGTTAATTTTAAAATTACCCTCATCTCTTCACCTTTTATTTCAGCTACAGATTTTCATTCACAATCTTTTCCTTTTCAAGATTTAAAGAAAACAATCACAATTATAATCGTTTGAGCTCCTAACGACGTGCCTAATATTCAAGATTTCTTGTTGATGGCCATGCTCGAGAACGGAGGATTGATAGGCTGTCTCCTATTTTTATATATGCTGCTACTTAAAAGCAATTAATGTAGATCCTTATTGAAATGATTGTGCGGTGAAAAGTTTTTATTATTTAAATTGTTTAGCCACTTTCGATATTATATCAATCTATCAGTATTTTGCTAAATCTCGATCTAGGTATAACTGATTTATTATCACCCAAACTACGCCTACGCACTATCTTATTATATATAAAGATTGCAACAAAGAAAAAAAACATAAAATTAAGAAAGTAGAGAGAATGCTATTGAGAAAATAAGAAGAATGAGATGAATTTAGAAATAAAAGATAGGGTTCAAAATTACTTTAGAATTACCAATTTATTTTGGAATGCAACAAGAAAAAGGTTACTTCAAGAAATTAGAGGCGTCTCGATAGCATCACTTTTTCTATTTTTTATCAATGGGCCTTGGAAGCTAGGTGAAAGGAAGCTATTAAATTTAGTGCTGAAAACAAAGTGAAAAAAAAGACTAAAATTTAAAAAAAAAATTCAATGTTTTAGCGTCCTTTCGAAGCCGACATATAAATTTGAAAATATAATTATATTCCTTACGGGTATTAATATTAAAAAATTAAAATTGATAATGCTAGTTGTATATTTTATATGGGTAATTTTCTTACAATGAATCACAGGATAGGTTAGTAATTTTATCTAAGTGATAATTTTGCAATTAACGTTTTGGGAAAAAAATTAAAAAAAGTAGGGCAAGGCGGGTGCATTTTGAAAAATTAAAATGATAAATTTACTGACAGGGTGTAAGGCTTGTCTGGGCCCGGCCAGGATTGGGTCTATACATTTTTAGGTCATTCTCGGTTTGAGATTTTAGCCCAAAGTCTTTCTTCGTTGACATACTTCCGGGAACTGTTCTGTCTGATAAGCAATGATAGGTAAACATACCAAAATTTTGAACTGTAATTAACAATTAAATTAAGTTATTTATGGAGTGGTCCTCACCTATCCCTTACCCAATTTTAAAGAGAATGGTTCCTATCTAGTTATGGTAAATGGATTTATTCATTATTAAGTGGAATAACTTCTTCATATCTTTAAAGTGACATTCATTGTCGGGTTAATTCATTTTAAGGGTGCGTTTGGGATTGAGTTATTATAGTTTTTAAGTTGTTATTGCTTTGAGAAAAAAAAAACTATAACTATAAAACAATAGTTAATAATGTATCGTAAATATAAATTTTAAATAATAATTTTGATAAAATTATTAAATATATAATAAATTTTTCATTATACAAATGAAAAATCATATTAATATATCTTTCAAATTACAGTTAGAGTTTATTAAATACTTTACTGCTGTAGCTTAAAAGTTATAGCTATTCAACCTCAATTCCAAACACAGTTTAAGTGCGATTCAAAAGATATAAAACAGAGATAATACAAAATCACAAGTATGATTTTATCTTAAAATAACAATACTATATGTTATAACTTTTCTAATATAGTAGGAGTCTAGGTACACTCTGTGATATAATCGAGAGATCTACGAGATATTAGCTTGAAATTCTACTTCTATGAATATATGGAAGACATCTATATCTATTAAAATTATTTTAAAAAAAAGGCCCTCGAGAGCTCAATATATTTTGAAAGGTGTAGTTTACCACTAGATTACAAGCCAAGTGACTACTAGGTAGTGTAACTTAATGCATGATTTTCATCACATAATTAAATGATAATCTAAATAAGGGCACAACCATGCCTCTGCAGACGGAGGAAAAACATAAATAAAGGCTTGAGCAGGCCTCCACAAAATTTGACAATCATGCCATTAGAATTCAAAGCTTTGATCTAAAATACTTTCATAGTTGACCATTTCATTTATCAATTATAATATTTATCCAATATTCTATAACACAAGGGGCATAAGCGCGTGCATTATTTTTCCTAAGAAAATCAAATCAAATGAGTGCAAAAATGAAATGTTGGACAGTCTATACTATAATGGAATTTGCTTATATCATCTTAAATGGCTATACTCGAAAAGTGGCAAAAATTAAAAAAAAAAGAAAGTTAGAAAAAAAGGAAATTGTTGTCTCATATATATATAGAGTTTATATTCAGGCCTTCTTAAATATATTTAATGTAATTTATAATCAGATGAAATTTACCTACCGATTCACCTGATTTCATTATTTTGTTATTTATTTTTATACCAAAAAAATCTGATCATAAATTAGAGTATGTGCGACTTAGGAATACCTTTTTTTTTTTTTTTTGGGTTAATTTTGTATTGCTGTGATTGTCCGCTCTCTTATTATATATAGATTGTTAGAGCATGCAAATGCAATAATAACCCAACTCTAGACGGTGCAGAAAGAGCCGTATGTGTGTGGTGGAGCTCTCAAACCTCAATCATAAAAAGGACGTAGCATGTGTGTGTGCATGCGGCTCAAAACAAAAGCCATGATTATATTCTTCTTTCTTTCAGAGAAAAATAATTAAAGAAAAGATTTGCGAGATGGATCATGATTGTACTTGCCAGGGAATTATTAAAACAAAGGCCAGCCTTCGGCCGCAAAATTTGACAAATGAGGAAACCGAAAGGGCTCGATGCCCCACGTCATTCGCCTTTTGGTCCCATAAAATCTAAACAAGTCATCTCTTTTTTAATCTTATTCCAATATTCGAAGCTTAGCGAAATATCATCGAACCAGACAAATTATATGGGGTACAAGAACGACGATTCTCCCTTCATTCAAGCCTTTTTCGGATTTTAAAGATTTTGTGTTATGTCTATTTTTAGTTATAATAAATGGTTTCTTTTTTAATAGTTATGATTGATAATTTTTTTTTTAGGTTTACTTATTTAATATTTACCAATCAAAAATCTTAAAGCTGCAATTAAATCACTACCAAAGTCATTTAATGGGCCGCCTAAACGAACAAGATTGTAATTCTTGAATACTAAAACTAGTGAAACATTAAATTTTTTAGAGAAAGAGGAATCAACCCTAGTCAGAACAAAAAAGAAAAAGAAAAAGATTATTCACACATGTCTAAGTTATTCAATATTAGATCAATTTAAAAAAAAAAACTAACAAAAGAAAAGAGCAAGAAAAGCTTATTTATTGAATTATAGATATATCAACCGAGTTTTCTCCCCAGTTTGCCTACTCCTCTCTTCCTTATGATCTTCTCCACTTTGGAATTGATTCTTTATTTATTTTTGTTTTTATCTAGGGCGTCTATTTTGTTGTCGCTATATAGAGCTGTTGTCCTAATTCTTAGAGGACTAGTGGCACTTATTTTTAAACTCTTTTCCTTATAAGAATAGGTTTTTGACATAAAGAAAGAGGCACTCGTGCCAAAATAACTCTAAAATTCTTTTTTATTGTAGGCCCAATGCAAACATCTACCCAGTCCTTCAAGAATCAAATTTTATCCACAACTTTAGTACATGTCAAATATAGCCTAATGAAGTTTATAGAGCCCAAAGATTCGTCTAAGAAGCAATAAAAATTCCATCAAGTTGCAATTTAGCTATTCTTCACACCAATTTATAGCTTTTCTTCTCTTTGTTTCTCTAGCTCAAAAACACCCATAAAACATGAAACACTAACAAAGATTCAAGAAGTTCACGAAAAATATCAAATAACTACAGAAAAACTAATAAAATTGATGTGAAATTAAGTACTTACCAAGTTATTAGAGGTATTTATGATATTTTTCCCATGCTTTACAATTTGTTGTCAAATTAATTTAATCACTAAAGGCATAATAAGTATCTTTTCTTAAAAAAATATTCTTAAAAAAAAAATATACTCAAAATATTTAAATTTTATGGCTAACATCAAAATTAAGGATAGAATAGTAAAATGATATAGAAAACTAAGATTGTTATAATAGTATAAAGTTTATATCTATTTTAAAATATGAGAAGGATTTCGCTTAGTTGTCTACACGAAAAGAAGATCTTACGTAATTAATGAATAATATAATCTCTTTTTTTATATGTTGATATATTATGATCAGAATTTTATTAATACCATACAATTATAAATCAATTAAAACTCACGTGATTATTCTATTACGATAGAGCCTGAAGAACAATTATCATATTAGAGAGAGATTTATATTAATTCTAATACGGAAAGCTAAATAAATTACTATTAAAGAAAAAATAAAAATAAGTCCCAAGAATACTGCCCATCGGCAGTGAATAGTTTAACTAGTGAACTTATAGTTGAGTGCCTAATTTAATTAGTAAAATCTCTCGCGCAAACAAGAAGCGTGAGATTCAATTCGCCCACAAAAATTACGAGGTACGATGCCCAAAAGAGTTTTGTCGTTTATAAAAAATCAAGCATATATTATGGACATAAGGAGTGACGGCCGGTGGGGCCATGGCGCATGTCTTCTTCCCGGGGCACTGTGTGCACCACGTCAGAATTCACGCGGCTGACGTTTGAACTATTAATAATATTATTAAAGAGAGGAGAAGCTTCTCAGCCCTGAAATCTCACTCAATCCGATCATCTTTTTAAAAAATTTGGCTCTCCCCCTTTCTTCATGATTAATTGAACCCAACACCAACCTTTTTCTGCAAAGCAATGGCCAGTTGAAAGAAACAGCCCTTGATACTGCACCTCAAGCATGCGTATTGGCTATAAAAGATTATCAGTCCACATAGATCATACGACCCCAACTATATGATTAAATAAATAAAATAGAGACCCATCAATTAAAGATAATATATATATATATATATATATATATACACACATCAATAAAGTGAAAAATTATGAAAATTTAAATTAACTAGAATAATATTAAACATTTTCAATTAATTAGAAATTCAATTGAGGGAAATTATTGTTTTTTCACTATAATTATTCTAACATATCAAGTTAGTATTATAATCTAATTTAAAAAAAATATTAATATTATAATTTATTAAAAAATATATTTTATCATTAAATGTTATTTTTTTATTATCTCACCACTATTTTATTAAATTAATTAAAAATTTACTGATAGTTTGTTGATATCATAGGGGCATTTAAAACATTTCTCTTCGAAGCCAAAATATTGTGTTTGTAATATTAAGATAAATAATAAACAAATTATAGATAAATAATTTTTAAAAATTAGAAATTTGCAATCTAAAATTTGGTCTCTCTCTCTCCCCATCTCCAATTTGTCTCTATCTCACTTGGTGCTCTATCCAACTCAGCGCCATCACTATCTCCTTGCCATCTCCACTGCCATTCGCTCTCTCGTCCATCGGTTATTGACTTTCTTATTTCTTATTTTCTATAACATTTTTTCTTAATTAAATAGTTTTGAGTTTTGATTAATACTTGAATTCATTATATTATGATTTTATGTTTCAAGGGAAAATTAATTTTTAACTCATTTTTGTTAAATATTAATGTACTTTTAACTAAATGATGGTAAAAGAATAAACATTTAGTGATAAAATATATTTTTTAGAAAATTATGATACTTACTTGATATGTCAGAATAATTTGAGTGGGAAAATGATAATTTTTCATTGATTAATAGTCCATTATGTAGGTGGTGTCGGACATATATTTGTTAGGTGATAAAAGTTTGTAACATATAAAACCATCTATTATTCAATCTCCCCATCTACTATACAAATCTCATTTCACTTGAAGTCTTAAGTGATCGATGCCATAAAAATAACCACCTACACGCCCTTACGTGTGATAACAAAGAAGTTTAGGGTGAGTGTGATGGATAAATAAAAGAAAAAGACCTATGGGACTCTGAATAACAATGAGGAAAACATCATGTGCCCTGTGAACACTGAGAGAACGGAATGGCAAAGGTAGAACTCTTGATATAATCAACAAATGATCAAAATGAAGAGACCACATTAATCTTGTTCCAAATTTCAAGTGCTGATATGGTAATAGTTGAAAGTAGTGAAGAGCGACTTTTGGAGAGGAGCACTGAGAAATTAAAGGATTTAATTCTCAGTTTAAGGCAAAGTGAATTCATAATTCTCATTTATTTTTGTTTTTGAATATATATATATATCACCTTCAGCAAGAATTAGTATGTATGTATGTATTTTATCGCACACGATTAAGCTATTCAATCATTTATCCTCATTAGATTGAGTAATTGATTTCTTGAACTATCATTCGAAAAAAAAAAAAAAAACAGGAGAGAAAGAAAACTACTTTACCAGACCACCCTAACCTAAATTTAAGGAAAATGATTAAAAATTTAATCAAAAAGAGACCATAAGTGAAGAAATTACTATAAGATAATCTAGATTCATCATTCATGAAATTACCCAATTAACTAGCTGACCAAGGCTTCCAAAATGCGTTGAAGCTATTGTTTTACGTGGTTGTCGATTTTAATGAAACATACACTTAAAATAAAATGGAATAATACTCGAAAAGGATGCAATCGCTACAGTATCCTCCAATTTTTGAAAACCAAAATTATGGAAGTACAGAAAACAATAATTAGCTACCCATTTGGGTTATTACTATGATCTCGAAAATCAGAACCAGACGAGCTTTCATAATTTGACGAAAATCTCGTCATCTCCTGTTGTTGTTCCAATGACGTGGTAGATGATGAAAACGTCGAAGGAGTAGAAGAAGATGATGATTGTGGATTAAAGAGACTGGACGTATAGTAATTAAAAGTAGCATCATCAGAAGATAGAATTTGAGCATATTGAAGCAAGTCCGGATAAGCACTATGGTGCATTGATGTAGGCCTAGGAGGAGGAGCAGGCATCACCGCCTCATGATGATGATGAAAGGCAGAGCTTGATGATGATGAATCTAAATACACAAACTCAGTAGTACCTTGAACTCTTTCAGGGAAATTAAGCTTAGCTTTGGTGCCTTTGAATTTGAGGGCAGCTTTGTCATAAGCCATAGCTGCATCTTCAGCAGTCTCGAATGTACCAAGCCATACTCGTGCTGCCTTTTTAGGGTCTCTAATTTCTGCTGCCCATTTGCCCCAAGGTCTTTGTCTTACTCCTCTGTAATGTCTCCTCCTTGTACCTTCTTCACAAATTCATTCACACATGCAGCATTGAAATAATTAAAGTTGAAGGTCAATTAACATGATCAATACAAAAACTATAGTAGTTGTCGAAAGGGAAAATGATCAATATCAAAACTTTGGGCTTGGTAGATTTTTAACACCCCATCTCACCCCTATGTTACAATAACAACCTAAAAGACAACTTTGTTTAAGGATAAATGTGATCTTCTCGTATACAAAAGTGATAATTATCTGTGACCTCTACAACCTAACTAATAAGTTTTTTTTTTTTTTGTCAAATATCACATTCACCCAAAAATAATGTATTTTTTCTATCATTATTTGAAACCCAAGAATAAAAGAGGGTATTAAAAATCTCTGAGGACTAAACTTACGAGACCATGCACAAACTTATTAGCTCACAAAACTATATCTATATTATAGTTTATACATGCACCCTTAGCAAGTGTATGCATGCCATGCACTTACGATGACTACGAAAACTTTTACATGATTAGTGGGCCATTAGTCCTACTCATATATATGATTCTCCATAATCACATAATTGCACATGCAAGTGATTTTAAGTCCCACAGTAAGTACTTTCGGCGACAACTTCCTTTATTTTCTCTCTCGGTTTGCAAAATATTAGACTAAAAGTTGCAAGCCTGAAGTCCCCCTCCAAGTTTACTTTTAAAGTGTAGAATTTTGTAGGATATAATTCTGCTTTGTCGCTTTTCTTTCTTTCCTCAATAGAGTAATTAGAATACAGTATGATCAGCTGCATGGTGCAAAACATGAAATCTATACCTAGCATGATAGTACACTATCTTGAACCATAGAGGATGTATCTATACACAATAGCTAGATAGATATGAGGAGATCTCGCATAAATTGGTGGTAAAATAACAGGCCATTGAAAATTAATAGTGCATATGTGTATACTTTCATTTAAATTTTGATAACTGTATAACAATTTGTTTGACAATTTTTCAATATCAATTCCTAGGTCTTATAATATTATTGCATATATATCATAGATCATAAATATATATGTATATGTATGTATGTATGTATGTATATATTTATCCTCTAATTAAGATACCCTCGCTTTGTTAAAATGAAAATGCTACTAACAGATAGTTTCAATAGATTAAAATGAAAATACTACTATACAAGGATATCCTCACTAAAATTCATATTTTTTTTAATTTATTAGTAGTAGCCTCATCCTAAGGATATCCTCACTAAAAAATAACTCTTTCTATCTCTCTCTCTATATATTATATACCCAAAAGATTTTTTTTTTTTTTCAGTTTATAGTTCTAGAAGATAACGCTCAGAAACTTTAGTCAAATGTTGTGTGAGATCTACACAAGAGAGTAAAAGAAGAGACAGAAGTAGCAAAAAAGCTAAGTTGACAATTTGAACATTTGGCTAATTTGAATCAAGCTTAGAGGGTCCTTACTCATCCTTAGAGTGAAGAAGATAAGGCCTCTATCAACGCTCTATAGTTAAAATGGAATGATGATGTGAAAAATCTTGTAATTAATAAACAGATCGAGTGACATGGAACATGGATCAAACTGAAAACACATGAATGGAGGCAATCCCATGTGCACCTATAAACCGCGTAGGTGTGAAAATTGAAATAAAGAAAATAAAACAAGGATATCGTGCCTAGCAAGAGATTAAATTGCACGACCATTATTTAAACTTTATTGGACAGAAAGAAAAAGAGAGAGAGAGTTGTTTACGCAAAGTCACTTGAATACATTGAATTTGGCTTTGGCTTTCAATTCAATTTTGACTCTATCCTGATAATAAGATCAATTGACAAGCTCTCTTGACAAGAACATACACAAGCGAGAAAGACAATTACAGTGGCATGCATAAATATTGCACAAAAATATCAAATTAAATCATATATCAATACTAGTTATAGTCAGCAAGGAGATACTGAATCTTATCCCTTGCCATTTCTACGAATCAACTAAAAGGATTTACGATGAGTGAGTTATATATAAAAGTACCTTGATCTTGATCTTGAGTCTGAGTTTGTTGAGGTGGGTTATCAGATGTTTCTTCTTTAACGGCCGCCGGCAAGGCGTCGGCGTCTGCGTCGGCGGTGTTGGTGGTGCCAATTACTTGTGTAAGAGCAGAAACCATGGCAGACATGTCTGATTCACGAGTAGTCCAAGAAGGGAAGCTGTTGTCTTGTTCTTTCTCTTTCTCCTCCGGTGATGCTTCCAGTGGAAGTGGCCGCTTTCCATGCCTTCGATGATCCACTTTTTTGCAGTTATATTAATCACTTTAATAAACTCTAATGTAATGCAATAATTGTTTTTATTGGATTTTATTACATACAACGGAAGAACTAATTGTTTTTTTTTTTTTTTGGTTTTGTCAACAGACTCGTGGATGTGGAACTTGAGGATTGAATGGGAGAGTGTGAAATGCAGTGTTTGAATGATTTATATAGAGATGGAAGAAGAGGAATATAGGGTTTGGTTTGGAACAGTTGAAGGGTTTTTGGGTGTTTTTAATATGGTACTAATTTATATTATTTGAAAATTATTTATACCTCTTTTTTTTTTTATCAATTTACCCGCTACCGAATGTGGCTCAATGCTTACTAGCTGGGGAAATGTGTCTCGCCATTTTTACAATAAAATGGGAAAAAATAATTTAACCACCCTCCAAAGTCTAATCATTAATATTGTCATGAAAAATATGACGTGTATATGTGCTCTAATGACACTTGTTGTTGGTATTATCATTTTTGTATCTGTGTCATTGTCAACATCAACAGTGATTTTAATATGTGCTTTCAAAATACATATTAAAAGCGTGAAATGATAATATCTATCATTATATTTGATTTGAAATTAGTGCGAAACGAATTAGATATATATATATTTTTTTGGTTAAACAAAATAGAGGGATAGATCTTTACCACACTTGGCCAATAATTTTGTTTTATATACCATAAATGATGATTGCCTCAAATTTTGTCTCACTATATAAAATATACTTGTTTAGAGTCTATTGAAAGATCTTATATGTCAATAAAAGAAGGTATTATAAAAAGATTAAAAAAAAAAAGAAAATTATTATGTCTATTTAGCGGCATCCTTTTCTTGACTCGAATATTAATTTGAAAAAATGTTGTATCCTTTTCAAAATGTTTCAAATAATATGATTGTTTTTTTTTTGGGTGTAACGCAATTGAGACAAAATAGAAGCTAAGTTGTTGAATTTAGTGATTCGCCATATGGAGAATTTAAGGTTTTAATATAATTTGACCATTATACGGAAGGAATAGGTATCAATAATTAATCGGCATCAATAATAAGGTTCCGACTATAATATCTCATAAGTTCTATATTTCATATCTTAAAAATCGTTAGATGGTCACTATATTAATAAAATTTAATTGTCCGTCGATACCTAAACTGTGGGTATGGTATCCCTAAAGTGGCATATCACAACTTAATTATAAATAGTTAAATAGATAAATTTCTCTTGTTTCGCATATTAATCGTTGCTTTTATTTTATTTTATTTCTCTTGGCTTATAGAGAATATGGTTCCAAACAGTGGATTTTGTTGGGGTTCATTTTCACCTACACCCATCAATTTTGACAAATCTCACTGCACACCCTCAACTTCCGTAATGAATCACCTTAATTCTGACTATGGAAATTACAAATTAGCGCTTTCTGTTGTCATCGACTTGTTTAATTAAGTGAACTCTTAAACTCCCCAACTTAAGAGCTTAAGCTCTATTGTTTTGCGATCAACCATATTGCTTTTCCACTTTAAACCGAAAGAGGAAAAAACGAAAAAAAAAAGAAGAAGCAAAAAACGAAAATAAAACAAAATTTTTTCTTTTCAGTGAAATAGTATATATATGCTTTATAACTTTTATTGTTGCTAAATGATCAACATCTATAATTTTCTATTCGGAAGAGAACATGAACTGACGCTCAAGTCAACAGTGCTTGAGCAACAGTGACAAGAGATTAAAAATTTCATAAAAATGCAAATTATTTTCTAACGTTTTTATTTATAAACCGTTTCTATCAAGATCACACCCAAGATTCAAGCCAAACAAAATTATAAATCTAATACATATATTTTTGAGAATTTCGACCCATATATAAGAATAAAATAAATATATAAAAAAAGTAATACAACATTAAGAACCACACTCTTAAAAAATACATATATTTAATAAAATAAGTGTCTGATTTTAACTAAGACAATGGATTACCATTTTAGTATTGCATTGTAAGGCCCTTGTGCAAGAGTGAATCGATTATAAAGAGTTCTAATTCCAATTATTTTAAAGCTATTGAGTTAAGGATATATTTAAAAAATAAAATAAAATTTATTCTAGTATATAAAATAATTTGAGCCCCTATGATTTGTATTCCACTTCGCCCTAAATTTTATTATACAGTTTGTTTCTGGATCAAGTAAACTAATCGGCATCAAACCAATTGGTCCTATCAGAATTAATTTATCTTGGGTTTGAAAGTCACCAACAACCAACATTAATGTTTAGTTTTCAAATACTTCATATTGACTTCATTATATTTATTTAAGTAATAAAAGTCCAAATAAAAGAGAATTCTAGTTCGCCCACACACATATGGTCCCCGGACCATATACACGAAGACAAGAAGCTGCAGATTTTAATATAGATTTTGCAGCAGCAACAATGGATTTGATCAGTAGCAGGATTTCATGCACATGTACTTGCACCCAAAATATATATATATATGCTCGTAAATTTATCTTAATTTTTAGGATTTTTTTATAAAAAAAGATTTTAAAGTTTTTCTTTGTTAAAAAAAATTATCCTTTAAAATTTAGACATTTGCGTGTGAATATAAAATACATAATATTATCCTTTAAAATTTAGACATTTGCATGTGAATATAAAATACATCAAATATAAGTATTGTAAATTAAACATATACATATTTCACAAATGCAAACTTTGCAATATTTTTCTTTAATACTAAGGATGCATTGGGATTAAGTATAGAATTGGGCAAATTTTTAAGGGAAAAAAAAATTAGTGATCCCCTGTTTGGCATTCCCACTTGATTGGACTAATGGACTAAATTTAAATTTTAATCTAAAATTCATGAGATTAGTAATCTTAATTTTCACGTGGGCTTAGTTAGGATACATTATTATTATTTAGGACTCAAAATTTATTTATTTATTTATTGTTATTAATTAAGTAACTTATTTTAATGTTGTCCATGATTTACTTAAAAATTATTAATTAATTTGTTATTTGAATAGTTTTATTTTTTAATTCATGAAATGATATATCCTGTATGAAATAATCTATAATTTAAATAATTTATATTTATTTATTAAAATTATAATATATATATATATGTATCTTATTAGTTTTATTTTTAATTAATTATAATATTTCTTATTAAAATCTATAAATGGTTAATATTAAAATTCAAATATTAACTTAGATTAATTTAAATTTAATCCAACATAATCTAATCCGGTACTGTACTAAACATAAATCAATATTATTTATAATCTAATCTGACTATAATATTTACTCCAATCTAATCTTGCATGTTATACGTGGCCTAAATCGCTCCAATCTTCATTGATGAACTGTTTTAAAAACTCGCGTACAAGTGTGCACCAGAATAAGAGAATCCGAATCTCACTCACCCACACAGGTTGGATTTTGGAGGGGGATAGCACGCATGAAACCAACACAAATGGTGTAATTTGGAACATTCTGGTAAATACCTGTGGCTACTAATAATAAATATGATTTCTGGGGGAATTTTTGAGAGTGAAAGAAAAGGTGAATGCATAATCATATATAATAATTCAAATTTAGCAGTTCACATTTAAAAAAAAAAATTTTTTTTTTTAAACCATGTTTGATTTTATTGATGTCGTGTACTGTGTGGTGCACCATATTATATTAATTTTTTTTTTTAAAAAAAAAGTAGGATGGCTTTGAATTCTTTCGAAGCATATCTATTTACATCGATCTCATCATTAAATTAAAGTCAGACACACGACTGACTGACTTTCAAAAACAAAATTAAAAAAACAAGAAATTTGAATTGGATTTTGAATATTTTGTGATGAGAATTTGAGGGACTAAAAATAGGTATTTTATATAATTATCCAGTTGTCTGTACGTGCATGTGCTATTACATCACGCATGTTCTAATACAATTATATGTCTCGTCCGCATGTGCCCTTAATTGTTCGTGCGCTCTTTTTTTCAAATGGTTACGTGATTCTGCCGTGTGGTGTGTGGACACAGACATTTGAATAATACTTCAGGGATTGCTCATCAGTATTAGTTTCAAAAATTTACTCTGACGACATTGATGTATGTAAGGAGATATGTATGCTCATCATATTAAGATCAGAAATAAACTAAAAGATAAAAATACTAATTTTAATACATATATTTTATTTTATAATATACTAAAATTTGTATTCTTTTATTTTTTTTTAACTTATCCTAGCTTTAATATAATTTGATATCCTAATTGAAAGCTCGCTCTATAATAAAATTTAGAGAAATGGAGGATTGAACCAACGCCCTCAACGTATGTTTGTGTTGACTCATCATAATCTCAAATGCTAGCCTCACAATATAAATAACCTTTTTTTTTTTTTTTTTGGTCTTTTTTAGTGCTTATTGTTTTACTCCGCATGGCTTTTGTCAAAGATTCTTTTGTATCAATTTTCAATGTGTCATATACAGTTAAGATATTAGAGCCCAAAACTATTTCAATGCTACTTATAATATTTAGAAGAAAATCTTTGATAATCGTCATAACATTTGGAAGATATTTTTTTTATTAAAAGTTTATTGCTGCGAAACAATTTAGATTTACAATCAAAGTCTCATGTCTGACATATTACTTTTAAGGGCATCACAGATATTTAGGCCTAAAACAAACTCAATGGAGGTGACTACATAAAGAAATATAACTTTTAATTTTTTTTTAAAAAATTAGAATAAATTTACTATGTCTGGTGTATACAGACAAAAATTTGGACTCAAGTCACGTTTAAATCGTTACGGTCATAGTACAAGAAGATTTCATCTCAGCATCAAAATCTTCACAATCTTGAAGGTCAAACACAGTCAAAATCAAAGTAATCACATAATATGAATAAATATGAGAAGATATATTTCACATAGACATGGTAGAAATAAATTTCAAAATGAAAGAGGCACTAAAAAAGAACTTAAATTTGGGGAAAAAAAAGTCAAAAGTAAAAACAAACCCAAGAAAAAATTCAACTAACTAGACATAAAATAAGAAACAGCATGACAAGATCAAGTTGCATGTACCTAGCTGGGTGTTTATTTATTTGTAAGAATTTTTTATGCTATTTATATTGGCTCCCCATCACCTCCGGTATTCAGTTGACTTCAGAAATAATGTCTAAATCAAAGCTTTAATTCTTGCATTTCCACCCAGAATAATAATAATAATAATAATAATAATAATAATAAGGGAAGAACTTGTACTTCCCACTACCACTAAACAGCCAGCAAGCAAAAAAATGAGGATTAACTTGGCACAGTTGAGCAAACAACTAGCTATTAGTTTTTTTCTACTTCATTTTCAAGCTTCGAAAGGTGTCTAATTTAGCTAGTTCTAATGCTTGCACTGACAAAACAAGTTGATGTGAGCTTACTGAGATATTTGTGATTATAGTTGAAAACTTGATATTCAAAAGATAAAAGGTTTCCAATTTGACAATGACCTCATTTACAAAACTACCTTTTACCAGAAGCAGAAGTAATAACTCACCCTGCCCAATCCCATTTAGCAATGTGCTGGAGCTGCTGCAGCAAAATTGTTACCAGAGTATGGCAGAAAAGCCTCAACCTGAACCAAGCTAGTAGTGCTCCCAGACAGAGGCCTTTGCAGAGGATCAGCATATGCACATTGTAAACCCTCATTGGTCATTACAGACAAGTGAGGTTGGTAAGAAGATAGCAACCCTCCTTGTGCATGGTTTGTAATGGTGCATGATAGGCGGAAGCTGTGGGCATATCTGCTCTATAGTAATTAACTATATTTTGTGAATTTTCTTCTTGTGTGCTTGTATGTAAAAGATCATGCGATAAGGCTGAAGCAGAAGGCAGGTTTTGACTATAGTAATTGACCATATTTTGTGAATGTTCTCCTTGAGCATTTGTTTGTAAAAGAGAATGTGATGACGCTGGAGCTGGGAGCAGGTTTTGACTTGTGCATTTGAATGTAAAAGATCATGCGATGAGGCTGAAGGTGGGGCCAGGTTTTGACTACGGTAATTAGCTGTATTTTGTGAAGTTTCTCCTTGGGCATATGCAGGTAAAAGAGCATGCAATGATGCTGAAGCCGGGGGCAGGTTCTGACAATAGTACCCAACCACATTTTGTGAATGTTCTCCTTGTGCATTTGTTTGTAAAAGAGTGTGCAATAAGGCTGGAGCTGGAGGCTGCTTTTGACTATAGTAATTGACCACATTTTGAATGTTGATCAATTTCTTTATTCTCTGCCGATAGAAATGTACGGTACTCCCTTTCATATCCTGGAACTAGCTTCCTTTGGACGACCTCCATATTTTGCCTATACCTGTAAGAATTCAATGCCAAAATATTTGGTGAGATTCCTTCCAAGCTCACTAGCATAGTGGCATAGGAGATAACATAAGTCATTCTGTGGATTGAAAAGGAAATAACAGAGCCATAAGTACAGGCAACTGACCTAACCTAAGCCAACCAATACAGTTGATATATATACAAGCTCAAATTACAAGGTGTGCAATCAAACCCAATCCAATACCTATGCATTCCCACCTTTGGACATATTTCTCAAATAAAATAGCAAAACTTTGGAACAATATTATTTATGGAACTATTCTAGTATAACAAGTCTACTTTTCCAAAAGAACCTAAAGAGAACATTTGCATTGACAGATTGAAACAAATTTATCTAACAAAGCAGGAAGCAGTTCCTAACAAGCCCACAAATGCTACACCAAAGCTGATCACATTATTGTGTAGCCTCAAAAAATTTTGTTCTGGCTTTCTTAATAATAAACTATAGAAGACTATTATCAATAATTTATGAAATAACATAGCCATTATAAGAAGATAATGTTACATTCATACAATTACCAAAAGGAAACTTGCTTTCAATTTTAGAAAATGTTTATCTGCTAAAGGCACACTCTCATGCATACTATAAACACTTTTCAAGCATTTGAAGAGGAAAACAGGTCCACTTTTATAGAGAACATAGAAAGGGTGTTGTCACTAAATGACAAAAAAAGGAAAGATTTGAAATGATATAAAAGAGTTTTTTTTTTTTTTTTGGGGGGGGGGGGGGGGGGCGATCATTTGAAATTTCTGTTTCATATTATGTTGAAAGCATGGCTTTAACAGTAAAAATTTTCTAAAACTAAAAGGAAGGTTTCTTTCAAAATTTTTATCTATTTATTTGAACCATTTTATCCAATATTTTATAGTTGCTAAGATAATAAACTTCCTTCGCAAATCCATGTACAAATAACTGGAAAATCTTTTGTTGCATGCCAAAGGTATGTTAGATACAACAAACCAAAAACCATAACTTTATAATATATCTAAAAGTAGTGAATGGAGATTGATGATAGCAGCAACTTATGATGGATGATGGACACTACTGACTGAATTATTGACATAGCGAGGAAGCTTGCAGGTTTATGAAAAATTATCAATTACAATTAGGGGTGTTCAATGGTTCAAATTCATTGGATTTTACCAAATCGAAGTCCAATCCATTGTATACTAGATTTTATATTTTAGCTCTAATCCAATCCAATTACTAATTGAAATCCAATATAACTCAAACCAACAAAAAGCTAAATCCAATTTAATCTGATTCAATCAGTCAGATCAATCCAATTACAACAAAAATTTATAAACAGAAATTGTCAATTGCTTTCCAGAGTTCTAATTACCAACAATTGGGGTTAAAAAATCAACTTTTTTTATATTTCATGATTCATATATTTTATCATCCTATGATTGAAAAGAAAAACAATTGAAATTTGAATAAAAAAAGCAAATGGGGCTTACGGTTTGTACTCTATATTTTTGTTGTATATTTATAACAATACAAAATTAGGTTCTATTCTTTTACGAAGATTGGATTTTATTATTATTTTTTTTAGCAAGTTAAACATAGAATTGACATGTTCTTTTAAAATATAAATAAAGAAAATAAAATTAATTGATTGGATTGGTTAATATTGGATTTGAACATATTGACCCATAAACCAATCCAATAACATTGGATTTTCCATGATGGATTGGTATTGCAATCCAATCCAATCAAAGGTTCAATCTGACAAAAATTTGATTGGTTTGGATTGGATCAATTGGTTCAATTGATTTGGTTTTGATCTTGAACACCCCTAATTACAATTACAGAACCGTGGTTGTTGACAGGATATTATTTATGTAGCAATCAAATAGTTTAGAAGTTTGATCAGACATTGAACCACTAATGTCCTAAGAGCTGTGTCCAACAGCCTAAAGAGAGAATATTAGGACAAAATGCAATGGTGCCAAAAATTTAAAAGGAAATAGAAAGGTACCTTCCATGTGGGCCTAGAATGTGTGTGGAAGGATTCTCTGGCACATAAGGTTGATGTCCTTCTGTCAGATAGTGTGCCTTTGTGGAATGAGGATGAGCAGCCTGCTGAACAACAAGCTGTGACTGAGCAGGAGGCTGCACAAGCCCAAAACATGCTCCTGATTTGTAATGATCATATGGTGGGTACATAACGGTCTTCTCAGACTGATAAAGAGGGATTTGAAAGGCACAACCATGATGTATCCCAGGTAAATATGAACCATGTGCTGAAGTCAGCCTTGCCGGTGGCTGAAACCTTTCTGGCACAACTAGGGTCTGCGATGTATGGGGTGAAGCAACATTTTTTATAGTGTTAGCAGCTGCAGCAGAAGCAGATGCACAAATGGGGCGGAACAAAGCCACTAAATTTTCACCTACAATACAAAATATAGGCCAAATTCCCAAAAATATGGAACTGTTGCAATTAGGTTATGCCCAATAACAACATTTCATAATAAGAAATCAGTACAGTGAAAAAGATTGTGAATTGAAATCTCACCTGTTCACTACTCAAATCTTGTCTGAACTTGGAACCCAGGTAGTTGTTCTTAATAGCTTCTCTAAAAACTTTCTCAGGCAGAGGCAAACACTCCATAAAAATCCTAAATTTCACCTAAACAACCCACCCCAGCCAGAGCACCAGAGAGAGATAGAGAGGGAGGGAGGGAGAGAGAGAGAGAGAGATTAATGCAGTACACAAAAATTTTTTTCCCAAGATAAAAGCAGACAGTATATCCTAATTTGTACATATCCCTTGATCATGAAGTAAGTATTTTATAACATTGTCGTTTTCTAATTAGTAAGCAAGAAAACTCAATATAGCTCATCCACGGATGTATTTTAGCTCAATCCAGCTTCTAACTAGATAAATGCCAAGTTGACAATTTCATTCAGGTCAACTTAACTGCTAAACTGAAGAAATTTTCACCAGGTAACAAAATCAATTGGAAACTCAATTTTATCAAACTAACCATGCATTGCATTACATCAAGAATTCCACCCACTTTAGCATGAATGTTATCCTCTGTGGCTTATGAAATCGTAAGTTTACCTGTGCAGGGAATCTCCCACTGAATGCAGTTGGCTCCAAACCCAACTCTCCTTCTGACATTGCCATGTATACACCATAAAGAAGCTTCAAGTCAAAATCAAATAGAAAAAGTTTGCTACCTGCTTTGATTTTCTCTACAAATTTTAATTTTCCTGTTGGTAGCCCAAAAACACGGTATCTATAGCACTCAGGTTTTGTTTTCCCATTACACATGAATATAAACCCGGGAATTTGTTCCTCAATTTCCGTCTTTTGGTTTGTTCTAGATGCACCTTCATTGCCATGAGCAACAATAGAGGATGTCATAACAGTGGTTGGAGCAACATCAGTAAGTTTGGACTCGGATCAGGGGCCATCAGAAGGCACAGCAGTTGCTTTCATCTTCAACTTTTTCTTAACTATCTTCAATGCTTTTACAATCTTCTTCTTCGACCGATTTATTGATGATCCCTGGCCTTTAATCTTCTTGCCTTTTTTCTTTGTCATGATTGCCAGTTACAGTTAAATCAATGAGTTGTTTATCAAGCTTGACATAAAACCTGAATGATAAAAAGATCAAATCTGAAATAAGTGTTATTCTTAAAAAAGATAAACCTCATTAACATCAATCTTTGACTATAATGCAACTAAGGTCTCAAAATTCATTAAAAACCTTCCATAGTATTTATTATCTACCAGTCGATAACTTGAAAGTTTTAGACCTTTACAAGGGAAGTAATTAATAAAAAGTACATCATCGATATTTGCTTGCTCTTTAACCAAATGAAATGAGTCCCAAAATTTTAATATGTTTTAGATTAGCCAAAAGCCTAATATATGACAATTGAAGTAAATAGAAGTTCATTGCTAGGTAGTTACCCTACTGCTAGAACAACAGAAGGTTCTTTTTAGAAACATACCAAAAGGAAATATGGTATCTTCCAATGATCTCCCTTGACATTTGAACTTATTATCAGTGGATAACAAGCCTTTTTTTTTCCCCCCCGTAAATGAGTTTCATTACGAGTATTAGTGGTCCTTTAGGCGGTTAAATATAAAGGACGTAACAGTAATTTCACATGCAATATGTCAGAGAAAAAAATTCAAAATACAAGCAGATTTGAATCCGTATGATCTCATTTTTAATCCTATGGGGTTATCTTCAACATTCAGTCTTCCAGGATGCAAACAATCATGCTTTCAAACTAAACATCAACCATTATTACTACTTACAACCTAAATTTTCTTCACCTACAAGATGATCGATTAGAAGAGAGAAAAAAATAAAATGTCATAGCAAAAGAAGGGATTGAAACCGAATCTCAAATAATAATGTATCATGAGATGTTCATATTAAAAGAAAGACTTCACTAAAATTATGCACTTGTTAGAAACCTGTTGGCTTCCACAAACATCACTCCATACGTCTATGATATAGGAGCAAAGGTCTACTTTATTTTGCATTGGTTCAAACTAAACTATTGAAGTAATCAGTGATCATTCTCAACAAGCTTGGCACGTTTTACTAAATTTTGTTGCAGCAGCAATCATCATAGCTTCATAGGAATGTTACTCTGATATTTACGAAATATACCCTAAACCAATGCAAAATATACCCAAAACAATCATTCGCCTAATCTGATCAAATTGAAGAACGAGAAATGGGTAAAAAATATTGATCATTACATATGTAAAGTAAATATAATGTTAATGATAAAATTATCTTCAGATGGTTTAAGCTTTCTTGTTCACATGAGCTAAACTGAATAGAGACAAGCAAAATCAACTAAATTGTTTTAAAGAGAAATGCAGCATGATGTATTGATAGAACACTAAAATCACTGTAGAAAAACATACAGCAACACCACGTTGCACAAATGAATAGACAACTAATATTCTTGAACACTTGTGAAAGGAAGCAATCATCCTCAACATTGAAGGTATGCATCCATACTTAATCCGATACTCACAGAAGGTCATTCTACTTCATCTTGCAAGCCAAGACTCATGTGATTGCTTCTAGCTTAACAAGAAACTTATCAAGCTTCTGTATTTTTAGGACTGCTGTACTTTTGCTCTTACCTTCAAAAGAACAAAAGTTTACTTAGTAGCTAGGTGTTACCAACCATTCATCGATTTATACCTGACAATCGACAATTTCATTCCGTGGATTAAAACAAAAATCAACTCAGTTTCCACTCACCTTCCCTCAAATTGTCAATCACAACTGATCAATGCTTCAACTTAAGAGCAATCGCCTCTCACTACAATGCAGACATAGCACATCAAATTGAAGACTCAGCTTACAAATTCATAAGTCATTTTTACTGAAAACCATAGCATCCCCCCCCCCCCAAAAAAAAAAAACTTTTCCCTTAATTTTGTAAATGACAAATCATTTACAAAAATTAGTTCTATTAATCTGAAATGCATATGAATCCGCGTCGAAGCATTACATAGAATTTTCAATACGAATTTCAAAAAAAGAATTATGAATAAAGGGTTTAATTAACGAAAATAATGTATACCGTATAACATGAAGGACGACTGCTAATAAAACAGCGACGGCCGAGCCATGACAGTGAAAAGTTTTCTTTTGCTTTTCCGTTACAATAGCGAAGGATAAAATGAAATAGCCCTGATTTCATCAATGGGTAACACGTGGACGTCAGTCTTGGCAATTACCCACGTGTTTTTAATATTTTTTATAAATAGAAAGTTACGATTAATAACTTATATTTTTTAATAACTTATCTCCACATGTCAGTATAGTATTCGAATAAGATCCACATTTGTAATTATATATATTATAAATTACAGCAGCAGTTGTAATTTAAAATTTTTTCTAATATTAATAGATAGTTATGCTATACTTTTGAAATAAGATTATTATTTTATCATTTCATATTTTTAATATATTACTTTATTATTAAAATTTTTTAATAATTTTTTTACTTAATATTTTAATTTTTGTCATATTACAATTAAACCGTTAACTCTATTAATAAATTGTTAATATCTCAGCATTATTTTAGAAATTTTATTATATTTAATATTTTAAAAATTTTACAAAGTATATTATTTATAATTTTACCACTTAATTATTTTAGATATATAAAACAATAAATTGATTAATATATTATTTCTTTGTATATAATTATTTTTTTAATTTTTTAAGTGAGAGGGTTAAATTACACTTACACAATTTAAGGGTAAAATAAACTTTTAGTATAATTTCTATTAACTTTAAAGAAAGAGTGAAACATCAAATAGGAAAAAGTAATTGTTCGAAAATTTTAACAGTCAAATGATATGTAAGCAAAAATTAGATAGTAAAATAATAATATTTTTTAAAACAATTGTTGTTAGTTATGTTATGGAAATAATAAATAATCAATTAAGTATTTAATAAATTTTATTATTAAATTATTATTAAAGTACAAAGGACTAAAACAAATATAACATTAAGTGACATTTACTTTAACATATATATGTATTTGTTAAAGGGAGAATGCCATTAAAACACACACCAAATGGCACCCAATTTAATCCTTGAAGACTTTGTTAACCATGCATTGGTAGGTGGTCCAGCATCTTTCAAACCAAATAGCATGACCTTATAGTAGTATAATGCGTGAATAATAATTAATATTATTTTCCTTAGTCTGCCTCATATACTTAAATATGGTCGTATCTAGATAATGCATCCATAAAACTTAACATCTCGTCTTCTGCAGTGGCATTGACTAGCTGGTCCATTCATAAGAGTAAAAAGTCATCTTTTGGGTAAAATTTATTTAAATTTGTGAAATCTACACATATATACCACTTTCCATTTGCTAACGAGATCTACATTTGGTACCTAGTTGGTGTAAGTGGCCTCCCTGATAAACCTAGCTACTGATAGGCAGTTTACTTGCTGCTTAATAGTATCATATCGCTCTTGGTTGAAGGTTTGATGCTTCCACTTGATAGGCTTGTGCTGTAGGTTAATACTAAACTTGTGATAGAAAGTTAACAAATCAATACTTGGCATATCTATGTGTGATTAGGCAAACATATCATAGTTTTTTTGTAAAATGTTTATAAGTTATTCCTAATATTGTACAAAGAGGTTGGAGTGAATTTTGACCATCTACATTAGGTCATCGATGCTAATCATAGAAAGAATAAGCTTTTTTATTAAGATTCCCCAATTGTCTTCTTTGAGAATTTAGGGATCCAAGGGTTCATCAAGCTTGCTAGTAGAATCTTATTGTGTTTTCTTAGGTACCTTTAATGCTTTAACTTTCACTAAATTTACTTCCATTGGTAAATCTCCTTGTTAGTTTTTCTTAGAGACTTGCTTACAAAACTTTCCTATGGCCAGCTCTTCATCATTTGATGGATGCTCACTTATTTATGAGAATTGATAACTTTATGATATGAGAGTTTTCAAGCCATATGTATACTTAAACTAATATTACTTACAGAATAAATGATGTCATTTTATTACATTGTTAATTACATCTTGCATGTGTATCTATTTAAGTTCAATTTTAATAGATCATTTTATGCTCTGATTATGTGTATAATTGTAGCTGACCAAAAAGCTTAAGCTTTATGGATGGATGCTACAACAATAGACTCACAACAATGATAAAGAACTTGTTTACAAATGAACTAAAATAAGTTTGAATCAAAAAAGATGTTGTAGCAATTGCTACAACAATTTAAGAGCAAAGTATAGATAAGACTATTTACGTGTTAATCGACAATGTATGCTCAACTATTACAGTGCTGTGACTGTCACGTGCAAACAAAATAATGACAGATGGCATAAAAAGATATGCGATTTGAGGTTACCAAAAGAAGACACGTGGCCATAGGCTTTTCGTTGCCTTAACTCTAAGATATAAAAAGAGCATACCAAAAAGAAATAAGGAAAAAAAAAGTTATCATACAATAATATCAGGTTGAAAAAAAAGAAAAGGAAAGAATAAGAGAGAGATGAGGGTACATCAAAGGACTTTTAGGAAAAAAAAGTAGAAATCACAAAAATCTAGAGAGAGACATCTTGAATATAGAGTATCTCAATTTCTACTCTTTATTTGCTTATTTTACTCTCTCTGAAAATGTATTTAATAGTAAAAACATGTATTGTTGTTTTATCACTTATCATGAGCTAAACTTTGATGTAATTCAATCTTAAACAAATTTAATAATTATTTGACTTATATATGTATGTTGCTCATAATCTGTTGTAGCATTTTATTTTTATTTTACTTATTGCAAATATTTATTTTGGTTGATCACATATTTAGTAGATACTAGTTAAGAAAAAAACATAAAAAAGCTCTCACTTAGTGAAATAAATCAAGACAATACATGATTTTATATTACGTTTCTCAAGTTGAGTTAATCTTAATTTGAATATAGCCACACTTAATCTAAGATTAGTGAAGAACTAGACATAAGGATTCATTTTGTAGGGCAATTGAAATCTAGAATGCATAATGCTATGTCTAATATTAGCATAACAACTTATCACTATTTAGTTGTATGTAGATATCATATATCCAACATGCGTCAGCTAAGAATACATGAGAGATTATATCTAGTGATACAGTAAATGGTATAAAAAAATAATTTAATTGAAAAACAATCAATATCATTAAGTAAGTTTAAACACTTGGCTAATCTTTTCCCATTAAGTATATCTTATGTTTGATTTCAGATTTTTTCTTATTGCATTTTGTTTAGTGTGTTTTAATTTCGTTAGGTCAGTAATTTTATTAATTATTTTATTTTAGTTAGTCTAAAATTATACTGTTAAGATTGCTATAACAAATCCTACAACATCAATCCTTATGAAGACGATCTAAAAACTTATTATTTTGTTATTTATTGTGTACACATATATATTGACACCTATAATAATACACATCAACCAGACCTATGAACCTTTATGGCGATCATCTCTTCATAGTGAGATACTTCTTCATTGAATCATCAAAATTGATCTGATAGCTTACTCTAGAGGTGACAGAATAACAATTAACCCTAAGTTATCTCTTGCTCTTCTTTGATGATGATAACATCCTTGGCAATTGAAACTTTCATAGTGAGATAATGCATGAATATTGCTTTAGTTATTGTTAGAAATGACCTACCCAAAATGATATTACAAGTACTGAGTGATCTACGATGAGGAATTCTATCATGTGTATAATGTGGTTGAGTACATTGCCAATAATAATAGGTAATGTAATAATGTCCTTAGAAACGAAAACATCCCCAACAAAAATCAATAAATGGCATAACATTTAGAGTAACTTTTAGCCATTAAATCAATAACTTATCTAAGACACTTTTAAAGATGATGTCTATGGAGCATTGTTTTACATTATTTGAGATGGAGCATTGATGGTGTTGCTTTGTTCGGAAAGGATCTTTAATTAGGTTTCCAAGTATTTTATCTTTTCAAAAAACTTATACCGTATCCTAGATGCACCTAAAGATGCTGTAACCATTTGAAAAGATTCTTTAGACCTTCGTGGGCATTTAATACAGTAGAGCCTATAGTATGAAACTTAGAGTGCGTATCGAATGACCCTTTTTTGGCTTGTTCCCTTCAGGTGCCTTAGATCATGGTATGATTTTTTTCTCCTAGCAATGGTAACATGTTATAAATCATTGGAGGATTTTCAATTACTATACTTGAAAACCCATAGCTCGAAGACTCACATTTGTGATATCTTTAAGGTGTTTTTAATAAATAAGCTCTTCAACTTAGGGATATCGATAAATTACTTAACGACTTGCCTTTATCTAGTCAGGTTGCTTCCTGTATTGAATCATTGATATCATCATTACTGCGATCTCTCATTCTTATAGATTTTCTTTCATATCATTGAAGGGTACATTAGGTATCATCCTTATGTGAACATACTAAACGACTAGTTTAACAATTGCTGTTAAGGCTTTTGATGCACTCCCGATTTAGACAACACAATTATTTTGGCTAGATTTTGGAGCAAAAAGAAATTGGACAAAAATTAGCTAAACACAATAAATTTATATTAAAGTGAAGGGATGACTCTTGTAATCAAGGTGTGTTGTCTATTTTCGACCTCCCTTATGACTTGAGAAAGAATTAAAGAGATAAGGTTATTACGAAAGGCTTCGATCTAAGGACAAATGGCTTATAGGCTTACTTAGCCTGCAAAATGGAGAAAAAAAGTTAAAGGTGAAGCCAACGATGGTTGACCACCACAATTTAGCACTCAAGTAAGTTTTGCAATTATTTTTAGGTATTAAGAGCTTACAAGTTCTCAATAGAGATGGCTAGAGGTTGAGGAAAATCCTTAACTCTTATTGTACGTCTTTTCTAATAAATTAGAAAAACAAAATCTAAGTGTCTTTACATGGATTGCTTGAGTGTATACATATTACCATCCAACCAAGCAGAATTCTATTAGCATTCTTTGTTGACTTGGCAAGAATATTTTCGTCCTTTTGCCTATACAATTATTTGACCCCTTCACTATGCTTAGAGAAAAACTCCATATGTCATTTCCATGATTGTCTACACGAACACGCATTGGAATCTGCTAAGTGATTTAGCATGCCTTTGTAGAGCCTATCTTGTAATTGCTGGTCTATTAAATGAGGATAAATAGTTCTAACTATTTTGATGAGCCATATCTCCTCAGTGTTTTTTTTTTTCAGCTAAAGAATCAAGATCCTTCATGATGATGACCACCTCCCATATGATGATTGTTTTAGATGTTTTCTTTGGCCTTTTATATCTTTAGTATAGCGAAATCTGGGCATTTCTTCAATTTCTGGTATATTCAAGCAAAGCTAGCTTTTCCTTGGTGATTCTTTCATTACTTTGCTCATTAGTTTGACACATGTCACTCTTACTTATCTCCAAGCACATATCATTTTCTTGTGAAATTAATTGTTTGTGTTGTGCAAATTTTATTGAACTCGCATGCGCACGAATCTATTGTAGAATAGATTAATGGTGACCAGTGTCGATCTCATGAGGAGGTTGATTTTAATTATGTGCAGAATTAATTTTCTTTAATGGGTGAATGAATTTGTGGTTAAATTGATATAAACTATGTTTAAATTTAAATTACAATGACAGGAATTAAATTAAACTGAAATCTATTGAAATAACGTGATTGGGTATTTGGATCTGCATCAACATGCTCCATGGGCTAAATATTCCATATTAATACCAATTAAATCATAAGGGGGGATTCCACACCTCATGAACCACGCTCCAATAAATATGGTGCCAAAGGCTTATCGTGCCAAATAATAATAACCTTGTACTAGGGTGCCAGTTTAAGTAGGGCGGTATCTAGACAAGACTATTATTATTTATCGACGAAAAGTCAAAACAACCACAAATATTAGAGGGGAAGAGAAAATAAATTTATCAAATTAAGCCCATGGGATATGTTGAGACTTCACCTTCAACCCAAACTTAAAAGAAAATTAGCTACTCATATTTTAACTAAGGATAAAAAGAAAATTTTACTAAAATACAAAGAAACTATAAGATAGAGAGGGAATTACAAAAATTTAAGTTTAAAAATAAATTAAGGGATGTCAAATTAAGGGGGGAAAGCTCCATTTTTATAGATACATTGAGTGAATCGTGACCATCGAATTAAAAATAGTTCGGACACTTAGGATTGCGCCACGTCATCAGTCAACAGTCAACAGTCAACGTTTGAACAGTAATGCTATTTGAATAGTAAATAATCTCATGTATGCGCATGTACCGTACACACGATTTTTACTCTACTGAGATACTGCCACGTCATTGATCCACAATACATAAGAAATTTAGCCCAATAAGATCATGACACATCATCAGTCGACATATATGAACAGTGTCCTGAACAGTACCATGAACAATACCGTACGTATGAACAGTGACTTTTTCCTTTAATGCTCCTCTTAAGGTTTTCGACCGTCCTGAGTCCAAATATGACGTCCGTTTTGCTATCTGATTACTCGTTCATTGTGAAACGATTGTGATGCCCCTAAAATATATATAATATATAATTATAATAAAACACATATAATTAAATAACAAAATACTTAAATAAATAAAAGTAGCAATGTTAGTGAGACTTAAAGTGTAAAACGACGATTTTCTCCTTTATAAATATATACTTTCTAACGCTCAACAGTTTGCACCAATTGATATATCACATGATTTGAGCATTCAATATATTATCTATATTACTGATTCGTCCTCCAACAAATCAACCCATGGCAGGATTTTTTCTACATGTGATTTTAATCACTTTATCAACAATGTGCATCTTTTGAGCTTCACGTTGAAACTAATTTACATTGACATTAAGATGAGATAGATATTATTATCATAAAATCAAGTCATCTATCACATATAGCTTTCCTTCTCCTACTAATTGGATCACTTTTGTTCTCATAAAATATTTAAGCATTAATAATGCTGAATCATAACAAACAATAAATTGTTTCCATAGATTCAGCTTCACTTGATTTATACAAAAATTAATAATCAAGCGAATCTTTTGATTAAAATTTTTATAAATTTTCTATAACTTGATACATAATTATTAGCTCCATTTGTAAATTTACCATTTCATTATTTCAAATTATCTAAGAAACTTTAGACTATTGAACTTTTAATTCGTCACAAATTATTTCAATTTTTAATTTGTTCTAGTGCGGGTGGTAATCATTGTAATGTCAATAACTATAATCATGACATGGCACATTAATCACATATTTATCAAGTAAACATTTGCTTCAAGAAATGTAAATATATCACTAGTACGATAAGACCAATTATTTACATCAAAAGCTTAATAATTTGTTCATATGTAAAGAGAAACAATGACTTCAGTATGCATATTGACAGGCTTAATATTTTTATACATATCGGTTGTTCTCCTTATACATATGCAAATTATAAATCATACGAGTTTTGTGCAATCTTTTGGTCGTAACATTTTTTTTAAAAAAAAATTATTTCGAAGAAACAAGAAACAAATTACTCACTTAGATATTCAATTTTTATTTATAAAATAAAACACCATTTTAATTCAATTCTTGAACTTTTCCATATATTATGCTATTCTTCGTTCAAATTTTTTCAAGGAATAAATTCATCATTTGCCAAGAAATATTTAAATCTTTTCTCATTCTGGGATATGATATATGGTGAAGGAAAATTACCATTTTTTTAAAAAGTTGTCTAGCCCTTTATGAACAAGATGCTAAATGATATCACAATTTTAGTATAATTCTTTAGGAACAACATCTGTTGAAAGAAAACTTTCCTTGTGTGTGTGTGTTGTTGTGCAAATTTTAATGAACTCGCAAGCGCACGAATCTATTGTAAAATAGATTAATGGTGACGAGTGTCGATCCCACGAGGAGGTTGATTTTAATTATATGCCGAATTAATTTTCTTTATAATGTGAACAATTAAATTATGGTAATTTTGTCCTAAATTGCTGAATTAAAATGGCGAGAATAATTAAAAATGAAATTGTTATAATAAAGCACTTGGGTATCCGGATCCGCATCAACATGCTCCATGGGCTAAATATTCCATATTAATACCAATTAAATCATAAGGGGGGATTCCACACCTCATGAACCACTCTCCAATAAGTATGGTGCCAAGGGCTTATCGTGCAAATAATAATAACCTCAGACTCTTAGGGTCTTGATATACCAGGTCAGAACTGACAAGACTATTATTATTTGTCGACGAAAAGTCAAAACAACCACAAATATTAGAGGGGAAGAGAAAGTAAATTTACAAACTAAGCCCATGGAACATGTTGAGACTTCACCTTCAACCCAAGCTCAAAAGAAATTAGCCACTCATATTTTAACTAAGGATAAAAAAAGAAATTTTATTAAAATACAAAGAAACTACAAGAAAGAGAAGGAGTTTCAGAAATCTAAGTTTAGAAATGAATTCAGGGGTGCCAAATTAGGGGGGGAGAGCTCCCTTTTTATAGATACATTGAGTGAATCGTGACCATCGGATTAAAAACAATTCGGATGCTCAGGATTGCGCCACGTCATCAGTCAACAAATCGATAGTCAACCGTCAACAAATCAACATTTGTGCAAAGATGCCGCTGAATAATAAATAATCCCATGTAAGCGCATGTATCTTTGTCGTACACCCGATTTCTACTCCAATGAGATCTTTGCCACGTCATCGATCTACAAGATCATAAGAAATTTAGTCCAATAAGATCATGACACATCATCGGTCAACGCCACGTCATCGGTCAATGCCACATAAGCAGTCAATCCACATAATTCGTCCAATCAGATACTGCCACGTCGTAGGTAGTTGCCACATCATCGGTCCGTATACATGAACAAAGATTATGTGAATAATGATCGTGAATGCGATCTGCGTATGAACAAAGATCTGTATGTGTGAAACGAATGAACTTTTTCCTTTAATGCTTTTCTTAAGGTTTTCGACCGTCCTGAGTCCAAATATGACGTCTGTTTTGCTATCTGATTACTCGTTCATTGTGAAACGATCGTGATGCCCCTAAAATACATAAAATACACAATTATAATAAAACACATATAATTAAATAACAAAATACTTAAATAAATAAAAGTAGCAATGTTAGTGAGATTTAAAGTGTAAAATGATGATTTTCTCCTTTATAAATATACACTTTCTAACACTCAACACACTTCAACTGAACTTATTGCTAGTCCCTAGCAAATAAAGCGAAGATAAAAACTTTTTTTTTTTAAACACACGTGTTTATTCAATCAGATTAATGATAACAATCAAATAAAAGTTTAAGCATTATCTCTAGTCTAAAGGAATATCACACCCACATCAACCATCCATAAGTATCAGTCCAGCAGATTTTGTTGTAGCAATAGTAATCAAGCTACTTTCAAGAAAGACATATCCAACCCCAAAATCTCACCGGTTGTAGTGACACTCTCACAAAGAAATTAATCCCAATAAAATTTTGTCACTACAATGAATGGTAAATTGAGAGAAAATAATAAAGAAATATCACACACTCTCACCAAAATGAAAAATATGCCCATAGCTTAGAAATAGTACGATCTCAAATAAAGTATTAGTCAACCTAATGTATTCATCATTTTTTTTTCATTTTTTTTTGATATATGCATCACTACATCTTAATTACGCATATAACTAGCTTTTATGTTAGACTATAGTTTCCTAAAATCAGGAAGGACTTTTATTAGGACGTAACGTAGGCTAGGGACATGGTTAACAAAGAAAGGAAAATAGGGAAACAAAATATATATGTTTGAGAAAAAATTAAAGAACTTTTTACAGGATACATTTTGCTTATTTATTACTATTGTACATCTTTTTTTCTTTTTTTTCCTTTTTTTTTCTTTTTTTTCTTTTTTTTTATATGGCACAACTTTACTGAACAAAATAATTATTTATTTATTTTTTTCTCAAACATGAATAGGTGGATGGAACTTATATGATATCGGGTAATACTCCAAATTGGAGTGGGTTAAGATGATAAGTTAATAAAGAAAAGGATTTTTTTTTTAAATAAAAGGCTCAAAAGGGGTAACTATGGATATTAAATAATAGGAATGGCTAGAAAGGCTCAAACGGGTCAAAAATGGCCTTCCATCATCTTTTAGGACTCTAAATAATCTTCCATATCTACTAATTAAGTGGACATTTAGATGCAGTAACACACACTTTTTTTTTTTAAAAAGGTTGACTCAAAGAAAATCTAGAGATCATGTATGAAATAATAAACTGCTAAGCTACATGAAAATGGGCAGAAAGGGTTACTCTCCAAGAAAAATTAATAGGCTCAAAAACTCACTTGGAATTTATTATGACATGTGCATTCTTTCAAGCAACTCATATTTGTCCCCAACATCAAAATGTAGAATAGTAAACATGGTGTAACATTACTCAAGACTAAAGATAATACAAATACTAAAATTCAAAAGTCATCATATCATCCAATATCAAGAACTCACAAAATTTTTTTTTTTAAATAGAATTATTTCCCCCAACCTATTCTAAACATAAAAAGAAAAACATACATGCAGAAAAATTAAAGAAAAATAAATTTTTTTTTTAAAAAATGCGTTTCTAGAGTTACTACACTCCATATTCAGCCATTTTCGACTTTAAAAACTTGAAAACATATATTTATAAAGGAGAAATTATCAACTATTCCCTCCCCCCAACCAGAACGAAACATTGTCCTCAATGTTTTAAAGGAAAAAAAAATAGAGATTAGAAGATATCACCTGGGCGTTGCATTACAGAAGAAAATATTAACAAGTAGTTGTGACTATGGCTCACATCTTCCTCTGGTTTTACGTCCAGAAACGGCTTGAACGCCCTCTATGGGTCGAGGATAAGCTTCCCATCCAGTTTTCTTACAAATTGGCAAACAGGGTCTTTTATAGTCAGATTCCCGAGACTATAGTTTGCACATTCTTTCTGGAATAATGTCCATAACTAGAGTATTGCATGTTGGACGTATCCACTGGGATGCGTTTCAAGAGATAAAAGGATATTATCCAATGACTCCTTATTCAAGCCATCCCTAATGAATTGAATCTTATCTTCTCTGTTATCAGACACCATTCCTAAAGAACATGATTTTTTATTGCATATCATTCTGGCACACTTAATATCCTTAAAAAAAAACAAAAAAAATAATAATAATAGTTAAAGTTACAAAAACATAAAAAAAATTTAAATTACAGAAAGGAAACAGAAAGAAAGAAAAAAAAATTCAGGTCACTTCAATGTTTTGTGCTGTTTTCTCCACATGGATGGTATTCGTGATATGACTTTACTTTTTTTTTTACCATTAACTTTAAAAATTGCATTGTTCCTTGGATTTTTAAATTTAATGGCTCCATGTGAAAAAAACAGTATGATCAGTAGATGGATCAGACCATCGAGAACGTAACTTACTTGGAGAAACGTGCCATTGAGAATGGAAAGAAAATACTTTCTGACCTGGTGTGAAAGATTTTCCAATGCTCCACTTGTCACGGAGGATTTTCATTCGCTTTCTGTAGTCCTTAGCATTTTTATTGTTACGAATCTCCTCTAGTTTTGCCAGTTGTATCCTCCTTTTTGAACCAAAAATGGGGTCAATGATGTCTGTGTTCTTTTGTTTGTAATCAGGAGAGGATGGGATGATTTCTGACAATATTTCTTCTTCCTCCAAGAATGTAGAATTCAAAGGGTCAAGTGAAGGTTTGAGCTCAATTTCTAGTGGTGATTTTGATGATGGAATGAGATTTTCTTTTAATGGTGCCAATTGTTCTATCCTTGTCTTCCACTTATCAATGTCCATGCATGGCGATGAATCCAATAAGGCATTAACCTCATCAATTGATCTCAAATATTAAAATCCAAACCAAAGTGAGTTAAACATGTCAGTAAAGGGTCATCACTAAGGTTTAAAGGAGATGTATGAAAAACCAATTCATCAATTAAATCCACATCTACAATTTCATCATCAGTACTGTAAGGTTGTTGGCAATGTTAAAAATATTTAGTTCCATGGTCATATTGCCAAATGACAACTGCATATTTCCAGTCCTGCATTGAATGTGAGCATCGGCAGTTGCCAAAAATGGACGACCCAAGATAATGGAGATATGCTTCCTTGAATCTTGCACTGGTTGAGTGTCAATTACAATGAAATCAACAGGAAAATAAAACTTATCTACCTGGATAAGCACGTCCTCCACAATACCACGTGGTATTTTCATAGATCGATCTACAAGCTGTAACACCACCACCGAGTTGGGTGTAATTCGCCCAGTCCAAGTTTCACAAAAACAGAGTAAGGTAACAGATTTACACTAGCTCCTAAATCCAACAAAGCATTCTCAATTGTGTGGTTCCCTATACTACATGAAATAGTGGAGGAGCCTGGATCTTTACGTTTTAGAGGCATTTTATGTTGGAGTATAGAACTAATATTTTCTGTTAGAAAGGCCTTTTTCTGAACATGAATATTTCTCTTTTTTTTTTTTTACAAAGGTCTTTAAGAAACTTGGCATATGATGGCACTTGTTTTATAGCTTCAAGTAAAGGGATGTTAACACTTACCTATTTGAAGATTTCAAGAATCTCACCTGTGGATTTTCCTTTCTTCCCTTGAGCTAACCTCTGAGGAAATGGAGCTTTAGGAACATATTCTCGTGAGTTGGTTTCCTCTTTCTCCTCTGATAATGATTCCTCCGAGTTCATAGGTACAATTTGAGTTGATTTTGGCATCTCCACTTTGTTGTCAACTTCTTTTTCTTTTCGTAAGGTCATCACTGCTTTGACCTCTCCATGCTGCTGTGGTGAACTAGAACTTGCTTCATTTACTGCTTTAGGATTGGGCATTGGTTGACTTGGGAATTTGCCTTTTTCAACGGTCATGACCAATGTTTGAATAGAAGAGGCAAGTTGTCCTACCATTTTCTCAAGGCTTGAAACAGATTGAGCTTGTGAGTTGAAGCTTGCTCTCATCTCATTTCGTAATTCATCAATGGTGCGGTTCTGCTGCTCGATCTTGGAGTTAGTAAGATTTCTGAAATTTTGGGATGTCTCCTCCCATGGTTTAGGTTGAGAATGGTTTGGGTTCTGATTGTATGGTCTAAATGGTGGTTGAGAGGCTTGAGACATTTGAGGAACTGGTTGCATTGGTGGAGGTGGAACTGATGGTCCGTTTTGTTGGAATCCTTGAGACCATGAAAAATTGGGGTGATCTCTCCATCCAGGATTATATGTGTTGGAGTAAGGGTTGTAGTTTGGTGGTTTTCTCATGACACCTATGGCATTGGCTTGATCTGAATATGAGTCATGGTCATGTGGCTCTGTTGATTTAGCGGTTGTCAAAGATGCTATTTGTCGAGCAAGGCCTTCGACCATCTCTTTGACTTCTTTAATTCCTGAGCTTGACTCGCCAATATTAACCTCATTCACTCCCTTAATTCTCTTGGTATTTCTGAGTGATCGACTCCGTTGTTGAGAATTATCCGATTGCCGTTGGAAAAATTTTCAAATCTCTGATGCGCTTTTGGACATTAACTCTCATCCACTAGTTGCCATTAGTCATTCTTGCATATACGGCAATAATCCCTCCAAAAAGTATTGGCATTAGTGCCATTTCTCGTACCCATGATGTGGACATTTTAAGAGTAGCCCATTAAATCGCTCTCATGCTTCGAAAAACTGCTCGTTGTCTCTTTGAGTAAACTCTGAAATTTTCCTGTGAATAGCATTGGTTTTATGAACTGGGAAATATTTATTTAAAAATTTAGTTACCATTTGTTCCCATGATGTAATGCTATTAGCAGGCATTGTATTAAACCATGAACGAGCTCTATCTTTTAATGAAAATGGGAATAATCTAAGTTTAACATCATCATCTGAAAAATTCTCATATTTAAAAGTTTGACAAATAGCATGAAAATCATTTAGATGATTATATGGGTCCTCATTTTCTAAGCCATAGAATGTGGGGAGACAGTTTAGCACACTAGGTTTTAATTCAAAACTCCTAACAGCTACATTTGGGTACCTTATGCATGATGTGCTCAAATTAGCTAAAGGACTAAAATAATCCTTAAATGGCCTCTCTTGTGGCTCTGGTTGCTGATGTTGCAAATCCATTTCAAGTTTCTTTTGGAAAACAGTGTGTTTGTGAGTGCGAAGTGTTTTTTCCAAATCAAGGTCTAAAGGTTCAAGATTAGGTGATAATGACCTTCGACCATGCATGCAAAGAACAAAATAAATGAAAATAAAATAAACAAAAATAAAGAGGAGAGAGAAATTATAATACTAACCTTGTGAAGTTGTTACAACCTTACAATGAATATACATTCAAGTGCTAAAAAGAAAATACCAGAAATAGACTAACTAAAAAAAATAAAATAAAAAGATAAATTACAATGAAAAATAAAAAATTAAATTACAGGAATATAAAGAAGAGAAAAAGAAACAAAATTAAATTACAGAAAAAAAAAATTACTTAAAAAGAATTTAATTCTATGAAATAATAAATTAACAGAATAAATAAAAATTACAAAGAAAAATAACTCAGAAATTAAATTATTGAAATTTAAAGAAATTTAAATTACCAGAATTAAATTACAGATTCACTTTTTTTTTTAATTTTGTAATTTTTTTTAATTTTTTTTATAATTTTTAAGGAAAGCAAAAAAAAATTACTTAAAAAAAACTAATTTTATGAATTAATTCTACGAATAAATTAAAATAAATTATAAGATAAATAAAACAAATTACAAAGAAAAGTAAAGCAAAAATTAAAGTACAGAAAATTAAAGAAATCACACAATAAAATTAAATTGTAAAAATTTAAATTACTGAAATTAAATTACAGAAAATTAAATTACAGAAATTAAATTGTAAAAATTTAAATTACAAAAATTAAATTATAGAATTATTTTGTTATAAGGAAAAATACAAGAAAACAAAAAAAAATTAATTCAACAAATTAAAATAACTTACCTCCCCGGTAACGGCGCCAAAAAACTTGTTGTGCAAATTTTAATGAACTCGCAAGCGCACGAATCTATTATAGAATAGATTAATGGTGACGAGTGTCGATCCCACGAGGAGGTTGATTTTAATTATATGCCGAATTAATTTTCTTTTTAATGTGAACAATTAAATTATGGTAATTTTGTCCTAAATCGCTGAATTAAAATAGCGAGAATAATTAAAAATGAAATTGTTATAATAAAGCACTTGAGTATCCGGATCCGCATCAACATGCTCCATGGGCTAAATATTCCATATTAATACCAATTAAATTATAAGGGGGGATTCCACACCTTATGAACCACTCTCCAATAAGTATGGTGCTTGAGAACTATCGTCTTAAAATAATAATAACTCAGACTAGGGTCTTGGGGTATAACCAGGTAACAGAATTGCAGACAAGACTATTATTATTTGTTTAAAAAAAGTCAAAACAACCACAAATATTAGATGGGAAGATAAAGTAAATTTACCAAACTAAGCCCATTTAAAATGTTGAGACTTCACCTTCAACCCAAGCTCAAAAGAAATTAGCCACTCATATTTTAACTAAGGATAAAAAAAGAAATTTTATTAAAATACAAAGAAACTACAAGAAAGAGAAGGAGTTTGAAATCTAAGCTTAAAATGAATTCAGGGTGCCAAATTAGGGGGAGAACTTCCTTTTATAAATACATTGAGTGAATCGTGACCATCGGATTAAAAACAATTCGGATGCTTTCGATTGCGCTACGTCGTTAGTCAACATCGATAATCAACAACGTCAACAACATTTGACAAAGAACGCCGCCGAATAGTAAATAATCCCATGTAAGCGCATGTATCGTACACCCGACTTACTCCAATGAGATCTTTGCCACGTCATCGATCTACAAAGACATAAGAAATTTAGTCCAATAAGATCATGACACATCATCGGTCAACGCCACGTCGTCACGGTCAATGCCACATAAGCAATCAATCCACATAATTCGTCCAATCGAGCATCGCCACGTCGTAGGTAGTTGCCACATCATCGGTCCGTATACGAACGATTATCGTGAATAAAGATGCTCGTGAACGATGCACGTGCGTATGAACAAAGATCAGTATGTGTGAACAGTAATTTTTTCCTTTAATGCTCTTCTTAAGGTTTTCTCCTTTATAAATATACACTTTCTAACACTCAACATGTGTGTGTATATATATATATTGCAATCCTTCAAAGATATATTATTAATTTTCTCTTATTGTATATTTTAATATCCAACCTCCAAAGATTTTAATATTTCAAAATTCAAGGTGAGGTTTGTAATTCCAATAATACAAATTGTCAAACTTGAGCATATATAAGAGAAAAGCTGGTATTGGAAGGCGGCTGTGATTTTGTTCAAACTGGATCTTTGAAGCACCGGAGGCTTCAATTTGAAGGCACAATACAGTATTTTCAAGCATTCAGTTATCACCATGAAAAATCAGTTTACATGCCATAACTAGTTAAAATAAATACAAAATCAGTTCTAGATATATCAAAATAAAATATATAAATATGCAAATAATGCCTTGTAAAGAGAAGATAGAAAACGTCCCTTGCATAGAATCCTGCGGGGTTAATAACTGAGTTAAATTATTTATCAATTTAGAACATAACAATATAGCCGGAAAACGAGAGAAGACAAATAGGTACAATAATCGACAGATGAACTTTATTTAATATTATGTGTATATATAAATAAGGAGAAAAATATTCTTTTATAGTGATACAATTAGAATGTAATAAATCATAAATCATAAATATAAGAGATAATAATCCTTAAACTAAAAGTGTATTTAATGAAAGTCCACATAAATTATAATTATTTCATATCACTAAATAATTTCTAAAATATGAAAAAAATAATATATATATATATATAGAATTAAAAACAAAAGATATAATATAACAAAATTATATCTTAAATTAATTATCATGTCAGGAACTTTAAATTAATCACGGGCATGATTATTAATCGAGGAGATCGAAGTCCTATCCATTTAATGATCGCGTCAATTTTAGCCTTCAACGTGCCCATTTAATGCAATACTCCATCCATGAGCGATACTTTGTCGGGCATTCTATCGAGCATTCTATCGAACACATAACGTGCAGTGTGAACTTGCAAGCGTATGCTGACCCTACTTACAGGACAACGGCGGAATGATAGAAAGCTTCTTCGACGGAAACCATGTGGAAATCCTTGAAACCCACGTTGACCCAATTACTCTTCTATCTGGCCCTCCTTGCTGGTACTCAAGCTGAATGATAGAACGCTTCTTTATCTCTCTGTTTCATTCACATTTTTTTACTATTTATTTTACAAGCTAATTGCTGTTGTTATTATTGTTGTTGCTGCTGTTGTTGTTATTTTAGTGGGAAGACTTCACTTCTATTCCAGTTTGCGTACAACTGCGCATCACAAAGCAATGCCAATGTTGTTTTCATGTGTAACCGCAGCAGACTTCAAAGCAAACGCCCTCATCTTTCTCAATCCATTGATCCCTCATCCCATGTTTTTAAGCTTATACAAATGAAGTAAGGATATAACCCTTTTTGACTCGTGTCCTACAAGTTACAAGGCTGAAGTAATATGTTACAAGTTTGTTATTAACATTACAGTTATTCGTGGTTGTTAATTCTTTGTTGAAGATATGTGGAAGATGATGAAGAAATCAAAATGTACTTCGCCGCATTTCACCTGCACGATAAAATTCCTACCGCAGTTGTTGTGGACGATTTTGGGGATTTCTTTGATGACAGGTTTTGTTTTTTTTTTTTTTTTTTTTTTGGTTGGGGGATATACAATCACATCCTACTTCATAATCCTTGTGAATTAACAGGACCTGCCAAGAAAGATATGCTAATCCTCGTGGAAGAGACTTGGCAATGGTTCGGACACTAGCCTTATGTTATAATGCTATTACTCATGCGAAGTAAGTAACCTTTCTTTGCTCCTGACAGAATGCCAAAGACCATCTTAAAGTTGTCTTCAATTGCAAGAACTGATATCTGCTTTTCACTTATGTTTTGCAGTGAGAAATCACCTTGCAAGCTTTTGTTATCTGATACGCATCTTGGGAACTCCACAAGATTGCTATATATCTATAAGAGATGGATTTCAAGCTTCTTTACAGTGAAAGGTGAGTTGTAGAGTAAATTGTTGTTGCATTGTACTTGGTTCTTAATGGTATACTGTATGTCTAATGCACATATCAGATCATAGAAACTATGGTTGCAGATATATTTTCTCTTAAATTTATACCTTATGTGCTTCTTTATTGATCCTTGTTTGTTTCTTACGACCTATGTTATCTAAGATTGGGTGTTTCTGTTTAAGGCGATGGCCCTGGATCATTTCTCTTGAGAAGTAACAACTATTCAAGAAGTTGCGGCTCAGGGAAAACAAGACTCGCAAAGTACTCCATAGCTCTTAAATATCTTGTTTTTGAAGGCATCACTGACGACAATGAACAATGATATTGCTAACCTTATATGTTTGTTCAGCAATAGTGATATATTGCCTATACCTCTTCTTCAGCAAAGACTAAAGATAATGAATTCCAATATAATGCTTAGTTTGTGTTTCTTTTCTTTCTTTTTCTACTTTTGACTGCAAAGTAGTTAAAACTTGTTAGTCCCTAAATTTTGGTCCTGAATTCGCAAGTGTAACTAAATACTGTAATAGCTCCAAAGCAAAGATCATCGCTTGTGAAACATCATTAGGTACTGTCACACTACAAAGTCAAGATTATTTACACAATAAACAGAAGGAAAAGCATCAATTATCAAGTACAGTCCTGCATATCATGTTCTAGACTTCTAGTGGACTGTTCTAGTAGACTCGTGTCTGATACTCCTCGCAGAATTCTCCTCCAAGATTGTCACAAGCCTCTGCCAAAAATACTGCAAAAGTTATCAAACATACGATAGGTAGTTGTTCAGATTTTAAGTTTCGATAATTTTTTTTTTTTTTTATGTTGGAAATTGAAATCCTTAAAACTACTGATGGTGATGCAATGATCTTATGTTTTCGAACTACCGTACTCCATATATTCTCTATCCATCAGCTCTGCAGCAATCGTGGCCTTGTTGCACTTGACCCCAGGTTGGAGCTTGACTTCAGAGTACATCTCAATATCACAAGCTTCACCTCCAATTGTCTCACAAGCTTCAGCTGGAAACACACTAGAAATAAAAAGTAATAGCAAGGTAAATCATATAGGAAAAGCAGTAACAAGTCATTTAGCTGATGTTAATTTCTTGGCTCCAAAAATTTCCCATTTATGTCCTTTAATTGTTTTTGTGAGTTGAGCCATTATCTCTGTGAATTCGGATGGATCTTAAGCTTACAAAGATTGACATGAGAGGAAAGTGAATATAAACTTAGGAGGTCATAGGGCTATAATCAAATGTCAAAGCATCACATGCCACTGTAGTTGTCTTGATAGAGAGACATCGAGGAGTATGAACATGCTGCCTTGGCATTGATCTGCCAGGAAAAAAACAAAGGCTTTGGTGGGTGCCAAAATGGAGAACATTGACGGTGAAAAGCTTAAAGCTGTCTGCATTTTGATATACAGTTTGTTTTTGTTCTTGTTTTGGTTTTTGCTTTTGTTTTTGAAGCAATTTAAGCTCCAAAGTGTCAATAGTATGCACCTATCAGCTTGGTTGATTACTTTAATAGATAAGGTAGCAATATTTTGGTAAGTGGATAACGAGATAAGAGGTATACGCCCATGATCTTGACTTTTATGGGCGTTCACATTTTGATGATTATAAATTTCATTTGTAAGTTTAAGAGATAGAAGTATATTTTTGTGTTTGTTTTAAGTAAAGAAATTATTCCAAAAGAATATTTAATAGTTCGAGTCCCATTGGCTTCATTTCCTTTGAATAAGAATGGATATCTCCTCAAATATTAGTTAAAAATAATTTTCGAATTAAAACTTAGCAAACTACTAGACTGCTAAGAGTGTGGATGTATCCGTCTTGTATATTCAGATTGTAATATATTCATATTTCTGTAGATTTTGACAATTTTAAAAGATAAAATTTTAAGGTAAAAATTGTACAACCGGGATTATATTTTCGGAATTTTTTGTTGGTATATATTTAATAATGTATACTTGAATAATAAAGACAATAAGATGAAACTAGGCCCGGACTGGGAATAGTTTGGGTTGAATGAGCCTAATGTGGCCCAATCGTTATGCCAAAACTTAATCCTTTACCATTCTCCAATCAAAAGGTTTTACTTCTTACTTCAGAGATTAAAAAACTCTTCTGCAAATTTGCCATTTTATACCCAAACCAACCAACTTTGATGAAAATCGCAGCTGTAAAGAATGATTATAGTGGCAGTTAATTTGCTTTATGACCTCGAAAACTTTTGAAGCATGCAAATGAGATAATGAAAAGGGCTGGTTGTTTTTTGGGTCCCACATGCACGACCACACACCGCATGGATCTTTCTTAAACTTTTCATGCTCCCAATAAATATCATGTACCAATGTTTTAATGAAGGATTTTTAATTATATTAAAGTAAAATATAAAATATAAAATACAATACACACTTTAATATAGTGCTAAAAATAAAATTTAAAAAAATACGTGCATTTTGTTCCGTAATGTGTGTGTGAAGTATGTTCTAATTAGGAATCCCTAATTAGAAGCATACTTCACACACACACACACTGTTGCGACATACTTCCCCCAAAGAAAACCTCAATTTAATGTCCTAAAAAAGAAATCTCATGTGCAATAGAACTTGTGACAAAATAATTCAGTTTACACTGTTGCTAAAGCGAAGAAAAAACAAGTTACATAAGTGAAAAAATACTTTGCCATGTCACCCCACAAGATTTAAAAGCAGGAAACTTTATTCCTTCACATAGTTTTTTTTCCCTTCCAACCGAAAGAGGCATAAGATGAATGCAAGAATAAATAATTGAACTGCACTTCTGTTGGAACTATACCATATGGAATAACATGTATGACACAATGATCTCATACTCAAAAGCCGTAAAGAATAAATTTGTAAATAAATAAAGCCAGCCAGATTTTAAGAAGAAAGCACTCATTTGAATAAAGTTTTGTCGACATAAAGATAGCAAACACAGAACCCCACCACTGCAGTATGTTTATGACACAATAATGCTATGCATTCCATCACCAGAAGCTATCTTTTCGGGTTAAAAATCTACTTGACCATTAATCTTGAGTTACAAGATTAGTCATGTACAGAACACATATAACATAAGAAGATGAAACAGAAGAAGTCAAATGTTGTGGATAATAAAACTGAAGGCAGCAACCGCATGCACAACACAAGGATCTGTCTATAATTTTGTAAGAGTTATACTTCACATGGAATGTAGACCGGATGACCTTGAATCAGAAAATCCAAAATACCCAATTCCCAAAAATCTACAGGAGTGAATGAAGTATCGATAAATTACTTACATTTTCATCAAAAGCTATGCAGTTGGGTCAGCATGGGAACAAGCTCATCGCTAGAAGGCCTATCTGCAGGCGAATCGGATAGGCAGACAACAGCAATCCTGACTGCCATCAACATTTCGTCTTCCTCTACTTCTTCTCCAAGAATACTTCTATCTAGTGCTTCTCGTGCCTCTCCTGCATGTTGCAAATGCCGAAGCCACCGTCCCAAACTCCCCCCGTTGGCTGCTTCTGCAAAGAATGGAGCAGTGGGGTCTCTACCAGTTAATAGAACAGCCAATATCATCCCAAAGCTGAAGATGTCGCTCTTATCTGTATAGCTATCAAAACAAAAAGGACAGGAAAAAAAACCACATCATTATAGCGGTACATTAAGATGTTATTCAAACAATTGTTTCACAACCCCCCCCCCCCCCCAAAAAAGAAAGAAAAAAGAGAAGAAAATGATGATAAGTATTAAAAAAGGGGGGAAAAAAAAGATGTCAAAGATGAAGTTCATTATTATAGAAAAATCCTTGAGGCAGACCATATAACAGTATCCAGAAAATCCAGTAAACCAGAAAATTCATGAATCAATGCAAGACCTAGATAACAATCTTCAATTACGGAAACATAATTTCTTTACCTGAAGAATGAAAGAGGAAGCAAGAGAGAATAAAACTGATAAAAAGATTGGTTGAAACTAATCCCAAGGGCTTGATTTCAACTAAAAGAATCAAATTTTGATAAATGCAGGTTTCTTCTGGGGTTGGACCATTACAATCTGACATTCACCTAAGAATAAAACTGAAATTTTAGCCTCAATACCATCATTCCTAAAATTAAGTTCATGGCATCAATTTAAACACAAATCAGGAACGATACTGGTAATCAACCATCATATACATCCAGGGTCTAGTTAATACCATAAACACCAAGTGCAAAAGATAAAATTAAAAGCTCCATACAAGTACAATGTCCATGTATATCGAAATCTGCAATCGAAATCTGAGCTGCTAATAACAATTGGATTAAATTACACCACCCATTCTCACAATTCAAAGAAACTAAGGGAAAACCAAAAACAAGTACCAAAGCTTTAATTACTAGTGGGAGCTTGCGGAGACACTCACTGATCACAATTTCAAAAGTGGGGTACTTCTTGTATCTCCATCATAAGCATACTTAAAATTCACTACACCTTGCATCATGCACAGGCCTAAATATTTAATAATTAACAGTGCAGTTTGAGTGTCATATTTGAATACCTGCGATTTTGGAAACATTCCGGAGCACTATAGGCAGAAGTTGCTATTAGTGAACCAGGCATGAGCTTCGCTAATCCAAAATCAGTCAATCGAGGTGTAAATTCAGCATCCAACATCACATTTGTAGGCTTCAAGTTATAATGCAGAATCTGAGGATTGCAAGTAAAATGAAGATACTGAAGCCCCTTTATCATGCCAACTGCAATCCTAAGCCTAACTTCCCACCCCAGCTGCAATTGATTCTCCCTAATTCTGTCCATTGCATCCTCAAGACTCCCAGTTTGCACATAATCATAAACCAAATAGAACCTACTGGATTCAGGAACATAAGCCCGCAGACTCATTAAATTCCTGTGTCTCAAGCTAGAAAGAACTTCCAGCTCTTGTTGTATTCGTCTCTTCACCGACTTGTTCTGTTTTTCAGGTGAACCGCACTCAAATGGTTCAACTCTCCTGACAGCAACTGTAAGTCCATTATCCAGAACTGTTCTATAGTACTTTCCATCTGGGCTCGTGCCTAGCAGCCGGTTTTCATTTGCTAGAGCTGCCTGGAGAGTCTTGGGATCAATTTTAGGCGAAAATATTACAGGCCCTTTAATAATTGGGGTTTGGTTCATGTAACCTACAAAGCACCGGACAAAACAAGCAAAAAGAATGGCTCCAATCAACCCACTAACAACTCCTAATGCAATACTGAGAATGATTTTTTTAACCCCATTCTTGAATTCTGTTGGCTTAGAATTAGGATTAATTTTCTCTTGGCACAGCACAGTTGTGTACTGAAAGCAAAAAAACATCAAAAGCAGAAGCATAGTTGAAGAAGTTTTACTGCCCATTTGTAGAATGTGTCTGCAACTTCTTTTCTCCATAGCACCATAAACAAAGCCTCAGATTTCAAAATCATGTACAATCAAGAGGCAAGAAGCTCAAGAAATACCTTTAAAGCTCAAACCCACTTGAAAAACAAGCTTCAGTTTATTCAGCTTCCCTCTGAACAAAAACTTCAAACTGCCTGTCAGCTTGATAAAGATTGGAATTTTAGAAGACTAACCACCAGCTAGTCAGCTGGAAATACAATGAAAACTCACCCCACCAAGAAAAATAGACTTTTTAGCTTCATTCATGCACCGTGACTTAAAAATTATGAGATGAAAAAAAAAAAGATTTTTTCAACTCAAAATCTTCACAAGAAAGACTGAAAGAATCATTGAGGCACTGATTCTTTTATCTGCAAACGAATCTGAGCCTGTTGTTGATTCTGCCAAGAATGTTACACTCACACACTCTCACACAACCAACAACAACAACAGCAGCACAAATTTTGTTACCACATTTGATTACTCCCAAAACTTATAGATTCAAAGTCAGACACTAAAACCTAACAGCAGTGAGTCATTTTCCCTTTAATATATCCAAGTGAAAACTACTGTTTCTTCACTAATCATAAGATAAATATGTGTGTTATTGTTGATCACACAACATGTGTGCTCTCACACCCAGTCCCAGGCACCAATTTTCTTTTTCTTTTTCTTTTGACCCTTTTTCCTTTTCTTGGATAAAAGTAAGTGTTATTTCTATTTTGAAATATTTTATTATTTTAGTAGACTAAAGATCTGCTTAAAAGCTGGGTTATATTATTATTATCATTAAACTTAAGAACATAATTGCACCGATGTGATAATATTAGTATTTTATGAAGGATATGATTATATTAAAATTGATTTATAATGAAATATAAATATAAAATATGTAAAATAATAAATAATAAATAATTTATTATAATTTTAATTCTATAATTATAAAAATATATTATATTTTAGAGATATTTTAATATAATCAAATCCTTTTATAAAACCCATAAATTTATAACATGATAATAACTATGTTAACCATAAAAATTACTTTTCAATTATAAAATGTACACACAAATTTCTTTTAGCAGCCAAAAGAATTTTATAACTTTTTTTCAAAATTATGTAGAGGGAGTAGAAAATATAAAAAAAATAATAATCATCATCAAACAATTATTGTACACTAATATGATAAATTAATTTTCAAAAAATAATACAAGTACAATAATATCTCGAGGACAAAAAACTGGACTGCCAGTTCCCGCCTTTCAGCAGAGGTGGGGTCCCATGACACGCTGGCAAAACGGCATTGCTTGTGTCGTTGTCACGAGGCCGAAAGCAAGACATCGTGGTGTGTGTTGTAGGACATCTGTCCGTTGTTTTGATTGATGTGAAATTTGGACCGTTGATATGGAACCACGGGAATTTGTGCGGCAGTGAATATTTTTTTTAATATTGATTATGTATTATATTATTATATTCTATATATACTTATAATTACTATTAAAATCGATTTGATATTAATATATATAATCGAATATATATAAATAAAATTTATATTATTATAATAATTTTATAAAATACATATTTATACATATAATTCTTAAATATAAAAAATATTTTTATTTGTATTTTATAAAAAAATTTATAAATTAATTTTATATAATTAATTTTATTTAATTGAAAGAGATTAAATTTATAATCACTCAAAAATTTTAATCTCAAAGTCTTTTTTAATTTTGAGAGTAAAATTTTATCATTAAATTAAAATTAAAGTGACGTGCGGTAATATATATTATATAATATATATTGAGTAAATTTTAAAATATAATTAATATATCTTATGCTACATACATAAATAATGTGTGATGTAAAACCTATATTATATGTGTGGCATAAGATTTATTAACTATATCTCAAAGAGATCTAAATATTGAAATCAATGTCTTATTGTGGGATTCGTAAATGTTTTTATTTTATTTTATTTTCCTTTATTATTTTAGTTACAAGAACAAGGAATAATTTTACTTTATCTATCATCAAATATTTGGAGCAGAGTAAGTTACAGATCCTATAACTTATTAACTCCAAGACTCTGCTTTAGTCAACTCCAAGACAGAAAATATTTGCTTGATTGTCTCTATTTACAGGACACCTGTGCTGCATGTATTGGGTATGTACGTTACAGTGTCTGTAACGTAGTAAGGTCCAATTATTAAATTAAGTATGAATGCTTCATTCTTTGGCGTGTTTTATTGCGGGCCCCAAGTTGGGAGAGATCGTTTACAACGAAAAGAAATAAAAAAGTGTTGTATGACTCTTGGTCTTGGGCCCCGTGAGAGAGTAACACGTGCACTCGCGTGGGCATTTTTTGAGCTACGGCTTTTGTTTTATTATTGCTCATTTAGCGAGTGGCCTTTGCCCCTTCCAGAACACTTTCACCATGATCGTGGGACCCAACATTGAACCCATTAATCATTATTTTTAAACACTACTATTAAGTTTTTCTTTTTTTTGGGCTGAAAATTACTATTAAAACCATTCCTGCCATTTCTTAAAATAAAACGACTTCAAAAAAATCGAAAGATTTGAAGTTTTTTTTTTTTTAATCTGTCTTATATTTTTTAATTACATAAACTATTGATTATTATTAAAACTAATATATAAATTTTTATAAAACTCTATTTATATTTTAACTCTCACGATAGTTAAAGAATATCTTCCACTTATAATTACTTTTACTCAATTATATATTATAATTAAAAAAAATTAAATTCCTATAATATTTTTAAATTTTTAAAATTATTATGAATTTTTAAAATAATTATTAATATTTAATAATTTTTATTATTAAACTACTATAAAAAAATAAATAATTAAAATATACATAATATAATATAAAATTTACTTTTAATAAAAATAATTTAAAAATAATAATTATAAAATTTTTTTAAAAATTACATTAAATAATAAAATTAATTGTTAATATCAAAATTTTAAAATAATTTTTTTACTTCTTAAAATTAACTGTAGACAATACTATTTTTTATAAAAATAATTTTAATTTTTTTATCAAAAACTAAAATCAATTTTTAAATTTTCAAAATCACTTTTCATTCAAAATCACTTTTTAATCTCAAATGGATCCTTAATCCGCTATTTTTCCTCATGATTCAAACACAATTAACCAAGTAAATAAAATTATTTGAGAACCACACAATCATATTCTAAGTGCCAATAAAGTATTTATATATATCCTTTAGAATGCTCATTTAATAAATTACAGGCACAACAACAAAGCTTTTACTAACTCATAAAACCAATGTACAACAATACACAATGATGACCTAAAACTAAATTCTCACATCTCCATCAATAAAATGGGGCAAAAAAGAATAAAACTGGTAAAACAGAGAGCAAATCAACATTAGCTCCACCCCCCAATTGGTTCAAAAGCCTCCACCAGCTCCAACACAACTCATATCAATTTACGGGGGAGAGCCATTTTCATTTTAACTGAAAACCCCACGTGAAGAATTTGCATTTATGCCCACAGGCGCGGCATGGGGGCTGGGGGCAGGCAAGCAGGCAAGCCAACCTGCCACTCTCCAATCTCCACTAAAACCTTCAAGCACTTGTGGTAGCTATTTCCTCCACTTAAAAACTACCTCTCATACAAGAAATATAAATATAACTATACAAAATGAAATTTCACTGAAGTTCTCCCTTAAAACTTCCACTTCTGGACAAGGGGATTTTACCCATTCGCGTCCGATAATATAGCTAGAACCTCGCTGTCAGCAAAGTTCGACTCTACTGCCAGTTCAAGAGAAGTTTTACCTTCCCTATTTACTGCCCGTGGATCAGCTCCCCTGCCAATTAAAAAGTTAAAAATTATATAGATTATTTTTAGAAGTCCATATATGAAGTATGGACTTAAATGTAAATTCCAAACTGGTAAAAGAAATGGAAGAACATATTTAGTTTTTGGAGGCCCAAGTCACCTTGTAAGAAGCAGCTTTGCAAACATGGCCTTGCCTCTAAGGATACAGCGGTGAAGAGGGGTCAGACCTCTTGAATCAGTTGTATTTATATTAGCACCGTATTGTAACAGAAGTTCTAACATGCCGATATCAGCAGTATCACAAGCAAGATGGAGAAGGGTGCAGCCCTCTAGGTCATCCATGGTCTGGCCTTCACTTGTACCAGCCAAGTTTAGAGAGCCTGAGGAAGATCTGTCTGATGAATTCGCTGTTAAGCTACTAGAGCTGCGTTCAAGGCTTGTCTGCTCATTCAGTAGCATTGCCTTGGCAAGGGTTAAGGAAGAGATACATGAAACTTGCTCATATACAGCACTGACATCTACTTCATAATTGACAATGTAACGGTATACAGCTTTCTTGTCATTAGTACGAACACCCTCCCAGATCTGATGTGCAACAGAATGGAGATATTGATTGTCTTTTGGCTTGCGAACAAAAAGTTTTTCTGCATACTGCAATCAAAAAACAAAAAAGAAAACATAAGAGCTCAAGTAAACAGCAGCTAGGAGATAGCATAAAAGATGAAATACTAGTAGAAATCGAGATATTCAGATACCAAAAGGCATCTTAGGTGCTGTTCATCGGCTGATAAGAACCAACACAATTTGTTTTTATTTTTAATTCTTCTCATACAAAGCTAAATATAGATTATATTGAACAAATAAAAGAAAATATAAAAAAAGAAGCTTTTTATCTTGAGAGGATTAAACTGTAAAAACAGCTAAAATAAAGATAAGACCATCTAAAACAACAAAATGAACATAAAAACTCCTTCCCAGTTCACAGGCATGAAGAAAATGCGTATCTTAAAATTCCTTTGAGACCAAGGCCCAAAGAGATGCCAAAATATATCTCCATAATACTCTTTGCTTAATCTCCTCGAGCAAAAGCCAACACATGTTTAATAAGCAGTGAAACACCAATTCATTTATAGCTTGTATCTATAATAGGGGATGTAGGACTGAAGTTTCTTTAAGTCAGATGCAAAATATAACACCTTTCCTAAGCTATAATTTCCTTGAAGAATGAATATGATCGGGCATCCAAAATTGACCATAATTTAAGTTAAATATTTTGTGCTTTAATTAATAATCAAATCAACTCCATAGCACTACATCTAAATTGCTTGATTGGCGTGAAAAGGTAAATAAGTTCCAATCATTTCACACCATCTAAAGCCACGAGTGGTATGACAACCAGCCACAAGTAGAGACCAAATAACCGTCCAGAAAATCCTTAATGTCACCAAATAAAATATTCAAAACAGAAAGCCACTGTGATAAGGTGGCTGAAAAGTAGACCTGCAACATAATGTGAAAGCATGCTGGTATACCAAAATGCCAGGGGTTTAAAAAAAGGCTTAATGTGATTAAGATAAACAATTTGTGCTGATGCCTTTTTACATTCTCTATACGCAACTATGCATGAAACAATTAAACCTTAAAAGCCCAGAGTGGGTGTTACACCTTTGATGGATGAAAAACATTCTCTATATGCAATTATGCATGAAACAATTAAACCTTAAAGGCCAGAGTGGATATTACACCTTTGCATGGATGAACTTTTCCTTCACTGATATAGAATCAGAGTGACTAGGTTTGCCCACAAGAAGCAACTGTGGTTTATCAGACTTGTGCAAGCTTCAACAGCAAAATGATCAGCCAATGTTAGCCAGTTAAAAAAATAACTTGTTCGTTGCTGTGATTGAAAAGAAATTTTAGACCATGCATGGATAGGACTTTTTACCTTGGCGGAGTAAGATCAACATGAAAGGCACTTCTTGATTGCAATAATTCCTCCCAGACTGAGTTTGCAAAAGCATTACCCAGAGATTGAAACAGAGTTATAACAGATGGCTCCCATACCTTTACATCAAGGGTTAGTGACCTGACCTGCAAACAAGTCAAAACAAGGCTTTGAGAATGAGGATGCATTTCTAATATCTTCTCCATTTATAAATTGTAACCTCTCTATAAACAAAAGTATATGTTGCAAGAAATTGCTTCATTAGCATAATGAAAAAAAATATTTGAAGTAGACTACATACGGTCACTACGATAATTAGGAATCCCTCCAAGCAAGCCTGAATAATCTCTTTATTGTCAAGTAAACTTTTACCCTAATTAATATTGGTCATAACCTTTAACTTTTTATGATTTTATAAGCATCTACAGCATAGAGCATGCATATGTTCCACGTCTACACATGCATATGAACAAAATTTTTATTGATCACAGGAAGATTTACAAAAAAACAGGAAGTCAGAAATCTTAGTGTGCACATCCTGTGTTTGAGAAGCAAAAATATTTACGCATTTGCAAAGCATAAAATGAGAAGTGATCAAATTTTAGAGAGACCTGATTACATAATTTACCTTCGATATGTGCACACCAAGATTTCGGTGGACACCAGAGCATTCGATACAAACAAGAACACCAAGGTTTAAAGACGCCCAATCAGGTTCAGGTGCACCACAATCAGCACATCTATCATTCCCACATACTCTTCGCAGCACATCGATTGGCTTCTCACTTTTCACACATGAACGCTGCTGTTGTGAACCTCTCGATTGACGTTCATGATATGCACTTGTAAGATTCCTCTCAGATGTATATTCTTCAACAGCAGCATGATCAAAGTCAGAACTTTCAAATGAACTACTGTCGCTAGCTGATCGATGATGGATACTTCCCATTGGACTAGTAGGCAGACACTGAAATACATTCAACCAAAATCATCAAATTGATTTTAAAAATCAAGGGCACAATCATGCCAAACCTCTAAATAATTACCCTGTCAGGAGCCTGAGAACTAAGTAATGAAGCAATAACCCCTGTTATCTTTTCAATCCAATCCATCTGATCCAGAGCACTCTCTGCCTGCACTGACAAACACAAACAAACATTATTGAGGACCTATTACCAAGCATCTGTAATTATACACCATCAAACAGTTTCAGTGGAATCATGCAGGAAAAGATTGAAGTTTCAGAAATTAGATATATAGATAAGCGTAAAATCACATTTGCAACTACATCATACCTGCAAAGTATAGTTTTTTGTAGGGGAAATGATTCTGAAACAAAACCTAAGGTCTGATTGGTCAGCATCAACTTTGATTGTTGATGTAAGCAAGTTCACTGTATGACGAGCAGCAGACTTTTCATCATGTACTCCACCATGATAATGAGAAGAGAGCCACCGACTCAACAGTCCAGAACCAAGCTCAGAACTATTCCTCTGACTGGAAAGTTGACTGCCTGAGCCCTAAAATGGCAGAAGAGCATTTACACAAAAAAGAAGTCAATGAACTTCAAACCCACTGCATTTTAACATTTTTTCCAGATCAATTACTTAACAGAATTTGCTGCACCAAATAACAAATATTCCAAATATATTACTTACAGATGACTTGCTGCACTGCTTGCGGTAGTAATACAGCATCCCTCGACTGTCAAGAACAAAAAATCTTCTTTTCCAGTCTCCCCTCAAGTTAGAGGAACGTTTTGAGAGATAACCTTGACGAATGGTTTGAACCTGAAAAATTGCTTACAGTCTTAGAAGAAGCAGGTAGACAACATGGAAGATAAACCAACATTAAAGGGATAATTAGATTTTTTTTAAAAAAAGTCATGAAGTAATTCATCAATGACTTGAAAAGCTTCTTTGTAACCTTTCCCTTGGCAGCAGATTGCATAACCGCCTCAATCATTTTATGGGAACTTCTACCAATGGCTTGTATGCCATCGCCATTAGGAGATCCATTAGAGCCATTGGAAGCCCACCTACTCTCTCGGTCAATCTGCCTTTTGTACTCCTGCATCCTCTCATTTAGAGCCGCTTGCTCATAATTGGACCTTTCTCTTGATTGTTGCGCATAAGTCAACACCTGCCAAAAAAAAAAAAAAAAGGAAGCCTGATAATCTAACAATCCCACAACAAAATTAGTATCAATATCAGAAACATAAGGATCCTGGACTCCTCATATCAGCTAAATAAGCCCTATCACAGCTAACTTTCAGCGGGACAACAACATTTTTGCCATTCTTGTCGCTTCAGAGTCGTAATTCTACTGGCCAGGAACTTCAATTTGGCAAATTACTCCAAGATACAGATAATATCAGACATTTAAAATCAAACCCTAAACTCAACAAAGGCCCAGCCCAACTTCTAAGGATTAGCTATGCAAATTTGTTCCATTATTTTGACTATCTGCAGCAAAATCAAACATCAAGTAGGCACCTAAGAATGAATAAGAACTTTATCAGTAAATAGTCAACTAAAACCAGCTGCTGAGATTAAAAAACTTCAGATTGTGGGTTATAATGGAAAATAATCAGAAGTGCCAACAAATATAAGTTAACATCTGAAAAAGTAATGCAGAAAAGGTTTAAGACTTCGGATGAACCATGGCTAGTCAACTGTTAAACAGCATGTTTTGATCTCTAAACTAAAACCCTGAAATCAGAAAACAAAAGTATACAGATACTTAACGCAATAGTATTGCGTATTTTGTTTGTGGGTTATAATGGAAAATAATCAGAAGTGCCAACAAATATAAGTTAACATCTGAAAAAGTAATGCAGAAAAGGTTTAAGACTATCACTAGGTTAAACAGCATGTTTTGATCAAACTAAAACCCTGAAATCAGAAAACAAACCACCAAATAAAGGATCACTATGGTGACAAAGGCAAACCACCAAGGATGTTCCATCCTCTCCCTCCCCCCCCCCCCCCCCCCCAAAAAAAAAAAAAAAAGGAAAAAAAAACCCTTTCTTTTTACGATAAGAAACACGAATAAGGAATGAGAAGCAATGAGCTTCTTGATTATATTTTGTAGAATGATTCAAAGGATTATCATTTAGAATCAAATTTATTAACAGTTGGTGGACATCTACTTAGTTATTACACACCTATTTGGTATGACTTATTTAATGGTCATAAGTACTTATTTAATCTCATAAGCTCTTATCAAAATGTTTACGGTAGTTTAGTTGTCTTTTTAACAGGGTTTTTGAAGACTAAATAAGCTATTTTGCCTCTACTAGCAAAAACTCAAATTTAGCTTTTGGGAGTAGAGATTGAAAAGCATTTTTTAAATGTTAAAATATTCAAAACACCCTCTACTTATTTCACAATCTTATTTAATTTTTTTCATAACATGACTTAAAAAGCTTGCCTATTAAAGTAATTTTTGTAATTTCTAATAAAAGCCCTAATTGACCACCAAAAAACTACAATTATTTGAGTAAAAACTTGACTTGTAAAAGCTCTACTTGAAGAGTTACACCAAACAAAGCCTAACATGGCTTTAAGCCAAAATATCCCATAAATGTTTCAACATTATTATGCTCTCAAGCTCTTCCAATCCATCAGCATTTCCATTTGACAACCCAGCAACATAACTGGAATCCACTGTTTGGTTCAGCATATTCACTTTTTCAATCATTCCATTCTTGGAAAATTCCCACAGTATGTTACAACATGAAACTGTACTTGAACAACTTCATCCTGTTATCATTTCCTTATTTGCCAGTAGGAGGGAGAGCCCTAGTTCATCTCTTTAACAAAACAGCTACCATAGCATTGTCAAAAGTAATAATGTCCTTCAGATTACAAATAGATGAAAAATATAATTTTTGGCTGTCCGAAAAGGGTTTGTCTCTCTTTAATGTGGAGAGAGAATTGCTGAGTAAAACCCAAAATAAAAAAAGTAAACACCACTTTCAGTACAAGGAAGATTTTGAATGCAAACCTGATTAATGTATGGCTCCATCTGATGCAATAACTCATAACCCTGGATCACATTTGAAAAAGCTTTGGATTAAGAACCTATATGATAATGCTTGTAAGGAGAATAGATAAGTCCCACCAACTGACATACTTGTTTGAAATAACGAAGATGTGCATCCATAGTCCCGCTGACTGCTTCCAGAAATTCAAACCTCTTTTTAGCTTCAACATTAGAAAGAGCAGTTACCTAGCCAAGAGTATTAAAGCATTAAATGGCAATTACATTAAAAACAACCGACCTGAAATCTAATAGTAATCGTCAAAGGAATAATAACTGCAAAAGCTCACTTACCAAACTAAAGCGGGCTTGCTCAAATGCAGACCTTGCACTGTGAAGCTCCTAAAGATATCCAAATGATATAAGATTTAATAAAACGGAAAATTTCCAAGAACATGATAAAAAACATAAACAAGAATGTGCAAATGCATGTTCACAAGATTCGCATCAAATAATACCTCCTCTAAAATGGTAGCCACGTCAGACTTTGTGCCTTTTCTTAGGGACAAAAACTTTTCACGAGCCTGTAAGATAAACAATTATAAGTAAACATAACTCAAAAAGTAGATTTGCAAGAATTTAGTACAACTAAGAATCAAATTTAAGCAAACATTTTATCCAATCAACAATATTAATTATCAAGATTCATCTTAAAGTAGCTGTAGACGTCCAAAACCAGGGACCAAACTGTCAAAAAGGTAACAGCATTGAAACACACAAAATTCTTGACACATTCACCAGTGTTGAACACATAAGGCAAACCATTGACAATAAGGTCAATATAAACAGACGGAAAACAACATTCCATATTAAGTAACAACTAATTAGTCGCAGATCCCTCAACATCATGCTTGGTCTCAAAAGATCTTACTCAACTCACTTTCTCTCTCAGCATGAGGTATAAGCCATTGAAAAAGGGGAAGAGAAAACAAGTTGTCTGTTTTAAGTAACCAAACAATATAAAACAGGTCAGCAGATTTGCACCAGAATCTGTTCATGCAGAAATCTGCCCTCATTCTCCAAAGGAAGAAAAGGTGCATAAATGTGTGATTTGGATTTTTGCTTCCAAACATTAATTAAACAAGTAATCTCGAAGCAAATCAAAATCAAAGAAAAGAATTGTAGTCAAATCTTATTTTTTCACTTCATCAAACACGAAAAATGGTGAAAGAAGGATACCAGTCGAACACAAATTGATTGCTTTAAATTGCCTGCAAATGACATAAAAAATAAAGGCAAAATAGTTATGAAAATAACATAGGCACACCTGATCATAAAGAAGACTGGCCTTGTCAAAACGCTTCCTCGCTTCCTGCACTGAGAGAGATCTTTTAGCAAGAAAAAGAAAAGAACACAAATGAACAGGGAAAACTGAAATTCTCAGAAAAAGAATTAGCTATCCTGAAGTTAAATTCAAATTAGAGACGATAAATGAAACAGCTGATAAGATTAAACCACAAAAACATAAACTCCACACCAATTTCTATCATAGCAGGCAAGAATTCCTTATTTTTTTTTAATTAATTTGCATCCCACCCCTCACCACCCCAATTTGAACGTAGATGAATGGTCCAAGCTATAAAGAAACCTCGCAATTTATCACTAGGTGCATATTTGCAAATGTATTTCCATGCACCTATTCTAATCTGTTTTATCAAAGTTAATGAGCTTCTAGTCAGCTTCACATTCTCTTAATTGAGCTTTCAACAGAAAAGAAAATCTAGTCATCCTACCAGTACGAGATCAGAACACACAATCCACACACACATGCAAACACCCACTCAAAAGAACAACTAAGTTCAAAGTGCTACTGCTCTTGTTCCTCCCTAATTTTACACCATTTCAAGGGAATAGGATGGCACAGTAAGTTAAAAAATTAAATTCACAGTATAATTCAGCAATTTCCAGTACCCTTCCAGCAAACAGGATGGTACAGTATGCTAAAAGTTAAATTTGCAGTAAAACTCAGCAATTGACAGTACCTTGACTTCATGCAAATCAATATTGACATATTGTAACAGTCTGTCATTTAGCATGTGCTCAACCTGAGGAAAGTAAATGAAGCAAGTCAAAGAGAAAAGCATTGAGGTGATTGAAGAACAAACCGATTAATAGAGGAAAACAAGTATGGAACATCAACTGAGAGAAAAAATATCAAACATTTATACCTGTGATCGAAGAACTTCCTTGTATGTCCCAATTTCTCTCAGTGCAATAGTAAACTTGGTCATAACAGGACCTAAATAAGATAAAAGAAGATCAATAAATCAAGATACCACCAGACATCCTACATCTTCCATTCTAAGAAGCCAAAGAAGAATATGCAAATTTCAATTAGACAACAAAATTTAATCTATGTATAACGTCACAAAAAAACAGAAAACATAATAGAGCACACATTTGGATAGCTCTAGAAATTGAGCCATTAACTCTTAACAATTAGAGATAAGCATCAGAGCAACCACAAAGGAAAGCATCCAGGAACCACATATGTTAGTTCATGTCTAACTGAAACAACTAGTAGATAAAATTTCAACAAAAATACCTCCAAAAGCAACACTAATAGGATCATTATGCCCTCCACCAAAAGTTTCCAAGGCACTTGCAAAAGCAATGTCACCATCATATCCCTCCCCAAGTCCTTCACTGCAAATAATGCAAATGAATCCTTCTTATAGAAAATTTTCACAAAAACTTTCTCAAAGAGAAACAGATATGCATTTACAAAAATAATCATACGTGTATTTGCGACATCCTTTATAAAACTTTAAACTTCTCTCCCTTAACGCTTCAGCACTTTCCTCCAAGCTCTGTATCTGTTCCACCAACGAAACAGGTAATAATCAGCATAAAGTTATGCAAAAATGGACAAAAACACTTTAGAGATACAATTAGTAGACAAACTCCTATAGTCTTATGTGAGAGTATGTGTGTGTAACCAAATATAGAATTTAGTGAATTGACCTCCTTCCAAACAACAGTATGTAACAATTGCTAGTTATAACCTGTTAAGCGAATAAAAAACAAACTAGTCGATGTCTAATTTTCCTTCAGCCAAGTTTAATCAAGAAAAAAAGAAAGGCAAATTGGCCTCACCCTAACATATCTGCAATAATTCTAGTAACCAGACATTTACAGCCAATAAGGGAAGCAAAATTCATCAACCTGGTAATAGACATTCCTATGAGAACAAACAAGGAAAAAAAAATCAAAGTTACTTAATACTATGAATTCTTTAGAGCCGCATATTAAAATAATTTAAGACCATAATGTTTCTTCTAAAAACCCTAACATTTTATACAGTATGTCAAGCGGTAGATTCTCTAAAATCTCATCAATTATGGATATTCAAATCTACTCAATAAAATAGGCAACTTAATATTCCATGCTTTTGCTAATTAACCATAAATGATGCCAGTATAAGTCTAAATTACAACCAAACGTTGCAAATAATTCACTCCTAAAATATTCTTGCAAATCAAACAAAAATATTGCAGCATAAAAGGTAAAAAAAAAATTATAAAAGAAATTGTACAAACAATACCTGCTTGCGAAACATAGGCGAGTCATCAAGCTTATTGAAATGCATTTTCGAGTCCGCGATTTGTGGTAAATAATCGGAATTAATAAAACAATAATGCTCGATCTTCTTTAAAATTTAAACAGTCTATTATCACATCCATGAAAATTTAAGCAAGATCTCAAACTGAAGCCAGTTCAGCAAGCCGAAAAGAGTTGGTCTTTGTTTTATTATTATTTATTTTTAATAACTTTGGTAAAAAAATGAAAAACCCTAGAAGAGGCAAGTGGAAAAATTCAAGGAAATTTTTGGTTCTCTATTATGTTATTGGGAATTGAGAGAATCGATATTTAGGCCATTTTGTTTGCTCCAATTAAAGTGAAAAATCTATCTTGTATTGTCGAAACGACATTACTTTCATAGATAAACGCGAAAAGAAAAGAAAACAGTACACACACCAAGTAGGCTTCTTTTTTGGAAGAAGGAAAGGTGTGCTGGTGTGAAAATGAAGTTTTGCAAACGATGTCGTTTTAGGGCGATTGCTCTGCCTTTGATTTATTTAACTGTAGGGGGAAGCAGGGAAGAGTTCGGACTCTGACAGTCGTTGCTTTTCGCGGTGAAGGGAAACGAGGATGACACCTCTTACCCACGCATTTCATAATCGCGTGCGATTTACACTTTTTTTAAAAAGGAAATTCAATACTTTCTATTGATTAAAAAAATTATATTTAAATATTTAATCCTTTGAAATAATTAATTTCAAATATTAATACACACTTTCCACCGTCTATTACTTAAATTTATATCAACTATTCACTTTATTGCTTATGTTAGACCAAGAGAAGGCTAAAAAGCTCCTTTTGACTTTAAAAAAATTTTTACAACTCTTTTCATATTTGAGCTAAAGAAAATTATCTCTACTCCACTATTATTTTTTCATATATATATATATATATATATATATTTATTTATTTATTTATTTATTTATTTATTTATTTATTTAACTTTAAAATTTTGACATATTTTTTACACTATTTTTATTTTTAAACTTATATCAGTCAATTACTTTGACACTAAAAAAATGATTATTTTACTCCTAAATGAGTAAAAAGACTATTTTATTCTATAAAATTTAAAAAATTATAATTATAATTATAGAAATACACCTAACTTTGATAAAATAAATAAATCTCAAATCCAATAAGTTAATTTTTTATAATTATAATTTTATTTAAAATTATCAAGTTAATTTTTGTAATTATAATTTTATTTAATTTGTATAGGGAAGTTTCTTGATATTAATTTTAGGGAACTTTACAATAATTATAGGGAACTTTTCTCTTCATGTTAATTTTTATAAACTTTCCTATACTTAATTTAATCACAAAAATTAAATAAAATTATAGTTATACAAGATTATATATACAAGATGTTAATTTTTAATAATTATAATTTTATTTAAAAATTATCATCTTGGATTTGAGATTTATTCATCTTATTGAATTTAGAAGTATTCTTGTAATTATAATTTTTATTCTTTAAAATTTTATATAATAAAATAATTTTTTAATTTATTTAAGAATAAATAGTTATTTTTAGTGTCAAAATGATTGATTGATACAAGTTTAGAAATAAAGGTGATGTAGAGATAATTTTTCTTGAGCTAATAATGACTTAATTTGTCATAAAAACTCATCCTAAATCTTTGAAATTTTAAAAATATCAAGTACTAATTTTTTTACTCCTTTTTGTAAACTATATACAAATTACAAATTAAGATTATATAGAGTAATTGTCAAAATTATCAAGGGTTATTGGTTATATGGAATATTTTTTATAAAAAAAATGATGATTCAAATATAATTTATTGAAAACCATCTTGCAGCCAAATTTTTCTTGTTATTTGACAAGATTTCCTAAGATTATAAATTTATATATTTAAAAATTTATAAAAAAAATAAGTGGCACATTACTATAACATAAATCTTATATCAAAATTTTATCATTCTTACATAGTATGCAACAACTATAAATATATAATATATTGTGAGTAATTAATTTGAATGAATGAGAATTGGCTTAATACAAGCTCATCAGTGAGGTATTTATTCTTAAATACTTTGTTCTTAGTAAAAAAAAATTGTTTCTCTTATTCATTTGTATTTATAAACAAAAAGGAAAATTTTGAGTCATGTAATTGATAGCAAATGAAATAATAAAACAAATCGTTGCTCGAGGTTTGTTGACTTGAGAGTGCGGGGAGCGCGTGGGCGTGAACATCGAGTGTCTCAGATGCTTCTGTCTTGCACATTCATCACTCGAAGTAGTGGGGTCCAAAGAAACAAAGCTCCTCTTCATTTGCCTGGCCTAGGCCAACACAAAGACAGTTAAGTCACTCGCTGGCTCAGTGAAATTTCTTTTAAAATATAAAAATAATTGTTAATTTAATTAATAAAAATATCTGACAAAGCAGTCACTCACTTTTCTTGAGAATTAACAAAAGGCGCTTCTTACCTTACGTATTTAGTAACAAACATAAGAAAAACAATAGACATTAGATTTGAAGTTTAAATCTAACGGCCGGAAATGAAATGGAACACTGATAGGAGAGTCGCGGGCAAATGGGACAAATTAAGATTTGAATTTTTTTAATTTAATTTATTTACTCAAATAATTCAATGCTCGCATGACCATGAAATTAATCATGTCCCTAATTTTAATATTAGCAAATTTACGTAAAGATGTTAGGTTAATTAAATTTGTATGTGGTGGTGTGAGAGATTTCTCTAAGTTACGGCATATGTTTAGGCCATGTTTGCTTGCGGGTAGAGAAGTAGGGAGAGGAAACGAATTTGATTTTTTTTTTTTTACTTTTCACTGTTTGGTTGGACTAAATTTAAGGGAAATGAATTTCTATTGAAATTTAATTTCTATCAAATTGAAGAATTTGTATTCCTTATCAATGACTAAAGATTTCAAATTCCTTATTTATTGAAACACAAAAATTTCAATATTATCCTCTAAGAAAAATCAATTTTAAATAAATTAAAATACAAATAATTTATATTTATTTTCTTAAATTAATAAGATAAATTTATTTAATAAAAGAAAAGCAGTAAATTTACTTGTCAAAAAGTCACTAGAGACTCACTGGAGTTTCCCCAAAGATGCACTTTACCATTAAAACTGGTACCGATGTAATCCTTATGAACTGATCTACAATTCTATGATGTTAGAAATGCTATTATATGTTGTCATTTAGCTCAAGTCTTATTTAAATGCTTTGAAAAAAGTTAACTCTTATATTTCTAACTATATAGTATATTTTCTACAAAATTAACATTTCTAATGAGTAAATTGTCTATTTTTTATCATTATTATGCATTTAACATGACAAAAATTGGCAGATAATGGCTCCAGTCAATGACGGTCAACATGGCGATTGTCCATGACCTAATGTTGTAATTTTAAAAAATAATTTTTTTGTTTAATTACGTAATTTCTAGATTAAATTAATTCACAATTTAATTATTTTTTATTTATTAACAATATTAACATCAAAGATAGCGGGTGTATTTGTCCAAATAAAAAAATGTAATTTATTTTCCTTTAAAATTTAATGTGAAACCAAATAATAACAATTAATTTTTGCACTCTTTTCCTCTCATCTCCTCTTCATTCTTCTCATTTTTTCTCCTCTCCTTTCCTCCCCTTTCTTAAAATCAAACATCATCTAAGGGATGACAAAATTCGAATCTAATCAAAATATAAGTGCTCCACATTAATATTTGTATATTCGAATCTGTATTGGGATTCATAAAAAATATGTTGATACGAATAAGAGTAATAGCCGCATAGATTATGGATGAATAATTGGATCTGCATAAATTAAAATTCAAAAAATTAAAGTTCAATAATTTATCTAATAATATCAAATAAAGTCTAATCATAATTCAACAATCAACAATTCAATACCTAGAACAAGCGAATAACATGCAATACCATAAATTCACAAATAAAACACCGTAACATAAATTAAATATTAAGAATAATAACATAAATCCAAATCTAACATAACCACAAATCCACAAATAAATTTATACAAATATCATAAATCTACTTAAAATAATGCAGATCCTGATATAGTGTTTGCGAGTTTTGAAGTTGATCTATAGTTCTTAAAGATCTCTATAAATTAAACTTTGAGTGTGTACCTGTAAATGGTATTTTGTTGCTTAAATTTATGTTTGTGTTCAGAAAATTATTGGATTTAGAAATTTCTCTGTAAATTAGTCAAAAGATCCTTTCTTGATTATTTTGGCTTTTATTTAGAGATCAAGAAACAAAAAATTAGCAAGAGATACTGTTTAATTTTGTTCATTTGATCTTAGTTATTAAATTCTATAATCATTTATGTCTATGTTTGAATTCTCAGCACGAGATTTAGTTAGTAATCTTATGATATTGGTATTAATATTTTTGGGTTTGACCATTGTTAATTATCTTCAAAATTTTCATATAAATTATTGTATAACTATTTATCTCATATCCAAGATCAATATAAGCTATATTCATGTTGATCAACATAAGTCGTGTCTATGTACTTCATCTAACTGTAATAAGAGATAATCTTAAATGCTCAACTCAAATCAATTGAAAAAATGTCAAAAAAATGAAAAATATCACATGACTTAGTACAGCCCAACCTTAACTTTATGGATACAATATTGAGTTCTATAGTAGGCCTTATTTAATATCGAGGTATTTTTAACTTTTCAACTGTAGTTATTATAAGAAAAATTATCATTATAAAGTAAAAATCAATAGTTTAGTAGATATGATATTTAAATGATAATTTTAACAAAAATAATAAAGATATTATAAGTTTTTTTATCGTAAAAATAGTAAATTAAATCAACTTAATTGTTAAGATACTACAGTTGTCTAAACTTAATATTAAATAAATCTTTAAATCCCTCATCTTTATTTTTCTTTTATAATTAAATAGGAATAAAATTTTTCTTACAAATATGAATAGGTAAATATATCATAATATAATAATAATAATTTAATTTAATTTATGTAATAATAAAATTAATTTAATTGAGTCAAAACATATTTTTTTAAAAAAAAAAGTTGACTTTTGTACTACGATTTCATGATGGTGGGCCGTTGGATAGCAACTACTACGATATCTTTCGTCATCATCTTCTTTGTTACGTAGTAGTTAGTACTACACAAAAACAAAATTTTGGATTTTTGGTGCTATCCTTTGATTTTACTCCACTTGCTATTGGACATATGGACATGGATTATTGTCTTTAACTATACTAACATGCCCAAGCGGGGATCCGTGTTTTTAAATGTGTTCATAAATCATAACGACATATTCGTTAGTAGTTATGAAATAATTTTATGTGACGTAACATATCACTACAAGTTCCTGGTATGCATTTAAAACTTAAGACAAACATCTATATCAATACATCACATTTGCACCAGCGCAGTTGCATTGAGTTAGGGTTAAAATAATAAGTTCAATTTTTTTCTTTTTTTTTTTTAAAAACTAATGGTGTAATATAGTGGTCCAATATAATAGTAATGAAAATCTTAATGGGAGCAACATTTCGAAATTTGGGGGATAGAGGTCTCTTCATTAATATCTGTAGATTTTTTAATTATAGCCTGTAGTATGTACATACTTGAGTTGCTGATCATACAGTGTAAATATATGAATTCAAACTTTTAGTAAAAGGTCCAATTATGTTAAAATAGTTATAAAATAAAACAACTCTTTATAACTATAAAATTAAAGTTATAGTAAATTTTTTATCATTTATCACTTACTTTGCGTATGTGGTTGAGATTTATATTTTACTATAAATCAGTTCTAACATAATCATAATTTTTAGTGAATCACATGTTGTAAAATCTTTAGATTGTACCAACTTAGAAAATAATAATAATTTTTTACAATAAATACACACTCACACACACACACACACGTGTGAAATAACTATTTTTTTACTAAATATTGTTTCTTTTGTTTTTTATTTGAGACGTTTGATATTACATCAAACATTACAATTAATATTTATAACTGATATTATATCAAACTATACAATTGAGACCACCGTCATACATTGACTACTGAAGTATTTGCCCAAATATTTTATACCCTTCCTAATATTTGAGAGGTGTCTACTCCATTCACATTTTATGAGAGAGATTATCTTTACTCAATTATCAAATAATTGAGGAAGAACTGAAACTAACTCCCATAATATTTTTATGGAGACTCAAACTCTTATATTCAACATTATAAGTGCAAAGGCTCTCCCATTTGACAAAAAACCTGTTGGTAAATATTATTTCTTTTGTTAAAGGGACATTATTCCTTTTTTTAATATATTATTTTACCACCAAAATTTGTTAACAATTATTTTTTCCAACTAATATTTTAAATGCTACTATTTTACCACCAAATTGTTAATAAATAATAGAATTTATAGTAAAAGCCTATTTACCCCTGAATTATACACGTACACAAACAAAATTTAATCCTGTAAATTAAAAATAAAAAATTTAATTATATACAAAGAGATAATATTTTTATCAATTGATTAATTTATATATCTAAAATAATCAATTGAAACTTTATCAATTTTGCAATGTCTTACTTTTGGCTTAGTATACTTGAAATTTTTGAAATAGTTTTGTGATATTAGTAAATTCTTAATAAAATTAATAGTTTAGTCGTAATGATAAAAACGAATTATACATGCTCATGTTTCCTTTCCTTCGCAATGAATGCCACGTGAAATATTGTAATATAAATATGGACGTCCTATAGCTATGAGTACACATGATTCAATCAACTTTTTCTTTTTCTTTTTTCTTTTTTTTTTAACTGAAAAAAGCCTTAAGAAAAGATATCAAAAGTACGAAAAATCATTAAAATAAGTTAACATGGGCAAGCACTTGCCATCAATTTTCTTCCAAAGAAAGATTTTTTAAAGATGAATTTATCAATAATAAATTAATAATCAAATTCGAGGGGGAATGACTTTGTGGGTTATTAATTGGAAAGTGATGAGAGAGATGCGAGGAGTAACTTTATTATGATCACAATATTACCCTCTCTTTTTTTAACCTTTACTTTTTGACTACTTGCATTTCTTTTCTCTTCTTTGGAACAAATTGTGTCCTTGCGCCGATACTTTTTTCGGTAAAGCTGGCTCAATATGAATAGGGAGGTATCATTCATTCATATTACTCATTTCCAAAATGAAAAAAAAGTGTTGCGTTAAATATTATTTATTGGGATCCGGTGCATTATCCCGGATTTTGCAATTTACCGAACAAACCGTTGGATACGAATTAGACGGACCACCGGCTGTTGATTATATTTATTGAGAGAATTTGTAGCGGGCGACCTGCTGTGCCTGTCAGTGAGTCCTTCGATCCGGCGACTGGAAAGGGAAACAGCGGCACCCATGCTTTGGATGTTTCATATAGTTGATTGAGAAGTCGAAGGCTTATTATACTACCATTGCTTGCTTGGAAGTTTGCTTTCTTTATGGTTCGGCTACTTCATACGTGGTGTGATTCCACTACCAAAGCTTTAATTCCATGTCAGTGAATACACCATGAATAAAAAGGTTTGGTGCTCTTAAAAAAAAAAAAAAAGATAATACACAAAGGCATATATATAATGATGCGTTTATTAATTAAGAATCGGAATAAACTAAAATCGAAATGAGATGAAATTAAAATAAAAAATTTAAATTAGAATAATTAGTTTATCAAAATGGACTGCAATGAAATTTTATAATTACTATTTGGAGTAAATTCTTTCATGCATACCTCTTCTTCTTGTTGATCTTCACCATACTTTATTTGACTAAGATGATATATACTAGTTAATAAAGTTGATGGATTTAATTTATCTTAAAATCAAAATGACTTATTTTAAATTACTAAAATATATTATTATTATTATTATTATCGTTGTTTTTGTTATTATTAAGAAAACTTTTTTTATTAATAATAAATAGTCACAACATTAACAATTTAATGACAATAAGAATAATAACAACAATAACAATATCACCATAACAATAATAACAATACAAACAATTTTTTTCATGGATCAATTAGCCCATTTGACCATTATCATCACATTCCCCTTTTTTTTTCTTCTTCATCATCATAATCACATCACCAATAATTAAGGATAGCAATAGGGAGGGAAAAAGTGAGGACTAATAATCCCACATTTATTCCCGATATTCTGCATATGTCCCCATTTTCTCCCTCTTAAAATTGCTTAAAAAATTCCATGTCCTGTCCTTGAATAATAGGAGGAGGTTTCCAACCTCCAAACAATACACAAATTATCGATACCTTTTTCGTTTTTAAATTTAATTTAATCTATTAAAAAATTTTAAATAAAAGTAAAGTTTGACAAATATCCTAATAAATTTTGGATATTATAACTTTATCTTTTCTTTTAGTTTTTGTTTTACTAAACAAAGTTAAAAGCAAAAAAATTGGTCAAGGCCTTTTGAATAATATATCTAATTGAATGGTAAATTAAGACTTTAACTAGTTAACTAGGCACCAAAGTTTCAAAGTATATTTTGATATTTGTTGTTTATGCTAATATTCAATATTTTATATTTTAAAATTTATTATTGTTAACTAATTAGTTTAAATTGTTGATTTTGATGATAATAAATCTCATATTTTTAAGAATTATAAATATTATATTTTTGAAGCATGAAAATAGTTTTATAAATTGACTTAAACATATTTGGATCAATCCAATATACTGGATTTGCCTAAACAGTAAATCGACTAAGAAATAGAAGGGTTCTAGAATAAATCGGCATACCAAATTTGTTTAAACGATAAATCAGTTAAGAAAAAAGTTGTAGAATCAAAATAGCATACCGTTTAAGTTTAAGCGGCACACCAGTTATGAAGAAAAAGGAATTTGAAAACAAATGATATACCTAATGTGTATAAATGGCAAACCGATTAAAGAAAAGGTATAGATTTTCAAAGTACAACCAAATGTGTACAAATGGCAGTCCGATTAAGGAAGAGGCATAAACCTTAAAAGTAAAAGAGCCTTTAAAACAAGCGACATACCAAATCCTTTGAAATGGTAAATCGATTGTGGAAAAAAGACTATTTGGATGAAAATAGTTGACCGAAACTCATAAAACGATAAATTGATTATTCAAAAATTTGAATCTTTATCCATAACAGTAAATGAAGTGGCAAACTATTTACCAATAAACAGTAAGTCAGTTATGAGCAAAAAATCAATAACGACTAGTTTTTCAGCTTTAACTATAAATTGGCTCATTCAAATTCAAACATAAATTGAAAAAATAACATTGATTATTGAGCTTGCTAATGAGAAACTAATCTATATTGAACTTCAAATCATTTTTTATTTCATTATTTCACATTTTGAGGTTGAATTTGTAGCCATTCATATTGTGTGAAAGAGAATACTTTTGTACACTTTTATTTTTTAGTGATTGTAAATATTGGGATATACTTGGGATAAGAAATTGGGTATAATCTCGAATTATAAAGGTCCATTGATATCTTAAAAATCAGGTGTAAGTTTTTGAAGCCTAAAAGGCTTATATAGTGGAATTCTTAAGCCCAGTGTGCTTAGAGACGTGGACATAGACGAGATTTGTCGAACTACATAGAAATATCTGTGTTTGGTCTCTCTTACTCAACTATTTTACTTTGAGCATTGTTAAATTTATTGTATTTGATTTCACTAAGCCATTAGATTAATTTATTATGTGATTTGATTAGTTTAATTCTTAAAAACTCAATTCACTCCCCTCTTGAGTTGCATAATTAGAATTTCAATTATCTATTCATTGATAATTTAAAAAATATTAAAATGGTGAAATGGAAAATTGGAGAGGGAATGAGGATTGCAGCTCATCCTTGTCCCTTATTTAAAAAGGAAATTGGGTAAAATTCATCTTTATCCCTTCTTCAAAAAAAAAAAATAGATATAAAAACACCTTATACCCTCTCAAATAGGATAAATTCACAAGGAGCCATGTCCTCATGGGATTTTTGCTATCCTTATCAATAATCACCATTATCAATATTCTTATCATTAATAATCACCAACGTTAGATATGATATGAGAGGTTGATCATTGATGGTGATGCTTTGCTTGACAAAGTGACCACTACAGTATTACTTCCTCCAATGACGAGCTGTTGCCAAACTAGCAATTGTTGGCTTTGGCTAAAGCTGTTAGGTCTGTGGGTGAAAATTAGGGATTTGCATCTTTTTTATGGTTTCCATTTTTTATTTATATTTTTGTATTGTAACAAGGTAATTTGGGAAATTAAATATTAAGTAGAGGTGGTTTGGTCAATCTTGGATAGAATTTTGATTCATATCCTTACTTGAGAATTAAACTCTCATTTTTTAATTCTAAATTATTATGGGCCCTGTTATATTGATGTTCATTTAAAAAAAATAGAGCTAAATAATGTCAATGAATTCTATTCCAAATTCAATGCCCAAATCCAAAAAGAAACACATCGTAAAAGATTTATAAAAATTTATTGTCAAAACTTTAACCTTCACTTAAAAAATAGCTATAAGTTCACTAAACGACCAATCATTGGGTACATAATCTTAGTGGTAACTTAGTCGATACTTAAACATTGATGATTTATTTTAGTTATGTGATTTGTAGTCGTAGCTACTATAAAATAAAAATTAATAATGTTTCGTAAATATAATTTTGAATAATGATTTTTTAAAAAAGCAACAATCTCATTATCGTTATTTTTATTAAAAAACTATTGGATAAAACCATTTGAACATTTAAACTGTACATGTAAATGTTCATGAAATACCAGAGAGCTTTGACTTTCTCCGATTGTACCAAAATTCTAGGTTCGAGCTTTTATAGGGTTTTGTTTATGAGAGTAAATTTGAGTGAAATTTAAATGCATGCAATGTCTAATACAAGCCCTAGCATTTGGGTTGCACAACAGTTTTGGCATGGGCCTAGACATTGGCAGGCCTCCCCATGTTCGACTCAACACTGTGTTTAGTATTAAATAATTTACATGATTTACTTTTAGTATTCACACTTTTGTACTCTCACTCCCTCTCTCCCTCTCTTCCTCCCCCTCTCTCTTCTAATTTTATTATGCATTTTTCATTTAATACTTAAAGTGAGTGATCTTTTACAAAATAAAATAAACTAAAAAATATGTATTCTTCATTTAGTACTTTAGGTAGTGTTTGGAAATATGATTAAGTGTAAGATTGAATAAATTTTTAGGATAAAATATTAATCAAATATTTGGCATGCCCCCTTGGATTGGACTAGTGGACCAAAATCAAATTTTAAGCATAAATTCATGGGATTAGTAATCCCAATTTCTATGTAGGTTAATTAGAATTAGACAAGAGAAGAAAAATATTTGTTAATTTATTATATCTTTCATAAATTATTACACTATTTTTATTTATAACTAAAATTATTTATTTATTGTTATTAAATAAGTTTTTCATTCATGATTTACTTTAAAAATATTAATTAATTTATTATTTCAATATTTTATTTAAAAAAATGATATATCTCATTTGAAATAACCTATAATTTAAATAAGGATAGGCCTATTTGAACCCACTAATTTACTCAATAAACCTATTTATTAAATAAACCCACCCTTAAATTTTAAAATATTAAATTTTACTCAGTAAGCCTACCAAAATATTAATATACCCTTACTAAATCCAAATTTTAAAATAATATTGATTTTGCTCATTAAACCCATTATATTCATTTATAAACTTGTTAGATTGGAAATTGATTATTAATTGAAAATTTAATAATCAATTTTGAGTGAATAGATTTGCCTACATGATATAAAGAATATTATATTTTTTTTAACAAATAGTATGAGATTGTTTAATTAAAAAATTTTGTAGTGGATCACTCTCTTAAATTGCAAGACTTATGCAATTCAACAAAAAGTCAAAAAAACAGGCAATTTTATTCATGATTCAAATAAAGGAAAAATTTGTTAGTATACTCTATCAATTTCGAATGAAAAGTTTAAAAAAAGCAAAAATCAAATATAAATAAAAAATATCATGCCTATTAATGATTCAAATTATTGTTAATACACCCTTAATCAATGAACTGACTACAAAATATTAACTTATAAAAGATCTTATGTTAATAGGATGGCAAAAGATTCCTAATTGTACCCTTTTAAGCCCATAATAAACACAGTTGATAACAAAAATATCATCTATTAAATAAATTACATATATTGCTTTCTCTCATATTATTCAACTTATTGTCAATCCTACTTATATATTAAAAGTTTAAAATTATTCTTATTTATTTGTTTCTGAATATGTTAGCAATAAAACATGGGTCTGATTGAGGCCCACGAGACTTAGGCTAATTGAGGGCCTAAATAAGGACATAAGAAGAAAATGCTCAAGTCAAGCCTAGCATTTTATTTTTTTAAAAAAATAATTTATAAATTAAAAGCTAGAAAAAGAAAATGTAAGCCCTTAATTTATAAATCAATGGTGATTCAGAAAACTTAAATTTATAATACTATTCTATCTTAAGTTTTAATTAAATGATATACCAATTGAATTAGAGAATTTAATACAAAAACTAAATGCATATACTTTTATTTGCTTTTCTCATTATTTTATTTTAAAATATTTATTTTTTTAATTCATTATTAATTATAACACATTGTTGGTTGTTAACTCATTATAAGTTTACTACCACTTAAAAATAAATTAAAAGAATATGTGTAAGTCTAAGTCCAATCTAAGCTTGAACCAATCCTATAAAGAGCCCTCTCAGACCTAACACTTACACTTCTCCTAACTAAGCCCAAGCCTGTAATTTGTTGTCTCTATTTCCAAGCCAGAAATAATGGGGGCTTCAAGAATTAATATTTTATAACTTTTCATCAAATTGCTACTTTATTGAAATGAAAATCCAACAGTTGTTGTTTGATAAATTCTATTTACAAATATGCATTTTCCAATACTCAGCATTAATGTTTTATAAAGATTCTAAAATACTTTAGAATCATTGTATCTGTCTTTGTCTTATTTTGGTTTAGTACAAAAATTATAAGAGTTTCTTTGCAACAAATAATTCTTTCTATTTAAAGATGGCTTTTTGAAGAAAATAATGGCTGAATTTTTTAGAAATGGCTGCCTAGGAACGATGATGGTTAGAGAGATCTTGAAAGCATAAGAAATAGTCATTAAAAGTGATCATGAGCAGTCGACAATGGCACTCCAACATTGGGAGTTAAGGTCGAGTGACACTTCAGAAAAACCTTAGAACAATTAAAAATTTGGATTTTTTTTTAAAAAAGAGTGCCTATAAGGGCATTTTTGTGTCCATGTAGACAAGAGGCGAAGTATAATTGGCTATGTCTTTTCTCAGGTAATGTTTTAGGATTATTTGGCCTTTTTTAAAATGCTCTTTAGTTTACTAGAGTCGGATAATTATTAACTTAAGGTCAATCTAAGTTGGTGGAATGCCCTTAACAATAATTAACTTATTTTGAATAAGTTGATTAGATGAAAAAGCACATAGTTTTTACAAAGAGTGGTGGCAGCTTATCTATGGTCTTCCTTCCTTACCTCTGATTTAAGCAGCTTACATGGGGATATTTAAAAGACAATCTATGTGGGCACTATACTACTATTTAAGGGCACAAGTGTATCGTAACAGGTATATTGCATTACTCTCTAACATCTTGGATAGTTAACACCGTCTTCTTGAGATCTTTCTATTTCACCTTTCCTTTTTGGTCTTCTTCTTGTCGACTTATCTTTTTTAGTTTCTTCTCCTTTTTTGTCACTATTGTTGTGCAAATTTTAATGAACTCGCAAGCGCACGAATCTATTGTAGAATAGATTAATGGTGACGAATGTCGATCCCACGAGGAGGTTGATTTTAATTATGTGCTGAATTAATTTTCTTTTAATGAGAACAATTAAACTATAGTAACTTTATTCTAAATTGTGAATTAAAATGACAGGAATAATTAAGAATGAAACTTGTTACAATAAAGTACTTGGTTATCCGGATCCGCATCAACATGCTCCATGGGCTAAATATTCCATATTAATATCAATTAAATCATAAGGGGGGATTCCACACCTCATGAACCACTCTCCAATAAGTATAGTGCCAAGGGCTTATCGTGCCAAATAATAATAACCTTGTACTAGGGTGCCGGTTTAACCAGAGCTGTATCTAGACAAAACTATTATTATTTGTCGACAAAAAGTCAAAACAACCACAAATATTAGAGGGGAAGAGAAAGTAAATTTACCAAATTAAGCCCATGGAACATGTTAAGACTTCACCTTCAACCCAAGCTCAAAAAGAAATTAGCTACTCATATTTTAACTAAGGATAAAAAAGAAAATTTTATTAAAATACAAAGAAACTACAAGAAGGAGAAGGAATTTCAGAAATCTAAGCTTAGAAATGAATTCAAGGGTGCCAAATTAGGGGGGAGAGCCCCCTTTTTATAGATACATTGAGTGAATCGTGACCATCGGATTAAAAACAATTCGGATGCTCAGGATTGCGCCACGTCATCAGTCAACAGTCAACAGTCAACAATCAACAGTCAATAGTCAACATTTGTACAATAATGTTGCCTGAATAGTAAATAATCCCATGTAAGCACATGTACTGTACAAATGATTTTTGCTCCACTGAGATGCTGCCACGTCATCGATCTACAGTACATAAGAAATTTAATCCAATAAGATCGTGACACATCATCGGTCAACGTCACATAAGCAGTCAATCCACATAATTCGTCCAATCAGATACTGCCACGTCATAGGTAGTTGCCACATCATCGGTCCGTATACATGAACAAAGATTAAAATAAAGATTTCGTGAAAAGATCTACATATGTATAAACAAGATCAGTATATGTGAACAGTAACTTTTTTCCTTTAATGCTCTTCTTAAGGTTTTCGACCGTCCTGAGTCCAAATATGACATCCGTTTTGCTGTCTGATCACTCGTTCATTGTGAAATGATCGTAATGCCCCTAAAATATATAAAATACATAGTTATACTAAAACACATATAATTAAATAACAAAATACTTAAATAAATAAAAGTAGTAATGTTAGTGAGATTTAAAGTGTAAAATGATGATTTTCTCCTTTATAAATATATACTTTCTAATAATCAACAACTATCTTGAGTCATGTTTCGCATATGAGATATTTTCATTTCTTTTTTTTTTGTCACTATCTTGAGTCATGTTTCGCATATGAGATATTTTCATTTCTTTTTTTTTTTGTCACTATCTTGAGTCATGTTTCGCATATGAGATATTTTCATTTCTTTTTTTTTTGTCACTATCTTGAGTCATGTTTCGTATATGAGATATTTTCATTTCTTTGAGGCCTTATCTTTCATCCATCCTTTTTAGCTTCAGTTTTATCCTTTGTCATGGTTCGAAGTCATACTCCTTATGTGTCATGCTTGAATATCTTTGGCCTATATTTTACCATTAATAGGATCCATTTAGTTTTCTTTAACGATGGATAAGGTGAAAATGACTAAATGTTTACTTGAAAATGCATGACATGCGGGGAAATCTTTTTACTAAGGATAATTTCTATGAAGATAATCTCATGTGACATCGGAACTATGCATTTTATATCTTGTCTTAAGTGTCGTATGTTGTCTTTAGCAATATTCTAACTCTTTTTCTTTTTTATTTTATGTTGAAGAGTTCATTTAAGTGAGACAAGCCTAAATCGAAAAGAGATTTTTTGTAAGTCACTTAGAAAAAGAGTTCTAAGTTCTGAGTCAACATGTTCAACTCGAAGGTATTTCTTGAGGGGTATAGAGGGTGATGCCCAAGCATTGCTTGCAGCAAACTTTCTTGAAAAGGCTTCTTTATTTAATTCTGAGAGTGCCTCGAAAGGCATCCTCTTTACTACTGAACCAAATCTGTGGCTGACAAAAAGAAAAGGCCAGTTGTTGGTAGTCATCTTCTCTATTCTTGTTTAAGTTACATGAAGAAAGTTTAAGGGTTTTTTTTTTCTGATAGAAACATCTCACAGTGTTGATGGTAGAGCAAAGTTATGAAGGGCTTTTTTTTTAAAGGATCCTTGTATTAAAAGGTCGGATCTTGTTTAGGTTCCTTAAGGGAAGGTCCTATAAGTGCTGACCCTTTTTATAATCTAAGTCTAACTCTTGGTGATTAGCTTGGTATGGGTGATATTAGTGAAGTATTATCTAAGTAATCCAAAAAGGGGTAAATTAGGTTTCTAAACAATTGATAAACTTAAGCTAATTTAATAAAGTGATCAAATTTGAAATAAACAAATTAACATGGAAACAAAAATAAGAAGATAGAATAAGAGATAGCAAATACATTATTTTTACTTAGTTTGACTAATTGTGCCTACCTCTATGCCTTCAAGCTCATTAGACTTAAAGATTCCACTAATTAAACCTTCAAGTTTCAACAACTCTTACAGTTAATTTCAAAGGTGTCAATAGACACTTACAATAAGAGATTATTCATAATCTTTTAACTAAAGTGTATCTCAATACCTACAATTACTCAAAAGCAAAGATTACAAATTTATTTTCTCTTACACAATATAAATGATCACAAATGCAAGCTTAAAGTGTGAATAAATAAAATAAGAACAAGTTTAAAGCTCAATGAAAGTTGTATTCTCAATTACAAGCTCGTTGATAACTCTTTAATTTGTTTTAATTTAAATTTGATTGAACCTTTTTATAGTTGGAGCTAAAAACTAGTTGTTGTTCACTTTTTGCACATAATCATATCACCGTTTAACTTTTATCATATCACTATTTAAATTTTGGGATCACTATTTCCCTGATGTTAGCTTGTTGTTAGTGTTCAAAAACTAATGTTCAATTATATTCGATATTGGTTAACTGTTATCTCCCAAATAGTTAGTCATTTGCTATAATGATTGCTACAATGAAATTATTTCTTAAAATTATATTTTATTTCAACATTTTTTATAATTATATTATAGCTCAATCCTCATAATGTGGAGATATCATATCATGTAGAGACCTTATAATAGAGATTGCCCTACCTTTTCACTATCGTATGAGATTGATTCTCTTGTACGACAATTATTTTTTGGAGTCTAGAGAGCATACATCAGTGACATGTGATATTCCTTTTCCATATTGCTACTATACTAAGAGATAAAACAAATAACTTGATATATATTTTTTCTCAATAATGCTTCTACATTGAAAAGGAGGTAATGTATGCACCTCACCCAAATTTTTAAGAAAGAGTTGACATGTGTGTTTTGTCCAAAAGTTTAAGAAAAAGGCAACACGTATATTATGTCAAAATATTTGAGAAAGAGATGGAATGTAAGCCTCATTCTAATGTGTAAGGAAAAGGCAGCATGTATGCCCTATTTAAATGTTTGAGAACATGTTTTGGTTCGATTTTAGCACAACCTAAAACATTATGAGACCATCTTTGCAATAAGTGATTTTTCATTCTTAAAGGTGATTTTCTGGAGAAGATGATGGCTGGACTTTCTAGAAATTATTGCGTAAGGATGAAGATGACTTTAATGGCCCTAAAATCATGAGAAATAATTATTAAAAGTGACGCTAGTGTTATACTTCCACAGTTAGGTAAATAAGGGTTGGAGGAGGTAGTGAATTTTAGAGAAACCCTATAATAAAAGGAAAGTTTAGTGTTTTTTTTATATATATTTATAAACTTATCTCTTGTAAGGTCGATTTAAACTTTTTAAGATAAGTGCTGCTGAGGGTATCTTTATGTCCTTATGGATAGATTGTGTGCCATTATTGATGATTTCCTTTCTTTGATAGGGCTTTTAAGGAATTAGACCTTTTTTATAGAGGCTCTTTAGTTTGCATAGGTTAGACAGTTGTCTATATGGAGATATTCTCTGTAGACTGGGTGTCCTTGACTTTAATTGACTTATTTTAAAAATGCCAATTCGGTATGGAACATTTAAATTTTTAAGAAAGAGTATTGGTAGCTTGTATATAGACCTTATTCTTTACCTCTTACTTGGGCAACTTATAGAGGGATATTTAAGAGATAGTTTATGTGGACACCATATTACTGTACGGTGTTGTGTATATATTGTAAGAAGCATATTCTGTTATTCTCAAATGACTTAGGTGGCTGATGCCATCTTCTTAAGATTTTCTTATCTCAATGTCCTTTTTCATATTCTTCTTTTTATCTTTTCATTATGAACTTCTCTTTCTAAACATCCCCTTCACTCTTAGTCATAGTCTTAAGTTACTTTCCTTCTGTGAGATCTTTCCCATTTTTGGAGGTCTTTACCTTCATCTTCTTTTCAATTTCTTTTATATCTTTTATCATAGTTCTGAGTTATACTTTCCATATGTCATGCCATTAATATTTTTTGTCTATATTTTAACACCAATAAGATACCCTAGTCTTTCTTTAGCGAAGAATAGGGTGAAAGAAACTAAATTTTTACTTCGGGAGTAATAACATACGAGGAAAACCTCTCATTGGGGATAGTTTACTGTGGAATAGTCCCCTATGGCATTAAAGCTGTGTATTTTATCTCTTGTCCTGTGTATCTCGTGCAATGTTCTCATTTATTTTCGTATGTATTTTCTATTAAAAAAGCATTGCAACGTCAAATGTTAAAGGAACCTATTAGATGCCCTCTTTAGGTTGGTCTTAATTTGTTTTTCTTATGACTTTAGCTAGTTGACATCTCATGTAATCTCTCTTTTTTTCATCTTTTTTTTTAATTTAATTGTTGTTTTGCTTCATGCCTATGCCTCAAATGAGGTGTTAGAGCAAGGCTCTCAGCTAATGGTGGACATGATCCAACTCTATAAAGATGTAAGAGGTTCTATGTAGAGGTCTTGCAAGGGGAAGCACTCTTTTAAGAAACAATTGAGTTTTGTCTATGGTAAAGCGAATAGAGCTAAAGAAAAAACTAAAGAAGCGATGCTCAATTCAAAGCAATGAGCTTAACGGATAGTGTTGAACTATTTTTACTCGATTAGTGTTACCTATCCTAAAGTAGTAATAGAGGAGTACTTTTTTTATTCCTTAACACTTTTTAATCTGGAAAAGATCCTTAAATTGAAAAGGTAAATCTTGTTTAGGTTCCTTAAAAGTTCTTATAAATGCTAACCTTCTTACAATCCAAATTCAAATCCAATTCCTACTCATAAGCTTGACATAAGAAATACAAGCTGGGGAGACTTTATTGTAGGCAAAGGGATGTTCGTGATAAAAAGCATGAAACAGGAGAAAAGGGTCATACAGGTAGCTTTTGTTACAGCTAAGGGGCTAATTTCGTAATTTGTTTTACACATAGAGGAGTTTGTTTTATGTGTTGTGCATGAGGCTAATTATAGCATTTGGAACAAGTGTATTTTACTGTGTCCATTAAGGCATTTACCAAGGTTAAGGTATTTATGTTATGTGCCGTACTTAAGGCTTATCGTCATGCTAAGGCTTGTGTATTTTACCGTACAGAGCAGAGTATTTATTTTATCAAGCTCTTTCGAGCACTTACTACTCCTAGGGCTCATCACCGCATTAGAGGTATTCGTTTTATGTCACATGTTTAAGGCTTGTTGCTAGCACTAGAGATGTGTATTTCTTTACACCAAGTAAAGTATTTATCTTTGCACCAAGTAAAGTATTTATCTTTGCCATACTCATTGGGGCATACACCACACCTAGGGCTCTTCATCGCACCAAAGGCATTTGTAACATCATTATGTAAAATGATCTTGAGCATGCACAGTGTCTAGGTTTTTAAGAGAGATCAACTTATCCTTATATCCCCCTCATACGCATGATTTATATCAATTCTATAGGGAGTACAGAGATCCTTAAATGCCATATAGGGTGTTTCTATCATATGAGGGCCTATATAATAGAAATATTAGATATTGTGGGGTCCCTTAATTGCCATCATGTGAAAGCCCTTATAATAGAGATATATAAGATCATAGGGACCCTTGAATGCCATGTGGGTTGTTCTTATTATATACAGGTCCTTATCATAGAGGCGGTGGATATTATGGTGTTTCTTCCTTGTAGCATAAAGTTGATCTTATCATACAAAAATGCTTATGATGGTGATTGCCTAGCCCTTTCACTGAATCATTAAGAGTTGATGTCGTCATCAAGGACGCTCGTGATAGAGATTGTTTGGTCTTTTTACCATGCTATGTATGGTTGATCCTATCATGCAGATTACTTGGCCTATTCACTGCCATATGGGGTTGATACTAAACATATAAGACCTTTAAAATAGGGATTTTTTAGTCCCTTTACCATACCAAGTAGGGTTAATCTCATTATGCGGGGACTTTGATAATGGAGATTGTATAGTCCTTTAACTACACCATATGCGGTTAATCACATATGTGGGGACCTTTATAATTGAGATTACTTGGTTCTTTCACCGCACCATGTGAAGTTAATCTTATTATATGGAGACCTTCATAATAGAGAATACTCAATCATTTTACCACTTTGTAAGGCTGATCCCATCATACATGAACCCTTAAAATAAAGATTGGCTAGTCCTTTTACCGCAATGTGAGGTTAATCCTATTATATAGGGATCTTTATTTTTCTGAGTCTAGAAAACACGCATTAATGGTAAAGTGATATTTCCTTTCACATGTTGTTGCCATACTAAGAGATAACATAAATAATTTGATACTATATCTTTTTAATAATACTTCTCCATTGAGAAAGCGGCAACTTACATGTCTCATCTGAATGGTTGAAAAAAGATGGCATGTAACCTTTTGCCCAAAAGTTAAGAAAAATGCGACATCTGTGCCTCGTCTGAATGTTTAAAAAAGGTAGCATATATGCCTCATCTAAATTTTTGAGAATGAGATAGCATATACATCTCATTCAAATGTTTAAGAGAGATGACAACATGTACGTCTTGTCCATATGTTTGAAAAAAAGGCAGCATGTACACCTCATTTAAATTTTTAAGAAACAAGTGGCACGTATGCCTCATCCAAATGTTTGAGAGAAAAAGCCGCACGCGTGACTTGTTCAAATGTTTAAGAAAAAAATGGCATTACGCCTTATCTATATGGTTGAGAAAGAAGCAACATGTATGCCTCATTTGAATTTATTTTTGAAATTGAGTGCAATCTAATCGGAGTCGTAGGAGGTTTCTTCCTTACTTATCGTTGTAGTACTAAATAAGAAATAAAAATAAGGTAGAAACTATGAAAGTAAATGAAGATATCAGCCTTTTTTTGAATGAGTTGTTGAGATAATCTCCCTTCTTATATACTCTAAGCAAGATGAATTTCAGGGGTGCCTGATGTTCCTTTTGTCGAGGTACAACAACATATATGCTCTAAATTTAAGAACCCTTTTGACCTTATAAGAACTTTACCTATTTACACTGAAAGTGTTGTTCCTTTATAAACTTCTTCAAACATATAATGCGCATTAGAATGCCCCATGCCTTTAAGATATGGAGTTAGAAATCTCTGGTAGTATAGTTCATCCTTAATTAAGCATTATTTGATAACTTTGTATCTAAACCTTGGAGCTTCATTTTCATCTTTGAGGATGGTCTCTTTTTACAGTTCTATTGGTTGAATTAGGTTAAGTTGATTGTTAGACTTTTGTAAAATTCATTTTTATAGTCTAATAAATAGTGAAGAAAAATAAATTAACTAATTAAAAACAAAAAATTACAAATATTAAAATCCTTATAATAAATTCAACATTTTAAAGTTTTATATTTTTAATTTTTATATAAAATATCAAAATTTATATAAATATTCACACACACACACACACTTAAATTTTTATATTTTTAATTTTTTATATTTTTAATTTTTATATAAAATATCAAAATTTTTATAATAGCACACGCGCGCCCATGCGCAAACGAACAGATTGAGTTCAGTTAAAAATATCCATCTATTTTATCAACCAAACCCAAACCACCACAAAAATACATACGAGTTGGGCCAGTTTTTCGGATTACGTGGATTGGTGCCCACCCCTGGACATAAGAAATACTCTTAACATAGGAGTTGAATTTCACTAGTTCGTGTTCGCAAAATCAGTTACTAATGATGCATGTAAACTTAATATGGTGAATAAAACAATTTGAGGGGCGCTAGCAAAATCATTTATCGCTGATGCACAAAAAACTTAACATGGTGAATAAAACAATATGAGGCCAATAACAAGAGTTTTCGTTGCTATCACATGCGAAACGTCTCCATCACATTACAATGAAATGAGTACCACTATTCCTTTATACAAACTTCTAGCATTTTCTACTTGTAGTCTTAAAATTAGACGGATCGGTCAAAAGGTAGCATTACCACTTGATCAATAATTTACTTCCAATTAAGTACAGTTGATGGATTTATTTCAATTATTGGAAGCCGAAGTTGACTGGAACAGATAGTTTAAACCCCACGGAATACTGCTCCTAGCCCAAAAATCAAAACTAAAAGCTGCAGCAGATTAACGAAGCTTTCATGCAGTGATCATCATCAACTTGTAAAATCTACAAATGAGGTCCAAACTATTACTAAAAAAAAAATCAATCCAAAAGCTAGATTCTAACAATATAATAAGTTGATAAAACTTTGAACTCCGGTCTAACAAGAAAATAAGACACAGGCAAAGGTGAATTGACCCAAATTGCAAAATTAAAAACATACAAAACATCCAGCATGACATTCAAAATTGGACCATACAAGAAACTGCATCTCAAGGATGTTCAAAGAAAATTTTGAGAAACAGCATTCTGTAACTAAACAACCAGAACATTAGGATGCAGGTTTTAACTCTCAATCAGGCTTTAATGGTCTCCCGGAAGTGACTTGATGATATCAGAATCACCTGCCAAACAGAGAACCCCACAGTTAATTACTGTATCTGCAGCACACATAAACAGTTATAAAGCAGAGTCGATAACACAACGTCAGATCATACCTGGATCAATAATGCTCAAGCAAGACACACGGAAGTACTTTCCGCATGCTGTTCCCAAATCAACATTGTCTAGAAAATTATCAAACCAATATGAAATGTCAATTAAATAACAAGAGGTAATAATAACCTAACTATACTTATCAAGTGAAAAATGTAGGATCAACTAAGCAAAGTTTTTGACCAAAGAGTGGAAGAGATAAAATGCTCGACCAAAGAGTGGAAGAGATAAAATGCTAATGTAAAGAGTTATGAATATAGAAAGCCACAGCAAGCAGCTAAAATAAACATTTAGAGACAAACCGCGAAACTTGCCAAACATTAATGGGGCTCCAAATGCTAAAATGCATCAATTAAAAACCAATTACACTCCCAAATGCTAGGAAAGTAAATGCAAATGGTGAAACACTCATTTTGAATTCATGCAACCCCAACTTTTTATTCCCAAATGGATAATAGTTTTCAACATTTTCATACACATCTATCTCCCATTTCATAATACCAAACAAACTAGCATAGCTGTAAGGGTAGAAAAAAAGCATAATCACACTAGAATCGTTGACAATTTTGACCAATTACTAAGCCGGTAATGAGATCAAAATAGCAACACAAGGGACAACAACCAAATCAACAAAATGAATAAAAGAAAGCAGAAACAAAAGTAAACACCAGTAGACTTACTTCCATTATAGTGGTGTACACCAACTTTGGCAAGCATAGCATAGTACTCGATCTCTGATTTTCTCAAAGGAGGGCAATTATTCGACAAAATAATCAACTTTCCTATCAAAAAATCAACAATACACAAAAATCCCAAATCAAAAATCTAAACTTTATAATAGAAAACGAAACTTTCAATTCCAAAACTCATGAGGAAAAATTAAATAAATAAACAAAACAAACCCTTAGAGGTCCTGAGAGATCGAAGAACAGTTTTGTAACCAAGAGTGTATTTGCCGCTCTTCATCACAAGAGCCAGCCTGTTGTTGATGCTCTCATGAGTCTTCTTCTGCAATAATGAATACAAAGAAAAAAGAAAACAAATTAATTTAAAAATTTGATTGTGAAAGCGTTTGCTGAAGTTAGTAAATGAATAGAAAGTGAATTGGAGTCTTACTGTCTTCTTGCTTGTAACCATTCTCGATTGTTTGGTTGCCTGGAAAATCAGATGAAAGAGAAAAGTTAATCACAATACAAAAACATGAAAAGGGTTTTGGGGTTTGATTTAGAGCTTACACCAAAACAAGACTTCGCAAGCGGCGGCAAAATAACAAACCAGCCCAAGAATAGGAGACGCCGCAGATTTAAGCTCGTCTAGGGTTTCTTTATTGCTGCTCGTCCTGAAGGGCAATGAACACGTGCAATTCACGTGTACTTCTATTTTTTTAACTGGAATTTTGAAGCCAAAAATTTGGTAAAGTATAAATAATTTCTAAACAGTTACTAATATTTAAAATTTTACAGAATTTAAAAATAAACTGATAGATTTCTCATCTTGCTTCTTTGGTATGGTGTATAATGAATTTGATTAAAATATATTAAATTTTATAAATTATTATGTTGGGTGTAATGTGTACGGTAATGTATATTTTAATTGTATTTATTTTTATTTATATTTAAAATAATATTTATTTATTTATTTTAGATACCCCACCAACGTCCGGATTAGCTATTATCTCGTTATGATGGGATATTTAAAAAATATAAGAAAAATATTTTATAAATATTTTTTATAATAAATATATAAAATAACAAAAGTGTACAAAAATATATTGTTATTAATTTTTTTATTCACATTAAAATATATATTTTATTATTTTTAATAATTAATTTTTTATTTTAATTTTATTCATATGATTTATTTTATTTATAATAAATATACATAAAAATAAATTTAAAAATAAATATAATATTAAAAAAATATTAATTATTATAAAAATAATAAAAGTCAGTATTATATATTAATTTAAAAAAAAAGGGACAATCTTCCATTAATAATTATAAGGTTCCCTGACTTCTCTATAAAACTACCTACTTATTGGATTTTCTAAATTACAATATTATCCTTAGTTGAAACAACTAAAATAGGCTAATAAATAACTATTAGATAAATTATTTGTTATTATAATTTAAAAGTTAAATTTATTATACTATATAAAACCAAGAGGTTTTCTGTTCTTAAACTCTTTCCTAACTATTAAAAAAAAAAGACAATATTGCATTGATAGAGGAAGCAGAAAAAATGCAAAGTGAAGAATCTTATATCTGTCATTTAAATTTATTTTTATCATTTAATTTATCATTCATTCTGATTATAGAATGAAAGATTAACTCATAATTGTAATTTTCAAATAAATTAGTGGTTTGGACAAAACCAATGGATTAAATTTTGATATAGTATATATTAATTAATAGAAATTATTCATCGTCCACTTATTTATTTTGTTTTTTTAAAAATATACAAATAATTTTTTTTTATCAACACCCCACTTGTAGTTTACATTTCATTGCATTTTTCCACTTTGATTACATCTCTGTTAATAGATTTAACTGAATATTAATAAAATGACTTTTTTGCTCCTAAAATGAAAAATACAATTTAACCCTAAATAAAAGTAAAAAAAATAATAAGATTTAAAACCTTTCATACTCAACCTTATTTCTTTGAGATAATAGATGGCAATTGAAGATATCCTTATTAGATTTAAGTTTCTTTAAAGCAATAGATTCAAATGGTGGGAATTATAGAAAAATATTATTTGTTTTTTCTTGAATTATTTTTTCTCTTTCAATTGTGTTAAATGACGTCGGATTTCATTTTTTCTTTAATAATTTTCAATCAGTCAAACAACATCATTTTACTCTTAAAAAAAAAATAGTGCAATATGGCATAGTTTTAGGTATTTGAATTAAATACTGATTTTACCCCTATGATTTCGGCAATCCATTAACAGAGATATAACAAAAGTAAAAAAGTGCAATGAAATGTTTACAAACTTCAGGTGGCGCTCTGACAAAAAAAAAAAAAGTGTTTATGTATTTTTGAAAAATGCAAAATAAACATGTGTATGGTGACTAATTTCTCATTAATTAATTCTTCTTTTGTTTCTAGTATCATGCATAATATAGGATATCTAGCTAGATAAGTCATATTTTCTTTGTTTACATTTTTTTTTTCAATTAGAGAAGCACTAATTGAATAGATACGAGATGTTGGAAAAAGAGATGGACTTGTTATTGTAATTGAAAATCTATTATAATAGCAAATGATAGAAAACCAAGGATAATTTTCACATATGAAAGTAGTGGTTTTTACAGACGCAGATATCCTCGAGGTCACAAGCCAAAATGGCTAAAGGCAACTGGAACAAACGAATACAAGTGTCCATTTAAAGTAAAAGGTTAGAAAATAACAAATAATGATGACTAAGTATTCCCAATGATAATGTGGGTTCCATAACCATCTTGCCATACATTATCTTAAGAACCACTCATTTGCTGGTAGATTTAAGAAAATAGAGAGTAATTTACTAGTTGATATGTCAAGGAACAATGTTAAACCAAGAGATGTATCACATTTCTTAAAGAAAAAAAAAATGCATAATGCCATTATAATGCGAGCAATCTATAATGCTTGATGAAAATATAAGGTGACATCGAACAAGTAAACTATTAAAATAAAAATGTAATTTGCTATATTTTATTATTATTTTTACAATCCGATAAAAAAAAAATTTTTATTAACATAAACGACTTTTTAGTGCACTTGTTACGAGGCCAAATCATTACATTCCAAATTGAAGAAGCACCTGAGGACATTCCAAGGCACTTTTAAGGCATCACGGGCAAATATTTATGCTTTGTTAGATTTACAATTGGTTGAGATTATTAAGGCTTCACCGGAAAGGAGTTTCCCAATGAATGCACTCACTATGATACTTGATGAATCTGAATAAGCTAACCCTATCAGTCCAAATGACTTGTCCTTGAGGATGTATAATGCGACGCACTCATGGGTTTCCACATACACCATGAGATTGCAGAGTACAGATGTGAATGTCGACCTATTCCTTTGTCTTCTCTTCGTAGTCATCTGGAGAAACTAGACCTATTGCAGATAAAAGAAGATGAATTAAAAAAATTGTGTTACAGTCAAAGATAAAAAGATCATTGGGAAGCATTTCAATGATAGTGATGGTGTAGGTAAGGTTTAATTATTAAGAAAGTTAAAAGAAGTCGAAAATCCAGCATCGACTTTTCTTCTTTAAAAGTAGATACACGTAGTCGTAGGGATCCATCTAAATTTGAGCATGCTTGTCTGGTGATGATGGAAAATTTGTACATGTTATGCCTTCCACTACAATTTCATTGCAATAAAAAAAAAATGAAAGACAGAAAAAGATTTGACAATCAAAACCATCGAAACCTATTTCTTTTATTAATTTATTTCCTTCTGAAATAAGATTACAAGCCATGAAATATCATTGTTAGTGTACTGAAGGTTTGGCAATTTCATACGCAATTGATATAACAATTGTCAGAGAGTTAGTGCCTAATGTCGCAACTCAAGATATGATAGATTTGAGCAGCCAATAAATTATTTTACGGCACTGCAGTATTCATTAATAGATTCTTAAATATTTAGACTTTTAGAAAATATTTCTAACATTTCTTAATTATCGAATATGTTTGGTAAAGAAAGTTTCATTTTTCATTGGTTTGGTGTTGATTTGATTTGATTTTCTTTTTTAAATTAGCAGGCCGGACTTGAATATGAGCATGTAGTGGGACAGGAAGACGTGCTATTTAAATTAAGAGAAAATCAATCCATGTTTAAATATATTTGTACGCCAAGCGGCACGAAGAGCTCAGCAACAACGCCAGGAACCTGGAAGAAAAAGAATATGATCTGGAGTCCATTTCCCAGCAAAAACGAATCCTTGGATCCCAAGTCCGAAAGACCATCAAGTCCACGGACCCTCACAAAAATCCCATGAAGACAATGCGATTCAGAACATTATTTTAGAAGCTCCATAGTCTGAGATCACGTGCCTACATAAGTTGCTCTGCTTTGAGAGAATTTAATGCATCAAGGTTGTTGTCTCAAATCCTGCAAAATTTTAGCCACAGATGGGGATAGAAGACAAGAAAGAGGCTCTCTGTGCCGCGTGTGGAGGACAAGAATAGCCACGTGTAGGGTATTCCACATCTCAAGTATTGATGATGTGATTACAAAATCTATGAATATTTTAGAACCAGCTCTAATAGATGCTAATGAAAATGAACAAAGAATATGTAAAGCAAGCAAATGAGCCAGTGGATTTATTTCTCTTGCCCAAAGGACATGCCGGTTGATGCTCTCGTATCCCCCCGTCTAGTGTAATTCCCATTGGGCTGTTGCCTTGGACACGGTGCAATTTTCATGCTGGATTTTAAAATCAATCATAAATGCTCTCTTCAACAAATCATCAAGACATTGAATACTGCTCGGCTTTTGAGCTATCAAAAGTATTACATGGATTGCCAAACGCTTAGCATCCAATTTTCTTGATGCATCAAGGAATGGAAATACAGAATGAAGGCCTTGATATGCCGTTGTTGATAGGCCATGGCTAATCCGAGTGTCCGCCGATCGCAAACTTTGGATTTGGGGATGGATTCCCGATATTCGTGCTTTGTTAAATGGTATTAACGTGTTTGGGATGTTACATTGACGATTGCAAAAATATGTGACTGACGCCAAATTGCTTTGAATTAACGAAATATATTCGTATTTATGAGGTAGATTTATAAAATATATTCATTTTAAATTTTGTTGTGGGCTGCATTAGTCGGTGGGGTGATTCTACGGAAAATAGGGAGCGGGAAATATCACCGACTATAACCTTACTGCTGCTAGTTTTGTCGTTTTCTGGTTTAATTAATTGCAGTCCCCACTCTTTTCTATAAACTGAAAAATAAACTAAAGGTTGTAAAACTTAACATTCGAGTCCTATTTGTTTTAATTTTTTAAACAAGAAGTCGGTGATGTCGTTGGTGATGAGGATTATAAAAAGGTATGAAGCACTCAAAAACGAAACGAAACGAAACGAAAGCAAATAAATTTAACATTTGAAATTCGAATGGCATCGATGGACGACGATAGCTTCAGAGTTCGAGTGGAGAAGATCTTCGGTTCTCTCGCGCCCTCTAATTCTAAAACTTGGTCTCTCTCAGATGACGCCGTCGAGCGTCGTGAGTGGAGGCGCGACAAAGGCTCGTCGTCAGCCAGAGACGAAACGCCTTGTTCGTCGTCGTTTGATGAGTTCCTCCGCAAGGATCGCCGGAGAAACTTCCGTCTTAACGATGGCGGTATCGATGACGGTGACGAGCGTGTTAGAGATAGAGATGAGTGGGAGATCAGATCTTCCATTGGCTTGGACTCCACTCTTGACAACGAGGTCTTTTTTCCCTTCTTTTTTACTCCTTTCTCTTATTTTTTATTTATTTTATTTAATATTTTGATTTTTATTTCTGCGGGAAGGATAGAGAAAATTATTATAAGCTGGCTCTATTTTCGTCTTTTTGGCAATATTTATGTGAAAGAAAAGGAATAAAAAAATAGAAACTACATGTTTAGGCTCCGCTTTGTATTGAGATGTGGCTTCGAAGTTAAAGCTGCATGCTTAGGTGCCGTGTGCTGTCAAATTCACCTGAGCTTCTAATCCACGGTTGCAATTGTGTGCCAAACGCTTTACACAGCTGTTGCTTTAAAGCTACCGTGAGAGGCAGCAATACTAAACGGAGCCTTGGTTTTATTGTATTTCATTTAACAAAATGAATTAAGTTTGTATATAAATCTACAAACTGTCAGAAAAATTTTAGTGTTTACTGATGACCAATTAGGAAAAACAATGCTGCTGATAGTTTTGGAACTTGTTTGTGACTCTTCTGATATCTAATTGATCTATGCTGTATGGTGTTACTTACGTAGGGAAGTTCAGTTACTTGAAGAGACATTGTGTATCTTTGTTATATCAATGTTATTGAGTAAAGTAAGGTAATGCTTGCATTGTGAATATATGTGGCTGCATCGGCATTTTTCTTTTTGTTTTTGGTTCTTTTTTTTTTTTTTTTTGGTTTGGGTAGTTGGGTGGGGGGGGGATGTCCCTCTTTTTTTTATGACTGTTTACTTATAAAGCTTGTATCTTTTATGCTTTCTGCAGGAAGAGGAAGATGAGTTTGATAAAGTAGCTGCCGGCAGAGAGAATGCTGGTGAGCGCATGTATATGAATGATGTAGTTGAACGCGGGCCTTACTTGAACTTGCACAATGTGGTTCCAAATGCAGTAAATGCTGCCACTAAGGACCCGCGTGCCAATCATCATGCTGCAAGAATTAGGCTGAAAGAAGACGAAGATGAAGCTGAAGCTGAAAGTTTTAGTTTTCCTTCAGATTGTGATACAGAAATTAAGAATTCACATGCTAAAGTATCTGAAGTGAGTCTTCCACCAAAGTCTATTTTGAAAAGGAAGGACAACAGTGCAGATTTTAAGCTGCAAAAACGTGTCAGGTTTGATCCTGCTTGTAAAAATGATTGTGTTACTGCATCAGAAAGGACTCAATGTTCTTCAGTCAAGGCCTCATCAATGGATGCTAATGATTCTAATGATGGATTCCAGCTATCCCAAAATGCTTGCATGGTTCCCGATTACTTAATGAATCTTTGTAAATATACTCACTACAGTTTTGATTTGTCAGATGAATATAGAGAAGAGTCCAGCAATAAGGGTCGTATGGATGTGTTTAGGCTGGTGGAAGATTTAAAAGCTAAAGAGGTGGGGCCAGTTGAAGGAAATGTTCCTGGTGATCCTCCCAAATCAGTGACTTTTGTCCCTAAGAAGAAAGTGGGTGAGATTAATGAAGAAAAGAGTAGCGGTGAGATTAATGAAGAAAAGAATAGTGGTGAGATTAATGAAAACAAGGAATATGATGGTAAGCTGTCCTCATCTCGGGTGGGCTTTCCTGTAGGTATTGCTGCTACAGAGTCCCAACATTGTGATAATGCAGAAGAAGAGAATGAACCAGAACCAAATGTAACAGATGATGGTGTTCGTTTCCGAAAACCTCGTCGCAAATATCGAACACCATCAAGGTCAGATGATTCTGATTCTTAATGTTTTGTAAGGATTCTAAAAGGTTCAGGATCATGAATCGTAATACTCTGAATCCGAAATCTTTCATTCTGTTTTGTGTAGTCCAAAAGCATGCTAACCCGGCAATTGATTGCCTCCTTGTTGGGTTGTCTTTCTCCTCTTTTTCTATTTTTAGGTTGGTCCCCCTTGTTAAATGAAAGTTCTTTTCTCCACGTAGCTGCATTGTGCATGAGTTTTAACTTGTGTGGGTTTTTATTTATTTATTATAGATTGCTGGCTGTTCACTATATCCACAATTAGCTCTTGCTTGACTGTATCCATTACCTGAGTCATGATTCTAGTCCTTTTTTGGTAGATTGAAACTGTAATTGATTAGAAAGTGAAGTATTTTGCTGGGACTATTTTTGGGACAAGTATTAGCTGAAAATGTTAGTAGATATAAAACACATATGCTTGAATACAATGTGCTAGACTTATGCAGAGTAATGTTTCTGTTGCCGCCGTCTGGTATTTTATTGGCCAATATCTTAGAATGGCCTCTCATGGAATTAAAGACGACATTTTATTGGCCAATATCTTAGAATGGCCTCTCATGGAATTAAAACCGATTTCTTTAAACAAATCAAAGGAGGTGTAAGGAGAGATTTTTTCCGTTCAGCCCAGTCGAGACTGGAAGAATATTTTAGAGCTCAATGTCAGTAGCAGAGAACGCTGGAAGTTAATTCATATACAGTATTGAGGTGTTGTGGTTTTCAATTCAAATATTGTATTACCATTGAACCAGAGAAAATAGTAATTTGCAAAATACATGGATTGAGCTCCCAGGATTTAATCACATACAGCTTATTCAATGATTATCAAGCTTTCTCCTCCAAGTATTCTTCATTAAAACTCCCCCAAAATCTCTTATGCATGCACGTCTATACTAGTATGTCAGCTCTAAATACCATTTTAATTTCAGTAAGAAGATTAACGTGCAGCAACTGTAAATTAGTAGAAACAATAATTTGTACAATCAACCACCAATGCATAATCAAGGTATAGAGTCAGTCCATATAAACTTTGGGATATCTATTTAGCAGCATAGAAGCTGAATTGTGGTCTAAACATTTCTAAACTTATTACCATCTGTGTATAAACCAAACCCTATAATGGCAGTTAAGCCACAAAAGTACTGAAAAGTGAATAAGAATAGTAAAAATATAAAAACTTAAAAACAAACGGAAAACCAATCTCATATGTGATCCTCAGACAAATCTTCATATTTTAATCCACCTCTGCTTTCGGAACTTCTGTTATGTACACTACTGTGTATTCTGATTGCCTCCTACAATTTATCAGCGATTCTTCCTAAAGCATCTGCAAGCTTATTAAGAACAGCAACTAAGCTATCTGCATGGTCTTTTCTTTGTTCCCTGTCTAACTGGAAACCGTTGTTCTGAGCTTCAAGTTGGGCAGTCAGCATTTTGCCATTCCTTTCCAGAACATCAATCAACTGATACTGCATATTGCTCATTTCTTCATCCCCATCTACAGTGAATCGTTTCCGCTTCCGGCCGTCTTGAGAAGTAGAGCCTATCTCAGGAGCCCGCTGTTTCTCAGTTGTCGTACCTGCAGGTCAAACGATTTTTCATTGGGGATCACAAGCACCTTAACCTTAGCAATAGAATCAAGAGTGAGACCTTCATAGAATACATTTTCTCCATGGAAATAGATTATCCGCCACTGTAATTAACACTATTACCCAGCTTCATATCATCATATTCATCATGTTTGAGAAACAATATGATAACAAAGTCTTGAATGAAGTCAGTCACACCATATCTGCTGATGGTGTGACCAACATAATCTAATTATGGTAACTGTTGTCAGTTGGTAAGCATTTGCTAGTATGATACCTGTATCATACAAGATATTCTCCCTCATAACCTATAGAAACTGTAATATCTCAAGTTCAAAGAATATCCCAACAAATGATCCAGATTTTCTTATGCAATTTCACTAAACACTCAGAAGTAACCTATCTCCTATGCTTCTAGTAAGGGCTTCTCATATAGGAAAGAGCGTGCTCATAAATGGTTCAAAATCACAATGTAATGCCCATCAATTTCAAAGCTTCAAACAATTCATGAGAGTGAGAACGTGAACTGAGAAAGTTAAAAATAAAAATAAAAATTGAAAATTTCCAGAAACATCTCTGGGATACTTGAAATCCAATAGAAACCTTCCTCACTTAAAATGAGCCAAGAGGTGCTATTTAGGTAAAAAATAATTCAATTAATGCTGTGTATATTTAGGGAGAATTTATAAAAGCTAGCAATTTACACAATAAATATTAAAAAGATTAGCAATTAATCAAATATTAAGAACAGAGTGAGGGGAGGGGGGTGGAAGGCTAGCGAAGAGAAGAATACCTTGGCCATGACACCCTCTTATGTTTGGTTGGTACTGTTTTTCTGCAAATAAAAAAAAAAAAGATGAAAACCACCACAAAATTTTGCAAATCATTATGGATTTTCTAAAAAGAGTAATTATTTTCAAAATTAAATATTTAAATCAAGTCTCATGCAGCATTACTAATACATCTCGATAACATCCTAAACCCCCAACCATTTTTTAGGAAACCAAAAACAATCTGTTTTACAATTTGCCAAAAATTTTGAAAATAACAACTAAAATTAGCCAGAAAAATTTCACGAATTTTTTTTGGAAAATTTTGGAAAAAATTAAAAAAACAATTAAATTTTCTCATTTATTTTAACCAGAATATCCACCAAATTCCCATTAAAATAATCCTGCTGACCAAACTTTTGTACCATCATTCTTCATTCATCTCCAGAACCTATGGCATCCCCTTAAAAAAATAATAAAAATAAATAAATGAACCAATCACTAAGATAGCTATTATTAATTAAAAAATATTTTAAAAAGGCAAAAAAGAAAAAAGGGAGAAAAAAAGTCCACTTAGCAGAATCAAGACAAAACTCGAAATACCTTCGATTGGCATAGTCGCCGAAATCGGCTTAGCCGCCGCCGGAGCGGCCTCAGCCGGCGCATCATCCTTGACAGGAGTCCCGGTGGTCTCCTCCGGCTCAAAATCCGAAAACAAACCATCATCCGCCGCCGCGCTCCTCCCGCTATCGAATACCGCCTCGTCCGTCGTCGTCTCATCCGCCGGAGCAAGAGCCAGGCCCAATCCAGGCGACGCCGCCGAAGCCACCGTCGCCGCTCCGTCGAGTATATCATAAACCTCCCTGTCGAAAAACCCCGGCAACTTCCTCTCCCTCCTCAAGTCATTCCTCATCACCCAAAACGACTCCGTTCCGTCCTTCACATGCGACTCCCATTCCTTAATCTTCTTAAAATCCCCGGCCAAATTGCTCCACCTCTTCCGGCACTGAACCGGCCCCCGGTTCACCCCGTGCCGCTTGCAGTACGACGAAACAGAGGCCCACTTCGGTTCAATCTGACCCGACCCAAAACCCATGCCCGCTGCCCTCCCCCTTCTCACCCGATTCTCCGCCACTCTTTTGCCCTGTATCAGCACCAGAATTTCCTGCCTCGTCCATCGCGGGAGCCTCGGAGCCTTGCAGCCGTCATCACCACCGTCGATAGACGCCGTCGTAGTGCGCTGTTCGACGCCGTTATTAACGCCGTCAGTTTCTCCGTCAACGGGCGTCCGGGCCAGGCTTAGCTGCTCCAAAGCCATTATATTAATTATTAAATGCTGGCTGCAAGTAAAAAAAAAAAAATTATAAAAAAATAAAAAATAAAAAACGATAGGGACTAATTTTTATTGGCACGTGAGTTAACGTGTGATACAAAGTAACGGCGTTTTTTAAGATGACCCCGTTACGCCGTTCAAAGAAAACGGTCGTCTTATTCCCATCTCAACATCTTTCCTCCGTAATAGAAGAATTATAGAGAAACAGAAAGAGAGATAAGAAGAGAAAGAGAGGGATTGAATTTGAGTGTTGAAGAAAAACTAAAAAGGCATCAAGTGAAGAGATGTTTTCACGGTTTATTTTATTTTCATTTATTTTTTTATTAATTATTACTTTTAAGGGTGGGTTTCATCAATACTTTATTTAAAAAATTTTAAAAAAAATTGGAAACTATAGGGTTATTGACCTTAATCACTAATTATTAAAGATTAATTTTGAGTGAAATGACAATAATACCCTCGTAGTTCAGAAAAGCAATCACAAAACCCTATTATTTTTTAAAAATTTGATCGCATACATTTGTTTAGTCACTGGCATAATTTCTCTAAAAGAGATTTATATGATATTTTCGTTGAACTTTAGGGTTATTGACGTCATTTCTGCTAATTTTAGTAAAGGAAGAGGACAAATGGTTCAAATTTTGCTAATTAATCATATTAAATCAATGATATGAAAAGATTACACCATTTAATTAATTAAAAATATAGCGGTCTCTGTCATGAAATTGCTCTTTTAATGGGATTGGATTTGATTTGTTTCCCAGAAGCTAAGGTTACCTTCAGAATTTGGAGATGAAATGAGATAATCTTTTAAAGGGGCACCATATATGTGGACTAATAATTTCTTTTCTTTTCTTTTCTTTTTTTCTGTATATCTCTAAAAGGGTCATTTTCTTTGTGTAGAATATGGCACTTGACGCGTTTTTTGGGCCACCATTTCTCTTTGCCTACTATCCTTTTCATTCTTACTATTGATTTTTTTTTTCTTGTTCAATTGAGTGAAAAATGCCTACTATTTTAAATATTCCCTTTTTTTAATTGCTAATATTTCAATGATTCTCTTGTCGTATTAGAATTTGCAAATTCATTGAATTTTGGTTACAATTTATTGTCTCAATCGGGTTCTTGCTAAAATGCAAATACGTGATGTCAGAAATTTTAAAAATCATCTTTTATCTTATTATAAAATTTTAGTAAAAACTTACATTAGAGAAGTAACAACTGAAAGATATACATCTCGATCAACTTTTAAAATAAATCAACACGATTATTCTTTTAAATATCTTTATCGAGAATCACGAATATCATGGTGTAGAAAATAAGGATTATGTGTTGATAAGGGCACCGAACTCGACCCTACCCTACCACTAAAGAAAAAAAATTATCGTGTTAATCACTCTAATTATCACAATGAATCATTTGCCCTAATCTTCACTTAATGGCTAATCCTAATGGATGGGATGGCCCCCTCCATTAAAGCCACTTTTGTTCTTTAGAATTAGGACAAAGATTTTGGTGAGGGTACCACTACCCACCCATCCTCCTTGTTCTTGCGAGTATCAAATCCACATCCCCAACACAAATTGCCCTTTACTTCTCTTCTCTCTCCTTCTTTCTCTTTAATTATATGTATAATTAAATTAAATTGGCTTTTAGATTTAATCAAAGGAGACTAAACTATATTATATTTTGATCATAATTAGAAGCTTATGCAAATGGGTTTGGAAGCACATGTCCCGTAAGGGCGCCTTTGATTTTTTAAGGGGGGTTAGTACAATGTCACTTTCTTCTTGTGATCTAGTAGGCCCAACTTGATGCTATTGGCCCCACTAACGTTGTTCTGGGTTTCGGACGCCTAAAATATATTAACATTTGGATCCCTTTAGTGCAGTCTGTTTCCTGGTGCGAACAATTTCATAACTCGGCAACTCCTAGTGCAATGGCCAAGCTTCTCTGAAATCTTTTTATTTTTTAAGAAGATGAAGTAGTAATATGCATCATTTTTGTTTAAAGTTGGGGTGTCCAAAGTCCAAATTAAGTTTTTAACTCTTATTGTTTTTAGAATTTTAACGTAGGTCGTAAAATTTTTTAATAAAATTTAAAATCACTTAATCAAGTTTGTGAGAATAACCACTCAACCTTTAGTTGGGTGTGAGAGCATGAATTTGAATTTCCATATTATAATATAAAGACCTAGTTTCTCTCTCAATTAATTGAGTAAAAATAGTTTTTTCTCTTATGAAATGTAAGTAAAATAAGCATTCTTTAAATATTAGTAAAATCTAAATAATATTTCATAAAATTTAATGTAAAGTAAACTCTTAAATATTAGTAAAATCTAGGTCAGTGATTTTTTTTCTCATAAAACGTGAGTGAAATAGATAACTCTGAAATATTAATAAAATTTTAGTCGCAGTAGTAGTTTGATATTTGAGAGTAAAAAATTGAGTAATAATAAAATCTAAGCAGCAGTTTTTAAGATTTAACGTAGTAGAAATTTAGACAATACCTTATCAAATTTAATAAAAACTAGTTCTATTAAAAGAATCTATGTAATACTTCGTAAGATTTAATGTGATAAAAATCGATTTTGCCATGTCTATTCCCGTCTAAGCTAAGAAGATGAAACAATCTATGTTTCCTTCCAACTACTTGATTTTGATAATGGGTATGACCATACCTGTGTATAAAACTAATGCAGTGAGACTAAAGAAACAACTCAAATACTATATATCTATATCTATATATATATATTCCTCTCCCTAGTCTAAGTGAAGCATTTAAATGGGAAAAAGATCAAGATGTTTTTCAACCAACCGCATAGATGGCGCACGAGCCTCAGCCTCAGCCCAACTCGTAAACTACGACACTTTTTATTATTTTAAAGTGAAATGGAATTGTTCGCCAATGACCTATTTTCTATGCTTAAAATTTTCTAAAGCATCGTAGACTATGAGCCTCATTTTATTGAGATAGATGGCGCATGAATAAGCTACCACAATTGATTGGCTGCACTAAATTTTCTAAATTTGATACTAATTGGTTAGCGGGCTTTAAAAGCCAAAACACCATATTGAAATATTAAGATTGTTAATGGAATAAATCCAAAGTCACTACAAAGTTAGCCCTAACGAGCTAACTTCGCTCAATCAAATCAAAACGATAACTTGTAATTTTCTTGGCCTTACCATCGACCTACCTCAATACTCTCTTTCAAAAATAGGTGTCCCTTTTAGCTGGATCTTGCGACTAGGACCATGTAAAGAAAGACAACAAATTTCTCCCTCCACCAATACAAAGTTGTTTCCTTTCTTTAACACCAACCTCCGTAAAATAGTTCAAAGGTGTTTCCTTCCATTAAAACTGATACCTTTTCTAATGGTACTCTTCTTGTTCGACACCATTTTATAAAGTGAGTTAGTTTGATGCTCTTTATTTTTGATTTTGTATATTCTTTTTTAAGTGATGATATAATTATAAACTCTCATATAAATTTATTTTGTACAAATTCATGTGGTATTAACTCATTAGTTAAATAAAAATATAAAATAATTAAAATAAATTACATAAACTAATAGATATTTAGTCTAACCAATTAAATTATACTACATTAGTTTTATACAAAATAATTTATATAAAAATTTATAACTATATTATTATTCTTATAAAGTAGAGGGATATACCGATAGGGCTAGGACTATGGACATTGACATTTGTGATAAAAAAAGAAACTTGGGGCCTCAATTTTAGATTTGAGACACATTGAGTTGATCAAACATGTTGATAAAGATGGGAAGAGAATTGACATATTCTAAAGTACGTGCAAGGATTGAGCGGATTCTAGAGAGGCTATACTATAAACGCAAGAATAGAAATTATTACGATAAGAATTTTCTAAAAGATCTTGTTGAAAACATAGATCCCTAAGTTATTGTGTTTGGATGCTCAGTTCGTGTGGTGTTGGAAAATGAGCAAAGCACCGGCAGACCATTGAGAAAGCTAGAGAAAGACGGTCACAAGATCATTGAACCCAAACCTTACACCAACGAAAGCTAGTGGCACTTCAGGAACCCTTGAGGTTTGAACTTCTGTGAACTTGGCGAGGTTGATATTAGCTGATTGTATTTTAACTGGTTATAGTATGTTATTGTTTATTTAGTTTTCTACATTTTAATTTATAGGGAAAAATGTTAATTAATATTTTTTATGACTAAATTACATGTTTGAAAGATCCTATTTTAAGCTTAGTTTTAATTAGTATTTCTCATAATAAGTACCATTCGGTGACTAAATTTAAAATTATTGTAAAAAAATATTGTCTTAAAAAATTAAATTTCTTGCAGTTTGAGGTTGATTGGGATGAGTATTTGGTAAATGAACAAAGAATAATTTGTTAGTTTCATTAGAGTTGTATTATAGGTATAATATTTTCTTCTTTTGGATTATAAAATATGTTGTTTTTTCCCTTTTTTTTTTTGTTTTAGATAGGAAATGGCACTTTGTTATTTCATTCAGAATGAGTATACTTCAATTTTAGAATATAATATTGCAATGTTAAGTCTTAAGATGAATAGTAAAAAAAAAAGGATGACAGCATTATGAGAGCCCATAAAAATTTTTCATTATGAACTTTGGAATTGTTCTTGTTGTCTTCAATATTAATAAGTTTGTCAATGTTGGAGGATTATATAGAGACACATTCTCGTGGCATACATAATCAATTGGTGTGCATTATAATAGATCAACAATTTTGACTTTTGAGCATACATGCCTTGTTATGTATTATTTGTGATGGTACTTCCACTTGCATTTGAGAGAGGGAAAACTAATTTTGAGGGATTTAACTTAGGAAACAACCTCTGCAATTGAGACTTTATACGCCAATATACTTTTATCGAGTTACAATTAGGTGTTTCTCACGCTATAAACCAATGTGATAATGGTTAAACAGAATATAAATTAATTAAAAAATAAATTATATGATAGTGGGCTTTTTTTTCTTGATAATAAATATTTGGTAAGAAATATATGATAAAAGTTTAATAACTTCTCCAATGGGCTCCACGCCCTCAAAATGCTTAAGGGCTCATTTCAAATTACAATTGTGGAATTATAATAGGGAGTTTTTAAGTTGTAACTGACTGTAACGTATGTGTTTCATGATTATAATATTGATAGAATCCACATGACACTGTAACTATGAATACGTACGTTGCAACTTAGGTTTTGCTCTTATAATAAGTTAAAAAAAAATTATTAATTATATATATATATATATATACACCCTAAGTTGACAAGCGACAGCTACCATCCACTAATTCATTAATTGTCATTTGTAAGTACTAATGACATAATGATAATTTAATTTTTTAAAATAGAAGAAGCTTTTATAAGAGAAATAACATGTCGTCCTATTTTCTTAGTATAAAATGACATATTGTCAGATTTATTTAATACAAAATAATATGTCGTTCCATTTACCAAATGACGAAATGAAAGATACTCTAATAAAAACAGACATATCATTTCCTTTACTTTATAAAAAAATGATATGATATCTCATTTAATGGACGACGGTATTATTTATGTGAAACAACATCATTTCCCTGGGACTTTAAAGAAAAACAATCTGGTACTCCCTAACTCAATTTACTTTTTGAAAGTTTAATCTAAATTTTTAAAATGTACTTCTCCAAGCTCCAACCTAAAATTTTTATGGTATAATTTGTATAATTGTCAGTGATATGCATTATTAATATTATTTTTATGATCTAATGTGGATAATTTTAATGGCATAATTGCTAATAATATTTGCTATTAATTATTTATAATTTCTTATAAAAAAATATACTATTGATAATAAAATCAAAAGAATTTTTGCATAATAATTTACCTTAATTTTTAGGATAAATTTATCTTTTTACCTTAATTTGAGTTTCAAGGACAAAATAATTAATTTACCATATTTTTATTAATTTTTTAACGATAACTAATGGTTAAGTGTATAATAGACACATTTTATTAATTTAAAATATACGAGTGATATATGTTAAAAGTTTTCTAACATGTTTGATATAAATATTATTTAAGAATATACAAATAATAATTTTTTTTAAGAATCAATTTAATTTTAAGGGATAAAATAATTATTTTAATAAAAATTTATTAATTATAATAAATAATTTAATAAACAACAGTCGTTATTTATTAATTTAAAATATATAAATAATATATTTTAAAAATATCGTAACATGCTGAATACACGTGTCACTTAAAAATAAGTGGCTGATAGTTTCCTAAAATGATTTTGAGTAAAGAATCTTTTTAAAACACATGCTGAGCCACCAGTAGACATGCATGCCAGCACAGCTGAGCCACTGCTCCACCACAGCCGTGCCGTGCCTTCGCCTTTGGCCGGAATCATCCAGGTGTTAGAAATGCACATTCAGCGGCGCACTCAATCGATTACTATCAGCTTATATTTAAGGTATTTTCCTCTTGTTAACAATTTCTTTTTTGCTATAACTATTTCTATGGTTGCTGCAAAGCCAAAATTTTTTACTGTTTGATTACTATTGAGAATGGAATTAAAGCCACCCAGGTTTTGATTTAAGTTATGGGTTCTTTTTTTTCTTAATGCAAATTTCATTTTTTCCCATGTGTGTTTCTCAATCAGTTAAATTTGATCTATTTACCTCCTTAGTTTTCATTTATAAAATTTTTGAATCCTGGAAAAACATGAAAAATTAAAATGTTTGTGAAGTATCTGTTGAATGACCATTTGAATTTGGTTGGGCAAATGTTGATTTTTTATTATAGTCGATGTATATACATCTAGTTCATTTTCTTTTGAACTCCATAGGTTATTTAGATAACGAGAAACATCATTTTTGTTCTTTGTGAAATGTTGCAGGAAGAGAGGGTGGAAGTTTGTCTGCCCCAAGTTTTAGCAATTTGGGTATGAAACAAAATGTTTCTGCTTCGTATGCTTTACGATTTAGGAATTTCATTTATTCCACAGGTTGGAAGGATGATGAAATAGGAAGGAGTTCCAAGCTCATGGACTTATGGGAATAATATAGGCAAATGGAAAGAGATTTATGAGATCTTCTCATTTTCCTAGTTGTGATGTGTAATAACACTTTGTTAATGGAAAAAAAAATGATTAGAGCTTTTTCCAGATGTTTTCCAGAACTCAAAGGAGCCCTAAAAATGTCTCCTTATAGTTCCGAAGCAACTACAAAATTCATTAGACCTCTGGCAAGAAATATAGGTTTAAAACAATTGGTTATGAGAGTGAGTTTGCTTACTTTGAGAAGAAAAGGCAAATGATCATGAGCTTTAGAGAAGGATTTGCTAATTCTTGAGGAGATCAGAATTCTGGTATATATGTTAAAGACACAACTTGTCGCCTGCATAATAGATGCCAACTCCCAAAGAGACACTGTGTTTAAATAGTAGCTGGTGAGCTTTGATATTTAGGCTAGCGAAAGAAACTTTTTGTTCAATGGTGGTATGGAGCTCAAACTTATAGGTCGTGGATGAACTTGTTCAAATAGATAAGAATTAATGCTTTTGGATTTTAGTGCTAAAGAGAGATCGGGAGTGAACATTGTGTTTTACTTTGGCTCGATTTTTCTCATCTTTAATCAATGGTTATCTAAATTCATTGTTCTGCTTATCTTGAGATGTAAGAATGTTGTCAGTGATTATATATTATGCTGAACTATAATTTTCATAACATTCTTTGTATCTAAATTTTCTATAAAATAATTTTTCACCATTATGCTATTTATTCTTTTACTTGCTTTTGCAATACTATTTTGCCTCTTGTTGTCAACACGTTTGATCTTACACTTATATTAATAGATTACCAAGGGGAGTGTCCGAATGAACAAGCATTGGTTTATGTTGCTGTTGTCGCATATGGATTTGTGCTAATAGAACAAACTTGTGGTTATATAGTCTCTGATATTTAGGGTGAAAGGCAAAAGTAACTTCACATGTTTTTCTTTCTTTCGTTGCTCTTCTTATATAATTGCTATGACATCATGAGTGAACCTACTTGCTTGATGACAACAATAGCTAAATTGAAATGTTACATAGCAGGATGCTAAACTAAAGACCTCAGTAGGCTGTTGCAGCAATCATTGCTATTGCTTCAAGGATGGTATTAAAAAATGAATAGACTCACTTTAGCAGATAAAACAATAGTCTATGAAGAAAAAGACTCACTTTAACCAACAACAATAATCTACATATGATATTTTGTAATTGTTTGAATTTAACTGGTACTTTCATATTTGAAAGGAAAATTATGGTTGAAAACAAAAATATTTTTCCTTGTAAATAAAATGCCTCTGATATCAAAATGAGATATTTCCCTTTCTTTTCTTTTTTTTGTAAAGGGGTTGTTGGGAGAGAGGAGATGTTGGAGTTCTGAGTGGGGTGGGATCATTCCAGGATCTACTTTTTCTATTTGTCCTTAGTTGTACTGATAAACAAAGATTCTTTTTGTTGGAGGAAGTTGGTAGCTGTAACTTAGATCTTGGATATCAGTGGTTCTACCTTTATAATACTATTTACTCTCTCTATTTTTTGGTTTCTAAAATTTACTCAATATATAGATCTTGTTGTATTTTGTTTCATTGCCTCTTATTGGTAGGGCAAGTTTCATTCCATGCATATTCATGAGTTTGATAGTGACAAGGAGAGGATATCAGTTATTTTAGGGATTTCTTGACAGGACTTTGACAATCTTTGCAAAATGATAGGTTATGTTAAGTGTGATAGTAAAGCTTTGAAGATGAACATAATAAAGGGAACTGAAATCTATCTTCATGGTTACTCCTCTCTGGGCTTGAGAACATTTGTTGGCGTATGAGAACAAGTGCTCCAGTATTTGTTCAGTGCAATTTTCCTTTGAGGCTGTTTCACTTTTTGCAAGGTTCCTAGCAGTGTTGAAAACGATCTATTCATGTTGGGTGCCTCTAGAATTGAAGATAAACTACAAGGGGTGCTTGAAGCTATTAAAGCATAAGTTTTGACTAGTGGCAAGCAAGAAACTATTGTTTCTACTGGCAACTTGTCTCCCTACCAGGAATATAATGTAAGTTATAGTTAATAGTGTGGAGTATTTTTAGAAAAATTTTAGAAGATGCCTTTTCTAAGGAGCTAATGACTGTATTTGTTTATTACACAATTCTAAAAGAAATCGTGGAGATGATATAACACAATAGGTGAGAATTGTTAGCCATCTTTACAATTTATTTTGTTTCTCCATGATGTCTCATATCCTGAATTAGATTTATCATCTCGAGTTGTAGCTTTTCCATTTAGCTAGAACTATTCTGTGATACTATGTTGCCGACTAGCACCACTGCAAACAGTTGACTGACACCTATATTTTAGTATGGTAATTACCATTAACTTAATTTTCTTAAAACCATTATGGTCTCTGTGAAATTCTTGGAAGTTTTTAACTCACTTATTGGTGGTTTTGGCTGATATGAGAAATTCTATTGAAATACTTAACATGCACAAATAATGTTTCAATGATTTAAGTGGCTAGTGTTAGAATCGGCATCATGTCCAAAGGTTAGCAAATTATAATGGTTTCAGATTTTGCAATCGGGCAGTTTAGATTCTTAGCTCTTTTTTTTTTTTTGGTCCATGGGCATTAGAATTATCAGCGGTGGATAGGCTACATGATATTGTATAACTTTTAAAGGAATGTAATGCTTGTTTATATTGTATTTTGGTCAATATTATCTATGTGGATTACATGTTCTTGCTACTGTAACTATCTATATATCTCCATGTGAAGGAATTCTCAAAATCTCAACATAAATCTTTATATTCACCTAAGTCATTTTTGTGGTTGTTTACTGCCCAATTTTATGCAATAAGTTTCCTTTGCTTTTTATAGGTCTATGGGTACTTGCTTGTAAGCTTCTTTCTTATTTTCTGCCATACTCTAGACAGACTTTGGTGGAGGGGGGTGAAATGAAATTTACAATTAATTATCAAGCTTTGTACGTCATGTGCTGTCCACATTTTGTTGCCTCCAATTGTTGTGGCTTTTATTGATAATTTCCTAAGCAGGACACTTCTAAAGTCTCCTCAACTCTTTAGGGCTAGGCATTGGCAAGAGTGATACAAAACAAAATTGTTTCGTATAACTATGGCTAATACATTATGCTATCAAAATTGTTTCGTATAACTATGGCTAATACATTATGCTATTGTAGTGTTATTTTTTATTCCTTTTAGAGCATACTGGGACAACACCGTTGATTTTTGTTATTTAAACATTGGTGTGCCAAATAATAGAATTTTTATTTCTGCCACAAAACAGAAGGATATGTACAATAAATAAATATTCAGAAATTAAATCAACACAACCTAAAGCAATAAATAAACCACAAGAGACACTAATTTTTACATGAAAAATCTAAAGCTGAAAAAATCATGGGACCATAGTTCTATGAAATCTTTCACTATATTAATGAAATTACATTATAAATTCTTCTCCAAATAACACTGGAGACTAACAACATTAAAATTTTTAACAATCTTGACTCAAATAAAGAATAGCGTTGCTCTTGTTGCTCAAGAGAGATATTCAAAACCTAGGGAACTGGCCATCCGCTATCCTGCGTGATATGTTTGTCTACAAAATTCACATGTAACTAAGAATTTTGTCCATTTAAGATAATATACTTTTTCTGTTTTCATGCTCACTTATGCTCAAGGGTTTCATGCCCATACATTTGCACAGAGCACTTGGATCATGGAGGGTTCTTATGGAGTCAACTCAATAGTCTCGTCTATGGCTGCTGTTTATACAACCTCAAACTAAATATCATGCCCGTTGTGATGGTCAAGGGACATTATGTATAATATTATGTTGTTATATAAGATTTTCTGTCCTTGTAGATAAAACATTTCAATTTTCATGCTCTTGATATTTAAGCATATATGAGATCGTAATGTTTGTTTATTTTTTTTGTTTTGTGGGCTACCTAAAATTGTTTGTCTGAATTATACTATCATTTTTTTTAATAATTTAGCTAAATTCCTATCTTAACTAAGGGTAGTTTGGTGATATTGTTGTTTTTAAAATAATTATTGTTAATTATGCTGTAAAAATAATTAATTGTGAAGAGAATCCATTAAACGTTTGGTAAAAATTATTTTTAAAGGATTATAAGTTTTAGAAGATATGGTTTGTATTTCATAAATTCAGTTGTTAAATTATTGTAAGAGTGTAAATGACTGAATTGGATATAATATTAAATAAAATATATTTACACATTTATAAATATGTATATAAAATCTTTTTATTGTGTATAAATAATAATTGATTACTAAAATAAATATTTTGTATTATTAATTTTTATTTTGTTATATGAAAATAATAATAATAATAATAATCTCTTTAAAATTAATAATTTTATTTCTTAATTAAAAAGGATAATTCTATATTTTTATAACACATATAAAGATATACATATAGAATTGTATTAAGTATAATATTGTTTCAAAAAATCAGATTTAAAAAATTATTCCTTCTTTACTTTTTAGTACTGTAGGTTGAGGTAATTTGTTAAAAGAGGTTTCAAAAAAAAATATTACGAAATAATAATATTAATTTTTAAGTTTTTTAAAATAGTTTCTAAAAAATAATTTCAAACGAGCCAAAAGGTAAAGCGTTAGGTCTAGATAGTAATTGGCATCATTTTGGCTTTTAGAAATATTTTTTTTCATATTATTAAGCCTAATTATTAAAAAAATGATAGAACTTTGGGCATGCTATACTGGAATGATTGAAATATGCTTTGGTTATATTTTGCCATTGTTAACAAATTACCATAACATTTTTAATGATTGGTTTTCTGGTATTTGTTGGGAACGCCGAGCCTGTGTATTAAAACCACCCTTATTTGTTTTAAATTAATTTTTTAATGGTTAATTATACGTCTGCATGCGGAACTCTGGACTCATACCCCGTTTAGGCCCACAAAACAGCCCAGCGGGTGATGGGGAACTTTTATTATAAGAGCATGTTTACAGACGTCTGCATCTTTGTACCATGCCCAACTGACTCGTTGCCATTCTTGTTAATGTTACCATTTTATCTTACTTTAGAAAGCCGATTATTATTTTTTTTTACACAATCTCCAAATAAGCACGAAGTCCTTGGTTTTATTGTTTTTAACCATCAACTCATAAAATAATGTATACATAGCATATAAATATTAATGAAAAAAATAGTGTACACAGTGTGTTTTCTAAAATTTTTAATTTGTCAAAACGGAATCAACTTTTGGCTCAATATTGAGTTACTAAATAACGATGTCGTGAGAAATTTTTCGAAAATGGACCCAGATCCAGCGCTGACGACTGATGCTAAACTCCTCATAATCTTTCGGTCATGTCTATATGTGCAGTAATATTAATTATTTTTATATTTATATTCAATAACTATAGATTGTAGTTTTTTTTTAAAAGTGTTAATTTAATACTAAATTCAAGTCCTTCGAATTTGACTTACTTTTTTTGAGTACTAATATTTCATAAGACAATTATATCATAAAATCAGATAAATTATATCATAAAATCAGATAAACTGATAATAATTATTAATATTTATAATCAAACAAATAATTGAGATTATAATTTTATATTAAATTTTATAAAATACTTCACATACGTACAATCCTCATAAATTATTAATATTTGAGATATATATTCCTCCACTTGCAGTGGGTGAGAATTTTGAATTTCTTAAGCTCGAACCCTTGTTCTCATACTTGTGAGAGTAAGTGGTCCACCTCTAAGCCTTCAACCGAGTGAATATGGCTTTCTTTAATGAAAAAAAAGCGCTAAAACATGCAACGTTGCAGTACATGCAGCCACTAAAATTAAATCTCATAAACAGGAAAATAGCCACGACCAAAATGGCTTTACTATCTCTCGTATGGTCAATATCCAAATGCTGAAACCAACTAAATCTCATAAACAGAAAAACAGACACGACCAAAATGGCTTCACCATCTCTCGTACGGTCAATATCCAAATGGTGAAGCCAACTAAAGAGCCAAAATTTAATACGTGAAAAAAAGCTTAAGAAATCAAGTTTTGAATGCCATTGATCAAATGAGTTGGACCATAAAATGGATCTTTTTGGTCGCGCTAGTGATGATGGTGGTGGCTAAGCGAAGCGAAAGCAAGGGATATGAATTGCCATATAATTGTACTACGAGGCTTGAGTGCGCTGAATATGATGTGATTCATAGCCAAAGTGAGTTTGAAATCAGAAGCTATAAAAATGCTACTTGGGTTTCTACAGCACCAATCAATTCAAGCTTCTACAGGGATGCTGCTGGTAGAGGATTCAAAATGTAAAAGCGTCTCACTCAAACCATGATCTACTTCTTTATTTTTGTGCACAAATATGCTTTTATTTTAATTGTTTTATATTTTACTTGTCATCGTATACATAACAGAGTCAACAATTTTTTAGAAGTATCACAAACAACACAATACTGAAGATTTTTCCCTCAATAACATGCCATATTTTATTTAAAGTGGGGCGTATTTGTGTGTGCTTTTTCTTTTTCTTTTTAAATATTTTTGTGCATATTAATTTGATGCAAGAAAGATAAATTTATTACTTCGCTCGTGAATTTAGTATCTTCAAATTGCCTCTTTACTTTTAATGATCTTAAATTACCTCTACATTTAGTCAATCTATAAGAAAAAAATGGGTGTGAGTTGATTTTTTTTGGGGTCTTCTTAATAAAAATGAGAGGATAAATTAATATTTTCAAAAGTAAAAAAAGTAACTTTAAAATAGTCAATTCCTAATAGGTGATTTGAAATTAACCCTAAAAAAAGAGGATTTGTAATGAAGATTTTCTTCAATTAAGTATGTATAATTTTATAAACTAAGATCATGCTATATATTTCTTGCTATTTTCTTTTACAGCTTATACTCATATTTCCAAGGCAACAACGATCAATCAGCAAAAATCACAATGACAGCACCAGTGTTGACCACTATTATTCCATCAATGAATGGACCTTTTTGCAACTCATCATTTGTTGTCCACTTTTATCTTCCCCGTAAGTATCAAAAAAACCCTCCTCAATCAAGTCAATTGCAAGCTCATCCAACCAAGCTCCCTAAACACAAATATGTAGCTGTTAGGAGATTTGGTGGCTTCATGGATGACACTAGCATTTCTACTCAAGCTTATGCATTAAAGAAAAGTCTCAAGGATTCAACAAGGGAATCAGCAATAATTTTCAACAGCAAAATCTGAGATGATCATAATACTTTGACTTATAGTGTTGCGGGTTATAATTCTCCCTTTCAGAATGAGAATCGTGTTAATGAAATCTTGTTATGGTTTGATTAATGGGAAATACTATCTTAGAGCTTACTCACAAAGGTATGTGGGGTTTATAACTATTATAGTAGATTTCACATACCTTTGTGAGTGTTGTAACTTACAGCAAGCTATAAGTTAGCAGCACCCTTTATTAATTTATTAATTACAAGTCATTCTAAGCTTGATAAAGAATACTCTCTCTCTCTCTCTATATATATATATGTGTATGTGTGTGTGTGTGGTCCTCTTGTAAATGCAAAAATTTAAAAAAATAAGGTAGGCTTGTTTCCTGATCATATATGAGCTTTGAATGATATTTTGATATATATTTACTTTTATTTATGTATGGTTAACATTGACTTAATTATTATATTTTTATTTATTAATTATTATTCATGTAAGTATATTTGATCATATATAAGACCAAATTAGAATCTTAATCCAAACTACAAACCCATAGGCCTCGAAAAAATTAACACAATTCAGGTTCAAGATTTAGTATAGATGGAGCTAATTGAGCCCTCTAAACTACTCATTAAACCTAATTACTAAATAAACTCACCATCAAATTTTACTTGATAAATCCACTTGAATATCTAAATATACCCTTATTAAATCCAAAATAATAATAGTATTTTTGCTTATTGAACTCATTAAATTCATTTATAAACCTTTAATAAATATTTCATTGAATTTCTTTTGTAGTTATTCAAAATCTAGAACATATATCTAAATTTTTCAACCTAATGGAGCAATGCCATGAGAAAGGAACATTAAAAAAATAAGAAATGAAAATGAATGAATATAAAAATATTTTAAAAAATTATAGAAGTGATTTACAATTGGACTCTATGGTCATTCTGCTTTACTCCTAATGGCATGCCAAAATTAAGGCAATAATAATAACAACAATAAATAAACATATGAAAAATATTATATAGTTAATTGTCTAAAACTATTCTATTTGTAGTAACAGCCTTAAGACTTATATTTTCTCTAAAATGTTGTATTTAAAAAGCATATGAATTCTCCCGTTCATTTGCAATAAGGTGGTGATATATGTCCAATCAGATGTTACAAGTAGAATATGATGACTAGCATTGAAAATACCTATAAAGGCTTATCATTAATAAGCATAAATTAAAATAAACCATAAATAAAATAAATAAAATAATAGATTATACCTAAAAAAAATTATTGCCAAATATATAGCCAAGAACAATATTTCTATGAGATGGTAAATGCAATGGCTCAAATCTCAAAAGGTAAAAATATAAGATATGGTATAGATGACAAATGTCAAGCATAGTCATCCATTGATAAGAGGATGTTGGCCAATTTTCATAATATGAAAGGATGGGAATAAACTCTTTTATCTTTTGAAATTCATATAATTTATCCTAATCATCTAAGTGAGAGTACAACTCTTATAGGAAATTTTTCTTCACTTGTACTCATCTATTCTCACTCAAGCCTTATTAGTTGCAACATTTATAATGTGATGAAATATATGATTGTAATCAATTGAAAAATTCTACAACAGACCTAATTGATTTGGCTAGCATTAACCTACAAAATTAAGTATTATACATAATAAAAAATCAAATTAAATGGCTTACTGAATAACTTAGGTGCAAATTATATTACCTTTGCTTTTTGTTCTTTATCAATGTTTAACCTCAACTTTTAATTTAAAATTTTATTTTTCACACTAAGTGAATAGATTTCTTGGCCAAATAATACTAACTCAAAAGTAGATGGGTCACGACAGGTAGAAGTATTGATTTTAATAGATACTTAGTCTCATGTTCTTGCATTCACTTCTGGATATAAAAGAAATCTACACTAGGATTGACTATTATTTCCTTTAATTTTTTCAAAATATCTAACTAGATTTCAATAAAACTCTCATTAAACTACTCACATTACAAGAAAAATGACAATATATTACAGGCACTTAATCATACTTAATGTTAAAAATCATTTCGTTATGTAAATATGATGGAATTATGATAAACTTTTGGTTATCAAACAATTAGTGACATACTTGTGATAGTATATATATATATATATATCAAGAGTTTAAGATATGCATGTTATAAAAATTAACTTAGTCACAAATATTATGATAGGAATTTTGTTTGACCAAATTTGTAAATAATATTTTATTTATTTAAAATTCAAAATGTAGCATTTAGATTGTCAAATACTTTTTTAAATAAAAATATGGTGTGTTTAAACTAAATGTAAAGAAAATAAAATTTTTCTTAAGTTCAAAACTCAAAACATAAAATTGCACTCACCACACTCATCATCACTTTCACTCTCACAAACAACACTTTAAATCCTAGTCTAAACACTCATCGTCACACTCTCAATCAACCAATCACTACCACTACCAAACCCTAGCCAATAGACTGATCCCTACCCTTAGTTCTTTCAATCATAACTAGGCACTACCTCCATCAAAAGAAAAGTGAATCAAAACCTAAATTATAGACCAATTGATTGAATTTAAGATGGCCACCATGACCACTGATGGCGATGACTTGATGCAACATTAATCGTCTATCCCCCTAATGTGGTCACATTTATTAAAGAATTTGTAGCCTTAAATCTTTAATTTCAGGTTTTGTTATTCTTCTCCTTCAATTAAATTTATTTAAAAATTAGAAAATAGAGTAAGAAATAACTCAAAAGTATTATTACTCCTAAGTATAAAAGTGTTTAGATATAATATAATCTGGTGAATTCATGGTCAAACCATAGGAAATTTAAAATCTAATAGTTAATTTGTTAAACAAAGAAAATTAAATGCAGGTGAAGAAATTACTAGGAGTCAATTTAGAAATATACTAAAATTACAAGCTCCATTCTCTGTATTCAAATTATAGTTTTTAAATACTCTCATTTTTATATTTTTCCTTACTTTTGCTAGTTAATTATTATGTCATTTAATTTTTAACTAATTATATGTGTAGATAAATATAGAATAAAGTACCTAATGTATCACAACTGTATTAATGTGTCAATATTATGTTAAAATATCATACATATTCAAGAGAATCTATAATAATATGACATAAAAAGTAACTAAAAAATAATTAAATAAACTTAAAACTCACTTCAAAAAGTAATAAATTTGATAGTTAAAACTTTGAGCTTCATCTTTCACCTCAGTTTAGTAAAATTAGTCATTCATATTGAAAGAAAACAAAGTACTCCTTTTATTTAATAGGCTTTTGAAATATATTATAAGAAATTTAATTACAAAAAACATGAGAAAAAGAAGAAAAAGAAACAATTCCTCAGCTTTGCCCTCTATTCTTTTCTCTTGGCTTTCCCCCCTTCGACTCTTATGTCTTCCTGCCTTTTATAAGTAAGGAAGGTATCATTTTTTTCTTTTTTATTTTATTTATTTTATTTTATAATACAAATTGTTAACCTAATAGGTTATAAATATTATGATTTTGATGATAACAAACATATGCATTAAAGTGTTTTATTTTGTATTTCACAAGTTCATTAGTTTTGAAGGATAATAAATCAAGTAGAATCAAGTGAAATCAAGTTCAAGACACTTAACGGGCAATGACGGCTCAACGGATAATTTATTGCGACAATTTCTTGTAAAGCCGGTATGATTTAATTTATACTTGGATTAGCATTTGTGAAGCTCAATTTTATGTTAATAAAATAATTATTTTTCAAGTTAAATACTTTTATGTTTATGAGATAAAATATTTTATGGATTAAAGTATTTTGGATAAAAATAAAAATGCTTTAAATTTCAGAGTTGGACTTATTTGCTAAATTCTAAAATATTTGGGCTTTATTGTAACTTATAATAGATTGTGGGCTTAAGTGAAAAGTTTTAAAAACTTTAAAGATTATGGTGATTTAAAAAAACTAAAAAACTTATTTGAAAAGATTTTTTTAGTTTGGGCTTTCACTATAATTTCAAATGTTTTTAGGAATTAAATAATAATTAAAATTTAAGATTAGTCTTTTTAAAAAATTTTATAACGTTTTGAAATCGTAAAGATAATTTGAATAAATTTTGAGGTAAAACAAGAATTTCGTGAACAATTCTTTGAAGAAAATTTAAAATTAACTTCGTAATCTTCATTTTTATTCTGAGTGGGGCCGGTTAAATTAAGCGGTTAAGCGCCGAAAGACTGGAATTTGATAATAACAGGTAGTTTTCGAGTTTTAACTATAAAAACTCAGATCCAACTTCATTTCAAAGTTTTCTGGCAAGTAAAAACAAGTTTGTAAAACATATATTGAGCTTCCATATTGCAAATCACAATAGATTAAATCATTCTTGAGCCATTATTTGTGAATCTACTCTTGTAGAGAGTGTTCTTATTGTAATTTCTATTTTGTATTGTATTAAGAGTGTTCAAGTGAGAGAAACACTTGTGGTAAAGAGATTAGGGTGATAATCTCTTGATTGTAAAGGTCCATTGACACCTTGGAAGTCAATTGTAAACATTTGAATTCAGCCTTGGGAGGCTTGGATAGTGAAATCCTCGAGCTCGGTTAGCTTGGAGGCGTGGACGTAGGCGGGGATTGCCGAACCACGTAAAAATTACTGTGTTTGCATTCTCTTCCCTTACTCATTTATTTTGCAAGCATTATCTAATTTATTATATTTGATTTAATTCCTGTAAAACTTAATTTTTGTTTACATTAAGGCATTAGATTGAATCATTTGTAAAATAAATTTTAATAACCCAATTCACCCCCTTTCTTGGGTTGCTTATTTGTATTTCACAAATGTACGTTGAGAAATTGTTGGTTGGGAGGCACAATAGCCTTCTGACCATCACCTACATGATTGCCCATTTATTCTTTTTTAATTATTTTTATTTTTTAAAAATAAATTTCCTTCATAATACTTTCCAAATGACTCCAGCAATTCCTCTTTATTCCTGCTTCCAATTTCAACTCTTTATTCTTAAAACATATCTACAATATAAAATTAAAATAAAATTAACATATTACAAATTAATTTAACATAAAAATATATTTGGAGGGCATTGCAATAATTTAGAAATAATGACTGCATTAATGGACACAATATTTTTTAAAACTAGTAATTTGATCTTGATTAAATGTATACTTTTTAGTGTCAATAGATTACACAAATTACCCACTCAAAAACACACATTTGTTTACCATTTGAATTGTTCAAGCTATTTGCACCACTACTAGTAGAAGCAATCTTAGAAGATATGTATTTAGAGCTCAAATCCCTTTTTTTTCTTCCGTAACTATCATCACTATGCTCAATTGCTTTTGATTCCTCCATTGACCCATCTTTGAAACCCAAATCTCTCTAAACACATGACCATATTTTGCATTTGTTTACAAGCAAAAGATCTATTTTAATGGCCTTGGCTTATATGTAAAAATGTGGACTAGGATTCAAATCTAGAGACTCAAGGCCTCAAGTGGTTAAGTGAAAGTTTTTATTTTGTAGAGCTTGTGAGCGAGTAATTAATTCACTGAGATGATAGGGTTGGTTAGATTAAGTTAGTTAAAAAGTTAGATTAAGAGATAGAGATAAAAAGAGTGAATGTCTTTTTACTTGTGATTTGTAAAGGCTGAACTTGATAGAGATGAAGATGGATAGACAAAACTAAGATTGTGTAAGGTTACTAATGAGGTTGCTTTTTAGCTATATGCGATCTTCATGGTCAGGAGGTGAGAAAAAGGTGTGTTGAGTGTGTGCACTATACCCTTGCCTCTTCTTTATTTTCTTTATTTTCTTTTTTCTCCAAAATATTATAATTCAATGACATAGGGTTATATATCAATTAATGTTTTACTACAAAAAAAAAGAAACTGGTAAAACGTGGTCTTTATAAAATACGATTGCTTCTCTCATTTCTCATATTTCGATGACAATTTTGAGCCATGATTTATTTATTTCCTTATTTTGCAATTTGATTACATTCTTATGTGAAATTTGACTTATGCATACATCAAATATCTACCTTTGGGTCTCATATAGGTTAGTTAATTTAGATAATAGTTGAACAAAAAGTAGATCAATTTAATTCTTAATTTTATTGAAACTATTTTTTAGGTAGGTAAAGTTTAGTGCAAGGAGGTTAAAACTTTTGCATTTATTTTGGTAACATTGTATTTTGAAGGTAATATATATTTAAAAATTTATTATCAAATGAAAAAACTTGATTGCTAAAATATAAGCATTTCTGCAAGTCATGTATCTTATCTATGGCATCATCAATTTCTATACTTCTATTCTTATTTCAATCAAGGCTTATAAGTGGTTATTTTTGTATGCCTTCTTGCATGAAAATATTTCCTTTGGATTGTATCTTATGAATATATTGCTTATGTAAAGGTTATCTTTTTTAAACAAAATTGGAGGTATAGGGCAACTATGTTTTTAAATTATTGATATGCTTTTTTAAGATTTTTATTTCAGTCTTCAAATATTTACTGCCATTTCTTTCAAATCAATATTTTGCCACTAAGTTCTAAGGTATTTTAATTTTTCTACAATGCATATGATCAAAACCAAGGTATTTTAGTTCTTTAGTATGCATTCATAGGCAATAAAATTATTGAATTAAAAAAATTTCAATATGATGCTGAGTTTGTTCATATTTTTTCACGTGCTACAAGACTTTAATAGCAACATTTATATGGGATATCCATCACTTGATTGTGATATATATAAATTGATTATTATAGGTCTAATCATAGCAATTGTTTATGTTTTTTGGTGTATGTTATAACTTTCTAATAATTTTACCTAGGAATGGCGACATAACCTGACTCGGACAAATCTGGATATTTTGGTTGTGGTTGAACCCATATCTAAATTTAATTAAATGTGAAACCAAATTTAATTTTTTTAATCCAAATATACATGGATCTAGTTTCGGGTGCAAGTGGACCCGTATATTCATAACCCAAACTCATATATTTTTATTTTAATCTTAATTTTTTTAATTATTTTTCATATAAATAATAAAAGAAAGAAAGGGAAAGAAAAGCCATAGCATAGCCGGGTTTACTATCCAATTTACATTTTCCTCTTGTCAAATCTTACATCTATGAATTGCTAACCATATTTCCTCTTCTCCTCATCAAATCACATCATCCTCATCATGGCTTTAGCCATTTCCTCTTCTTTTCGTTCATTATCATCATCATTAGCATTGTGTTCATCACCATCAGTTGCTTTGTTACTTTTTTTTTGTTGTTGTGACATCTAACCCTTCTCAATCATTCAACTGCTGTAAAATTAAGTAGATTGGCTTCCACGTCTAAGCATAGCTTAGCTCCTCACTTGTCATTTATTCACCGTATTTTCCTCTCTTTGTGGTTTTAGTAGAGTGGGGTAGGGGGCTCCCTTATTATCTCCTTCACAAACTCTCTCTCTATGGTTACTATTGAGCTAAGTAAGGGCTGCCTTTAATGGCATTGCATGGTGGATCTAGGTGGGCCACTATCTTTAATGCCATTACAATTCAAAATTAATTGTAATTTTTGTGCATCCACTTCCTATATTTATTTATTCTTAATTTTGTTAATAGTAATTGCAAAATCTTTATATCTCTATAAGCTATTAACTTGTGTACTTGATAGAATATCATCAACTAAGAAAAAATGTTTAGTTGGTTTTAATTTGTGATTGAATTGTAGTGTCAAACTTCATAAGAAGATGTAATTTTTTTAAAATCATATTTCATAAAGCAATCTGCATTTCAAACTCGAATTTTTTCAATTTGAACCCATACAGAACCTACGTGTGGAAAAATCAGGTTTATATCTAGGTTCAGAATAAAAAACGCAGAATTTGGATCCAAACCCAGATTTTGCCATTCCTAATTTTACCAATACTAGACTTTTCTTAAAGTTGAAAAAATATTGTTCTTTATTTTATAACAAAATAATGGTACATATAAGGCAAATATGTTGTTACACATAATTCTAAATACTTTTATATAAATATTTAAGCAAAATTGATTGTACAGTTGCCTTTTTTCTTTTTTTTTATATATTGTTTTTAATTTTTGAGTTTGTCTTCTTCCTATGTTTTTAATTTATTTTTGTGTTGTACCATTGGTTTTCCTTTTAATATACAAGTATTGGCTAGTATGTGATGCCAAGATGTTTTTATTTTTTTGGTTCCACATGCATTAAAATCATTATTAGTTTTGTTACTTTTTTTCCTATTGTAATGAAAGAACAAATCAGAAAATTAAGAAAGTTCTTTTTTCATGTTTGGCCTCTTTTAGGTATTAGGATCAAAACTTGTTGAAGCTAGTGTTGAGTATTAGAAAGTGTATATTTATAAAGGAAAAAATCGTCATTTTATACTTCAAGTCTCACTAATATTGCTACTTTTATTTATTTAAGTATTTTATTGTTTAATTATGTGTATTTTATTATAATTATGTATTTTATATATTTTAGGGGTATTACGATTGTTTCACAATGAACGAGTGATCAGACAACAAAACGGATGTCATATTTGGACTCAGGATGGTCGAAAACCTTAGGACAAGCATAAAAGGAAAAATGTCACTGTTCATACATACGGTATTGTTTATACGTACGGTGTTGTTCATGTATACAGACTAATAACGTGGCATTGACCAATGATGTGGTATCTACCTATGACGTTGTAGTATTTAATTGGATGAATTATGTAGCATTGACTGATGATGTGGCATTGACTGATGATGTGGCATTGACCGATGATGTGGCATTGACCGATAATGTGGCATTGACCGATGATGTGTCACGATCTTATTGGACTAAATTTTTTATATACTGTGGATCGATGACATGGTAACATCTCAGTGGAGCAAAAATCGTGTGTACAGTATATACACGTACATGAAATTATTTATTATTCAAATTGCGTTACTGTGTAAATAGTATTATTGTGCAAACTGTGGCCAAAACTATGTTACTATTCAAATATTGACTGTTGACTGTTGACTGATGACGTGGCACAATCCTGAGCGTCTGAACTGTTTTTAACCCGATGGTCACGATTCACTCAATGTATCTATAAATAAGGGGCTCTCCCCCCTAATTTGATATCCCTGAATTCATTTATAAGCTTAGATTTTTGTAATTCCTTTTCCTTCTCATATTTTCTATGTATTTTTAATAAATTTATATTTTATCCCTAGTTAAAAAATGAGTAGCTAATTTTCTTTTAAGTTTGGGTTGAAGGTGAAGTCTCAACATGTCCCATGAGCTTAATTTCGTAAATTTACTTTCTCTTCTCCTATAATATTTGTGGTTGTTTTGACTTTTCATCGACAAATAATAATAGTCTTTTCTAGATACCGCCTTGGTTAAACCGGTACCCTAGTATAAGGTTATTATTATTTGGTATGATAAGCCTTTAGCACCATATTTATTTGAGCATGGTTCATGAGGTGTGGAATCTCCCCTTCTGATTTAATTGACATTAATATGGAATATTTAGCTCATGGAGCATATTGATGTAGATCCGAATACCTAAGTATGTCATTTTAATAGATTCCAGTTCAATTTAATTTTTGCCATTATAATTTAAATTCAAGCATAATTTACATCAATTTCACCACAAATTTATTCACCCATTAAAGAAAACTAATTCCGCACGTAATTAAAATCAACCTCCTCGTGGGATCGATACTCGTCACCGTTAATCTATTCTACAATAGATTCGTGCGCTTGCGAGTTCAATAAAATTTGCACAACAGCTAGGATGGACAAGTCTTGGATTGATTGTAGTAAAATCTCATTTGAGTATGAAAAATAGGTCATTGATTTTGTGAACTTTGTTGTTGAAAATGTCGAAGGCAATAATGTCATTACGTGTTCGTGTTATAAATGTAAGAATTTAGCATACTGCACACCCATAATTGCGATTGAACAACTATTTTGGTATCATCTTATATATAGATTTTTCATTTGACCCTATAGACTTAAATGATGGTAATATAGTGGATATGGTCAATAATGCTTATAAGGATTGTGATGAAGATCTTAGGACACTTAGAGAATGATTAGAATAGTATGAGAAACTTGAGTATTTAGGATGTACGAAGCCCATTAAGTTAGTCATTTTAGTGAAGTTGTTCAATATAAATGGTAAAGTTAGTGGTTTAAGAGTAGTTTACCTCATTGTTGAGTTTTTTTTTAAAATTTATTACCTTAAAAAATGAAATCCTAGAGTACATGTTTGAGTAAAAGGAAAATGTCTACTTTAATCTTACAATATATAAAAATAAATGCTTGTTCGAATGGTAGTATACTCTACAGAAAGAGTAGTATAAAAGACTTTCAAAATGTCTTACTTGTGGTTTGTCTAGATGGAAGAAAAAAATGGTAACATTGACAAAGTTATATAGTATTTCCTTTCCATTCCTCTATTTAGGCATATGTTTCATTCATCATAAATAGCTAAGGTTGATTTAACTTGCAAATGATATAGTAGTTAATAGTAAGCTTTGACACTCGGTTGACTCACCATAAAGTTAGTAAATGAGGAATTGCTTACCTTTGTATTAGATCTTAGAAACCTCTTACTTGCCCTATCAACTAATAAAATCAATTCATGTAGCTTTTTTAGTAGTATACACAATTGTTGGCCTATTGTTATTGAGATTTGCAATCTTTTGCTTATTGCTATGCATAAAACTAAAGTTTATAATGTTATTCTTATTGATTTTTAGTCCTTGACAATTAAGCCATGATATTGGTATGTACTTGGCACTATTGGTAAAAGACTTACAAACTTTATAAGATGTTAAACTAGAAGCTTATGATCAACTAACAAAAAAAATTATTTAATGTAAAGGTTGTGTTGCTATGGACTATAAATGACTTTCTAGCATACGGGAATTTTGCATATTACACCATTAAAGGTATAATGCATGTTTGTATTGTGCTTTAGACACATCTAAATGTAGAGTAAAACATAATGTGAAAAATATATATTTAGTCTATCATATTGATTTCCTAATAGTCATGATTTCTAAGATAAAAAGAAAGCCTTTAACAACAAAGTAGAGAGATCTGTCTTTAAAACTATTGAATAGTGAAAGGATTTACAGTTGGTATAGTCTATTGAAAATGAAAAGAAGAAAAGTGAAACTAAAAAGTGGCAAAAGTTCTAATAATAATTAGTTTATGGTGGAAAAAAATGCATGTTTTATAATTTACAGTGTTGGAAGTACTTGATGGGGTATAATCAATTATACATAATGCATATTGAAAAAATATTTGTAAGGATATATAAGGAGCATGACTGAACATGCTAAGAAAGATTAAAAATGGTCATAAGTCCAAGATGGATCTTGTGGCATCAAAAAGTAAGGGTGTTTTTCGAATGTAGATAGTTTTCAATTTATGGATATTTGAGGTTATTTTTCGCAACAATGAAATTTCGGTTTATTTTTATTTTGATCTTAGTATGGTTTGAGCTTACTAAGACACATATTAAGATTATATTACATGAAATTTCTATGTTATACATACATTCAGTTATATTAGTATACTAAATTTAATAAGTTGAGTTATGACAGTTATAACAGAGGCTACCTTAATTCCATATTGGTATGATTGATAAACTCAAATGTGTATAAATATATTTTGGTAATAATAGTACAATTGAGCTCATATGATTATTTTTGCAAAGTATGATTATAAAGTTGCACATATTGCTCAAGTGGAAGATTACGTATTATAGAGTGTCTTATAAGGTTAGATCTAATTAAAAGTAATTTGTTAAGGTTTTCAGTAATTTAGCTTTTAATATATCTAATAGAGTATACTTTTAATATATAGAGATTTAGAGATAATTATTTTTTATAATGTGCTAAAATATTAATATTTAAAGATATTAAGAAAATTATTTATGTAAGTAGTTATAGTTTTCAGATTACACATAATGTTTTATTATTTTCTGACATCTCAACATTAAAGAGAATGTAGAGAGAAGCTTAAAAGATTCTGTAAAAAATATTTGATCTAAAAGACTAACCACACGGCTTTCGAAACCAATTGATAACTATGATTTTAAGTGTGCTTCTACATATTCAATTATTAATTTTTAGTAATACAATATGAATATTTTAAAGATTTTTAGTGATGATTTTTACCGAAAGAATTATTTTCTAGTAATGCAATCTTGAGATAAATCTCAATCTTGTTCTAAATTAATATATGAAATGAATGTAAATCCTAAATCCTAACTACCTTTAAAAATAATCTCAAAAATATAGATCAATTTGGTCAAGTTTAAAATTCCAGATGCCAATTAAAATTTAGGATTTTTTTCATCTCTACTAAAAGTAAATAATGAGACATGCACGATTTGCGAGTATGCATTCAAGTTCTAGTAATTTCCTTCTCAAATTTACTACCCACATTTCATCGGAGAAAAATCGATTCTTACGAAATCAATCAGATAGGAAAATGAGTCCAATAATTACTAAGTGAGTGTGGAATAGTGAATAAAAAAATAATGAGACATTGATTGTGTTTAAGTTATAACTGAGGGACTCTATTGACATTATTCCCTTGCTTCTTTAATCTCTTTCACTCGCCCTTGTTCTCCGCATCGGCTATGGTCTGCACGAGTCCTCGTGTTGTATATCCTGGTTGCAATTGAAAGTATTTGAAAAAAGAAATATAGGAAATAAAAGATGTTGAGTCAAGAAGAATCGGGACGAGTATTTGAAATTTTGAAATCGCAGGAAAAGCCACTGGAGGAGATCGTCTCCGATCTCATCTCCACGTTCCCTCGCCACCGCCATTTCGCTCTTTGCACCACTCTCTCTCTCTTGTTACAGGCAATTTTACTCTTTGCAACTTTGATTTTAGTCAATTTTCTTTAGTTTTTAAACTTATGTATCGAAAAATTATGACTGCGTTATGAATTGGCTAGGGTTTTATTTTATATAGAAGCATGTGTCATAATAATTTTAGATTTTTGTCTCAGTTTGTGTTATTAATCTTCTGCGAACGGCTGCATTTGGATTTATTTATTTTTTATTCTTTTGTAGTTGTAAAATGTTGATTCATTCAATCACTCATGTAATTGATGTTACTGCTGCTTCTATTATTTTCATTGTTTGCTCTGTTGTCACTGGTACTAGCTTTTGTGCCTTATCGGTAAATGAATTTGGCATTTTTCATTGTTCTTTAGGTAAGATTGCAGATATTATTCTTTCCACATCAATGCATTTTGGTGTCCTTTGCTGACCGGTTGATGGTCATACAATTGCAGGATAAGAAGGCACTGAATTCGACTGAACGTTTGGTTGCCTTTGCGATTCTGCATCATTCTTATTGCTCGCAAAAACCTTCTGCAAACCCATTCATATCTTTAATAATAAATGTAAGTATATTTGGTATTCTTGTTGTAAGTATAAGCAAGTTGGTCATTCTTTGGTTTATAATTCTGACTGATTGACAGGCTACTGGTGTTTGTTTCCAAAGAATTCAAGTCCTAGTTTGTTTGTTCTTGTGAGATTTGATTTTTTTTTTTTTTTAGGTCTGGAATATCCATGATTTGAGATTGTTAAGCTCTAAGTTTAGAATCACGACTGCCTAAATCATTAGCTTTTGTTTGTCAGATGGCTATTGAAATTTGAATGCATCTCATTCAACTCAATGCTAACATTGCTCAAGAATTTGAGGTTATGTGGACATAAACATAATCATTTTGTTGTATATATATTTGTTGAAAGTGTGTGCTTTTTACAACTAAGTGACTACAAGTAACAAATATTGATGTTTTGTCCGAGATTTTTATCTGTAAGAATCTTATTATCTATTTTTACTATTTTTGTAATATCAATATTGTTTTATCATTATTATAACAAATTGATTTTCTGTAGCTAAAGTTAGATTCCATACCTTGAAAGCAATAAAATATTTTATTTTTCGTAAATTTTTTTCTTTTGTGCATGTCTTACCTGATTAATTTGCATTGCATCGAAGAAACATTACTCATCTTGTTAAACTTGAGATGTCATGATATTTTGTTTGATGTCTTTCTTTCAGTATTTCTTTTTTGTTGTTTATGGTAAATGTCTCCAATTATCTTTGCATTACGTAACAATGTGGCGCATTTATTGATTTTCTAGTAAGGATGACGTTCCATTAATGGGGTTTTTTATTATTTTCTTTTTTTAATCATGTTGCAGTACGCATGTGATGATGAAGTTGAAAAATTTGAGAGGGCTTTCCTTCTCCAGTTGTTAAGCTCCAGCAGCTCCAATAGTAGTAAAGAGGTTTTACTTTCCTTTTTAAGCTTTGTAATCTGTTACTTAAAAAGTAGATTATCTTTTATTTGTGTTGATCAAAGTTGCTAATTCTATTTAATCCACACAAAAGGAAAGTAAAAGATTAACACTTTGCAGCTAAATAACCAATGTCCTAGTGTACTTATGGATCTGAAGAAATGTGATTCTGATGAGTTGTCGGTTTAGTCCCTTAATAATAGAAAAATGGGGTATTGGCAGAGTTCTTGATTGGCCAAAACTTCTGTTATGAAACAATTTCTGTTTTGCTTAGCATTAACATGGAGACCTGAACTTATCTCAAATATTTGCCTGCTGACATAGAATAATAACTCTTTCTTGATCTTTTACTGGCCAGGAATGGGTTCTTTTTAGTGAAGTACTGTCTTTGGATATGTGTTTTACATTTGCATGCCTTGCGTAGTCCACACTTCTTGAAATTTCAGTTTTCTGACATGCTTTGCTTAACTTGCTTTCACGATCTGCCTCAATTCAACAGATTTAATTGATTATGATGTGTTCAATATGTAGTACGCTTATTATAATTCTGAAAGTCGATTGCCTCATTTGACATACATCAACTTGCTTGTGGTTGCTGATTTTGAATTTTTTGCTTTTCTACCTTAATTAATGTTTACTTTTCTTGTTTTGGATGTGGTTTCTGAAAGGTTTTTCTGCTTGCAGTTTCTCAAACAGTCAGCTGCAGATTACATCAAAGGTTTTGATCCTTCATGCCATGTAAGTATATGTTTATAAAACCGTCATTTGCTTTACATCTCATGAGTAAACACGTGACTATGGGTGTTAATTCATGTAATCGTGTCATGTCTTTATATATGTCAAATTTAAGCAAATACTAACCCATTTATTAATCTATTGAAACATCAAAACACGAATGCGAGCCATTTGTTAAACGTGTTTAATGTTAAAAAAATTAATATTGATTTAAAAAAATAACAAATATGTTAGTAAAAATAAGTCATAAATAGGTTAGTATGACATAAATAAATTTATAATACAATACGGATTTGATACGAGTAATTAATTCAATGTCCAGTATGTATATTAGTTAATTTTTTCAATAAACATTACTGCATATTAATTGATATTCGTTTCATATATGGTAATTATGTTGAGGTGGTCCAACATGGATACAACACGGTTACTTATTTATTAACTGTGTTAATATTTGTTAACAAGAATACTGAAAAGTCTTGTTGTATCCATGTCATGTAATCGTGCGGTATCCCATTTTGCCACATCTACACATGACACTTGGACTCTTGAACATGCGTTTTATTTTGCTATTCTTTTAAATTTTTTGTATAAATAAATGAATTTTCTATTAATAAAATTTGACTTTCTTATTAAAATTGGCATACTTGTGAAACTTGCATAAATTTCCTGCTATTATTGACCTTTTTTTTGGGGTAGGGGGGTGTAGCGAGCGGAACTATTCAATGAAAATAATCTTCGCTCTCATCTTTTTTTTTTTAAATATTTTGGTTAAAATTTTATTTTATCTGCCCACTGTCAGGTCTTCCCTCAACGTGAGCAGTTGCAGCAGCAGTATTGTGATAAAGCACATCCAGAACCATTTAATAGCACATATATAAATGCTTCTGCAAAAAACGCATTCCCAGACCCTGATTTGCCACATGGCTGTGATCCAAATTCACCTGAGTAAGTCTTTTGGGAGTACAGAATTACGTCTTGTCATGCATATTTTGGTTTTTTAGTTCTTTTAATGCTTCAGTTCTTACTGTTTTCTTCATAATGGTCTTAATGTTTGTGTTTTAGGTTTGACTTCCAACCTGGAGCCAAAACTAAACTTGGAGCTGGCAGCAGAGATGAAGCTGTAACAGGATTGTTGGCACATCTGTCATTGAAGGGATTGGATCCGCGGTGGATCAGGCCACTTCCGCCGAGGTTCCCTGTGCTCGATAGGGAGGTATGATATATTCTGACGGTGTTGAATTTTAATTTAGGAATGCTATGTACTTGTTTAATTTATCAAGAATGTTTCCAGCTTGAGTGGCTCATACCTGACAACAATCATGAGCTTCTTTGGGATCACGGCATGTGTGCGGATACGAGTAGAGGAGCTGCAGTTAGGGACTTGATTGCGAAAGCTTTGAAGGGACCTTTGCTGCCTGTGCAATATGAGGTTCTTAGACTTAATTCGAACTTTATATTCACACATTCTATCTTTCTCACACTTTTATGCAATTTATCCAAAACATTATAATTTAATGTTGTCTTTGTATGTAAGGAAGTTATAGACTATGTATCTGTTTAATCAGTTGGAATAAGATTTTGAATTTAATACTGAGATCATGTCGAACTGTACCTTGAATTTATGGGTTTAGTATATAAATAGACTTTTAATTCAATTTTTTGCCAGTCTTTCTTGCATGCAACTTGATTAACAGAATCATCCAATATTGGAATATTGTTACCTTGAACGGATACTAGCTATATAGGTGTGTCTTTTGTGTCATCTAATCTGTTGGCTTTTGAATTCTTAAGCAATTCAAAATCCTTATATATTACAGCTTTGTCAACAACTTTCTACATTGTTAGTTTTGAATCTGGATTTATAGTTAATACTTGTAAAAACTGAAAAGGGAAAATGAAAAGAACTGACATGACAATGTAGACCACTGCATGCAATTTAGGGTGCTCTAACACGCACAATTTAACGTGAAAAAACTGAAAAGGGAAAACAAAGGCTTACACTAGGTGTGGGTGCACTTACACACTGAACCTCTATTGTGTTCTTAAAGAATCTAAGGGCAAGCTTCTTTTAACACATAAATTCTTCCTCTTATTCTTAAGCAAAATGCAGTTAATGCCCTTGGTTTCTGTTCTTCGCTTAGGCATGTGTGCCACTTGGCCAACATGCAATCAACACCTTCAATTGCACAGGTGAGGTAGCATCATCTAGTGCACCTCCTAAATGCCCTTTTGCAAAGATTAGGGATCATAGCTTTGAGAGGATGATCACTTACCATTTCCTCAAAGTATAAAGAACAGTAGCTAATTGCATCAATTCAGTCCTCCAACTTATTTATTTGTAAGGTGGAACTTATGATGCCTGACAACATGCCTAAATTCTATGTAAAGCAGTTAGATATTACAATTACCACTTCCAACCTCAGTATCATTTTCTTAGTGGGAGAGATATAAATTATTAACAATGTGAAAAATATATTTATGAGTTTATGATTATGAAAATACTATTTGATGTTTAATAATTAATTTAATTAATATTTAATAAAATGTATATTTATGATTTTATTGTTTTAAATAAAATGTTCAAACAATCAATGCTTTCATTTACATTTACTTTATTATTTTAATATCTTATTCATTATACAATTATGTTCAAACCGGCACCAAATACAAGGAAGGTATTAGTCTTGTTAAATGCTACCCAGTATTGTCTAACATACCAAACACAGCCTTATGGTGTTATTGTTGTTGAACTCTCCTTACCATCTGTTGCTGTTGCGGGATTACCATCATTACAGCTGCTAACTTTATTTTCACTATTACTACAAATCTCTATCTTATAACTTTATTTTTTATGACATGCCATTAACCACTCTACTCTGTCGTCATTAGCAATGGCAGTTTCACCACAGCCTTAGCTTTTCTTTGTCTTATATTTATGCCCATTATTGCATGTCTCTTCTTGTAGCTACTAATTTATCAGTATCAGATTGTGAAGGTTGGAATTGAAATTCTTCAATGATTGAGAATGAGAGATTTCAAATTTTAGACTCAAATTCTTGGATTTCTCCTTAAGACTTTGAAATATTTCATATTTAGGATTCAAATCAGAAGAGGACTTAAATCTGTTCTCTCTCTCTTAATTCCAATGTTGATCGGAAGCAAGGAAAATAGCTGGAGGTAGTCTAATCCTTTGATTTTAACTTTTTGTTTTACTTTTGAATTGAATAACTTGAAATAACAAATGGTTTAAGCTTCTGCTTGTCTTTGAGTGTTAAACTATGCATTACATTTTGTTTTATCAATAGTTTTTGGAGAGAAAGAAATGATTTTTTCCCATTTTTCCTGTCCAGCAAGTTGCGGTGGAGTTGGCTAATGACCCAAAGCTAGTATATCACTGTGGACTGACGCCAAGAAAACTACCGGTATGTGAATTGATATTCCCATTGTTTAATTCGTATATTTACATGAGTTAGCTTGCATTGATACTTAATGGCCCTTTTCCTTGCTCATAGGAGTTGGTGGAAAACAATCCCCTCATTGCGGTTGATGTCCTTACGAAGTTAATTAATTCACCTGAAATTTCTGAGTATGTTTTTGGCAAATCAGTTGACTCTGTTTTGTTGTAATTGAAGTCATACCCTTGGCTTGACGTTTGAAATTCTGTCTCTTGGTTGTATGTGCACATAGGTATTATACGGTTCTTGTCAATATGGACATGAGTCTACATTCAATGGAAGTAGTGAACCGGCTTACCACTGCTGTAGAACTTCCCAAAGAATTTGTACGCATGTACATAACTAACTGTATATCCTCCTGTCAGAACATCAAGGTATTTTTGTGTTCTTCGCTTTTCTTCTGTTTAAATGCCATAATATACAAAGCATTATGTAACAACAGATGGTAAAACTAATTGGTACCTCATTCTTTGCACTGAGTTTGAGACACTGGATTTGATTTAATTGCCAAGTGATACAGTGTACAGTTTGAGGTAAAGAACATAACTGGAGTTTAGGGCTTGGAAAAATATAACAGAAAAAAGTAATAAAAATGTCATAAATAGACAATAGATTGGTGAAAGCCAAATTTATGTTATCAAAGGATTTAGAGTAGTTTTACAATAAGAGAATCACTTCAATACAGCAAGGGACAAGCTAAAAGACAATAAAAAATTTTAAAAAAATGATTTCAATACAATATTGGACAAAGTACATTGCATTGAACTGTGTGTATTTTTCGTCTTTTTGCTTGTACCTTCCATTTTAAAGTAAGGGATTCCCTTATGTAAAATTACCCAAAGGATTTATACATCCAGCCTGTGTGTTGACCAATGTAGAGTTATTTGTAGTACGACCAACCCTTTGTTCCTTATTTGTGAGAATCACATCCTACAAGATACTTTTCCTGCAGATATCTTTTGTCAGAAAGGTTTCCTGGAAGTAGCCTTGTATCAAAATTTGATCTAGATTTAAATCTTTTTCTATAAATTTTGCTAATAATTAAAATTAAGAAAAAAAATTATTATCCTTTCACTACTTTATAGCAAGATAACAAACCACTACACAATTACTAAAGTGTAACCCTTCACAACAATAACAATGAAAAAATTACATTTTATTATTTTTCTGTTACTACTGTTAGTTGACTTGTAAAATACCAAAATTGCCCTTGTCAATAATGTCAAAAATAACAGAATCAGCAAAGACTTCTGAAAATTTTTAAACTACCAAAAGAAAGTTTGAAATGTGGAAATTACTGTGAATTTAATTACATTTAATTCCAGAGTGTTGGGGTTTAGCCAATCCAAGCCAGCCATTACCCACACCTTTAATCTTTGATGAAATTATAAATGTAAATGTGATAATTAATCTATTAAAAGTACAAATTATTTTGGGTTATTTTTATTTCTCTCTCTTCCCCCATCTATTTTTCTTCTTCCTCTTGCATCATTCTTCATTCACCGATAGACATCAAGAACAAGACCCAATGCATATTAGTTTTAAACTTTTAGGATCCAACTTCTTCACAATTTTTGTACATACTCAAAATAATTTGTATCAAATAAATTACCCCCCAAAATAGATTACTCAAACTAAAGTATATATAAGATCCAAACCCTCAAATTTTGGGATATGCTTTTTGCAGCCACCAGCCACCAGTAGCCATTGCCACTGTCTTTCTGCCAACTGCGTCCCAAGACTAGCATCAGCTACCCACCAGCAGCCGTGATAGCCTTGCCTTGCTTTCATCTTCCTGACCAATTTTTTTTTTTTTCTTTTTGCTTCTTTCTATTTTCTGTTTGTTTCCCTTGGTTTGAGTTTGCTGCAAGGATGAGATCAAAGAAAATGGCCTCATTGAAAATGGCCAATCAAAGAAAAATGGCTGTGAGGTCTTTCCGTCAATCGAGTGAGAGAGAAGATAAGAGAGAGAGTGGGAAAATTGAGGTAAGAAGAAAACAGAATAAATGTGGAATTGGGATTAGGTGTTATTTGCCATACTTTCAAATTTTTGGGCTGATTTATAATTTTGGGTTATAGTTCTTGCAAAGACAAATTTGCCCCTATGAAATCATTATGACATCAGCATTTGACTAATGGTGGTAACAGAAAAGTAGTAAACTATTAATTTTTATAGTTAACATATTGAGTGTTACACTTCAGTAATTCGTGCAGCGGTTTGCTATTTTGCTATACTTGGTGCAGTGAAAGGATAATAACCTTAAAAAGAAAAAGGTTATGGTGACCCTAACCTGCAAGGAGTGTACAAAAGGAGCCAACAAAAACAACACATAAGTATTTATGCAATTTTTGTAGAGTTCTAATGAATAGCATTTGTATTTATTTAATTTTAAAATTTGAATATTTTGATTTATTTTAACAAATTATTATTTAAGCCAATGCGCAGGTATAACGGTGAAGAAATAATGTGTTTTATTATGCACAAATTATGCTAGTTGGTGTGCTTCTTTTTGAAGATTTAAAGAATACAAATCTTATGCTTTTTTAGCCAATATTCATACCAAATAACATATAAATATGTTTCCAGGTCCGAATCTGCTGTAGTAAATAATAAACAATTCAAATTCTAAGTCACTCTGCCATGAAGATAGAAAAGAAATAGTGTATTTAAAACTGTACAAAATAAGTTCCCTAATATTCTGCTCTCACAAAAGAAACAAAAAATTGGGTCATCAAAAGGATTCTATTTCTAAAAGATCGAACTTTGAAATATAGACTTATTTAGATTGAGAGAACAGATGAAATAGGTGAAACTAAAGAGGATTTGTAATGCTGTTAGACCAATTGACGTTGATGCTGAAAGTTGATTTGCTTAGTTCGTGCTTATATTTTGTGGATTTCTAAAAAGGTGAAACAGTTGATCAGTGTTTCATAAACATTCTCTCTCTTCTTCAACTGTACCACATTTTTAGAAATCATTACTCAACCATAAACTATAAGAACAATTTTTGTAAAAATCTTCTTTCTCAATCTGAATGAGGGTCATGATTGAACTTAATTCTTGATGTTTGGATTACAAACAGTTGAAACTATAACAGGCATGAACTCTTCTTTGCTCTCGTATAAGCACAAACATGAGTTTCATTGTGGAAGTCCTTCGTGCACTTGGCCTAAGCTTCTAGTGTAGTTTCAAGTAGTGTGTTTGCTTTGCGATATTTAAGGTTATTGACCTAGATTCAAGTTTGACATAATTCTTTAGCAAAACCAAATAGTAGTCTTGAACCTAATACTATAGATGAGGAAACCAGTTTTTTGTACTGTGAAATTCATTATTTGGCATCAATATGTGTTTCAGTTGCTGGAGAAGTTCAAGATCCCTCTCTATTTTTTCACTTTTGGAGAAATGGGAGGCTTTGCCACACTAAAACTGGATGTTCTGTATGGTGTAAAACCGTGCTTTAGATACTTTTGAATATGAAGTATTGTAATCTTGAGATGGACCTTTGTTCATCTCCTTAATTTTAACACTTTTGGTCCTCCTCAATTTGATTTGACCTCGCCAAAGGAAACAAAATGTGAAATGGATTATACAACTATATAGAATGCTAGTTGATTGCATGTTTTGGACAAATTTTTTGATGACATCGAAACTTTGTACTTATTGTCTGTTAGGTTCACAAGTGTTTTTCTCATTTTTCAGGATAAATACATGCAGAACAGACTTGTACGACTTGTATGTGTTTTCTTACAGAGTCTAATCCGAAACAGAATAATTGATGGTGAGAATTTGCAATCCCCCCCCCCCCCCCGGCTCTCTTGTTACACGTGTTTATATGACTATGTGCAAGGCATATAACATTCATAGGTTATTATATGTTTTTATGTTTTGTGTGTGTGCTTGACGGTAAAATTAAATTGAGTTGGCCAAGAGGTTAAGATAATTCCTAGTCACTCATGTTTCTTTGTGTGTCTGTTTGTCTGTATTGGAGAATGAATATTGAAATGAGTATGATCAAAGAGAGTTGTTATTTATTTATAACTGATTATACTTGCTACCTAAAAAGGGTTTGTTCTCTTGATTAAGTTGGCTTTTATTCCATTTCTTTGTTAATTGGAGAAGTTTGCTAAGAGCATCACCAGAAGGGTCTTTAAAAAAGATTTTATCACTTATTTGAAGTGTTACATCAACATTTAAGGCTTCAAGAGACACTCTAGTTAAATTATTCAAATAAGAAATGGTTCTGTCTCTCCAAATTTTGAGAGTTGCTTTCTCTCTCTTCAATTTATATTTTATTACCTTTTATTGAAAAAAGAGAGAGAAGTGTTTTAATTGCAATTAACTTTTCTTTTAAAAAAATAGTATTTAATTAAAATAATATTAACTTATTTCTATTTGAAGAGTCTTTTGGAGAATAACATAGTTTTTCACTCTTTTATTTGCCACGTAAGTAAGCAAATAAATATCTGAAGAATAACATTTATAGATTCTTTTGGAGATGCTCTAAAGGTTAATTTTCATTTTTAAATCTTGTTAGGCTCAATGATGAGTTTACTAAGATCATCCTGATAATAAGAGGGAATTGAAGTTTCTGTTGAGAGTGGTTGCCCCATATAATTGTCTAAAACCTTCATTTATTTATTTTATTTTATTTTGGGTGTAAAGAAATTCAACAATTGACCTGAAAACCTTTACAAGGGGCAGCCATCAATTTAAGGCATAGAAGTATAGGTATCGAATCTGCTGTAGAATTGATTGAAAATATGTGGAGTATTCAATGAGTTATTGTAAATGACAGCTGTATCGTGGAACTGTGTTTTGGCAACTTTTGGGTTATCTGGCTAGAAAGAAACATCAGTAGTTATATTTTGTATTGAAAGCAATCTGTCAATTTCGTGAGCATATTTTGTATGTTCCAGCTCTACGCTGGGAGGTTTTCTAGTTGAGTGACTTTCCATCCCTAGATATTGTTCATGGATGTCAAGCATATTTGATATGCCCTTGACTACAAAATTATATAGACTTCTGAAAATAGTGTATCAATTAATTGAATGATGTTCGTGTTTTGTTTGCATTCCTATGACTGAAGCATGTGAATTGAATTTATGAGCATTTATGTTGCTGCTATATTTCTTGATTTTCTGACCAGTTTTTGCTTTACAGTTAAGGATCTCTTCATCGAAGTCCAAGCCTTTTGCATTGAATTCTCACGAATTAGAGAAGCGGCAACATTATTTAGGCTTCTTAAAACCTTGGGTTTGGAATGAATGAACCCCAAATTCGTAGACAGTCCTGTCTCGAGCAATTCTCTCTCCCATGCTGTATCATTTCTAAATCTTCTCTGCAATGTAGATAGTAACAATTTTTAATTGCACTTTTAGATATGATAGATCTCCTATAATGTTGCCCTGCCTATGAAAAGTTAGGTACCCTTGGATGTTGAAACAATTAGAGATAATTTAACTTGCTTGAATGAACTACAGCCACTTATTTGCCATAAAGATTACCGAGATCTGTATGCTTGCTTACCTTACCTGCTACTACCTGTTGGCTCCGGAAGCGAACTTTGTTTGTGGAGAAGTGGAGAAGTGCAGTAACTTTATTTATCCTTGTAGAATTCTGATCTGAGGGTTTGTATTGCTATTGAGTAGATTCTATTAATTTCGGACTATATTTCTCTGAAGCAGTGACTTTATTTTATCCTGGTAGGATTCTGATCTGAAGGGTCCTATTGTCACTGAGTAGATTCTATTAATTTGGGACTATATTTCTGCGGAGCAGTGAAATAATGGGCCTTGCTACTTGACAGTAAATGTGGGGGGCAGCTTTCTCGCAAACATGGCTGTGGATTGTACTTGGGCCTACGGCCAGGTACTATTCATGTATGGTGCAGCCCTCCCCTTCATTAAGCTCTTTAGCAGAGTTAATGAAACTTCTGTACGTACCAAAGTAACTTTATAAACCGCAGAATGAAAAGTGGTCTTTCGGCAGCTTCATTTTTGCTGTTCAAAATCAAACCCTATGCAATGGGTTCCTACTTAAATCTCTATACAAATGTATAATTAATATGGGCAAGAATGTTGTCATGTGGGTGTGAAGGGTTCTAAATGAGACTTGTGCAGTATCTTGCCTCTTAGCGTCTCGATAACAATTAATTTAACAAATTTCCATTCCTTCTAAGTTGTGTTAAAACTTACAAATCCAAAGGACAGTGAAACCTTGTTTCCCTTGAAAATCCTGGACTTGTGATACTCATTGAATAATTTTATTTAATGCTAAAATTGTAAATATGAAAAAGAATTTATGGCGATGTTGCAGGGGTGTTACTACATGAGTTGACCCCTTTATTTATCAACCTTCTAAGCGACCTTTTTTATGAACAGATCAGATTCATTTTGGTTAAGGACGGATGGATTTGCTCAAAATTTTTAAAATAAAATTAAGTTTTACTATGGCTGAAATCTCGACTTAAACGTTTGATCTAGAATGAGTTGAGAAAATACCGACATTAAAATATCAAGGGTATGTCGGAACATAGAACTAAGGGTATTAAAGTATTGTTCAAATTAAATTTATACCAAGATTATATTAGCAGAACTAAGGATCTCACCACAATGCACCATTTAGGCACATTACACAAGTAAGGCAAAAGTTAATGTCTCAATTCAGACAAATGTATTTTATTATAATATTAAAAATAAATTATTTTAATATTTGATAATAATATAAAAATAAATTATTTGATAATATTATTTTATTTAATAATACTATATTTTATTAGATCATTAAATAATATTATATTTATATAATAATAATTATATAAAATAAATTATGGGTGATGATATTTAATACCCTTATTATATTTGGCAAATTTTCAAAATTTACCCAAAAATTTTGTTATTTTACAAAATTAGCCTCTACAACTTTTTTCTATCATAACTAGCTAAATACAAGCATTTTTTTCAAATTACCCTTAGTTGAATCCTAACTCCACCTCTTTTAATAAAAAAAAACGAAGGTAGTTTCCTCTTAAATCATATCATTATTAGTTGCAAACTTTCACAAAATTCATCTAAATCTCACACTTGATTGAATTGAATCTCAAAATCTTAGTAAGTTAACTGAAAAAATTAATTTTGTAAGAGTACTGCATAATAAAATATTTCATTGTTTGTAATCGTTGCTCATGTGCAATGTAATCTTTAGATGCTAGATTTCAGTTTTGCACTGAAATTATAATTTGGTGTGACAGGCAGCCTGTTGCACCAAATTGAAGTGACAGACAGCTTATCGCACCAATTTTTAGTTCTATTTTTTATTTTTTAATGTAAAAATTATTGTCTTTCATAGATTGTAATTATATATATATATATATATATATATATATTATCAAAAAATTAATTTTGTAGGAGTATTGCATGATAAAATGTTTCATTGTTTGTAATCGTTGCTCATGTGCAATGTAATCTCTAGATGTTAGATTTTAGTTTTGCACTAAAATTATAATTTGGTGTGACAGGCAGCCTGTTGCACTAAATTGAAGTGACAGACAGCTTGTTGCACCAATTTTCAGTTCTATTTTATTTTTTAATGTAAAAATTATTGTCTTTCATATTTTGTAAATATATATATATATTTATCAATTTGAGGTTTAATGGATCCCCTTGTCCTTTAATTATGTTATGATGGTTGGTAGAAGACATTAAAAGATGGTCGTATAAAGTTTGTGAATGCTAACAATATAACTTTTTGGTTTGAAAAAATTGTAATTTTGATCAATATTTAGAAAGGGTATATGAGGTTTTGCAGATAAATCCTAATAAATATAGCATCAAAATGAAAATAATTTTGAAGTCTAGTAATATAATGTATCATGCATATTCACTATCTATGGACATAAATAATGATGAAATAATTAATGTTGTGTTACATATGACATCTAATATGTCCAACTATGGATACATTCCTATATTTATTACCACATCTCCTCGAATGCTAAGCCAATATCTTGAGCACCCATCAAAACTAAAACTTCCTTTGGAGTAAACATGTCATGCTTTAGTATTGAAGAGGAGTTGCTGCCAAGGACGATGTTAATATGGCAACATTATTCTCCACTCCACGACAATAGTGACAATATTGATGACAACGACATGTTTGTGGATGTTGGAGAATCGTCGTTGCCTTTAATATCATCATTGGAGCAATATTATTTTCTATTTCACAATAATAATTTTTGTGACAATGATGATCTTATTGATGACATTACTAACAAAGAAGTGGATGATATTTATGTGGAACCATCACATTATATGAGGGACACTCTATTTAATGATGTAGATGATACTGGGGGAGTCGGACTTTTAAACATTTTTATTAACGATGAGGATGAGCATCAAGACCATATTCCTACAGATAACAGACACAGTCAATCTAATCATTCAATGGACTCTTCGAGAAGGAGGATTGCCCTCCTAACAAGTCTTGCTCGAATTTTATCTTACATATAGTTGCTCCAAACTTTGTTAGTAGTTGTAACTTAAATGATATTAGTGAGCTGTTTATTAAAAAAAATGAGTTAATATTATAATCGCCCAAGGTCACCTTTAGGGATAAGTTTGATTTTAAGATTACATAGTCCACAATGGCAAGTTTTAAGGCCCACTGTTGTTTGAAATCATGTAAATAGCGTATTTGAGCAACAAGAAGTTCAAGTGACCAAAATGTTCCTTGGGTGGTAAGGAGAATTGACAATGTACACACTTGTTATAGTGAAGTATTGGTTGATGGTCATCGTCAAGTAAGAAGCCAAGTTGTTGGTCATATTATTACAGATAAATATGTATAAGAGAAAAAGATATATACTCTGAATGACATTAAAGTAGATATAAGCAAGACACGGTGTCTAATTAATATGTCAGCAGGCATATCGGACTGGAAAAGTTGGCATTGAAATAGTTCAAGAGAACCTGGCAGAGTCATACAACTTGCTCCCTAAATATTCTCATGTTTTAACCAAAGTGAATGAAGGAGCAGTCACTCACCTCTAACTAGATGGAAATAATAACTTCTTATACTACTTTGTGGCACTTAGATCATTAATTAAGGGTTTCATGCAGTACATTAGACCTGTTATTGTTGTTGATGATACTCACCTGAAGGAGTTATATCATGGTAGAATATTTATGGCAACATGTCTGGACGGTAATAATCAACTATATCCGTTAGCCATTAGAGTCATGGATTCAGACAATAATGATGCATATAAATGGTTTATAAGGAAGTTGCATGGAGTGATTGGCGACAAGCCAGAGTTAGTCATTATTTCTAACCAATGCACCGCTATTAGGACAGCTGTTTTAAAAGTATTTCAATATGCTGCTCATGGCATTTATTTTTATCATGTGAAAGGTAACGTTAATTTTTTATGAAGGAATATAAAGAGACCATGATATTCAAGAAAAGTATCACAATACTAATAGCTTTGAATCACATGAAATTGAAATTTTGAATAATATTATAACAATAAGTTTAATGTAATTTAATAAGATTACTTTTAATTTTATTTTGATTATATATTAGATGCATTTTTATTTTTATTATATTTTATGTAACAAATTTGGAAATTCATTAGATCTTTTTTTTTTTGGTTTTATATAATTTTATGTGTTTTAAGGGGGGATGGGAAAACCATGCCCAACAATTTACTAAACATACCTTAAAAAATAAAAGATAATTTAAACTTGTGTATATTTTTGTCATGATACAATAAAATAGTGATGCAGTAATAAGATTTACTAGATACATGCACTCAACTATTTAAATTCATACCAATGACAACGACATAGTTCACCAGTTTTTTAAACAATAACTAATTTTATCTGTATAATAAAAGCAACTTATTTAACCAGTCATTGTCATCCCAAACTGGCAAATAGTCTAACATTGAAAAATTTCACATATTTAATTGAAAAACTTTATACTAATCTCAACAATCAAGCTTTTGTTATGACATAATTATAACTACATAGATGTTCATCAAAGTAATTCTATTAAAATAATTATAACTAGGTGAATATTCATTAAAGTAACTCCTCATTTCTTCACCAAATAACTCTTCATCTCTTATAACTCTCACTATCTCATAAGAAATTATGACTAATAATATGTCCGTTTACCAATCATTTACTTCATTTTTATTGTTGTGAGACTATGAGAAAAGGGTTCGTCCCTTTTTTTGTATATAATTGAGATTGAAAAAAATTCCTCTCTAAACATTGTATGGAATTGAGATTGAGTAAAATTCCTCTTTAAACATTATGTCTTTTTTTACTTTCTTTCTCTGCTAGATTATTGTGCTCTTAATTGATAAATAATTTAACACGTTATTATCATGAGACTCTATCTATACAAGGGAAGTATTCTGTCCTTGTTTTTCAAAGTATTGTTTCCAATATTATCTATTAATACCAAACAAGAATATATCTAATGAATCCTAATGATTATTGCACAGTGAAAGTTTTCCTAGTGGTAATGCTAGTGGTGGTGGTGGTGGTTCTAGTTCTTCTTTGCATCTTGTAGATGATACAAATCGGCAACAAGGGTACATAATGGAACATGGTGATGATACTTTACGAGTTGCTCACTCTTTTCTTGGATATACTAAGAAATTTTCAATTCAAAATGAGGGCAAGCTTGTGACAACCGAGGTAGAAAGGTACTTACTTGACCCAATTGAAGATCCTACCAATGGTAAACTAAATGTTTAGTAATATTGAAAGGTGAACCGGTTAAAGTATCTGATATTGCAGAAAATAACCGAGGATATCCTTACAATTCCTGTATCCACCGTGGCTTTTAAGTTCGCCTTTAGTAATAGGGGTTATATTATTGATAAATATAGGAGTTCTTTAACACCCACTATGATTGAAGTATTGATTTGTACTAAAAATTGGTTGGAGTTGAATCTTTTTGCCACTCCCATCTATGACATTAATCAAGAGTTGAAAGATCATATGTTTCAAATGGAGTTACAAGAAGGTAACATTTTTTAAATTACATTTTATATATAATGCATTTCAAATTTATTATAACATATTTTTCATATTACTCATGCACTAATTATAAGTTATTTTTCATTTTAAAGAGTATGTACAATCACAATCTTCAACAATTACAATGATGGGCACTATTAGTCGTTATAATATTTGAATTGGTAACTCTTAAATTTGATAAATATTTTTGGTTTCAAGTTATTATATTTACAATTATTTTATTTTGTATTATTTATTTAGACTTTGGAGACTTGAAGCAATGTTTATTTTGTGTTGTTCATGTGGATACTTGAAGTTGGAGCAATGTTTATATTTTTGTTGGCTTATTTTGAGTACAAGACTTGGCGAAATGTTTATGCACCTTGCTTGTAACTTGTAAGAGCATCATTAATTAAATGCAATGTTTTAATAAACTATTATTTCTAAATTACCAAAAACATGAACTTACGAAAGTGAGTGTTTTTACAAAATGGATGCATATAAGAATATGAATGGTTTGTTGATTATAGATTATTATGTTTTCATTTTAATAATTTATATTTCTTATGAATGGAAAATTTGTATCGGTTTGTTTTTTTAAATGGTTAGTAAGTTTTCAATTTTCATTAGTTATAGATATCATAAATTCTTTGTGAGACTTGTCAAATAGGTTTTAAATTTGATTTCAATCCGAATTAATCCGGATCCAAAATGTAATCCGAAATATAAATTCTATCAATCCGAATCCAAATTCAATTTGAAATTTCATCAAATCTGAATTATTTTAATCAAATTTAAAGTTGGATTGAACTCAGGTGAATTTTTTTCAATTCAATCGGATTCGCCAATCCAAAATTGCCCACCCCTACATATAACTTCACCTCTCCCATAAGAAGTTATGAGTCATAGTCTATCTATTTACTAACTGTTTACTTTATTTTTATAGTTATAAGATTATAAAAAGAGGGCTCATCTTCTTTTTTGTACTCTTAATTGATAAATAATTGTGTAGATATGGAACTGATGTGAATTATGAAGATGTATTTAGATACTCTATTAGGGTGTAATGGACAAAAATGGCAAGTTTTGCCTATTGTGCATAAATATGCAATTTGCAGTGTCCTTTAGGTCCATTTGAGATTTGCTTTGCTAGCCATATATCTGTATGGCACATACATTAATTAGAAATTGATTGCATGCCAACTTTGATGCTTGGTTGTCACAGCGAACAACGTAAATAATTTATTGATCACTTTGTAATACTCGCTTTTTATTTTTGAATAATTTTACAGCCCCAAACATTAGTATAAATAATTTTGTAGATAAATTATCTCTTATTGCATCTTCTACCTTCTCTTCTGCATTATATTTTCATTTTAAAATGATTTATTTTAATTTAAATGATTTTATAGAATGCAAATAAAATATTGAATTTATTTTTTGAAAGTTTAGATTAGAGATATATTTGGGATGGCTTCCTAAATAATCTATTTTATAGTAGCTTTTGCCAAAAAGATCAACCTTATGAATAATTTGGCCATATGTTCGGTAATTTTAGATTATAACTTAATCACTTATAAAATATTTTAGCATGTGTGTTTGGTAAAATAAAGATAAAAGAGAGCACGTACATTGAAATTGCCATAATAAACCAATTAATAATTGTTATAATTATTATCTATACTTGTCATATTTACACATAACAAAAATATGTTGCTCCATGTTGGAGAATAAATGATGCCGGCATTCATTATTTTGACATCATCGACTTTATTAGTAATTGATTCAAAATCCTCTTTATCTATGCAACCATGGTGTTATTTAATTAATGGAGGTGTCTAAGTTATACTTAATTATAATTTATATTATTTATGTGACTTGTGAGTGGTGTAAATTACAGTTGAATAGAACTTAACATTACTCTTAATTAATTTATATTAAAACACGCACTTCATCAACCAAGGGATCTAGTGATGGTAAAACAATAATAATAATAATAAAATCCAAATTGCGGAGGCCTCTTTAACGCCGCCATTAAACAAGGACTCATAAAAGCAATGGCATACACCTCAAATTTCCACTGCTAATGAATGCTTCCGAGATTTAACCGCCACATGACCTCCATGGCTAATTTTCTCAGTACCTTTGAAGAGATCGGAAAAATCTGAATTAAATGGTATTGGACATGTAGCTTCTGATTCACCTTTTCTGTTGCAGGCGAAGTCGCTGTCTCTTCTAGTTCACCTTTTAAGAAACTTTTTATTTTAAATTTATGAATAATTATATTTTTTGTTTTATTAATTTTATTGTATGAGTGTTTTCAGGTATAATGAATATTATAAATGAAGTCATTTTTGGTATGTTGTATACAAATTTTTAAATGTTACTTTAGGATGCTTTTACTAATCAATGTAAAAACTGATTATCTGAGAATCAAATTGCTAAATAATCGCTTTTGAAATTAATTCATAATTTAGTTGCTAAATTGTCAAAGCAATCCCAAACATACACTACATTTGATTGTGATTTAAAAAAAAACAGAAAAAGGTACTCAAATGTCTATTAAAATTATCCTTGAATAGGTAATAAATAATCAACCACGTTTGCCTTCTCTCTCTCTCTCTCTTTTTTTTTTTGGAATAACACCTAATTCAGTGCAGATGCGACCAACATAATAGTTTAGATTTGACTTGAAATAGGCTTAAGTGTTGATGTTATGTTATAATAGTAATTATAAGTAAATAATAATAATAATAATAATAATAATAACAATCATATTTTGAAAATCACATCTGATGAAATAGAAAGCGGAAAAGGAAAAAAAATTGAATTGAAAATAGCTATTGACAAAAAGTTCGAAAGTCTTAAGCCTTTTTATGCTAGTAAATCCTAGGGATGTCAGAAAAATTCGCCCGGCCTGGATCCGGCCCGGACCCAGTCAATCCGGTCCGGGTTAAAACCCGGATAAAGAAAAAACTATATCCGAGTTTAAAAAATTCAAACCCGGACATTTCCGGTCTCGGATCTAGACATAATATAAAAACCCGGATTCAAGTCCGGATCCGGATTATAATTAAAAAAATTAAAAAAATAAAATTGTAACAAATTACATTCAAAGTCAAACACTCAAACTACCCTTACGGCCTTACAAGTTACAAACAAAACCAAACCTTTACTGTATTACTCTTACTCGGCTGTCGCCTGCCGCATCTCCAAACACAGCTAGAGATCTACCAATCTCGATTACTCCATCAAGATCAATTGATCTCAGACTCTTGGCTACTCCATCTCCACTTCTCCGGCGATCTTTGATTTGTCTCCCGCGTCTGCTTGGTTGCTCTGTTGATTGCCATCAGCTCGTCTCCGTTTCTGCTTGGCTACCATCACTTCGCCACCGTGTCTGCTCATCTCCATTGATTTGTCTCCTGCTCTGCTGCTCGGCTGCTTGCTCAGTTGCTTGATGCTCGGCTGCCTTCACTTGATTTCGCCATCTGCAGTCTGCCCTCAGCCACCAACTTATCATGCTTAGGTGAGAGTGGGCTGATTACTTTCACCCAGGGTAAGGCACAAGGCGGTTGTATCACGCCAACAGTTGTGTCTCTGCAGTTTGCTTTTGTGTTGGAAGTGAGTTGATCAATTTTGTTTCTTTTTGGATTATATTGCTTTGTTGACCAGTTTTCTTGCTTCTTGGTGCTCGGCTGCTTTTCCTTTTACTTTATTTTTCAGTTTATAGTATACATATTGTGCTGGTGAAGTGAACGATTGTGCATTTGCAAGAATATGATATATTCACTGAAAAATATAGTATACACAATATGTATACTATAAACTGAAATTCAGTTTATAGTATAGTCTGATCCATGCTCAATATTCTCATTTACAGTTTATTTTTCAATTTATAGTATACATATGTGCACGCTCAATTTTCCTTTTACTTTATACATATTGTGCATTTGCAATGGCTAATTGCCTAATTCGGATTTGTAATTCAGTTTAATAGTAAGGTTTGTATGTTGCGTCAAAAGTTATAAAATACTATTGGTCTCGTTATTTTAAACATTTTCTATCATAAAATCTGTAATTGTAATTTTGTTATTTAATTAATTATGTATAGTAGAGAGAATATCTATATGATTATTTTTTAACATCTCTATTATTATTATTATTATTTTGTGGTGTCGTTATTATTGTTGTTGTTGTTGTTATTATTATTATTATTATTTGGTGTTATATTTTTTTAATTATATTTACTTTGTTCCTTTTTTGGATGATACATTACTGAGTTAATTTTTTATAATAATAAAATCTTATAATACAATAATAAATAGACTAATAGAGCTGATTTCTTATGATAAATTATGGGAGTTGATTTTTTAATATTTAATTTTTTAATATCAAATATGGAATTTGTTTACACAATTTTTTGGCGCAAAATTTTTGACAAACTCTTTATTTTCTTTGGTATTGTAACAGTTGAGCTACTTGAGCAGTGCAATGTCAGATAACGTAGAAATTAATTCATCGAGTGCTCCAATTTTATCTTGTAATGTCGAAGATAAAATTGATAATGATGATGAGGTTGAGGAAATTTTGGTGTCGACAGGGAATGATAATAAGAGAAAGCAAGAAATCAGAATAAAGAAAAAAACTTCTGATGCTTTGGAGCACTTTACAAAAATAATGGTTAATAGAGAACAAAAGGCAAAGTGCATGCATTGTAGTGCGATTTTAAAAGTAAAATACCAATCGGGGACTACAACTTTGAATAGGCACGTGGCATCTTGTTTTAAAAAACATCAATTGAATATAGATGAAGCACTTCAAAGAAGTCTTAAGGTGATTAAAAGAGAGAATGGAACTTGTGGCATTAGTTATGGTAGTTTTGATCAAAATATTTTACGGAGTTTGATAGCAAGAATGGTTAAAATGCATGAGCTTCCACTTAGATTTGTAGAATATATAGACTTTCGAGAAATGATGGCACATGCTAATCCGGTGATTAAGCCTATGAGTAGAAATACTTTGAAGAGTGAGGTGTTGAAGTTATATCAAATCGAGAATGTTAAGACTTTGTATTTATTGGAGAAAAATCATGGTAGAGTGGCCATTACGATGGATTTATGGACAGCTAGTAATCAGAAAAAGAGATATATGGTTGTGACAGCCCATTTCATTGACAACTCTTGTAAATTGCATAGTCGAATTTTAAGGTAATTTGTCTATAAATTTTTAGTGGCTTAATTTCACTTTTAAGATTTGGATTACTTATATTATTTTAAGTTTATGTATTTAATACTAACATTTAAATATTTTGCAGGTTTATCTATGTTTCAAGTCCTCATACTGCTGATGCCCTTGCAAATGAATTAGTATAATGTCTATTGGATTGGAACGTGGATAGAAAGTTATCCTCAATAACATTGGATAATTTCAACATTAATGATGCGATGGTGGAGAAGTTGCTGTTAAGGTTTGATACCAATACCTTAATTTCTAGTAGTAAATTTTTTTACATGAGATGTACTACTCATATCTTGAACTTGGTTGTGTGGGATGGGTTGAGAGTTATAGAAAATGGGGTTGGAAAGATTAGAGATAGTATGAGTTATTGGACACAAACACCAAAAAGACATGAAACTTTTGAGCTAGCTGCTAGACAATTACAAATTAATTGTAAAAAAATTTTGAAATTGGATTGTTCTACTCGTTGGAATTCTACTTATGTCATGCTTGAAGTAGCATTGATGTATAAAAGTGTTTTTTCTCGATTGCAATAACGTGAGCCTCAGTATAAGAGTTTACCAAGTGAGGAGGAGTGGGATTTGGTAATTATGATGGTTGAGTATTTGAAATCATTTTACATGTTAATAGAGATGTTTTTAGGTACAAAATACCCAACTGCTAATTTGTTCTTTCCATTGATATACAAAATGAAATTGTCAATTAATATGTGGCGCTCAGCTGATAACCCTACTATTAAGATCATGGCTCATAAAATGACTGAAAAATTTGATAAATATTGGAATGATATTCATCCGATATTAGTTGTGGCTGTTGTACTGGACCCAAGATATAAGATGATGTTAATTGATTTTTATTTCCCAAAGATATATAGTACTACAACAAATGAGAATATTGAGCGTGCACATATTCTTTGTCATGATTTAGTGAAAGAATATGAATCGAAGGCAGTGGTTGTGAGTGGTGGCTAAAATGTTGGATCGGAAAGTTCTCGTTTTGAATCTTATTCGAATTCAAATAAGTATTGGGATGTAGATGAGTTTGAAACATTTCGAAGTCAAAATAAGCGTGCTAAGGTAACTAAGTCAGAGTTGGATAGGTATTTAGATGAGGAATTATTGGATGCCACTCCGAACTTTGATATTTTAACCTTTTGGAACATGTACACAGGCCAATATCCTATTTTAGCTGAGTTAGCTAAGGATATTTTAGCCATTCCGGTATCCACTGTTGCCTCTGAGTCAGCTTTTAGTGCTGGGGGCAGGTTTTTAAGTCCGCATTGCAGTAAACTTCTTCCTGACACTTTGGAAGCATTAATGTGTGCTCAGAATTGGATTTGGGCTTCTATTTCTGGAGGTATAAAGTTATTTAAATTATATTTTAATAGTATTTGTTTGCTTAAAATGCTTTGAATCTTATGATGCTAATTTTGTTGTTAGGTGGAGTTCCGGAAGATGAGCTTTTTATCGCAGAGGAGGTAATTTATGATGATGATGATGATAATGGGCCACAAGCGTCAAGCAACATGACATGAACTTTTTTTATGAAGAGGTATTTTCAATTTATTGGATGATAAGTTTTTGAGTATATAATTCAATTTCTTGTCAAATATAGTTGATTGGCTATCATCAACAATGCTTGGAGTTCCATCAAAAATATAGTTGTGGCTGTTGTATTGTTTAATGATTATATATGTGCTCCAGAAATGTGAATATGGTTGATATATCTTTTTCTTGGCTTAATTATTTCACCAAGTCTGACTTTTTTCTCTAATAATTATTGGCACAAGGTTGAAGAGGTATCATACAAGATTTCTGACAGTCTTGGACACATATCCAAAAAATTTATGCCAAAATGATGATGTGCTATGGGGCCATATAGCTGGTGGTGGTGATGGTTTTCAACATGGCATAAATTTTTTTTATTAGATATGAATTTATTATTTATTTATCATGAGTATTTGAAAAATTTTGTTATGAATTAATTTTTAAGTTATTGAATATTTTAGAATTTTTATATGTTATATTAGTAATTGATAAACTTATAATATATTAGATGTTATTTAGATTTATTTATTGATTATTATGTTGTTGAATTTAAATTTTTTTTGATATAAATAGAATGAATATAGGTTAAAAATTTTGTGTTTCTTTAAAAAAATATAGGTTAGAAATTATATGAGGAAAATAATAAATTAATAAATTTTATTTTTATTTCTTTAGAGATTTAGATATGTAAAAAAATATTTAATATTTGATTTATATGTTTTTAAGAATAAACATTATGAATTAATAATTTTATTATATTAGTTATCAAAAAATTCATAAATATTAAAAATTAATATTTTTGAATTAACCGGGCTTAGAAAGGATTAAAAACCTGGGCCCGGAGTGGTGCCGGGTCCTATCCGGCCTGCACTAAAAAATCCGAATTTAAATTTGGGTCCGGACTTCATTCCTTCCTCATTCGGGTTGGCCTCGGACAACACCAAATCTGGCCCGAACCCGGCTTTTGCCAAGCCTAGTAAATCCCAACAAGGCTAATTTTTGAAATATCTTAAATTTCTTGCATGGCGAGGATTTAATTAGTTAATGATAAACAAGTTTCCGAATCATGTTATGAAATAAGTTTTAAAGTTATTCCGGTCGAACTTGACAAAAGTGACTCAAACGTGATCATCAACATAGTGAATTATACACCTCAATCCAACAATGATAAATATATTAATTTACCGCTAATATATTAACATATGACCAAAAATGAAAAATTCCTCTACGAATTTGAGGTATACATAAATTCAATCTAAATAGGACGAGAAAATTATACCTGTATTATATATATAAGTATACAAATTCTTTCTTAGTAATTTTACATTTTGATATATAATTTCAAGATGTTCGAATCCAAACCCTTAATTGATGTTATTTTAATTTTTAATAATTTGAATGATATTAAAATATGTAAAAATATGTTAATGATGATTGGTTAATCCCCCCCCCCCAAAAAAACAAACCAACCCAAAAAACCCCCAACAACAACAACAAAAAAACAAAAGAAAACCAACTTTGAAAGAGCATCAGTCGGATTGCCCGTGTAGCGTGTGTACAATATTAAAAGAAAATAGCATAATTAAACAACTGGAAAATCTCGAAACGCGAAAACGAAAGAAGACGACAATAATTCAATAGCGTTATGGGCACTACAAGATGAGCATCCAATCAACACTCGACAAGTCTGCATCCAAACTGCCTTAGCCAAGTCTACTCGTACAAGAATTATCCTTTTCCATCCCCGTCCATCATATGGATTGGGAATATTTTTATTTTCTTTCTGCCGTCGAATTTTTTAATTATTATTTAGCCTGACGCCAGCGCAACATCCTTTTCATTTTTTTAAACGCGACCGAACCCAACTCCGTAAATTTTATTAACTCAGATTTCAATTTTATTCAACAAATTTATTTATTTGTTTTACAATTTCTAAAAATATAAAATTGCCGACACGTGTTAGATAGAGCAAACAGCTCTTTTTTGGTCTAGAAGCATTTGCGTTAGTGATATCAATCGTTTCCTTATGTTCAAGTGGCCACGTAAACTCCAAAATGATTGCCTTCCGGCGTAATCCGGTAAGGCAACGCGTCCTAAGTGCTCCGAATACCGGAATAAAACCAACCTATCATTAAGTTCCGCGTGGCTAAGGGTCAAACCTTTTGTCTCCACACAAATAATAAAATACACCTCGCTGCAGTGGAGGAATGCTCGAACAATCAAGCTCAACAAATTTTAACAGCTCACGTGTCGCGAGGCCCCACTTAAACCTAAAGAGGTCGGGCCCCCAAACCGGCAAGCTCACAGCCAGTCCCCCGTCTAACTAGTTCCTTGTCCTCATTACCTCGGCTAACTTGTTCATTTATTTCACACCTAAAAGTGATGCCGTTTTGTTAGTCGTTTGTGTCTTCATGAATGTCTCTTTTTTGGGTCCTAATACGTTGGGATAGGAATCGATCACCATGATTTTGTTGTTATTGATAATAACATTTTGTTATCTGTCCTAGATATTCTGTAACACACCTTGCGTCGATACACAAATTGTACGATACAAAAAAATTATTGCCAATAGCAGAGAAGTTGATACCGATAGTAGATTATTACTGTTGTTACATATATTTGTTGTAATATAGTGAACCAATTAAAATTAAAGAATTTATTTTGATTTAATTAATTAATAATTTTCTCATTTGAAAATTTTATTTATATGGTACCATAAATCTGTAGATTTTTTTTTTAATTAATAACTCATGCAACTATTGAAATTGAATCCAAAACTTAAAACTTCATAATACCACCTCTTACCATTGGAGTTGGATCTTAACTTCAAATTTATAAATCTTTACTCTTTTAAACACAAATTTATAGATGCTATTTAAGAAGGTTTGTCATTATGGTACGAATAGATCTGTGTTATTAGGTAAAACATAAAAATGTTTGACTTTTTCGATCACTAAATAATTTTTAAAATTGTGGAGAGTTTTTTTATTTTAATTTCTAAATTAAATTAAAAATATTTAAAATTTTCATAAAGTTAAAAATTCAATATTTTTATAAAGAAGATGAATATTAAGTTAGATGAGATATAATTAGAGTAAATTTTACTGACTTATCCATACCCTTAAGAGTTTCAACAAAATTAGAAAAGAAAAAAAAATTTAAATTATCCCACATGAATTGATTATGTCTTTATTTTTTAATCTTTACCTTATTCTTATATTTGATAAAAAGAGATAAAGGAAAATTGGGGGTTTGTTGATGAATTTTTTTATTTTTTTAATGCAAAAATGGGTAATCCGAATTTAATTCAATTGGAAAAAGCGGCTACTCCTTGAAGGCAAATATCGTCATTTCCTTACTTATAATAAAAAAAAAAAAACTTGCCAGCGTGGCTTTTCGAGACAGGAGACAGATATCACCGCAGCAAAGAAAAAGGAAAAGAAAGAGAAAACAAATAGACTTGCCTTTTCCCCGATCGCGACCTCAGCCTGACCCTCACCTGACGTTGTCAAATAACCGTTTAACGGTCACTTGCTTCGTCTTCCGTCCGTCTGCCTCTCTCTGGCGAGAAATTCAAAATCTCGCCCGAGAAATTTAATTTTGCATTTTGATTTTTGTGTTGAATTTTTTTTTTAACGAAATTAGGGAAGGAAGGTGGAGGAGGAAGAGGCTGACGTGCAATGCAGGGAAGCACAAAGAGCAGAACAGAAGAGATGCCTTGCCTTGTTTCTTCATCATTTGCTTGCCTTAAGCCATAATTTATTCCATTATTTATTTATTTAATTATTGTTAAATTCTTCCTCCATCTTCCGTTTAAAGTCCTCGCCGTGTCTCAGTTTTCTCTCTCTCTCTCTCAATTTCTCTATTCGCCTTTTAAATCAAAAGGTTCGTCTACCGCTACTTCATTGCTTATTTTATTTTATTTTTCTTAATTAGGATAATTAAATAGATTATTATATTATGCATCGGAGATATTGTTGATTCAGTTAGTGATGAATTATTGTAATTATCAAATATCTTGTATTGTACGAACGTTTTACGCTTGCAGTGTTGTCGTTTTAATTTTATGTATTATAATTTGCTGGGGCTCTATTCAATTTCATGCTGTTTTGGGATTTGTGTGTTTCTTAATTGTTTGTTTCGTCCAGTAAATTTATTTAAATCTGTTGGAATTACCGATGTTATGGTCCATTAGATACGAAGAAAATTGGATTTCCGGACTCCTTTAATTTTTTATCGGTGGTTGAAAATTAAAAAAAAAAAAAATTGAAGCTTGTCATGCTAGCAGAACCTTGAAGTCAAAATTGTTTTCAATTAGTTCTTATAGGAAAATTCCATAATAAGTTTGTGTATTGATACTGAATTTGAATCATTGACCTTCAACTAAAGTAACAATTTTTTCTCTTTTGCAATTAGTTTTTAGCGGAGTAAAATGAGTTGCATTTTGGAAGGAAAAAAGCATAGCTTTCGATTTCCCTTTTCAAAATCTCGTGGTCTTTTCACTATTTGCCGATTATGAACTCAACATCTGAAGTTATTTACATTTGACTAGAATAAATTTTTGGTGCTGCATTAACCATGTAATTATGGACATTTAAATCTTTTTGTCTCTAACATTTATTGTTTTTGGAGAAGCTTGTAATTTATGGACTCTAAATGCCAGCATGTGGAGATTCACTGATAGAACATATAAATGCTGTGTAAATGTAGCTCTTGTTATTGTATTGTGCCTTTGTTGAAGAGTGAAATCTGATATTATGTCACAAACAGCTAGTGGGAAGTCAACTGCTTTGTCTGCACTAGAGACTTGTACTCCACTGGAAACTCAGACTTCTTTTGTAATCAGAGACTTGAAAGTGAATCTTTGCCAATATAGGTTGCAATAGGAGGAAGGAGAGCACCCAGTTAATTTGTGACTTCATTGAGATCAAGCCAGGGACTAGATCTAGTTTTAGCGCAGAAGGTATCTGTTTTTGCAGAAGGTGTACAGTTAGCATGATGGGTGCTCAATATGAAAGCAGTCTCTTCTCGAGCTCATTATCAGAGTTGTTTAGTAGGAAATGTAAGCCCAGTTCCCTTTTAATGCTTCTTGACATAAACTTTCTATTAATTGGTGCTAGAGCATGTGTTCCAACTGGTAGATATGTTTCATATTACAAACTTCACTGATAGCTGAATTCCTTTTATGGATCAAATAGTTTCTTAGATTACTGCTGCTATAATATTCCTGTTTTCACGTGGATTGTCTTGGTGCAGTGAGATTATCTTCAGACATTGCTTCGTATGGCCATTCAGTTGATACTGTATCCACGCACTATCAGGAAGAGAAACCTTTTGAGTCTCTTGAAGAAATTGAGGCCCAAACCATTGGAAATCTTCTCCCTGATGATGATGACTTGTTTTCTGGAGTTGCTGATGGACTTGAATGCACTGTCCATCCCGGTGGTGGGTCTGGTGGAGATGATATGGATGATCTGGACTTTTTTAGCAGTATTGGAGGGATAGATTTGGGGGATGATGGTTCTTATGCAGCACAAAACAAATCTGAAATTTCTATCGGATTTTCTAACCATGAGCTTGGGGTATGTAATGGAGCCATAGCTGGAGAACAGCTGAATGGCGAACAGCCTTCTAGAACATTGTTGTTGAGAAATATAAACAACAATATTGAAGATTCTGAGTTAAAGGCCCTTTTTGAGGTTTGTGTTTATCTATCCTTTTTTGGTTTTTTTATTTGTGCTTTGTGTTCTGGTTTTTCCTTTTTTATCTAAGGTGTCTTCCCTGATGACATGATTTCATTGTTTGAATGTGCAGCAATATGGAGATGTTTGCACTTTTTATGGAGCCTGCAAGCATCGTGGTTTTGTTATGATATCCTATTATGATATTAGAGCTGCCCAAAATGCAATGAAGTCACTCCAGAATAAATTAACGAGGTGTGGGAAACTTGACATTCATTACTTAATTCCAAAGGTAACCTTCATGTGTAATAGTGCTTTTCTTTGTAGCGTCTGTCATAAAGTAATTAGGATTCTTATTGCCATGTGTGCATTCTATCCTTTTTTCCTTATTATCAGGACAATTCTTCAGAAAAAGAAATAAATCAGGGCACTCTTGTGGTGTTTAACCTTGATTCCTCTGTTTCAAATGATGAACTTCATCACATTTTTGGTGTCTATGGACAAATCAAGGAGGTGAGCTTATTTCAGTTTTAAGCGTACAATTGAATGAATATAACAGAGGCACTAACTTATTCTTGCTGCGTGCAACAGATTCGTGAAATCCCACATAAAATTCATCAAAAATATGTTGAATTTTATGACACTAGAGCTGCAGAGGCTGCTCTTCGAGAATTGAACAGCAGGTATATTGCTGGGAAGCAGATTAAGCTAGAGCCTAGCCATTCAGGGGATCTGAGAAAGTGGTATTGTTCAAACTTATCTACTCTGATTTTGACTTAAAATATATTCGCTCTTAATTACCATTAAAAAAATAAGGACTAATGAGAATACATTGATGAAAAAATATATTTTTAATAATAATTAAGGATAAATTGATGGCTGCAATAATTTGGAAAGTATGTTATCATGTATAAATTAAAATTGAAAAAGAAAATAAAAAATCCAACATTGTTCAAAATGAGAGAAAAGTCTGTGGGGAGAAAAGACTTGCATTCTAATTGCTGCTGTATGGCTATTCTAATGGCTGCTGTATGGTTATTTGTTGAATTGTTAACTTTTCCTTTGCATCTCTCAATAAATTTCCTATTTCTTCAATATAGTTCGGTGAACCAGTTACCTCCAGGGTTGGAGCGGGAAGAATGTGGCTCGTATCTGCCACAAAATAGTCCTCCTAATAAGCCAACTAATGAATCTGCTGGTATGATTGCTATTTTAATGTCACTCCGTTTATTAAATGTCAAATCGTTAGCAATAGTTAGCAATAGTATATCTGTTTACATGAGCATTTGCACATGGCTCAAAATCATCTAGAATCACGGACACCTGTATTGTTTCAGTTGTACCCTCTCCTATAAAGGCCCCACATCCAGAGCCTGCCTTTCATTTGGGGATCTCTTCAAGTGTTCCTACTAGTTTGCCCTCACTGGTGAGAATGGAATCATTTGGCACCCAATCTGCACTTGCTGAGCCTGGTCACTTACAGGGTCAGTTAAAATTCAATATCCAAAGCACACCCAGTTTTCATCCTCATTCACTTCCAGAGTGTCATGATGGTTTAACTAAGGGTGTTTGCTGTGATTCGTCAAGCACCACAGGTGCAAATATCAATATTAAACCACAAGAAATTACTGATAGCAGGCATTTCGGCAGGGTTAGCTCAAATGGGCATTCCATCGGGTTCACTGAAGGTGGTAAGTACAACTGGATCACTTGGTGCAGTGTTTTATCTGTGTCTCTAATGATATTAACAAGATCCTATGAAGTCCCATCACCATTTAAAGGCCATAAAATAGCAGTAAACTTGACTGTGGATCATGCTAATCTAGCTTCTTAGACTGCCCTAACACACACACACACACACACACATATTATCATGAAACAGTAGAGAGACACCTTAATGTTCAATAATAGATTGGTGATGCTTGACTGCAGTTATTTATTATAGGTCTTTTTAGTGTACAATGTCTACTGTGGGGGGTCAAGTTCCATGTCTGAGAAGGTGCTGTATAAGATTAACTAATTTATTTTTGAGCTACATCAAGTAATCAGTCATTCACTTTTCAACTCATAGTTCTTGTTTAATTTAGAAGCTTCTGAAGCTAAGTGGTGATCTAATGTGCTTTCTCAATTTGCTAGCTTCATATTGAATTTTGAACCATTGTACAGTTTTGGCATCTGGAGCAGTGGAACTACATAAAATATGCCATGTTTGATTTAATTAATTATTTTTTCTTCTCAGTTTTTGGATCTGCTGGTAATGGGAGCTGTCCTCGTTCTGGACATCAGTATTCTTGGAATAACCCCTATCACCCCCAACTTCCAGGAATGATGTGGCCAAACTCACCATCAATTGTCAGTGGAATTTTTAACACTTATTCGCCAACTAGAGTGCATGGACTTCCTAGAGCACCATCACGCATGGTGAACACAGTTTTACCAATTGGTAGCCACCATGTGGGATCGGCACCAACTGTTGATCCTTCTCGATGGGAAAGGAGGCATGTCTATGTAGCAGAATCTCCTGAAGCTTCTGGTTTCCATCTAGGTTCTCATGGGAGTATGAGAATTTCTAATAACTCGTTGCACTCTGTGGAATTTGTTTCTCATAATATTCTTCCTCGTGTTGGCGGCAATGGTATGGATATGCCACTTCTCTCAAAGAATTTAGTGTTCCAATCCCATCATCAGAGGTCTATGATGTTTCCTGGCAGAGGCCAAACAATTCCTTTGATGAATTCATTTGATCGTCCCAATGAACGTGCTAGAAGCCGTAGAAATGAAGGTGCTGTTAATCAGGCTGACAAGAAACAATATGAACTTGATATTGACCGCATATTGCAAGGGGAAGACAACCGAACGACACTCATGATAAAGAATATTCCTAATAAGTATGTAGCTCCTCTCTTCTCTTCTGATTATAGAATTTTATCAGTTGGAGATATTTCTAGTAGTTTGGATCTAACATCCTTTCAATATCATTCTGTGGAACTTTTCATCCACTCAACCCAAAGCCATATGCTTACATGTATGCTTCAACAATAAAACCTAAGAAATGACACACCCCTCATGGGAAATTCTTGTGGATTAAATGCAACAACCACAACCACAAGCATAACAGCATTCAAAGATAAGCACAACTTGCTGCAATTTTACTAATATCATAGGGAATTAGAACAAGGAGCAAATAGTCAAATCGGTGAGGATACCATATTAATTACCTGTCATTCTTCTGTATGTGTCCTTGCTGCAAATGGGACTAATCTTTTCATTCATGGCATTTTGCTTTTTGGCACAGAGAAAATGACATTGTCGCTGTGGTAATTGCAGGTACACTTCAAAAATGCTGTTGGCTGCAATTGATGAACGTCACAAGGGAACATACAATTTTATATATCTACCTATTGATTTCAAGGCAAGTCTTTTACATTTTGAAGATGCTCTATAGTTTTGTGGATGAGGGATGAGTTTGGATGAAGAATTTGACCTGCCAATCAATTTTAGTGTACTTAGCAAACCATAGCAGTTAATTTGGCCTTCATATTTGTTGCAGAACAAATGCAATGTTGGGTATGCATTCATCAACATGACTGATCCAAGCCAGATCGTTCCGTTCTATCAGGTTTGTTTTGTTAAAGAGCAAGATGACCAAAACAACACATATTTGGATTAAGATTGAAGACACACAAATGTCAACTTTTGCAGTCATTCAATGGAAAGAAGTGGGAGAAGTTCAACAGTGAAAAGGTGGCATCACTTGCATATGCTCGAATACAAGGAAAAGCTGCTCTGATTGCACATTTCCAAAATTCAAGCTTGATGAATGAGGATAAGCGGTGCCGACCTATACTCTTCAACACTGATGGTCCAAATGCAGGTGATCAGGTAGGAACTCAAAGTGACATTGATCTTCATAACAAGGTTGATGAAGAAATGTTAATAAGGAATTATCATATTTACCTTATTGATCTGCAGGTGCCATTCCCAATGGGAGTTAACTTTAGAACTAGACCCGGAAAGGCTCGTTCTGTGATCCATGAAGACGACCATCATGGAAGCCCACCAAACGTAGAGGACTTGTCTAATGGAGGTACCCCTTCTGGTTATGCAAAGGAGTCAGACTGAATAGATTACTTATTTCTTGTGGCTACTAACCCATAATAGGAGTGAGCAATCTGAGATCGCATCCACCCAATTCTTTCAACTTATATTGGGGTGACTGTGAATAAAAATACTGCCCCAAAATGGAAAACCTGAAAAGGAGGGGAAAAAAATTCTGCGCATAGAAGCCTCAAAAAAATATCTGGAAAAATGGTTTCATCAAATTCAGTTAATTTCCCAATTTTCTTTTCATTTATGTTAATTCTGAAACAGTTAATAAATGAGCATGAGGTGGAGCTTCAAAATTTTGGACGGTCTTGACAGTATGTATATTGTAAAGAAAATATAGTCTATAGATTCGCCGAGGAGATGGAGAGTTCTTTACGGCTGTTCGTTGACGAGGCTCTGCTGTTAACATCTTGTCGGCATTTTGTTTTCCTGGTTTTGTTGTATTATTTTATTGTTTGGCACGGCTCCCATCTGTAATTGTTCAAAAATGATAAGTGATTATGAAAAATTTTGAAATGAACATATAATGTCAATTCCAGTCATTTTGAAAAATTACCGGGCTCTAACCATGACTTTGTTATTTTATTTCCTGAACACCCTCTTTGATCCTGTCTTTTCTCTGTTCTGTTGCTTTTCCAAGGTTAGTTTGAGATGTCATTGCAAGTTCTTCAAAAATTCCTTTTAGGGTTAAGTTAAATTCACATAAGCCCCAGCATGCTTGTCGAAAACACCAGAAGCAAATGTCCCTAAATTCTCTTTTCTTTTTTTTTTTCGAAAGTCACCAACTTCTCTTTGCGAGAATACAATTAAATTTAATGCTTTGTGCCGTTATTCGTTGGTCATTTTAAATCATAAGCTTCAAGTAATCAAGTTTCAACAACAATGTAATGCTTAGGTGGGTTGTTGACTTAAAAAAAAAAAGGAAAAAAGGTTGACCTTCACCAAAACTTAATATGTATTATTTGTTGTGGATGCACTCTCTTTATGCTGTCACGAGTCTTGATCATTTTCGTCAAAAGGTTATGGATATTTTAGATTTCAGTTATGATTATGTTAGATTTTATTTACCATGAAATATAAATCTTTACCACATATATAAAATAATAAATAATAAAAAAACTCATTATAAATTTAAACATATGGTTATAAAAGAATATTTTATTTTAAAATTATTTTAACATAATCAAATTCTCGTATTATGGTATGTTCAACCCTTAAAAGTGTGAAAAGACAAATATCTCTACTATAAAAAAATTTTCTATCACGCGTGCAAGTCTTCGGCTTGCACTTAATCAGGCATACAAGTCTCAAAACTCACACTTCGTCAGTCGTACATATCTTTTACGATATAAAGGAAAATAGACATGATCTGATCTCACTGGAGATCTCTCTAATCAAACAGAAAAATGCACAGATTGGATTTGACCTGTTGTGTTCAATGTGTTTCATGTGAAAGCTTAGGGATATCATTTGTAAAAATTAAAAGTTGGAGAAAAATTTTTTCCCTCTTTTTCGGGGAAAAGAACATTCATGTTATGGTAATTGACCATGTTTGAGCTCAAATTTTATAGCGGGGAACTTATCCATCTCCATCTTATAAAACACACTTGCATACCCAACGCTGTTACGTAAACACATTGTTAATACCGCTTAAGCTAGCTTTCAAGCATTGATGAGTGGCGCCTCCACCAATCAAGTACATGTAATCTTAGAATTGGTCAACTTCAAAACTAAAGACATCCCCAAACTATCCTTAAACAGGCAGGAACCAAATACTTGAATTAAAAATATTGCTGCAATGTACATGTTCAAAGAAGTTCCAAGCACTATATTTTTTAACTCACACATTGCAGAATGAGCAATTCTTTCTTCAATCATTCAAGTTCAGATGAATACCAGGTGAGAACAGGCTCATCTAAAGCAGTTCTGAACAAAAAGCTACAAGTGTGGTCATGTGCCCAAAACATGTAACAGTTCATAACCACAAGCTACTGCAAGAATGATGAGCTTAGCTCATTGTCATGTCAAAACAACATTAACTTGAGAGCTCCTTTCACAGGCCAGGCATTGTCAGCAATCTGCAAAACGTGTCAACAGGAGGGGGAAAATATTAGTAGATTAACAGAACTTCACTAGTGTCACAGGAGGGGGAAAAATATTAATAGATTAACAGAACTTCACTAATGTCATCACCAAGTGTGATTGCCATTTGTATTTGTCATTGCCAATGTATTCTCAAGAAGGCTACCTAATCAAAGAGGCCGCTTGCCCTTAAGAGTCAAGCAATCACGAGTTTAAATTTTATTTGGGCATGAAAATAGAGAGCCTCCATACAATGAAATGGTGTATTTTCTAAATCAAGCTTAGCCATGAAAAAGTACAAAACAAACTACATTCATTAATATGCTTTAAGAGTATTATAGTTCGAGAGAAATAACCATATCCTTTAGTGAGAACGGAGAAAAAAAGATAGCACTGGAAACTTAAGGGAGAGAGTTTGTCGTTTTTTCCTTTCGACTTCAGTTTAGAAAGATTTTCAAGCTGTCTTTTATTCTTTGTAAGTCCTAATAGGGAAGGGGCTTTAGAACAGCCTAGCATAGAAAGCTAACTTTTTGGATTAGGGGAGGGTTTCCTGTTCATGGATAGGTTTTTTGGGTGTAATTTTGTAGGTTCTCCAACTTAGGTTCCCTTGTCTTTATGGACATCTAGCCCACTAATGTCTAAAGTGTCTCCATTGTTTCTGCCTAGATAAATACAATTGTCTTGCTTTTCTACAGAAAAAGGAAAAGCTGAACTCCCAAGACCCAAAGATGGATGAAAGACATTTTCATGAGCCAACCAACCTAATAGCTCATTTGGCATCCCCCATGAAAGGGGTGTAGGTAAGTTACAAGTTGTCCCAATGAGAGAGGCTTTGGTGATTCAAAAGAAGAAGAAAGACTTACTCAACCAGCGAGTGCATCACTTCGGGTAGAGAATGTCATAGTGGCCTGGACGATACAATAAAGTAATAAAAGGAATTGCAGCCACAGTGCTACCACTAGTAGCATTTGGACAATCTCCAGAAGCGGGAATGAAATCATGATGATTCACACTGGCACCACCAGAATCACAAGAGCTGCGATCAAGGTACACAACGCGGATTGGAACACCTAATGCATCTGAAAGGGCAGTAATGTGTACATGGTCACTCTCTTCACCCATTGGTTCCACTGATGACTTGCAAAACTATTCCAAAACGAATACATGTGAGAGAGAGAGAGAGAAAAAGACAGGTAACAAATCCAAACTGAAAGCATAAGGGCTCCAAGTCATATAACATGACCATAAAATTATTTTATCAAACTTATTGTAAGATCATAGATCAAATATCTCCGACCACAAAATTTCAAATCAGAGTTCCCACACTACAAAGATCTGAATCCCCATTAACTAATGATTTAGGATAAATTGTCAGTCTTTAATAAAGATGAATAAAAAAAAGATATACAACGTCACTAGAAATAGCACACAAAAGTGAACGGGAAAAGGGATTTGGTTATAGGGACACTGGCTGAATTTATGGCAGTTATTTTCTCTTGTATCCACTTTGAATTTTACTCAATAAGAAAACCTAGTTAGTTCCCAATTACTCCTTGATGCAAGAACATAATGAAGAATGGAACAGCAAAAAATATTCATGAGTTCACAAAATATTTTACCACCATACAAACCTGTTCCACAGTTGCATTTGTTAATCCCAATATAAAGGGTTCAAAAAACTCTGAGCGCTTTCTTATTTCACCAGATGTAACAAATCTGAAAAACATTACAACTAACCAACCAAATCTGTGAGAAGAGAAAGTGCAAATATAGAATGATACATTCAGGTTTATAAAGTCACTCACCATAGTCTGATACTGACTGATCTCTACTTCTAACTACAAGTTCACCATGACTGGAAAAGGAGAAATAGAGAGGGAAAACTATATTAATTTAACAAGCTAACAGTGGTTTTCATTCAGGAGGAAAACTCAAAATTTCAGTATATGATTAAGCCAAAACCATAATCATGATACTTGGATATTTAAAATAAAGAACATCAATTTGTACACAAAAGTTCTTGACATAAATGATAAAACCCAGCAACACAGGATCCACACCTTATGGAAGATTCGTTTCCTTGAAGAACGTCGTCCAGCTGCTCAAGGAATAACTGCAAGAGTTTCAGGGTAATTAGTAGCAGAGCATGGGTGTAAGTTGTCGAAGACAAGTTAACATGTCTAGAAGAAACCACAATGAAAGCCATAAAAGGGTAACCGAAGTACAAATAAATAACCTTGGATAATTGCAAAGATGAGTATGATATGCTACATCTCAAAATTCAACCATAAACCTTATTGTAATTTTCACTTTTAACAAAATGTCAGAAAACTAGTATTAATGCTATAGTGCTCAATGACTCCTATGAAGAACCACATAAGAGCCAAACTAAGATCAATAAGTAACGTGGCTACAAATTTTCAAAAGCAAATTGGTGACTTCCATCAACTGATGAAGCTTAAAATTCAGATATATTCATTTCATGTTATACCAGTCAAATACATCACATTCAGGAATTGAGAAAGCGGCCCCATTATTAAAATTGAAAAATTGTTGGTCTCAGATTTACCGCAAAAAAGTCTTCAAAGGTAAAGTCAGCATGACCCAAGCTCTGAAGTGTTTTTCTACATTCTTCTACCTTGGCTTTAATACGATCTACTTCTGCTCGATCTTGAGAATCCAAAATGTGCTCCTATTTAGCAACTCAGGATTTGTTTAGTTGTTAAATTAGCTGAACATATTAATTTGCCTCCAGCAATAATCTCAAATATAGAAATCAGACTAGCATAGAAACAATTCGATACATACAAGATAAGAGAACATAAAACTTCGAAAAAAACAGTTCCCATCTCCTCGTGTACGCCTAATGGCAGCATACTGCTCACCAAGAACCTGCAAATGCAACAATAATTAATTACCTTCAAAGGGTCGCAATTATCAGAACCAATGAGCCCGTAAAACAGACAAATTGACCACCTTAATTTTCTCCAACAAAATTGGGCTGCCTGACTGATATTCAGATGCTAATGCAGACAGTGGTTCCTGTGATAAATCACCACCAAGAATGCATGAGATTCATACACAACTTCTTGAACAACATCACCATCAAACCAAAATCAAACACAAGCAGATATATACACATTCTACTCCAGCATTACAAGGTTGACCTTCTACAATACAACATTTAACATCCCAAAATTAACTATACACACTCTTCTCAAGTTTGACATTCAATTCCATGTAACAAGTCTGATGGTTTAAGGTCACAAATGCTGAAACAAGAAACAATTACCACCCTAATGCTGATTATAACTAATTCTTCAAGAACAGAAAAAAGAAACCCATTTCATAAAATAAAGAGTAAAACAAAATAAAACATGGGTTTGGTTTGCAGATACCTTATCAGCAACGAATGGAATCTTTTGAGCTTCCTCGGCTTTAATATCGGATTGCTGCTGCATAATATCGTCGTCTCCGAAATTTGACCAGTCGTCAAATTCGCTTGACGCTCCACACTTCTCTTGATTTTGCATCTTCTTCCTTTCTGAATTCTGATGTCTCTCAAATTTCAACTCAACGGCAGTGTTGTGTTTTATGTGATCTAGAAAACGGATCCTCTCGTTTTTTGCCTTTTGAGATTTTTTCTTGTTTTCTTTATCATAAATCAATCCTGTTATCTTTGCGCTTTAAATTATTTTATTATTTAATTTTACCCGTGACGTCACTGCTGTTGGGGGCGCAGTTTTGCTGCTGCCCAAGCTTCACAATTCTCATCGTCGTGGACCATAGAATGAATACAAATGCTTATTTTTTAAGTAGTGCAGCAAATATTAAATTTTTTATTTAAAAATTATTTTAAATATGTGATATTTATTAATTAAATAAGATGGTAATATAATTAACGTATTTTGATCTCATAAAGAATTATTAACTACTTAATTAATAATACATTATTTGAGATTAAATTTATAAAAAAATTTAAAATATTTAGCACGACTGTATTTTATTATGAATAAGCAATAATTTAAGTCAAGAGTGTTTAAATAAAAATATAAGATATTAAAATAAATAATTTAGGTCATGTGATTTTTTTTTAATTGATCATATTATTTTGTATTAGTTTATCCAAAATCGGGATTGAAACCTAGTTTCATTGAAAAAGAAAAAAAAATTAATTCCCATAGTTTATGGAAATTTTTAGCAAGACTTTTGTATCATTACCTTATTATTATTATTATTATTATTATTGTAATTTGGTTATACTTTTTTTTGTTATATCTTAAGTAAACAGATATTTTGAAATTTCTTAAAAAGTACTAACAAGTTTCTTAAGGATTAATTTATTTTTATGTCTAAAGTCTTAATTCAACTTAATTTAAGAATTTTTGATATTTTGATTTGTTTATTTTTATATTTTACTTCTTATAGTAAGACATTTTTATCTAAATGAAAAAATAAAATTTACTAACTTTTATTTAAATCATAAAATGCTTCAATGAAAATTAATTTTTTTTTAATGGCAAATGCCCTCATTAAATGTATTTGTTTCTTACTTATAATGTAAAACCTAACAACAATTTGATTTTTTTCTCTAATCAAAATAATTTTTTTATTAATTAGAACTGAATTTATTTTATATTAGATATCTCTTAATCTCAACTTTTAGTTGGTATTAAGAATCTAACATATGTTCAATTTGAATTTTATGCACATTCTTCTATTATTAGATAAAAATTCTATTTTTTTTTGGACAAATGCTTACCTCATTAATATTTTTTTACATATAAATACTGCCATGCTATATGATACATAAATATATACCTATTTAAACTTCAAAGTATATATAATACTTTCAAGACATTATTGTAAAAATTCTAGAGTTAAAATATTTTGAGTTTATAAAAACAAACAACTTACCGCCTACATCCAAATATTATAGAAATGGAAAACAAACATATTATTTAAATATGCGCATTAATACCTATTCAAACTTTAATAACATTTAGATCCTAAAGGTTGTGATTGAAAAACTATGAGATATTATTGCAATCTTCAGTAATGTCAATTAATAACCGATGAGTTCTTGTAATCGCTTGACATTAATGAAAAAAATGAGGCTATTTATATTTCAAAAAATAATCTGAAGACTCTTTTACTCATGACACTTATTTAATAAATTAAAAATTAAATTCTTATGTAGTGCACTCTTTAAATACCAAAATAATCCTTTGTCTTAATACATATTTTCATTTTCTCTTACCATCCAAAATGTACTTCACTCCAAAATTCTCATTTCCAAATGATTAAGTATGTTTCATGTCCATCGAAGAAACATACATCATTGCTTTTCATCTCATCCAAGAATATGGATGTTAAACAGGCCACAATTATTTGGAAAAAAATTTCAAATTTTATGTTAGGCATGGCCAAATTATTATACTAGCATCTTTGGTGACTTTAAGGTAGTAATTACATTTTAGATTGGAGTGAAAATTAAGAGTAGAAATTTTAAGATTAGGAATGTAAAATGAGAGTAAGAGTATATTATTTACTTATAATGGAATAGAAGTATTGAAATTAGAATTCAATTTATGTGTTTATATTATCTTAGATTGGAAGTAAATGGCTTCAAGTTATAGTTTTACCCTTATTTAAAGAATTATAGTTTTTAATTAATAAAATTAATAAAAAAATATATTTAAAAATTAAAATATTTATTTTATTATATTTATAAATTAATAATAATTACTAATTTTCTTAATTATGTAAATCATAATTTTTTTATTAATTTTAATTTTAATTATGTAAATAAAATTTATTAATAAGAGCAACACAAATAAAATATTATTATTAATAATATAGTACAAAATCAATCTTTTTCTCAGAATAAAGTATTTATATTAATCACCAATATTAAATAAATATAATACTATTATTTTAAAATAAATATAATAAGATTATATTTTCAAATAAAGATAACATATAGTATTATTATTAATTCTCTATGAGTATAATAATATATTTTAAAGTAATTTTAACATCGTATATTTATTTTAAAATAAATATAATAAGATTATATTTTCAAATAAAGATAACATATAGTACTATTATTAATTATCTATGAGTATAATAATATATTTTAAAGTAATTTTAACTTTGTATTGATGTCAATTATTATTTTTAACTAAATATGGTAATATTATGTTTAATAAGTATTTATTATTATTATCTTAAATAAACATAAGTTATAAAATAATATAATATTATTATTTAAATAAATATTATATTATTTATTTTATTTTACTAAATATTTATATTTAATAGTTTATTAAACATATTATTTAGTAAATATGTTTAATAAATATAATTTATAAAATAATATAATAATATTATTTTATTTAATTTATTAATAAATATGATTAATAATATTAAACATATTTAATAAAATTAAATCAATAATATTTAATAGAATATTAATTTAATAAAATAAAAATAATATCATATTTATTTAAATAATATTATTATATTATTTAATAAATTACATTTATTAAACATATTTACTAAATACTTTGTTTAATAAAATATTAAATATTAAATGCATTTAATAAAATAAAATATTAATATTTAATAAAATATTATTTTTATTTTATTTTATTAAATATAATATTTAATTAAATTAATGTTTTATTTTGTTAAGGGTAAATATGAAAGAAGGGAGAGTAAATTCCTCTTCTTATCTCCCTCCATGGGAATAGAAATATCACTCCCCACTCTAAAAAATGATGAAACTACTCTAAATGTTAAAAGTAAATATTAGATCAGAAAAAATTTACACTTTTCACTCCCACTTCAAAAAATAAATACAATATAAAATGACTCTCCTCTCTATCCCCCCCTCCCCCTTGACCTACCCCAAACCTCAAAATAGAAAAGAGGCATCCCTTTAATTTTAGTAAACACTAAGCCTTCTTATTAAAATAATAAAAAAAGAGTAAAACACCAAGCAATCAATAATCTATTTATTTGTTTGTATGTTTAATTATTATTTTGCTAAAAGAGCAAGCAATAGGTTGATTTCAAAAAATAAGAAGAATAAATTTTTTTTTCTACCTTTGATTTTGAAAGAAAGAATGCCTAAGTTTGAATTTTAGTAAATCTTGGATGAGTAAGGAAAATTATTTGTAATTTATGTAGAATTTGAGATGTAAGAATTGAAGAACAATACCCATGAATTTGGGAAAATTAGGGTGTGCGATTTGGGTGTTGTACACAGGTGTCGAACCTAATGTATTTTATTTGATTTATCAACTTGTATTTAATAATAAATTAAATTATGGATATGTTAGTAATATAAAATTTTATTCAAAAATTATTTTATCCGATGGGGCAATTTGAGCCCAAAACTTTACTTTCTACACCCATTTTCCCAACACACCCAACAAGGTAATTTTTTTTATTCAAAAATTATACTACATGAACCCTTCAAAACTCCAAAAATAACCCTTTTATTAATTTGGCCTATATATCTTCTTTCTTAGTTCACTTTTTTCTTGCTTCCATGAAATGTATGCTTGTAACAATAGGGACCGAATTTTCTCAATTCCAATTGGTGTATTTGTGTCGATTTTTTTTAGTAATATATCTGAAAATACCCCTTGATTCCTTATTAACACCCTTTCGCAACTACTATATTCCAAAATGACCCTTATTCAAGACTTTTTTAAAATTGATTCAATTATAAAATATCATAACATGTGTATTTAGGGAGTAGTCACTTCAAAGTGAATTCTCCCTAGATATTTCTATTCAATTAAATTTCGGTCCCCTTTTTATAGAGTATTGAATAGTGACAGCAACTCTAATGCACCTTGCTAATATTAAAAACTATAATAATTATCAAATTCATGAAGAAATAACTTTTGATGATGTGCACCAATAAATTTAAAACGAGCCAACGACGAACTACGGATGAATATATTACGGATGGGTTTAGATTGAAATTGTCCCTTTCTTTTTCATCCATTGACTTTCACGAAAATCTTTATAATTTCACATCATAATTGCTCGATGCAAAAAATTCTTCATGTTTTTTCATCCATCACCATGATTGCCATAGAGTTCAAATCAGCTTAATTAACTATTAGTTATACATACGAAGGACTCTATTTTTCCTTTAAGTCTTGAATCATCAAATTCAATATTATTTCTATTGTTTGATTTTTGTATTTGATTGTGTATTTTCATAAGACGCAGAAAATTACTTTTAGCTTATGCAAACTTTCATTCACTTCCCAGCAACTGATGGATTTTTTTTTTTTTTTGGGGTCTGTCCTTAATGGTAATCATCATAATGGGCAATTTGGTAATAACAATAATGAGTAATTTGGTAATAAAAGTTATTGTGAAATTATGGGTGTAAAGAGCTATTTTGTGGGTTTAGATAACCTAACCCTTATTCAATTCCTGCTGCTCAAATAAATAATTTATGTTAATTTTGCTTTTTTATTTTAATTCCACCTCATATTCATTAATAATTAGTAAACGTATCATGACTACTTATTAAATCTATTTATTAAATAAATTCACATTAAAATTTTACACTTTAAATTTTACTCAATAAACCCACCTATATATTCAATATACTCCTACTAAGCATAATTCATATAAAAATAGTGCTTTTTACTCGTTAACATTAAATTTTGTGCATAAGAACATGGGTTTTAATGAACAGCCATGCTTCTTTTTAAGAGCACACATGATGATATGCATCCGACTAAGATTTGCTCAAAAGATAGTAAAATGAAACATTTAAAGAGTAAATTAAAATGAAAAAAGAATAAATATAAAAATATTTCAAAAGTTTCTAGCACTGGTCATTTAACTTTCCTTGGCATGCTCTTGTTAACCCGCAAGGTGCAAACACAGTATTTTTATGTATTAAAAAAAATTAAATTAATTGACTTGCCGCATAACTTAAGTGTAAATTCGTATCAGCTTTGTTCTGGTTTCCCTCCACGTTTAACCTCAGCGTTTGATTTAATAGATGTAATTGAATTAGTCTTGACTTTGCATTAAGTGAATAATTTTCTTAATCAGATAATACTAACTCTAAAGTAAATGGGTGATGACGGGCAGAAGTATTAATTTTGATAGATAATTAACCTCATGTTTTCATCTTCAAAATTGGATCTAAAAGATATATATGTACACCCACGATTGACTATCGCATTCATTTTTTCCAAAATTTCCAACTACATTTCAATAGATTAATAAAAAATGAAGAACATCAATTTACGGTTTAAGAAAAATATAATAAAAATGTAAAGAAGGATTCAAAATTACAATTCTATTTTTCTATTTTTGCTATATTATAGTTTTCATAATTGTAATTTGATTTAGGAAGTATTTTAATAATCAAAAATTATTTTTAAAGGTGGTTTAGTGAGTAGTTAGTTTGATGAATTCAAATAGCCCCATCATTTATTAAAATATGTTTGCTCAAAATGATTTTTTTTTAAATCCTCACTAAATAATAATAATAATAATAATAATAATAATAAGTAGTAAGGTGATAATAACCCTTCAAAATATTACAATTTTTAAATAACACCCCAATGATAAATTAATGAAATGTTATGCTTTTTGAACTTTTAATTGTTCAGGGTTACAACCGAGTGTTAATTCTTGTAATTATGTCATGTTTATGTTCTATCTTATTTGTATTGTATTAAATTTAATCAAACATGAATATGACTCATTTATTAATCATGTTAAAATATCAAAACACAAATTTGATCCGTTTATTAATCTTGTTGACCTGTTTAACATATTATTTAACAAACAAAATAGAAATTTAATTTACAAATAACAAATATGTCAATATTATTTTTAAAAATAAGTTATAAATTAAGTTGACATGGCAAAAAAATGACATCAATACTTTTGTAACAATATGGATATGTCACAAATAATAAATTTAGTGTTTATGATGTGTATTAGTTTTTTAATAAATTAACAATATTAATTGATATTCATATCATAAATGTGTAATCATGTTGAGATAATTCAACATAAATATAACACAATTACTTATCATGTCGTACTATATTAACTTATTTATTAATCGTATCAATATTTGTTAACATTAATACAAAAAAATTGTGTCACCACCCACTTTACCACCTCTAATAAGAACCTTATAGTTGTTTGTAGAAACTTGAGATTTTGCAAAAACTATAGTAGGCAAGCTATATATATATATATATATATATATATATATTAAAAAAATCCTTAATGTAAGAGCTGTTCATAATAATACTACAATAAAACTTCGATTCATATTATTAAGATCAAGAAAATTTTATTAAGTAATCACTAAATTGATGGTTTGTGAATATATTTGCTGTTTTCGCTAAATTATATTCATAACAACCAAGCAAATCAATTTAGAACATCTTGTTGAGATGATCTCTAGCTCGGGTTAAAAATAAAAGGTCTGGGGATTAAAACCCCACTCACATGAGCAGCGAAAAAAATTGGGTCGCCATTAGAAAAAATTAAAAAAAAAAAAACATAAAACTTCTTGTGTACAGATGGACAGTTTGTATTTTTGGTTAGTTGTGATCATCACTGAACCAAACAGAACTATTTGGGTTGAGAAATGCTAGCGCAAACTGAAACGAAATTTTTAGATAAATTATTATTTGAATTATTAATGATTTGTAATCTGAAGTTTGGAAGACTGTGTCTTGAAGCTTTAAAAATTATTAAGATTAAATATATATTTTGTAGGATACTAAATTTGTGATACCTTTGTAATTTGTTAAGATACCTTTATAATTTGTTTAGAAAATATAATTACTAATTATTTATTAAACAAATCAAATTTTGTCTAAAAGAACTAAATGAGATTGTAAACGAATGAAAATTTGATTCAATTTATTTTTTAATTTTACAATATGAATTAAATGAATTAAGTCCAAAAGTCATTTATTAAATAGGTCGAATTTGAATTCTAAGATTAAGATTGTTTAGATAATAAATTGAATTCAAATTTGTTGAATTTTTACTCAATTTATTTAGGATTCAATTCAAATCTAATTTGGGAGGAAGAGGAAAGTGAAAATGGTGTGGCCAAGGGATGACAAAATCTAGATCCTAATTCGAATATAAATGCATCCGAATACAAATTTGCCTTGTTATTTTGGGATTTCAATCTACAATAAATAATGGAGATCCCAAATGCAATAATATCCTATGGATTTTGGGTATCCGAATAAGAACATTTAAAACATTTATTTACAAATTTATAAAATTTTAACTATTTAATAATAAAAGTCAAATAATAATCAAATACTAAAAAAATCTAAAATAATTGTTCATAACAATCTAAGTGCTTGATTGAGATAACTTATCTGAGAGTTATAAGTACTTATTTAATCTCAAAAACTCTTGTAAAAAAATTTATTACTGTTTGATTATTTCTCTAGCAGAGTTTTTGAATATTAAATAAGTTATTTTATTTTTATTAGTAAAAATTTAAATTTTAGACTTTTAGGAGTAGAGATTGAATTTTTTTTAAATGTTAAAATATCTAAAAAATATCATTTATTTATTTGATAATTTTATTTTATTTTTTTTATAATATAACTTAAAAAAATTATCTATTAATATAATTTTATAATTTTTTTATAAAAGTTCTCGTTAACAACCAAATAACTAAAAATTTTTAGAGTGAAAGTTCTACTTATAAAAGTATTACTAACAAAAACTTTATTTGAAAAGCTGTACCAAATAAGTCTAAATTATAAAACCACAAATGACAAACCTAAAATAATCTAAAATACTGAACAAAACTAAAACAATTTAAAATAATATTTATAAGTATTTAGTGCATTATAATGTTTATGTGTAATGTGTTTTTATCTTAGAGTTTCTATATATATTCTATTTTTTATTTAATTTATTTAAAAAATATGTGAATTTAGATATTCATTTTTTGAATGCAAGTGGATCCTAATTTGTGTGAATTCTCAATTTCTACATTCGACTCCGCATTCTTTTATTACACAGATTCAATTTTTTTCTAATACAGACTGAATCTTTTAAATCTTTGCGAATATAGGCTGAACTTGATTTTCTTGCAATCTCTACTATCCCCAAGTGGTAGCGTGATTCTATCTCATTTATATAACTTGTGATAATATAATGATAGACTATTATTATTTTTATCTTTTTATTTTCTTCAAATTAACATCATTTGTCTTCACAATTTTTTATGAGTATTGTTAATAAAACAAATTATAAACTACAATAAAATTTATTAACTTATACTGATTTAGAAAATAAAGGGTTGTATCATAGTGACCGTAATTTAAATTATGATAATATATTATCTTTTTTAATTTCCTTGAGTTGTTTATTATTTTTAACATTATTAGTTTTTAGATTTTTTAAGTTAAAAAAATAACATAAAATCTATTTTTAGCAATTCAGATAAAATAAACAAATATATCATTTAAAATCAGAATTCAATCTATTTAAAATTCAAACTAATTTAAATTTACTTAGATTTCAAGAAAAAAAAAAACTCCACCTAGTCCAGTGGAAGAAGAAGGGAAAAAAAGAAAAAGAAAAAGAAAACATCACTTAAGGACAATAACGTCATTAAAAGAAAAAGAGCTCGAAAGCTGACTCAACAGAAAATGCTGACGGCATGAGACAGAAATGGAGATTGAGCAGAGTTTTCCCTTAAAAAGAACCAATTTCAAGCAAAAATTTGTTTGATGACAAAACTCTCCAAAGGAAACGAGGCAGAAGATAAAGATATGCAAACACAAGGTCTGGTCCATACTCTATTTGGCCACCCCTTGAAAGCAACGTCCGAACAAACTTCCACCACTCTCCTTCATTATTATTATTATTTCTTTTTTTCTATTTTTCAAATTTCTCAGCCACCGGAACAAAGTAGGGTTAATTTCATGTGAAGCCCTAAACAAAATTATTACTTATCGTTATTTATTCTCTTTATTTTTGTTTTATTGTCCTTTGTTTATTTTTTTAAGTTTTTTTTTTTAATTTTCACTCTTACACCTAGGCTTGGCAAAAGTCGGGTTCGGGCTGGATTTTGTGTTGTCCGGGACCGGCGCGAATGAGGGAAGAATAAAGTCCGGATCCAGTTTTAAACCCAGATTTTTTAGTGCAGGCCGGATCGTGCCCGGCACCACTCCGGGCTCGGGTTTTTTAATTCGGGTTTTTAAGCCCGGTTAATCTAAAAATATTAATTTTTAATATTTATGAATTTTTTGAAAACTAATGTAATAAAATTATTAATTCATACTGTTTATTGTTAAAAATATATAAATCAAATATTAAATATTTTTTTACATATCTAAATCTCTAAAGAAATAAAAATAAAATTTATTATTTTATTATTTTTCTCATATAATTTCTAACCTATATTTTTTTAAGAAACAAAATTTTTTTTAATTATTATAGGTTTATTTCATTCTATTTATATCAAAAAAATTTAAATTCAACAACATAATAATCAATAAATAAATCTAAATAACATCTAATATATTATAGGTTTATCAATTACTAATATAACATATAAAAATTCTAAAATATTCAATACTAATATTAATTTATTTTATTACGTTTTTATTTTATTTTAATTTTTTTTAATTATAACCCAAGTTGAGGCTTGAAACCCCAATTTTTATATTATATCCGGATCCGAGACCGAAAATTTTTTAAACCCGAATCCAGGCTGGGCGGGCTTTTTTGACATCCCTATTACACCCATAAGAAAAGTCGATTTCTCTACTTTGTGAATGGAAAAGTAGATGTTAATCAATTCAACTCAGGAGTTATTAATATTATCTTTACATAGTTATGTTTTAATTTAATTTTAAAACACTTAAATTCTTACATAATTTAAAAGTTTAAACTCAACTTTTGAGTTTTGAATGCATATATTGTTATTAATAACATATGATTAAGATTTAATTAGTAATATATTTAATTTACTTACCATCAATCACTATGTGTATTTTATTAGAAACATCAAATAAGGATAATGTCCTTGTTTAATTGGAATCAACAAATATCAGTTAAAGCCCAAATGAATTTCAGAATCCAACAAGCCAAGTGGCGAATCAGGACAGACACCAAAGAGGGTAAGTGACAGAAAGAAAAACAATTGGGGATCAAATTATAATTAAGAAATAATATTGAGACCCAAACGGAATTCAACTGTCCTTGGATTTGAAAGCTGAGAGTCCAACCTCCAGCCAATCAGGATCCAGAATTTCGTACATAGATCTCCTCTTCCTTCCTAACCACAAATTCAGATGCACACGTGCCACGTGGCTCGCTCCTTACCACCATTCTGTCCACACGGCAACTATAGCGCACTAGTTCCCACGTGAATCTCACGTGCACCAGGTCCCACTACTCTGGAAAACTCGTCTCTGTTCCGAATCACTTTTGTTCACTGTAATTTGATCGCTTTCCCCTTTAACTTTCTCATCGTTTTCTCCATTAATTTTCTCTTTCTTTCATTGTCTATGAATGAACTAAGAAAGTGTTTTGGATCCTTGTTTAGTTTTACTGAGTATTGATGCTTACGTGGATAATCTCTGTTATTTTCTTTTAGTTCTGCACTTTTTTCATTTTCTTTTCTGGAGAAAATTTGGCGATGTGCGGATTAATACCATACGAGCTTGGTGCTGTATTTTTGATTTTCTGCAGGATTTTTCACTATGTTTGATTGGACCGACGAAGAGGTAACACTTCTTTTATTTATAAAAAAATTATTGTTATTATTATTATTTTTGCATCATGGACTTTTTTTAATTATTTTTTTTTGTTTTATGATAATATGAGGACGAAATTGAGCTGAGGAATTGAATTGGCTTTTGGCCCTATTTTTTTTTTTTTTGCATTTACTTAGTCTTTCAAATGGCTGTTTCTGTTACTTTTTTTGGGTTGACCGTTTTCTCCATTAAATGCTCATGCATGAAATTCTAATTTTGCTGTATTTTGCTCAAGTTTATGGATGTACTTCCTGTTTAAGTCAACAAAGGTATATTTCTTCGACATATGACTTAGAATAGAACATGAGTAACGGGATGTATGGTGTATTTCTTTATATGCTATTAAAGTTTTGTTGTAATTATTCTGTCTATGAGGCGTGAACATTTTCTGTATTTTATTCTGAATTGTTTTTAGAAACGTTGAATGCGGCTATTCTTCATTGAACAATATTGCATGACATCTTGTCATGACTTAGTTCAGAATGGAATGGGGTGGAAGTACTAGGGTTTCTGATCCACTGGCTGCATACCTTTTGCGGCCTTTTTGTTTACTTTTGCTGAGTAGAAGTACTTCGCTGCAGGGCTTTGCAGCATTTTGTCACTGGGATTTCTTTTCCTTGTTTTTGTGGACTTCTAGTTCCGTGGCGTACAGTTTTGTTGCTAGCATATTCTTTTTCTGTTTCTGAGGAATAAACTACAGAAATTTAGCCATAGTATTTGGAGGTTTTTGGGAGAAGAAGGGGGAAAAAAATGAAGATTATAGGTTCAGATTCATGCACGCGAATTAGAAGCTTGATTTTCTTTCAGAGATTTTAAGTTGTCTAGGCTCACTATCTGTAGTGAAAAACTATTTCACTCTTTTAAAATGTTTGAATCCCTAGAATTTCAGAGCCATATGAATTTAAGTTGGTCTAGTGGCTTGGCTGAGTGGTGTTCAAGCCCGACCACCCAAGTTTGAATCCTTGGGGAGGTAGGGGGCTAAGAAATTAAATACCTTGAAGAAGTTAAATAAGTTATTCAGTTAATGTTCATCATGTAAAAGTGATGCTGTCATTTTATGTTTAGGAAGTGAAAGTTCATTGGATGGTTGCGTCTCCCTCTCACTCTCTCTCTCTCTCTCTCTCTCTCTCTCTCTCACTCTCTGAATCACTTTAATATTTTCTTCAGTTCTTTTTGACCTCATAACATAATTATCATGATTATGATTATTATTAGCTGGCTAATTGAACATTTTAATCTTGAACTATTTCGAAATTTGTTACTTGTTATGCTGAAACTTGACACTTCATTTTCAGCTTACAAATATAATATGGGGTGAGAATGGGAAAAGTGATGACCATATTGTGCCATATCAAGAAGAAAATGAAGATTATCGAAACAGGAAGGAATGGCATCAAGAAGCTACAGCCATTAAGCCTGCGGAGAGGAAGATGCTGGAGGCTAAAATTGATTTTAATGGCAGAAAGTTGGAGAGCATTTCCAATTTTAACTCATGTGAAAGGAATTCTGTCTCTGGAATTGGCAGGGGCTCATGGTCTGATCTATCTTCATCTGATGCTGCCAAAACTGATGAGGAACCCATGGGTACAAATGTTTCTAATAGAATAGCTGAAATTGCCAAGTCTAATTCCGCAGGTAGTGGTAAGAACATTTACTGGAATAGACAGTAGATTGATGATTCGGTTAATGATTACAAGACATACAATAACTAATACTTTTAACAGCCGTGAAAGCTGGCCTTGACAAAGATTCTGAAATTTTTGAAAATCCACAAGAGGGTAAAGATCAAGGTGATTTTGTCGACTATAGCTGGGCTAACATTGGAAGCTTTGATGACCTCGACCAAATATTTAGGTAATAAGCAATCTCCCTATCATTCTTTGTGCCTTAGTGAAACTTCTTACCTGCAACCCTGATTTGGAACCTTGGTGGTTTTCCAATTATCCAAAAAGTACTGCTGTTCATTATCACTGTCTCTATTGGAGAGTATAACACAAACCATGATTTTGGAGAGTTTTTATTGCCATTGAAATGCAATCACTCTCATAACCTAATAGTTTATCCTTTTGAGAGAAATGCATCCATAACTTGAGACATGTGCCTACGCCATTGTTATCTTCTGAGATTGTGTGATTCTTGAAGATTTTTCAAATTGTTTTACTTTTTTTTGTTTGACAATAATGTTTTCAATGAATTCCATCTGACTCAGTATCCTCACAAGTGATATTTTGCAGCAATGATGACCCTATATTTGGCGATGTAAGTCTTGGAACTGCTGAACTGTGGTCTTCTTCTAAAGATGTTACTAACAGCCCTATAAAATCTTTTCCTTTATCTGAGGACCATCCAAATTTGGAGTTGGGAGCACTGAATAATACATCTGAACATGTGGTAGTCAAATCAGAATTTGAGCAACAAGGTAACAAGTCACTAACCCTCAGCAATGGGAAATTGAATGATCCTGCTCATGATCTGCAGTGTACACATTTGACCCTGGATCATGTAGAATATGCTGAGGGTAAAAGCATGTCTTTTGAGAAGGATCAGGTAATAAAATTCATTTTCTAAGGGGATAGGCTTCTAGAGTATATTTATTTTTACGTGATTGGAGGAAACAATATAAATTTCCTAAATGTTATTTTGGTTTTGCAGACAGATTTGTGTACAAGGAGAAATACCACTGCATCAAACTGTGGCCCAGTTGCTGAACATGTTATGACTCCTGAAAAATTTCCCAGCAAGGTACTTCGATCTCGTTTGTATTTGCTAAAAAGCCCTGAAATTTTTATTGTCCATAGATTTCCAATCTTTGATTCTTTATTTTTTATTTTTTTTTCTCCTGAGATCTCAAAAGATTACTCCGCTGGCAGTGGAAAATATTTATTTCCGTTTAACTCACTGACATGCAGAAACCTAGAAGTCAGGGGAACTTGGAAAAGGAAACATATTTATTATTATTCTGTAATGGATGTGAACATAATCTACTCAACAGTCTTTGAGCATAAACTACAACATATAAGCCTGATATTCTGTGGCAAAAACTTAAAATGTGACCAGAACATCAGATTACACATGCCTGCAGGTGTGGTTCAATGCTTAGGCAAGTAAAGGCAATTGCGTAAGGCCCCACCAAAAAACAACTTCAATTCATTATCAACAGGGCCTCCATTTTATTTATCAGAAGGGTTCTCCATTTGATAGATAATAAAAAATTATTTGTATTTTATTAAATAAATTAAAGTTAATATATTTTATACACGTAAAATAGTATTATATACTTTTCCTCCTCATTTATAACTGATTCTTATATCTTTCTCTTTATTCAGTACATTTCTATATTCTTTATTTACAACAAAAGCTAAGATTATTCACTTGTGTTTCTCTAGAAAATCATGAATGGAGGAAAACGTATATTTACTTATCACACCTTATTGCGTACATGAGTATCTATTTGATACATAAATTATCAATATATGAAATTAAAATAAAAAGGCTCTGCATCTTAAGAAGCATGAGTAGAAAGCTTAAAATAGAAATTTATCATCTTTTTTTAGTAAGTTCTTTTATTCAATTGTAAATGCATTATTTGTTCCTTTTTGGATTTTCCTAGGGCCTGCCCTGCATGCCTGTAGACATTTTCACCAATAGAAATACTACTGGGAGAATGGTGTGTCAAGAAATTCTGTTTCCTCAGTTTTTGACATCCCAGTATTCTGAACTCATACTTTTCATTGTAAAAGCATTTGTTGTTGTTAATATAATTAAAACAAGTATTTGTCATGATATTTTGAAACTTATGATTCTTTATGTAATGACAGGATCTTAGCCATATTGCAATAAAATGAATCTTGATTATGATATTGCATGCAAGATAAGATGTGTAATAAATGGAACTTCATGGTTTTTATGGTAGCACACAGACCGATATGCTAATGGTTTATTTGGTTTCTAATGAAAGTAATAACTGGAAATTTCTAATTTAATGATAAAGTTTGCATCCATTTTTGGAGAAGGGGGAGGAGAAATCCATGAGTAATGTATGCACTTCTCTGTTAGGCTGTTTTCTAAAGGCTGCATATGTGCAGGCACAGGGTGGCTTTGTGTTCAAGGAGATTAATGAACATCATGCTAGCATTTTGAGGCAGTATGTTAAATTTTTTGTTGGAAAAAAATACTAAAGTGTTGCATGATGCTAAAATTTGTATGCGGCATTATTGCAGTACAGGACCTTATATTTTTTACAGAGTTGGATAGAGCTCTAGGGGACAGTCTGTCTATTGTGCATTGGCTCCAACGTTACACAACCACAAGTTCTTCAGTGAATTTCATGAGTTTTATGTTTTGCACGTGATTAGTTTTTTGTCATAGACAACTTTTCTGCCACAGATTGATTGTTGCAAGACGTGTGATAGAAAAATTGGTAATGCAATGATGAACTTGTGAAGTTCAATAAAAAACTTGTGGTGATTTGACATCCCTACCAATATCTCTTCATTTTTATGGACAAAAGTGAGGGGATTTGAAGGGGGGACAATATCTGACCAGTTAGTGTTTTAAGTGCAAAATAAAAGGTAAAGAGTGATAAAACATACCACAAACATTATTCCCAAAAGAGCATGGGATAACTTTTGGGTATTTAGCATTAGTCAAAGATATGGTGGACCATCTCTTTGTTCATCGTCCAATTATATGTTCTCTATTCCCTGGTATTTATGTAATATTGTTAAGTTGACGAAGGACGTTAGGAATGGCAAGGCATGATATTGTTGGCATTGCAGAGTTGCCTACTTTGATGTGGTATTTGTGGATGTGGGGAGATTGTAGACCATTTGATGATGATAAACATCCTATGTAACTCTTTTTGCTTGGGTCAGTTTGGTCCTTTTTCTGGTCTTTCTGCAGGTCATTTATTATTAAAACTTAAGAAATTCCTCCATCCTTTTCATCTTGGTACTTCTTTGTGTTACTTTTATAGTTTCCCTAGCCTACAGTTACTTTACCCTTTAGCATATTCACTGTAATTTTATATGTTGTCCGAGTTTTTGCTTAAGTTCGAAATACTTTTTGAAAGAGATAGCATGTGCAATAGTTTTACTTCAGTGAAAGGCATTTTCTATAATCCTTTTAGACACTTTTGCGAAGAATCTAATTTCTTAATTTGGAAGAAATCATCTTTAGAAATTTATTACAAATAATGGAATGTTCTCTTATTCATATTGTGATGTCAGATCAGCTATGGCTTGCCCAGAAAAACGCTTACTTGTTTAAAAACTTGCAAAAGATTCACTGCTGACAATTTCCAAATCCTTGAAATCTTCCTATCAGATTTCTTGTTTGTATTTGCTTCACATCACTTGTTTTTTCAACTCTGGTTAATTAAATTCCTGATGCATGTATAATCTTTTGCTTGAATATCTCCTTAAAGATTTTGACATATACTTTGGATTCTGATGTTAGAAGCTGCTGTTGTTCTAAAGATGATTTTAGCAAATTGTGGGCATAAAATTCGGAACATCATTTGCTGAAACTCTAAAGCAAAAAGATCCCTTGCACTTGCAAAACCTACAAGTTTTATTGTCGTTTCTTCTCCAAATTTTTCTAACTTTTTTTCTCTTTTAACCTTTTCTGAGTATTTCCAGGGATACAAACAGAAGAATCCTTTGAGAGGTCGGAAAAAGTCGGAAGAGAAAAGTGAGGAAAAGTTATTGCAAGATTTGTATGGTACCTGGCCTCTAACTAGAGGCCCATCTGTAAAATTTGAGAACCAATTGGCTCAGCCTGTGGTACAGTCTTCACCCTCTTCAGTTCATAGTCAACAGAGGCAGCTTCCCAAATCTGAGACTTTGCAGTACCAACAGATTTCTAATTCATTTGTGACCCCATCTGCATATGGAAATCTTTCAAATCCATATCCTGCCATGCCTGTGCTTTCTCACATGCAGTCTGGGGATTTTAAGCACCAGAATTTGTCCTCTTGCTACAATGTTTCACCAGGTAAAGCAAACCATGTAAACAAGTCGGCAGCTGCTCCTGCAAAATCTTTGACCATGACACCTCAAGAAAAAATTGAAAAGTTAAGGAGGCGGCAACAAATGCAGGCAATGCTTGCCATTCAGAAACAGCAGCAGCAGTTCAGTCATCAAGTCTCCAAAGACCATTCCAACCCTCAAAATTTCCAAGAAAACCAAATTCAGCTTGTTGATGGAGCTGATCTTGAAGTTGGAGACTTGAGTGCTCTTCCCTCTTTTGACCCAAATTCACCTGTAGAGCACGATGACTCTAATACAATTTGTTTGGCTGTTGATAATAATCCAGTGGCAGACACAATACTGTACCGCCTTCAAGATGTAATTGCCCAGGTGTGCTCAATTTTTTTGTTTCCTTTTACAGTAACCACTTTGTTTCCTTAAATAGGGATTTGAGCTCTGTAAAATTGCCAAATCATTGTGTTACTGTTTTGACAGTTGGATCTCAGAATAAGAATTTGCATACGGGATAGCTTGTTTCGGTTGGCGCAAAGTACAATGCAGAGGCATTATGCTAGTGATACTGGCAGTACTAACAAAAGTAGTAGGGATGAACCTGAAGTTGTTACAGAAGCAGATAGTAAGCATTCTGGCAGGTTAGTAACCCTATGAAGTTGTCACGTAATGCCCTTCAAGTTGGTTATTCCCTTAATTTATGTAGTATAGAATTAGGTTACTTTGACAATCTTGAATTCATGATTTAGTAGTTGTTAGTTTATAGATAGGGAAGATGATATCTGCAACTGTTTGGAAATTAATGATGACACTATTAGGAATCTCACCTAAAAACCTATCGGACACCCCCATCAGATCAAAATTTCCCAGTTAAACCCTGTTTGTTGGCAAAATTTGATGACTTGGATAGCTTATCTACTTTTTCCTGTTTCAAATACTATAACACCACCGTTTAAAATTTAAAAGAAGAAAATACCATAACTCTTCTCAGAGCCTCGGTTCATGGCAAAAGCTGAAATGCGGACTTAAATGAAGGTGTCAGGCAAATTAGGTCCACTTATGATATGTAATGTGTTTTACTTATGCATTTATGTTTAGCTCGATGATATTATTATTATTATTACTATTATTATTATTTTGTTGGTGTGATTTACTCTGTAAGAAACTTAACTAATTTATACAAAAAATTGTTGATACATTGCATAGGCTTTTGTTTCTGGAATATTGATAAAATAAATCTATTGTTGGTTATAAAATAATATCAAATACATACATTATAGAATAAAAGTTATAATTAAAAATAATATGTTTAAAATTTTATAAAAATTATGAAGTAAATGTAATATGACATCATAATTTTAAAATTTATTTGCCGTGCATTTACAATATGGTGTATTTATTTTTAATTATAAAAAATATGTATTTTATTTTAATTATAAAATATATGTTGTATTATCAGTAAACAGAAAAAATAGTGGAAAAGGAAAGAAAACCTAGCAATTTCAACCGCGACATTTCAGTAAATTGTTTACACACCACATTCCTAATTTTCTGATCTATTCAACGCTGGGATCATTTTTGGAAAACCAACTGATGGAAGGGATGGAAATGCATTATGTGGGACTGTAATGCTGCATCAGTTTACCTCTCACATAGGTACCTTTATTAGTGTTGCCAATGGGCCATATTATGACATTAGTATTTATTACAAGTCAGACTCTGAAGCTAACTTGCCCCTTGTATCTTGTTCAACTCCAAAAGATCACATTCTTACGTTAAGTTTGTTGAAAGTAAGACCGTCTCGCAATGCAACTGTCACTCCTCTCTATCCTTGTAGACCAATCTTCACCTTCCAAACCTGGAAAATCCAACACCAGCCACTGCCACACGCAATCTATTGATAAATTGCCATACGCTAATTGTTAGTTTGAATATCAAGAAGACGTGAACTAGAATCTAGGATGAATTGAAAGTAAATCCAGTACACAGGAAACAAGGGATCGTAAAAGCAATTTAGTGTAGGGGGAGAGACCCTGATTATGTGTTGTTTTCTGTCCCTGCAAAACTAGCCCAGTATTTAGTAAGCACGTTCATCATACACACAGCAATGAAATTGCTCAAGAAGAAATAAGAGAAAAATCACAAACAGTGAGCACACTTTATATACTTGTTGCAATCATTGCTTACAATGTTCTTCACAGTGACAGAATTAATTAACAAAAATGACTTATCATATCGAGAGAGAAACAATATGTGGTTTGGGCATTAAATGCTTGATACAAGATAATGCATTCAAATCATGTTAGCTTAGGGGGTACCCAATAGCAGGATCAGCAGCACCTCACAATGGTTTTATATGAACACAAACCCTGTTGTACGGTGCAGTGGCTATTAAATATTAATTTGCCAGTCTTTAACTGATACCCTCCTTTTTTTTTTTGGCTCTGGATTTTTCTTCTAACTATTTTTTGCTCACGCTCAATCTCTCACTTTAATCGAATCCATTTGCGAGTGCCGAGTGTGGTAACATTATAATTATCAGCTTGGCAATTGTGATTGCTAAGACATATCAGGAGGGAAAAAATTGTTAGAACTTTATAATTTCCTTTCTTATTCCTTTTCCAAATTAAAATTTTAACTTTTTTTTCCATTTTTTTAATATTATGTAAATGCAAACCATGCAATACTCATCCTCCCTCGTTTTCCTCGCCTTTGTGAGCAAGATTCATGTCTTATACCTCTTCCATGACCCGAGAGATATCACTAATTGAGCGAACCAACACCCAACACTGCTCATATTCTTTTATAATGAAGAAAGAAACAAAGTTTCTCTGTCCCTCTTTTCCCTTAACAGAAACTTCTCTTTCTGTCATTTTGTTTAGGTTAAAAAAATTTAATAAAAAACAGCCTTGAATGCCTGTTTGTTTTTTATTATTATAATGCCCTTTCTGGAATCTGTAGTGCTGTTCTCACTTTATCTACAAAAGCATCGTCCTAGAATTTGTAAACTTTCTGTTTTACGAGCTAGTGATTCTTTTCTCATCTTTTAACTTTCTTTCATCAGTTGCTTTAGTAGTGGTGAATTGATGGATGACTAATAGCTTGATTGTATGTATAGGAGAGACATCTTCTGATTGATAGTGATTTGAGATGACTTCAGCAATGGATCCAAATATATATATATATATATAACAAAGCAGATAAACAAATATGCACATTTGTTGAGAACCATTAAAGACCACTAAAAGAAAATACTTTTGTCGATTCCTTTTTATTATCATCCCAAGTCACCTGTTCTGAAATAGATGATGCAGTTATCCCAATTTCATACAAGGATCTCAACATTCATTTCAACATTCATTTCAAATTGCTTTTCTTATTTTTTACGGCAATGCAGGTATCCTCGAATGCCTGATGCAGAAACAGAAACCAATCCTATTGATCGAGCTGTAGCTCATTTGCTCTTCCATAGGCCCTTGGACTTACCAGGAAAGTATCCAGAGACACCAGAATCACCAGTTTCCAGTAAATTCCTGTGTGAGCATCCAACAGTGAGTTTAGTGAGCTCGCCGAATAGCTGTGTGCCTGAGAGTTCTAAAATTATGCAAAACATTTCTTACCAAGGGCCCAATGATCCTTGTTCAGTGCCTGAACCCCAGATTCTGGATCAGTTTAAAACCAGTCCCTGTATGGACACTTCAGAGAATGTGTCAAACTACGGACCCACAGATGGTGGAGCTGCCGAGGTTGAAGCCTCTTAGTAAAATACAAATTTCACAATTCTACAACGGTAATTCCTTCCTTTATTACTTCTATGCTAATTGATATACTTTCCTTGTATGGCTGTATGGATTTGCTTGTAATGCCAAGGTTTTCTTTTATTGTCAGCCAACTCGATGTTCATCAAGTGGTCTTGGAGTTTGTCAGCCTACCAAACCTTATTAAGTGCATTGTGGAGTAAGATTGTCATATTGGAGATCCAATTATTATCATTGTCTGGAACTATGTGCAAGAAGTATCACAATTGCATGTCAGAATTGCAGTCAATATAATTAAGCATCTTAATCTAAATGTTGCTACGGGATCACCATATCAAAGGTGAGGCCTCATTTATGCTGCGTGATGTATGATGGCATTAAGTATTCTGTATACCTAAAATAATATCTTGGCAGACTACTGTTGCCAAATTCCTTAAGCTTGTTTGAATAATTTTATGTAGCCGAAAGTTGGAAAATTTAGTAGCAGCTAATCGAGAAACTCCGTATGCTGCTTGGAGATAGTACAACTCCTATTATATTTTGTTTTCTAAGACTTGAATCATATTCTGCTAGCCATGATCTAAAAGTAATTTCGTTCATCCTCAGCATGGAGTTGTTAGTATTCCTCTCAAACCATATTAATCTGTGGATACCAGTATTATCTTGTGGTGTGTGTAATAGTTAGTTATTACATTAAGCATAATGTCATGGATGAGTATTTTGCATAGAACATCCATCTGGTTATCTAGATAATTCTAGTCTGAAAGTTGTTAAGTAAGCCTTATATTTATCTGACTAGCTAAGTTAGGATGCTAGGAGCTTGAGAGAAAAGAGAGCAAGCGGAAGAGTGTTTGTTTTATTCACAATAGTATTGCTTTAGAATGTTAGGGAGCTGGCTTGGTTGCTTTAGATTTGCTTGTTTGCAATGATAAAGTGGCCAAGCTTATTGATGGGGAGATTGCGCATTCTCTCTAATTTTAGAATCTTCTTAGAGAATTTTTATGGTTTAAGGAAACTCTCATTTCTAGCAAGACATAAGGACGTTATGTATAAATTGCTAGAGAGCTCATATTGTGCCACTTTCTATAGAATTTCTAAGGTATCTACAGACAGGGAAAAAAGTGTTACTTATTGAACTTTCTAGAGTTAAGCCAAGTTAACGAATCTTGGGTTTGTTTGGTCAGCTTCTTTTGCTTGAAATCTGGGCGGCCCCTAGAGTCAAAGCTTGAAATATGCACTTGTGTAAACAATGTAAGTATGGTTTGGTTAAATTCAATGTAATCTCTGTGCGTTTTGAAGGTATCTACTTTTCTTCCTACAATACATTGTTTTTCCTATATTTTACTGTGTAAGTATGTATCATTGATCACTCAGTAAATTCTTAACCTTTGTTTTTTTTTTTTTAATGAATTCCATTTGAATTTTAAATGGAGGAATTTCAGGTATATTTAAAACTAGATAGATTTGAACAACATGACTTTCTATACTCATTTTTTTTGGGAAGTGTATTATGCTTTTTGCTCGTGTCTAAAATGTTTCTGTATTTCATTTTGCTACTAGTTGAATTGGGTCATTAAAATTTATGTTTGTATGTTATATTAACAAACTTAAATTAGTGGTCTTTGGACAAATTGAAATTGGAAAAAAGCAAAATCCTTGAGGAGCATTTAGAACATATAATTAGGGAAAAAAAATATTTTTCTAGGGGAGTGCATTAGGAACATGAAACAATGGACTTCAAGGATATAACATTTGATGTAAAAATGAACCATGACATTTATACATGAAACAAATTGGACAAATTATGCTACACAATAGAGAACATGAAATAATGGATATGGAAAATGAATTTGAAGTAAACGTGAAATATTAAACTCTGTACAAGTACATGAATGTTGTATCTGAAGCATAAATGTTGAACACTAAACCTCAAAGTAGAATGGGAAAAATAGATAATTAAAAACGGGGAAAATAGAAAATTAAGGGGGCGTTGAGAACATGAAGCATAGAACGCTAGATATGTATCTGTTAACATTATATATGAAATATTGATGGCAAACATGAAACTAGAGGAGGGCGGAAAAAAAGTAGTTAAACGTTTGGAGAGCACATAAAATTTGGAACATCGAAATTCAATTGTGCAACATGTGATATTAATATGAAACATAACCTTTTTATATGAAAATTGCTCTACTTGACTCAGCATCATTCATGGACACTAATAAATGGAAGTCAAGAGTTGAACAACTAGTGCTGTCAGAAAAGAAATTCAACCCATCATCAGAATCACCACCAAAATTCGAACTCAAGCCATTACCCAACACTTTGGAATACGTATTCTTGGGAGAAGAAAACACTTTATCAGTAATCATCTTTTCTTCCCTCAATGACGAACAAAAAGGTAAGTTGTTGGATGTTTTAAAAGAACATAAAGGAGCATTAGAATGGACCATAGCAGACATAAAAGGTATAAACCCAGTGGATTGCATGCATTACATTCATCTTGATGAAAATGCTAAACCTACTAGGGAAATGCAACGTCGGTTAAATCCTAACATGAAAGAGGTTGTTCGCACTGAAGTCCTTAAGCTATTAGATGCAGGTATCATTTACCCTATTTCTGATAGTTCGTGGGTCAGTTCTGTGTAAGTTGTTCCTAAAAAGTCAGGAGTTACAGTAGTCATCAATGCTGATAATGAATTAGTACCCACTAGAGTAACTATAGGATGATGTGTATGCATTGATTACAGAAAGTTGAATTCTGTCACACGTAAAGACCATTTTCCTTTACCATTTATCGATCAAATGCTTGATAGATTAGCGGGTCATGAGTTTTATTGCTTTCTAGATAGTTATTCAGGATACAATCAGATTCCCATAGCACCAAAAGATCAAGAGAAGACCACCTTCACTTGTCCTTTTGGTACTTTTGCATATAGGAGAATGCCGTTTGGATTATGTAATGCACCTGCTACATTTTAACGATGCATGTTGAACATTTTTTCTGATATGGTTGAACGATTCCTTGAGGTTTTTATGGATGACTTTTCTGTTTTTGGAGATTCGTTTGATCAATGTTTACCTCATCTAACATTAGTTCTACAGAGATGTATCGAGAAGAATTTAGTCTTGAATTGGGAGAAATGCCATTTTATGGTTAAACAAGGTATTGTTCTCGGTCACCTCATTTCAAGCAAAGGTATTGAGGTTGATAAAGTCAAGGTGGATCTCATTTCCAATCTTCCTCCACCGCCAAAAACTTGTTGTGCAAATTTTAATGAACTCGCAAGCGCACGAATCTATTGTAGAATAGATTAATGGTGACGAGTGTCGATCCCACGAGAAGGTTGATTTTAATTATATGCCGAATTAATTTTCTTTTAATAGAAACAATTAAATTATGGTACTTTTATCCTAAATTGTGAATTAAAATGGCGGGAATAATTAAAAATGAAACTGTTATAATAAAGCACTAGGGTATCCGGATCCGCATCAACATGCTTCATGGGCTAAATATTCCATATTAATACCAATTAAATCATAAGGGGGGATTCCACACCTCATGAACCATTCTCCAATAAGTATGGTGCCAAGGACTTATCGTGCCAAATAATAATAACTTTGTACTAGGGTGTCGGTTTAACCAGGGCTGTAACTAGACAAGACTATTATTATTTGTCGACGAAAAGTCAAAACAACCAAAAATATTAGAGGGGAAGAGAAAGTAAATTTACCAAATTAAGCCCATGGAACATGTTGAGACTTCACCTGCAACCCAAGCTCAAAAAGAAATTAGCTACTCATATTTTAACTAGGGATAAAAAGGAAATTTTATTAAAATACAAAGAAACTACAAGAAGGAGAAGGAATTTCAGAAATCTAAGCTTAGAAATGAATTCAGGGGTGCCAAATTAGGGGGGAGAGCCCCCTTTTTATAGATACATTGAGTGAATCGTAACCATTGGATTAAAAACAATTCGGATGCTCAGGATTACGCCACGTCATCAGTCAAAAGTCAACAGTCAATATTTGTACAGTAATGTCGCCTGAATAGTAAATAATCTCATGTAAGCGCATGTACTGTACACACGATTTTTGCTCCACTGAGATGCTGCCACGTCATCGATCTACAGTATATAAGAAATTTAGTCCAATAAGATCGTGACACATTATCGGTTAACGCCACGTCATCGGTCAACGCCACAAAAACAGTCAATCCACATAATTCATCTAATCAGATACTGCCATGTCATAGGTAGTTGCCACATCATCGGTCCGTATATATAAACAAGATCTATATAATAAGACTGCATATATGAACAAGATCTGTATATGTGAACATTGACTTTTTTCCTTTAATGCTCCTCTTAAGGTTTTCGACCGTCCTGAGTCTAAATATGACGTCCGTTTTGCTGTCTGATCACTCGTTCATTGTGAAACGATCGTAATGCCCCTAAAATACATAAAATATATAGTTATAATAAAACACATATAATTAAATAACAAAATACTTAAATAAATAAAAGTAACAATGTTAGTGAGATTTAAAGTATAAAATGACGATTTTCTCCTTTATAAATATACACTTTCTAACACTTAACAAACATCGAACACAACTTATGCAACAACTAAAACTAAATCTGCAATGATGTTTATGTAACATGAGTTCGATATCAACTTGCAACATTTAACTTTATGCATGTAACAAGAAACGTTACATATGGAATACGAAAGCCAGACATGGAATAGTAGAAAAAGTCAAAATTTTTTATGTTATTTAGTAGATGTAATAATGAATATTTAATATAAAATATGAACCCTAATATAAAATGTGAATACATTTTTGGGGGCATTCAGAACATATTATTCTTAATGTAAAATGTGTAAATATTGGTAAATATAAAATATATAATGATAATTGTTAGCTATGAAACATCAACATCAGACATAAAACAAGATGGAAAATAAAATTTTAGATGGATTTAAAATATGAAGCTGAGATGGAGAATAAAACGCATGAAAAATTAAAAGTTAAATATGAGATATCACTTGCTAAACACGAAACAAACATTTATCTTTCCCTACATAAACTTTGAATCAGATTTTTTTTCTTTTATTTTTGCTTTATTTGTCCTTTTTTTTATTAGTAATACTATTTTTAAAAAATTTTCTGGTTAATTAATTATTTAACTTTAATCTTAGCTTAATTAATTTATGAATTAAATAGAGGAAACCGGTTAAAGTGATGACTTGCTCTAATTTTTTGACAGCCAAAGCATGCTAGGATATCTTTTGGCCAGCGACGGGTTAAATCCTTAGCTTCAAACTTGTTCATAGAGATTGTTCAAAGGCAACTATGATTCATAGAGGATCAACAAGACTCAAGAGGCTAGTGGTGTTTGCCATGGAGGAAATGAAAATGGAGATGGGTAAGACTAAAAACAATGGCTTTCTCATGTGGAGATTCACGTCGACATTAAGAGTAAAGGATGATATATTTAAGGATTGTTGAAACTTGAAAGTGGAAACGGAGACTTGTATGATGTATGGTGAACGATTGTGAGGGCTCTGAAAATAGAAGAGATGAAGAGTTTTCTAGAAAGAAAATGGAGAAATCCAGCCCAAAAGAGAGGAGCTTCCAAAATGGAGAAGAAAAGAATTCAGAAGAAGTAGCTTTTACTTTGACCTTTATACCCGAGCGTCCTCAAAGACGTCTTAAGTCCGTTTAAACACATGGCACCTTGCCATTGGGAGTTTTGCTCCTCAAGTAGGGGGGTTTTGGTAGTTCCAAATAAGAGTTTAAATCCATATAATACTTTTGTCTCTCTTTTTAGCGTTAACCATGGAGATAATGCATGAAAGGAGGTGGCACAGGAAATCAGGCACGGAGAGACGTTCTCGAGCTTCTCATTCATGCTACCAAGGATTCTAGAATAAATTAGTGATAATTTAATTAACGGATACATATATAACATATATAATTAAATTTAATATAATTATTCTTTATACGGTATTTTTAAAATAAATACACATATACAAGGACGGACTCAAGACTTTGAGGTACGTTGGTCTAAATTTTTTTAAAAAAACTATACTAAAAAGTGAATATAAAATTTCACAAGTAAAAAAAAAATAAAATACACTTAATAAGAGAGGGACATTAAAAGTCTTATCTCAAATAATATTTATTATAAATAAAATAATTATATAAAAAAGAAAACAAAAATGTAATTTAAAAATATACTATTGAAGTTGTATTTTTTGTTACTTTAAATAATGGAACTCATCAATTATAGAATTTAAATCAATAGTATTTGTAATTTCTCTTTCAACATGAATAATCATATGAAAGAAATTCATTTTTCCTCTTATTGTAAATTGATCTCTTGATAAGGATAAGCTGAAAATGCACAATTTGTTGTTGCTGTAGAGACTAAAAGAGTCAACACTAGACAAATTAATCTATCAATCAAGAAATAGTGTTACGACTTTTTTGTTTCAACTGATTATCCACCTAACTTAGAAAGTAAAATAACTCTTTGAAAAAGTGGATGAGAAAGCACATCAAACTTATAATGTTCAAATTCTCTTTTTAAAGCAAGAATCTCATTTGCAGTAAAATCATAAGAATAAAATTTCTTAGTAAGATAATTAATACAATCCACATCAAATAAGTTAAATCCATCAATTGGATCCAAAAGTGAGCTTATAAGAAGTTCCATAGTTTACCATGGGAATTTGTTATTTATTTCTGTCAATTAAAAATCTATCACAACATTAAATATATTAAAGTGATAATAATGCTCCACTATAATATATATATTTTTGTTAACAAGGACGTTCTATACCTTTCATATAACAATCACTCATATTAGGCACAATACTATCATGCTTTCCACAAAATGATACTATATTTCTAATAAAATCATCCCAACTATTATCTCGAAATTCTTGCAAACGCCTTTTATTACTTGTTACATAATTCAAAGCATTCAAGATATCTATTTTTTTTTTTTGTAGTGCTCAGCAAAGAATATCATAGATACCAAGAACTCTATCCAACAAAAGCAAAATAAACACAAGTTCAAAGGATTTCATCTCTCTATACGCATATTTAGCTTCTTTACGCATTTCTCACCTAGGTCCGTCATTAATTATCTTTCTTAGAACTTCAAGGGTTGCACTAAACATCTCAACAAGCCTACTAACTAAAATAAAATGTGAGCTCTAATGAGTATCTTTAGTCCTTTCTAAAGTTCAGACTTGATTAGCACTTATACTAGTCTCAAGCTCTTTTAAAGCTATCAATTCTATCATTTCTTTCACTTTAGCAACTTTTATTTCACAATAATACTTGAAATAAGCATTAACAAAGTTGATAATATAACTCAACTCAGAAAAAATAACTATACCTAATGCACTTCTTTAGATATTGTAAGTAATATAAGTTGTAGTTGATGAGCAAAGCAATGTACGTAATAGGCATATGAACAATCATTAAGAAATAAAGATTGCTATCTATTGCATTCTCCTGCCCTAATACTAGCACCATCGTACTCTTGACCTCTTAAATTTTCAATTAAAAAATCGTACCTAGTAACAAGATTATATATCTCATTTTTTAGAGTTTAAGACTTTCATGTCATTATATTCACAACTTCAAAGAAACGTTCTCTAATAAACTCATCACAATCAATATATCTCAAAATAATAGTCATTTGCTCTTTGTGAGATTCATCAATTGCTTCATCGACAAGAATACTAAATTAGCACTCCTAATTTCCTCCCAAATTTTGTGTCACACTTTATTAGCAAGAATATTTGATAACTTCTTTTGAATCTTAGGTGTTATATATTAGGCATTTTTTAGAAGCATTTTCTAACAAAACTTTAGTAATCTCCTTACTCATTGTTGTTAACAACTTGATTAATTTAATAAAATTTCACGATTAAGAGAATTAACTGACTCATCATGATCTCTAAAAGCAAAAGCTTGTTATGTTAATCACTTGGTAGCTACTACTGAGGTTTTTAACCGCAATCTATTTCTTTAAAACTTGTTTTTTTTTTTAAATCAATATGTCTAAATGGCTCCTTTACATTGCTCTACTTTACTGTGGCGGCATTGTTAAAAGAACCATTACTCCGTTCATGTAGCACAAAGGGATATTTTTTGTCACAAGAAATGTCCTTCCAATTTTTCATCAATAAAAATGCATTATAGTTAGTTGACATATCATAAAAAAGAAAGTACTTAAAACATAGTGTTTTGTCTTTTGATATTGAATACTCAAGCAAAGAAAAATTTGGGAGCAAAAAAAAATTGAAAATATGCATACCATGTTTAGTTGATGGGTACTTTTATAGTTTCAGTTGAAATAGTCTCATATTTATGTATGTTATTCACCTATCTTCTCATTTGTCAATGGTATAAGTTTTGATTGAGATGTGCGATCTAGGATCACGTTCTACATAAGAGATGTTAATAGTGGATGGGATATTGACTATCTCAAATTTAACTCTTTGAGATATATGAGAACTTAATGCATCAATATTGTATAGAAATCTTGCCTCATTTGATGATTGACCATCATCTACTTTGGCAAAGAATGAAAGGATAGTTTTCCTTGGCATGGATTTGTGGGACATTATAACCTATAATAACATGAAATTATATCAGAATTGATAAATTAATTAATAATAACATGAAATTATATAAGAATTGAAATAAACAATTAAAACTTGTTCATCTTTTTAATTTTTTAAAGAAATATTATTAGTGAAAAAATAACAACAATAAATTTTTAATTAAAATGCTCTCTAGCAATATATATACTCACTACAAGAAGACAAATAATAGATAACAAAAAATAACTGTTATAAAAGAAGGTGTATGACGGACAATTCATTCATAATCTATGTCATTATCATTAACTTATGACAGAATATTTTCCGTCATGAATTCATGATGGCATTTTACAGTCATATACTTGTCACATAATATTTTAATGTAAAAAATAATCAATTTAAAATTTAAAATTATTTAAAATTTTTAGCCTTTTTTTTTTAATTTTTAGGCTAATGGTTCAATTATCATTTGTAAATTTATTATTCCATTTTGGCGGGAACTTATTTATGACAGAGTGTGTGATGGGTATTTCCCATTATGAATTTATATTTATTTTTAAAAAATATATGTTATGGTTATAATTTATTGATGAATTCCTGTTTACAAAATTAATTAATTAATAAAATGAATATCATAGAAAAAACTAAAAAAAATTAATATTAATTAGCATCCATTCATTCAAAAAAAAACTAATTTCGAAAGAAATACATATAGTATCCCATGTGATCACCACCAATACTTAATAAAACATCTCAAATTAGAAAAACCACCCTAAATTATAAAATAATATTTAAATTCCAATCAAACTTCAAAAACAAAAAAATTAAAATTCTAGCCATCAAACCAAGTTACTAAATAAAACTTCCAAAGATTAATGCAAGTATTCCAATAGAAACACTTCTAGCAAAATTTCCAGTAGCAATACATCTTCCAGTGACCACTTTCTAGCCACATACCCAGCAGCACTTCAACTTATACTTAACAACTCATCATCTTCTAATAGCACTCTAATTCTTGGCATATAGCCAGTAGCATTGCAACCAAACTAGCAAACTAATCTATGCAGAATCAAGCAAAATACACAATGTTGTTAAATGCATAACATTTACACTACAATCCTTAATAGCAACCATTATCGTTTGACACTATAACTTTACTTTAAACAAATTGTAACAATTGATATCTGTAGTTTCATACTCATACTAACCATTTTGCTGTCACAACAAAGATATAAGAAAAATGGTTAGTCCACTCCAAATACAAGCCTCATCTAATTCATATTGGGTGTATGCTTTCCTTCCATTAAATTATTAAGAACAAGATTAATATTGTGAAACTTCATAAGTAATGCCATGTGTATTGAATAAAAGATAGCTAAGATATGTCATTATTAGTTTACATTGTTCATTAACAAACTAATATATGCTATTAAATATGTTTATGCTTAATAACAGGTTACAGAACTCCTTCCAATTTCTTTTTTTTTTTTATCTAAAAGCAATCAATGACACTTGTCAAATTTATCAAACTCATCATCAACCTCTAAAAAAATATTTTCAATGCAAAATAGCCTAAAATTTTGGTAAGAACTGTTTTGATCTTAGAATAGTAGCAAAGCAACACTTAAAAATCTGCGTGGGCTATTTTGTAATGAAAATAGCCAATAATAATTTACAAGGGCAATATTGTTATTATTTTGGAGTGAAAAAAGTTTGTATAAATTACCATGGTTGTTTCACTTCAGCAAAGTAGCAAAACAGACTCTGTAAACTTCCAACAGCTATTTTAATAGTAGAACTATAACAAAACAGCTAAAGTTTGCACTAAGATCTCAAGTAATACTTTCAAATGAATTAGAAAGGAAAATATTATTACCTATGTTAGACACCATTATCAAAGTCATAATAAATACCCTGTAAATATAATAACAACATTTACATTAGTTTATAAAACTACTTTTATTGCTTTTTTGCAAGGATATGTAAATAAATAGTAACAGTATTTAAAGTTACATATAAACTGTACCTTGAGAGACTAGCCATTGATGTACCATAGTAGCTTCTGAAAAAAAAATATAGTATACACAAAGTGAATTTGTAGAAGTAGTTATACATTTATTAAACAAACAAACTTTAAAAAAGAATTAGATGACCAAATTATAAGTGTAAGCATTATAATATAATTACCTTCGATATTTTTAGAGCATTTGTTGCAGAAACCATAGCTATGACAATAAATCGTATCATCAACATCTAAAAAACAATGTAATTTTCAGTTATGTGATAAATATACATCATTAATAGTCTAGTTCTGGGCATTGAAAGGATTTAAATTGATATATATATATATATAAAGGTTTACCAAATAAAAGGAAAAAATTCTTTTGTCATGGGAGCAAGTCATTTGCTACTTTTAAGAATCCTAAAATAAGTAATTACCAACAACAAAGTACTTGTACAAAAAATCAAAATCAACCAAATTCTAGTGGTAAATCACTTGTAAAGTCTAAGTAGCAAGAGGCCATAAATTCTTCTTAGTTTCTTCGATCACCATCATTATTTTTATCTTCCCTTCAAATTGCTGTTGTTGTCTCTTCATTTACTTAGCATGCCCTTAATTTTAGTATGAAAAAATCCTTTATATATAGCCCTGGATTATAGCAACATGCAAACAATAATGTTTAACAAGCATTTACCACTCTAAAAAAAAAAAAATTTCTTATCAAAGAACATACAAGCAAAATAGATTTAAAAACTAAGAATTAACATAAACATCTTTGGCTTGTACTTATATAAATATTTATATAACCTTAAGTATCCAAGAATCAAAAGCAGTTTACATATTGCACTTATCAAATGTATAATAGAATAGAGAAAAGAAGAAGAATTGCAAGCACAATAAAAAGAGAAAAAAAAGGAACAAAAGTGAAAACTTCAGCAAAAGAAAGAATTGTAATAGGTGTAATCTACTTGTATGTCAACCAATACACAACAGTAAAGGAAATTCAATACTTGGATGCCATAATAATTACAAAAATCAACAAAAAATCTATTCATATTACAGATTTTGTTGGATAATAAAGATACAAGGTTGATAACAAATTTAGGACTTTAATGGAAAAGAAACTATTAGTAAACTCTCTAATTTTCCTCTACAGAAAAAGGCATAATAGGATTAGTCAATTTACAATTCTAATCATATTCACAAATTTGGTTTGCCAACCATCTTTGTTACTTAAAATAGTCTATAAAACACCATTAAGAATATCTAGAAAGGAATTAACAATTTTGAAACTAATACAATACCTATAATCAAGAGGCTTATAGTTATATTCCTTACAAAAGTAATATGGGTATAGAGTTATTTGTTCAAAGCGAACTTGTGCAATGGTACACCTTATAAGATTGAGAAGTGGGTATATCACTACAACATCAACAATAAATCTAGTTTCTATATATTAAAGTTTTGCAACAAATAGAGACATAACAACATGATTAGTTCCTTAATTAATATACAAAATAACCATATAAGCTAACAAAAATTTTACATATACATGACTACTAAGGAACTTTCAAAAAATTAAAGTTAAAAATGTCACTTGATAACCTTAATACAAGTCCGGCTACTGAATCAAAATTAATTTCATTAAATTTTTTCTATTTTTTCAATCACTAAATTAATAACATCAAATTCAATTTCTTAATATTCTACCTAAGGTGATCACAACACCTATCCAATTATAGTTAATTATATAAATCAATTAGAATTTCCAAATACAAAATTTGTTAGAGAACTTCAAATGAGAAAGCTAATAACCCATTAATTTAAGCATGAGATCTAATCAACCTAGATGAAAAAAATCTCAAATTCAATTGTGAGCCAAAATTTGGAAAGGAAAAAAAATTCAAACTGACTTTTATTCGATAAATTTTGATTGATTTCATCATCACAATGACAAACTTACAAACAAAAATATGTCACCATTTCGTGTAAACTAGAACCAATAAATTTATATGGAGAACTCATTCTATTTATAAACCCCATGATTTCTGAACCCAAATCAAAGGAAAATTGAAAGGAAAAAGACTCCAAGCATTTACCTTGCACGAATAGAATCGAAGGTGAGGGTTCGTTGAACAACTTATGGTGAAAGGATAAAGAGACTAAGAAATGATGCGAACGACTATCCAATTAAGAATCATAGTTTAGAGTGGCGATAGAATGATGAGTTTTGAACGGCAAAATGGTGTTATTTTTTGATTAATTTCTATTTTAGGGTTTCAAAAGATGAGAGAGTGAGGGAAAATGGAGTGAGTGAGCACATGTCCAACACTTAGATGAAAATTTTGTGCTTTATCTAAATGCCGACTTAAATGATGGTCAAAATCAAATAATTCTATCATGATTTCATGATGGAGCAAATTTCTATCACAATTTTATCATTGATTCTTGATATACAATTATTCTGTCATAAAACCATTATTAATTCATGATTGATAAAATTCTATCATGAGTCTATCATACATTTATTATATAAGTTATTTTACTCAAAATTTGTCACAAATTATCTGTTATCTAATTGTCAGTATATATATATATATATGCTTGAGTTTTACCAATCGACTTCTAGAACAAGACATCGATTTAGAATATATTGACAACAATCAAAATTCAAACTTTACAAATTAATAAATCAAAACAACTTATAGAGCAAATTAGCAAAACCAATCACCAAAAATAAATAGCCAATAAATAATTTAAAATAATGAATCAAAATAAAATGTAGAGTAAATTAATAAAATCCACCACAAAAAATAATTAATATATTAAGATTTAAAGGCGTGCCAGTACAAAAAGGTATAAAGCTAAAGAAATTGGAAGCTCAAGATAAAGAATCATGAGGGGGACCGGCTTTTTTTTTTTTTTAAATTCTTGGTCTTTAGTATTGTTGTCGATGAAAGTGAAGAAAATGAAAATTAATCAAAGTTTTAAGTTTGAATGATATTTTTGTAATTAATCATTGATGGCATATTTATAAATTTAATTAAAATAATAAATTTTTTTTTTTACATTCAATTATTCATTACACATATTATAATATTATGTATTTATTATATAATTAATACAACATTTAATATATTCTAAAATTTGTCAGTGGCACACATAAAGACCAATCAAACTATGCATAACATGAACCTCAGGATGCTTGCATGTGAGTGAGTGCATCTCCTGTCCATCCTCCACGTGTCTCTGTTTGCTTGATCTTGGAAGAAATAAGGGCCGCCTGCACATTGGGTTCACGTTCCTCGAGGCCCTTGTAAGTTGCACCGCAGGCAAGCGCGCTATGATTTGCTCTTGCTTGCGTCTGTCTAGTCCTACTGGGATCTCTGTTACCATTCTCCTCCTTAAGTTTACACTTATACTGATGTTTATCCCCATTAAATCCTTAGTACCTCATGGGTGTCCCTGTCATTTCCATACCTTGCATATCTTAGCGCATGTGTCGACTTTCTGTCAGGACTTACAAATTTTCATTACCAACATATATCGACTTTTGATTTTTAGTAATATCAATATGAAAAAAATTAATAAATAAACTTTCTTGAGTGCTGATAGTTACCCAAGTCAAATTTCGGGTCAAATCTCAAATTTAAGTGAAACGATGCCGTTTGGGTTTTTTTTTTTTTTTTGAACAAACGACGCCAGTTTGTAGCTGAAATCAAAACCTAACGAGCGCTGCTTTCTTTTGTGAACTCGAACACTTGCCGCTGCTTTCTTTCTCTGAAAATTTCAGAGACCCGTTACAGCTGAAATTATAATCACTAATTTGCTTCGAATTTTAATTTTGGGGTGATACATGGTCCGAGTTTCCTGAAATTGGATTGCTCGACTGTAGTTTCCTGAAACTACAATCACTAAATCACGACTTCGTCTGCTTCCTCAGTAAAATTCTCATTGTTGTGGCTTCCTTTGCTTCCTTCCTCGCAGCTTCCTCTGCTTCCTAACGATTTCCTTTGTAAGCTACTTAAGCTATTACCAATGTTTCAGATTTTGATAATAGTCAATTATCTAAATCAACAAGAAGAAAACCAACAAGAAAAAAATCAGCAACCATGTTTTACCCTTCATCAACAAGAAGAAAAACAGCAACCATGTTTGTTCATAAGTAAATATATAAATAAATAAAAAGAAATCAAACGGCATAGAAATTAAATTGAAGCATTGTCTCAGGCTGTGATAATCGAAGAAGAAGAAAAGAAGTTCCGGAAAGAAAGAGTAATTATAGTTAAAATTTTATCTACACTCAATTAAAAGAAGAAGAAAACAGTAGAGAAACGAAGGAAAAGAAAAGTCGAAGAAGAAGGAAAGTAATAATTTTTTTTTATCCTTAATTAAAATGATGTCGTTTTCTCATAAATAGTTAAAAAAAATAATGAAATAATATCGTTTTGATTTTATTCAGGTTTGACTCAGTATAAACATCATTTTTTAACTTTCTTTACTCACCAAGTAAGAAAAAAAAGAAGAAAGAAAAAGAGGAATACAACTTGATTAAATAAGTAGTTAAAAAATAAAAACAAGCTAACATAAATTACAGCAGATATTAAAGATCTTTCACTAGTAAAATAAAATCAAGATCCCACGAAAATACATCAAACAGGGTTAGGAGATTACAGAATATATCAAGACCTTGGATTGCCAATAGATATTTTATTTTTACTAAGATATTTTTATATTATTGGCAACTCAAAAGTAAGATTACATGCAATAATATTATGATCAGAATAACTAATAAAATAAGAGATGGGGAAATTGCAAAAGCAAAAAAAACTAACTGGAGTTTTTTTGGTGTCTCTGCAAGAATGATCTTTCAAACATAGGAGACTCATTGTCGAACCAAATGCCTACGTGATCTTATTTTAAGGAAAAATGCAAATCGAACAAAAAGAAGTGAGAAGGACAGCAGAAACGGTAGCATGATGTCACGGGCCGCGCGTTTGCTCCCGAAGTGGGGCTTAACTCCGTACGCACGGGTGTGCTTAGCAAAAGTCTACTTCTATGGTGGGTGCATTTAAAAGAGAGATATGCTTGGTAATAGAGGCGGGTGTGTTTAGAAGTCGGGTGCACTTAGCGCTCAAGGCGGGATGCACTTAGCGATGGTTGTGCTTAGAAATGAGCCGCCTTTCACAAGTAGACAGTCGTGGTGCGCTTAACACTCCGCAAGCCCGGCCCACAATTTAAAACTTTCTATAATTGTAATTGGGCTAAAAAATTCCAACACTTTGCATATTAACTCATGTGATAATTATGTAAATTGCATGAAGGGTTCTACACTTAGGTATCTAAGTCTATAAATATCCCTTCACCCTTGTCAAATTTTTTAGTACACACACCATTTTCTAGCCCACACAACACACTCACAAGCTCTCAAAAAGCATTGTAAATTAGTTCTCTTGTAATTTATTCTCTTAATGTGCAATACAAGTTATTTTTTGCTAATATTACTCTTACTTCTCTTGCATTTCCAGCAAGCTTTCTAGTTTAATTAAACTTGAGAAGTGATCTAACTTTACTTAATGATTTAAGTGCTAAAAGTCGCTAAATACCGCATGGGTTAGTTGTACAAAAACTCTCGCCCGTGACAATGAGCTGCCGTTTCTTGTGCCTTCTCACTCTACTGTTTAGTGTTTAAAATATTGAAGTAATACTTAAAAAGGACAATGGCATTCACCCTAGGAGAGAATAAAACTTTGTGTATAAAAACAACCTTTTCATACGTGTAAACACCACCCACAAACGTGCAACAAATCCAGCAGAAATCTCATGCATCTCCCTCACCAGGCAGCAAGATACTCGATCTCTCTCTCTCCCAACATTCTCCTTCTCTCTCCCTCGTCTCCAAGCGAGGTCGATCTCAGCTTTGATATTCAGAACCGGATCCGCATTTTTTAATACACGGATTCAGATTTTTTTCGATCCACATCTTTCGAATCTTTGCGGATCTAAATCGGATCCGGATAAACTTACCGCCCCTATTCACTGAGCACTTATTCACTTTAGGTGGCGGTGTTATGAGCTGGAAAGTCTCATGTAAAATATAGTGGCATTGCCAACAACAAAGGCTGAGTTCATAGCTGTAGCTGAAGCTTTTAAGGAGGCCATTTGGTTAAAGGGAATGGTCATTAAATTAAAAGGAAAACAAGAATCAATTATCTATATTGTGATAGCCAAAGTGCAATATATCTAAGCAAAAACCAGACTCACTCACCTAGAGAGAATAAAACATATTGATATAAAGCTATATTTGATAATGTTAGAAGTATCAAAAGGAAGGTTAAGGCTACTGAAGATTTCTACAAACTGAAATCCAATTGATATGCTTACCAAGGTGGGGCCACATGTTAAGTTCAATTTCTATATGAACTTGGCAGGGATTTACAGTTTTCGATGACTGCAATAGTAAAGTAAGATAATAGAATGGAGTAGTTGGAGTTTAAGCTCAAGGTGGAGATTGATGTAATATGAACTCAAACTCAATTGGCTGCCTTATGTTTGTAGGTTCGATTTTAGATGATATATCATTTTTAAAGCTATAGAAAACAAACTAATATTAGTGGCTTTGTCATCTAAAGTGATTAAGTGAATCCTGCGTATAACACGTGATTTTGCATTAAATATAAGCTGCCTTAAATGGCACAAATGAATGTTGTTTTGGGCAGTCTTTAGTAAGCACATGAAAGGTACGTGTTAAAGCTATTGAAAACTATTATTATTGGCAGGAAAAAGCTAGCTAATGTAACAAACCCAGAATCAATTATATGAAGTTCACTCTAGTGTGTTCTTTATGAGAGTTTTTGAGAGATCAAAGTATGTAGAGAAAAGAGAGAGCCTGTTCTTTTTTTTTTTTTTTTGTGTTATCACTCAGATGATCTTGTACCAATCTTGAGCTTGATTAGTGAAACCATAAGCAATTTTCCTCAAATGGATGTAGGCACTGTGCTTAAGTGTCGAACCATTATAAACTCTGTGTTATGGGATTATTTGTTCTTTTTTTTTGTTCTTGTTCTTGATAAAGACTGAATCTTTTTCCATTTGTATGTTCATTGATTAATCTTGAGTTAGGGAAAGGTCTTGGTTCAGTGGCAAAAAGCTTGGTATAAGGGAATTCTGTCACAACAGAAAAATACAAGAAATAATTTCCACAAACAAACCCGATAAGTATACAACTCAATAAGGGAATGTATATGTATACATTTAAATATTGGATAATTAAAAAAGCAAGACAACAGCATCTAGGAAAACAAAGCTCAAAGAAAACATCTTGCTAACGGCTTGAGTAATCATTCAACTACGACTCAAGGCTTATATATTCTTTTTTTAAAAGTAAGAGCGGCCAATCAAATGTCAAATGAAAATGGACTTGATCTAAAGGTAGTTGGTCAGGTTAAGGCCGACCAAGCCAATGATGCTTGGCCAGTCTTTTTGGATGATCGGCCACATTAGGACTAAGACATGGCCTAAACTTGCACAGAGGTAGTAGTCCAAATGATCTTACTGTCTATATCAAGATTATAAATTTCCCTATCTTCGTCCATTAAATATAAGTTTTCACATCCTTAAAAGTGTTTAAAGGTGATTTTTTTTATCAGTCAATATCAAGAACGTGCAGAAAACATATTAATAATATGATAACTCAAGCATCTGTAAAGTTGTTAAATTTATAATTCAATAAAATAACTCTCAAAAGTAAAAAACATGTTAATTTAAAAGATGTGTTACACTTAATAAGTTACAAAAACTCTTATAACCTAATTACATATTGTTAGGGACATAATAAGATAATGATACATGTCAAGGTAAAGAGTAAAGTAATAGAAGAATCATTAAGAGGAAGCTAGCTTACACTAAATATGCCATGAATTGAAGCAACACCTAGATTTTACTGTATTAAGGATAAAAAAACGTGAGAGAAAATGCCCAAAACAACCATTATATGGGAGATGGTTGCACTATAAAGGATTTTGGTTCTTTAGATAAAAATAAGAAATCACTAAAAAAGAGGGAATAACAGGTTGTAACTCTTATAAAAGGCCAAACGAGATTACTAAAATAGTTAGGACTATTTGTCTTAACTGACATGTCAATGATTATAGGATGACCCCTGTAAAGGCATGCTGAACTACCCAGTAGAGTCTAACACACGTATATAAAGACAAATCATAAAATAATACAACAACTTACTCTTCAAGCATGCTCAAAAGGTCATATGGGTAAAACAACAAAAATATTCTTGTTAAGGCAACAAATAATGCCAATAGAAATGATTATAAGTTTATAATATGTAACAGATATTATATTATATTAAAGTAAAAATTTATTTTCACATTATTAAATTCAAAACACAATTAATTTTGAGCACTACTATAACATTATTTGATACTTTGCATAATTGTACTATTTTCTTTATATATTTTTTAGATTTAGATATTTTTAATTAAAATTAAATTTAAATAATTTAAAAAAATTATGGGCTTGGCGGATATCAATGTTGGTATTCATCGGATATTGAATTAATATCAATCATACCTATATCCAAGTGCGAGTTTTAATTTGTAATATCAAACCCGTTTGTAACCCATAAAATTATTTGATATAAGTGGATTTTAGTGAGTAAATTTGTAGGTCTACAGGCACAATTGCCATCTCTATTCAAAAGGTAATTTAGCTAAAGAGTGGGCATGGACATTACAGTTCTTGGAATAAATTGTACTTTAACATTACAAAATTCATTAGCAAGATTTTGGACTCTAATATCACTTGATAAACTTCAGTTCTATTGCTTTCTTATTGTTGAGTAGGTCAGAAGCAACTTGAGAGTCAGTCTCCATTATAATTAAAGGCACTTCCATGCGTTTGCTACCAATAAGCCTCATTTTATAGCCTCAACCTCTACAAAAGTCACATCTCCATGGAACTTTGATATCTTTACTGGAGTTATTATAAAATTCCCACTTACAACAACTCCTAAGTGTGCTGGCTGCTTCTTCATATTTATAGTTGTATGATATTGAGCCACTCTCATGAATAAGGGATCTATTGCCACTACTTCTGTATTGATTTGCTTTGCAAGTGTGATGCACTTGGAGCTTTGATTCTTTTATTAAAGTCCATAACTACCTTAACTTTTTCCATGGAGATTAAAAGGATCCACTTTCTTCCTTTAAAAAAGAAATAGGTTCCTTGAAAATAGCCACCAATAGTTCAAATTCTACTCAATCCAACTTTTCTGTGATACATTGCAGCATATATGTAATGCTTTATTCTACAAGAGTCTAGACTTTATTTGCGAAAGAGACCATTCTCCATATCTTTCTAGCTAATTTATAGTCCACCAAAGCAAGAGAGATGTTTTTTATATTCTTTTTACAAAGTTGACAGATAAAATATGGTAGTACTTTTTTCCTCTGAAGATTTTTAGTTGATGGTAATAAGTTTTAGATAGCTCTCTACATAAAGATTTTGATTTGTTCAAGTAGAGCACTAGCCCAAATAGTTTTCTAGATAACTAGTTCATTAACAGAGCAACTAGGAAAGTCTTGGAACTTTATTTTTTGAGCAATATGATATCCATTTTTGTCAGAATAATTGCCTTTTTTACCATGATGCCAAAAGATCAAATCGAGCTTTGGTATTCAAGGGAGAGGATTGTTGAATATTAGATCTGCATATTCTTTTATAAAATATTTTTACACTTTGGTCTAATTCCAACTTTGATTATCATCAATCAACTTAGAAACCACAATATTACATAGAAGATTCATGGTCAAAATTGGTCTGAAAGTTTCTAGTCTTAGAATCCAATTATTGTAGTAAATATGCATGTTGTTTCTTGAACTGATCCTTCATTTACAACTCTTTTAGATTACGGGTCTCCCTAATAGAATATTTTTCCAAATATAAGAAGGATTGGACCTTATTTTAGCATACAAGAATTAAATTTTCTAAAGTATCTTGCTTGTAAAACTCAAGCTATTAATAAATTAGAAACTATAGAATCCTCTACCCTTACTTAGTTATTAAAGCAAGATTGAAGCACTAGAATTCCTTAAAACCAATTCTAGCTTTGCAGTTTACTTTGCTTATCCTCTCTCACTTAGCCCAATAGATGTATTTCTTTTTATTTTTGGATCTCTACCAAAATTTAGCTATACCTTTTTGGATATTATCATATAGCCCTTAAGGAATTTTGAACACATTTATTGCATAAGTTAGAATAGCATGGGCTATGACTTTGATAAAGACCTTCTTGTTGCCACTAGAGAAATGTTTATATTGCTAATTTGAAACCTTGCTTATCACTTTAAGTTTTATATCATTGAAGAAGTTCTTTTTGTTTCTTTCAGTCATGGATGATAACCCAAGACATTTCTTCTATCTCGAAATAACATTCAAATGAAAGATTCCTTTAATTATAGTCATTTAGTCAGATTTAATATTACTATTGAAAACATTAAAGATTTGTCTAGTTTGAATGGCTGTCCAGAAATAGTATTGTATCGATCAAAAATTACTTTGAGTTTCTTACAATAAGCAACTATTGCCTCAGTGAAGATTAAGCTGTTGTCAACAAATAATAAGTAAGATATCGTGATATTATTTCCAAACCTCAGCATTTGTATAAGGTTATGATTTTTAGCCTATATCAGTAAGCTAAAAAACACTCCAACACAGAAGATAAAAAGATACAGAGATAAAGGGCATATTTGCTTAAGCCTTCTTTGAGGTTTTATCAGTCCTTTAACCTCATTAATAAGAACAGAGAAAGATGCGTTGGTGATACATCTCATAATTAATTCAACCTAATATAAAGAAAATCCTTATTTTAGCATTTTTGCTTTTACAAAAGACTACCTTACTCGATCATAAGTTTTGCTTATAGCTAATTTTAGTATCATAAGTTCATTTTTCTTTCCTTTGCTATATCTAATTTTGTAAAGACACTCATACCTAATAAAAACATTGTCATTTATAAGTCTATTATAGATAAAAGCACTATAAATAGGAGACATGATTTTGTAGAGTATTTGTTTAAGCCTATTGACAATGATTTTTGCCACAATCTTATAAGATACATTACAAAGACTTATACTTAGTCACTTTCTTTGGTTTCTCCACATTAAGAATAAGAGTAGGATATGTGTGATTTAATATAGTGATATTATCTTACTTGTTGAGCACATAAAAGCATATGGTGATCAGCCTTTCACCAAACATCTTTCAATGTTTTTAAAAAAAGATTGCCAGTAGCCCATCTGGGTAAAGGGCTTTTGTAGGGCACATATGTAACAGTGATGTTGTTATCTCCTCTTCGGTTAAAAGTTGTTAAAAGTCTTCCTTCATCTCTTTAGAAACCTATAGGGCCAAGCCTGCCAGAACAGCCTCAATTTATGTATGTGAGGGGTTCGATGACTTGAATAGCCTAGTAAAAAAGTTACAAAATTCTTTCTCTACTTCCTTTCCATCTATGGTCCAGTTGTCTTATTCAGTTTCAATTCCTTTAATCTTGTGTTTTCTTTTTCTTTATAATGCTTTTGAATGGAAAACTTGTTGATCTTGTCTCTTTTTTTCAATTAATCCGCTCTCGATCTCTATTTCCAATATATCTCTTCATTAGCCAAAATATTATCAATTTGCCTTTTAATATTTTTTTAATCTCAACTCGATTTATATATGATATATTAATTTGTCTAATCCTCTATAACTCATTTGTTAAAGATCTAATCTTTTTTATTCTCTCACCAAATTCCTTCTTACTTTAAATTTGGGTTGAGCCATTTCATCTTAGTTGATTTTTAAAAAGTTGCATAGAGTTCACATTAGTCCACAGCCCTTGCCAATTTCACTTATTCTTAATTATCCTTATAGGCAATATAAAAGCTTTGCATATCTTTACAATGAATTCTATGCTCACTCTTTCTTTTACAGCTTACTCAATACCCCTTTCTATAACTTTCATTATCATAAGGCTATGATCTAAGCTTTAAGACTCCAAATTAGTAGTTGCTAATTCATGCAACTAGTTACCGTACTCAATGTTGCACAAAAATCTATCTAGTCTCTCTGCTATGAAATTTAGTCTATATCTTTGATTTAACCCTGTAAAGGTTCTTTCTATGCATCTTAAATCTATCAAGCTAATTTTTTTGATTGCATCTTTAAATTCAGACATTATATTAACATCCTTAATATTTACCTTTCTTCTTATGTAAGCTTAAAATTTCATTGAAGTCACCAAAACATAACCATAGTATAGAAGATAAGCTTGCTAATCGTTTCATCAACATCTATATGTGTCTCTTTTCTGCAATTTCTAGATACCTAAAGACCCAATATATCTTCAATTTGGCTCTTTTTCATTGTAAGTCTCAGCATCTATAAGTTAGCTGTGAGAAGCATTATTTTTAGCTATATTAGAACTCTATTGCATCAATAACCCTCTTCTAATCCATTTCTACCATATGTAAAACAATTCTCAAATTTCAACTCAGCATGAACAACATTCATCTATATAGGCCATATCTTTATTTCACATAAGAAAATAATTTATGGCCTATGTGTTTGGTAAATATATTTAAGTGATATCCGGGTATTCTTCAATTCCTAAATGTTTTAATTAAGGATTTTTATGATTATCGATTGGGCTAGCTGTTAGCCTCTGCCGTTAATTCATCAATGGCTATCTCTGTACCTCTATTTCTTCCATGTGTTATGTTTTTAAGTTGGAGCTGAGTTTTTTTGGAAGGCAAATTTCGTTTTGTGTTGCTATTGTCATCATTAAGCTGTTTATTTTTTATTTTTTTGGCTTTTACCTTAATTTTTCTACTTTTCATATGGGTTTTTTCTTGGCAATTTGACCCTTTTTACTTTTATCCTTAGCAAAAAGTCTAGCCAAATACTTAAATCTCCTTGTTTTTTGCCTTTCCATAATTGTTCCTATTTCATCCTCTACTGCGTCCTCCTTTAAAGTTGCTTGAGCTTTGTTTATTAAGCCTATTAATCTCAAATTTTTTATTTTCTTTTAATTTACCATTTTCCTCCCTCTTCTTTATCTATATTTCTTAACATTTTTTGTTAGTTGTTATGATTTGATCTTTATACCTAAATGGCTACTACATCATTTTTTTTTCCTTCTAGTATTAATTGTTCATCTATCTCTATAATCACATGGCTTTCACTCATTGGTGCTATAGACCTATATGCTTCAATCTAGATTATCTCTAACCTAGTTTTTAGAATTGAGTTGGATTACCTTTGATTTTATTTCTAGTCTTTATGGCCTTTTTGGTTCCTACTCTCCTCTATTTTTGTACTATTGCTTCTATTCCACTTATCTTTGGGCTTGTTATGTTGAAATGCTTAGGTAATATGAAATGTGACAACTTTTATCCATGGAGCAAAACAAGATTTTTCTATTTTTGATTTTTATATTTGACGCATTCTTTAAACTAATGGCTAATGATTCTATATAAAAGACAAAAATATAGTAGTATTTCATACGTAACTAGCATTGGTACTTTTTCTTCCCTCTTTAATTTTAGGAAAATAATCTTTTGTAGTGACTTTGTAATATCCACTTTAATTCGAACTCTGGCAAACTCCTCAATAGTTTTCTAGCTTTGTTTATCTTTACCTCTTATATTGTACCAATAATGGCTCTCGGCCTTAAAATTACATTTGTATTTGTAGCCATAATCGACACATTAATAATTTAAACCTAAAAAAAAGCGTGAGTAAAAGCTTGCTTTATAATGTTTCTTTTTCCAACTGGCTTTATAAGGATTATCAAAGCTTTATTAACATGCCATGACACCGTTGCTAACACTCTTTTTTTTATCATTTTCTAAGGTAAACTTGAATTTGAACACATTTTCTCCTAAGCTTTTAACTCTCACCCTTATTCTATTCTATACACTTGGTACATTATTGATCTAAGCCCTTTGATATTCACTGCCCTTATGGTTTGAATTTTTCCAACTAAACATCCTGCTATAATTTCTGCGTCTTTTGTTTTCATATTGCTAACAAAAGATACTTTATCCTCTTCTTCCTCTTTTAAAGAGATGGCATTACACCCTTTGTTTAGCTTTAACTAAACAACAATCAACTTTAATAATTTCTGCCTTAATCCTCCTAAAATACATAGAAAAACACCCATTCACTCAGTTAGGGATGATAGAATTGTGGCACACAAGCCCCGTTACCTTTTCATTCTAAGTTCTTTTTCCAAAGAAAAGAAACTCTTGAATAAAGACTCCAATAGCTTAATCATTCATAGTGCAATTTGTAGTTTGCGCCGGATGACTGACTCAATTGCCTTTTGTGACATGTGTCTATTACTCTTCCTTTTTTTTTTTTTTTGCCAATTCATATAAAGTCAATATATTTAGTTACATTTTTACCATTTTAAACAAAATTACATTCAATTGTCGCTTACTTCTTTATTATTTTCTTTTAATTTCCCTTAGCTACTTCAATACTTTAGCTTCCACCTACTCCCGCTTTCAAAAGTACAAAGTTGTAGAGCATTTTTTTGATAAATTTCTTTTACTTTCTTTTTAAAAAATATAAAATAGCCTTTTCTACTATAATCTAAATTACATTAGAATTTTGTTTTATTATTTAAGAAAATTATTAGTCTTTCACTTTAATTTTACCCTATTCAAGGAAGTAGCAACATTAGAAAGGCTCACAATGCTTTCAAGTTTGATTCCCAGCCTTTTTTTGTCAATGTGATTATTTATCAGCTGGTTTCGAATCTTAAAATTGCTAACTCCTTTGTTTTAAGTTTGCTCAACTAAAGGGAAGTTATGGGTTCTCAGATTATACAGGGTTTGAAAGTCATAGCTTTGTCCAAAAGGCTAATTCGAATAGGCTTTTAGATGAGGTTGCCTTCTAGGGTTGCGAAGTTGACCGTGGACAGTTGCTCTAGAGGCAATCCTAAGATAGTTGCTTTGGATGATATTCTTAATGGATCATCGATGTGTGGTTTTGGCTACTTTTGGGTTTTTTCTTAACTAGCAGTTGATTTTTTATACTGAGCTTATCGCAATTTTTGAGGAGTTGGAGCTTGTTTTCAGCTTGATTACTTTATGCTTGAGGTAGAGATAGACTTGGCCATGGTGGTTTCCTAGATTCATTTATAAGGTTCTGGTCACTGGGATTATGCTTATTCACTATATCGGGTGTACGTTGACTTCTTCTTCTCTTATTTTGATTAGAAGGCCATTTTTGCTGTAAATTTTTTGGCCAGCTTGGCCTACACTCATTGAGTTAGTTGGCATTTCTTGTATTCTAGGGACCTTCTTGTAGGCTTATCTTGTATTATCTACTTGGATCTGCAAACTATGCCTCATGTCAGAAGTTAGGACTGATGGCCCTTTGATTCCACCTGATCATATATACTTCTTTTTGTATTATTATGTACTTACATTTGTTTTGAGAGGTTTGGTTTACATTCCCTTTTTCATGTATTTGATTATTTCTAATTTATTTTATAAATAGGAGTCCCGCCTAAGCCCTGACCTTCCCGATGTTCTTTCAAACAATTTATCTTGTTCTAAAAATTATTACAAAAATTTTGAATTATTTAATTTTACTCTTAAGTTTGTAATTTGCAACTATCCACAAAAAAAGATGCTATTACCCTTAAAAATGACCAAACAAAAGTTAACATAAATTATAATAGTAGTTATTTTCCAAGTGTAACACTACCTTTTTAGTAGACGGTTGATGCAATTTGTAAACATATGATGAAAAATTGAATAAACTCAAACTTTTACAATATTTTGTAACAGGATAAATATAGGTTATTAACCAATAATTTTTCTATTATTTATTTAAATTTAAAAATGCTAGTGTTATTTTTTCTGTTCAAATTGGGTATCATGATATTTAATGTATAATGGTCAATTTATGTAGTGAAAATTTGTCTTTATTTTCTATTTATATCATGAAGATTGAGTTCATAGACATTATTGCTGACCAATGAAGTTAATAAATTAAAATTGTTTTCGTTAAACAGCTGAAGTACTCGTATGCATTTGCTATATTTGACACCACCTTCTAGTTAAAGAAACAAAAACAGAAGCTTCTCATATTTGATGGGTAATTAAGTTAAAAAAATAAAAAAAAAAACAATGAAGAAGCAAGGTAGCATTTTTATATTTGTCACAGTGACTTTTGCTTTTCTTTTCTTTTTGTCTTTCTAATTTACTTTTTAACTCATTTTTTATTATTTTTTAGAATAAAAATTAAACCGTGCCATTTTAATTTTCTGTAAAAATTATCTGTCTACTTTATGTCAAAGTAGCATTGTTGATCTTTCACAGATTGATTCCACTGATTAAAGTGTTGTGAAGCAGATTGGTGTAGAAACTATTCACAACATTGGTTTAGAAACCATTGGCTTAAAAGCAGCTGTGAAAAGTGTTAGATGCAAGTGATGACAATTGTTCTCAGTTCTGCAAATGAAATTCTATCGAGCTATTGAGTTTCTGAAATATAAATTAGTCAAAATATACAGCTCGTTTTGCTTGTACATGCCCACTTTGTCAGCATGTATCCTGATATGTTTTCATCCAGTGTATACAATATGTACCTAGCTAGCTTGTTAACACTGTTTTAATGAGCATACAATATCAGCGAAGCATCAGAGAACACATCGGTAGGTTTCAAGAGATTCAGCAATTCCAGAACAGTAAGTAAATTTCACCACCTGGCCCTTCTGCAGTCCATAGTATCGAGCAAATGCATCAGTTTCTAGCATTCGAGGGAGCTGAAAAGACAAGATGAAAATAGAGGTCGGTTGGTGTTATACTTTGATCAAGCATGCAACAAAACTTGTGGGCAGTTACATAGACAAATGAACACAGTTATCAAAAAGAATCCACCATATTCTTTACGTGGCATACTTCTCTTCCCGATTCATGACACATAGGTTCATTGATACCTCTAAGTCACAACCCATCTTTTACATACTGCTCACACTTAAAAGAGATAAGCCAATCAAGACATAAGAAAGTAGCCCCCAGACATTCAAAGTTGATGAATTCAATTGAGAACAATCAGATGTATATGGCACATTTCATTTATACTTTCATGCCCAGAAAAAAGCTCCACTTAGCTGAAGTTCATTTATGCAGCCTAAGCTTGTATTATATGGTTGAGCAGATCACTTACCTCCAAAGCGTCCTAACAAAATTTTACATGGCTTAATATATTAATTAATTAGATATCATAAGTACAACTTTGATCTTAAGTTGTGCCCAATAAAACTGAGCTCACAAGTTCTAGACTTCTTTTCTCATTAGTTCTATATTCATCAAACCATCAGTACTAGCACACACTGGCTCTCAACTGCTGGGTTCTAGACATGAAGAAATCTCAATATTCAGCCTGATGGAATTTGCAAGAGACTGAGCGGATGGGAACTCCATTAATGAACAAAAGGCTAGCAAAAGGACGTTCATGAAAAAAAGTATCGGTCAATGGCACTGGTGTAAATTGCAGCATTTGCTTATTAAAAACAGAACCCTTGAGCTTAAAGCAGCGAACCACAACTTATGGCCAATTTGAGTACGCAACAAATCCAACAAATTGATCACTTCTTTGCTTCTTTTTCCTTTTCTGTAACTGGCATTCTAATTTAACAAGTTAATCATTAACAAATGGGCTTCGAATATCAACCATGGATGGATGGTGAGCAGTTTAAAAGGGAGTTACTCCAGGATAGAGAAAAATTTCCGTACTTCAACTTAAGTTATGGCTTCCAGTTGTTAAGGATCCCATACCCCAACAACTTTTTCCATCAATAGTATGCATATGAATGTGGAGTCATTAAATTTATGAACATCAAAGGATGCAATTATTGTTTAACTAAAATAGTTACCTGCTTGCCTTCTATCTTGTACTTCTTCAGTAATTTGTCTCTCTCACCAGCAGACAGCACCTCATGCTTTGGTTGCAAAATGTGCTTTGTTACATTGACCAACAAGTCCGTGATCTAAAAGGGAAAGCCAAAAGTAGGTGGTTGTCAAATTCAAATAAACAGAACTAAAACCTCTATTATCCACAGCATTTGTGCAGTCTTAAACTATTAAAATGATTAAAAAAATTTGCATTAATCATTAGATCTTTTCACAGGCAAAAACATTTAACAGACATCAAGCAACAACAATATATGGCTACTAAAGCTACCGCTAAAATACACAATAGAAGACCCACTTGCCAGATCTTACATCTTAGTATGGCCTCGGCGCACTCTTAAAACATTTAAATTGCAATATCAACTGATAACTTGGATGGAAAACCACGGTAAATTGAATAAATTGAATATGGATCCGTAACAAAGCACCATAAAGTGTTTGGCGCAGCCTCAAGGAAAACATAAAAGAACTTTCCTGACGCAAATTTCTTAATCCTTAGTATTCTTTTTTTTAATATAAATAACCCCACACTTCTTGTACTACTCTAAAAGGTTTCTTAATCTTTAATTTTTTTCTTTTCTTTTGAGAAGACCTTTGGAATTTAGGTAGTTTGATAACAGGAAAGTTTACAATAAAACAACGACAACTCAAACAATAGCACGAGATATCTTGTATAATACATTTAAAACATATTTTAAGTATCAATATGCTGACATACTAGTTCCAGTTCATCACAACACCCATAAGTCTATAGGAGCTGAGCCAAATTTCTACGTAGCCATGGCAGTTCCAGGGTAACTTACATGGAAAATCTCAACTTTGAATGGAAACTTTAGCACTTCTTTCCGAGCAAAAGTGTTCATATTGCTTTGCAAAATCAGTATCAGTCCATGTAAAGCTTGCTTGTTAAGAATCTGACCGTAAAGGCCCCGAATAGCTTGCGTCCTGATTTCTTCAGTTCCCAAGTACACAACCAGCATCTTGCCGAAAAATTAAATAAAATAAAAATCGCAATATTATTGCTAAAAATTAAAATAATAATAATAATAACAGAAATGGAAATAAAAATGCTACTTTTTTGGAAGGATTGGAGCGCAGAGGGATGCAAAGACGGAGACTTTCAAGGTCAGATTTGTCGCCAAAAGTAAGACGGAACTCAGAGAGTGAACGAGTGAGTTCCGAGTTGGGTACCGCGTAGCCTCTGTCATTGAGCATTTGCAAAACGGTGCGTCGAGAGAGGTAATATCTGTAACTCTCCAAGCTACAGCCTCTCTCCATCACCTGGCTGCTCCTCGTTATGCACTCGCCGCCGCCCATTTCCAAAATTTGCTTCTCTTCCTTGCTCCTTTTTGACGTTTCTTTCGCTCCTACGTACTACAGTGGAGAGAAAAAGGACGAGTCAGAGTTACAAATATTTGGAGAAAAAGTAATAAATTTTGGTATAAATTTATTTTATATAAATTAATTTGGTATTAATTTATTAATAAAATAAAAAATAATAAAAATAAATTATATAAATAAAAAATTTAATTAATTAATTAAATTATATCTTATTAATTTATATAAAATAAATTTATATAAAAATTTATAATTATATTATTATTTAATTTAAATATTTTTTTTTATTTTTTATTTTATATTACTTATTATTACGGTGCCAATCCATATAATCATGATTATCTTATTTGCGTGGTATCAATTCCTTTTAATAAGTAATTTTTATTAAATTAGGAAAATGTTCAAAGATAACAATTAATAAAATGACTATGAAAATCTACTAACAAAATAAAAAGATAAACATTTACGAAAAGTGAATTTAGCAAGAGCATTTATAATTTGATTACAATTTCTTGAGATATATATTCTGAAGTCATGCTTTAGTTACATTAGTTGTTGTATCTCAGCAATTGTTTATAAAAACTATGTACGAGTATATTGCTTTCCCTAGATTAATTGGATAACATATATGGAGTTTTGACTCAACCATTAGAGGATGCAAATCTATCTCTTTAGTACGTCAAGTATCAAAGAACAGAGTCTTTACCTTAATAACAACCACATTATCAGGATAAAGCTCAAAGTTAGCTCCCGGCAACGTAATCAACCCCTCAAGATTTTTAATATATAAGAGCCCCATAACTAACTTATATCCTATACTATTGGTTTTGATGATAATAAATTTAATATATTCTTTTGATTGAATTGTTAGGTTTTTATTAATAAATCAATTTATAAAGTAAGTGTAAATATATTCATAATTTTTGGATAAAAGTTAATCTTTAATCGAAAAATCTTTTTCTACAAAGAAGAACAAAAATTCTTAAATTAAAAACTAACAGTGAATCATTTATCTAAAAAATGACTAACTGACAAAAACTAGAGCCATTTGTTAGCTTAAAGGATTACATCTAATGTAATTTTGATAATAAAAACATGTGTGTTAATTAATCTGATAATTTTTATATTTCACATGTTTACTAAATTTTTTTTAAGGATAATATTTATGTAAATGAATAAAGTGAAATCAAGAACCAAGACACTTAATGGAGAATGGCTGGATCAAAAATAAAGTTTAAAACTCAATGGATTTAATAATGTAAAAATTCTTGTAAAGTCAGTATAATTTAATTTATGCATGATTTAGCATTTGTGAAGCTCAAGATAATATTTAATTAATCATAATTTTTCATCAATTTAAGGTTTTACAATTATAAACTAAGTATTTTATACAAATTAATTATTTCTCAATTTAGTGGGCTAAAATAGAAAAGTTTTATAATCTTTGTTTTTAATAAGAATTTTTAATTATGGATTTGGATTATTTGTAAAATTAGAAATATATTTGATCATATCATAATTTTAGAAAGTTTAGGGAATGAGAATATTATTTAGAATTCTAAAATTAGACTTATTTATAAATATTTTTGACATTTTGAGATATAGTACAATTATAAAATATTTTAGATAAAATTATTATTTTGTGAATAGTAATACTGTAGTAACTTCAAATTATTCTGAAAATAAGCATGTTTGTAAAGCTTTATGAGTTTAGATCATAATATAATTAAAAAAAATTATGAATAAAATTATAATTTCGTGAATAATATTACCGTAGCAGAATTCAAATTTAACGGTAACTTATTGTAGTAAGCGACTAACTATCAAAATATAGAGACTAGCCACTTCGACGCTGAAATTTACCTATAACGGTTATTTTTTGAGTTTAAACTATATAAACTCAAATCAAACTCATTTCTAATCTCTTGAACAAACTAAAATAAGTTTACACATCATAGATTGAGCTTTCAATTTACAAATTATCTTAGATTAAATTATCATTGTGTTATAATTTGTACATCTACCCTTGAAGAGAGTTTCATTGTTGTAATCCTTATTTTTGTATCAAATTTATGAGTGTATAAGTATGAGAAACACTTAAGTGAAGAGATTATGAGATAATCACTTATTGTAAAGGTTTATTGACACCTTAGAAGTTAATTATAAAGAACTTAAAGTCTTGGGAGGCTTGGATAATGAAATCTTCAAGCTTAGTTTGCTTGGAGGTATGGACATAGGCGAAGATTACCGAACCACATAAAAATATTGGTGTTTAATTTCTCTTCCCTTAATATTTTATTATTACACTTTTTCAAACTTATTATTTTTTATTTTGTTAGGGCATTAGATTGAATTATTATATGATTTGTTTAGATTAAATTTTAGAAACTCAATTCACCCCCCTCTTAGATTACATAACTAGTATTTCATAATTGTTTTCTAAAAATGGATAAAGATAAAGGGTTCTGAAAATAAACAAATAAATATTAATGGTAAACGGTTAACCGCTAATTTTTAGTAAGTTAAAGATTTCTAACCTTAAACCATTTAGCAAAAACGAATAAGCTTAGGTTGTTTTGCAAGTTTCTAAATTTAAATGGCTAATCGATAATTTTCAGAATTGAATCACATTCTAATCGTTAACCTTTTCACAAAAACAATAAAGCTTGAATTGCTTTAACAGATTCTGGAAATTAGCAATGAACTGATCACGCCAAAGAGTGAACCGTTTATTTAAAATTTCAACTCAAAGGTCTTTTAGACTAGTCAAAACAATGAATTGATAGCAATTAATAGTGAGCGGATTATTCCCAAAAAAGTCAACAACGACTAGTTTTCAGCCCCAACTATAAATTAACTTATTCAAATTCAAATAAAGATTAATTCAACAATTATTATTGAGCTTGCCACTGAGAATACAATCTACATTAAGTTTTAAATTTGTTCTCATTCTATTTATTCACACTTTGAGCTTTTATTTATAATCATCCATATTGTGTGAAAGAAAGTATTTTTATAATCTTTATTTTTTAGTGATTGTAAGTGTTAGGATATACTTGGAATAAGAAATTGGGTATAATCTCTAATTGTAAAGGTATATTAACACCCTGGAAGTTAATTGTAAATTCTTAAAGACTTGGAGGCTTGGATAATGAAATCTTCAAACCCAGTGAGCTTGAAGCATAGACGTAGGTGAGATTGGTCGAACCACATAAAACTCATTGTGTTTGAATCTCTCTTCCCTCATCTATTTATTTTTAATTTTTTTATTATTTTTTTAAAATTCTTTTAAGATTTGCATTAAAATTAAATTAAACATTCTATAATTTTTAAAATCTCAATTCAACCCCCCTCTTAGGTTGTTTAGATATTATTTCAACCTTACCACTATGAATATCCACTGCCATAAAAGTATTTAATTTAAAGTGCCCCATTTGTGGTGGCTCACAAATCATAGGATTTAAACTTGTACGTATATCAACTGCATCCACACAATTTTTGCTTTCACAACCATCTCAAATTCCTTAAGTAAAAGCCACCACACAATTAGGAAATGTCATTGCTCAGTTTGTAAAATCTAATTTCTCTTGTGGAATATCCCCACATTATTAAAACAATGAGTTGAATCTTAATAAAAGTAATTTTCGAATTTACACTATTCAACATATCCTACAAACATGCAACATGGCGAAAAGAATCAAAATGAGCAAATTAAGTAAATTCCCACACATCATGGGCATGCTAACAAATAAATAAAGCATGCATAATAGACTTACCACACTCAGCATAGAGCCTACACCGTGAATCAACTACCATCCTTTTCAACTCCAAGTTTACCATAGACGGAAGCAAAATTGAATGTGCATGCCATCGAAATATTTTAAGCTTGGAAGGAACGATTAGCTTCCAAAATAGTCTCACACTGCCTAGCTGAACCATTAGATGCTGTAGCACTAATAAATTCTTCTAGTGCCTTGCAATATGATACCTGGACTTCACAATGTAATGTCCATAATGATTTCAATCTACATTACTTAATCATGATAACTTTGGTAAGGTAGGGTAATTTCCAAATATAATGGATATCTTGAGGTAAGAAATGCTTTCATAACAAGGCCATATTCCAAGAATTCTCATTTTCTAACAAAACAGCAACCCTTACATCTTTCCCCAAAGTTACTGACATGAAAGATACAAATGCTATCCATCGAGGCACCCAATTTCACAATATATATGAACATGTTTCCCTAATCCCATATATTATCAAATCCTTTATTACAACTTGCCTTCAAAGAATGCTTTGCCAAATAAATAAAGGATTAAATATCAATAGTCACATCAAGAAAAAAACTTCATCAAAATATCTTTCCTTTAATACTCGTGAAACAAATGTCCTATCATAAATAAGTAATTACTATCCTTGTTTGGCCAATATTGCCTCATTAAAGCAAACTAGGTCTTGAAAGCCTATACCACCACTTTTTTTTTTCTTCCGGCTCATATTATTCCATCCTATCAAGTGTATCTTCCACTTATTCTCTGTAGAACTCTACCAAAAAGTCGTAAACATCCATTGATGATCTTCATACATACTCATCAGTAATTGGAACACACTTATAGCATATAAATAGGTTGCCTGTGTTATTACCTTAATCATAATCTCTTTTCTGCCAGAAAAGAAAATTTTGTCTTGCCAATTAATTAAATTTTTTCACACCATAAATTTCAGATCGTCAGAAACTCCCTCCCTCCTCTTCTTTCTAATCATGACTAGTAATCTTAAATATTTTTCATATATAGAAACTTTAGAAAATCCAAAGACCTCTGTAATACTTTTATGTGCATCGAGCTTCACATTTAGGCTAAACACAATATTTATTTTATCAAATTTAAAATTTGACCTAAGGCCTTAGAGTACAGATCAAAATTATTTCTTAAATGATGACAATACATTAGCATAGCCCTATAATATACGAGGCTATCATTTGCAAATAGTAAATGGGATGCAAATAAGTCTAATGTAAGTTTTATCTCTCGAATTAAATTAGTTTTTTTTTTTTACAATAGTTAGCATAACAGAGAAAGCTTCAGTGCAGAGAATAAATAAAAGTGGAGAGAGTGGACAGCCTTACTTAATACGTTGAATTGAAAAGACCTAACCTTGAACCTTACCATAATCAAGAAGCATAAAGTTGATGTCGATGTGCAACTCATTATAAGTCGAGTCATCTTGTAGAATAACCCAATCACACCATTATTTGTTCCAGAAAACCATGCTTACCTTTTTTGTAGGATCGCAATTTTTGAAAGCATTAACAAGACACTAGGACATTATCATCAATTAGATGATTTGAAATAAAAGCACTTTGATTACCAAAGATAAGATCATGTTATACCCTTTATATGATGAGCTAAAACTTTAGTGACAACTCAATATATCACATTACATAAATTGATTAGGCAAAATTTTGTAATCTTTTTAGGCCTCTCTACCTTAGGGATTAGAACAACTATTGTATGATTCTAAACAAAAATAGCAGCCTCCCTATTTAAGATAGCTGATAAGTGTTAATAACTTGCTTACCAAAAATACTCCAAAAATATTAGAAAAAAAACTAGTGAAAAACCATCCAGGCTAGGTGCATTTGGATAACCACATTTTTTAATTCGTCACTAGTAAATTAAACATCCAACTCCTAATTCATTTCATTTGTGCCTTTAGCTTGCAAGAAAGACAAGATTGATTCTTTCTACCCAACATTCACATGAAGGAGAAAAAAAGGAGAGGAAATAAAATCACTAATCATTTCCTCAATACCAACTACAGAGGTAAACCAATTTCCTTCATTATCTAACAAACCTCAAATTTTATTCTTTCTTCAACGAGCATATGCACATGTATGAAAGAAATATGTGTTTGTGTCCACTCTTTAAGCCATATAACTTGAGCTCATTGCTATCAATATTGTTCTTCTTTATGCAATAAACCATTAATCTCAATTTTCAATCTTCATAAACTCAAGCTATATGAATCACCCTTAATTTTACAAATCTCGTAGCTCTACAATTTGGTATGCACTACCCTTTAAACTCTTTTTTATGTTATTGAGACAAGCTGGTGTAAACTGGCTAATATTCTGTCAAAAAAAGCTTATTTGATTTTCACATCCATCAATAGATTCCTTACTACAATCTGTAATAGTATCTATATATTCAGTGTATTCTTTTTGGAAGACTTAAAAAAGTATCTTTATATTCAGTGTATTCTTTTTGGAAGACTTAAAAAATTTTAAACGTGTATTAAAAGTAGAGTGCTGCTTATACATTATTGAAGTTTTACACATTAACAATTTATGATAATGATCTGAACACAAGCTAAAAAAATTAGGAAACAAAAGAGAAAAGGCCTAGATTCTCCCAAATATGACTACAAAGAAAAAGATCTAGCTAAACTCATATCCAATAGCTCACAATCTTGTAAAACATTCTGAAAATTTTCTATCATCTCTATGTTTTTGGCAAACAACTAGGTTTCTCATTTTATTTTAAAATCTCATTGAGATACCCCTCAATTACCCAAGGCAGTGAAGATAAAGAATGTAACGTTAAACAAGGTCTCAATTACGTATTTTCGTGATAGTCTCTTGATGCCCATATACACTATAAACTACCATTATAACCTTCATTTTAATAGTTATGTCAATATGATACACATTGTAGGAATTCACAACAATATGAGTTTTCTCCTTCCAAAGCAATGTTAAACTAACCTAATCAATAGCCAAACAATAGTTATAGCCCAATTTATTACTATTAAGTATTGTAAAATATATATTTATAAAAGGTAAAATTATCATTTTGTATTTTAAATCTCGCAATTATTTCTACTTTTACTTATTTAAGCTCTTTAAACTTTGATTGGATGCGTTTTGTTATAATTCAAGTATTTTATGTATTTCAAAAGTATAATAATTAACAAGAGATCAGACATCACAATAAATAGCATTTTTTAGCTCAAAACAACTAAAAACAATAGGAATGGCGTAAGGGCAAAATCATAATTTTAAGATTTTGATGGGGCCTAGATGACATGGAATTGGTTAATGACATGAAAACATTAATTGATGATGTAGCAGCATATTATTAGGTTACAAAATTAATTTTTGTGTTGACCGCTAATGTGCCAGTATATTAATGGACAAAAAATATGGGTAAGATACATGCACATACATAGTATGATAGTCTGATGATGTATTATATCTAATCAGAACTTGGCATTAGGATAATCCTAAACATTTGAATTGCTTTTATTTATTTGCCATGATTTATCTATTGTATCTATAAACATGAGGCTTTCCCATTAATTTAGTAGTTCCAAATTTAAATTTATAGCTCCATTTTGTTTAAATCCTTTTGTATCTTGTATTTTTCTGTATACTTTTATAAAGTTATCATTTTATCCCTAGTTCAAAATAAGTAGCTACATTAGTTTTAAACTTAGGTTAAAGGTAAAATCTCAACATGACCTATTTGTTTAATTTGATTTTACTCATCTTCTCTTTAATTTAATTGGATTGTTTTGACTTATCATTAATAAACAATAATAATCTTGCCTAAATTTTGCATGTTATATTAGTTCCATAGTGTAAAGTTCATTATTATTTGGTATAATAAGTATTTTACATTATATTTATTAGAGAAAAAGTACTCTCCTATAATATTAGTGTTTCATCTTAATTTAGTGTTAACAAATAATAAATCTAAATTATTTAGTAGACAGTTTTGTCACATTATCAATAGTGTCATTATTATCATGTGGCATAACATGTAATTAATACTGATTTGACAGAAGATTATTTTTTTATGGCACAACGAGTGCTTGATATTATAGTTACCAAAACAAGAACTATAAGGAGTGGAAATATCTTCTCATAAATTAATCAAAAGTAAAAAAGAATATTAAGTCACATGGTGAAATATTGAGTATCAATTTAGAGACTCAAGCGCTTCATTTGTATTATTTTATCTTCAATTTATTCTTTGTATTTTATTTTAAATCTTAAGATAAATAAATCATAACTAACCAATTCGCTTACATTGAAAAGTTAACCCTACACACAATTAAATCTACTTTCTCATAAGATCAACACTTGTTATCATAAATCTATACTGTAATAGATTCGTGCATTTGTAAATACAATAAAGTTTATTTAATATTTGGTCTCTTTGCTATTCACGTTTGACTTTTGAACGACAAAATTCACACATTATTTGGCAAACACATCACCTTATTTACTACTGTGTATCATTATATTGTTACAAGATCTTTAAATATAAGCTTATTTTAAATACTCATAAATTATTTTTGAGAATTTTCTCAATGGTAGCAACTTCAAATAGACATTTGCTCAATGTTTGTGTGCTTTCTAACTTTTGTTATGGAAAAAAAAGGTTTTTTTCAGTCTAGTGCTAGATCTAACCACTTATGCATTATTGATCAATTAATGATGATAACAGTTATAGTAGTAAGAAGTATAAATCAAATTTAACCTCCATTTATAAATATTTTCTTATGTTGCAACATTTAAATGATGTTTTCTAAATTATATTTCTTTCCTTTAAGACAATAAGGACAAATAATGTGTGTTTTCTAATGTTAATAGTGTCAATGTGCAAGTTTACACAACAAATAATGTATTGATGAATATTTAAATTGTCTCCACAAGAATTGATGTTATCAAATTTGCTACAATAATATTAGCTATGCAATTTGATCTAAATTAAAATAAGAAAATTTTTTAAACTAATGAGCTAATTAAAATAAAAATGCAATAAAAATATTCTCAAGTCAAATTCGAATGTATAATCAATAGAAAATAGAATAGTTAAGTAAATAAACTCAACGGTGTTGATTGTTTTGCTAGTTAAAAACCTATTGTTATAGCATCTACTACAGTACTAGATAAAATCTCTTATACATCCTCAGCTGTCACCTGTTAAATATCTTATATCTAATATAATTTAATAATGATAAATTGTTATGCCAACATTAAATATAGCCTTAATCGATCTAGTCTCTATCTACCCTATAAAGTGAATTTTTGTGTTTAGTTCATCACTAATTTTAAATCAAACATTATCTTATTCAAATTCAAATTAACTTAACTTGAAAAATCTGATCTAAAACTAAGTATTTTCTTAATGAAATCTATTAAGTCAGACTTTTTTTAGGTGTTTTTTTTTTTAGCTTGTGACCACTAAATGGGTTGTCAACTTGGGAAATCGAATCTAAAACCAAGTATTTTCTTAATGATATCCACTAAGTCATACGTTTTTTAGATTTTTTCTTAGCTTGTATCTATTAAATAGATAGTCAGTTATTTACCTTACAAAGTGAGTTCTTGTATCTAGTTCATCACTAATTTTAAATCAAATATAACCTTATTCAAATTGAGATTAACTCAACTTGAAAATCAAATCTAAAATCAAGTATTTTCTTAATGAGATCCATTAAGTCAAACTTTTTTTAGACTCTTTCTTTGATTGTATCTACTAAATGGGTGGTTAACTAAAATTGAAAATTGAAATAAACACAATTAAGTCAAAAATATTATAACAAATAGAGAGCAACACACGTATGTTAATCAATCATCTATTAATATTATTTATTATTCAACTATAATCAAATTCAGTTCATGATTTGTGACAAAACAACAAATAAAATTGTTTCAGCCATCAAGTACATCCTTAAATGAAATAAAAAGCAAGAAAATAAGAAGAATAAGTAAAGATTACTTGGTCAGATTAATATTTTCTCGATTTCTTCCTTGAACTCTCCGTTACAACCTTTAATCTTTCTTTTAATTTTCTATTTTCTTGTTGTTTATATTCAGTATTTCCTTAGAGATGGCTCTCTTTTTTCCTTTATAAGCGTACTTTTTTTATAACTCAAAATTAAGATAACTAAGAGTTTAGAGCACATATCTTTTATTTAGAAACTCATATCACAATTGCTAAGTTATCTCATATGAAATCTTCTCTATCAATGCTCTGCTAGAGCAATAGTGGTACAACAACTTTATTATTTCTTACTTGTTTCCATTCTTTTGTAGCCAAATTCTTTTATTATCTTTGCAAATCTATTGCGGCAGTATTCTTTCTTTAAAATTTAAACTTTCGGTTACCTACAACTACATATATAACTAAGCACAAATTATTCTAAAACAAACTAATTTTATTAAAAATAAACTAAAATTAATGTTTATGCAAAATATAACTAAAATATAATAAAAACATGTCATTTACCTTTTAAGTATTACTGATTTAAGTCTAAAAGTGTCATAATAACTCTTAATTCATAGAGTTATTGATAGTGTCTCATTCTAATTGGCAGGAGGGAATAATTAATAGTTATAGAATAATTCATAGTTATTGTACTTTTACTAACATTTTCAAAAAATATTAGTCGAATACGGCTAAATATGGAGTTTGATTACTCTAAAAATGAATATGTCTAGTCTTGGAATTTAGATAATAAATATAAAAAATAAAAAGAAAATTTAATATATTTTGTGTAATCTTTTAACATTGAATGACATTATAACTTTTAAATTTTAATATTTATATTATTTTTAACTTTGAGTTATGTTGCACTATGTTTACTATTTTGTATATTGATATTGGTGAAAAGTGTGAATTAAGAAATTTGATGAGTAAAATTGATTAAGCTATTTAAAGGAATATAAACGTCATCATAAGTTTTAAATGAGTTTTAGGCTATTATTTTTCTTAGAAAGCAATAATCTTTCATAGTTTAGTAGTTTATTATTTCATAAATGATCTCTATCTTTTTTTTCTCAATCAATCAATAAAAAATAATAATAAAAAGTGTGTGTTGTTATATCTAAATGTCCATTAAACCAGTAAATATGAAAAGTCATTCAGAACCCTAAAAGATGACAGAAATGTCATTCTTAATTTGTTTAAGCCTTTTATAATCATTCATATTTTGAAATATCAATAATTATTTCTTTTGAGCCTATAATATATATATATATATATATAATTTTTTTCTTTGTTAACTTATCATCATATCCCACTTTAATTTAAACTATTACCATGTATTTTATGTTTTCTATTATCTATTCATATTTAAGAAAAATATTGAGGATATTTCTTTTTCAAAAAAATGCATATATATGCATGCATGCATGTACATATGTATATGTGTGTGTGTGTGTGTGTGTGTGTGTGTGTGTGTATTACGATTAAAAAAAGAGAAAAATAAATAAATAAATAGATGCACTTTGCAACATCCAAAAGATCTATATTTTTTCTCAAATATATACTTTACTCTCTTTATTATCTTTTCTTTGTTAGTCACTTCTTTAGCCTACGTTATATTTTAGTGAAAGTTTTTTTTTTATTTTAAAGAACTATAGTCTAAATTAGAAAATGATAATATGAAATAAAAGATATAGTGCCGTATTTAAAAAAACATATAAATAATATTGGTATTTCTAGTAATTCATTTGACTTTTGATTATATCATTTTCTAAGTTATGAATATCTTTCCTTCATTTTTGTGAGAGTTATGATACTATTTTTTTATACTCTCTCAATCTACCACTCCTCAGGTTGATTACTTTTACTAAATTTATTTTCTTTTGAGAGTGTCATTGTTATCCGTGAGATATTGGAGTTTTGGCTTGTCATTCTTAAAAATAACTTGGTTAACGTAACTTTGATAATTAATCATTTCGCATAGGTTTCCTTTATTGATTTGTATAAATGATTAAGATGGAGTAATAATTTCAAAACTGAAGAAATGATTATACTTTTATTTGATTGCTATCATTAATGTGATTAAAGAAGTAAACAGAATTGCCTTAAAAAAGAAAAAAGATTTGAATTTGGGTTTTGCTAGATATTATCGCTTAATTTGCAAGAGACTAAAAATAAGTTGATTAACAGGTGTGTTGAGTACTAGAGAATATATATTAATAAAAGTGTAAAATTATTATTTTATGCTCTAAGTCTCACCATAATTTCTATTTTTATGTGTTTAGCTCCTTTGAACTTTGATTACATGTGTTTTATTATAATTCAAGTATTTTATAAATTTCAGGAGTATTTTGGTCATTTCACGATTAATGAAAATCGGACAACAAAACAAATAACATATTTGAGCTTAGAATAATTGAAAATATTAGCAAAGGCATAAAGGACAAAATCATAATCTTTAGATTTTGGTGTGGCCTAACTGATATGGCATTGACCAATCTGGCATTGACTTATGACATGACAAAGTTGACTGATAATGTTGTAATATATTATTATACCAAAAAGTTAACTATTGTGTTGATTGTCAATATAGCAGCATATTAATAGATTGAAAATTGTGTATATGATATAGGCACATGCACAGAATGATAGCCCTGATGACATGTTTCATTCAATCATAGCTTACCACATGGCACAATTTTGAACATCTGAATTTTTTTATTTAATGGCCATTATTTATCCTTTGTATCTATAAATAGAGGGCTATCCCCTGATTCGATAACTTTAAATCCAAATTTGATCTCCATTTTATTTGAATCCTACTGTATCTTTTTTATATATTTTTTAAAAAATTATTATTTTACTCCTAGTTCAAAATGCATAGCTAATCTTATTTCAAGTTTAGGTTCAAAGTAAAGTCTCAACATAATTCACTGGCTTAATTTGGTAAATTTATTCACTCTCTTTCTAATTTAATTGAATTGTTTTGACTTATCGTTGACATACAATAATAATCATATCCATATTTTGTATAGTATACAGGCTCCTTAGTGCAAGGTCCTTATTGTTTGTCATGATAAGGGTTTTGCATTATATTTATTAGAGAAAAAACCCCCTTCTCATATTAATGGTTTATCTTGACTCAGTATTGACAGAGAATAAATCTAAATTATTTAGTAGATAGTCTTGTTACATTACCAACGTAGGATTATTATCACCTAGCATAGTATGCACTTGACGCCCTTTTAATAGAAGATTATTGTTGTGCAAATTTTATTGAACTCGCAAGCGCATGAATCTATTGTAGAATAGATTAATAGTGACGAGTATCGATCTCACGAGGATATTGATTTTAATTATGTGCAGAATTAATTTTTTTTTAATGGGAACAATTAAATTATGATAACTTTATTCTAAATTGTGAATTAAAATGGCAGAAATAATTAAGAATGAAACTGTTATAATAAAGCACTTGGGTATCCGGATCTGCATCAACATGCTCCACGGGCTAAATATTCTATATTAATACCAATTAAATCATAAGGTGGGAAGAGCTTATCGTGCCAAATAATAATAACCTTGTACTAGGGTGCCGGTTTAACTAGAGCTGTATCTAGACAAGACTATTATTATTTGTCGACGAAAATTCAAAACAACCACAAATATTAGAGGGGAAGAGAAAGTAAATTTACCAAATTAAGCCCATGGAACATGTTGAGACTTCACCTTCAACCCAAGCTCAAAAAGAAATTAGCTACTCATATTTTAACTAAGGATAAAAAAGAAAATTTTATTAAAATACAAAAAAACTACAAGAAAGAGAAGGAATTTCAAAAATCTAAACTTAAAAATGAATTCAGGGGTATCAAATTAGGGGGAGAGAGCCCCCTTTTTATAGATACATTGAGTGAATCGTGACCATCGGATTAAAAACAGTTCGGATGCTCAGGATTGCGCCATGTCATCAGTCAACAGTCAACAAAGCGATCAACATTTGCACAATGCGTTGCAAATAGTAAATAATCCCATGTACGCGCATGTACTGTACACACGATTTTTGCTCCACTGAGATGCTGCCACGTCATCGATCCACAGTTCATAAGAAATCTAGCCCTATAAGATTGTAACACATCATCAGTCAATGTCACGTCATCGGTCAATGCCATGTAAGCAGTCAATGCCACATAATTCGTCCAATCAAATACTGCCACGTCATAAGTAGTTGCCACATCATCGGTCCGTATATACGAACAGTGTCGTGAACAGTGTCGTGAACAGTACCCTGTGAACAGTACCATACGTATGAACAATATCGTACATATGAATCGTATATGTGAACAGTGACTTTTTCCTTTAATGCTCTTATTAAGATTTTCGACCGTCCTGAGTCCAAATATGACGTCCGTTTTGCTGTCTGATCACTCGTTCATTGTGAAACGATTATGATGCCCCTAAAATACATAAAATACATAATTATAATAAAACACATATAATTAAATAACAAAATACTTAAATAAATAAAAGTAGTAATGTTAGTGAGACTTAAAGTGTAAAATGATGATTTTCTCTTTTATAAATATACACTTTCTAACACTCAACAATTATTTCTCTTTGACATAATAAGTATTTGACACCATATTTACTAGAATAAAGACTACAAGAAATGTAATACTCTCTTACAAATTAATTAGAATTAAAAAGAAATATTAAGCCTACGAAGAAATGTTGAATGTAAACCTAGAGACTTAGTCACTTCATATGCATTATTTCATCTTTAATTCATCCCTAATATTTTACTATAAATAATTAACCTTATGCATCTTAAGGTAAATAATCCCATTTAGCCAACTCATAAATAAACTTAGAAAATTAACCTATACATAATTAATCTACGTTCTTATGGGATTAATACTTATCATTATTAATCTATATTACAATATATTTGTACGCTTGTGAGTATAATAAAATTTACATAATACTTAATAACACAATTCAGCTTTGCCGCCATTAATCTAGTTCACATAAAATGACAATAAAAGGTTTAACCTTACGAAGAATTTTTTTAAAGAGTGCAGGATATCCAAGAATTCTCCAAACCTTGGACATTCAAAGTTAAGATATTCATGGTGATTGGTGTGGCTGATCAACATCAACTCCTATTGATAAATTCATTGAAGCCATGGTCTGTACAACCAAATTATTGTGCACACAAACACCATTATTACCATCCTTCAGTTCAACGATCACCACCCTGCCTTGTTTTCTTGATTAAAGTCATCTTCAGTATCTTTTTTATGACCGTGCTGAGATCTCAAAATGAGAGAAATATGAGAATTTTTTATGGGATTTTTTATGCCAACGGCTTTTATTTTTCCTATTTCCTAACATTTTCATTATGTGGAAAATTTTCCCTCTTTTCTCTCTCTAATTTTTCATTTTATGCACCATTTTATCATTCGAATCATGACCAAGATGAGAAGCCAAAACTCTAGTTTATGGCATATAAGGCCTAGGGCTAGCCACGTCATACCATCAACTCCATTTCATCCTTCATAAGAGGTCTATACAGAATGCACTATGTCGTTCCTTGGCCATGTGACTATTAGTAATAGAGGCTAATAAAACATATGCAGAATCAAAATTTGAAATTCTTATAAGCTCATCCACGATTTGTCATTCTATTAATGACTACACATGATTTCTTTCATTCACCATCTCATAAATACAAGCATTATTCACATAAACATAGTCATTCCTCTTACTATCCTCCTTTCTAATACCATTACTCTTATGATTGTTCATAATGCTTAAAGCGTTTATTATAGCTTTATTAATGAGCTTATGATATCATAAATCTAATTCTCTACCACTATGATCTAATTGTCCACGACCTTTTGACCTTTGATGAATACCACATGTATTAGCCCATATCCATACCCTATGACCAAGTTTTACATTTTCACCCTACTTCACCTTAGCTAAGTCACATGTAGAATAATCCTAAAACAAATTATCTACGCAATTGCAATAGTAACAAAAATCTGATAACCTTTTGCAAACCACTAGAAGCATAGGATCATCATCATCAATGTGAAACTGAATTAGCAAAGTAAATTTAAGAAGTCTAGAGACATCAATTGAAATTACAATTAAGACCAGCATTCAAATTCTCCAATCCTTAGAGCATTTCTTTTAGGAAATCTCCACTCCTTCAAGCATTCCTTTTAGGAAATCAACCATCTCTTTTGACATGTAGCATGTCAACATATTGTAAATACGAATCGAAAATGAAACTATAGTAAATTTTTTATCGAACAAATCTCCATTACCAACTAAAGGAGAGAGAGCCAATAAAGAGCGATTAAAGTGTTAAGGTCCCACTGACAAAATACGACTATGATCACTCTAATTGGTAAAATGAAACGAGAACAAATTTTGTTCTATTGCTCCACTCCATCACTCTTGATGAACTTCCAAATCAAAGGAATGCTATGGATAAAGACATCCTTATTCACTGGTCATGATATAAAAAACTTTCCCACTACCAGTGGTAGTCGATGCATTCCTCTAACACTACATCTTGTCTGAAACCATAAACATAGCAACTTTTTCTTTCAACAAAAGTGAAACCAATTTGAAGTCTCCATTACGAACTTGTAAAAATGGTTAGAAATACAAAAAGGAATAAATAAGGACTAAAAAACAAATAGCATTAAAATGAGCACAAAGGCTCACATAAACATGTCCCACACTGTTAGCTACTGGCTGAACCAGAGAGTTTGTGAGGATCTATATGTGTATGTACACGTGTGCGTGTGTGTGTGTGCATATATATAAAATTTTTTTACCACATATTAATTGATATTTATATCATAAACATGTAATTATTTTAAGAAGATTCAACGCAAATATAATACGATTATTTATCGGGTCGTATTGTATCAACTTATTTATTAACATGAATATAGAAAAGTCATGTTATATTAGTGTTGTGTAATCATTTCATAACTTGTTTTACCATCTCTTCTTATTACTAACTACTTTACAGTTATTTTTGGGAAAATTAATTTTACTTTTTTTTTTCAAATTAGCTATTTACAAGCTCGTAGTTATCTTTGTCTTTCAATACTCTTTTATGTATGTGTTATTTACAAACTCTATATATTTACAAACTCTATATATATCAATGTTCTTAGCTATCTTTAAACATTGTTAACAATTACAATTTATTTTGGATTATTTAATTCTATTTAGAATTGTGTTGGACAGCGGTTAAAAATTGCAGCAATAAATGAGTACTTTTTGGGAGTATTGTATTATGATAACCAAGCTATAAGATAATATATATATATATATATGCATACTATAATAGTAAGCCTACGGAAGCTATAATTTGTGTTTGGGAATGCTGTGTGTGGCAATTAAGCTACCCGACAGCACTTCAATTAGGGCCCAAGGTATTAAGTATATTCTGATTATTATTGTTTAAAAATTAAGTTAATTTTATTTTATAATTTTAAAATAAAAATTTATAATATTTTTATTATTTTTATCAAAATTATTAAAAATCATATTTATTATATTTTATTAATTTTTATTTTATAACTATAAAAAAATTTTCTACGATAATCATAACTTTTAAATTATAACATTTTAATATCAAATAAAACTTAACATACATAATTTATGAAAAAAGAACAATCGTCATTAAATGTTTGATAAATAACTAGCTATATAATAAAATCTGATTATATTTATAAAAGAATAATCATCAAAATTTATCCCAAAAAGATTATATTTGGAACATTTTTATTCAATAATACTAACTTTGTTTTTTTAAGAAAAAGTTGGGCCAGCTGTCAGAGCCCAGCTGGCTCGTTTTGGGCAAAAACTTCAAAGCAATTCTGGTGGACCAACATTGGGTCTAACTTAGAAGTAATTTCGTGCGTGGCATACGTCATGTCGGTTTCTTGTTAGCGGTGAATGAAAATATCAGGTGCTGTTAGTGGTGTCGGTTAGTCAAATTCTGAAAGTCAAACAAAACAAGCCTTAAAAGAGAAATTCTGATTGAGTCCACTGGGAGTTTGTTGAACAAATGGAAGATGAAGAGAAGATAATCAGTGAACGAAGTATTAAACGATTCAAAAGCAAAACTATGAAAAATAATTCTTTTATTGCTCCAATCAACAATCTTGATGATGGCTGCCTTATGCACATATTCAGCTTCTTATCGCCTATTCCAGGTAACTATATATATATAATGGAAATTATTTGTATTTAATTAAAAAATATTCTCTTTGATATAAATGTTTAGTGTTATTAAGTTCTTATATAGTATTTGTGAGCTGAATGTTGCTGGCCTTTTTAGAAGTTTGCATTAGGGTTTTTTACTTTTGTGTTCTTGAATCTTATTTATTTTCCCTGTTGGGTTTTTCCCAATTCATATCTTTTCCTGGAATTTATTTTGTACTTTGAAAGGATTATTTATTTTGAAAAAAAATGAAACAAAAATTTTATATTTGTGTAGAATTTCAGAAATGGTCATTTCTGTTGTGAACAATTGTCTATTAATTTTGAATTCCTATTTCAAAAACTTTCTCCGCTAAACTTATACTATTGATACTCTTTTGTGCATAAGATAGTATATTGCGTCCCTTAAAAAGGCTGTATGTCCTCATTCTTGACATGCCTTAAAAGAAATCTAGAAGGATCCTATAGAAATTATTGTCAAAGAACACAATAATTACATCAAGATTTCTGGGATTTATAGATGTTGTTGAGTAAGCTATACATATTTTATGTGTAATTGTTTTTATGATGATTGTGGCATATTTTATGTGTAATTGTCTTTATGATGATTGTTTGGCATTGAGACGGATGTTTTAAATGTCTGCCAAATGCTTGTATGATATAATTTCGTGCGATCTCTTTCACAATTGTTATGGAGCTTGCAGATCGGTATAACACCGCACTCGTTTGCCACAGATGGAATTACTTGGCATGTCACCCTCGCTTGTGGCTGCGGGTAGATCAATCTGTTAAGGATCTCTCAGAGCCTGGAGTTTTCCCCGACCTTAAGACAGCTGTGTCTGTGGCAAGGTTTGTAAAGTTGCAAACTGCCTGTATGTGATTTTTGGGATACACTAGGACTATAAAACCTGATCTTCACACTGTTCCTCATAGACCGGGCGAGACCATTTTAATTGCAGCAGGCGGTAGTCATCTTGTCTCTAATATTCAGATAAAAAAACAACTGTGCCTGGTATGTTGTTTGTTTTATAAAAACATTATTTCATATTTGTGTGTGAATACAAACTACTGTGCCTGACTTAGTTTTGTCGTTATTAAATCATTCCTCGTTTCTGTAATAAAGGATACAGCCATGTGAACAATTAAAGGATTATTCCCATTCCGCTATTTGATTTATACTACAGTAACTTGGTTGGTAAAAGTCTCTTCAACTATTAATATTATGAGAATTTTAAAAAGGCAAAAAGAAAAAAGAGACGCACATTCTTATTTGTCCTTTTACTTACATTTTATTTCCTTACAGTCATTTATTCCATCAGAATTCTTAGTCTTTAATTTATATTCCACATAATGAGCTGCAAGATATGTTTGATCCAGGCATATCCTTGAAAGTAATTTAAAAATGAATTGTATTAAGTTACTTGATGGAAGGTTATTCTTCTGAAGCTGATTCAAACTTGGCCTGAGGTTTTGCCTCAACTAATGAATTTGGATTGTGGTAGAACTTTAGGAGGTGATGGGTAAAATTTCTTCACCTCTGGGGGCTATTGTCAACATTTGTTGTTATTATATTTGTTTGAATTCTATTATCTTTGTAGGTTGACCATTTCTTCTCCCAAGAAGAAAAAAGAGTGAATGGCATGCTTGTATAGGAAGTAAATAAAAATAATCTATACTAGAGGCAAAGTTAATTCAGATGCCCCAAACCTTAAATCCTAAAATCTAAACCCTAGTCTCACATGGTGCTTGGGATGATGGTCGCTGATCAAGTTTTGGAGCCATACCAAGACTGGTGAATTTGAAATTCATAGTTTGGCAAACCATAAGGAACTTTATTGCATGATTCGACATCGGATTTATTCCATTATCATGTGGGTTCTTATTTGCCCTTGCGAGGGGTCAATCCAACTATAAGAAGCGATATGATTGAGTAAACCAGCTTTGTCAGGAGTTACAAATGGCTATCGTTACTTATTTCCTGGGTTTCCTTTTTGTATTATGATCACAAAGTAATTGTCTATTGTTGATAAAAACATGGCTTCTCACTTTCTATTCTTGGTTGGAGAGCAGAAGAGAAAGAAATAAGATCTCTGTCCTCTAAATGTTTTTCCACCTTTTCCGTTTCTCTGAACCTACTTTTCCAGGTCGGTGGAGGTGAGCTTCCTGATGAAACAACCCTGGTCTGTTCTCGAGGTTCTGACAGGTTTGTAAATTTTTTGGTTTCTATTTCAGACTAAGTCATACTTTTTTGTGGAGATTAATTAAGATTACCTGAGGACCCTTTCATATTGTTGGATTTTACAGAAGATACCTTTAGTAGGAGTGACACTTTTATTCAACAGACCTTATGCATGGTTAGCAAGTAGATATAATAAATCAAGACATAAGATGAATAATTGTGATGTGCTGGCTGCTCTTTTTCAAGATCTTGTTATATATTTTAAGGTCGAGCTGTTTAATACCAAGCCTCGTCCTTTAGATTTTGTTATCCAGAAATATGGTGTGGGATCCTCAAAAATGACTAGCATAATATCTTAAGCAACAAAATTTGCTATGCAATATTTGTTTTGTTTGGACAGTGCCTTGGAGTTTCTATCCACATGCAAGCTGGCGAATTTAACCGTGAAAGCAGAGCTTGGCTGCTGCTTGCTTCATCGGAGTGGAAGGCTAACTATAGATGGGTGTGTGCTTCAGTGTGAGACAAATCCACTGGACTACCTCTCATGCCCAATTGTGAGCACAGCTCGTAGCTGTATTACATCTACGCCAGTGAAGAGTAATGGAGACAGTGTTTCTGTTTTGCATACTCGAATTGAGGGAGGTGCCAAGGCTGTTTTGACCAGTGGAGATCTAGTGCTGCAGCGAGTTCGAGTTATATATGCCAGGACTTACCTATATTTCTGGTTCGATGTGGACCATCAATGAAAACTTTATTCTCATTTTTATGTAGCATTATCCACTGCTTTAAAAGTTACTGCTGATTTCTCACCATCTTAGTTGCCATCTTTGCGCCTTAATTTTAATTTTCAAAGTTTTATGTAACCCTCTTGTAATGCGGGTCAAGAAACTCGTCTCATGGCTCTTGTTACTCCCTTTTTAACACTTCGACTCTTAAAATGCTCGGCCTATTATATCAGGGGGGTTAATGCCTAATAATGCGTTTCGAATACTTGGTTTATGTTTCAAAACGCAATGCGTAACGATATATTGAACCCGACATAAACTTTGTGCCACTCTCATGGCGCCGACTGGACGCCCTCTTTCTTACTTTTGAGGCATCTACATGGCGCTCATAAACCCTCAACCGTCAAGGAACGAAAGAAAACAAGCAAAGTTACACAAACAGATATTTCACTCTTTCACCTACTTAGGTTTTGCCAAACAATCATGTTTCCAATGTTATTCGTGCAAAGTCGAGAAAATTATTCTAGGAAACATCTCAACCAGCGCAGCTACATTCGGCAATGAAAATTTTAAGCAACATGCAATATACCATCCATCTGGGAAGAAGAATACAGCCCTTGCCCTCGATACAATCAAAAATATTATCTAACAGTTTCAACAGTATTTACCTCTATCTCACAACAACTCTTAGCCTCTACTTCTTAACATTTCGCCAAAAAAAATTATCCTATCATTGTTTGCTTTCCTAAATTTTGCACAGGTTCACATTATTGCCTCGCAATCGCTACTTCCCTGAGTTCTTTTCCAGCATCAGCTCAGTTCCAAATTCACTGATTTGAAATTTCTCTAACCCAAAGGTAATGCCCTTACTGTAATCAATTCCTGACCTTACAATAGGGCAAAGATTAGATAAAGTTAAAGCTCAAAATGATACGCCAAGTTACAGCATTCACTTGTCATCTTTTAATTATTTTATATCCCAAGATGAAGCAGTTTCCAATATCAATTAAGTTTACTGGAATAATGACAATCAGAAAGAGTACTGATTGTTGCGTCAACTTAAAAAGATTATCCCTTTTTGTTAAAATCAACAATTTTCCACCAGAGCATTGGCACAAAAAGACTACTTACCCAGTGTATGATACAAACCAAAATCAATTCCCAGCAGCAGCTCTTCGCTGCACAACCAAGTCATCAGCCGAGTAATAATCAGCAATCAACCGATACATGTATGAAGGATTGTGCCCTCCCCTGTGAAGAAGAAAAGAAATTAGCAGAACAACAGAGCAATAGCTGAGGGAAAAAATGAAATATATTGAGAGGGGGAACCGGAACATCAATGAAAATGAAGAGGCCAGAAAGCTGGTACTCTATAGGGGAAAAAAATCATTTGAATCCAGGGCACATGGTAGTTTGGATTGCAATAAGTAGTGTGTGTGTGTGTGTGTCTAAACTGCATAAAAAATGCACATGAGGTGTAGATGGTCTCTGTCTCATCCTAAAAGGGCAGCTGAACTTACGTGTCAGTAATAAAAAGACTAACAAGTTTTGGAGGCACATAATCAAATGCTGGATTGACCACATGAAGAAGAGGGGAACCACTGCCACTGCCAAAATCCATGCAGTCTGAGAATTCTCCGAAGTCCAGCAGCTCTGACGGGGATCTCAACTCATTCAGTAAAACTTCGGGATTGTGCGGATAAAGGGGGCATAGCTGTCATATAGACCAACTGCACTTGTCAAAAAGACCATACCCAGAACTGAAGTACCAGAGTTCAATGATCTATATCTCCAACTACAATGTTATTACAACCAGCATGCAGTTCAATATCCAGCAAAAACATTGATGCATCACAACGGACTGCAGCTACAGAGATTTATTGCAACGAACATTCAATTATATTTGGTACAAAGAATATGAGCTTTTACATCCACATACTATTCATAAATACATTTGCATCTTGCAAATACTACTCCTTACATCAGTGACCAGTTTTATCTGAAAGTGGAGTTCACTCCACATGAATAACTGAGAACCATCTTAAACTCCACACCAGTTCATACACAAGACCAATGAATTTAGGAATGGCAGTTAAAGACAATGGGCTTTCTAAATTTTACTTCATTTTCTAGTTAAGTAGTTGGTTGCACCAAATTACCTTGTGACTTCCGGCAAGTACAACAAAAGGGACAGCATGCTTCTGAGCTGCAAGTGCAACCAAATTCATCCCGACAGGTGCTATAACTCCACCATTGGCCATGACGGCATGAGCTCCAACTATAACCTTCAATGGCAAATTTCTAAATCAAGCTAAAAACATTTCAGGAAATCCAAAGCCAAACGAGAAAAGTGGCCCAAAAATACCATGTTTACTCGGGAAATCATGGCAAAAACTGCAGAATCAGTAATCAATGTGGTCTGTAAACCTCTTGCAACCAATTCTTTTGCAAGCAGATGCCCCTGATACCTATAAAACAAGAAGTAGCAGATCAGCAACCAAACAGAGAATGTGTGTGTGTGTGTGTGTGTGAGAGAGAGAGAGAGAGAGAGAGAGAGCATTAGAGCTAAAGTAGCCAGCGAAATATTTCTTTGCAAGCAACAAATAGCAAGCCACTACACAAACCTTGGAGCACCCTCTGCAACAAATACCCGGAATGATCTTTTTTTCTCCTTTGCAGCAAAAAGAAATTCCAACACCGTCCTCGAACTGCCTAAAGTTAATATTACCTCACTGAAAATCCATTCAATAGTTAAAAATTAATGGAAGCAGCATATGGTAGGAAGAAACATAGATGGAGAATTTAGAGATAAGCATACCCATGTGTGTATCGGACAATATAGGATATAAGACACAAGAGAACGTATATAATATGCCATAACTGACTCAGACTAGATAAAGGTCATGAATCACAATATTCCTCGTGCTAATAATGAACCAAACTTTTGTACACTGCTAATATGCATAAGCTTTCCTGACCACAATTTAAGCCTGACATCCAGCAAGTTATTCGAATATCCCACCATTAAAAGTTCAAAATATTACCACATTAGTCATTCTCGAGTCGACTAGGACCAAAGCCTTTGAACATGTGAGCAAAAGTTGTGCGTATTGCTCTCTTTTCTAATTTGAAAAAATGTCAAATGAGACTAAGCGCTAACACCATGTAAGGAAAATTACAGCAAACAACATTCACTTCCGCCTTGTCAAGGAGTCGATTTTTAGAAAGAATCAAATGCACCCCATTGAACGTTTGTTTTGCGTAATGGCAACAGAAAAACTAAATAATGAATGTAAATACAGGCATTTCACTATTTCTCAAAATGGACTTCACTGATTTTAAGATAAAATCAAGGGAGTAGAGGACATTCTTTCCAAAACAAATTCAAGAGACAGTCCTTGCAATGCCAACATGTGAATGACTATAGACAGAGGACATGTAATGAATATTTCTAGGTTAGTGTCAATGCTTGTATTAATCAAATATGAAGAATGATAGAATTTCCCAACTATGAATGAAAATCAGACACTACTCGGAGGAACCATTCCTATGCGAAAAGGAAAGGATATCAAGAGGAAGTCAAATTATTAAGCCTTAATACAACTAACTACCTACATGGTTGTTCAAGCTCAAAAAGAAAAGTTTAGCCAGCGGTCAGAGGCCAATTTTGACTGGCAGCAGAAGGTTGCTACAACACGTTTTCCTTTGAAATATTATTTTGATAAGCAATGTCCTGTCTTAGCATTGACCTATTGCACATGTCAAACAAGATTATCGATGAATAAATTAGATTCACAGTTCCTTTGACAATCTTTTTTTTTTTTTCCTTCCTTTTTAATACAAAACTATGAGTATCTGCATTACTAAATAATAGACAAAATGCGTGTTAGTAGAGAAGCAGGTATCCACCCAAAATCAATAGAACAGCTTGGACTGATTTGATAATCTTATTTGACTTGTGCAACTCGTCAACGGTAGCACAAAACATACTTTATCAGGGGAGGAAAAAAAATGTTAAGGCAATCTCTTTTTGCTTTTCATACAGGAAAAGGAGGAAAAAGAAAGAAAGAAAAAGAAGAAAAATTCAATCTTAATGAAAGAACTACTGAACTTGCCCCTCAAAATCCCAAAAACAGCTTCATTAGAGCTCTCTCTGCAGTGAAGCACACAATTTTTCACTGTGCAGTTAAAAAGTAACATGAGGAAAGTCGCAGCCGCCACCTTACCAAATTTGCAATTTGTTGAAAGAGTTAGATAAAACATCCAAACTTGAACTAGCCAAGGTGTAGAAGCTGGATATATCTGTTCGTAAGACGATCTTAAAACATCTAAGTAACTCCAAACATAATGCCACTAAGAAGAAGATCAAAACAGACTCACTTTCACCTAGGACCAAAAAAGTACAGAGACACCAAATGCTTAAATTTCATTAGCACTAACATATCCAATACACTTTTTCTAAATCCTCTTTGTTTAAATGAATAATGCAGCTCTTGCTGCAAATCATAGTTAAATCATACAAGTGAAGCATTTAAATGCCTTATCACCCAAGTATGCCTATCAATTTAAGCATTTGAATCCCTACTTTCCAAAATCCCCTCATATCCTACCCTTCTGCAACTTCTAAAGAGCTCAAATGAGTCATCAACACAGAACTACACAGCCCAGCTTAGTTCCGTGCAGAAAAGTCATTAAAAGTAAATTATACTCATGTGAGCACCGCAATTAGCCTTCAAGTCAATGAATCCCCTACAGCTCCAGCAACGTAACCTCCACATCATACTAAAAGAGCATGCTTTTAAGCCAGATATGAAAACTGTTTACAATTCATCATCGATACATGAAATTATCATCCTACAATTCCTTGGGAAAACAAAAGGGGGATAGACAGACAACCTTACTCTTTTAGACTTAAAAAATTGATAAAGAAAAAACCCAACAAGAATGAAAGGAGCATACACATATGCTTCTAAATGTGATACTGCATGCATTTTTAAGTGTTAGTACATGCATTGATGTCAAACGGAATAAAAATATCCTTAAATAACAGGTAAAAGGGAATTATGTAGACATCCAATTCTCCTGAAAATAAAGTCCAAATATGAGAAAAGGTATGACAGAGGGAAAGCATATTGTCTAGTTGAAATCAGGAAAAGGAACAATTACTTCTGATGTATATGCTCCACTGCTTGTTCAGCAATCTGTTCATGGCAAGTGGCAATATCTTGAATAAGTTCATTAACCGCTTCAATAACATCATGCTTCAGCTTCCGACTTCTTGAACTTTTATCAGCAGCTGTGAAGGAAACTAGTACGTCAACTATCTACCATCATAAGGCTGAATTTACTAAATCATCAATGCTAAAACACTCAGCAACACCAGTTTATCACTAGGATGCATCCAATTGCATATGTAAAACATGTGTTACATAAGACACTCTTATTTGGGAAAAATAACAGAAGATGCTGTGATTGAAGAATTATCAAAAACACTTTATAAAACAAAATGTAGCACACATTTGCTTTTTCCTTCAGAATCACCCCCAGATGAGGAAGCCTGAGGAACAGCTACAGAGTCAAGTGTGTCCTCAAGCAGAGTTTGCAAAGAAGGTGGACGCAGAGTACTTCTAGCAGCAGCAGCAACAGCAGCTGCTGATAGAGTTGAGTCGCCATCTCGATCATCGTCATTTTCATCGTCACTTACAGCAGATAAGTTCAGCCCACCAACAGCAGCAGTAGTCAAAGACAGATCTTCCTCTCTAATGATGTGTAAAACACGTCTCACAATATTACCCACAGCAAGCTCTGCATTGATATATCATTTAATCTATCAGAAAAGAGAAAAAAACACACATGACAAACAAAAGAGAAAATTAATCATTTTTTTATTTTGGAAAAAAGATCTAGAAAAAAGTACTAGGAAGACAATTGAAAAGCCATAAAAGGGAAAGAAATAAAAGGAACACACCATTAATAAAAAATCAAGTATAACCTTGTAGAAAAAAAGTTTCTTACCAATGCCAAATCCATTGTCTGGCGAAGATAGCAACACTAGTAATTTTCAACAGCAGAATGCACAGGTCCATCCATGTGATTCAAAAAGAAAAGAAGAATATTTCCTATAGAAGTACAAAAAATTTGTAGATACCAGATTATCTAATGCATGCCCCAAACAAATGCAAGTTCTGATGCCTAACATCAATAATCATCCAAGACCCCAACCTCAGAGGTAACTATACCAAATTACCCACAGCACATACACTATATTAGCTGTACTAATTGGAGGATGCTAGATTATAACAAAACCAAATTAACAGCAATGAAAACAGTTAACATAGCTCAAGCTACTCACATTTTGATAAAAATCAATTTGGCCGAAAAAAGCTGATATCATCACAGTGATATTAAACATAACTACCATGACTAAGTCCCATATTTCTATTTATTCAAGAGCAAACTAATAGTCGAAAAGAAAAGGGGAAAAAAACGAACCAACAGGATTGGCAGAAATGAGCTGCTCGCCAACAGCCTTGACAGCATCAATTAAAGCTCCAGCCTGGTTTGTGTATGGCACACGCTGCTGCGAAATCACAGACCGAAGCAGCTCCACGGTCTGCCTTGCCGTTGCTTGCGAGCCCTCAATCTTACTGCCTCTCATAAAACAAACAAACAAACAAACAAAATCAGCTCCTAAAATCACTAAAATAATAATAATAATAATAATTAAAAAATACTCTCCAAAAACGTCACCGTTTTTTAAGCTTGTTAAGAAAGTCATTCACAAGAGCCTGAGTGTCCGGCATGATATATTATTTACGGGTATCAACCTGAATCAACAAGAAGACTTTATTTAATCATTTTCTCGGTTAAGAAACAGCGAACAAATTCAATGAACTTATTGAAAAGAAATAATAGTAATAATAATAAAAAGAAATGAAATAAAAATTTTGGAGAAAAAGATATTAAAATTAACGAATTTTTACCTGAAAAATCAGCTCGACACCGCTTCCTGGAGAGAAGGTCGAGCGTAAGCTGCTTCTGGGGTTTCTATTTGGGTTCTGTTTTGGTGAAGGTTTTCTAATGTTTGGGTCATAGTCCAATTTCAAGATTCCCCGCTTTTGGATCCGAATTCCAATGGCCCTTTAAATTGATTTCTTTCTTCCACTTTTTAAAATTTGTTTTTTTAAATTTTAATTTATCATTGACTTAATATGACTTTAATAGGGATCCCAATTGAAAACTCCTATACATACATATGATGGCATCGTAACTTATAGTGAGCATGTCATAATAAATAAAAATAAATAAATTTTATTATATTAAAAGATAAAAAAAATAAAATTTTTAATATATTAAAATATTTATTTTTTTATATTTTAGTGACATCTTTACTTTAATAACATGAAAATATTCTTATTAAAAAATATATGTATGTGTGTATATAAATGTATTATACAAAGCGTATGTTTGGCTTGCCGCATTCCATGGCATTATTTTGTGGCCCTGGCACTAATTGAAATAAACTCATTTTTGGGAATTGAAATGAAAGGCATTGCGCAACATTAACCAAAATTTTAGGGTGTGTTTAACAATTAACGCATATATTATATTATAATATATTATATTATTAATACAGGGTATATTACATTAGCATTTTATTATTTTTAATGTCTTAAAAGTTTTATAATTTATAATTTTAAATTTATAAATAACAAAATATTACTTACTATTGTCAGCCATAATCCACCATAAATTATTATTGGTGTTTATATTTAAATATCTTTTAAGATTAATTTTGATACTATTATAACTCGGTTCATATTTAAATCTCTTGAAGTCAATTTTGATATTATTATAGTTTCATCATCCAATATACACAATGATACTTGTCTCATCAGCAACTAAGTTTGCTATCTTAGAAAAGCCTAACTTACAGGTTTTGTATTTTTCTATGGCAAATTTCATTGAGCACCTTATATTTCATGTTATTTATATTTTATTCATAAATATTATAATTTTTTATTTACATATATTATAAAATTTCATTAAAATCCTTAATTTTTTATTTAAATCTTTAAAGTATTTAACTAACCTCCATAATTTTTAATTCTAAAAATATTGTTATTTAAATTAAAAGAATAAAAATTATTAAATAAATTATAATTATAATTATAATTATTATATTAAATTATTATTATTATTATAAGTTATTATAATTAATTAATACATTAACAATAATTAATAATATTTTTATTTAAATTAATAATAAATAATTATTATTCATAATTAATTTTGATAAAAAGATTACTAAAATAAAAATAAATTATAAAAATATAAATGAAGAATATTTTTATAAAAGATTAATTTAAATGAAGAGTATTTTTAGAATATATAATAATTATTAAATCTATTATAATTATAATTATTATATTAAATTATTATTACTATGAAAAAATTTATTATAATTAATTAATATATTAACAACAATTAATAATAATTTTTATTTAAATTAATAATAATAATAATTACCAATAATAATAATAATTAATTTTTGAAAAAAATTTAATTCATCTTTTTACTTATTTTTTAAATCTTTTTATTATGAAAATAGTAATTATTATGAGATAATATTATAAAGAAGATGAATGGTAATAATATTAAAAATTTTATTGATAGAGTAATAGAAAATAAGATATTGTAATTTTTTAAGAGAGGATAGTATTTTTTTAGTACTAATTTAAATAAATTTTTTATTAATATTAGTGCGTTATTATAACTAACATGTCATAATTATAAATATAAATTACTTTGATACTTACAAAAATTAGTAAATGAAAAAGAATGTTATTATAACTAATATGTCATAATAATTATTAATTTTTAAATAAAAATTTAATTCTTTTTTTACACTCTTTTAGTTATAATAACACACTAATATTAATAAAAAATTTATTTAAATTAGTACTAAAAAAATACTATCCTCTCTTAGAAAATTACAACATTTCATTTTCTATTACTCTATCAATAAAATTTTTAATATTATTATCATTCATCTTCTTTATAATATCATCTCACAATAATTACTATTTTCATAATAAAAAGATTTAAAAAATAAGTAAAAAGATGAATTAAATTTTTTTCAAAAATTAATTATTATTATTGTTGTTGTTGTTGTTGTTGTTGTTGTTGTTGTTGTTGTTGTTGCTGTTAATTATTATTATTATTAATTTAAATAAAAATTATTATTAATTGTTGTTAATATATTAATTAATTATAATAAAGTTTTTTCATAGTAATAATATTTTAATATAATAATTATAATTATAATACATTTAATAATTATTATATTTTAATTTAAACGAAAAGTATTTTTAGAATTTAAAAATACTCTTCATTTAAATTAATCTTTTATAGAAATATTCTTCATTTATACTTTTATAATTTATTTTTATTTTAGTAAATTAATTATGAATAATAATTATTTATTATTAATTTAAATAAAAAATATTATTAATTATTTTTAATGTATTAATTAGTTATAATAACTTTTTATTATTATAATAATAATTTAATATAATAATTATAATTATAACTATAATTTATTTAATAATTTTTATTCTTTTAATTTAAATAACAATATTTTTAGAATTAAAAATTATAGGGGTTAGTTAAATACTTTAAAGCTTTAAATAAAATAAAAAATATAAGGGTTTTAATGAAATTTTGTAATAGATGTAAATTAAAAAATTATAATATTTATAAATAAAATATAAATAACATGAAATATAGAAGGCTCAATAAAATTTACCACATAAAAAGACAAAAATTGTGAGTTACTAAAACCAGTAACTTAGGTTTTCCCTAACTTTTATTATAGATCTATAGTGAATGCAGCTCTATTTTCAGAATTACATATGTCCTTGCATAACTCCAATGATAAGGATTCCATTAATCTCTAAATTGATGTCTAGCAGTCGATTGTGACGGTTGGCAATAATCAATATTTTTGCCAATCAAATTTATTATTTTACAAAATGGTAATAACTAAATATGTTTTAATTGACTAATAATTTTATGTTGTAAAAGTTACCAATTCAAATTACACAGGGGGGTTAGGGGGGGCAGGGGTTTTGATAATATGGAAAATACTAAATTAAGGGTGTGTTTAGAACATAATATTGCATAGTACTATAAAATACTGATTACATTAATTTATTGGTTATCCATTTTTGAAAATTTTGGAAATTGCATTATTTTACCTCAATTGCAGCATTAAATAGATTTTAATTAATTTTATTATTGTAATAAATAAAATTTATAAATAAAATTATATTATCATATAGTTTTATTTAAAAATGCCATTTTATATTTTATTTATATATTAATGATTAACATAAAAATAATTAACACACAATAGTAATTTAGTTAATAATTTAATATAATTTATAATAAATTTAAATAATATTAATATGAAATTAAAGCAGCATTGTATAACATCAAATGCCATATAATATTATTATAATGGGTGAGGCTCTTTGAACACATTATATTTCTCACCTATTGAACTAAATTCATGTCTACATCTGTTTTAAAAAATAAATTCATTATTAAAAATTAAAAATTTGAAATTTTTAAAATTACCCTTCACCAATCACTTTCTCTCTTTACCTTACAATTGCATATTTTCTCTATTGTTTACAAACTAAAGACTCAATTTTACTCTATTTTGAATTCAATTTTTTTTCTCTTTTCTAGTATATAATAATTTGTAATAATAATAAGAATATATCTAAAATACTTTATTTGCAATTCCTTTTTCTTATATACAGCAACCGTGAACTACTTAGTGATACCAATTATCCATAGCTAAAATAGTATATCTAAATGAATTTATGATAATTCATGAAATTAAGAAGAAAAAAAAAGAGAAGAAAGAGTTGACTAAGTAATTTTTAAAAAAAATTATTTAGATAATAAAATTTTTAATTAGAAAGAAGGTGTAGAGAAGAAATTGATGGATTCAAACAATCTTATCTTATTATAATATAATATTAATATAACATAATATAATATAATATACTTATACTAAATAATATGTGTATATAATATAGTATGTGAAAAGCACTTAAGATACTTCGAATAATTTTGCCCCTGCCAAAGCGCCCTGGGGGAGAGGGGAAGCGGGGTGGGTGTGGGGGCAACCGAAAAATATTATTTTATTTTTTTGTTGAATTGCAAATTAAGGGTTCGAAATTTACTTTGTTTAGTTAAAATTTTATACTATAAGGAAAAATTTTCAAAAACCATGTAATGGTGGTAATAGAAAAATTTGTTTTTTTAAAAAAGTAATAATATAACTATAAAGTTTTATACAATTTTTTTTATAAATTAATATGATATAATTTAATTAATTAAATTAAAAATTTCTCAACCCATATAATTTATTTTTATTATTTTATATATTTAATTAATCAATAGATTAATGACACATAAATTTATACAAAAATTCATTACTATGTTATCATTGTTAAACTTATGACACACAGCTTTAATCACTGTTGACTTCGTTCATATGCATCATAGGCAAAGAGAAAACTAATGGCACTGCAGCAACGCAATATATTGAAATATATTTAGATGGATGTTACAATTGTAGGCATAAAGTCATGACACGTTTTCCCCACTCATGTAACCAGCGTAAGGACATGCAAAGAGAATTTGCTTTCTACGTAACAAAAATAGATGAACCAGAAGACTCACAGGACTACCCACTAATTAGATAAAACTCAACTACCAGCTACAACAGCAAAACATGATCGCACAAAGCTGTAAGACGAAAAGCACTTCCATCCATCACTGTTCTTTCCAAATTCTACCAGTCACCCTAAGCTTTAACTCTTTCCGGTCACCCCCAGAGAAGAAGAGAGCCATGTTGCGTTGGATAATAAGTCCATCAAAACTGTCACGGACCTTTTTGTGGCTGTCCCTAATGCTTCTAGGCACACCTTGCCAGGACATCTTCCTTCCGTTACCACCCACTTCAAGACTGTAGCTATAGTTTTTCGATTCATTATCATCACCCATAAAGCGCAAGAATGCTATGTAGACAGGAGCCATGCCAAGCTGGAAGGCTTCAAAATGGAGGCAGAAGTACTGACCAAAGCAACTGAAAACCTAGAAGATAAGAAAAGGTATTGGAACAAGCAATTACATTTTCTTAAAACTTTGTAAATATTTATTTTAAAAGAAAAATACAAATAATCAATATATATATATATAATATATATAATGTCTTTATTAGAGGAAAATTACCCACACACACACAGAGATATGTATATAAAGGAAACTACATTGCCCCTCTTCAGTCCTTCCGTTAACCATGGTATGGGCACTTTTAATTCATGAAGGTAATCCATAGTGGATGGTAGTTTCAGCATGCAAAAAAGTCTACAACAAACAAGTTATATTTTTTTCAATAAACAAAAGAAGAGCTCTGATTCCACTAGGATGCTGTAATCCTGGAAACTGCTTACAAGATATACAAAAATCCAAATATATATTGCTAAATATATAAAGGTTAACTCTCCTTTGCAGTAGAAGAACAAAAGGTTGAGACAAAGAAAGTGCAACAATACCGTTAACATCCATGTGGCATTCTCAACCTCATGTGGATTTTGTTTGACATAACGATGGTTGAAAGTACTGCCATTGTGCATGTCAACTTTATGATCATCCTTCAAATGGGCCACCAGATAAGGAATATCACCCATTACTGTACACTCTGATCCAGCATAAGGGCAGTTATAGGGCCTAAAAACACACTGGGACTCGTGTTTTAGCTTGCTGTAATATGGATATATGCCCATGCAACCATAACTCTGATATTTACATGGAAGCTCAAGGGATGCAGCCACCTTCTCCAGAGCAAGACATCTGATATTACCAAGTTCATGCCTGCAAGTGGGACACCGATTGTGCACCCGAGGCTTGCAACCAGAACACAATGTGTGCCCATTTGAACACTGCAATGTGAAATAATGAAAAGGGAGAGAAAGCAAGCATTAAGAAAGAACAAAGGCCAGAACTGCAATAAATTAAATTCAAAACTTTTTTTTTTTGGTTTCCGCGGGGGGCGGGGGGGGGGGGGGGATAAATTCAAAACACATTCAAAATACAGTATAGAAGAACTTTGCTTCGACATGTGTAAAAGTTTATTGTGATTGCATGTGGAAGCACCTCTAGAAGCTCATCTTTTAACTAAAAAGTCTTCTAAAGAAGCAGATGTTTGATGCAACAAAAACGGCAACTTTATGTTCCTGTTGATGCAGTGCACTTGGCAAGTCAAATTTCCATTAAGTTGTGTCAGCCACTGTTAGCAAATGCTTGCCCACCGAAAATGTAACCAGCACTTGCAAGATGAAACTAATAAGAAATTGATAACTTGCAATCATGAACTTAATATCATGAATAATGCCTAGATTAAAGTTTGATTCTAGTGATTCCGTATCCTTTTCATTTAGAAAAATGAAAATGCATGTCTACTGATGGCAACAAACAAATAAAAACGTTTACATCAATTCACATCTTCATTGACCTCCTTCTATCTTCTTAAACTTCTAATATACATACATACATCCATACATCCACACATACATGCATACATATATATTTATTGATCACTGCTAGTAATGGCAACAAAGGGAAAAGATAGCCTTGGTTAGATGGCTAGATTATGGGTGATACTGTTCTTGAATTGTGTGTCGCAACAATTGAAAAATTAAGAGGATGAATCAACAAAATGGCAAAAGACAATTTTATAGGATAAATAAACATAACATTGTGACAACTGCAGCACATAGAATGCCAAGGGGTAAGGTATTTTAAAAGCGGACGTCATGAAGATAAAACACATTCAACCTTGTTATCTAAGAGTTTTTTCAAAAATCAATTTTACATAGATTCACCAGCATACCAAGCTATTTTGCTGGTATATATGACATAAACAAACCTGATGAATGGGAGGGTACATGGCATTTAAGCACACAGGACATTCCAAGAGTTCACGAACACTGCTAGAGACAGTCAAGTTAGGTTTTAGAGCAATTTGGGCAGGATCATTCACAGAGGATTCACTAACAATCTCCACCAAGTCCTCACTTTCGGGAGGATCAATAACCTCAGGTTTGTTTCGCAGATCATCATAAAATGGATTCCCTGATGCCATGGTAGAATGGCTAGCCTGTGCAAAACAAATAAACGAAACTGCAGCACAATCCATTTATAGTTTGTAAATGATTGATTCACATAATGTTTACATATTTATTGAATAGGGATGTAACCAAACCATGGTGTTTCAACAATAAGCAAGAGAAAAAGGAGAGAGAGGGGAATTCTTCATAATAAAACTCTTACATTATATCAACCAAATCAATAAATGAAGCAAATTGCCAACATAGCAAACTGAAAATGGTCCTTAAAAGCTACTGACCAGGCAACACATAACCAGCATTGTCACTTAAAATTTCAAAACAAACTTATTTGAATTTTCATTTTTCTTTTCTGCAGCATCGCTCAAGACTTATTAATAAACTTATCTATATTAAAATTTTTCTTTTCTCTATTCTATGGCTTATTTGCTTTTTATGACATTGTTTGACATGTATAAATAATCAACACCATACACATGATCTTCTTTTCATTAAATAATCTTTTCTTTCAGCCTTAAGTCATGCTGAAGTTAATTTATTTTCACCAATGAACATTCAACTGTTTATTAGATACTTTGGTCATCTCATTATGTGATTCCAATACTCATTCAAAGATGAATTCCCAATGCACGAAGAATAGTACAGCAAACATGCCCAGGCAAATGAAAATTTAAATTGAAAAAAATGAAACAAAAAGTTTATGACCATAATCAGTATTAAAGTTTTTGTTGGGAAGGAATTCTCACCACGAAATTTTGTTTCCTAGTCAATCTTGTTGACTTTGTCCTTGCAGGCACCAAGGTCAAGTTTTGACTTCCCAACCTATAATCCAATAAAAATATCGATCACACCTCAATCAAAACCATAAACCTGGGTAAACTCTTTTCTATCATCCAATGAACACAAGAACTCAAATATTGGGGGACAGTGATATTAATAAACCAACATAATACAGTAAAACTTGCATAAAAATCTTTAAACACAAAATACGTCATGCATTTCTGCATAGATAGAGTTCTCTCATCATCTCATTAGACATTGTTAAGAAAATGAAATAAGGACTGCCATCAATATTTAGTCACCACAACAAACACACATAGCATAACTCAATCATCATCAAAATCAACAGAACTAAGAAAGTTAAGCCACCTATTTTCGTAACCCGGAAGGCCAATAAGATGGTAATGTAGAAGATACCTATACATATATAGGTATGAAACACGCAAAGAGACGGAATTACAGTTTTTTTTTCTCCTTTAATGTTTTGGGCCAAAATTCAGCATCATATTTGATTTTGAGAGCCCTAATCCGTAAGAAGAAAAAAAAAGCAAATTTTTTAAAATGCCGAAATGAGGAAACAAATCTGTAGTAAGATCTTACAATATTCCAGAAAGCAAGAAAGGGAAAAAAAAAGATTAAATTACCTGGAAAAGTATTTGAAATTAGAAGGGCATTATAATGATTCACAGCCCAACAGAACCCTAATTCAGACAGAAGAAAGAGAGAGAGAGAGAGAGAGAGAGAGAGAGACAGAGTGTTTGATGTTGGGGGAGCGTAGGGGAACAATTAATAACGAAGGGTACGAAGTGTGCGCGTTTAGAGACAATTGAAAGAGGGCGAAGAATTTCAAATTAAAGCCGTTGAGTTGTAAGTCGGAGAGAGAAATTTCTCGAGAAAATACAAAGAAGACAGGTCCACCTTTGGTTTTTCTTCATGTGGAGCCCATTTTGTCTTAACTAGTTTTGTTTGATATCCATCATTTACCGATCTTAATATTGATAATTAAATTTTATTAATTTCTTCTCGGTTAAAAATCACTTCACCCTAAGACATATTTTAAAATATAAATAACGCTTTGTTAAATTATTAGTTATATATTGAGAAAATGAGGGTTTAATGAACCATTGGAAAAATGAAGATCTCGCTTCTATTCGGCCAAATTAACTATTTTCCTTTTCTTAAAAAAATTCCTTCATTTAATATTCTGCTATCAATTTCTTTTTTAAATAGTAAATTGTTCAAGCTGAAAAAATTAAAATATTTAAAATTATAATTTGTAGGTTATAAAATATTAGAGAGAAAATGATTAGTCTTGCTAAACACAAAGCAGTCTTGGTCATTTTACCATACAACATTTAAAGATAGTTGCATAATACCCAATTTCCAAGGGATCTACTGCGCCTTGCCACGTGTCCCTCCTAACAACAAAATAGGAATCATTTCCAATCATTCAGCATGATAATTTTGAATGAGATGGTTGGCAACACCAGAAACCATGTTCATAGATTTCATTTATTATTGATAGCATAACTCTCAGAAATCTTGCGAATATGTTTCATTGGCAAAACCAGATAAGCAGCAGTATCAAACTTGAGAAACTATAAAGTACAATGCAGCCAAAAGCTTCAAACTCTCTGGGTTTCATAAGACATACCAATGCATGAAACAGAACTTGACTCAATCTGTTCGTTATCGCAACTGCTGAAGCATATAGAGCAGAAGTCCAGACCTAAATGGAGGATTAGCTGCACTTAGCCAAGTAGGCCTCCCATCCTTGAAGCCGGTATTCACGGGAGGCCAATACAGGGTCTGCCGCCTTTATAATTCCACGACCCATGATAATTATGTCACTACCCCTATCATAGATGACCTGGACAACAATTTTACGTTAAACTTATTAAAGCTGCAACAATGTCAACCAAATAGAACAGGTTAAGAGCAGCCGAGCACTCAGCTCTTGTTTTGTTGGCGGAACAAGTTTGATTATTTAGCTTGCATGAATCATCTTAATAGTCATAATATGTTTGACGAAGGGAATATCACATGGCTGTGAGGCTGCTGTACAAAATCACTGAGGTACAGGTTACAACGTTTTTAAACATTAGTTAACCTTAGTTCGTAACTCTTCCCCTTCTAGCTTGTTCCCTGATTAAATTATAGTTGGCTAGGCAAAATTTGAAGCTACAGAAACTACCTGTTTTGAAAGAAGATACAACATTGGTTCAATGTATGGAGGGAAAAGATGGATATGAATAGGTCTTTAGGATGAAATATCTAGGAAATCAGCCAAACAAGGACAAAAAAATATCTAGACACAGCTAAGCAAAGCTTACTGCTTGAAGAAAAGATCAACCATGCTACAAAATTATCAACTCCAAGCTTTTCCTCTCCAGCTTTTTCTCATTTAATTTTACAGAAAATTTCTGGTCATAAACGAAAAAGTTCTCTCTAGTCAAGAGGCCAATTTCAAAGCATAGTATACGATGCTCAATTTCAGAAGCTTGAGCAATGATATCTTTGGCTCCATAGAAACGAAGTACCCATGAAAAGATATAATTCCTATATGTAAAAGAAATAAAACATTAAAAAAAAAGTAGGTACAAAAATGGATATTTTCTATCCCATTTGTCCTAATCTCTCCGGGATCTAGTGACAGCAATGATGTACCTCATGAAAAGATAAAGTTCCTACATATATAAGGGGAGGAAAATGAATCTTTTTCACTCATTTTCCTAACCTTTTGAGGATCTTTTCTATCTCATTTGTCCTAAACTCTCGGGGATCTAGTGATAGCAATGATGTACCTCATGAAAAGATAAAGTTCCTACATATATAAGAGGAGGAAAATGAATCTTTTTCACTCATTTTCCTAACCTTTTGAGGATCTAGTGATATTTGGCAAAGCATTCCAGGGTTTAGATTTACTCATTAGTATTTTTCCTTATCACACCAAAACACATCACTTTGGTGGCCTCCCAAATTTCTAATCAAAACTTCTTCTCTTTATGCCTTACTCACATGCCTAAAATTCCATTACATGTCAAATGCTGATTTTATGTCTTAGATTATATTAAGTAACAAACACCCAATATTTTATTAGTCCTTCTCAGCCGGAGGCCGGCTCAAGCATACCTGGGATCCTAAGAAAAAAAAGTTCCAGTTAGGCCATCTCAAATTTGAACATAAGGCAAACACTAATTCGATTGGAGCTGGTTGTTCAATTACTAATTCACTCGAATTTACATCCACTTCACAACTTGTGACAAATTTATCAAAATACAAGACATACAAACTCAACCAAAATAAACTAAGCTGGCACATTATATTCAATGAGCAAATGAAAAAAAAAAATTATATATATATATATATGTATATAACAAACGAAAATGGGTGATGTGGCAATGAAATTGACTCTTTCTTTTAAATTTACCTTACCAATTGTATTCCCATGTTCATTTGTGTAGATAAATTTATATAAATAGTTTCGATGGGTGGAGTGCTAAAAGAATAAGCATGTCGAGGGGAACTAGTGAAGGTACAGAACTTACGGAGTACGGAGTGTTGTATTGTTGGCCTAGATCATCACCTCCCTTTACCATTTGAACTCCAGGGGTTGCTTGAATAAAGGCTGGATTAACTGGTGCCCCTGGCCATGATGCTGGATTAACTGAGATGAATCCAATGACAAAATCAGAATGATCCTCGGCAATTTTCACAGCTGCTTCTGTATAGTCTCCCTTTGCCAGGTTACCAGCCGAGCTCATCTCAGCCAGCAGCAACAGACCCCTACCACGAGGCAATCCCTGATAAATCAACAGTATGTGAAACATTAGAAACAGATTAGTTGATTACTTCAAGGCAGAGAAAAGTTGTACCAAATGGTTGATTCTAACCTTTAATTTTAGACCATCCACAATTCCCGGTCCAGAGATTATGTGAGCATTTATTATATCGGCCCAATCCAATATACGAAATATACCACTGCAGCCACAGAGACAGGAACCCTCAAGAGGGAGCAAGGATACAAAGAACAAAGAAATTGAGAAACATAGAAGCACAGAGTCTTACCCTTCAGCCTGCATGGTCACAGTGTTACCAATATCTGCAAACTTGCGATCTTCAAAAATCAGGAAGTTATGCTTTTCTGCAATCTTCAAGAGTTGAAAAATTTTTAGCTATAACATGTATTGCTTAATTAACATTTCAGAAGAATCCACAAAATCAGAATATAGTCAAGTTTGTTTCACTAGAAAATGGGTTCAGGAGCTATACCGCACGAAGTTTGGAACCAAAATCTGGGGTGAAATCAGGCAATATATCAACATGGGTTTTCAACAAGCAGATCTCTGGTCCAACCTGAAAAACTCAAATTAGAATTAGAGAGAGAGAGAAAAAAAAAATCTTTCTTATGAAAATCAGATGAATAAAACACCATATTATGTGTAGTGCTATCATGAACCCGTGAAAAACATCAATGTAAACCATTCAGGAAATATTAATGATTGACAAACAGTACTAAATTAGTTAAATAATATGATCACCTATGTACATACCTCTTTTTTTCTCCTCCTTTTTCCCCTTAACTTGCGTGAGGAAAAAAATTAAATTACTACAAAAGAACAATGGCATTCTAAAAGAAAATCCAGAATGATTACATTTGACATTCTTCTATATTATCATTATTACATCCAAATATCACAAAATCAACGACTAAACTACAGGGAGTAGGAAGTAGGCACAGTAAAGTACTTTAATATAGTGAGTTTTTTTTTTTGGGGGGGCTGCCATGACCCACATGCGTGCCACGTGTCCAAGACCTAGCTCACTAGCTTAGGATGTTTCTAATTTCTAATAATGGGCATGAAAGGATGAATTCAATTTTCGGGGAAAGAAATTTATAAAACAGAAATTAAAAAAAAAAATTAATTTCACAACAGAATTTAAGCTGTGAAGTAGTTGTACCCTCTGCTATAAGTATTTGTACCTACAATTTAAGGCACAAAACCTGAAAATTCAAAATTGAATAACGAAAAATAAGAAACCTTCTCGGCAATTTGAAGCAACTCAGCAGCAGTGGCAACATCAGCAGCCAAACACAAATTACTCTCCTTCTTCACCATCACCTGAAACAATTTTCTGCCAGTCTCATTCTTCATCAAATTCGCCCTCTCTTCGTACTTCAAACCCTTAACCCTAACTCCACCTAAATTCGAAGGCGCCACTTTCTTGTTCTCCTCCAAAAACTTCATCACCACTCTCTCCGTTTCCTCATCAAGCTTCCCTTTCTCCCTCAAAATCCTAACCATTTCGCTCAGCTTTATCATCGCATGCAACTCAATCCCGTTCTCCTTCAGATTCTCCCACCCTCCCTGCTCTCTGTCGATCAATACGACTGCGTCCGTCACCACCAGCCCCGCCGCTCTCAATGGCGCCGCCGTTTCGAGGATCGACGCGCCGCTGGTGACTAAATCTTCGATGATCAGACAGATTTCGTCCTTCTTGAAATCGCCTTCGATGGCCTTGGCGGTGCCGTAGTCTTTGACTTCCTTGCGGCGCATGAGCATGGGGACGTCGTTGGAGACGGAGACGCAGGTGGCGATTGGGAGGGCGGTGTATGGAACGCCACAGACGCTGTCGTATTTGGTTGTGGAGGGGAGGGAGGAGATGATGGTTTTGGATATTTGGCGGAGGAGGGAAGGGTAAGAAACGATAAGCCGGAGGTCGATGTAAATGGGAGACGATATGCCGGATTTTAGCTTAAAGTTTCCGAATTTAACCGCCGAGATCTCGTGGAGTTGGAGTATCAATGACTCCATCGAATTCGACGACATTGCGTTTATGCCTTTTGGGTTGTCAATAGGATGAAGAAGACCACCTTTGAGACATTTTACTTGAGAGAGTGGCTTTAAAAGTACATAGTGGTTTTTTTTTTTTAATTAGAAATAATTATTCCTCCAACACCTCCCCCCCAACCCAAAAAAGGCGGGGGAAAAAGCATTTCATAAATTCGTGAGAAGACTGGAGAGCCATAGAACTTTCTGTGCCCATCTTTGTACAGAATCATTACTCCTCGTGCAAAATAGGTTTTGCTACAATCATTTTATTTTATGGTACAAAGAAATAATTTGATGTGGGGTAATTTTAAAAAATTTTAATTAGTTTGGAATCTTTTTACCAATTTGCTAGGCATTAAATTGGGTACGTGTGCATGATTTTTGTTTCTAGTCTAATTTTGATTCAACCTCTGAGTGGATTTATTCCCTCGTAAATAAGAAGCTTTTGTTATTGCGTAATTCAGAATATGGTTCAATAAGATCTTTTATTTTTCCTATAGAATAATTATTTTTCTCATTTATCTTTTTTAAAACGCTTCGATAAAGCAATATCTTATCTTTTTGTAGAATGACAACTACATCTTCAACCACCATATCCAAATTAAGTGTTTTATAACTTGATATTGAGTTTGTTTTATCATTTTTTTTATTTTTGTCATAATTTGTAAAGTTATTTGTGGTTATACCACTACTATTTCTTTAATAACTTATAAATATGTTTTATATGCATATATTTTTAAAGAGTGAAATTTTATAAATAAATTAGTCAAAAAATAGAAATGGCATCGAGACTTTAGCTTGGGGTAATTGGATCTAGGGGTGTGCAAAATTGGGTTCGGGTTAACCCGATCAATTTTTGAATTCTTCGGATTGTATAAAAATACACTCGAATACAACTTGAATTTTTAACCAGACTCGAACTGACCCGAACATGTCCAAAATTCAAGTTATATTCGGAGAGAATCGAATTCGGATAAAAAATGAATCAAATTAAGTTTGAGTCTAATACGATTGATTTGGGTTGGGTAAAATTGGGTCGATTCGGGTGTAATGCAATTTTGAGCTTTTTTTTTCCTATTTTTGTGGTTTTTAGGTTAGTTTTAAAATATTTTTCTTAATTTTAGTCCTTATTCATTTTCAACAAAAAAAGTGCTATGAAATCAAATGAATTAAAATAAAACGCTATAATAATATGTTGCATTTGCCTATTATCTTGGACTTGGAGGGTAAGACTAGGTAGGATTATTATTTGCTCAAGCTCAACCAACAAAGTTCAAACTCATTAAAAGTTAAAATTGATATAAACTTACAAAGCCCAAAGTTAATAGTCTATTAGTTTTCATTCAAAACACAATTTTTAAATACTAGTCTTTAAAAATTTGAAACATAAAGTCACAAAATTTAAACATAATTAAACTATTTCGAAACAAAAATACAAAGTTCAAATATAAACATTAAATACACTTCCTTAGTTTTTGATATGAAAGCGCTTTTACTACTATAATCTTTCTATGAATCCTAAATGTAAGGATTAATAACACTTTAAGTTTAAGGAACAAAAAAAAAGAACAAAAACCCTAGCTATTTTGAATCACGAAAGTGTCAAGATTCGCGTACTTTGCTAGAAAAGATGCTGGAAAAGCCCACCACTCCACATAAGCATTTTTTAACTTTAAATTCGTGTACTCCAAGTAGAAGCACCAATCTCCTAAAGGAGAATTTAAGAAATATAAAATAACTAATTTTTTAAGCCTCATTACCCAATGAATAAACTTAATTCATATAAAAAATTAAGTAACTAAACCAAATTCATATCTTTGCACATCAAACACAAACACAAATAAATAAATATAATTCATATCTTTAATTGAGCTAAAAGGGTGTTATAATATTTTTAATTTCTAACATAGCATTATAAATTTATAATTACAAATAAATACAATATGTTTAGCAAATTCTTCGATACACACACATTTGATTATATATATTAAAAAAATTAATTCAATCATATTTATTTTATGGCATTCATCACCAAATCAAGTTAATAATAATCTAAATAATATTACTCTATGAACTTTAACTTGTCTAACTCAAACAATTATAAATGTACAATTTTACAACTTATAAACTTACAATTAGACTTAAAAATTTAGAAATATAACAACTATAATTGTAGTTTAAATTACAACCTAATATTATAATATCAAACCATAAATAATAATATATATTAAAAGTTACTTTTCAAATATCTATAACACTAATGCCGGCGCTCATCATTTCAACTGTTGAAGCTTACGATCTTATAAACTCTTCAAGACAAAAAAAAAATCATAATTAGTAACCTAAGTACATATAAATGTTATATATAAAGTTATAATGTATTTTAAATATATTATGTATAATACACAATAAAAATATTACCTTATTGTAACTCCATATAAAAAATTTGCTCCTTAATATCTTTCTGAAGGTTATAAATAAGATTGGCAAAAAGTTTGGATTGTAGTCAATTTTCAGTATATATCAGTGCCTCAGCCATAGCTAGGGTTAAAAAACTTCTATACTCATCAATAATATGACACCCAATGCTAAAGGCTGATTCAGATGCCATTTGTGGAAACAGGAACAACGAAGACATCCCTTGTAATTTTCTCTAGAATTAGATACTTTAATCTATTTACTCTTCATAAAGCAAAACATTAAGTTTAAGATTACTGAAATTTTAACTAAGTCCTTTAAATACCTTTCTACTTCAATGTCACTATTTTACTTTTATTTTAAATAGAAACCTTTTTAGCGTATCCAAGGAAAAGGTGAGTAACTCAAAAAAATGTCATCACCTTCACCATCAGAGACATCCACCAAACTAATTTTAGCTGTAGTACATTGAGAAAAACTTATACCCTTGTAGTTATCACTAGGACCACGTTTACTATGTACCAATGGTGTGAAACTAGAGGAAAATACACTATTTACATCATAAAACTCATTTAACAAGTCTTTCACTGCTTTGGCCATTTCTTCAATTGTCAAACTATCATTGCAAAAAATGATCTTAAAAAAATATTTAGCAAAATTCGTTTTTGCTCGTGAATCAAGAATAAAACAACAATCAACATTTCGTTTATCTTCCTTATGAACTCCCAATACTTATCAAAATTTTTCCTCATACTATAAGCATACATGCCACTCAAATATATGTACTTTGTTATAGTGTAGTCAATGAACTCTCAATTAAGCCAATAGTATCATAACAAAGATTAGAAATCAGACTCAAAGAGGCAGAAAACAACATATAACATCATAAAATACCTATAAAAACTTCACAATTCTTTCAGCACTTTTCTAGTCCTTCGATCTAGACAGGCCCACGCTTTTAACATTATTCTCTTTCACGGTAAAGTATACCTTATAAGATTTATCCACTTCTACTATTCTATCAAATGCCGCTTGATGTTTCAACATAGTCACTAACATTAAATAAATAGAATTTCACTTGGTGGGACAATTTAAAACAACAATATCTCTTAGACCGTTCACCTGCTCAACGCATTATTTAAATGTCCGCAACCTCATGGTAGAGGATCTCGCATACTTCATACTATTCCGAATAGCGACAACATTAGCATGCAACTCACCCGACCTTAAAACAATAGTCAGATTCGAAATATGTGTATTATAATGCACATACATATATTATTCTGCCAAACAAATGCATTATCATTTTTCCAACCAAGCAACTATATAGTGACATAGCCAATGGTAATATCATTCATAATGACATTATCAGTAGTTATTGCAAACAACCTTTCTATCCCCTAATCCTGTAAGCAAGCCAAAATCTTTTTGCTAATTGACTTCCCTTTATGATTTTCAATCACACTAAAACTAATAATCCTCTTATTCAAACATTAGTCACCATAAATAAAATGAGCTATAATAATCATGTAACTTATGTTTTGAATGGAAGTCCATAGATAAGTTGCAAGGGACGCCCGCTACTTATTGTTGCAAATTAAACTTTTTAACATTGCCTTTTCCTCTAAAAATAATTTCATAATATCTTTATCAATAGTTTTTTGAGATGACATAATGAACTATGGAATAACTACACTACAGAAATACCTAAACCTTTTGTTATCAACAAAACTCAATGGCAACTCACTCATAATAATCATTTTAGTTACAACCCTTTTACACATATCTTAATTCCATCCTTTAGCTAAAATCAAATTACTTACATTTTCTTCACCACCCTGACTTTTAAATTTTGTTGACTTCTATCTTTTTATTCCCTAAATGCCTTGTATGCTTCATATTTCTTTATATGCTTTTGCATATTTGTAATCTTGTCATTTTTTGGACAACATTGATATTGTCTACCACAATAGTTACACTTACATTTATTTGGATCATTTTCAAACAAAGTGAAATAATTCCATGTCACCGATCTTTTCTTCACTGATGGTCTTTTCTGCTTTGCCTTTTTCTTTCCTCTTTGAGTTCCTTCCATTTGAACACTTTGTTCATCATCATCACTCATTGAATTCAATCTTAAGTGTTCAAGCATCGAATATACAAAATAATAATTAATAACCATTAATTTAAAAATCAAAACACAATAATATTGTTAACAATTTAACATAATCTAATTAGTACACTGATTTTAAAAAATTTATTAATTTAAGTTTATAATACTTGTTTAATTCAATATTTCCATCATAATATTTTTATATAATTAAGTGTATAAGTGTATAATAGTATATATTAAAATTCAAAATTAATCATACCCTATAAAGAAAAAATAAAAAATTAATTATTAATTAATTAATTTATTATATCCAATTATCCATTTTCCACAGACTACAATAATAGAACATTATTATGGAAAATCTATGTTTAATTATTATTATAAACCCCTTAATTTCAAGCCCAAATTACTTGTACTTAATGATTTGATAAATGATTAACATACAATAAAATATTAATTGAATTAGTTATTTTTTTAAGATTGAAATCAAGTCACTGCCCAAGAAACACATTATAATTATAAAATTTATGTAATATAATACTTAATTTTAATATTTAATCTACCTAATGTCCTAATTTATTCATAAAAAAATCAATTGTTAATTGTCATTAAAAATTATCAATTAACATTATTTCAATTATTAATAATTAACAAAATAATTTTAGTTATTAGCAATTAATAAATATCTATTCATAAAAAAAATCATAAATACATTAATTTAATTACTAACATCTAAAAATAGATAATTAACAATTTATATTTTACAACAATAATCAAATACTTAAATCTACATGTTAATTTACTATGTATTAAGTAATAAATAATAACGAAAAACCATATTCCATATATATTACATAAATAATTACTAATTAGTTAAATACATTATAGTATTATACCATGAGGCTTTAAAATCCAAATTCTAAAAAGGGTGAAATTCGGGTCAAGGTAGTGAAGCACAGTAGATCGGTGGCCACTGGCCATGGGAGCAACAACAAATTGGCACAGGAGGAGCACAACAGCAGCAACTTGATGGCTAGACAGGCACGACAACAGCAGAAGCCTTAAGCAGCAGCAGATCGCAGCACAGCAGCAGAGACTTGAGAGGTTTGACTGGTTAAGTGTGTGGGTGGCCATATCGCTGTCCTTTGTGTGGTGTAGGTGGCTATGAGTTTGTGTTTCTGTGATTGTAATTTGTGAATGTATTTGTTTTGTGGTTGATGAGTGTGTTTGTGTGTTGAGTGTTTGTGTGTATGCTACTGTTTTATACACGTATGTGTGTGTGTGGTGCAAATTTTTTTTTTCACTGTAACTCGATCAGGCTTGGGGATCAGAACCTAACCCAATCACAACTCGATCAGGTTACAGTAAATTTACTCGATCGGGTATCTTTCAGTACTTAACCCGAACTAAACTGAAAATTTTTCAAGTAAGGTAAAATACCCCCCCGTAATTGGATCCTATAAAGTGGACTTAACAATCTATTTCTCTTTATCAAAAAAAAATCTATTTCGCTTCTCATATTGTAAAAAAAGGTTGAAATCTTCTTAAATATAAGATGCCAGGGACTCATAATTTATTCTCTTTTTCATAATTATAAAAAGACCTACTAAGGATACATTAGTTCTCTTGATTTTTGAACCATATACAATTCTAGGTTATACTTAATAATTGTAAATATTGGTTAATTGCATCAACTAAAAAAATAAAAAGAAACAAAATCTTAGATTATTATTAATAAATAAATTTATAATAACATTTATGTCCCAAACTTTTTATTTCTTTTAAATAATAACATAATATGTTTATTTATATTAAATTAGTCCTTAATTAGTGACCTTTCTAGTTTGGAATAACCAAATTACTAAGGCGTAAGTGCAATTATTTTGGCAATGTCTATGTTACAAGTACATGAATAAATAGCTTGGCGATATGGATAATTGGATTTGCCATTTGTCAAAATCCAACAGATAGAAGCCAATCTAACGTAAAATAGGGTACAAGTACAATAATTAAATGATTATTCTAAATAAAAGGTGGGCAACCTATAAAAAAAATTCTAAAGAATAATAGTTGATGAGGATAATGGACAATGAATTTTTGAGAGGGAAAAGAAAAGTGATGACTGTGTATTTTAGGTGTCCAAAAAAGAAGAGAGAAAAATTAATGCAATTAGAGCTTCAAAATGGGAAATGTAAGAATACTAAGGGGAGAACTGATAATTACCAAACATTTCAATGAATTAGCTTTGTCGTTCAATTTTATGGATACATTTAAATTTAGATAACTCTAAATTAAGGAAAGACACATAATCAAAGATAATCATATATGAACTTTATAGATCCTTGCAAAAGTCTAGTGAATTATTAATTTTATTGATCAATAATGTATGATACAATTAATGAAAAGATTTACTAATATTCAACATTAAAGCTCACAAGTAATGAATTAATGGCATAAAAAATAATTAATTTCATTGAAAATGGTTTCATCCTTAGTTTAGTGTAATACATTTAATGTTTATGGTTCTTAATTCATTGCATAATTGAGTAAAAGTTCAATTGACTGGTGAATTTTTTTATATTTCTTAAATGCCTAGGTTTGGTAAAAGTATAAAAAAAAGAAAAAGAAAAAAGAAAAAAGAACTAAGCAACTTGGCTCTAGATGTCATAAATATGCAATACTTTCCTGTTAAGCATATTATAGAACTTTAGGAATAATTTCTGAAAATCATGAAGATATTAATTGAAAATGACCTATGTAAAAGATCGTTAGATGATATCTTGCAATCTCTTATGATGCATTCAAGTAACTATACGCAATGTGAGATTCACAATTTATGGAGATAATTCTTAAAACAAGGAGCACAATTTAGTTTTAAGAATCCAACTTCAAAAAACTCAATTTGCCAATTTATAGGAAAATTAGATGGCAAGTGTTGTGCAAATTATGTGTTGAATTAATTTTCTAAGTGAGTGGTTAGAATTATGGTGAAATTGATTTATATTATCCTAAAATTTATATTGAAATGGCAGAAAATAAATTAAAATAATTACTGTTAATTTGAAGTACTCGAGTATTTAGATTTGCATCAATATACACCATAAGCTTAATTTTTTTTATTAGTATCAATTTAATCATAAGGGGGATATCCATTCCTCATGAATCATACTTTAATTAAAATGATGTTAATGACTTATCGTGCGAAACAATAATAACTTTTTTATTTCTATCTGTCAACGAAAAGTCAAAATATCTATAGAAAATAGAGGGGAAGTGAAAATAAATTTACCAAATTAGCCTATAAAATATGTTGAGACTTCACATTCAACCTAAGTTTAAAAGAAAATTAGCTACTCATATTTAAGTTAGGAGTAAAATAAAAATTTTATTCAAATATGCAGAAAATATAAGATGGAAAAGGAATTATTAAAAATAGAGATAAAAAATGAATTCAGAGATGTCAAATTAGGGGGAGCCCTCCCTTTATATATACAACAAGTAAATTATGACCATCAGATTAAAACAATTTGGAAGTACAGTATTGCGCCACGTGGCAATTTCTAATTAAGTTGAACACATCATCAAAGCTATCATGCCGTGTATATACATGTACCATAAGCACGTTTTTTTTCTGATCTATTAACATACTGTCACGTTATCAATAAATAGTACATAAATATTTTAATCCAATAAGATTTGACACTTTATTAGTCAAGCCACATCATCGGTCAATGCCATGTCATCATACAATATATATGAATAATATCATGAACAGTACCGTGCATATAAACAGTGTCGTACATATGAATAGTAACATTTATACTTTTATGTTCTTCTTATGATTTTTGATCGTTCTGAGTTTAGATTTATTATTCGTTTTGTCAACCGATATCTCGTTTATTATAAAATAACCATAATGTCTTTAAAATATATAAAACACTTAATTATAATAAAACACACATAATTAAAATCACAAGGAAGTTGAATGCATAAAAGCAAAGAAGTTAATGGAACTTGAGGTGTAAAATGATGATTTTTTTTATAAATATATATTTTCTAGCACTTAACACATTCCTTAACTAAGTTATTGCTAGCCTTTAGCAAATTAAGCGAAAATAAATTCAAACCCAAAACTCTTTTTTTTTTTTTTTATAAATAATCGTGTTTATTTAGTCAAACTTATGATAACAATCAAATAAAATTATATGCATTATCTCCAGGCGTTAAGAAATATCACTCTCAAATCAACTATCCACATGAATCAATCCAATAGACTTTGTTATAACTATTGTAATATAGTTACTTTCAAGAATGACATGTTAATACCTTAAAATCTCACTAGTAGTGACACTCTCACGAAGAAATTAAATCCAATAACAATGTTCACTCTCATGAATTGGATACTTGTAAAAAACAATTTGTGAGTACCTTAAAAAAAGTCAATTTAATGATCTTAGTGATAATGTTTCACAGCTATAAATAAGATAGCATGTTTATGTCAAATAACACGTGAAGTACATGGCTTAAAAGTAAAAAAGAAAATAGTAAAAAGAGAAAATAAATAATGATAACATGAAATTATTAAAGACAAAAATGCAAATGATCAAACAACTGTGAAATAAAACAGTCATTGAATTAAAAGGATATTTACAAGTGGTTGTCATTGTGTCTTACATCTTCCTCTGGTTTTACGTTCAGAAATAGATTGAGCACCCTTTATGGGTCAATAATAAGCTTCTCATCCAATTTTCTTATAAGCCGGCAAACAGAGTCGTTTATAGTCAGATTCTCGATACTGTATCGTACATGCTCTTTCTAAAATAATAGCCTTAATTGGAGTATTGCTCTCTATACATATCTCTAAATATGTATTTTAAGAAATAAAAGGATATCATCCAATGACTTTTTATTCAAGTCATCTCTAATGAATTAAATCTTATCTTCCCTATTATCAGACACCATTCTTCAAGAACATGGGTTTATTACATCTTATTCTGGCACATTTATAACAAATATTAGAGAGCTTTCGAGCTCTTTATTTTCTTGAATAATTTTCTTTACCACAGCTAGCCATTTATGCAATAAATTTGGAGGCAACTTACCTGCCAATCGTACTTTTGCTTCGATTATCCATCGGATATCAACAAAGACGTTATTCTTTATAATCAATCACATGTATTTGGATCGAACTTTATAGATGGTGATGAGGGCATTGTGAGGAAGTGAAGGAAATTGCTTGTGGAGCTTTTCTAAAATCGTGTCTTTATCTATGCTTTCAGCTCAAAATATCAATTATTATAAAAAACTGAAGTAACCGACGTTGATTGTCATGAAATATTATTATCCATCACTTAACCAGGGTGAAAAATGATAATATAACAAAGAAAAGAAAAAAATCTAGCAAAAACACAACATATGTAAAGGCAAATAAAAATAACAATAATAAAAAAAATTAACTGACCACATCTTCTTAATGAGTTTACCTTAAGTTCTAGTTGAGTTTATAGATTCTACCTTTTATTTTCCAGAGTTATCTTTCTAGATCTTTAACATAAGATACTAATTCTAGTGGCTGCAGATCCTAAATTGGATGTAATTGACAAAATTAAATCAAGTCTTTTAAGAAATAATTCACATATAGAAGTTGCTTAAGGTGATTAAAACAGATTTGTTTTATTGAGGTACTTATAAGTTATAAGTGTAACTATGACTACTAAATAAATGCATTTTAGTAAAAATAATGATAAAATAATAAATGATTAAATCATCGAAAAGAAATAGCAAAAAAAGGTCAAATTTATTAGGTCATTTATATTTACTGTGTTGTTTTCTCCATAAGGTTGGTATTTGTGATATGGCTTTACTTTTCTAACCGTTAACTTTAAAAATTACACATTCCTTGGATACTTAAATATAATGGCTCTATATGAAAAACTATTACGAATAATAAATTAACTAGACCATTAAGAGCGTAACTTTCTTAGAGAAATGTACCTGTGAGAATTAACTAAAAACACTTTTTGACCTGGTATGAAAGATTTCTCATGCTCTGCTTATTATGAAAGATTTTCATTTGCTTCTTGTAATTCTTAGCATCTTTATTATTACGAATCTTTTTTGATTTTATTAATTGTAATCTCTTTTTTGAACTGAAGATAGAGTTAACGATGTTTGTATTCTTTTATTTGTCATGAAGGGAGGATAAGATGATTTCTGATAATGTGTTTTCTTTTTCCAAGAATGTATAATTTAAATAGTCAGATGAAGGTCTAAACTCAATCTTTAATAGTGATTCTGATGATGGGATATAATTTTCTCTTGATGATACCAATTGTTATATCTTTGTCCTCTATTTAGCAATATCCATGCATGGTGATAAATTCAGTAAGGCAATAACCTTATCAATTGTGTTAACATATGCATATTTTGGTAATTGATTTTGATGATAACAAACAATGAATTTAAGTTAATAAATGTGTTTAAGACTCACATAAATTCAAGTATTCTCTTAAGAGTCAAAACTAGGTATGTGTTTAACATTCCTTAGAGAAACTAGAACAATTTGTATGTAAAATGAAGTTTTGAGTATAAACGGCTAATCGACTATATTAAACGGCTAACCGTTAGTGAAAAGACTCTACTCGGTAAAAGGTTAATAGCTTAAGGCTTAACCGATAAGCACTTTGTGAGCTACTGGAAGAAATCAGCGAATCGTTAATATATAACGGCTAACCGATATTATCATACTTTTGTTAATCCATTACCGGTTAAAGAAAACGGTTCAAGGTTTGTGTTTTGTGAGATACTGGACTTTAACGGTGAACCGTTAACATATAACGACTAACTAATATCTTCAACTCTTGAAATCTTTTGCTGTTAAAAGGAACCAGTTACAGAGCTTTGTATTATGAGGATATTGGACTTTAATGGCAAACCGTTAATATATATAACAACTAATCGATAAGTTCTAGAATTTACATTCTTTGTCAACCTTTAACCGTTTAGAGAAAACATATTAAGTGTTTTTACTGTGCAGGTTTCTGGATGTTAACGGTGAAAGGGTAATTATTAATGGTCAACCGATTATTTGAAATCATGCCCAACAGTAACATTGATCAAAGGAAACAACTAACCATTAGCGATGATATTTGTAGCTTACCTTTTCAGGCTCAGCTGTTGCTCCTTTAGGTTCGCATTGTTCATAGCATTCTGCAGTATATAATCACATCTAGGAAGGGTCATTTAGATGAGGTAACACGGATAGATGTTGGATTGTTAGATAGTTTACTCAGTGGGAGATCTGTCAACCTAAGGTATATTATTGTGCGCCATATGTTAACCACCCCTACAGTCACCCATAGGTTACTTCCATATGGTAGTCTTATCACTCAGATTCTAAGATATTTTCATGTACCACTAAGAGAGGCTGTGTATAAAGAACCTAAGAAAATTGGTCGGGATGTTATGAGTAGCATAGGATTTACTATGAGGAATGGCTAATGGCACAAGACTGCCAATGCCAAGAACCTGGATACCTTAATCGCTCCTGAGGATGATCAGATGCTCAACGATATTTATCCTCCTGATCAGCTTTCTGATTTTAACGACAAACCGTTAATATATATAACGGCTAACCGATAAGTTCTAGAATTGACATTCTTTGTCAACCTTTAACCGTTTAGAGAAAATGGATCAAGTGTTTTTGCTGTCCAGGTTTCTGGATGTTGACGGCGAAAGGGTAATTATTAATGATCAACCGATTATTTGAAATCATGCCCAATGGTAACATTGAGCAAAGGAAATAGCTAACCGTTATCGACTAACGGCAAACTATTTTCTGCCAGATAGAAGAATAACGGCTAATTTTCAGCTCTAAGTATAAATATGTTCATCCAATTCAAATCAATCACTGACGACAACACAACTATTGAGCTTATATACGAGTTTACCATCTACAGAAAGCTTTAAACAGATTTGTACTTCATTCATTCATACTTTATGCATTAATTTGTAACCTTGAAAAATTGTGTGAGAGATAAATCGATTTGTATTCCTTTGTCTTAAGTGACTGTAAATGTGGGGATACATTTGGGTTAAGAGATTGGGAATAATCTCTTGTTGTAAAGGTCCATTGACACTTGGGAAGTCAATTGTAAGTTGTTGAAGCCTTGGAGGCTTGCATAATGTAATTCTCAAGCCCGGTGTGCTTGGAGGCGTGGATGTAGGCGGGGATAGCCGAACCACGTAAAAATCATTGTGTTTGCTTTCTCTTCCCTATCTCTTAATTTATTTATCATTGTTTATTTATTTATTCAATTATTTCAAATTTGTTTACATTCATTAATTGATTTATTTTCATAATTATTAAAAAAAACCCAATTCAACCCCCATCTAGGGTTGTCTAGTTAGAATTTCAAATTGATCTGTCAATATTAAGATCAAAACCAAAGTGAGTTAAACATGTTAGTAAAGAGCCGTCATTTGGATTTAAAGAAAAAGTATGATCAATTAATTCATCAATTAAATTCACATCAACAATTTTAAAATTTGCATTGTGAGGTTGTTGGTAATGTTGAAAATATTTAGCTCCATGGTCATATTGCCAAACGACAACTGTATATTTTTAGTCCTACACTGAATGTGAGCATCTACAGTTATAAAGAAAGGTTGGCCTAAGATAATAGGGACGTGCTTCCTTAAATTCTGCATTAGTTGAGCATCAATTACAATTAAATCAACAGAAACATATAATTTATCTACTTAGATAAGTATGTCTTCCATAATAACACGAGGTATTTTTGTAGGTTAATTTGCAAATTGTAATATCACTGGAATTGAATGTAATTCTCCTAGTTCAAGTTTCACAAACACTAAGTAAGATAATAGATTAACACTAGCTTCAAAGTCCAACAAATTATTCTCAATTGTGTGGTTCCTTATACTACATAAGATAGTGAAGGAGCTTGGGTCTTTGTATTTTAAAGGAATTTTGTGTTAGAGTATAGAACTAATATTTTTTTGTTAAAAATGTCTTTTTTTAAACATGAATATTTCTCTTTTTAGTACAAAGATCTTTAAGAAACTTGACATAAGATGGTACTTATTTAACATAATCAAGCAAATGGATGTTAACACTTACCTATTTGAAGATTTCAAAAATTTCACCGATGGATTGATACTTTTTTATTTTAGCTAATATTTGGGAAGGTGGAGCTTTAGGAATATATTCTCGTGAGTTAGTTTCTTCTTTCTCCTCTAATGATAATTCCTCAGCATTTGCAGGTATAATTTGAGTTGTTTTTATCACCGGTATCTCTACTTTGTTATCAACTTCTTTTCCTTTTCATATAGTTATAATGACTTTTATCTCTCTATACTGCTGGTGTAAACTAGTACTTGCTTCATGGACTCCTTTAGGGATAGACACTGGTTAACTCATGAATTTACCTTTTTCAACAATCATTGTCAAGGTTTGAACTGAAGAGGCAAGTTAGCCCACCATCTTCTCGAGGTTTGAAATAGATTGGTTATGTGAATTGAAGCTTACTTTTATCTCATTTCGTAGTCTATCAATGGTGCAGTTTTGTTGCTCGATTGTGGAGTTGATAGAATTCTTGAAATTCCAGAATGCATCTTCCTATACTTTGGGTTGAAAATAGTTTGAGTTCTTGTTGTAAGGTATAAATAATGGCTAAAAGGCTTGAGGAACTTGAGAAATTAGTTGCATTAGTAGAGATGGAGTTGTTGGTCTATTTTGTTAGAATCCTTAAGACCACAAAAAATTGAGATGGTTTCTCCATATAAGATTGTATGTATTAGGGTAAGAGTTGTAATTTGATGATTTTCTCATTACATCTATAGCATTGGCTTGATCTGTGTATGAGTCATGATAATGTGGCTATGTTGATTTAACAACTGTTAAATATGTGATTTGTCAGGAAATTTATTCAACCATCTCTTTAAATTTTTTAATTCCTGAACTTGACTCGCCAACTTAGATTTCATTTACTCTCTTAATTTTTCTCACATTCCTAAATGATCGACTTCGCTGTTGGAAATTATCTATTTGTTGTTAGAAGAAATCCCAAATTTCTTATGCATTTTTTGACATTAGCTCTCATCCATTTGTTGCCGTTAACCATTCTTATGTATTTGATAATAATTCATCTAAAACATATTGGCATTGGTGCCATTTTTTATACCCATGATGTGGACATTTCAAGAGTAACCTGTTGAATTGCTCTTATACTTCGAAAAACTATTTATCTTCTCTACGGATGAACTCTAAAATTTTCCTTTGAATAGAATTATTTTTATGAACTGAAAAGTATTTATTTAAAAATTTTGTTACCATCTGTTCCCATGATGTAATGCTATTAATAAGTAATGTATTAAACTATGAACGAGCTCCATCCTTTAATAAAAATGAGAATAATCTTAATTTAACATCATCATCTAAAAATTTTTCATATTTAAAAGTTTGAAAAACAGTATGAAAATCATTTAGATGATTATATGGATTCTCATTTTCTAGGCTATAGAATGTTGGGAGGTAATTTAGTACACTAGATTTAAATTCAAAATTTCTAACAACTACATTTGGGTATCTTATGCATATGAGCTTAAGTTCGTTAAGGAACTGAAATAATCTTTAAATAGTCTCTCCTGTGGTTGTTCTTGAAATTACAAATCCATTTTAATTTTATCTTTAACGTGTTTGTGTATGCAAAATATTTTTTTCAATTCTAAATTGATATGTTCAAGATTAGGTAATTACAACCTTCGACTATGCATATAAACAACAATAACAACAACAACAACAACAACAACAACAAAAACAATAATAATAATAAATAAATAAATATAACAAAAAGTGCGAACAAAATTAATAAAAATAAATAAGAGAGAGAAATTACGATACTAACCGTATGATGTTGTTATCACTTTACTATAAAAATAAATTCAAGTGCTAAAAAAATACAAAAATATATTAACTAAAAATAAAGTAACAAGATAAATTACAATGAAAAATAGCGTAAAAATTTAATTGTAGAAACATAAAGAAGGGAAAAAGAAAATAAATTAAATTACAAGAATTGCATATTCACTGTTTTTAAAATTTTTTAATTTTTTAATAATAATTTGAAAAGAAGATAACTGAAAAATTAATTAAAAAATTAATTCTATAAATTAATTCAATGAATAAATTAACAAGATAAAATGAAAAAAATTACCAAGAAAAATAACTCAAAAATTAAATTATAGAAATTAAAAAATTTAAATTACAAAAATTAAATTACAAAATTATTTTTATAATAAAAATATAAGAAAATAAGAAAATATAAAAATTAATTCAATAAGTTAAAATAACTTACCTTTTCAGTATAGCATCAAAAATTTATTGTACAAATTTTATTAAACTTACAAGTGAACGAATCCATTATAGAATAGATTAATGGAGATGAGTGTCGATCAAACAAGGAAGTAGGTTTTAATTATTTGTTGAATTAATTTTCTAAGTGGGTGGTTAGAATTATGGTGAAAGTGATTTATGTTATCCTAAAATTTAAATTAGAATGACAGAAAATAAATTAAAATGATAACTTTTAATTTGAAGCATTCAGATATCTGGATCTACATTAATATATATCATTAGCTTAATTTTTTTTATTAGTATCAATTTAATCAAGAGGAGGATATTCACTCCTCATGAACCACGCTCTAATTAATATGATACTAAAAACTTATCGTGTCAAATAGTAATAACAAAGTTATTACTGTCTATCAATAAAAAGTCAAAACATTCGCATAAATTAGAGGGAAAGTGAAAATAAATTAACCAAATTTAACCCATGGAATATGTTGAGACTTTATTTTCAATCCAAACTTGAAAGAAAATTAGCTACTAATAGTTGAACTAGGAGTAAAATAAAAATTTTATTAAAATATGAAAAAAATATAAGATGGAGAAGGAATTATAGAAAATAGAACTTAAAAATAGATTCAAGGGTGTCAAATTAGGGGGAGAGCTCTCCTTTTATAGATATAACGAGTAAATTATGACTATCAAATTAAAACAATTTATACGCCTAAGATTGCGCCACGTGGCAATTTCTAAGTGGGTTGGACACATCATCAAGGCTATCATCCTGTGTATATGCATATACTGTACACACATTTTTTCTGATCCATTAACATGCTGCCATATCCTCGGTCAACAGTATATAAATATTTTAATCCAATAAGATTGTGACAGCTCATCAGTCCAGCCATGTCATCGGTCAATGCCACATCATCGTACAGTATATATAAACAATATCATGAACAATACCATAAATAATACTATATATATGAACAGTATCGTATATATAAACAGTGACATTTATACTTTTGTGTTCTTTCTAAGGTTTTCGACCTTTCTAAGTTCAAATTTACTGTCCATTTTGTCATCCAATGTCTCGTTTATTATGAATTGACCATGATGCCCCTAAAATATATAAAATACTTAATTATAATAAAACACACATAATTAAAATCACAAGAGAGCTGAATACACAAAAGTAAGGAAGTTATTAGAACTTGAAGTGTAAAATGATGATTTTCTCTTTTATAAATATATATTTTTTAGCACTCAATAGTAGGCTTATCCTCTACCAATAGACAGCATTCAAGCTATTTCTGGATATAATACTAAAAGAAGATGCAAGCTACGATCACAATTATTAATATACATCCTTTTTCATTTTCTATTATTACTTTGCTATAACTTTATTGATTTATTTATTTGAAATTTCCAACAACATTTGACTAATTATAATCTATTATTCCTAACACACTATTTGACAATATTTTTGTATTCTTTGTTTGATAATATAAATATACATGATCTAAATTTTTAAAAGAAAGAAAATCACAATGGTAGTAATTCTATTTTGATAGCTTAAATTTTTAAAAGAAAGAAAATCATAATAGTAGTAATTCCATTTGGACAGCTTAAAATATTTGTGTATTCTCTAGATTAACTTATGGACAAACTTTGAATTTTGTTGAGGCTATCAAAGACCTTAAGAGGATATTGTTTGAGAATAAAAAATACATTTAATATGCAGAGTTGGTGATCTAGAATCAATAAGTATTGTTTCACAAGATAAAAATACTAAAGAAATTGAATTTTTGGGTTTAGTCCCAAAAGACTTAACTAGAGGAAATATAATTGGGAAAACAAATGGAGAAAAGCTCATTGTTATATCTATACAAGAATATCTTATTGCAAAGATTTAATATGTTAATGCTTTTATTGCTTTTCTAGGTAGACTAGGCATTTTAAAAGAATGTTTCACAATTGCATCATAAGCACAGCTGAACATCCACCAAACCTATTGGTTTGTTGGATATAAATCATTATTATAGTCTTTTGATGATATTCCTTTCATATTTATCATGTTTAGTCCTCTAAACTTTATCTCTTTTTCATTAGACATTAAAGACAATGCCTCGCTATGGTTGATTAAAAAAATTGAGTGTTTGTTTTACTTTTTAAAAAAATTATTTTTTCTAACTAAAATTTTTGTTTAAAGATGATAGATTAGGAACTCGTTTTGTGACACCTAAAACGCATTGTTTTCTCTATTTTGTATTTTCTAATAAAAGCTGCTTTTGTTCTTTTCTCTTCAAGGTTAAATTTCTTAGTCCTTTCTAATAGCTTTTATTCATCCATTGTTATTTCATTTGATTATCTAACAAATGTTACAAAATCATTCCAACTTGAACATATCATAACACATACTTATAGGTTGTAATCTAAAATAAGTAATGTTTAGTTCTCTTTGTTTGTTGGAGATGTCATCTAAGATAGTGGAAAATATGTGGTTTATTTCTTTATAAAAAATTCCTTTGAACTTTTGCCTAATAATCAAGCATTTTGCCTAATCATCAGTGATTGCTCGCATAAAATGGTAAAGTTTATAAATAATAATAATAATAATAATAATAATAATAATAATAATAATAATAATAATAATAATAATAATAATAATAATAATAATAATAATAATAATAATCATAATCATCATCATCATCATCATCAAATGTGCCCAATTTCACTATATCTGAAATTCGAATAATTAAGCTTGTAAGGGTGTCTTAATAACTAGTGTCCTAAGGCCAATTGGTTTAGAAGTCATTACTCTAAAGCTCATTGCATAGGTTGAAGACATATTGTTTGATTAATTGTAAATAATTTGCTTTGATAATTGAACCTTAATAAACTTTTAAAACAAAAATATTATGCCTTTTTTATGAAACCCTATATCTTTTGTGTTGGTTTGTAATTTAGCATAAATGAAGGTTTATTAATATCCCGTCAATGACCTATTCTTTATTTTTCTTGTCTTAAAAAAAATATGGGAGCTCACTTTTTTAATTTTTTGAAGAAGAAAAGAACAATTATCAACTTACACACTAAATTTAACTATTATAATAGCACTTTAATTGTTAAGGACTAGTAATAAACTGGTTGGAGTTTAATTAGTATTACAAAGTGTATATTTAATAAGTGTTAGAATCATCATTTTGCACTTACAATATTGATAGCACTCAAAATTTCATCATAACCTATTTTATGAATTTTTTATTTTTATTTGTTTTTAATTATGAATTTTTTGTTTATAGGAAATCCTTCAATCATGATGGTTGGATAAAAAATTGAACGTGAAATTTGGATTCCAAAGACTTAAAAGCTTTTGGAAAAATCACTAGCCTTTTTATTTGGCCTTATTTCTAAATGATTGAGATCTTGCTACATGTCCAAGCTCACATACACCTTGTTTTACTAGATTTAACTCATCAAATTGGATAATCAACAATCGTGACAAATAAGCAAAAGGAAAGTCCTACTTTGACTTTATTTGTATCCATTAATCATGACAAATCCAATGATCTATAATCATTGTAATTTTAAATCCTTAAATTGTACTATAAACACTCATCTAAAGTTTATGATTACAAGCTCACCAAAAATATCATGTACATACCACACTTGATCACTCAAAATTTGCTTATATAAAGGGAAGAACTCTAACAAATTACATGTGCTGGATTTGGGAAAAAGAGAATAGAAGAGAGAATTGTGTGGTGCATTTTAATGGTTAGCATTTTAAGTATAAATCTAGAGTGAATTTTAGGAAAAAAATCTCTTTTCTTTCTTTTTTTTAATTTTATTGTATTTTAACTCGCAAGTTTATTAAATTAAATTAATATTTTACTTTTAAACATGGATGACTAATTTTCTAAGTTAAAGTGAAAGATTAAGCTCAAGAATTCAAATATGGAATTAATTACTCTCGCAATTAAATTTTAAGTTTATTTTATTTGTTATATGTTTATAATTTGTATTTGTTTCTTTACAAGTTACTTTTATGTCATGTTAATTTGTCGAATTTTAGATTGATCTGGATCCATATGGTATCTTGCCATTATGTTAGTAGTTCGATGCAGTTGTGGCACAAATATTTAATCTTATATTGAATCATACAAATGGTTAGTTAAAGTCAATAATGTATATTATGTTTAAGGTTTAAAATTAAAATCCTCCACTTTCCATATTCCTTTAAACGTACTCCTAATTTAGTATTTTAGTCTCTTTTTCTATTAGATTAGGGCCTTAAGATATTAGTAAATTGTGTTTTTATCTCGTCGCTTCGCCTACAAACAAAAGTCACATTTCTTAGTATCCCATCATTGTTCCTTTTACCAATTCTTTGCATAACCAAAACCTTTTTTTATTATATAATCTATGTATTAAATGAACATTTCAGTATGATTACCAAATGATATTATAATAATTTGCTGATCATCATCCTCAATTTTCTCCAACTCTTCAACTTAATAGGCTTTTTCCACATGCTTTATTTCTACAAAATGAATATAGTCATATCAATAAATTGGAAGCAATATAATGACATTAAAAAAATGATATCATTGCAGAAAGTAATTAAAATGAACTTTAACTAGTAAGACTTAAAACTAATCTAGACATGAACTTTAGCCTTTCAAGGGATTAATTCTTCAAAGATGTTTTTAATTGCAAAGATTGGGATGAAAATACTTTATATTCGCATACTACACTAAAATATAAACAATGTGACAAATCTCATTGGTTGAAAAAATTGAAAGCATAAACTTGGAGCTAAACTAATCTACAATCACAATGAGATGCAAACTAGAAATATATCAAATACAAGGCATGCCATGATTGAAAAGAATTCTATGATTTACTGTATATTGATCAGATCATCTTCAATGAGGATTAAAGTTCTAACATATATTTATCATTACATGAAAGACTCCGTATTTATGATAAAATAATAATACTCTATTTTATCTTTACTTAAATAATAAAAAATAATACTTGTAATTACTGTCAATTATAGTAATTGTCGAAGATGAGACAATTACAGTTATGGAGAAGAGATAAGAGATCCATGGTGTCTATGGATTTAAGGGGAAGAGAGTGAGGCCCACTAGATATTCTTTGAGAGAATTGACAGAGTGAGGGATAGTAAAGGAGCTAGATGCAATGAGACAACAAAGAGAGAGAGAGAGCTGAAAGTGTTGTTGTTTGGTAAAGGAGAATGGAGAATGGTGAGTTTTATTGTGCGATATGAAGAAGGGGGCAAGGCATGTGAGAGAGTGTGTTGCATGCTTGTGTGTTGTATTTCTCTTACAATAATGAGAATTTATACTAAGTAGAAAACACATTGTTCTGCATTTAATAATTCTTATGATGGTGAGAATATCAACATTGTATCTAACATATTTTTATATCAATAATTTTGTGAATACTTGAATGCTTGGATTAACTATTAATAATATATTCAAATTATTTTTTTGATTAAAATAGAAAAATAAATAATACTCAAAATAGTTAATTGATATTTACATTAGCATATTTAATATTCTTTTGGTCAATTTTAAAAACAAAGTGACTTTTTTTTAACCTAACTTACATGTTTCTTTTATATGCATAACATTAAGCACAAGCTTAAAATATGCATTTTGGAATATCAATAGAAGTATGTCTTGGTTAATTGAATTCAATATAATATTATATGTATTGCTTAGATAATATTTAAATTAAGCCATTAAAATTTATGTACGTACTTACACTAATAAACTTAAATTATTAATTTTTTTTGGATAACTTGAAATTGAAAAAACATTTATTTTTTCTAGTTTGGGTGAGGTGGAAGGGGGAGTTAGAACATAAAATCAGGGAAAACAAAATACATCCTTGAGGGGTACATTTAAATTCTTTCAGAATATGAAACATGAAACAATATAGGTTAAATATGCAATCATATATGTCTACTATGCCATATCAAATATTACACATTAAATCTAATACATAACTATGTACATATAATATTAATTTATTGTGTGAAACTTGAATGTCAAACATGAAATTAAAAGTAAAGGTGAGAAAATAAAAAAGTTTTTGTGGCATTGAAAAGATGAACATGGACATTCAAGTCTAAAACAACTTACATGTTACATGAAACATCAATGTGAGACACAAGAACAGGGAAGAAAAAGGGAAATTTATGAGAATAGTCATAATATTTTAGGACTTTCAATTTTAGCCCCTGGAAGTTTTTTCAATCAACATTAGATAAATAAATTTTTTGAGGACTAAATTACCTTTGTTATTCTCACCATTCCCCCTCACCCAAATTCTCTTTCTCTCAACGAACCAAAATCGAATATACATCGTCGAAGTACCCCAATCACCAAATCCTAGGTGAGCTATTACTTCCTCATTGATTTGTATTATAATTTTTGGGTGTTTTTGAATTTAATAGTTGCTATTGTTGTTATGTTTATTGGTTGTTTGTTAATGGAGGTGGTGGAATTTTGTTGAATAGGGTGGAATTTCTTAATGATTTAAGTAAATTTGATTGAGATTTTAATTGTTATATGTTCTAAAAATTGTATAATAAAATTAAACTTTAAATATAGGTTGTTAAAGTTACATAATAAAACGAAATCTAGTGAGAATGATGTGTTACAAAATACCACATATTAGTTATTTGATAAAATTTCTCTTTGAAAATTAATGCTAAGTTTTTGCACAATAGAGGTGTAATGGGTGAGTGTGTGCATTTTTTTATTGATGAAGTGAAAAATAAAAAAAATTTAAAAAAATATCGCACGCGAGCGACATGGGGTCAAGCACGCAGCCCTCACGCACCCGGGGGCACGCTAGCTCCTAGTGCGACACCCACACTTGTCGCACCAGGGGCCGGCTGTTCCCTCGTGTGCCACGTCGCGCCACGCGCGCGCGCTCGCGTCGCGCTTCAGCGCTCGCGCGTCGTCGGCTTTGTCGCCTGTGTGCACTGCGCCTGTCGCTCACGCGAGCTTGGCCTTATCGCGTCCATTTTTTTGCTCAAAAAATTTTTAGTTTTATTTTGTTATTTATTTATATTAAATTAATATTTTATTATTTTTAAATTTGTAAAATTATTCTCAAATAATTATTTAATTTAACAATTTAATTTTATTTTATTTATCAGATAAATGGGGAAATCAAGACAATATTCTATATAATTTGTACGCAAAATAAAATACTATATTACATATAATCGTACATTAAACAAAAATTAATAGTTCAAAAAATTTTCATTATACTAATTGCAACAATACAACTAGTTTTGATTTGAAGCAATGGGGTTTTTACATCTCTTGCGGTTATAACCTGGTTGATGACACCGCCCGCATTTCATAGTCCTCATGTTTACATCCTCACCAATAGAAGGCATTCTGAGCTCTGGACGACGACAAGTGGTGGCGTTTCGAATGGCGGGTTAACCTTCATTTCTCGAATTTCTAGTGAAACTTCCCATTCTACCATATTGCCAATTGGCTCCACGGGTTGTGCATATGCCATAACCAATGATTCCTTGGAATAAAAATGCGAGCAAAGCCTTATGTAATCCATTCGAGTTGTCAGACAAGCAGCAATTGCATGTATACAGACAAGTTGATCGAGTTGGAATACTCTACAGGAGCATGTCTTATTATGTATGTCAACTATCCCTTCCTTAATACCACCACCTAAAACATGAAATCGAGGCTGAGACATAGGACGGACAGTCATTCTTTTGGCTAAAATTTTTCTCTCAACTACTATCTCATCAGCCCATATCGTTAGACGAGTACTCATTGATTCAACAATATTTTTTCTATCATAAAACCATTGCAGTATAGTTTGTCTAAAGTGATCAATAAGATGAGTGATAGGAAATTTGCAGGGTTCCCTCATAAATGAATTCATACTTTCTGCGATATTAGTAGTAAGTATACTGTACCTCCTACCTTCAAACTCAGACCTTGCCCAATTACATATACCCACATCATTTTCTAAGTAATCAGCCACACGCGAGTGGAGCATCCACAACCCTTTAAGCTATTTTTTAAATTCTTCATGTCCATATGCTTTTGCTACATTAATAAAGGCAGGCTCAAATTCATCCCAAAGAGATTTGGACATCCGAAATTTTGACTTAATATTACCTTTGACATGGTAGAAGCATACACCATAAGCTGCATTACAAAATACTTTTAAAACGTCTCTCTTTATGGTAGTGCATCGATCAGAGATAATTACTAACTCTGACTTGTCGTCAATCACTCCATGTAACTTCGTCACAAACCATTCTCAAGTCGCATTGTTTTCGAAATCCATGACTCCAATGGCTAATAGATATAGTTGATTATTACCGTCCAGACATATTGCCATGAATATGATTCCGCGATATAGCCCCTTTAGATGAGTGCCATCTACTACAATAACAGGCCTGATGTATTGCATGAAACCTTTGATTGAAGATCCAAGCGCTATAAAGTAGTATAAAAAATTATTATTTCCATCCACCTTGAGATGAGTAACTGTACCCTCATTGACTTTGGTTAAGATATGAGAGTATTAAAGAAGTAAGTTGTATGACTCTACAAGGTTCTCTCGTATTATTTCAAGACCAACTTCTTTAGCCCGATAGGCCTGCTGATATGTTAATTGGACACTATATTCCTACTGCATGTCTGCTTTAATATCATTAAGAGTGTATATTCATTTATCTTAGATAAATTTATCTGCAATGAGATGATCAATAACTCAACTTCGTACTTGACGGACACCACTAGGCAATATGTCATTAGAACAAGTGTGTATATTGTCAACTTTTTTCATAACCCAAGACACATTTTGCTCATCTGAAGCTCTCGTTGCTCGAGTATGCCATTTACATGATTTTAAAGAACAGTGAGCCTCAAAACGTGTTGTTGTAGACTGTGCAATCTTGAAATCAAACTTATCGCGCAGGGCAACTTTGCTCAATTCTATTATTAACTCATTCTTTTCAGTGAACAACATGCCCATATTAATACCATCAGAATTGTAATTTCTGACTAAATCTAGAGTAACCAGGTTTGAAGGTAAAACTGGAGCAAGATTCACAAAGGGATCAACTAATCTTCTCCTTCTAGAATGAGGGATTGGAGGAATATGTTGGTTTTCACTATTATTGGTAGGAATATCATACTAGTACTCATTCTCATTATTGATAGGAATATCAGAATGACTAATGCCCTCATCATTAAATTCACTATTGGAGTTAACCCCGTGCATGCTATTATATGGCTCCAAACAAGCATTATCAACTTCTATATTGATGGTGTCATCAACAAGACTATCATTGATGTAGAAATCATTGTTGTGGTATGGAGAATAATGTCGCTTTAACAATGGTGGTACCACCTTTTCTTCAATATTAAGAAAAGAGTTATTTGTTCTAAATGAGGTTTCAGTTTCTACAAGTGGCTCAGGATCTTCTACTGGAACTCGAGGAGATGTGATGACAAATATAGGGATACATCCATAATTGATCACATCAGACGCCATGTGCTGTACAACTTTAACCATTTCATCATTCAATATGTCCATAGGTAGTGAACATGCACGATATACGGTGTTACTAGACCTCAAAGTTGTCTTTATTGTTATACTATATTCATTAGGATTTATCTGTAAAACCTCATGCACTCTTGTCAAAAATTGATCAAACGTACAATCTTTTCGAACTAAAAAAATTGTATTCTTGGCATTCACATACTCCATATGCCCATTTGCCAATATCTCCCAACAACCATCATAACACAATTAAAGCACAAATAAATCCATTAAACCTAAAAAAAATATTAAAAGAATAAAAAAAATAAGATTATATATTACAAAATATAAATAAGTGAATATGCATAACATGTATATAGAGTATATAATGGTTCTTAAGTGCAATGGTTCTTATTAAAATAAATTTCTTATTCAAACATATCATAGAATGAAGTATATAATGTTAGATTTGATTCGTCTTGTCGCAAGTTTCGAAACGGTATATCATACGCCTAAAACAGACATATGTAACTCAGGTTATGACTTATAAAAATATTGAAATACTAACTAGATAACCCAAGGGGGTGAATTGGGTTTTTGAAATTTCAAAAAACAAAAGATTAAAATTGATATAAATTAAGCAATTAAATTTGAGATAAATAAATAAATGAACAATAAAACTAGAAAGATAGATTAAGTGTTTTCCAACACTTACAATCACTCAAAAACAAAGATCACAAATTGATTTTTTTCTCATACAATTTTCAAGATTATAAATCAATGCCCAATGCCCAATGTGTGAGTAGTTGAAGTAAAAAATATTTTTAAACTCAATGTAGATTGTATGTCTGTTAATGTGCTCAGCAATTGTGGTGTTGTCCTCTAATTTGACTTAGATGAACTTATTTATAGTTAGAGTCGAAAAATAGCTGTTATTTAACCATTTTGACAAAAAAAGGATTACCATTAGTTGTTAACGGATAACCGTTTTCGCTGGTCAATGTTACCGTTAGGCTTGATTTCAAATTATTGGTTAGCCGTTAATAATTACTCCTTCGCAGTTAAAATCTAGGGACCTGCACAACAAAAATTCTCTATCCGTTTTTGCTAAACGGTTAAAGATTTAACAAAGAATGTCAGTCTGGATATTATCAGTTAGCCGTTATCTATTAACGGTGTACCGTTAATTTCCAGCAACTTATAAAATAGAAAGCTTAATCGGTTTCCTTTAAATGGTAAAGGATTAACAAGACATGATAGTCTGGATATTATCGGTTAGCCGTTATCTATTAACGATGTACCGTTAATTTCCAGCAACTTAGAAAAACATAAAGCTTAACCGGTTTCCTTTAAACGATAAAGAACTAACAAGATATGAGAGTCTGGATATTATCGATTAGCCGTTATCTATTAACGATGTACTATTAATTTCCAGCAACTTAAAAAAACATAAATCTTAACCGGTTTCCTTTAAACGATAAAGGACTAACAAGATATGAGAGTCTGGATATTATCGATTAGCCGTTATCTATTAACGATGTACCGTTAATTTCCAGCAACTTAAAAAAACAGAAAGCTTAACCGGTTTCCTTTAAATAGTCTGGATATTATCGATTAGCCGTTATCTATTAACGATGTACCGTTAATTTCCAGCAACTTAAAAAAATAGAAAGCTTAACCGGTTTCCTTTAAATGGTAAAAGACTAACAAGCCATGAGAGTCTGGATATTATCGGTTAGCCGTTATCTATTAACGGTGTACCGTTAATTTCCAACAACTTAAAAAGACAGAAAGCTTAACCGGTTTCCTTTAAACGGTAAAGGACTAATAAGACATGAGAGTCTGGATATTATCGGTTAGCCGTTATCTATTAACGGTGTATCGTTAATTTTCAGCAACTTAAAAAAACAGAAAGCTTAACTGGTTTCCTTTAAATGATAAAGGACTAAAAAGACATGAGAGTCTGGATATTATCGGTTAGTCGTTATATGTTTAACGGTTAACCGTTTTAATTTTAGTGTTTGATTTGTTGAAGTGCTTAGAAAACAACCTCTCTACATTTTATTGGTTAATCGTTAATTTTTAACGATTTATCGTTTATACCTAGAAAACCATATTTTTGTGCAAAGTGTTTCAATTTCTCTAAAGTTTGTAAACACATGCAGAGAGTTTTGATTTTTAAGAAAATATTTGAATTTCCAACAACATTATCAACAGAGATTAATTATTTGTTATCATCAAAATCAATAAACAAAAAATGTATATGTTAACAAATATCATAAATTCAGTGAGATAGGTAGTAGGACAGGCGCCTATCTCACATAAATACAGAATAGTAATGTGAGACAGGCAGTGAGACAGACGCCTGTCTCACATAAGTATGTGAGACAGACAGTGGGACAGGTGCCTGTCTCACATAAACACAGAACGACTATGTGAGACAGGTAGTGGGTTAGGCACCTGTCTCACATAAGCGCAAAACTATTATGTGCAACAGGCACCTGTTTCACATAAATTGGTGAGACAGGCAGTGGAACAGACACCAGTCTCACATAATATAGAATATTAATGTGAGACAGGCAGTGGGACAGGCGTCTGTCTGACATAAGCACAAAACCATTATGTTCGACAGGCACATGTCTCACAGCTTGTCTCACATAAGCACAGAACGTTTAAGTGCGACAAATACCTATCTCACTTCCTATTTCACTTGTTCGGGGCTCCATTTTTCGCTCGAGCTTGTTTGTCTTTTTTATGATTTCTCTTAATTTCTCAACTTAAACAATGTATACTATTTTATTAATGAAAAATAATAATATTTATAAAAAAGATAACTTTAATTTCAAACTAAATTTTCAATCTCAATATATTAAAAGTTTATGTTATGTAGAAACATATACTGATCTTAACAAGCTCTCCCCAATTGATGATTATATCTTCAGTTATGTAATATTTTTTGGAGAGTGTTAAAAATTTGTTGAGAGTGATGAAAAATCTCTAAGTGTATTGAGTATATTGAGATTTTTTTAATTTTCATTTTGAATATTATAAGAGTGATATTATTTGAAAATTTAAAAAACGTGATAAGGGTAATTTCATTTAAACTGTTGATCTTTAGTTAATTATGATAGAAAAAAATTTATGTAATTAAAATTAAAAAATAAAAAAAATTTTAATTATTTTTATAAATTTTTCAAAAAATATAGATCCTTGCACAAATTACCTTGAATATAAGGCTCTTAAGGGCCTGTTATGTTACGATAAAATAGGGGTATAATTTTATCTTTTTTAAATGAGACTAGGTGCGGCTATAATCCTTTACCCTTATTGATTAGACACGTAGATCATTGATTGATATAAAATGCGGTGATCCATATCCACACATCAAACTATTCGGTGGATGACTAATTATTATTTTTTAAGTTAAAATTAACAGATAAATCAAATAAATATAAAACTAAAACGATAAAATCCTAAAATGTAAATATTAGCAGCTTGAGCTTCAACTTCAAGGAATATAGAAAGACAAAAATTGACTTTCGATAGCATCTTTCGGTCTTTACAAATTATAATTGATAATCATACAATTAAAAATTATAGTGAAAATTTCAAACCGAAATTCATAAACTTCATTCAACAAATCATGAACCATTAATTCATCATCAACCATTAGGCACTCTTATCTTCTTTTACTTATTTTTTTTTTAAACCATTGTAAAATTATGATAATTGAAACACATGAGCCCATCACAGAACCACACAAATATTAAAAGTCTTCTCCTTACTATTTTTGGTTTTTTTTAATTTTGAAATCGATTGTTTAAAAATTTTGTGCTGCTTATCCATTTTGAAGCTAAATAGTTAAAGTATGTTTTTTTTGCTAATAAAGGTGATATTTAAAAAAAAAAAAAAAGAAGAGGATGCAGGAGATGAGAGAGTGAGACGATTATTCATATATTTTCTTTTTTGGAAATCTTCTACCCCATGCTTGTTTAAGCTTGCTACGAGTAACGAGTAAGGGACCTTTACCAAAAACTTGTATATGGGCATTGACATTTTTTTTATTTTAATTTTTGGGGATATTTCCTAATCCGTACTTATTCAAGCTTACTGTGAGTATGAGATGGCGACAGGAATGTCATTTACCAAATGGGTATCCCAGAACTGACATCCTCTTACTATAATAGTATTATTTTTTAATACAAAAATCCCAAATGTGTAACACAATTCTCGTAGCGCGCGTGGGATTGGAAGTGACAAACAATGTAAAAGCAACTCACGACGAGAATAACAAACACAACTCCACGACATGCAAACCTTTCGGCATTGACTTGGTGCCACCGACGAGATTATTTCTTTAATTATTCAAAAGCAAAAGCAAAACATAAACTGTAAAACTTTTTAAAATAAAATCAGACGCAAATTCTTCTCTTCAATCACTGGTGGAATCTTCGTGTTTTGTTTTTATTGTTTGAAAACGAATTAACCCCTTTTTTTTTCACCCAATTCTTATAGACTTTCCCTATTAATTAATTCTTGGGAATTTTTCTAATTTAGCACCTTCAAATTGATCTTGAATCTGATTTCATTTGTCCAAATCGTAAGAACTCTTTTGAATTCTCGCTTTTAGCTTATTCCGAAAGCAATTTTTTCAAAGCATTTATGACTTTCGAGTTTGATTTGGATGTGCCTTGTGCAGAGAAGAAGCTGATCAAGCCTTTTTTTTTGTTTTTTTTCTTCATTTTCGAGAAACAATTGTATGTGTAGTCTCTTTTCCCCTTCATTGTTTCTTCAATATGATGCTCTTAATTGATTGTTAATTGAATTTTAATTTTAATTTCTTTTTTCTTTTCAGTTATCCATTTGTTTTAATAAAAGAAGGAGATGATAGTGGCTTTGCTCAGATTGTAGCAGCGTTCTGATGATTGTGCTCTTATATTTGGAGGCGGGAGATGGCAACCCAGCATGCAAATTCTGATCCCAAAAATGTCTCAGGTATTTTTTTTTTTTTTATCATTTATCATATGAAAAATGTCTATGAGAAATGTTATTTGTTTATTTATGTGGGAGTACTTTTTTTTCCCCCCTTTTATTTATTTGTCTTTCAACGAGAGTTATGGATGAAATGATAACTGAAGATTCTTTTTGCCTGCGTCAATGTTGTAAAAATTTACTTTTTAGCACAAATTTTGCTTGAATAATCAGAAAAGTTGAATTTCTGAACATGCGATAATTATATCAGAAATGAAATGTGTACATCTTGTAGAATCTGCAGCTAGATTTTCTGAGGGTGTACGGAAACAAAGTTTGAGTAGCTTAAGTGAAGTGGCTTGTAGCAGCATGCTGTGTGCATCAAACGTCAATAAAATTGATGGAACTTTGAATGATTCTAGATTTTATTCACATTTGATAGAACTGACGGTGTTCTCCATATTACCTATGTTTCGACCGATGGATATTGTTTCTTGACCGGGATTTTCTTTTTGTTCAATGTTTCTATTATTATACAAGCAAAGTCGTCGTGTCGACCCCATGATGGCAGTAAATTTGGAGACTCAAATCCTAAAACCAATCCATATTCTCAAATTTCATTTTCCATTATATGTTCTTTAAATGTCAATGCGATAGTTGCTTAAAGATGTTTTAGCTATTTCAGTTTGCTGTATAGTGGCCTTAGGTTGAAATTGTTGCTAAAGGCCAAACAGAAATAGATTATGTTTCAATTTTTCAATAGTTGGATTTGTTAACAGCAGTTCTTCAACTTTCGGAGTTAAATACGAAAACACTAATTAGTTTTTACCTCCTCCTCATTTGGCTATTGGCTTTATATGAAAATTTCACTGGTCCATTCATCTTTTCTTTTCTGTCTATTTTCACTCCAATGAGATGACTTATGACGATTTTCTCATCTATTTTCACTCCTAAAACATATAAATTTGTCACTTCTGAATGATAGTGATTCATTGCTTTAGGTGTGTAAAGAAAGGAGTTCATTTTTTTTCTTTTAATATTACAATGCAATTCTACGGATATAACAATCAAAAATCTGTTGAGATCTTCCCTGGTATAATTCATCTAAAGCCCAACCCAGAAATCTTCCCCAAAGAAGGATGGAGAGACCTACTCCATAATTAGGAGGAATTCTACTACCACAACCACATGGATAGACTTGAAACCTTGACCTCAAAGATGATGCAAGGAGGTGTCAACCTCTAGGCCAAGGACGGTATGACAAGTGTCCTTGCTTTGATTTTATTAATTATTAATTATCTTACATCTTGAAAACTGGTCATTTATTTATTTCCATTGAGATTTTAGCAATATTGGTGTTTCAGCATCTTCATGGTTTGAGCTGCTTGAGACAGCCTGATGCTTCTTGACCAATCCATTCAGAGTGTTGTACTCGATGATGTTAGAAACATATTTCTGTGACTGAAAATAAGAAACGTTACTATCTGATTGCTTCTCGTTGGTTGCCAAAGCTAAATCTAGAATGGAGTTTTGTTAATTTTAATAATGCATGTCATAATTAATTATAGGATCAGGTTCTTGCTTGTATTATCTCTTAACTTCGAAACCTCTAGACGGAATGGACATTGGGATCATCAGAAATCTTCTGATATCTTGGCCTTTAACATTTATTTTAATTTTTTAAAAATAAAAGTCCGTGCTTTTCTTGGATAAATAGTCAAACAAGCAAAATCGCAATTGAAATAAATGAGATGTGAAGAACTGTATGTGATCATACCTTGTGATCTTTTTTTATGGTTTGACGCTGTTAATTACCGAATGAAAGGTGAAGCTTATTACCAGGATGACAGAATTTGATTGATTAACTGCTTTCATTGTATTCTCCTGCTCTTTTTCTATTGTCCTTATGTATAGTCTTAGGTCAATAACTGCAGAAAGTAAGTGATGAATCTTTTCTTGGGTGCTTTCAAGAACTGAAGTCTGGTTTAGTTTGTAAGCACAACATCTAAAATGTTTTGTAAATTAATTTCAATTAGGGACTGGAGAGTTTGTGATTTCACTCACTTAGGGTGTAGATTTAAATTCACAACACTTTAAGCACCAATGAGGTCATTCATTGATGAAATTTTTTTTAACAGATGTGCATGTGTGTAACTTAGTTGCATGAAATTTAACTTTTACGCATATGTTTACGGTCACAATTTGCATTGATCTAGCAATGGGAGGATAGTTATTGATGCGATGAATGCAAATTGTCAGATATGATTTTTGACAATGAATATCCAAATTTGAGTTATAAATTTTATATACTTGGCTTCTAAAATATTTTGTCAAATTTCATACACCTATGTAAGACCGAAATACCAATATTTGACTGTTTAGAAGTACACTAAATCTGTTAAAAATAAACAAACTGGTAAGCATTCATAGCAGTATAATATTTCTTTGCCATATTAAAAATGATCTTTGAGCATCAAACTAAATAGAACTTTTGAGTTTCGGGTCTTTTGCTAATGAGGAAGGGTAAAATAAAAATCCATTACTGTTTTCATCTACAGCCGAAATGGTCTAGTGCTTATTTTAGAGGCTTTAGTTTCTCTTTTTCTCTTCGCTGAAATCTCCAGAGAGAGAGTTCAGTTAATCTTGTTAGTCTAATTGACCTATTTCTTATCAACCAGGTCCACGAGCAAGGCTGGAGCATCTATTGAGGCAACCCGGTAATAGACATTGTGCAGATTGTGGATCTCCTGATCCAAAATGGGTGTGAGTATAGTTCTGGATTTAGCCATTATATCCTATGTCTTGTTAACTTTATCCATATTTGAAGTTATAGTTGCATTATTGCTCCTTCATTTATCAGTTTTCTTGTGTTTATTTCTGGTTGTGATATTCTTGTTTTGTTCTATTTTCTGTTTTGCACTATTGTGATTTGGATTCAGAGTTTGAAAACTGATACGATGGATGATATGAACTAGATATATATCAGATTATGCTATTACTGAGGAGTTATACATATAAGCAAGCCATGATTCTTGGAATACTGGATTGATTAACCCCGACAACACAGAAAACTTACATAATTTTTCCTCAATATGAACTGATAAATATTTGAGTTACAGGGCGGGGGCATAAAAAATGAATGAGTAAAACCTTACATATTAACATACTTGTGTCTTTCTATGAACTATTATATCAAACATTACTTGTAGATTCTTGTCTTCTACCTGATATGAGCTGTAATCCTCATGTTGACAAGCACAATTTCTATCCAATGGTGTTTTTTATGTTAACTGAGTTATACTTTTCAAACAAATATTATTTTCTATTTAAGTAATGGATGTACCTTTTTGAAGGGCTTGGATTCAGTTCTGAGTCTTGAAACTTACTACGAGTTTTTTTTCCCATTGGAAATTTCTATGTTCTTATTTAAGAACTCATTATCATCTTGAAACTTGAATTATATTAACTATCTTTCAAAAGCATTATTTCTCTCTGTCTATCTCTCTTGGTCTCTGTTGATCTACCATTCTCTTTATTCTTTTTTCCTTTTGTTTATTGCAACTACATAGGAAGAATTTGCTAGTATCTTTCATATAGTTGCTGACAGTTGCTTATATTGATGCTTCATTTGTATATGTCACTCACTTCTTTACTTGAACTTCTTCTTGATATATTATTTTATTTTTGGGGGATATCAGATCATTAAGTACTGGAGTGTTTATTTGTATCAAGTGTTCTGGTATTCATAGAAGCCTTGGAGTGCATATATCAAAGGTATGCTTACTGAATTATGCTCCGTGGCCTGGTCTGATCTAGTATAATCTTAGAGTTGCTGCTATTGTGACCTGTTTGTTCATTGATTAATGGTATGAGATGTCTAAATTTTATTTATAAAAGCTTATTATTTTCGAAAGAAATCAGAAGAAAGACCCAAACAGTATAAGATTTTCCAAACCTAAGCAAGCGTGGTCTGAATCTGCCATCTAATATCAACAACTTGAGGTTAGATATTGTCAAAGCTTTAGGTTATTTAGTTTCAGACATGCAGTATATTTCAACTCTTGGTAAATCAATGTCAACAGTTTTATAGAAGCCCAAAAATCAGGATAAGAACCTACCATGAGTCTATTCATGGCTTTGTAGAGGAACCCATTTTATCACTTAAGCACTGGAGTGTTTTGAAAATTCATAAAATAGGCCCCTGCTACCATGCACACTTTCTCATCTCTCCTCAAAACCCGTCATGCAGCATGGGTGAATTAAATTCTTGAAGCTCATAAAAATAGAGTTCGAAATATTACAGGCACAGCAGTATCTTGAGGACAATGGAAAAATGGATGTGTTTGTCTATGAACTAAATAGCAACATAACTAGAAGCATTATCTGTTGTTCTACTAGGAAGAACTGTTGGGCTCAAACCTACTTTGGGAGGGCTCTTGTTTTCATTTATTAAATATTTGTCATTGAAATATTGAAATAAATAAACAAATTAATAGAAGTGTTTTGAGAGTGGAGTGTTCTTCAAACTGAGAATGTGGTGATAAATTTAATTTTCCTAAGAATTTGGGCTGATTCTCAAGAGGCTTGAATTTTGCCTGTGAGAGTTTGACCTGCAGTTGGTGAAATAAGTTCATGGTCATTGTTATACAGATATTGACAGTAATCTTATCTGATATTTCATTAACAGTTCAGTCCTTTCTCTGGTCAAATATGGAATGCTGTTGTACCCACTCTTTTAGTCTCTTTCTCATACTTAATCTGCAATTGGATGCTTCAATTTGGTTCAACATTTTGCCAGGTTCTATCAGTGAAGCTTGATGAATGGACAAATGAACAAGTTGATGCTTTGGCTGAAATGGGTGGCAATATTGCAGTAAACAAGAAGTATGAAGCTTTCACCCCTGGCAATCTCAAGAAACCAAATCCGAATTCGTTTATAGACGAACGCTCAGATTTTATCAGGTAAAGGAAGGTTATTATCTTGCCTTTGGTACAAGAGACTGAAATCATTCTAACATTGCTAGTTGTAATTTTTGAATACTCAGGAGAAAATACGAGAAGCTAGAATTTTTTAATTTTGATGAACAGGCGTTATTATGCCCATATCCAGCTCCCCATAGACGTTCAGCATCCTCCAACACTAGTTCTTCAAGCCATGATAAGAAACATTATGAAAAACAAGCAACAAGACATCGTATTGGAATCGCATTCCGAAACAGTTGGGGAAGAAAGGAATCTGAGGTTAAGAACTCTAAGAAGGCCAACTCACTGGTAAGCATTCTCTGTTTGATCAATGTTAATTCGATTAGGTCAATAAATAACCTTCGGGTAAGCATTTTCTCTTGGGAGTGATTAAGCGAATAAAATGGGGAGGCTGGATTGATGAGGTTGAAACCCTCGTGACTCCCCCCACAAAATGATTCATTGGAACAAAAGAGAAATGAGATGAATCATGCATCTTATTGCGGATTATTTATTAAAAGTATACTGCTTTAGATAAATTGGCTCCACAATTCATCGTATGCAATTTCCGCGCAGGGGTGGGGGGGGGGGGGGAGGAGTTAATTTGCATTAATGAATTTGGTCATAGTTTATCTACCTCTTCTGTATAGTGAAAATATTGTCAAAAGGCATGCTATATTGAATCTACCTTAAGCATGCTTGTTGTAGGTAGCTATGGTTGAGTTTGTTGGATTGATTAAGGTCAATGTAGTCAAAGGCACCAACCTAGCCATTCGGGATGTTATGACTAGCGACCCGTATGTCATCCTTGCGCTGGGCCACCAAGTGAGTCTCTTTTCTTTATGAACTCCTTGATCAATGTTAATTCCTTTATGTTAATAGTCTGTTAATCATCTATTTCTTCAGACGGTTAAGACACGTGTAATAAAGAGCAACCTGAATCCTGTTTGGAATGAGAGTCTGATGTTGTCAATTCCAGAAAACATTCCTCCTCTGAAAGTGGTAAGATAGTCTCTTTCGTGGATTACATGATGTGCAATGTTTTTTACAGAGCTGAAAGCATATGTTCAAACACATCTGAGAGTTTTGTCATACATTCTTTGCCATTTCTATAATGTCATGTGTAGACTACTTTTTTGTGCTTATGGTTCAAAAAATTCTCAAGCATATTGTCAACAACCATTTTTTGCTGCTCCATGGCATGCTGTTTGAAATGTTACCATACTTGAATAAAGCCTTAGGCAGGATAAATTGTCTAAAAGATTGTTAAGAGCAAATCGGAATTGCCTGGACAGCTAATGTGATGCCTCCTTTGAATTCATTGACTGCTGTTTTCATGGAGAAGATGCAGTAAGTTAAAGTGATTTGTCTTCACAATACCTGTAGCTTAATAGTGTCACCATCCTTTTTTTTCTTTTCGTAACCCCCCCCTTCAGGGTAACTTGCCACTTGTTTCAGAAATCTATTGCATCCAACATTGTAATGATATTTATAAGCTCTACGTTGACAAATTTTTGGGGATGCATGATGCAGCTTGTATATGATAAGGACACATTCACAACTGATGACTTTATGGGTGATGCCGAGATTGACATTCAACCTTTAGTAACTGCTGCCCGAGCCTGTGAAACATCCAATATCAACGAGTCCATGCAACTTGGGAAATGGGTAGCAGGGAAGGACAACACTCTGGTCAATGATGGCATCATAACCCTAGTAGATGGGAAAGTGAAACAGGAAATCAATCTGCGGCTGCAAAATGTCGAGAGAGGGGTGCTAGAAATAGAGCTTGAATGTGTCCCTCTAACTCAGTAGCTGCCGGCATATAGATACTAAAATGATAGAACTGGTTATTGTATGCAAAGTTGTATTATAGGAAACAATTGTACCCTAGACTGACTTAGCACATTGCTCTAACGTTTTGTTCTTTGTTAATATAAAAATCACAGAATACCGAGTAAGAAACTGTAGGATATTCATTTTATGATCTGTGAATCCTTTGATATTCATTCTATGATCTGTGAATCCTTTGTAAGGATCAGGATTCGGCATGGATCCTGATCTGAAAATCTTAAAAAAAATTGCTAGTTTCCATAGCTGATATTGATTACACACGAATGTCAACTTATTATTGGTAATTCCATTATCCATCCTTGGGCCCTCCCATGTCATGTGTGGGTACAAACAAAGTTCGTTCAAGTCCCGAGTGTGAGAGTTGATTTTTTTCTCGTTTTTATGAAAAATGAAAAAGTAATGAAGCGTTTGAACGGGCCATTTGATTTATTTTAGGAGCGTGCTGAAGCAATTAAGGGGATAGCAAAAGCAACTGCAACAGGTTACGACTCCCCAAACCCAGTCCACTCATGTTCTATGCCTCACTCTATCTCCATGCACATGAATAAGGTAGGCAAAATTGGGTTCAACTCAATTGGGTTTTGAGTTGTTTGGGTTAGATAAAAATTAATTTGAATACAACTTAAATTTTCAACCGGACTCAAACCGATCCGAATATATTTGGATCGATTCGAATTAGGTCAAAAATTCATGTTGTATTTCGGTAGAATCGGGCTCGAGTTAAAAAATTGATTGAATTGAATTCGGGTCAGTTCGAGTCTAAAAGAGTCAGTTTGGTTTAATTCGAGTTAATTCGGATCTAATTGGGTTATTTCGGATTGGTTTAATCGAGTTAATTTGGGTTGGATTAAATCAAGTCAAATTAGATAAATTGGTCAATTTGGGTGAAATCATGTGTAATGCAATTTTCAGCCTTTTTTCTTTTTTTTTTTTGGTTTTTAGTTTGGTTTTAAGATATTTTTGTTAATTATAATCCTTATTAATTTTCAACCTAAGAAAAAAAAGATAAAGAAAATGCTATGAAATCAAATGAATAAAATTAAAATGCTAAAATAGTATATTGCATTTGCCTATTCCCTTGGAGAGTAGGACTAGGATTATTATTTTCTCAACCAACAAAATTCAAACTCAATAAAAGTTAAAATTAATACGAACTTTCTAAGTTCAAAGTTAATAGTCTATTAGTCTCTATTTAAAAATAAAACACAATTTCTAAATACTAGTCTTTAAAAGTTTGAAATATAAAATCACAAAATTTAAACAAAATTAAATTGTTCCGAAACACAAATCACACTAAATAAGTTTTCTTGCTTCCTCCACCACTCCACGCAAGCACTGCTAGTTTCAAATTCATGTACTTTAAGTTGAAGCACTGATCTCTTAGAGAAGAATTAAAGAAATATAAAATAGGTAGTTTTTTTAAGCCACGTTGCAAAATAAATAAACTTAATTCATATAAATTGAGCAACTAAACCAAATTCATATCTTTGCACATCAAACAAAAAACAAAAATACAAATTCAAATAAATAAATTCAATTCATATATTTAATTGAGCTAAAAAGATGTTACAATCTTTCCAATTTCTATTATAATTTTATAAGTTTATAATTACAAATAAATATAATATGTTTAGCATATTCTTTGATACACACACACTTGATTATATATATTAAAAAGTAAATTAAGCCAATCATGCTTATTTTATGGCACTCATCACCAAATCAAGTTAAAAATAATCTAAACAAATAGTATCTTATCAAGTACCAACTTTAACTTGTCTAACTAAAACAATTACAAATTTACAATGTTATAACTTATAAATTTATTTAAAAGTTTAGAAATACAACAACTATAATTATAGTTTAAATTATAACCTAATAGTATAATATCAAATTACGAATAATAATATTTATTAAAAATTACCTTTCAAATATTCATAACACTAATGTCAACGTTCATTGTTTCCACTGTTCCACTGTTGAAGCTTGTGATTTTATAAACTCTTTAAAATGAAAAAAAAAATTCAAATTAGTAACTCAAGTACATATAAATGTTATATATAAAGTTATAATGTATTTTAAATATATTATGTATATAATATAGAATAAGAATATTATCTTCTTATAACTCCATACGAAAAATTTGCTCTTTAATATTTTTTTTAAAATTGTAGACAAGATTGATAAAAAATTTAGATTTCAGCCAATTTTCAATACATATCAATGTCTCAACCATAATTGGAGTCAAAGAACTCCTAGACTCAATAATAATACAATGCCCAGTGCTAAAGGGAGACTCAGATACCATTAAGGAAACAAGAATAGTGAGATAATATTTTCTCTAAAATTGGACACTTCGATTTATTCACCTTCTACTAAAGCAAAACACTAAGTTAAAGATTGTTGGGATTTTAAACTGAGTCCTTTAAATACTTTTCAACCTTAGATGTTATTTTTTTCCTTTATTTTGAACAAAAACCTTCTTAGCATATCCAAGGAAAAGATGAATAACTTAAAAAATATTATCACCTTCACCACTAGGAACATCCACGAAACTAACCTCAGCTATTATATGTTAAGAAGAACTTATACCCCCATAGCTACCACTAAGACTGCTCTCACTACATGTCAATAGTGTGGAACTAGAGGAGAGTGTACTATATACACCATAAAGTTCATTTAATAAGTCTTTCAATACTTTGGTCATTTCTTCAACTTTTGAACTATCATTGTAAAAAATGATCTCAAAAACATATTTAGCAAAATTCATTTTTGTTCGTGGATCAAGAATAGAGGCAACAATCATGTAACACCTCACATTTATAATTATAACTAAAGTGATTAAAAACATATAGAACATTCAACTCTATAACTAAATAAATTTATAATATTTATGTTTAGATAGAAACACAATTGAACCCATTATATAACCCAAGTCTTGTTATGTCTATATGTACTTTGCCTTGGTTGAGAATTGGTGTCAGTTTACCATACTCCTTAATTCTTGCAATGTAAGGACCATATGAGTCTAATGCCCAGTAAGTTAACACTTGATGCATGTATTAATTACTATGCATATAAATGACTAAATGAAATAAATGATAAGTCAAACTTAAAAATATAAAAGAACTTTGTTAGGGTTCTAGGTTTGTTGTACTACAAAGCTAACACTAACAACATGCCTTTGAACTTAATTAATAGATCTTTGGGTGTTACATATCACAGTCCACAAAAGGTCTTTTTTACTTAGGTTAGAGGACTTACCTTTTCTGTGAACTTTGCCACCTAGTTGTACAACAATCCATTTATTAAAAATTTATTTAGAACATGCTCTTTGTGAAGTAATACATGAAATACATGTATTCAATGCAACTTATGTCATAACATTTGAAGTTTCTATAGATATAATAAAGCCTAAACATAAAGTTATTTTAAGACAATAATCATTAACATAGGTGGCAGTGTTGTGTATAAAGAAATTAAGCAAATAAAATTATAATATAAGCGATAGGGTCGACCATGCAATGAATGAATAAGAAAATATCTTAATATAGGTGCTAAAGCCGACCATTACATAATTAAATAAAATTATCACATATTAGGTAGCCTAGTCGACTATGCAAAGAATAGATAACAAAATATCACATTATAGGTGATATAGTCAACCATATGAGGATAATTAAGAAGACATTATAATATAAGCAGCATAGCCAGCTATGTAGAGATTAGATAATAACCATTTACACGATAATAACCATCACAAGATAAAAGATTATTTCAAATTAAATTTAGCATAAAAGGACTATTATTTAAAGCTAAATTTAAGCATAAAAGAACATTATTCTTACATTGTAGTTGAAATGAAATGCTACTTACTTTTTTTTCTTGATTCCTCTAAACCTCCCTAACTCGAGAATTTCTCTATTATTGATGCTTTAACCTATAATAAAATATGTGAAATTCTAACTAGACTACCCGAGAGGGGGTGAATTGGGTTTTTAATAATTATGGAAATAAATCGTTCAATCACTCTCAAACAAATTTGAAATAATTGAATAAATAAATAGACAGTGTTAAATAAATTAAGAAATAGGGAAGAGAAAACAAACACAATGTTTTTTACATGGTTTGGCTATCCCCACCTATGTCCACGCCTCCAAGCACTCCGGGCTTGAGGATTCTACTATGCAAGCCTCTAAGACTTCAACAACTTACAGTTGACTTCTCAAGTGTCAATGGATCTTTACAACAAGAGATTATTCCTAATCTCTTAACCCAAATGTATCCCCACACTTGCAGTCACTTAATATAAAGAAATACAGATTGATTTATCTCTCACACAATCTTTTAAGGTTACAAGTTAAAGCGCAATGTATGAATGAATGAAGTACAAATCTATTTGAAGCTTTCTATAATAGGCAAACTCATATATAAGCTCAGTAGTTGTGTTGTCGTCAGTCCTTGATTTGAAATGGATGAGCATATTTATAGTTGGGGCTGAAAACTAGCTGTTATTCTTTCATCTGACAGAAAACGATTTTCCGTTAGTTGTTAACGGTTAGCCGTTTTCTTTGGTTAATCTTACCGTTGAGCATGATTTCAAATAAACGGTTGACCGTTAAGAATTACCCTTTCGCCATTATCGTCCAAAAACCTGCACAATAAAACACTCGATCTGTTTTCACTAAACGGTTAACGATTTACAAAGAATGTCGATTCTGGAACTTATCGATTAGCCGTTATATATTAACGGTTTACCGTTAAAGTCTAGTATCCTCATAATATAAAGCTCTGTAACCGGTTCCTTTTAACTTTAAAGAATTTTAAAGAATTGACGATATCAGTTAGCCGTTATAAATTAACGGTTTACCGATTACTTCTAGTATCTCACAAATTGTCTATCGGTTAAGTCTTAAACTGTTAATCTTTTAACTTTAAAGAGTTGACGATATCGGTTAGCCGTTATATGTTAACGGTTCACCGATTTCTTCCAGTATCTCACAAAATGCCTATCGGTTAAGGCTTAAGCTGTTAACCTTTTAACTTTAAAGGATCTTAAAGAGTTGACGATATCGGGTAGCCGTTATATGTTAACGGTTCGTCGATTACTTCCAGTATCTCACAAAATGCTTATCGGTTAACCGTTTAGTATAATCGGTTAGCCGTTTACACTCAGAATTTCATTTAACTTACAAATTTGTTCTAGTTCTTCTAAGAAATGTTAAATACATACCTAGTTTTGACTCTAAAAGAATACTTAAAATTTTGTGAGTCTTAGAACACATTTATTAACTTAAATTCATTGTTTGTTATCATCAAAATCAATTACCAAAATATGTATATGTTAACAAGATGATTAGATTCCTAGGGTTTTTGGAGAATGAAAGGGATAAAGGGTATTTATAAGATTTTCTAAAGGTAATAGATGGTTAAGATTTTGCCATCATAACTCTTGATTAATGGTGAAGATTTATCTTTTCATAAATATCTTAGTAATTTCTATAATTCTAAAATATATCTACAACAACTCTTATTGTATCATCACTTATGTCATTCTTATGTCGTCATTACTTTAGAATTAAATAAATTATATTACTATATTATTAAAATTATTATTATTATTATTAGTATTATAATGTTTAAGGGAGCTTGTTAGTTTAAGGTTAATTATGCTATATTCAAGTAAGAAAATTATATCTCATGAATCAACATTTTATTTATCTTCCCCGTGAACTCCTAGAACTTATTAAATTTTTTTCCATACTATAAGTCATACATGACACTCAAGATCTGTATTTTTTATAGTTCAGTCAATGAACTCTTAATTAAATCAATAGTATTATAATAAATATTAGAAGTCACACCTAAAGAGGTAGAAAATAATAATGTGGTATCATAAAATACATTTTAAAAACTTTACAATTCATTTAGCACTTTTTCAGTCCTTCGATCTAAATGGGCCCACCTTTTTAATATTATTTTCGTTCTCAACAAAGTATGTCTCATAAGGTTTATTCACTTCTGTCATTATATCAAATACCGCTTGAAATTTTAGTGCAATCATCAATATTAAACAAGTGAAATTCCACTGGGACTATTTTCTTTAAATCATTCACCTACTCAACACATTATTTTAATGCTTGTAACCTCGTGATAGAAGATCTCACATACTTCAAAGCATTTTGAACAGTGACAACATTAGTATGCAACTCACCTAACCCTGAAACAACAATCAAATTCAAAATATATGCACAACAACGTACATACAAATATTGTTTTACCAACACAAGTGCATCATCATTTTTCTAAGCAAACAAGTACATAGTGACATAACCAATGGCAATATCATTCGTAGTAATATAATCAGCAGCTATTGCAAACAACTTTTTTATCCCCTAGTCTTGTAAGCAAGTCACAATATTTTTATCAATCGACTGTCCTCTATGATATTCGATCACATTAGAACTAATAATCTTCCTATTCAAACACTAGTCATCATTAATCAAATGAGTTGTAATCACTATATAACTTATGTTTTGAATAGAAGGTTATAAATCAACTATAAGAGATATCCACTACTTGTTTTTGCAAATCAAACTCTTCAACATTACTTTTTCCTTAAAAAATAACTCCATAACATCTTAACCAATAGTTCTTCAAGACCTAATAATGAACTACAGAATAATTATACTGTAGAAATGTTTAAATCCTTTGTTATCTAGAAAACTTAACGTTCAACTCACCTATAATAATCATTTTAGTTACAGACCTTCAATAGGCATCTTGACTTTTTCCTTTAGCCAAAACCAAATTACTTTCATTTTCCTCGCCGACCTCACTTGTCAAATTTTTGTTGACTTCCACCTTATTATTCCCTAAATATCTTGTATGCTTCATATATCTTTACATGCTTTTTCATATTTATGATCTCATAATGCTTTGAATGACAATGATATTGTCTACCACAATCGTTGCACTTGCATTTATTTAGATTATCTTCAAATAAAGTGAAATGATTCCACGTCTCCAATCTTTTCTTTATTGGCGATATTTTCTGCTTTGCCTTTTTCTTTCCTCTTTGAGTTCCTTTTATTTGTACACTTTGTTCTTTATCGTCACTTATTGAATTTGATCTTGATTGCCATGCATCTAAATATATAAAATAATAATTAATAACCATTAATTTAAACATCAAAACACAAAAATATTATTAACAATCTAACATAATCAAATTAGTAATTTTAATTCAAATATTTATTTATTTAATTTTATGATACTTATTTAATTCAACATTTCCATCATAATATTTTTTATATAATTAAGTGTATAAGTGTATAATGGTGTATATTAAAATTCAAAATTGTTCATACTCCATAAAGAAAAAGGATGAAATTAATGATTAATTAATTAATTTATAATATTTAATTATTCATTTTCCATAATAATAGAATATTATTTGCCTATCCATGTCTTAATTATTATTATTATTATTATTATTATTATTATTATTATTATTATTATTATTATTATTATTATAAACTCCTTAATTTCAAGCCCAAATTACTTGTACTTAATGATTTAATGAATGATTAATATACAATAAAATATTAATTAAAATAGTTACTTTTTTAAGATTGAAGTCACTGCCCTAGTGCACATAATCAATTAATCACATTTCACATAACACATATTATAATTATAAAATATATTTAACATAATACTTAATTTTACTATTTAATCTACATAATGTCCTAAACTATTCATAAAAAATCAATTGTTAATTGGTATTAACATTATTTCAATTATTAATAATTAACAAAAAAAATTTAGTTATTAACAATTAATAAAAATCTATTCAAAAAATATAAAATATACTAATTTTCTTAATTTTATTACTAACATCTAAAAATACATAATGGCAACTTATATTTTACAACAATGATCAAATACTAAAATCTATATGTTGATTTGCTATGTATTAAGTAATAAGTAATAACCATATTCCACATATATTATATAGTTATATACTATGAAGCTTCAAAATCCAAATTCTAAAACACAAAAGAGGTTAAACTTGAGTTGGGGAATTGTTGTGCCTTGAAGTAGTAGATCAATGGTCACGGCAACAGCAGATGGGCAAAAGCACAACACGGTAGCAGTAGCTTGCGAATGGCTGGACAAATAGTAGCAAATCGTGGGAACTCACTGGACTTACAGCACGACAGTAGTAGATCACAGGACTTGCCGAACTCGCGACATGATAGCAGACTGCAGGCAGTAGGACTAGAGAGTTGAGAGAGGGTTAAGTCGGCTGACAGGCTACTCTATGTGTGTGCGTGTGGTTGTGTCCTATGTGTGTCTATGTTTGTGTTTTTGTGAATGTGCTTGTTTTGTGTCTTATGATATATGTGTGTGCTGCTTTGTGTGTGTGGTGTGCCCTAAGCTGTGTGCGGGTGTTACTGTGTTTAGCCATTTAGTCTTTTTTTTTTTTAAATGAAACTGAATCGGGCACCTTTAATGACCCGACCCAACTCAAACTCAAAATTTTTCAGGTCAGGCCGAGTCAGGTTGGGTAAAATGCTCCCCGCTACAGATGATCTTCAAAAGCTTGTCCATAAATTCCTCATCAAGCAAAATTTCAAGCTCCGACGGATTTGTTAATAATCTTATTTTAGAAAAGGTGAGATTATTTATATTCTACAAATTATTTTAAATATTCTAAGTTTAATAAAATTATTTCTTATAAAAATACTCATGATTTAATTTATTATAGAGGACTATAAGTTATGAGTAAACATAAATAATTACATTATATAGCCATCTAACACGTTTATTCAACTTTTGATTCTTCTCTAACAAATTTTATTTTCAACATTTGAACAATAATAAGTTGAACAAATGTTTACAAAGGATGAAATCAATATTTTGGAAGATTTTAACTACAACTTTTTGAGTTGTTCAATATAAAAAAAAAGTTTTAATAAATAAAATTTTCAATGTCCCAAATTATGAAAAATAGTTTGGATTTTTTTTTAAGGTTAGGAAAATGAATTAAAACCTTATGTATGTTTGTTAAATATGAATAACTAACAAGTACTTGAACACTTTTTGGAAAAAAAAATGAAAATGTTTTATTCTTATTATTTTTTTTTTGCTTTTAATTTTAGTGAGTTGAGTATTTTTACAATTATATTATTGCAAAGTAAATAAAGATAATTCATTTAAATGGTTATTTTTCATAAGTTGAGGATTCTAGTAAATATATATATAGGATAATGGCTTTTTGGACATTTAAAAGAGTGTACAAAGTAAGATTTAATTTTTATGATGGGTGTTCACAATAATAAAATGTCCAAAATAAATTTTTGAATATAAACATGATCATCCTTTGAAAAAATATAGATATGTTATGAATTTATTATAATGTATATGGATGTTCATAACATATATTTGTTAGTCTCCTCACTATTTCCCATTGAACTATAACTCTCACTATCTCATAAGAAATTATGATTATAATATTTATATTAATTTCATATAGTGATTATGTAATTATAAAAAAAAACTTGTTTCTTTGTTTTGTAAATACTAGGAATGAATAAAATTACTTTAAAATATATTACCCTTCATTTTACTCTTCAACTTATTTTGCTTCTTTATTCTATGTTGTTGGCTAATAGTTTTTTCTAATAAGATCTAAGTAAATATCTTACTAAATATTAGTGAGAGTTGATAAATATATTGTATTTCAATCCAACGTAGCAATTCATTATTTAATAATTTTTACATGTTTAATAAATTTATGTTGTATTTATTTATCAAATTAGGGAATCAAAATTTGGAGTCAAAATCATTAACAGCGATTACTTCACAACATAGAGTTAAGAATCGGAATTGGAATAGTAGAGCTCGTCATAATTTAAGAATAAGGAATGAGAGACTCATTTTGAAGGGACGAATGATTCTCCCATTCCAAGGATCGACGATTTTGTCTTTTCCAAAATTAAAAATATCTACTTCTCCTCATTATTAATTAATTAATATACTAATATATTATTAACAATAATTATTGTTTTTGAATAAACAATCACAATAATTAATATATTATTATTATTAATTCATAAATTAGTATTAACTAATTAATATAATTATTACTATTATTAATATATTAACATACTATTAACAATAATTATTAATAATTATAATTTTTAATAAATAATCACAAAAATTAAATTCATATATTATAATTAATTAATTAATTCATATATTATTATTAATCAATTGAATAATATAATTATTACTACTCATTAATATATTAATATATTATTTATAATAATATATTAATAATTATAGTTTCAAATAAGTAATTACAATAATTAATATATTATTATAAGTAAGTAATTAATAATATTATTAATAGTTGATATATTTTAATAATTATAAATATAATTATATAATTAATTAAAATTTTTAAAATTATTAATAATTAGTTAATAATAATTGTGAAAATAATTCGTTAAGTATTTTTTAATAATTTATTACAATTTAATTCATTCTAATGTCGATTCCAAGACAAAATAAATACAATAAATACATTAATAACAATTCAACTCATTTTAATTTCAATTCCTACTGTTTAAATAAATAATTTATTTTTATTCTTATTTCATATTTTCATTCTAATTCATTCTGATTCCAATTTAATAAACACAATATTAATAAAATCACATATATATATATGGGTAGAAATATAAGATAGATAGGTAGCAGCAACGTAGATTTTCTGCTACAATGGGTTTATCTTTGCAATGTGAGTGTATGCAAAATTCATTTCAAAAGAAAGAATATTGTTTGGATATGATTCACCAGTCTGCAAGTTTCCCATCTATATTTCTTATTATGCCAATGACAACGCCTTATATATATATATAGATATGGGGTTAAAGAATTACACTGCTAGGATCAGAAGCAACCATAAAGTACTATTTAAATAAACTACATATGTACATTAAAAAATAATAATAATAAATAAACAATTCCAAAATTCTCATTGAGATTCGATGAGAATATCTATTATTCTTTTGATTTTTACCCTTGCAAAAAATAGTTTCAACAGTTGAATATTGAATAACAGGATTTTCTGAAGCTTGAAGCAAACCGATATCATAAACAAGAAAAATGTAATAAATAAATAAAAGGTATCAGGAATTCAACATTGCATATCACAGATTGAATGATTCTCTTCTAATAAGCAAAATAACTTGTATAGGTGCTTTTGAAAAATCTATAATGAACTGCCTGGGATGAAGAGTCCCCTATCAGTAGAATGCAATATGAAGAACAGCCTTACAAACCAATGAAAACTGATAAGAACTAACAATCAGCCATTTGCTTTGCATTACCAGGAAAAAAACCCAAAATTACCGACAGTCAATCCACATACAACTCCTGAAGAATAAAGGATTAAATAGGAGGATAATTATTAACTGAAAGTTCAAAATTCAACTGGTCGCCAATATAAAAGCCATCAACATTGTTCAGTAATTACATATCAATAAAGAAGTATAAAATCAGATAAACTGAATTACATTTCCCTTCTAAAAGAATGAAAAGACGTAGAACACAGGGCATAAAAGACAAACCCATTCTCTCATTACAATACATCATATGTGACAGTTTACAAATTCATCACGGTAAATTGACACTAAGTATTTACATTCCACAAATGAGAAACACGTTTCCCTGTTATTAAATACATAGAAACATTATTCCATAATGCCTTTCAGCAAGACAATCGACAAATGAGAACACAAGTGAAAGAACCCATAAATGAATCCAAAGAGCCATTTTGGACACATACATTAATAACCACATATTGGCATCATTACACATCATGAAAACATCAAGACACACAAAAAGGAAGAACAATCACGAGGAGCAGCAATCAGGGCAACGAATCAAGCCATTCTCGTTACATTCCAAGCACCGTTTAAGCACATCATCATCCTCATCAAACACCTTCCGACTCCCACTACAATTCCCACAAGGCACGAACCTCACATCCCCGCAACTTCCACACACGAACCCAGGTTGCCGTCTAGGGAACCCATCAAGAACCCTAGCCAATTCACCGGTTTCATACATACTCTTCAACACATCCGCATTTCCCACATGCTTTCCCCGGATAAAAACCTGCGGCAAAGTCACATTCTTCCCACCAAATACACACTGTAATTCTTTCTTATACGCAGAATCCATCGAAACATCTCTCTCATCAACCCAAACTCTAAACCCTCTAAATATCATCCTAACCGCATAACAATCCTCAAAAGTCCTTCGAATCCCTCTCAGACTCGTTAAATAAACAACAATTCGATCCTCAGTACCCGGTAATCTAATCGAAGACTCATTATTATAACACAATGATAAAGATTTCACTGGTTTCGTTAACTTAATGAGGTGGTGCTGTTGCGGGGATTCGGGTTCGTTTAAATTAATTTTTTTGGGTGATTTTTTGGGCTCAAATAAATTACGAAGTTGCTTGACCTTACCTTTGAATGAATTGCTAGCAGACAAGACTGATTCCATCGAATTGTAAAACTTATTGCTCGAAACTGCCCGATTGAGAGAAGCATAATTGAGTTTCGGGTGAGGAGAATCAGCTGTGGTTGCGTTCATAGTAAACGACCGATTCAACAACATCGAAGAAGAAGATGACGACGACGACGATGACGACGTCGACGATTTGGCTTTGCTTGAAATGTCGAGATTCTTCTCCGATTCCGCCATCGACCCAGGTCACAAAATCGATGATCGGGGATGATGTTGGCCGGCAAAAAATGATTGGACGGTGGCGGTTGGTGGGTTTTTTTTTGGATAGAATTTGATTGATCTTTTTTTTTTCCTGTTTGTTGTGATGACGATGATGATGATTGTGTTCTGTTTTTAAATTTACTGAATTTGGTGGGGGGATTAAAAGCTGTTTTTGTTGAGGGAGAGAGACAATTGTGGAGGTGCTGCTTTTGGAGGCGATTGCTTGCTTTTGCTTACGCGCACCTACAAAGTTAACTATTTCCCATTTTTTATTTTTTATTTATTTTTTAATTTTTCACTTTTAACTTATGCATAGTGATAACCATTTTAGATACAAAATTTGATTGCCTGCTTTTTTATATTTTAAGAAATGAAACAGTATTTTATTCATTCATATCAAATTAGTACCTACCATAGCTTTCAGGGTTGGGAAATTTGAAACTAAACATTCTATTCAAAATGATATATAGGATCCATTTATATCGATTTGTATTTAGATTTGAAATTTATTTAAATTTATTAAAATTAAATTAATTTAAAAAATAAAAAAATCTGTAAAATTAAATTTTATTATAAAAGATTCCATCGCAAATAAATCGAGTTTATAGGTGTTTAAAAGGAATGAAAAATTTATGTAATTATTACAATTGTCATTATTGGATTCATTTATTTATGTGCTTATTTGAACAAACATAAAAAAGTAGGGATACAGATGTTATTAACCTGACGGGAAAAGCATGAGGACCGAGAGGGATTGAAATTTTGAAAGTGACGAAAGGTGGGGGGTGGGTGGTCACAATCACCGCCATGTTTGAAAGACGCGGTTTTATCTTTCTTTGAATTTGATTATTTTTATTTTTATTTTCATATTTTACTTTTCAGTAGGGAAAATGATTATTAGTGTGAATTTTCTTCATATCTATAGTTAAAAATCAAAGAATTTCGATGGTTAAAACTTAAAAAAATTCGTAAAAAAAAAAGGTCTGATGCTTAATTTTAAAATTAAAAAAGTATAAAAATTTTCAAACTCACCGATATCCAACCGTCCATCTTATTTTCAAATATATCCGCAGGTAGTCGTGTTCACATTCTAAAGTCCGATTAATTAATTTTTTTTTCCTTTTGAGTACGTGAGATTTTGCTAAGATTAAAAATTTAAAATTTTAAGATGGAGGGGGCCGGGGGCCCATTAGTTAAATGACAAAAATAACCTTGGAGTGTTGTTGTCAAACCTGTAATTGTTTATACTGCTGGTCAATAGATTTCCATTTACTTAATGATGAAAATAGCTATAAAAAAGATATTAAAAAAATGATGATGATTAGAAGAAAACAAATTAAAAACTGAATTAAGAAAAGTAATTAAACCCGCACGAGAAAGGTATGATGAACTCTAAATAATATTATATTTAATTCTCGCATGGTATTTATTTTTAATGTTTTCTTAACAGGAGAATGTGCAACTAAATTATAAATTTTGAGTGCATTATTAACCTTAAAATTTTCTTGGCTCCGAACAATACTTTCTATTTCCTTTCATAAAACTAATTAAATCTTAAATTATATTATTATACGTATATGTGAGGAAAAAAATTATGAAAAGTGGAGAACTAGTCAATCAAGTATTAAATCCAAATCTTTTATGAATCTCTCAACATTGATAAAATCTAATTTAATCTTAATTGGTTATATATAATTGGGGGACTATTTATATTTTAAATTCTATTGCAAGCACTCGTATTTTAATAAAGAGTTGGGTAATTTAAACTAACTAAATTACTCATTAAATTCAGGTACTATATAAATCTAGATTTTAGATTTAAAAGCAAAATGATTTTACCATTAAAACTCATCTTAATGCCTAGTATACTCTCTTCCAAATCAACCTTGAGAACTCTAAGTTCTCTTTTCTTTTCCAACTTTTACTGCATTTGTTTCTCCTTCTATCCTTCTCTATAGCCCTTTCTGAATTTCTTTTACCCTTTTATTAATTATGTACACTTACACAAATATTTAACGATTTTCCTCCTTTTTTTAAAAAAATTCTCCATGCATTTTTAACTCACAGCCATAATAAATTTAGGAGACCAACAACTGGTAAACTAACTTAAGCAGTTAAAAATTACCCATATTAGGATGGCTCATTTATTTTTATATTTAGAGAGCTTTACCAATATTTTGGTTATAAATCATTTTGTAGTGAAAATATTTGGATTGCATCTCTCGTACAACATATAAAATTACTATAATCTAAAAATTATGTCTTTGTTTTTATTGTTGCATAATTTATTCTCCTAAGTCATTATTTGTTACCAACAATCTTTTAAATTATTATTCAAGTTTGATTTGTACTAAATTTATAAAAGCCTTTATCACTACTAAAAGCAACTACCAATAGAATTTTTTTTTTTTTATTTTAGAGCTCGAGAGAAAAACTTTCTTCTTTCCTATTCTGTATAGTATGGACTCTCTATTTATCTGTGAAAGAATGAGCCTATTTTAAATTTTCTAATGAAAAGCTAACTACTTTGTTTTATCTTTTTTTAATTATATTAAATAAAAAATATTTGACATAAATTTAAAGATAAGATAAATCTTAAATAAGATAATGACCTTTACACACAAACATATTAAATAAAGCTTTCCATCAAATACTATATTTAGACTTTTGGCCTAAATAACTAGTTATCTTACTTAATGGTTTAGCAATAGTGCAACCAATTAAGAGAGTTAATTTGAAGATTATTTAGGTACATATAATAGTAGTTGTAATAATTAAGACTGTAATTAAATTAGTCTAATTATTTAATTTCCAATCTAATCTACTAAAAAAATTAGAACTAACCTCCATATTTGTATGATATCTATGATAGAGTTCTTGAATAATAATTCCACTAATACAACAATGATTTTTTTTTATTGAATAACTCTTTATACCATATTGTTAATTAAATTAATATCTCAACTATCTAATTAATTTAATTATATCTTATTCTTTGACACTTACTGATTTTTTTTAATAATAGTTTTCAACATAATAATTATGTTGACATACTTTGGTAAGAAAATTTTATGATTGAGTATCAAAAACCTGTCAAGAAATGTGTTTTATAAATTCTATATTATTAATTTATAATTTCACTACTCCCACTAAAATGTTAGGTAGTCTTAATTACAAATGTATGTCATATCCATTAGTAACAGAAATGGATAATTATGAAATAATAATTATCTCAAGATTAAGATTGTAATAAAATCAATGCTTATATAATTTAATAAGCTGACGGTTATTTTAAAGTTAATTAAGTCTTATATGTAATTCAATTCATTGTATGCAACTGCACCAATAAATTCATACGTAATTAAGATAAATCATTTAAACAATCTATTACAATCTATATATAAATAGATAGGTTAACTCTATTTATCAACTATGAACTCAATCTATTAAATTATAAGATAATTTATATTTATATCTTTATGAATTAATATGAAGATTAGATAAATATATATATTATGATTAAAAGAATCTTATTCGAAATGCTTATGCAACTAAAATATTTAAAAAAGTATCTCAAATATTTTATTAATCAGCAAATGTTTTTTTAAAATAAATCAATACTTTAACGAGCATATAATCCCAAAACAAGGAAGGTGAAGCAACTTTTTCTATGGGATATTCTTTTTATTAGTGGGGATGATGAAGAAAAATTCAAAGAAAATGAGTCTATATAAAAGATACTTAATTTCCATTTGAGTATATAATCTTGAACTAAAAAATGAGTTTTCCATGGGAGTGGAGCTATCTGCCCATACAAAATTTAGTTTTACACTCATTTTCTCAATAAATCAATTATTAAAATTTCAAACTCATAATTTTACCCTACCAAACTCTCAAAAATACCAAAAATGTCCTAATATTTCTTCATTCATTATTAATTTTTCCATTTCTTTGTTTTCATTCATACTTCAATTCTGCTTTCTAATCCCTTGTTCAAATTGCATTTATACACAAATATGTTTATCACCTATCTTTTTTCCCATCTAGTTTCTAGATTTGGGTTTTGAGCAATGTGTAGATTGTACCAAATACTTTAATCTTTAGATTGTACAAGTTAGCCTTGAATTTAGCTGTCATCTTATAAAAATTGAAAATAAATAATAAAAAATAAAAAAAGCAAGATTATATTTTCATTAAAATATACTTTTGTGCACCATTCTTATTATCTGAAGGAGTTGATTGAGCACATGGTGATGAAACCAAATAATCAATTGTCAAGTCAAAATTAAAAATTAATCATGTTTTGAAGTAGATATTTAGATTTTGATACTAATGGGAGAAAGAGGAACGTAGAATTAGGGTTTATTATGAGGTATGTGTTAAAAATAATAATTTATATTTATTAGTAATTTTCTTTAAGATTATTTTTGTAATATGAAATTTTTTTATACGTATTTTTGTAATATGAAATTTCATAAATAAGTGGGTTTATAAAGTATTTTGTTGGATTCAAACAACATCATTTTTTAATAGGTTCAAATAGCCTCGCATTTTAATAAATTTTTATACTGCTAAAATAATCTTAATGTAATTTACTTTTAAGGATAATATAAGTTATTATTTAGATAAGCATTTTCATATACCCATTAAAAGTATTTATAGAACTAAGTGGTTGCCTAATGGTTTACCTATGATAAGCTGATCCCCATTAACTTGTATAAGTAGTTGCCAACAATTAACATCATATAAAAGGAAAAGTTGGATGGAAGTTTATAACAATTGTCATTGTTAATTTCTTTGCCTCTCTTCATTTTTTTTTCTTTTTTGTCTCTATGAAGAATGCAATTAAGAGTATACAAAACAAAAGTACAAAGAGAAGAATTGCTGAGATTTATAAAATGTATAAATTAATCACATTATCTTGTGAATACTATAATCCTAACCCTATTGTATAAAGGGTATGTTCAGCAAATAGCATTATCTGGAATTGCATCTCATATTTACTAAATCTTCTAGTTCATATTGTGGTGCATTACGATAAACCATACGGTGAACATTGCTAAGGGGGTGGGGTTTGGTTGTACTATTCATATCTTTTTTTTTCCTCAAATTTCTTTAGTTAAAATTATAACCACTAAATAAAAATATATAATATTAAATAAAATTAAAACTCAAATACACCATCACCAATGCTGATGAACTGTCAAAAATAGTTCAATAATGATTGCCTATTGATGGTTCCTATATAACAACATGTTTTGCACTAAAATTTAGTACAATTAGAATCTTTAGTGCTAGGCTACATGATAGTACCTAAAAAGCTTTTGATTGATATAAATTTACAGCCACAAACTTGAAATTTGAAACTTTAACTATAGATCTGTGTGGAATAAAAATTCTTTTGTCGATAATAGTTATATCATTATCCCCAACAATAATAATTTTAAATGTGTCAAACTATATTTTAGATGACACTAAAGCACAACAAGAGGTGGCAATGTGCAGCGATTGACAAAGGCTTATTGTGGTTGGCGGTGAAAATTATTTATTTTAATTATAAAATGTTTAAATTATTATTTGAATACAAATAATAATAATAAAATAAATGAATATTAAATTATTAATTTAATATGAATATTAAAATAAAAATGCTATATAAAAGAAATATTTTATGTAACACAATGCATATTATATCAGACATAGTATTATATTATAGCTTAATACATTATAACGTAATACATTATAATGTATCAAATACACTCACAAGGTTCTTATATCGTGATTTAAGAAGTGTTGATTTCTGATTACTTTCTTACTAAATTCATTTTTTTGCTTCTACTTTCGCATGGTACAAATATGGATTCATGTAACTGTTTTTGAATTTTTAGACTATATTATAAATTATGAAGTTAGTATCAAAGCTTGCTTAGAGTTGTTTTTGTTATAATATGTTTGAAATCCATAAAGGTTTTTTTTTCATTATTTTAGAAATATGATCATGGTGTAATACAACTTCCATGATTTTATAGACATAATATTAAGTAATAGAAAATGTATATTTATAAAGGAGAAAATTATCATTTTACACTTTAAATTCCATTAACTTCCTTACTTTTATGTATTTCAGTCTCTTGTGATTTTAATTATGTGTGTTTTATTATAATTAAGTATTTTATGTATTTTAGGGGACATCATGATCATTTCACAATAAACGAAATATCGGATGACAAAACGAATTGCAAATCTGAACTTATAACGGTCAAAAATCCTAAGAAAAGCTTAAAAATATAAATGTCACTGTTCTTATATACGTACTGTTCACATGTATGATACTGTTCATATATACTATACTATTTATAGTACTATTCACAATACTATTCATATATATTGTACGATGATGTGGTATTGGCCGTTGATGTGGCAGTATGTTAGTGGATCAGAAAAACGTACATACGGTACATGTATATACATGGGATAATAGCCTTGACGATGTGTTCAAATCAATCAAACTTGCCACGTGGCGCAATCCTATGCATCCAAATTTTTTTAATCCGATTGCTATGATTTACTCGTTGTATCTATAAAAGGAGAGCTCCCCCTTTAATTTGACACTCCTGAATTTATTTTTTAGCTTCATTCTCTCTAATTCTTTCTCCATCTTGTATTTTCTATATATTTTAGTAAGATTCTCATTTTATCCCTAATTCAAAATGAGTAGTTAATTTTCTTTCAAGTTTGGATTGAAGGTGAAGTCTCAACATGTTCCATGGGCTTAATTGATAAATTTATTTTATTTTTCTCTCTAATTTCTGTGGATGTTTTAACTTTTTGTCGACAGATAGTAATAATACAATTATTACTGTTTGACATAATAAACCCTTAACATTATATTAATTAGAGCGTAGCTCATGAGGAATGGATTTTTCCTTCATGATTTAATTAGTACTAATAAGGAATATAGAGCCTTGGAACATGTTAATGCGGATCCAGATACCCAAGAACTTTATTATAATAATTATCATTTTAAATTATTCTCGCCATTTCAATTCAAAATTTAGGATAATTTCACCACAATTCAACCACTCATTTAGAAAATTAATTCAACACATAATTAAAATTTACCTTTTTGTGAGATCAACATTCGTCACTATTAATCTATTCTATAATATATTCAGGTACTTACGAGTTCAATAAAATTTGCACAATAAGTTTTTGGTGCTGTTGCCAGGGATGTTTTTATTCATCCTATAAAAAATTCTGTAATTTAATTTTTGTTATTTAAATTTCTTTAAATTTTTGTAATTCAAATTCTTTGTAATTTCTTTAAATTTCTGTAATTTAATTTTTGCTTTACTTTTCTTTATAATTTTTTTTTGTTTTAGTTAATCTATTTCTTATATTTTCTTTTTATTACTTGAGTGTATGTTAATAGTAAGATTGTAACAACGTTATAAGGTTAGTATCATAATTTCTCCTTTCTCTTTATTTTTATTAATTTTGCTCTCTCTCTCCTTTTTATTTTTTTACATACTTTGCATGCATGGTCAAATGTCATAATTATCTAATTTTGAGCCTATAGACCTATAACTGAATTTAATTCAATTCTTGCTTGCACTTATTCTCAAGTAAGTTATGGTCTCGATATTTTGGTCTCTTTATTATTCACTTTGTTTTTCCCCATTATGCAATTAAAATTAAAGATTTACAGAATAGTGTCATCTTTAAAGTTAATGGTAAAAAATTAAAGTCATATCTTGAGTACTAACTACATGAAGAAGACACCGAAATAAATTTGCATGACCCATCAAATTTGAATTAAAATTTTTCAGTGATGTAATTTTTCTTTTCTGTTTTTCTTGTGATTATTTTGATTATTTTTATATAAGCATTTGTTTTAACTATTAAGTTTTCTCTTATCATTTTCCTCTTGAATGTCTCAATTTAAAAGCGTCTCTTCAACATTCTTAAACAGTTTCGACGTATACAATCTTATCTCAGAGGCCAAATACGACTTTGTAACATCACATTTGAAAGCTATAACCACCTGAGTTAGTTTTTTATGTTGAGGATTTAAAAAGACAACTCAGAGAAATTAAGAGAGGCATCTACAACATCTAATTAGTACTTGAGGTAAATTCAATAAAAGGACGATGGTAAGTTAATATTTTTTTTATTATTGTGTGTTATTTTTTATTCGCCTTTACGTATGTCATGTTTTTTCTAGATTTTTTTTCTTTCTTTGGTGTGTTATCATTTTTCATCCGGTTAAGTGGTAGATAACGGTACTCTGTGACAATCAATGTCGGTTACTTCAGTTTTTCATAATAGCTAATATTCTAAGTTGAAGGTATAGATAGAAATGTGATCTTAGAAAAGCTTCACAAGCAATTTTCTTTACTTTTTCATAATGCTCTTCTCACCATCTATAAAGCTCGACCTGAAATCATGCGATTGCTTATGAAGAATCACATTTTTGCTGACATCCGATAGATAATCGAAGCCACAGTACGGTTGGCAGGTGAGTTACCTCCCAAATTTATTGCATACATGCCTGATTGTGATAAAGAAAATTATTCAAGAAAACGAAGAGCTTGAAAACTCTTTAATATTTGTCATAAGCCTGTCAGAATGAGATGCGATAAAAAGTCATGTTATTTAGGAATGATGTTTGATAATAGAAAAGATAAGATTCAATTCATTAGGGATGACTTGAATAAAGAGTCATTGAATGATATCCTTTTGTCTCTTAAAATCTGATTATAAACAATCCTATTTGTCAGTTTGTAAGAAAATTGGATCGGAAGCCTATCCTCAACCCATAGAAGGCGTTCAAGTCGTTTCCAGATGTAAAACTAGAGGAAGATGTGAGCCACAGTCACAACTACTTGTAAATATCCTTTTATTTCAATGTTGTTTTTTTACTATTATTTGATCACTTACATTTTTATCTTTAATAATTTTATGCTATCATTATTTGCTTTGTCTTTTTAATATATATTTTTTTACTCTCGAGCCATGTGCTTCACGAGTTATTTGACATAACATTCTACCTCATTTGCAGCTGTGAACCATTATTACCAAGATCCTTAAATATGACTTTTTTTTTGTTAAGGCACTCACAAATTATTTTTGATAAGTATCCAATGGTAGCTACTCCTAATAACCAAATCAATAACATTTGTGTACTCTATGAATTTAACAATGGTAAATATAAAGAATTTATTGAGGCAGTTGTAAATCTTAGTCGAAGTATAGCAGCTAGGAAACTACACTTGGTTTATGGAGGAGGTGATCGAGAGTTATCCAAATTGATTTTAGAAGCCGCTTATACTAAAGAGAGCCAAGTGTTAGGCATTATCACAATAATCTTGAAACCTTTTGACTGTTTGTCTGACTCACTAACTGGAGAAAAGTTAGTCGTTTTAGGTATGCAAGAGAGAATAACAGAAATGCTGAATCATGCTGATGTCTTTATTTTCTTACCAGGAGATTTTATAATTCTAGAGGCACTAATGACATTAGTATCTTAGTCACATCTGAATATTCATCAGAAATTCATTGGTTTGTTAAATGTCAATAAATTTTATGATGACTTTCTTTCATTTATCAACCATGCAATAAAAAATTATTTCATTCTTTCTATAGTGAAAAAAAAAATTATTTCTGCTTACACTGCTAATGAGTTACTTAGTCTGTTACAAGCTTATAGACTGAGCCATATCTTGAGACTTTAGTGTTGAAGTGGCCAACTAATGATGGTAGTAGTAGTCGTAGTAAGAAGTGCAAATTAGATATAACTTTCCGCTTGTAAATATTTACTTCTGTGATGTAGCACGCAGGTGATATCTTTTAATCTCTACTTCTTTTCTTTAAAACATTGAAGATAATGTTTTGTTCTGATTTGAGAGAGGGAATAGTTGATAATTATAGAACGTCTCAATCTTAGCGAAGTTTTTATTAATTTTTATTGTAAGAACTAATTGTGGTTAACTTTTTATTTTATATATATATATAAAAAGAATAAATAAATAAATATATTAGTATGACTCATATTTTGGCTTAAAATCATATTATTTCTAATCTGTGGGCACATTTATTTTATTTTGGTGAGAGTGTGTGATATTACTTTAATATTTTCTCTCAATTTACTATTCATAGGAGTGACTATTGTTATTGAGTTTAATTTTTTTGTGAGAGTGTAACTACTAGATTGATTCATGTGGAAGGTTGATTTGGAAGTAACATTTCTTAAAGACTGGAGATAATACTTATATTTTTATTTGATTGTCATCAGAAGTTTAATTAAATAAACATGATAGTTAAAAATATAAACTTTTGGGTTTAAATTTATTTTCGCTTAATTTGTTAAGGAGTAACAATAAGTTAGTTGGGGGATGTGTTAAGTACTAGAAAATGTATATTTATAAAGGAAAAAATTGTCATTTTACACTTCAAGTTCCATTAACTTTTTTGCTTTTATGTATTTAAGTCTCTTGTGATTTTAATTATGTTTGTTTTATTATAATTAAGTATTTTATATATTTTAGGGGACATCATGATCATTTCACAATAAACGAGACATCGGATGACAAAACAGACTGCAAATCTAAACTTAAAATCATCAAAAACCTTAAAAAGAGTTTAAAAGTATAAATTTCATTGTTCACATATACGATATTGTTCATATATACGGTACTATTCATTATACTATTCATGACACTGCTCATATATATTGTACGATGACGTGACATTGACTGACAACATGGTAGTATGTTAATAGATTAGAAAAATATACGTATAGTACATGTATATACACGAGATAATAGCCTTGGCGATTGTTGTGCAAATTTTATTGAACTCGCAAGCGCACGAATCTATTGTAGAATAGATTAATGGTGACGAATGTCGATCCCACGAGTAGGTTGATTTTAATTATATGCAGAATTAATTTTCTTTTTAATGGGAACAATTAAATTATGGTAATTTTGTCCTAAATTGTTGAATTAAAATGGCGGGAATAATTAAAAATGAAACTGTTATAATAAAGCACTTGGGTATCCGGATCCGCATCAACATGCTTCATGGGCTAAATATTTCACATTAATATCAATTAAATCATAAGGGGGGATTCCACACCTCATGAACCACTCTCTAATAAGTATGGTGCCAAGGGCTTATCGTGCCAAATAATAATAACCTTGTACTAGGGTGCCAGTTTAACCAGAGCTGTATCTAGACAAGACTATTATTATTTGTCGACGAAAAGTCAAAACAACCACAAATATTAGAGGGGAAGAGAAAGTAAATTTACCAAATTAAGCCCATGGAACATGTTGAGACTTCACCTTCAACTCAAGCTTAAAAGGAAATTAGCCACTCATATTTTAACTAAGGATAAAAAAGAAAATTTTATTAAAATACAAAAAAACTACAAGAAGGAGAAGGAATTTTAGAAATCTAAGCTTAAAAATAAATTCAGGGGTATCAAATTAGGGGGGGAGAGCCCCCTTTTTATAGATAGATTGAGTGAATCGTGACCATCGGATTAAAAACAGTTCGGATGCTCAGGATTGCGCCACGTCATCGATCAGCGAACAATAGTCAATAGTCATCAACAAAAATCAAATCAATATATTTCTCTACATACTTACGCTCAAATAGTAAATAATCCCATGTATGCGCATGTATTGTACACACGATTTTTGCTCCACTTAGATGCTGCTACGTCATCGATCCACAGTTAATAAGAAATCTAGCCCTATAAGATTGTGACACATCATCAGTCAATGCCACGTCATCGGTCAATGTCACGTAAGCAGTCAATGCCACATAATTTGTCCAATTAAATACTGCCACGTCATAGGTAGTTGCCATATCATCGGTCCGTATACGTGAACAGTACCGTAAACAGCACCATATGTATGAATAGTACAGTATATGTGAACAATGACTTTTTTCCTTTAATGCTCCTCTTAAGGTTTTCGATCGTCCTAAATCTAAATATGACGTCCGTTTTGCTGTCTGATCACTCGTTCATTGTGAAACGATCGTAATGCCCCTAAAATACATAAAATTATATAGTTATAATAAAACACATATAATTAAATAACAAAATACTTAAATAAATAAAAGTAGCAATGTTAGTGAGATTTAAAGTGTAAAATAACGATTTTCACCTTTATAAATATACACTTTCTAACACTCAACACATCCCTCAACCAGCTTATTGCTAGTCCCTAGCAAATAAAGCGAAGATAAAATTAAAAACTCTTTTTTTTTTAAAGGAAACACATGTGTTTATTCAATCAGATTAATGATAACAATCAAATAAAAGTACAAGCATTATCGCCAGTCTAAAGTAATATCACACCCACATCAACCATCTATATGCATCAGTCCAGCAGACTTTGTTGTAGCAATAGTAATCAGGCCACTTTCAAGAATGACATATCCAACCCCAAAATCTCACTGGTTGTAGTGACACTCTCACAAAGAAATTAATCCCAATAAAATTTTGTCACTACAATGAATGGTAAATTGAGAGAAAATAATAAAGAAATATCATACACTCTCACCAAGATGAAAAAAATATGCCTATAGCTTAAAAATAATATGATCTCAAATAAAGTATTAGTCAACTCAATGCATTCATTTTTTTTTTTATATGCATCACTACATCTTAATTGCCTATATAACTAACTTTTATTTTAGACTATAGTTTCCTAAAATCAGGAAGGACTTTTATTAGGATGTAACGTAGGCTAGTGACATGGCTAACAAAGAAAGGAAAATAGGAAAACAAAATATATATATTTGAGAAAAAGTTTAAGAACTTTTAAAAATTATAAGATGTATTTTGCTTATTTATTGCTATTGCATTTTTTTTCTTTTCCCTTTTTTTTTGAAATTTTTTTTATAGCGTAACTTCGCTGAACAAAATAATTATTTATCCTTTTTCTCAAACATGAATTGGTGGGTGGAACTTGTATGATATTAGGTAATACTTCAAATTGGAGCGGTCAGGATGATAAGTTAATAAAGAAAAAACTCTCTTTTTTTAAAAAAAAATAAAAGGCTCAAAAGGGTTAACTATAGATATTACATAATAGGGATGGCTAGAAAGGCTCAAACGGGTCAAAAATGGCCTTCCATCATCTTTTAGGACTCTAAATAATCTTCTATATCTACTAATTAAGTGGGCATTTAGATGCAGTAACACACACTTTTTTTTTAAGGGTTGACTCAAAGAAAATCTAGAGATCATGTATGAAATAATAAACTGCTAAGCTACATGAAGAATGGGCAAAAAGGGTTACTCTCCAAGAAAAATTAATAGGCTCAAAAACTCACTTGGAATTTATTATGACATGTGCATTCTTTCAAGCAACTCATATTTGTCCCCAATATCAACATGTACAATAGTAAACATGGTGTAACATTACTCAAGACCAAAGATAATACAAATACTAAAATTCGAAAGTCATCATATCATTCAATATCAAGAATTCACAAAAAAATTTTTTTAAACAGAATTATTTCCCCCCAACGTATTCTAAACATAAAAAGAAAACATACATGCAGAAAAATTAAAGAAAAATAAATTTTCTTTCTTTCTTTTTTTTTTAAAAAAGATGCATTTCTAGAGTTACTACACTCCATATTCAGCCATCTTCGACTTTAAAAACTTGAAAACATATATTTATAAAGGAGAAATTATCAGTTATTCCCTCCCCCCAACCAGAACGAAACATTGTCTTCAATGTTTTAAAGGAAAGAAGTAGAGATTAGAAGCTATCACCTGGATGTTGCAGCACAGAAGAAAATATTTACATGGTTGAAGAAGAGGTATATGGCTCAAGAGTGAAAAAGAAAATAGTGAAAAGACAAAGTAAATAATGATAACATAAAATTATTAAAAATAAAAATATAAGTGATCAAACAATAGTGAAATAAAATAATATTAAAATAAAAAGATATTTAAAAGTAGTTGCGACTATGACTCACATCTTCCTCTGGTTTTACGTCCAAAAACGGCTTTAACGCCCTCTATGGGTCGAGGATAGGCTTCCCATCCAGTTTTCTTACAAACTGGCAAACAAGGTCTTTTATAGTCAGATTCCCGAGACTATAGTTTGCACATTCTTTCTGGAATAATGGCCATAACTGGAGTATTGCATGTTGGACGTATCCACTGGGATGCGTTTCAAGAGACAAAAGGATATCATCCAATGACTCCTTATTCAAACCATCCCTAATGAATTGAATCTTATCTTCTCTGTTATCAGACACCATTCCTAAAGAATATGATTTTTTATTGCATATCATTCTGGCACATTTATTCAAAAAAAATTAATAATAATAGTTAAACTTACAAAAAAATAATTAAAAAAAATTTAAATCACCAAAAAGAAATAGAAAAGAAAAAAATTCAGGTCACTTCAATGTTTTGTGCTGTTTTCTCCACATGGTTGGTATTCTTGATATAACTTTACTTTTATGACCATTAACTTTAAAAATTACATTGTTCCTTAGATTCTTAAATTCAATGGCTCCATGTGAAAAAACAGTATGATCAGTAGATGGACCTGACCATTGAGAGCGTAACTTACTTGGAGAAATGTGCCCTTGAGAATTGAACAAAAATACTTTCTGACCTGGTGTGAAAGATTTTCTAATGCTCTGCTTGTCACGGAGGATTTTCATTCGCTTTCTGTAGTCCTTAGCATTTTTATCGTTACGAATCTCCTCTGGTTTTGCCAGTTGTATCCTCTTTTTTGAACCAAAAATGGGTTCAATGATGTCTACATTCTTTTATTTGTCATTAGGAGAGGATGAGATGATTTCTGACAATATTTTTTCTTCTTCCAAGAATGTAGAATTCAAAGGGTCGAGTGAAGGTTTGAGCTCAATTCTTGGGGGTGATTCTGATGATGAGATGAGATTTTCTTTCAATGGTGCCAATTGCTCTATCCTTGTCTTCCATTTATCAATATCCATGCATGACGATGAATCCAATAAGGCATTAACCTCATCAATCGACCTGTCAATATTAAAATCTAAACCAAAGTAAGTTAAACATATCAGTAAAGGGTCATCACTAAGGTTTAAAGGAAATGTATGATCAACCAATTCATCAATTAAATCCACATCTACAATTTCATCACCAGTACTGTGAGGTTGTTTGGCAATGTTGAAAATATTTAGTTCCATAGTCATATTGCCAAATGACAACTGCATATTTCCAGTCCTGCATTGAATGTGAGCATCGGCAGTTGCAAAAAATGGACGACCTAAGATAATAGGGATATGCTCTCTTGAATCCTGCACTGGTTGAGTGTCAATTACAATGAAATCAACAGGAAAATAAAACTTGTCTACCTGGATAAGCACGTCCTCCACAATACCACGAGGTATTTTTGTGGATCGATCTGCAAGCTGTAACACTACTGGAGTTGGGTGTAATTCTCCTAGTCCAAGTTTCACAATACAGAGTAAGGCAACAGATTTACACTAGCTCCTAAATCCAACAAAGCATTCTCAATTGTGTGGTTCCCTATACTACATGAGATAGTGGGGGAGCTTGGGTCTTTACATTTTAGAGGCATTTTATGTTGGAGTATAGAACTAATATTTTCTGTTAGAAAGGTCTTTTTCTGAACATGAATATTTCTCTTTTTGGTACAAAGGTCTTTAAGAAACTTGGCATATGATGGTACTTATTTTATAGCTTCAAGTAAAGGGATGTTAACACTTACCTGTTTGAAGATTTCAATAATCTCACCTGTGGATTTTCCTTTCTTCCCTTTAGCTAACCTCTAAGGAAATGGAGCTTTAGGAACATATTCTCGTGGGTTGGTTTCCTCTTTCTCCTCTGATGATGATTCCTCAGTGTTCACAGGTACAATCTGAGTTAATTTTGGCATCTCCACTTTGTTGTCGACTTCTTTTCCTTTTCACAAGGTCATCACTGCTTTGACCTCTCCATGCTACTGTGGTGAACTAGAACTTACTTCATTCACTACTTTAGGGTTGGGCATTGGTTGACTTGGGAATTTACCTTTCTCAACAGTCATTGCTAGGGTTTGAACTGAAGAGGCAAGTTGGCCTACCATTTTCTCGAGATTAGAAATTGATTGGGCTTGTGAGTTGAAGCCTGCTCTCATCTCATTTCGTAATTCATCAATAGGCGGTTTTGCTACTCGATCTTGGAGTTAGTAAGATTTCTGACATTTTGGAATGTCTCCTCCCATGGTTTGGGTTGAGAATAGTTTGGATTCTGATTGTATGGTCTAAATGGTGGTTGAGAGGCTTGAGACATTTGAGGAACTGGTTGCATTGGTGGAGGTGGAACTGATGGTCCATTTTGTTGGAATCCTTGAGACCATGAGAAGTTGGGGTGGTCTCTCCATCCAGGGTTATATGTGTTGGAGTAAGGGTTGTAGTTTGATAGTTTTCTAATGACACCTATGGCATTGGCTTGATCAGAATATGAGTCATGGTCATGTGGCTCTGTTGATTTAGCAGTTGTCAAAGATGCTATTTATCGAGCAAGACCTTCAACCATCTCTTTGACTTCTTTAATTCCTGAGCTTGACTCGCCAATATTAACTTCATTCACTCCCTTAATTCTCCTGGTATTTCTGAGTGATCGACTCCGTTGTTGAGAATTATCCAATTGCCGTTGGAAAAATATCCAAATCTCTGATACGCTTTTGGACATTAACTCTCCTCCACTGGTTGCCATTAGCCATTCTTGCATATGTGGCAATAATCCCTCCAAAAAATATTGGCATTGGTGCCATTTCTCGTACCCATGATGTGGACACTTCAAGAGTAGCCCATTAAAGCGCTCCCATGCTTCGAAAAATTGCTCGTAATCTCTTTGAGTAAACTCTGAAATTTCCTTGCGAATAGCATTGGTTTTATGAACTGGGAAATATTTATTTAAAAATTTAGTTACCATTTGTTCCCATGATGTAATGTTATTAGCAGGCATTGTATTAAACCATGAACGAGCTCTATCTTTTAATGAAAATGGGAATAGTCTAAGTTTAATATCATCATCTGAAAAATTCTCGTATTTAAAAGTTTGACAAATAGTATGAAAATCATTCAGATGATTATATGGGTCCTTATTTTCTAGGTCATAGAATATGGGGAGACAGTTTAGCACATTAGGTTTTAATTCAAAACTCCTAGCAGCTACATTTGGGTACCTTATACATGATGTGTTCAAATTAGAAAAAGAACTAAAATAATCCTTAAATGGCCTCTCTTGTGGTTCTAGTTGCTGATTTTGCAGATCCATTTCAAATTTCTTTTTGAAAACAGTGTGTTTGTGCGTGCGAAGTATTTTTTCCAAATCGAGGTCTAAAGGTTCAAGATTAGGTGATAATGACCTTCGACCATGCATGCAAAGAATAAAATAAATGAAAATAAAACAAATAAAAATAAATAGGAGAGAGAAATTACAATACTAACCTTGTGACGTTGTTATAACCGTACTATAAACATACACTCAAGTGCTAAAAAGAAAATACAAGAAATAGATTAACTAAAAATAAAATAAGAAGATAAATTACAACGAAAAATGAAAAATTAAATTACAGAAATATAAAGAAGAGAAAAAAATAAAATTAAATTACAGGAAAAAAATTACTTAAAAAAATTTAATTCTATGGAATAATAAATTAACAGAATAAATAAAAATTACAAAGAAAAATAACTCAGAAATTAAATTATTGAAATTTAAATAAATTTAAATTACCAAAATTAAATTACAGATTCACTTTTTTTTAATTTTTTTTAATTTTTTAATTTTTTTATATTTTTTAATTTTTTTTATAATTTTTAAGGAAAGCAAAAAAAATTACTTAAAAAAAACTAATTCTATGAATTAATTCTACGAATAAATTAAAATAAATTACAAGATAAACAAAACAAATTACAAAGAAAAGTAAAACAAAAATTAAAGTACAGAAATTTAAAGAAATCACACAATAAAATTAAATTATAGAATTATTATTTTTTTATAAGAAAAAAATACAAGAAAACAAAAAAAAATAATTCAACAAATTAAAATAACTTACCTCCCCGGCAACGGCGCCAAAAACTTGTTGTGCAAATTTTATTGAACTCGCAAGCATACGAATCTATTGTAGAATAGATTAATGGTGACGAGTGTCGATCCCACGAGGAGGTTGATTTTAATTATATGCAGAATTAATTTTCTTTTTAATGTGAACAATTAAATTATGGTAATTTTATCCTAAATTGTTGAATTAAAATAGCGGGAATAATTAAAAATGAAACTGTTATAATAAAGCACTTGGGTATCCGGATCCGCATCAACATGCTCCATAGGCTAAATATTTCATATTAATATCAATTAAATCATAAGGGGGGATTCCACACCTCATGAACCACTCTCCAATAAGTATGGTCTTAGAGAACTTCGTCGCCAAATAATAATAACCTTGTACTTTAGAGTCTTAGGTTTAACCAGAGCTGTATCTAGACAAGACTATTATTATTTGTCGACGAAAAGTCAAAACAACCACAAATATTAGAGGGGAAGAGAAAGTAAATTTACCAAATTAAGCTCATGAAATATGTTGAGACTTCACCTTCAACCCAAGCTTAAAAGGAAATTAGCCACTCATATTTTAACTAAGGATAAAAAAGGAAATTTTATTAAAATACAAAAAAACTATAAGAAGGAGAAGGAATTTTAGAAATCTAAGCTTAAAAATGAATTCAGGGGTATCAAATTAGGGGGGGAGAGCCCCCTTTTTATAGATAGATTGAGTGAATCGTGACCATCGGATTAAAAACAGTTCGGATGCTCAGGATTGCGCCACGTCATCAGTCAACAGTCAATAATCAACAGTCAACAGTCAACATTTCTACAATAACGCCGCCTGAATAGTAAATAATCCCATGTATGCGCATGTACTGTACACACGATTTTTGCTCCACTGAGATGCTGCCACGTCATCGGCCAATGCCACGTAAGCAGTCAATGCCACATAATTTGTCCAATTAAATACTGCCACGTCATAGGTAGTTGCCACATCATCGGTCCGTATACGTGAACGAAAGATCATGAAACGATACCATACGTATGAACAAAAGATCTGTATATGTGAATGCGTGACTTTTTTCCTTTAATGCTCTTCTTAAGATTTTCGACCGTCCTAAGTATAAATATGACGTCCGTTTTGCTGTCTGATCATTCGTTCATTATGAAACGATCGTAATGCCCCTAAAATACATAAAATACATAGTTATAATAAAACACATATAATTAAATAACAAAATATTTAAATAAATAAAAGTAACAATGTTAGTGAGATTTAAAGTGTAAAATGATAATTTTTTCCTTTATAAATATACATTTTCTAACACTCAACAGCGATATGTTCAAACCAATCAGAACTTGACACATGGCATAATTATGTACATATAATTTTTTTTAATCCGATGGCCATGATTTACTCGTTGTATCTATAAAAGGAGGGTTTCCTCCTTTAATTTGACACCCCTGAATTCATTTTTTAGCTTCATTCTCTCTAATTCATTTTTCATCTTATTTTTTATGTATTTTAATAAAATTCTCATTTTATCTCTAGTTCAAACATGAGTAGCTAATTTTCTTTCAAGTTTGGATTAAAGGTGAAGTCTCAACATGTTCCATGGGCTTAATTGATAAATTTATTTTATTTTTTCCTCTAATTTCTATGGATGTTTTAACTCTTTGGCACGATAAGCTCTTAGTACCATATTAATTAGAGTGTGGCTTATGAGGAGTTGGTTTTCCCTTTATGATTTAATTGATTATAATAAGGAATATTGAGTCTTGAAGCAAATTGATGTGGATCCAGATACGCAAGTACTTTATTATTATAATTGTCATTTTAAATTATTCCCACCATTTCAATTCAAAATTTAAGATAATTACACCACAATTCAATCACTCATTTAGAAAATTAATTTAACATATAATTAAAATTTACCTCCTTGTAGGATTGACACTCATCACCATTAATCTATTCTATAATAGATTTGTGCACTTGCGAGTTCAATAAAATTTACATAACACATAATAGCTCCATTATATGAACATTAATTGTGAAATTTATGTGAGAAAATTTCCCTTAAGGAATTAGATAACATGAGCTTTAGCATAAAAAACCTATGGTTCTTCGAAACTCATATCTTTTAAAACATTTTATCCTTTTGAGCAATCTTAGAATCATTATAGATATCTCTTCAAGAGCTTTCTAAGGTATATAATGTGTTAAATTGGACTTCCATAAAGAAAGTTATGGTTGATTGAAGTTCATTACTTATAAGTTAAGGATAGTACAATTTTGAATAAGATGGTGAATAATACCAGTGGGGCACCACTTACTCTTAAAACCATAGCTTTCATAGAATAGAGATGGCAAATAAAATTGGGACTAGCCTAAGCCCATGTTGGTCTAACCTTTTCTCATGAGCTTCGACCTAAGCCTCCCACGTAAGGATCTGAATAAGAGCTTAGGAAAGAAAGCCCATGCCAAGCCAAAGTCCTTTTTTTAAAAAAATAAATTTATAAATTAGAATAATAAATTTAAATTTAAAAAATAATGAAAAAATTAAAAAAGCTTAAATCCCTAATTTATATATTAATAATGAATAAAAAAATTAAAATTATAATACTAAACTCTTTAAATTGTTAATTAACTAAGAGAGTACTTAAATTAGATAATCTAATACTAAAAAATTAATTATCTAAACTTTCTTTTACTTTATTTTCTTTATTTATTATTTTATTTAGAAACATTTATTTTCTTTAATTCATTGTTGATTATAATAACTTAATTCAAGTTTACAATAATTTTAAAAATTTTGAAAAATAAATAAAAGCCCAAACTTGACTCAAGTCTGCAGTGGGCCTAACCTAGGCGCAGCCCCTATAGTTCAATCCTAACGGTCTTGGGCCTCTTCAACCCTATTGGGCTTGGACTTGAGCTTAAAAAGGCCTAGCTCAAGCCCTTAATTTGTGAACCCTAGGACATGGAATGAAAAGAATTACTTCATATTGCAGTGAAGAGCTAGGTTTATTTCCATAAGGCTTTTATTCCACGTGCTAAGGAACTATGGATTAAAGCAATGGTTAAGTTAATAGAGTCTATAAAAAATCAACCATATTTAGGACTGCATTGATTTGTCGCCTAACATTGAACCATTGTAAACGGCCAATTCTACGTATATAAGGTGAAACGCACAAGTATAACACACACAAGTCTTGATTGGTTATGAAAGACTGCCTAAGAAGTCTAGACTAAGTGATGTGCTAGTAATTTATATATTATTTTTATGTCTTCCTAACTTAATTTTATGTTAAATTTTATTTTATTATGTTAATTTTTATCTTGATTTTTATATTTTGTTATTTTAGATATAATCTAAGAATAAAGAGGAATTAAATTATAATATGCAAGTAAGAAGGGTTTAAAGAAGAAATTAATTGAAAATTTAAAGAAAGCAATAGAATTAAAATGGAAAAAGTTGAATAAGCCAAGGCTTAATCTTGGAAACCACGTGAAGAATAAAATAAAAGAGGAAAAAAAGGATGCTTGAAAGAGAATAATCCACAAAGCATTCACCATTAATGGAAGTGTGCCTCACGTGTATGGGCTTAAAGTTGGTTGTGCTTGGTTTGTTTTAAATCCTTTTGATTTAAGAATTTTGTTGTGCGGCAACAGCATAAAAAGAAGATTAGAAGAAAGCAGCGACACACAAAAAGATTGAAGAGAAGCCGTCGCTTCAGGCTACAAATCCGAGTGCACAATTTGGAGAAGCCGATTATAGAGATTAGAGAGAGACAACTTCTTGAGTTTACTCTTTCTATTCCCTTTATCTATTATCTTGAATGTTCCTTACAATATTTATAAATTCTCTTTATATTCCTATAAATTAATTTATTTTGTTAGAGCTACGACATAATTTAACTACAAAGATTTAATTCTATAAATTTATATTATTTTTAATTTATTATTTCATGATTAAGAGTTCATTATTGTGCTTAATACTTTTAAATATCTTATCAATATTTGAATGATTCGAGAATACATAATGAGATCAAGAGGTGATTTATGTATTTTTGTTTTGTGTAATAAATTTTATGAATTGAATGAAAGATAAAAATGTGTTAATATGATTCATGCAGTTTTACCTGAGAATTTTCATAGAGTTTAATGAATCTTTGCATATTTAAATTCACATGGAGATATAATGAGATAATATGTGAAGTTTTTTTTATATTATTTGAGAGATGATTTACATAGATTAGAGAATTTTACCGTCAACATAGATAATAAATTTTAATAGCATAGATGGAGGATTAAATTGGATTGATTATGATGAAATTGGATGTCCTAGTGTTTAATCTCTAGGTAATTTTTATTACTGCTTGCATCTTTATTTAATATTTACTTATTTTATTTTATTTTTATTCTAAGCGCACTTATTTAATTGTTCAAATAAATTAAGGTTAGAATAATTTTGATAGTTAATAGAATATAAAATCTCTGTGAGACAATACTTTACTCTTTATCATATTATTTGTATCCACTAATACACTTGCTAATTCATGCATCACTAAATAACTTTTTTCACTTAATTTAAGGTTTCTTTGATACAACTATTTATGGTCAATGTCAGGTATATACCTTTAAATTACATCAATTAGAAGATATATATATATATATATATAAGAGAGAGAGAGAGAGAGAGAGAGAGAGAGAGCAACTACTTGGTATTACTACCAAAGGTTTTTAAGTGCATAATATGCATGCTTAAAAAGATCTAATACATATTATTTGTAGCATTCCTTAGAAAATGGCATTTTAAATTTCTTCAAACTATTATTTATTATAAGTTTTGGATAATTAAAGAAACATTACTTGCATGATTAAGGGTCAAAGACGATGATAACATTTGTTTTATGGGGATGTTATCTAGGTTGCTGGAAAAAAGAGGAATTTGATAAATCAACAAATGGCCTGACTTGATTGATGACAAAGGTGATCAACTGCTCAACCGGCGACGTTACCACGCAACAAAAAGGCACTGGTTCAATCATTGCTTTGAAGTGACTTGGGAGGAGATGTTGATTCAATCGTTCGAGTTAAGGTGCTAAGGAGTTGTTGTCTGCTAGTTCTTCGATTTTCCTTTTTCGTTTTTAATTGCAAGCAAACCTATATAAAATAAACTTGAACTCCCACATGGGTTTAGTTTATGCAAATGTTGTCATTTAAAATGTTATTTTAATACAATGCGTGATAAAGCTAAACATGATAATTATAATATTTTAATATAATATAATGCTCTAATACAGTGTTATGAGAGGTGCCAAACATGCCCGCTAAAGGACTATAAACTACCGCTTTATATCAAAAAGAAAATTTGCATCTGTGTTTCAATATATGTGGCGATCTTGACATGGAAAATTTACGATGAGGTAAGTACACACATAAGTATAGCATTTGTGTTATCAGATGGACAAATAAGACAACAAACATGCATAGCTTTATTTTTAATTAAAGCTAGAATTGTGAGATGTTTTAGTGGTAGTACAAGAAACTGCTTGTTTGGAAATATTTTGAATGATCTTCAAATAGTCACAAGTACCGAGAGAATAGTGATTGGATATTATTTTAACTAAACAAAAGTTTGCACTATAACAAATTTATGAAAGTAGAGATATTACGATGTATAAGATATTGTGGCTAAAATAAAAAATGGCCTTCGATTATGAATCTATATATAACATAGTATGTATCACTAATGAAGGATAACAAGAGATGTTATCTTGTCATATGCTTGATCTTTGAGACTTTGTAGGCAGCAAAGGTGCAAATCTTTAGACATTGTGAGAAATTCTTACAAAACTGAGATTTTCATGAAGTCCTTATTAAAGTACCTTTAAACTAGCGTAATCACATATAAAAAGATTAGAGTATGTTTTCAAATTGAGATCGAATTTCTTATATAAGTCGGTTCTAGTTGTTATGGAAAAAAGCTGAGATGAGATATATAGAATTATAAAACAATAAGATATATGATCTATTGTTATGAACTTACGTATTTGTAAGTTCGTTAGGTAACAATAAAAGTTTTTATCAGTGTCCTAATAACCATCAACTATGTTTCAAGGCTTTAGACTAATGGTAGCTACTTTAATATGTTATCTATGATTTTGACATGATTTTATCAATGAAACATGATTAGAAAATTAGTTAGTGCAGACTAAGAAACACACATGTGATGAGATAATTTAATGTTGTTTATATGTTACTTGTTATTTACTAGCAACGATTGTATGATGCACCAAGGGATTTATATTTATACAATTGTGAGTACATAGAGTTTTAGTCGTCAAGCATAGTTTCTTGATAAACGAACTAAGTATGATTAGACTACTGTAACAAATTAAATCTATGACATGATGAATAAACAAGAGAATCTCTCATATATAATTAATTTGAGATATTTTAGATCTAGTGAGTTTTTTTATTGATTAGCACATTGGTCACATGGGATATCTGCCCAAGTGAACATTTTGACATAGCTAATAGATATAGTTCTCTTGTTGCATAGCTAGATAACATCATCTTATCATACATGAGCGAGAGGTGTTAGATTTGGGTTGTTTGTAAGTGGCTGACTCAACTCAAATCCATACTGGTAGATACAAGCAATTAATAGCATATTAAAGAAAAAGTTGAGTGGAAGTTGATAATTTAGTCATTGTAAACTTCCTTGCTTCTCTTTTGTTTCACTTCTCTCCATGCAAAAGGATAATTGCAGAGAATGCAATTAAGAGTGAGAATAATTGCTGTGATTTACAAATCATAGAAAATTAATCATAGAATCTTGGAAATTATATAATTCCAGCCCCATTGCATATAAGGTTCTTACACGTTTATTTAAGAAGGTTTCTAATTTTTTAATTGCTTTCTAACTGAATAAAACGCTGATTAACAACTATAGGTATAATTAAAGAAAAGCTTACTTAGAAAACACATTGAAAGCACCCGCAGTAACTTAGTGGTAGTCTGAAATAATTACACAAATTATTATTTAGATAAACCAATGTTTACATAGAAAAACAAATTCAAAAGAATAACTAAAGAGAACCTTATTGGGATTATCAAGAAGAATAAATCTAAACAACTAGTAAATGCATTAATTGCATAAAAGATATCAAAAGTAAAAGATGTTGTAACAGTTTAAACTTCTTGTTTATCTTTACTCTAACATTACATTCATGCACTTATGATTTTGGAAAACATGATGCCATAGGATAGGAAACAAAATAATGTTGACTTCAAAGTTAACATAGATGAGGAAAGAATAAAGATAAATTAAAGAAACAAAGAAGAAGAGCAGAAAATGTCAGTAAAAAAAGGAGTAAACAACCATTGTTTGAGTAATAAATGTTTTTATGGATGTAAAGAGAAAATTAAGTTTTAAAATGAGTTTATTAATCAACTGACTATTTTGGTATTTAAAAGAGTGTTAGGAGAAAGACATGATTTTTTAAATTTATTTAATGAGAAAACAAATTAATAGTATTTAAAGTATATTTTGGAGATTCACATCCATATAACTATATGCTAATGTCAAAACATACTGATATGGTGAAAAAACATATCACTCAAAATTTTGCCTTAAAACATTATCGTTATTATTGAGTATAGAAGCAAGAAATTTCCACAGAAGATTGTAAAACACAGAGAACACATACAATAAAATAAAATAAAAATTAAATTAAAAACCCTATCCAAACACAATGTAATTAAGCAAACTCTCTAGATACATTAAAGACAGATTAATAAACAAAAGCAAAAATTTTTTGGGGGGGTGGGATTTGAAATTGATTTGCTATGTAAGTTAAACTGAAGAAATTAAGGCAAAAAAATATAAAATTGTAGAAAAAATTTAAGAGGTTTCAATAAAGAATGAGAATCATGGTTTAGGAATCATTCTCCTCTATTAAATATGAGATTAAGTCAATATTAAGAATTATCATTCACTTTTTTTTAAAAAAAACAAATTGTAGGCTTTACGGGGCTAGCAACCTCCTTTAGGACTATAGAAGAATAAAATTAAATGGTTCAATGCCTATTCTTTGTGCACCAATTAATTTTTAAAAAAATATAACAATCTTTACTTTAAAAATCCGTAATTAAGTGTAGTGAAGCTGAAGAAATTCAACAATGGATGACACATTGGAACACGGCAAAAAGCACCTCAATCCAACAAAATGGTATTAGAGGCTAGTAACGTATTTGATAGTTAGATTAGAACTGTATTAACGAGTCAACAGTGTGCTAGCATCATAGATAATGGAGATTAGGTGCCGCCAAGTCATAATGGCAGAGGGTCGGATGTGGCCATGTCCACTAGTGGAATAGGTTTGCACTATATTAGCTGGCAATTATGTCGAAACCTGGGTGCATGTAGATGGACCTCCAAAGTGTCATTAAAAGAGAGATTGTTGGCCTCATAGACGACTAATGACTACCATTGGGACTGCGGAAGGATGAAGTTGACTGGTTTATTATTCATTCTCTGAGCAATAATAGGTTTTCAAAGGAATATGGCAAAACATAGGTGTGATAGGTTGAATCTCGGGGTGTCACTGATGGGGAATCATTGGTCTTACGGGGGTTGGTGACTATTATTGACACTACGAAAAGATGAAGTTAAATGGTTTAATGTTTATTCTCTAAGCACCAATTAGTTTTTAGAGGAATATGACAATTTTTACTTTAAAATCCAAAATTTTGAGTGGCAAATTCTCATTTAAGTCATGCATTTTAATTCAAGTGCTTGCTATTTCATATATTTTAAAAAAGCACCTCAATATATCCTTGTTATTAAATATATTATATTTTCATAATCACTTTTTCTTTATTTTTACAATAATACCCTAACAGTAATATTCTTGAAATTAATTAGTTTATTTATAAAAATTATTAATAAATTAACTAATGTTTATTTATTAGTAAATTAACTAATAAATATTAGTATGAAAGAATTCACATATTTTTACTTTTGTAACAAGCAAATAACTATTTATAAATAAATTAATATCAACGAACTAAAAGTAATATTTAGTATTCTTACAACAATCTTACTTGTAGTTGTGTAACGCTCATTTTATTATTATTATTCTTTCCCTTTTTCCTCTTATTAAATTAGGTAAGGATAATTATTATTAGATGTTTGTGTGTGAGCAAAATTTTAGTAAGTTTTTTTTTAAAGTTACGTAGGTTATTAATTTTCAATAAAAAGAAATTTCCTTAGATAAAGTATTTATTAATTATCAAGTTTTAAAAAAGAAGTTGTCTTTTATTTTCTACATCGTTATAAACCCTATAAAAAAAGAGAGAAAGGCATAAGACCTTGAAGAAGAAAAAAAGAAAATTTTATAACTTCTTATTTGATGTTTTCCTTAAGGTATTAAGGTTTTCTTTGACTTATATGATTTATTTTTATTAATTATTGCCTTTATTTACTTGTGGTATGATTTAAGTAATATATGTTCATTTGTAATACTATGATAATATGAACAATTTGTGTTCTTTATTTTATATCATTCGTATATCATGAAAATAGACATCCTAAGCTTTTAACTGATAAGTTTCGTGTTAAAATCCTCTGAGTATGCAAATTGTTATGATTTTTCGAATTTATCTTACTAGTGCTGAAAAATTCTGATTTTTAGCGACAGTTCTCAATTCTAAACATTTGTCCATAAGGTTACACATTTTTAAAAATTATGGCCTCTTAAGATTTCATGTTTAATTTTATAATTTTATTGATCGTGATTAAATTATTAAAAATTATAACAGATGGCTGCATCAGATCTGAAAATTATTTCCTAGAATTGCAAAAGTTGAAATGCGTAATAGTCTGAGATAATTTATGAATATGATATACCGTGTTAGGATTTTATAATGAAGTTTAAATCTTTTCTCTGTCTTTAAGATTTGAAATTGCAACTTGGGGCATGTATAATAAAAGATATGAATTTTTGAAATTCTATCTTTAAATTTAGAACTTTTTAGACATGTTAGATGTTCTTAAAAATAAAATATTTTAAAATAGTTTCAGGCATCTTAAAATTATGAATTTTAATAATATACTTTCTGAATGTGTCCAATGTAATTAGAAAAAAAAAAGAGATTATTTCAAGTACTAGGGAATATTTTATGAATTTCTTAATTGGTAAATGTCTGACTTGATTTTCACATATGCTGATTTCTATGAAATTTTGTATTCAATACTATGCACATTCACATTACCTCTATAAATGTTCATAGTTTTCTGACATGTGTATAGGTTATTAAAAATCAGCATGTATAGGATACTCATGTTTATATATAGGATATGTATACGTATTAAATTATTATAAGTACCTATAATTTAAAGATACTTAGGATTATGTTTAATGTTAGAGTTGATATTGATAAGAATATTTTTATAATTATTATAGGATGTGGATGAGCTCTTTGATTTGTTTTTAAGGTGTTGAGTTGATTGTTATGGATCGAGATAAGTAGATTCAAGCATGATTGACTTTATGATAATTGTAATTCATGTTATAAGAATTATGTTTAAATGAAAATTTTTACAATATTGATTTCTAAATTATTTAAATGGATTTTGTAAAATAAAAGCACATTCAAATGAATTTATATAATGTATTTTAAAATAAATATTTTTCTTTAGAAATTAATTTTCTTAAACAAAATATTTTCTTAAATAATTTTTTAAAAGAATTAGCTGATCAAAGAAAGGTTTTAAGTGTTTTAGAAGATTTAAATGTTATTTATGAAAATATGTAAGATGGATTCAAAAATATTTTTACTCATAGTCTGTAGTAATGCATAAAATGCAAATGTTATGATGTTATAAAATATTATGGTTACCTTGTTGATATAATGATAATCTTGTACATAAGGATGTTATGAACAATACAGGGTATTGTGCCTTAAACGTGAAACAATGTAGGGTCTTTTATCCTAAATGATGAATGATGATGACTATGATGCATGAGCTACCAAATGTTTATATTTTAATGTTTTATGAATGTTTTTATACATAATTTTTAATACTTTTACTTGAATCCATCACTTTTGCTAAATGAAGATATTATTATAAGATACTATAAAATGTTTAAAGGTATAATGACAAGGGTTTTTAAATATTATGTATAAATTTACTTATCGAGTTGACGGCTCAACCATCGTCTTTAATATTTTACAGATTAATTAGAGATGTCTCTTGGATACTTAGATGTAGATTTATTTAGTGGATCTTTGGAGTTGTTTAAAAAATTAAATTTGGCTAGACTTTTTATTTTGGATTAGAAACTTTTCTTGGAGACTTTATTTCAGATGTTGTCTTTTGTAAGCATTCAACTCGAATATAAATAATGATTGTTTATCTTGAGGTTTATTAATAAGAATGAAAAATGATGTGAGGTTTCATTCCAATTTTACCTTTGTGCCTCCATGGGTAGATTATTGAGATGTTACAAATTGTTTATAAAAAATTTAATTTACCAAATATATCCTAAAACTAAAATAATAATATGAAAATTTACATTAATTTTTATTTTATTTCTATGGTTAATTTGATGAATTAACATATTTTTACTTTTATTAATTCCTCGAAAGATATTATTGCAACGATATTATCGTAAAAGAAAGAAAAATTAAGGGTAGGAATGTAATATATTTAATTGTAACTAAATCTTGTGGCTATTTTTAAAATATATAGACTAAACATACTTTTAAGTCAAAATATAAGGACTGAAAGCCTATTTACTTAATCTTAAGCAATTAAAACACTATCAAGTTCATCTAGAACATTGCAATTCAACTCATTAAAAAAAAAAATTAGCTAGTTGCACACCTAAATAAATAATATAGCAATTCTTGACATTAAATTAGTGAAAAAAAAATTTTTAGAGAAAGACAAAGAAATTGTGAAATTTATTAACTAAATATCCGTATTTAGGGTTTTGAATTCAGTCCTTTGCCAATTAAAAGTTTACTGACACGTCTAACATATTAAAAATAAATTTCATTAATGAAAACCATTGAAAGACAAGAGATAAAAGATCTTATTGATTTGATTTAGGATATGGCAAGTTTAGTCTTCTTTAAAATATGCATGCTCTCTTATTGTTGTGTTTTCTTCCATTCTTGAATTGATTTTTTGCCAAAGATTGATCATTTCATAGTTTTATATGTTTTTAGCCAAAATCTTTTACGTATTCTTTGGTTAAGAGAAGAAAATAGAGGAGTGAAAAGTAATTCAAATTTTATTAAGAAAGTAATTCAAATTTTATTTTTATTTTCATTATTTGGTTAGAAAAAATATATAAGAATTTAATTTCCATTAGAATTTAATATCCATCATAATATAGAATTTGAATTCTATACCAAGTAATGAATAATTTAAATTTCTCTTTTATTAGAAACTAAAGACTCCAAAATTACTCTTCAACTTTTTTAATTTGTTTAATATCATTAATAATTATTGTTTATAATTTTATTTTCTTAATTATATTATAAATAATTATTATTAATTAAATTTAATAACGGATTTAAGAAACTTAATAAAATAAATAAAATTATTTATTTAATATGAAAATATAAGAATATAAATTAGCCATCATCGGACTTTGCCAAACCATTGTTGAAAAGTTATTGGACATCCACCAGAAGTTAATGAAAAGTCTTTGGACCACCGCTGGATCGCTGTTTTATTTTATATATATATAAAATTATAACCAATAAAGTAGAATAAAGTAAGTAAAGTAAATTCTCTAGAGATAAGGTATAATGATTGTAATAGTAAAAGGAGATTCTCTTGTTGACTATAAAAGAGACTCCCTAATAATATATTAGATCATAATGTCTTGGAGTTATCGAGTCTTATATTATTCTCTTGTAACCAACTTTCCTCTAATAATAAAATCTTCTTTTTGTTTTCTTATTTTAATTTTTGGTGTGTGTACAATAATTTTATATATATATATATATATATATATATATATATATATATATATAGTCCAGAGCCTTTAAACAAAATCAATTATCTTTCCTTTAGGATACCCTATGATGAAGAATTGTGCAAACAGGAGATTCATTGGGCTAGCCCAATATTTTATGTTAACAAGCACTCAAAATAGGTTCATGAAAAAAAGAGATTAGTCATCGACTGCAGGAGGCTGAGTGATTGCCTATAAGACATTAGGTATCATATACCTAAAAGAACTCATCTTTTAAAAAAGATAACATCTACCAAGATCTATTCCAAATTCGATATGAAGTATGAATTTTGGCAAATAGGCATAAAAGATGAAAACACACACAAAACAACTTTCGTAGTGCCACAAGGACATTATGAGTGAAATGTCATGCAATTTGGATTAAAAAATGCACTCACAATCTTAGGAGTTTGACGCATCTGTTGAATCAAATTACTCATAAAATTCTTCAGATGATGAACTGACACTCACATTTTTTGAAGACAAACCTGTAGACTTAACTATATAGTACGAACCATCATTCAGGCCTTATGTGAAAGTGATATTTTGAGTTTTTTGATGATAAAAGGATTGCCCTTATTGTTCTAAGTGATAATGAAGTGAAGAAAGCCACACTAGCTGAATGGAAGCATAATGGACCCTATCAGCAAAGGCTATTAGTGAATAATAATAACCAATAAATAAGTGACAAGTGTGTGAGTTACATGTATCATATGCTGTAAAATAAGATTCCTTAGAGATAAAGATGTATTTTAAAATGGAATATCTACATAATACTATAGAGTTTCTTATGCTTGCATCTATTAATGTCTTGTAGAGAAAAAATAGAGAGGTAGGTTTCTTTAGAACTAAAAGAGATAAACTATATAATGATTTTAGAAGATTTATACATCTACTTTATAATAAAGATGTATTATAAAGTGGAATAAAGTAAATGATAAGTCATAAAGAAATTGTGTATAGAGCTAATCTAGTGGTAGCCTTCTGCTTAACTTTAGTAGAGGCAACCTTACCATAATTAGAAGGTTGTGTCATTAAAAGTTTCTTTAGAGACTTGATGTACTGTATTAATGAGATTGCCATAATGGGTTTAGAAAGGAAATTAGAAACTGTGTCGAATTCTCCTTTTATATGCTTAATCTCGAACTTAAATCTTGAAAGAGACTAAGACTACTGTGCTAGCTATGGATCTAGAATTTTTCATTCTTTCCTTCTTTACAATCCCTGGAGGTATTTGTAATCTATTTTAATAAGAGAGAGAAACAACTGAAACTTCTTTATTCCTTTAATGACTGCTAACACTTCTTTTTTTTATGATAAATAGTAATGCTCATTTTTACTAAATTGCCTTAATTTATAGCCACAAACTTTCCTATTTCCCTTAGATTCTTCAATTAATATAGCACTCTAATAATGATCACTAGTGTCTGTTTGTAAGATAAGGGATGCATCATCAGGAATCTTTAAAGGTAGAAGTGATTGACATTTTTTACTTTAGCTCTTTTACTACATTTGTCCCTTCTGCTGACCATAGTAAATATCCTTTCTTTAAATGTTTTAGGATATGGCTTGTCAACTTTAAGAGATTCTTAATATGATCAGTTGCATAATTAATGATACCCAACTATTCGTCAGGAAATTGAGATATTTTTTAACAAGGTCATAAATTATTTGACCTATCCAGCAAGCTTTAATGATACAGAATGGAGAGTTTGGGCATTGATCAAATCTATTGCTTTAAACCAACTAAGAAAATCAGAGATAGAATTTTGCACTACAAGTTGTTTAAATCGTGTCTTAATATAGATTAAATTCATGTGTCTATTTTCCAACATAGTATATTCTTCCATCATGTCATTGATGAAGACACAAATTAAAGGCACTACATGATCTGTGATGCTACGCCAATGACCTATTATGTCTTTTGGTTATTGATTAACTTGTGTCATTTGGTATAATTATGGATATCAAAGGTATAATTATGGAAAATGGTTCAATAGACTAATCTTTGAAGACTCCTCACATTGAAACTTATCAACAGCTATTAGATATCTTGAACTATTATTATCATATCAAGTTAAAAGATATTTAAGGATAAGACAAGCCGCCTCCAGTCCGAGTCTTAGACTATAATCACATTACAGATGATTACCATGTGATGTGGAATGAATGTCTACATACAAAACAAGCATTGGGGGAAGTATACAATACATAATCAATATATAACACTTATAACCCTCTTTTACCAAACACTGTGATGACACCTGACCTCTTTTATAAAGTAGAAATAAGAAATGGTATACTTTATAATGATAAAGCTTATGAACTAGAGATAATATCTCTATGGATTCTATCAGCACTGAAGAAAATCCAGTATGGTGTGTATAGTCTAGAGAAGAATGTATATATATATATATATACACACATACATACACACATATAATATATACATAAATTGACGAAACCACTCACTTGATTGCACATTATACATTCATTATTCATCTAGTCAACGCACTACATGAACTAGGTGAGAACTTGAATGAGATTGATAGCATATATATATATATGTATGTATGTATTCTTAACATTTCCCTCATCATCAACTTCCATTTTGAGGCCCAAAAAGAAAACAACTAAAAACCCATATAACCCTTTAGAGTAGATCCTTTAGATCTCTCTAAGTATTATCATATAAATACTATAATCTCTTCCTTCAAGTCTATAGTATCCTTCAGGCAACCTAAATTAAAATCTATGTATAAATCTTCTGAAATCCTTATACAATCTATTTTTTCTAGCTCTAAAGAGACCTATTTCTTTTTCTTTTCTCTAGAAGACATCAACAAATATAGAAAAAAGGCTATAAAGGATTGCATTTTAGTGTAATCAGAGTAGAAATTCAATCTCTGTTTCTTGTAGGACAGGATGTCATGTGCTTATTAGCTATCCTTGATATAAAATGGCAAACCTTTGAGAAGGCACTGATCCTAGTAGTAGAAGTAGGCCTCAACCAAGGGTATATTATCATACAAGTGGAAATAAACTTTACACTTGACCTGCACAAACCATCTCTCTCAAAATCCATAAAGGTTCTAATTTAATTAAATAGAGCAAACATGAAGCCAGATGAGTTAGCCCTTGTAGTCCATTATACCATAACTTACAAATTCCAAACCCACATGTTCTCTATGAGCTACAATAATCTCCCTGTCACTACAATAATCTCCACACAAACCATTTATGATGGAAGAAAAACTATATTTTCCTATTAATCCAAAATATGTGGATATCAAAAGAAGATTTTTTAGACCATTTATATTTGAAACAAGCTAAAATTCAAGAACAGCTTAATTTATAAATCCTCAAAACAGACAATCTCAGCAAAAACAACAACAACAACCCCAACAGCAATAAGATCCTAAAGAAGAACAAAGAGAAGAGTAAAAGGCAAGAGTACAGATACCACATGATCTTATGGGCCAAATATTCTAGAATCTTGACAGTATCAAACCTAGTGTCCTTACATCAAAAATATAACGGCTTGGTATGAAGAAGAATGTTAAAGAGCTTCTTAATTTACCAAAAGAGCTGCAATAATGAGACTTTTAACAAGATTTACAGGTTCACTTATAAGGTAGTGGTCCAAAATTATAACAACAACACAAAGAGAATACATTTTGAGCTAAGATAATTCATGTGCTGCTATTTTGGATAATCTTACTCTAGATTTCATAAGAACTAGAGTAAAAGAATCATAACCATTAGAAAAATAATTCCTTCAGAATAAGTATTATGATGTCCGCCAGCTTGAGGAATATTATATGGAATAAGAAAGGCTTTATTTTCATTTTCAAAAGCTTACAAACACAATCCATTGCTCGTTTGTTCCTAATATACTTGGACTAGTAGCAGAAATGTTAGAAGTAAAATTCAAAGCTGAAGTAATTATAGACTTATCTAATTTCAGCCTGGCTCAACTGTACCAAATGGCAACAGAAGTAATTCAGAACCATTGCAAAAGTAAAGATCTAAGGAAGCATATAAAGCAAATAGAGAAGACATCTATATCAAAGTACTACAATGAAAAGTCAAACAAGTTTGGATGCTATGACTCAAGCAACTCATGCTCCTAGCAAAGAAAATTTAAAGGCAAAAAGAAAAAATTGTATAACCATACAAAGGCAACAAGTATCATTTCGTGAGGAAACAAAAATTCCTCAAGAAATTAAAAATGTGTTTTATTTAAAAAAAAAGGGCGCATTATGCCAAACAGTATAGATCAAAGAAAAGAGGTCATACAAAACTCTTACAAATGATAGAAGATCTAAAATTCGATGATGACTTTTATACTTGGTTTGATAATCCTAAACAGGTATTACTCGTAATTGACTTGCAATCTCAAGAGTTTGATGCATCTATTGAATCAGATTACTTAGAAAATTCTTCAAATGATGAACCAGTCTTACCTTATCTAATGAAAGACTTATAGATCTAATTATGCAGTCTTGACTATCATTCAGGCCATATGTCAAAGTGATTCTTTGAGTCTCAGATGATAAAAAGATTGCTCTTAAATCGACATTGGAGCCGTTTGTTCAATCAGACATGGAATATGCTTACCAAAGCATTACCATGTTGTAATCCAAGTTTCTTTTTCAATTGTAAGTGGTGACAAGTTCTACAGTTATAAGTACATTAAACCAATTTAGGTCTTACCCTTTGGTAAAAGACATAGTTTCTTTTTTTTTTTAACCCATCAGGAGAAGATCTTTTGCTCGGGATAGATTTTTTTAACCTCATTGCTCTATTTACTTTCCATCCTAAAGCTTCTGCCTACACTCTAGTTAATCCTTTTGATAACAAGGCCTATTCTTTTTTTATTTTATAGGTGGAGCAACATTCCCTTTTTAAGAAGGGTAATAAAGATAAAATTTAAAGAACTACAATCAAGAAATTTAAATTTGAGCACAAAGAACTTCTATAATGTTGTGCAGATATTCCAAATAAGTTTTGGTCTAAAGAATAATATTTTGTTTCTCTCCCATATAAAAATGAATGTGTTTTACTGCATCAAACAACATCTCATCTAGGGATATCCCATAATGAAGAGTTGTGCAAACGGGAGATACAATCCCTTTTAGACCTCAAGCTCATCAGGCCTTCTAAGTCCTATTGGGCTAGCCAAGTATTCTATGTTAATAAGCACTCAGAACAAGTTCATGGTAAAAACTCCTTAGTAGTGTATTAGATCATAGAGTCTTCGAGTCATTGTGTCTTTTAGGTACTAAGGAGTCCCTTTTATAAGCACCAAAGGAATTGCGTTTTACTATTAAAATCATTACACCTTATCTCTAGAGAATCTACTTTATGACTCATCACTTATTTTATTCTACTTTATGACTCATCATTTACGTTATTCTACTTTATGACTCATCACTTACTTTATTCTACTTTATGGTTCATCTTTATCTCTAGAAAATTTTACTTTACAAATTATAACATATGATACATGTGACTCACACATTTGTCACTTATTTATTGGTTGATATTATTCACCGTTGCTTTTTCTGATAGGGTCTACTATGCTTTCATTTAGTTGGTGTTACTCTCCTCTGTAGATCAAGTATGGTTGAGACACTCTTTTTTCTACCAAGTTGTTCTTTAGTAATATCGTCCTCATCCATTATTTATGGTTGCAAGAAGTCCATATTCGACCATTCTTCTCCAAGTTGTGCCTACTATGTTAGGTCCTCTTCTAAATAGTGGTGAAATCTATAGAAGTGTTATCTCTACTTTTCTTTTATGGTTCTTAAGCCATTCATGGTAGAGTTCCTTCATCTTAGGTTCGTATTCTTCATCTTTATAGAATACACCATTCTGTATTTCTTCTTTGTAAAAAAATCTTGTGTCATTATAGTATTGGGTGAGAGAGGGCTGTGAGTGTTGTATAATAGTTGGGTATTGTAGATTTCTCCTAATGCTTACCTAGCATGTAGACATCTATTCCACATCATACAGTGATCATCCCTAGTGTGATCATGATCCACAACTTGAACTAGAGGCGACTTGTCTCGTCCTTAAATATCTCTTAACTTGACTATAACAATAATAGATTGAGATAGTTGGTAGTTATTGATTAGCTTCAATGTGAGGAGATCTTTAATTATTAGAGTAAAAAGTCTGTCTAACCATCTTCCATAATTATACCTTTGGCTCTAGTAAATAAGATGAGGTTGAAATAGAATAGTCATAAGGTACAAGTTAAGTAACAGCCAGAAAGCATAATATGTTATTGGCATAGCATCACATATCACAAAGTGTCCTTAATTTGTATCTTCATCGATGACGAGATAAAAAAATATATTGGGTTGGAAGACGAACTTATAGACTTAATATATGTTAAGATATGGGCTGAATAACTCATAGTGCAAGAATCTTTCGTTGATTTTCTTGACTAGTTTGTATTTAATATTTTTTATTTGTGCCCAAATTTTTCATTCTATATCATCAGAGCTCATTGGCTAGGTCAAATGATCTGTAACCTTATCAAAAATTGTCTCTTTGATCTCTTGGGGAAGCTTTTCTATTATTTCAAAAGGGTTATAGGAAAACGGTTTTTGGAATCAGCTTGGCAGTATAATTAGATTTATATTATTACTAGTAATCCTTTACTTATGAATTCCTTTTGCTTGATTTTGGTGAAAAAGTCCTTACTCCGATTAGAAGTTTGTGCCATCCTAAAAGTTTATTCAGAGGCTTGATACACCATGTTGGTAAGATTTCCATGATTGTTCTAGAAAGGAAATCTATGACGGTGTTGGACTCTTCTTTCTTTTAAAATTGAATCTAGAGAGAGATTTAGACCACCATACTAGCTAAGAATCAAGAATTTCTCATTTTTTTCTTTTTAACAATCCCTAGAGGTATTTATAGTCTATTTCTATTATAAAGGGAGTGAAAGAGAAAAAGAACCGAAACTTCTTCATTCCTTTTATGACTACTAATACTTCTTTCTTTAATGATATGTAGTGATGCTGAGTTTTACTGAATTGTCCTAATTTATAGCCATAAACTTTCCTCTTTCCCTTGTATTCTTTAATCAGTATAACACCATAATAATCACTTGCATCTGTTTGCAGGATGAGGTATCTATCGTTAGGAATCTTTAAAAGAGAAAGTGATTAACATTTCTACTTTAGCTCATTTACTACATTTGTCACTTCTACCGACCATAGTGAATATCTTTTCTTGAGATACTTCGAGATCTGGCTTGTCAACTTTGAAAGATTTTGGATATGATCAGCTACATAGTTAATGATGCCCAAGAATTGTTGGATCTACTTTCTGCTTGATAGTTCATCAGAAAACTGAGATATTTTTTCTACAATGTGTAGTTGGGGGATAACTTGTCTGTCTTTGATGTGAAAGCCTAAGAAATCAATTTCTTTAAGGCCAATCTACATCTTTAATTCTGATAATGCCAAACCATGGATGGATGTCAGTTCTTTGGATTTTAACAAATGTCTAACATGTTCTTCTTCATTGTTACTGAAGATCAAGGCATCATCAATGTATACTTGGTAGAAATCTGAGATAGGTCTGTAGACTTCATCTATTTTGTGTTGAAATTCAGATGGAGCATTCTTGATTGCAAATGGCATAACATTCCACTCATAGTGTCTACGTGACACTATAAAATCTTTTTTATGTCTGCTCTATATATGTGTGTGTGTGTGTGTGTATTCATGTAAAAATGTTTCAATCTATAATTTTAAAGTGCGAGAATGTCCAAAAAAAATGTATAAACCATATGATTTAAGTATTTTAAGTTTTAAACCTTTAAAACCTTACGAATTTAAAATATTCCTGGATGTTTTCTGCACTTTAAGATCTTGGATCAGAAAACTACTATATAAAACTATATTTCGTTACTAATATAAATAATTTAATATTAAGGTAAAAGATAATTTTGTCTAAAAAATTTATATTACTTTTCTTATCAAATTTTATGTCAAATCAAACAATAAAATCTAACTTTACTACTTTTCTCTACTCTTTTCTTTTCTCTTCTCCTTCATTCCACTCTTTTTCTCTCCTCTTCTTTTTCTAAATCAAACATGGCCTTTGGACCTCTGAAATTTATGTAACTTTTCCTTTTTTTTCTAAAATACTTTAAGCCAATGAAATAAGTTCATGTGATAAAATAACTTAAAGGGAAATTATCAATTATATACCCTAAGTTTACTTTATTATCAAATTTACTATAAAACTTTCAAGGTGCATCAATCATTTACTATAAATTAATAAAATATATTTACCGTCCATCAAACAGTTAGTTGCCATTTAAATATGATGATGTCATAGGAGTAATCTAGTCTTTTCATATGATACAAGTGATACTTTAAGGGTATATAAGTAATAATAAGAGATTTTAAGGGTATACAAGTAATAATTTTTAAGGATACAATTATCAATTCATTATAGTTCCATTAACTTTTAAACGACATCTAACGATTTAGTGGATATTAGATACATTTTGTCAACTTAAAATGAATAATTGATATACCTTAAAAGATTATAGTATTTTTTATAAAAGTATAAATTTAAAGTATATAAATGATAATTTCCCTAACTTAAAAGCCCATTTTTCATGTGACCTCAGATAAGAAATCTAGATAGCCATTCAAGAATCAATCTTTTTGGGTTAAATATTATTTTTAACCTTATCATACGTCTAATATAGCTCAAAAAACAATCAAAATTCATTAAATTGTGATTTGAGTATTTTTTATGCCAATTTGTAGAAATCTTTTTTTTTTTGGGAAAAACTCTTGTAAAATGTAAAACAATAATAAAGACGCAAGAAGTGCAAGAAAATATCAAATAAGTACAGAGAAATTAATAAAACCTAATATGAAATTAAGTAGATATCATATAATATATTCATTTCAACTTGTTCTACATCTCCATTAAACAATTATTTTTTAAATAAATTGCATGTATTTTTCTTTTTCTACAATTAAAAAATTAGATTATTTTTTGAGAAGTTATTAGCCAATAACATAATAATAATAAAAGAAAGAATAATGAAGACGGACAATATATTATTGAATGATTTTATTCATTTAAAATGTATATCAAATAAAGAGATTTTATAAATATATAATTATTATATGAAATAAATGAAATAATATAGGTCATAGTTTCTCGTGGGATAATGGAATTCATAAGTAAATGATTGCTAGTAAAGAGAGTAAAAGATGTATATTATGTAAATTCATTTTTATTTTAATATGTTATGTAAATTCATTTTTATTTTAATATATTTAAAACAATTATTTTATTGTCATTGTTTTTGTTTAGCATAATATATTTTTAATCTTTTTTTATCAATGCAATTTTGAAAATGAAAATGAAGCAACTTAACATTAAATTGCAGCTATCAATAAGAGACAAAAGGTAATTATTCTAAAATAATTATTAACAATTATGTTGAATATCTTATACCTATAAAGAAGCCACCTCTTTAAGATTCACCCTATTTTCAAATGTATGAGGTTTAGAGTATAGAAATAGAAAGTTAAAAATTATATAATAAAAATAATTTAAAATTATAAGATTTTATATATTTTATAAAAAAATTAAAATAATATAATTTTTAAAGTGAATTTTTATGTCAAGTTGAGTAATTTTAATATGGTTGTGGATTTAATATTTTAAATTGGGAGTATTTTAAAAAATAAAATTTAAAAGGGTTATTATAAGAATTTTAGAGGATGATCCATTTCCATCGTCCATCCGACCCAAATTTATTTTAAAAATTAAGAAAAATTGAAAAATAAAAAACCGAACCGGAACTGTAGTATCTATACTCTCTCTTCCCCGCTTCCCTCATTCTCTCCGGTTTCATCAAAATTAGGGTTTAGGGTTTTGATCCAGAGCTCCTCCAATCACCTAATACTCAACGCCGTCTATCACACAAGTTCCTCGCATTACCGTCAAGATTTCTGGCGACAATGATGTACGGTGATCCTCAACAACATCACAATCAGCAACAGCCGGGTGGTGGAGGGGACCACTTCAATAGGGGCCCGCAGCCGCCACAACCGCCTGGACCACCAATGATGCGGCAGCCTTCAGCCTCTTCCACTACTCTCAACCCACTCGAATATCATCACCAGTCTTCCAACCCTCCTTATGACGGTAACTCTTTCAATTCTTTGCAAATTTATTTGCATTTCATATATAATTAGTTATATGCGTATTTAATTTATTATCAATTTTTTTTTGTGCTGCACTTTGTGCGTAAATTTTAGGAATTCTCGATTGATGCTAAATTTAGGGACATTTAAGTGATTGAACTATGACCTTTTAATTGGGATTTAATGTGGTGTTTTTGTTTAGGGTTTAAGCTGTGTGGATGGATTTCTGTTAGGGATAAGTTGGTGTGAAAACTAAATGGTTATTTTAGGTGACAATTCAAATGACCAAGAATTGTTAGTGTTGGTGGAAACAGTGGATTCAAAATGTGGTGCGGTTGGTCCTTGAAAAAATTTAGAGGATTAGGTTACTGCTGGCATGGTTTTAGTCGGCATCGTTGTTTAGTTAACAAAGATTTAGAGCATCAAATTCGCTTTGTAAGGCTTGCATAGTAGATTAGTTTTCAGTTGCCAAAACATTAAACAAGATGAAGAGATTTGGAGATGCTTTACTTAATTTTTCTGAAAACATGGAAAAAAAGATCAGATGTGGCACAACAATTGTCCCTGCCACAACGGTCTGGACAACCATCTCTGTTTTAATCTAAGAATTTTGCTTCAGCTTAGTAGATATAGATAATCAGAAAAGAAAAATAACATTTTTTTGTTGTAATTAATGGTAAACAACTACAGCGGTCACTGCCAGCTTTGTAGTTGTAGCATAGCCTGGAAACCAGTAATCAAGAGGCTGTCTCAGAGTAGAGCAGATGGTTTTCGATTCCATACTGACGATTGTCTGATTAGACTTCAGTGTTCAGATTGTAGGCTTTTTTGGTTTTACCCAGTGAATCACTTTGGCATCTGGTGATGCACTTCTAAGCAGACGCAAATTCTGAATTATGGTCCTTTTTCTTTTCCATGAAGAGTAGCTTGCACTTTGATGCAAGTTCTGGTATTCTAATGTTTATCTGAATGGTTAATTTATTTTGAATGTTTATTGTTGCAGCTCATGGTGACAGTTTTGCTGCAAAAAGAATGAGAAAGCTCACACAAAGGAGGGCAGTTGATTATACCAGCACTGTTGTTCGGTATATGCAGGTGCCTTCTGCTTATCTATTATTTGTGTTATTCTTTTTTGCTAATAGATGTTTCCTCAAACGTTCTTATGATTATTTTGTCTCTGATTTTACTTCTATCATCTTATGGTTGATAGGCTGTTTCTTTTTACTATTGTGGCTTTAGATTTGGTCAGAAATGTCTCTAAAATCCTTGCCATCATTTGTAATATTTTGCTGACATAGGACATCTGTTTTTCTATTATGTTAAGAGAATTCTTTTACTTAGTGATCGTGTTGAACTTCTTCTTTGGAAAAGAAACATAAAGTTATTGATTAGAAGAAATAACGTAATGTATTAGTTTTTTCCCCCTACGTATTCAGATCTTTAATATTTTGTGGATTATTACGTGAAGAGAATTCTCTTGGGTATTTTTAATGATATAGGTGGACATATCTATACGAATTGTGGGCTTAATACTTTCCTTTTAACTAATATATTTTGATGAAATAGGAATGAAAAAGCACCATTTTTGACAAAGGGACAGATGGTATGCTGTATAATGATGAGCTTTCCACATTGCTATTGATGGGGGATTAAATTTCTAGCTAAACATTCCTCCTAGGGTAGCTGTTAATATGAATAACAGAAATGCTGTTATAGCCATTTCTGTACATTCAATGTACTCCTCGGATAGAGGAATACATATAGTTGAAGATAGTAAAATAAGAAATTGAATCTCCTATTTTTTAACTTACAATATTATCTTTCTTTCATTCTCCCTACACATTGTGCTTAATAGTTCAAGTTACAGTTGGGCCACTGAACTTAGAACTGTGGATTGTACATCTCTGAGTATATTACTTTTTGTATTCTCTACTTTGGACATGTTTTTACATTCTTTTCTATGACTTTTATAACTTATCTTGACAATTAGTTTGTGCGAGGATTTGGATCCACTGTAAGAGAAAGTGGATATAATTTTGGTTAAAAGTTCTAGATGGCTAGCTTGTTTGGCAAATTGGATTGGTAGTTGCTTGTGAAGATTTCCTAGTGTAGAGATAAGCCTGTTTCTTTTATTTGCACTATGTTTATTTCCCATTACAGATTCATTCAGTAACTTTTGTGGAGATATGTCTGTTTGGATATTTTGGTTGGTTAATGGAACTTTGGAGTGAACTGTTGCAACCTTATACCAATGTTTCTGCAGATTCGAATGTGGCAGCGGGATTCAAGGGACAGGACGGTATTGCAAGCTACCCCAGCAGCGGCAATTGATGTTAGTGAACACTTTTTCTCTGTATTTTGCCTTTTCCTCTATTGATCAGAATCATGTCAGTTGTGTAATTCTCATCAGAGTTTGGATTCTGTGCTTTTTTGTTTGGCTGAATTCTGACCTTCCTGTGATTCTTGCAGATGTTACCTACTGTTGCCTATGCTGATAATCCATCAACAAGCTTTGCTGCAAAGTTTGTTCACACATCTCTTAACAAGAATCGTTGTTCAATTAATCGGGTTTTGGTGAGAAAGACTAAATCAAGTTATTGACCTTCATAGTTTGCTGAGTAGCTTTTCTTTGTTTTACACTCATCAAATCAAACAACCTCAAATTGTCTTTCTGGTTTCTGTGTGGTCCATTAATGAAATGAACCCTGGATGAAGCAGCTACCTTTTATCTCTACCTGTCACCAAATGTACTTATTTGCTTTTTGGAATTTAAAAGTCAAGTTTTTTTTGGCAATGGTCCTTTCTTGGAAGTGATATTCTATTTGCTTCAGTAATGGTTTCAATAAATTTTTTTCTGGAATACAAGAATATGACATGTCAGCTTAGCTTTGGCTGTAATTTTGACATCAATGAGTGGAAACCTCTGGAATAGGAGGCATTCTTATGTTTTAATGCATTATAGATAACTGAGATATCTGTACTTGAATTTTAGCGACATTGAATATTGGCTAAGGTGGACTTGCTCTTGTAGTTGACTTAGCTTCAATGTGTTATGTAGTTCTTATTGCTTGCCTTGTAATGGAAGGAAAATGATAAGAAGCAACCGTACCTGCTTCAATGCTGTATATTTTAATTGCATAGCTACTTATGACGTGTCAGCTTTCTGTGAGAAACATGGAAGCTGTAGAAATAGATTTGGATATGATAGGTTTCTAGTAGTCTCTGCTAATCATGGGCAGCTAATGTGGTGGAACCACACTTCCCCTTTTCTGGTTTATGTGTGATATGCAGACATGACATCTTATGCAATTACATCTGTTATATGTTAAAAGTTATATGCCTTGACATTTTTAATTGGTCTTTAGCATGGTATGCACTATTTTTCTTGTGTATAACCTATTCACGAACCGTGTGCTGACCTGCTTCCCCTTTTAGTGGACTCCCACGGGTAGACGTCTTATCACAGGCTCTCAAAGTGGAGAATTTACTCTTTGGAATGGACAATCCTTTAATTTTGAAATGATCCTTCAGGTATATAATAGCTATTTGTGATTCTTCAACATATCAGAAACAAGCCAAACCGATGGTTTTTGGTAAATTTAAATATTCTCTTATATGTTTAGGCCCATGATCATGCAATTAGATCTATGGTATGGAGCCACAATGATAACTGGATGGTCTCTGGTGATGATGGCGGTGCAATAAAGTAAATATGCCTATCAAAGCTATATGGTTGTTAGTATTATCAAATTATGTATTCATAGATATTATCCAATGGAGACATGAATTTAATATTTACATAAAGACGTGTACATTGGGGAAACATTTAGGTACTGGCAGAACAACATGAATAATGTGAAGGCCAATAAATCTGCTCATAAAGAATCAGTCCGTGATTTAAGGTAAGCTTATATCTGTTTATTCATTTATATTTTTCTTGAGCATTTTGCAAGAATCACTCTTATGCCAACCTTTTGAATACAGCTTCTGTCGGACTGACTTGAAGTTCTGTTCCTGTTCTGATGATACAACTGTTAAAGTTTGGGACTTTGCACGATGCCAGGAAGAGCGTTCCTTGACTGGTAACGTGCCTTGACTAGTCAATGAAAGTAATGTTAAGTTTGTTGCCTAGTTTTGATGCATTCTTTGATGTTGGTAGAGATGCAGTTAGGTCTGACATTGTCCTCTTAATGAAGCATTGTAGTGCCTTGCCTTTGATAAATCCTTTATTTATATATGGCTTATTCTGCTTCATATTTCAAAATTATTATAGTATATTTGTGTTACATGCTATATGCCAATACCTTTGCTTTCTCTGCCCAATGATGTCTCTTTTTTCTTATCCAACAAAATTGGGTAGATTTTTATTTTTTTTTATTATTATTAAACACTTAAACACACACACATTCTTTTTGGTGGGTAGGGTTGGCTTCTTATTAGAGGTTCATCCTGTTCCAAGATTCATCATGTTTGAAGTTAATTGCTTACTGAATTCCTTGTTACCTAAATATTAAATATTTAATAGGTAAAAAGAATTGTTAAAGAGACAAATTGGCTCAGTAGCCTTAATATTTCAGTTGAGAATCAACTCAGGAGAATAAATATCTTGACGATTTTAGTTATAAATAGAGCATGACCTCTGAAAGCTGTGTTGATAAGTGAAGCTGAAAAATGTCTAATACATTTGCATCTGCAAGCACACAAAAGGCATATAAATTCCTGTGATGAATTTGCCAAATTGCACGTCTACTTTTTTGCTAATTGCAGAGACTTTTTATTTATTAGTTTTTTCGTCTTTATCTATATGGCATTTTGTTGCATACATGCATGACTTCTCTGCGTCTTCTGGTTCATTGGTGTACTTATCTCTTGTATTATATGTTTATTTTGCCTTCTATTTTATTCTTTCTTCATGTGATATTCATGTTGCATCATGATAGGATCAATAACTGTTATATGTAAAACAGCTTCTTCCTTTAGTGTAACCATCATTCCATTTGATTACTAAGTTTATTGTGTGATATATGTGTTCAGCATGCATGAGCTAACCTAAGACTTTTCTCTATGTGGTTTGAACTCAGGCAGGCCATGGTTGGGATGTGAAGAGTGTTGATTGGCACCCTACCAAATCTCTTCTAGTTTCAGGTTCGTTCAATGTCTCTTACTAATTACTTTGTTGATGTATTGATGTGAGAAGGTATATCCATGATTATTGCTGCTAATTGCTATTTTTTCTCAGGTGGAAAAGATAGCCTTGTGAAACTTTGGGATGCCAAAAGTGGGAGAGAACTATGCTCTTTGTGAGTACAGTATCTGTGTGTTAAAAGTTGTAATTTTGTTTTAAGTATTAACAATTTTATTAAAGTTATTCATTTCTTTGCAGTCATGGTCACAAAAATATGGTGCTTTGTGTGAAGTGGAACCAAAATGGTAACTGGGTACTGACTGCCTCTAAGGATCAGATTATCAAGGTGGTGGTTCCTACTTTCTTCAACTCTTTTGATTAAATTATGAAACTTGAATGTTGATGTTTAATACTTATTTAAATTCCTTTTTCCTTTCACAATTTTGACATTTTCTCCAAAATATTTATAATTTTTGCATACGTGTTTCCAGCTTTATGACATAAGAGCTATGAAGGAGCTTGAATCATTCCGCGGCCACCGAAAGGATGTGACTGGTTAGTAACAATTATTATTGAAAAGTATTGCTTAACCCTCATAAAGTAAAATTGATAAAGAATGTGGTGGGTAAATATGCTAAGTATTTTTGATGATTTGGATATTGAGAACTAACATCAAGTGGCGAGGCCAGTTGTTTGCTCACACAAGTTATAGCTTGATTACTTGGGGCCACCTACATGTCAAAATTTCATAATTTTCCTACTTCCAGCGATTGTGGGGTCCAAGTGAGATCCTAGTTTCAAACTCAAGTTTGCGACTGGTCCAGGGGGATTTCTGGTTAGGAAAAAGTAAAAGAAGAAATAGAGAGAGATAGCATTAGCATGATTAATATGCTAGGTTATGTAGGGTAATTAGGTTTGGAGATTAAACTTCCTGCCTGACTGTAGTGAGTAAACAATCAGTGTTTATCAGCACTATCAGTCTGAATTAACTTTTATGGACTTTAAAAATATACTTACATGCAAGGTCACATTTGCAAATAAAGGACTTGAATCCTCTTCATCAAAACTTGAAACCTCTCGCACTTTAGTTGAAATCCTAAAACCTCTCAGCATGGTAGTTGTTGGTAAACTAATTAGGAAAATCTACTAATTGCGAAACGTCTATAAGACTAATTTTGAAATTTGACATTTTGAGCTGTTTAAATTACGATTTATTTTCTCATCCCTTAAATGTTTGGGATTTGCATACTATCCAAAAGATGCAGTGTCTGCAAACAGTTCCTGAAATTGGAAAATTGTTTTGAGCTGTTTAAATTACAATTTATTTTATCATCCCTTAAATGTTTGGGTTTTGGATACTATCTGAAAGATTGCATTTATCTGTCTGCTACATTCCTGCAAAGATTGCATTTGTCAGTCTGTTTAAATTACATTTTATTTTCTCATCCCTTAAATGTTTGGCATTTGCATACTATCCAAAAGATGCACTGTCTGCACAGAGTTCCCGAAATTGGAAAATTGTTTTGAGCTGTTTAAAGTACAATTTATTTGTTCATCCCTTAAATTTTTGGGTTTTTGATACTATCTGAAAGATTGCATTTATCAGTCTGCTACATTCCTGCAAAAATAGGTGCAAATTTGAAAGCAACTGTGCTAAAAGATATGTTATCAGAAAGATTTCTTAATCAAAATAAAGATGGCACCAAAACTATCATTTTCCATGTTTTCTTCATTTTGTGTTTCAACATAAGCTTAAATTTTTCTTATTTTAATCTGACTTGTAGCTGAACATGATGAATCTTAGGGTGTACGTTTTGTTTCTATAAGATTCATTATGTTAATTTGCGTACTCTTCTTATTTGATTTTTGTGTGGATAATACTTATGGCTCAAGTCTTTTTTCAAATATTGTAGCATTGGCTTGGCATCCATTTCATGAAGAATACTTTGTCAGTGGAAGTCTCGATGGTTCCATTTTCCATTGGCTTGTCGGGTAATTTCATTTTTGATTAAAAAAATGTTTTTACTGGTTTCATAAATTTTCGTCTCATAGACACATCAGGTGAATTGTATTATGGTTTTTAATAGTTTGCATTGCTTGTTTTTATGTGATCATGGTAAATATTTACTGAATTAATGGGGGGAGAAGAATTATTGTTTTCCCTTTTCTTTTGGCTACATATCATCTCACCTAAAGGTATTATGGCAAATAAGTTGAAGAGTATTTAGATGAAGAATTCTGGCTTCAGAGGCTTTTGGGTCTTTAACTGTTGAGATCATGTTGAATACTAATCTTGCATTTGCTTAATATTATTATGAAGAATTACTATCTTATGCTATTCTCAAATACTTGCAAAAATATAGTGAGGATGCACTGCATAGCTTTTTTGCTGACTTTTTTATCTTATGACACGGAACATAAGTGAAAAAATGTAATCCCCTTGTACCATTCTGTCTTGTCTTTAATTCATCTCTCATATTTTTGCAATTATGGCTGTTTAAGGATGGAAGAAATAGATTGAATTTTGTAAACAGAAAGATAGCTCCCACATGGGTTGCTCAATGATTAAGAAAAGAGAGAGAACTTCTGCAGCGACTTGAGGAATGCAAATTAAGAGAATTTACTATTTTATGAGAAATAATATAGCTACAAACTCTTGTACAAATTTTTGTTGTGCAAACTGATGTAGCATGATTTAATTGGTTGGATTAGATATCTCTTGGTCCACATAATTTGCTTTTATTATTTTATATTTTTATTTAACCAATGAGTTAATGCCAAATCAGTTTGTACCAGAGTTTATGGCTGTATTATCACTCTTATTTTAGTGTATTAAGTATGGATGCAATATATGAGCAGACTGCTAGTTGCTTTTCATGTAAACTTTTAGTTTGTTTATTTTATAATACTTAGATAAATGTAATCTTTGTGATTGAGTGATTTACAAACATCTGACAATTATCTTTGTGATTTACCAACAGCTGATAATTATGGAACCAGATTTCAGAAATTTTGAGATGCCTGAGCTGGTGTTCTATTATATATATTTTTTCCTCATGTCAGAATTTTGAACTGGTTTCTTTTTTATTCCCTCATTGGCCTTTTTTATTGGTGGGTGGAGAAGGATTAAGGCTTGGTTGCCCGAAGGGTTTTGTCATTGGATCTTCATTTTCTTTTTTAATTTTGACACTACTGTACATTAGAGGAAGGAAAGAATTGCTTCTGGTTGAGTGGAGAAATTTGCTGCTGGGACTGATAGAAATATTACTAAACTATTGGTTATTTGAGTATGTGCTAACCATAGATTAGGTCCCAGACTACTGTGGACTTCACTAAGTTTGCAAGCCTTTGTCCTCAAATCTTTCTTTTTTTTAAAAAAAAAAAAATTGTTTGGGGGAAGGGGGTGGTGGTGGTGGTGGTGTTGGTTTAAGTTTTGTTGCTCTGATGTTGGAAAATTTATTTAGCTTTTGATGAGATTGATTTCTCTAGTAAAATATATGATGTCTTGACATTTTATAGCAATTTCTATTACTCTTTGAGATTTGGAATGAATTTTCAAAGGGATTTGTAACTGTATGACTACTAAAAAATTATTCTGGTTCTCAGGCATGAAACTCCGCAAGTTGAAATTTCTAACGTACATGATAACACTGTATGGGACTTGGCATGGCATCCCATTGGATATCTTCTTTGTAGGTAAAGACAGTCTCATGTTTATTTTTATCTTTTGATACCTCTCAAGGAAAAAGGAGTTCCTCTTTTGCTTACTGTCTTGAGACGTCAACGGAAATTATGTTGAGTCCACTTACTGTGAATCTGTGGTCTGTCTTTTTTTTTTTTTGTTCAATTCTTTAGCATTTGTCTGTATTATTTCTCATCTTTTGCTACAGTGTAGTTGCTGATTTTTTTTTTTTGGGGGGGGGGGGGGGCATCAGTTTATTGTAATGTTTAAGGCTTATTTGTAGCTATTACTAGAATAATTGAAGTAATTGAAAATGCTTGGAGATGTCTCATAACATTTAGTTGGTGTTGTCAACTTTTTGTTAAACTATGACAATTCTGGTTTCTCAGCTGTCTGTGACCAGCCATTGCTCTCTTGTGTTTTTTTCACTGACACGATCCTGCTCCATGGTAATACTACATTAAACATAAAAGATGGTTGTGTTTTTAAATTTGTCTACAGCTTTTTACCGGTTAACATGCTTTTGATGGTTTTATCAATCATTGTGTATTTATCAAGCTTGGGCACTTCTTTCATGACTGAAGGCGTTTCTTTTGCAGTGGTAGCAATGATCACACAACAAAGTTTTGGTGTAGGAATAGGCCAGGGGACACTGCTCGTGATAAATTCAACATTGGTCAGAACCAAGGTTGTTATCCTCCCACCTTGTCCTCCTCTTCTGGTTGTTTTCTTTTGTATGCTGGAGCTATATGGCCCAAATTCTGTAGATTTGACTTGTATGAATTAAATAATGGAAAAGGAAAATCCAAAAAATGATTTTAATTTTGTGGCATATTAGATTCTGATTTAATAAGTGCTTGATGTTATTTTACTGGTCAACACCAGCAATCCTATCAGTTTAAAATTTTTTCTTTCCCCTTTCCCATCATCATTATAAATATTTAAATTATTTCAGGTTATGGTGAACAAAATGCTGCCTTTGCTGGCCGCATGCCTGGAAATTTCCCTGTGCCAGAAGGACCAACAACTCCAGGATCATTTGCTCCAGGACTGACTCGAAATGAAGGAACTATTCCTGGTGTTGGAGTTGCCATGCCATTATCTATTCCATCATTTGATTCGTCAGCTCAGGGGGAGCAAAAGCAGCCTCTTTCCATGCCTTTAGGAGCACCTCCTCTTCCACCTGGTCCACATCCCTCTCTTCTTACAGCCAATCAGCAGCAGGGATATCAACAAAATCCTCCACCAATGCCACCACAACAGCATCAGGGACACCCACAGCAAATGCCCCATTTGCCAATGCCACCTCAAAATATGCCACAGCTGCAGCCTCCGTCCCACTTACCCATGCTTCAACATCCGCATATATCTCGTCCACCACCTCAAATGCCCCAACTTGGCATGCCTTCTCCCATGCCAGGTTCTTTGCCCACGCCTTCATCTCATCCGATGTCAATGCCTGGTCCTATGGTATGATTCTGTGCACAGCTCTACTTGTTATTTGTTATTTTTCCTCTCGTCTGCAATTTATCTATCAGTTTTGCTTTGTCACATTGATGTGAAGGTTTCTTTTTTTCGCGAACAGTAGAGAAGTCTTTGGGTGGTTCATTATGAGTTGGCATTTTCTTAATATCACGTGTAAATTTGAATGAAATGTGATGGGTGTGAACCTTAGATGGGTTATCTTCACCTCCCAGTATTTGAAGTATGTTTGAAATTGCTTTTTGTACCAGGGTATAGAGTTCGTGCCATTGTTATCTTAACAGATGAGAAAATGAAAATTAATTGTAAATAGCCAGTTGTGAAAAAATTGAAGGATGCTACTTTCAAATTTTCAAATAACTTTTAGAGCATCATTTGCATTCAAATCTAATTATAAAGTTTCTGAGAAAACTCTGTCCATAATGAAATATAACATGTTATCAGTGTTGAATCTCTTCTGACTTCTGTTTTTGCAGATTCTAGTGACATTTTTAAGTTGTCTGTGGGGAGCCTAGTTCTCAGAAGTTACTTGGGAGAATTTAGTATGCTAGTATTTAAAAATAGCTTTGAGAACTAAAAATAATAATTCTGACCAGGTTATATATTGCTAAAAGTGTAACCCTTAGTTCTTACTAGTTATTGTCAGATTTCAAGTGTAAAGGATTTTGAGATGGACCTTGGTGCATCTCCAATGTTGCTAGTAGCTGACCAACATCTTATTTGTTTGGTTTCTATTCTCAATGTGGTTGTTGGAGAAAAGAGATTTTTTGTTTGTTATGTGATAATACTTGTGCGTGTATGTTACTTGCATTAGACAGTTTTTCTTTCTAAATTTTACATTGATTTATCAACAATAAACTCCAAAAAATGCTTCAATATGTATCTTGATTTTGGAAAGATCTGTTACATTCAAACATTGAAGCAGATTTTCCCAGAAAGTTTTTCTTGTGGTTACTTCGAGTTGTTTAAAAAGACATGTCTTCCTTTGAAAGCTTTCTACAAAACCGGTCTTTAGATTTTCTTTCTTCTTTGTTCCAAATATATTTCCATGTTGCTAATCAAAAGTTGGTTTCCGAGTGTAGGGGATGCAAGGATCTATGAATCAGATGGCTCCACCAATGCAACAAGGCCATTATATGGGCATGAACCCGATGCACTCTGGGGGAGGTGCACCTCCTCAAGTTGGAAGCTTTCCAAATGGCATGCAGGGCCCTCCAAATTCAAGTACAGCCCAAATGTATCCACAGGGTGGTGCATTCAACCGTCCACAAGGACAAATGCCAATGATGCCAGGATATAATCCCTACCAGGTAGGCCATAAGTTTGTTTCTGCAATGATCAAACCTTAGATTGGAGATTGATATAAATCCCCCGAGTCTAGTTTATTGAAATGAATGAGGTGTCTGATAAGCACTAACCATTTAGCTGACACCACCTCCCCCCCCCCCCCCCCTTTTCTCTCTCTCTCTCTCTGTGTTGCTATATATGTGTGTGTGTGTGTGTGTGTGTGTGTGTGTGTGTGTGTGTGTGTGTGTATCAAGTGAGGCAGCCCTCAGTTCAATAAAGTAATGTTAATTGGAACTCCATACTTCCTTTCCATCTTGATGGTGGAGTTGGATTTTACATTTTGACTTTATTCCCATAATTGTTCTTGGCAATCAATTTTGTATGCTGGCTTTAAAGAAGCTAACGTGTTATAAGTTTGCTTTTTTGCAGTCGGGTAATCAATCTGGTATGGCCCCACCACCACCGCCAGGTCCACCACCACATGGCCAAAATCAGCAGTAGGCCATCGTTGTACTATAATCTCTAGCATCTTAGATTTGCAGCTATATAGGATTAAGCGAAGCAATCTGTTTCTAACCCTCTGACACTCTGTTGTATTCAATTTTCATTTTTCTTGTTGATATATTTATTTTTCCTCTTGCCCATTCCTGTAGTCATATTGTATTGCAATCTTGGTCATAATTTAATTGGATGCATGGGTTGTGCAAGTTACGTTATACAATTTAATTATAATTAGGTATGTTATAGTCCCTAGTGCAGCAGGGAAAAAGCTGCTTTGGAATTTCATTTGTATCATTAGGACTGACTGAACTCCTTTGGTTCTTGGAATGACATTCAGTTATTGCAAAGGAGTTCTTGATGTTCTTGGCTTTCTGATCACCTGATTGTGCACAGAGATACGGACCGGACCCAATTGTTGAAGGCCTCTTGCATTCAATTAACGAATAAATAGTATTAATTTTGAAATTCTATTTAAGGGTTCGGCTAAAATCCAATTAGGTTTTATTTGTAATTTTTGCAAGGATTTTGTTGCTAGTAACAAAGTTGTTGCTATATTTGACAAATGTTGCCTAAAAAAATTTGTAAATAATTTTTTTCTGCGAAAAAAAAAACTCTTACCAAAAACTAAGTATAAAAAATTTTAGAAAAACAATTTTTTTTTGGTATATTACAAGTTAATGTAAAGAAAGATTCTTTTAGAATATAATCCTTTAAATAAGTGAATGTTTGAAAGTCTACTTGCTAATTATGTTTGAATAATTAAATTGTTTTCATTAACTATAGGGATTAGTGTTTTTAAGACCTATTATATATATATATATATATATATATATATATATATATATTATTAATTAAGACCTATTATATTGATAACCATCAAATGGGTGATTGTTAGGCATAATTTGGGATGTACCATATTCAAGTAATTTGTTATTTTACAATCCGCTTTCACAATAATTTCAAACATGCACCAAGAGAATCGTTCATCTCTATCAAAAGAGTAGGATCTATATATATATATATATATAAGGTAAAATCATATATCTTATGCTGATTCCAAGTTGAAGAAGATAGAATCCAGATATTCATTCATTTGAACAGAAGAAAACTGTAACAAAAAAAAAATAAAAAAGAAAAAAAAACAATTAATCGATATGAAAATTTTCTTCATCTTCAAGTAAAGAATGAGCAATATGATCGGCCACAGCATAGCATGTTGAGAACCACTCCATTACAGCATTCCATGTTACATTTGCCACACATAAGATCAAGCTCCACCTCATTGCCATTTCACAAATTCTTCAACTTCAAATGATCTTCTTTTCAGGATAGAAAAAAAAAATTGAAGTATATTTTTCCAGTTTTGGAAAAGTAAAAGATGAGATGCCAAAAAATAATAATAATAAAACAAAAGAAAAGCAATATGAACTGAAAATTAGTTAAATCTCTTGGTTGTATGGATAAATTATCCCATGGATGCCTTTCATAAATAGGTACTATGTGAAGTGTGAATATTGAATAGATCAAAATATAGATAAATAATGCTGTAATTGGAAACAGATCACAATGTTTAATTCTGTCTAATCCAATCAAAATGCTTCACGAAATAAAATAAAAAATAAAAAACACCTACAATAAATTAAGATATTTGTTTTTACTTTAAAGGAAATTAAGAATAAAATCGACTGATAAATTATATCCTGTAATACACGTCCAATACATAAGGATAACACACTATTAACATGTCTTATAAGGGAAAAAAATAATGAAATCATACCATTCAAAGAATTCAAATTATCGTATTCAAGAAACAATAAAAGGAATCCAAACAATCGCCTATTATTAAAGGGAACACATAAGAATGCATTTCAGATTCATAGAATCCAGCCTAAAATTGCTAGCCCAGCCCACAACTCAACCTACGTGGAGTTTTGGACACAGCTCAGGTAAACAAAGGCTCCAAATTCGAGCCACGTGGTGAATTTCGGATTATCTAGTCACCCCCTACTTCTAAGATCTCAATTTATTCCATTTTTATGACCAAAAAAAAAAAACCTCTACCTCATTTTACTTAATTATGGGAAAACGAATAAATAAATTGAATTAAAAATAGAATCTTAAACGAATTGCATTAAAATTATATTGATTCGAATTTGATTTGTCTATTAAAAAAAATCAAAACCTCATTATTCAAATTCAATTCGTTTATTAAAAATATTTAATTTAATTCGTTTAATTTATTTAATAGAATTAATAAATGAATTTTTGTTTTCACTTGATCATGTCTTCTTTGTAAACCCCATGACTCCAATACCCATATCAGAAAAGGGTTTATAACTCAAAAAAAAAAAAAAGAGTCTACTTTCTTACTCAAATCTTGTTCGTTTTTATAAATTATTTTTGTGGCCATTGCCATTTTAATAAGCCCATTTGCCTAGAACAAAACTTGATGAAGTTGGAAAGCTACTTGGGTAATATTAAAAATAAATTCGTACCCTCAAAAAAAAAAAATCACAGCTCAAAAAGAAGGGGGGGGGGGGGGAAGGGGAATAAGAGCTTATCGTTAGGCAAGATGGTGCTTACTTCTGTTGACACCAAAAAAAAAAAAAAAAAAAATTGCGAAAGGGTGGAGATCAAGAGAAGAGATGGCCTGAGAGAAGAGAAAGGAAGAGTGAAAATGACTAGGGAAAAAATTAGGACAGACTCTCCCATAATTTATTTTAGCTTAATGTTTTGTCGTATCATCATTGATGATTATTAAATTAACTTTTAAAATTTAAAATTTTTTACTACAAATTTAAAGATAAATAAATAATACAATTAAATAAATTTTAAATAAATAGAATGTATTTAATTTATTTATCATTCATTTCTTAAATAAATTTTAAATAAATAAATAAATAAATATACTTAAATATGAATTTACTTTGTTTGTTTTAGCTAATCAAATTAAATTCACTGACGAATCAACTTGTTTTAGCTAAACGAATCTCAACTCAGATTGTCACCCAAATTTTTCTCTTATCTTTTTAATAAAAATTAGAGTAACTTGAAGTTTTAAAAAATAAGGAGAGAGATGGAAAGATAGTTAATTCAGATAATATGAAATCAGCCCTTATGAAAATACACATAAATTTTCGGGAGAAAAGAACATTGTAACACAAAAAAGACAGATTTTACAGCAACGTCACAGCAACTATAGCCTTTATAACTTGGAATATTCTGTGTAGTATCTGCGAGAGCATTGACTTGATTTGGCAGGAGAAAAGGCATGAGAGGATGAGGGAAATAACACACAAATAGAAAACAGATTTATTGCAACATACCATCCATAAATGCATGTGTTCCAAAAAAAAAAAAGAAAAAGGCATGTGGAAGCCATTTTTTAGAAGGTGGGGCTGCTTTAATTTTGAAGTAAATTACTTCCGTATTTAAATAAAAAAGGAAGAAAGAAAAAAAATATTAAGGCGAAAATGAAAAGAAAAATAAATAAAATAATAGTATATAGTAATTTAATTTTACTTATATAAAGAAATAATATTTTTTTATTTTCTGCATTTAATTCTTCAGTCATTTTTTTTATTTAGAAATTTTTAAATAGTTTAGTGATTTGAAAATTTAAATGTATTGAGGTTTTGGAAAGTGAACTTAAATACCACAATACTTGTAATTCCTTTTTACTAATAAAATTATTTTCTTCTGTCTTCATCCGTGAATATAGGCTAAAAGTCGAACCATGTAATTTCTGATGTCCTGTGTAATTTTATTATCTCATTATTTCTCAATTTTATTTTAATCGTATATCTACTTCACCTAATAAATTTTCTAATAATGTTGAACATGTATGCTCTACGTACTTTCAACTAACAAAATAATAAAACTTAAATTGCTCCGTAGAATGTAAAAATTATAACTAGATGGAGTGCACAACCGGGTCAGGGTGGGATTCATACGTGGTTCTCCTCAGCTGAGATTCTGGTTGGGATGCAGTAGGAAGACTCTTGTAGGATCATTGGGATCAATGTATCTGCAAAATGAACGAGAGGATTTGAACTGGTGACAGCACGCCCTCAATTAAATCATGCGCATGTCTCATCATTTCATCAACTGGAGTCTGTGCCGCTTGCAAAGGATTCACACGAGGCTGGTCTGGTGCTGCATTTGTTTGTTGATTATATCGTCTAACTGAAGAGATCAGATTGAAGAAAAGTGGAACAAAAGTTCCACACCCCCCTTCCTTGAATAAAATCTTGAAAGAGAGTCGTGTAGAGAGATCTGTGTTCATTCCACCTGAAATTTCAAAGGGAAAAAAAAACAAAAAACAAAAAATAAAAATGTGGTGCTGAAATAAACTTGATCAACAACAAACATTATTTGTTATTTAATTAATCATAATTTTTCATTAATCTAAGGTTTTATAATTATAAATTAAGTATTTTATACAAATTAATTATTTTTTAAAATATAGACTAAAATAAAAAAATTATAATCTTTGTTTTTAATAAGAATTGTTAATTATAGATTTGGATTTATTTGTAAAACTATAAATATTTTTAGCTATATCATAATTTCAGAAAGTTGTGGGAATCTGTAATATTATTTAAAAATTTTAAAATTAGACTTATTGATAAAATTTTTTAATATTTTAAGTTATAGTACAATTATAGAATATTTTAATTAAAATTATAATTTTGTAAACAGTGGTAATGTATCAACTTCAAACTATTCCGACAATGGATCTGTTTGTAAAATTTTATGAGTTTTTGAATCATAATATAATTATTAAAAGTTATGGATAAAATTATAATTTTGTGAACAATTTTACTGCAACAAAAATTAAATTTAATGGTAACTTCACTGTAACAAGCGGTTAATTACCAAAATATAGAGACTAACTGCTTGGATACTGGAATTTACCTATAACGACTATTTTTCAATTCAAAACTATATAAACCCAAATCAAACTCATTTATAAGAACTCCAATAAGTCAAAATAAGTTTATAAATCATAAATTAAGCTTTCAACTTATAAATTATCATAGATTGAATTATTATTTTGTTATAATTTGTTTATCCACTTTTGAAGAGAGTTTACTGATTGTAATCTTTAATTTTTTATTAAACTTATGAGCATATAAGCATGAGAAACACTTGGGTGAAGGAATTGAGAATAATCTCTGGATTGTAAATGTTTATTGACATCTTGAAGTCAATTGTAATGAACTTGAAGCTTTGAGAGGCTTGGATAGTGAAATTTTTGAGTTTGATTAGCTTAGAAATGTGGATGTAAGTAGAGTTTGCCGAATCACGTAAAAATATTAGTGTTTGCTTTCTCTTTCTGTACTCTTTTATTTTTTAGCATTATTGAGTTTATTGTTTTCGATTTCATTAAGGTATTAAATTGAATTATTGTACGATTTGTTTCGATTAAATTTTAAAAACTCAATTCATCCCCCTTTAGGGTTGCATAACTAGTATTTCATTTTTTTTTATTGTGGAATTCTAAATTTTGATCAATCTAATAAAATTTATATTATATTAGATAATCATGATAGAAGGATTACATTATTTTCCTAGGATGTAACTTTGTACAAGGATAAATTAATCAATTAAAAAAATTAAGAGAGAGGTTATTTAAACTACTAAATCACTTGTTAAACCCATTTATTAAATATACCCAGTCTTAAAATTTAAAAAATTAAATTTTACTCTATTGACCCACTTTTACTCAATACAATCTTACGAAATAATATTGTTATTACACCTTTTTTTACTTGAAGACTAACAATTAAAATCATATACGTATACTTACAAAAAAAATCATATACATATAAGACCCTTAATTGAATAGATATTAACAATGTTTAAGACCCTTAATTGAATAGATATTAACAATGTTAACACTTATGTATCCATAATATTAACTTTGATGATAATAAATAAAATTAAGAATGATTAAAATTTTAAAAGTTCAAATCATTTTTGGTAAACCATTATTTTGATTTTATAAAGCTTTTATATATAAAAGAAAGTGATTTCATGAAATTGGTTGTTTTTTAAATTCATGGTCTAATGGAAAAAGTTTTGAAACTCCAGAAATGAACTTATTTGTAAAGTTTTACAAAGATTTAGACTATAATTTAAATACAGAAATTTTTAAGATAAAACTATAATTTTAAAAAAAGTTCATTACAACAGTCACTGTAGCAAACAGTTAACCGTTTGTTAAAAACGGTTAATCGATAAGTTTTAGAAAGCATGTTCTAAAAGGAGTTGTCAAAATGATGATTTTAGAAAATAACGGTGAACCGTTTATAGAAAACAGTGAATCGATAATTTAATCATAAGCCATTTAGCGAGAACAGATAGCCAAAATTTACTTCGCAGGTCTCTAGAAATAAACAACTAATCGATAAATCCAAACGGTGAGCCGTTTATTAGAAATTTCAGCTCAATGATCACTTAGACTAGTCAAAACGGTGAATCAATAATAGTTAACGGTGAACCGATTGTTCTTAGAAAAGTCAATAATAATTAGTTTTCAGCTCCAACTATAAATTGACTTATTTAAATTCAAACAATGACTGATCCAACATTCATCATTGACCTTATTACTGAGAACACACTTGTTGTTGAGCCTTAAAATTCGTTTTATCTCTTTGATTCACACATTAAGCTTTTGTTTGTAAACAATGATTGTTTAGCCTTAAACCGTGTTTGATTTTACTACGTATGAAATGCTAGTTATGCAACCCAAGAGGGAGAGTGAATTAAGTTTTTTTAAAAATAATATAAACAAAGCACACTAATAATTTAATCTATTGTCTTAATGAGCTAAAAAATAATAAATTTAATAAAATACAATAATAAAAGAGTCAGGGAAGAGAAATCGAATACGAACATTTTTATGTGGTTGAATAATCTCCACTTACCTCCACACCTCAAAACAAACCAAGCATGTAGATTTTACTAACCAAGCCTCCCAAGACTTCAAGTTTTTTACAATTGACTTTTAAAATATCAATGAATCTTTACACTAAGAAATTAAAGAAGAAATTATTCTTCAATTTCTTTACTTAAATGTTTCTCACATTTATACACTTATAAATGCTACAATCAAGTTGAGGAAAATACAATAAATATTCCCTATCTATAATTGATATACAAATGATAGCTCAATAAAAATTAAATATATGAAGATTTACAAATTGGAAACTTAAAATATCATCTATTCACTTGTTTATGCTTGTTAGAATTTTTAAAAATGAGTTTGATTTGAATTTTTATAATTTTGACACAAAAACTAGCTGTTATAGGCAAAATTCAAGTAATCAAGCAGCTAATAGGCGTAATTTAGCCGGCTACCTACTTTCTATAGTGAAATTACTGTTAAAATTTAAAATTGCTACAGTAACACTGTTTACCATAATTATAATTTTGTCTAAAATTTTTTATAATTATACTATGACTTAAAAAGTTATATATATATATAGGTCCAATTTCATAATAGCTTGAAATTATTATAGTACTATTGTTCACTAAAATCATAATTTTACTTAAAACATTTTACAATTTTACTATAGCCCAACATGTCATAAAATATTACAAACAAGTCTAGTTTTAGAGTTTCTAAATAATAGTTATGATTCCCACAACTTTCTAAAATTATCATATAGTTAAAAATATTTTTGATTTTATAAATAAATCTAAATCCATAAATAAAACAATACTTATTAAAATCAAAGATTGTAAAATTTTTTCATTTTAGTTCATATTTTAAAATAAATTAATTTGCATTAAATATTTAGCTTATAATTGTAAAACCTTAGATTTATAAAAAATAATGATTTATTAAATAAAATCTTGAGTTTCTTAAATGCTAATTATATATACAAAAATTATCGCAATAATGAGTTTGTTGAGTGTTAAACTTTTATTCTTGATGAGCTATTGTCCGTTGAGTGTCTTGAATTTAATTTCATTTGAATTACTTGCATAAATATTATCCTTCAAGAACTAGTAAAAATGTGAAATATAATATTTATAAAATCAATTAAGACACATGCTTGTTATTATCAAAATTACATTAAGTGTAACCTTATAGGCTAACAATCTCTCTCTTTTTTATGATGATAAATATATCATGTATTTTGGCATCTATACTCCCCTTTAATATATCGCATACAAGAGACAACATATTTATTATTGATCAAATAAATGTTGCTATTGCTCAAAGAGGTGTTGGTGCTTTGAAATTGACTAAATTTAAAAGGCCTTGGATTAGGACTAAGTTGGCTCTGCTGTTCGAAAAGTGAATGTGCTTTAGTCAACATCATCTGCATTAAATCTTTAGGGTCTGCTGAAATATAATGTGAAGGACCCTTGGAAGGTGGAGGATGTGAGTGTTATAGAGCACTAAAATCAGAAACCTCGTCGGGTGAAAGAACATCATTAAAGAATTTGTGATTTGTAGGAGCGAGTTTAGTAACTTTGTTCTTAAGTCTTTGATATTTAAACCACTAACCATTTTTCCATACAAACCCCAAATTGGCTATAATATCATCTTCTAATTCCTTAGGATTAAAAAAGCTGGTTTGGCTATGGGAACACAAAAATATTTAAGGATACGAGTGATAAGGTTACCATAAGGAAAAGATCTCATGGCTAAATTTAAAGTGGTAAGCATATGTTAAAGAATGATATAACCAACATTCAATATCTTACTCTCTAGAATATTATCTAAAATAGCATCATCCCATCAGGTAACTCCATCTCCATGTCTACCCTGAAGACTAATCACATGTTGCAGAACATAAATAAGGATTCTTATTTGAAGCAGTAAGGCTTGAGATTTTAAGGTAGAATTACAAAATTTAGAGGACAAATCCGATCACCTCCAAACATTCCTAACCATATTCTCAATAAAATACCATATATAACTAAGTTTGCTTTGAGCAGTATATAATTATAATCCTTTGGAGTTCTAAGAATCCTATTTAAGTCCGCAACATCAAATTCAATAGGAATTTTCCTAATATTTGTAACAATTTTATTTAAAGTTTGCAGAGAAATAACCATATTTGAATAAAAAAACTTAGGCTAAATTCTCATAATATCAATCCTTAATAACTAAAGCATTTTTCCAGCTTATATCAATAAGTAAATCACTAAGAGATTTATTACAACTAAGTAAATTCTCCAAATTGTGAAGGTTAACAAAATATAGAGGGAAAACTAACCTTGACATAAAATTACCGAGAAACCATTTTCGAAGTGGTAGATGCAGGAAATAGGTCATTATGAACTCTGAATTGTCTTTATAATACTCATTCCTCTTTTTGACCATTTGTTTTTCCTTGGATTTTTCAACATTAACTATGATTAAAAGCAATAACAAGCTTAAAGCCCAATTTCAGATTTCTAAGATTTTGAGTGAGAGGAGTATTTTTAAACCAAGAAAATTAATCCTAGAGATGATTTTTAAGGTAAGATATAGTTCTAATTTTAGCTAAGATGGATTAAAAATAGCTTGAAATAGAGAGAGAAATAGGTAAACTTGGATATTAATTTCTTGATTTCGAGGAATAAGTGAGAAAATGATGTTTGAATGATGAAAAATGAAGTTTTAATGGTTAGATAACGATTTGAATAAGTGATTTTGTCAAGAAAATGAATGAAAGATGAAGAAAATTAAAAGAGAAATGGTGAAGAACATGCACAATTTGGAGAGAGAAAAAAGTAAATAAGGAAATGAAGAAGATAAAGTTTAAAAGGCCTTGAACCCGTGACCAAGCTGCTAGCCGCTTGCCTATTGGTTTGGAGATAGATTTCAAGTGGCTAGCCGTTAGTCGCCTGGCCTTTGTTCTTCTGCACTATATTTGCTTTTCAGTTTTGTTTGATTGACTTGGAGACCATTTTGTGATTTCAAAACACTTTAAAATTTATTTTAACACATAAATCATGATAATTAACATTTAAAAGATCATAAATTAAAAAAAAAACTCATCAATCATACGTATACTATGTATACTCATAAAACATGTAAGCATTGAAAAATTAACTCAAACATATCACTTATTGATCATGCTTAAACATTTATAAAATCATCAATAATCATTAATCAATCAATTTTAATAGTCTTAATAACGTGGTTAGAGATATTAAATCAAAAATTTCATCATCCCAAGTTCAGGTTGAATTTTTTAAAATTGTTCTTCGTAGAGAGTTTTGTAAAATATCAACAAGTTGTTTTTTTTGTATAAACAAATTCTAATGCAATATCTCACTTTTGAATATAATCTCTCAAGAAGTTATATTTAATCTCTATATACTTGGTTCTAAAATGCTGAATGAAATTATTTGATAGGTTTATAGCACTAGTACTATCACACTTAATAGAAGTTCGTTCAAGATTAATGTCATAATTTTTAAATATTTATTTTATTCAAAGAGCTCGTGCATAACAATTACCTGCGATAATATCCTCAACTTCAGTGATTGAAAGTGTAATTGAATTTTATTTATTACTAAATCATCAAACAAGTACATGACCTAAGAAATGATAAGTGTCACTAGTACTTTTTTATCAATCTTATGATTGATAAAGTTGTCATTCAAATAACAAGTTAAATCCATATGAGTTCCTCCAGGATATAAAAGGCCAAGATCTATGGTTCTACTCAAATAACTAAAAATTCTTTTAACAACAATAAAATGAGATTCTTTGGGACATGATTGAAAGTTTACACACAAATATATACTAAACATGATATGAGGTCTACTTGCGATTAAGTAAAGTAATGAGTCGATCATACCTCAACACATTTAGATATCAATTTTTTTTATTTTTTATCTTTATCAAGCTTGATTGTTATGCTTATTGAAGTATTCTTGATTTTTGAGTAATCAATGCCAAAGTGTTTGAGCAAATCTCTGACATATTTAGTTTGGTTGATGAAGATTCCTTTATTGTTTTGTTTAATTTGAAGTCCAAGGAAATATTTCAACTCTACCATGATGCTCATCTCAAATTTCTTACTTATATAAGATGAAAATTCCTTACATAAGAACTCATTAGTAGAACCAAAAATAATATTATCAGTATAAATTTGAACAATGAGTATATCTTGGTTCTTATATTAACAAAGAGAGTAGTATCCACTTTTATCATTGAAAAAATTATTATCCAATAAGAAATTTTTAAGTTTATCATACCATGCTTTAGGTGCTTATTTTAATCCATACAATACTTTTAATAACTTATAAATATGATTTGAAATTTTTTTATTTTCAAAACTTGAGGGTTGCTTTATATAAACTTCTTCTATGATATAACTATTCAAGAAAACTCTTTTAATATCCATTTGAAATAAAATAAAATCTTTATGATATGCAAATGCTAATAACATCCTAATGGATTCTAATCAAGCATAGATACAAATGTCTTATCAAAACCAATTCCTTTTTCTTAGTTGTATGCTTGAGCTACTAATCTAATTTTATTTCTTACAATCATATTGGAGTAATTATTTTTTTCCTAAAAACCTATTTAATACCTATGATAGATTAATGTTCTAGTTTATAAACTAATTTTCATATATTTTTTTCTCAAATTGATTTAACTCTTACATTGCATAATCTAAGATTCATAATTTTTCGTATTCGCAAAGGATTTTGGTTTAATTTGAGAAATGAATGCAACATGCTTACATGTATTTCTAAGTGATAATTAGTAATTACACCTCGTGAGAGATAGCCTAAAATTAAGTTCTTAGGATGAGAAGAAATATACCTCCACTCCTTGGGGAGTGTTTGAGAAGTACCTACTTATTACTTCATAGTTGATTCTTCTTTTTGTTTATACTCTTAATTTTCAGGTAGTGCATTCTCTTGTTTTTCTTATAAAGCTTCTTGTGGTAACTTTTCATCTACATCATCATCAATAATTTTCTCCATAGAGAAATGGTTAGAACTCATCAAATGTAACATGCATAGATTCTTCCACAACTAAAGTTCTTTTATTATACACTTTATAAGCTTTACTTATGTTTAAATAATTAAGAAAGATGTCAATATCAAATTTTGAATCAAATTTACTAAGATTTTCTTTTATGTTCAAAATAAAGCATTTGCATATAAAAATTTCAAAATAATCAATGTTGGGTTTTCCATCTTTCTAAAGTTCATAAGGAGTTTTATTGAGATAAGGTCTAATCAACACACAATTTACAACATAACAAATGGTGTTGACGGCTTCGGCTTAAAAATATTTTGGTAAAATATTTTTATTTAACATAGTCCTAATCATTTCTTGAATAAACATATTCTTTCTCTCAACAATTTCATTTTGTTGTGGAGTCTTAGGTGATGAAAACTAATGCTCAATTCCAAAATTATTATAGAAATTTTCAATTGCATGATTTTTAAATTCTTCACTATAATCACTTTTAATATCAAGTAATAGAATAATTATTTTCATTTTGAACCTTTTTATAGAAAGCTCTAAATGCCTCAAAGGCCTCATCCTTATTAGCTAAGAATAATACCCATGTGAATATAAACTAATCATCTACAATCATAAATGCATAATACTTGCCACTTAGACTAGCGTATCTAGAAAGTCTAAGCAAACTCATGTGAAGTAATTGAAGTGATTTTGAAGTATAAATATGATTCTTGTTTTTAAAAGAGATTTTGATTATTTACCAAATTGACAAGTTTCATAAATTCTAACTTTTTAAAAACTAATTTTTAGAAAACCTTTAACCAAATCATTTTTTTGCAATTTTTGAAATCAAATCCATGCTTGTATGACCTAGTCTTCTATGCCACAATCAACTATCATCACGTAATATAGAAAAACTTTTACCATAAGTAGATGCATAATCTATATTAATGGTATATACATTTATACACCTACTTCTCACAAACAAAATCTTCCTACCACATGCATTCTCAATAATATATTTTAATTTATCAAAGATAACTCTATAACCTTGGTCACGCAATTAACTAAGGTTAAGCAAATTATGTTTCAAATTTTCAACCAAATTCATATTCTCAATAAGAGTATAAGAATCTTTATCAATATTGCCGATATTGATAATATTTCTTTTTAAGTTATCTCCAAAGGATACAACTCTATTATTTTTTATCTTGGTAAAACTTGAAAACCAAGAATAATTGTCTATCATGTGTTTTGAATATCCACTGTCCAAGTACCATTTATTCTTTCTTTTCTTCAAATCTGACAACAAAATTTTCAAATCTTAGGTACCTAAATCTTTTTAGGTCCTTGAGTGTTAACAAATAGTTTCTTTTAGAACCAAATTACATTTGACTCCATAGTATGCATTTATTTTAACATGGCATCTATAGCTCATATGACTATTTTCATTACAATAATAACAAACAATTTTAGGATCACTTGTAGAGGTAGCTTTAACAAAATAACTTTTATAATATTTTTGTTTTAAATTAGGCTTATATTCAAGTTCTCCTTTATCAAACATGCATTTTTTAGTGCTTAGCAATTTTTTTAAATTCTTTTGACCACTTGTATACTTTAACATGATTTTGTTAAGCTTATTATTTTTTTTCGTAAACACTTTATTTTCTTTTATAATACATCAACATGTGGTTTTTTATACTCAAATGAAATACTTTGTTTTTCTTCAAGTAATGCGATCTTATCATGCAATGTTTCATTATCTAATTCTAACCTTTTTATCTTTTCATTCAATGAAACATTGTATTTTTATAGTGCATCTTTTTTATTTGAAAGTTCTAATATTTTTTTTAAGGCATGCACTCTTTTTACCAGTTCTTAACAAATTATCATACAATTACTTAAAAGAATCATACAACTCATTATAAGTAGGAAGATCATTTCTCTCATCAAGTTCATAATCTCCTATTGCTATAAGTGCTAAGTTTGATACTTCTTGTGATTCTTCTTCATCACTTAATTCTTCATTGCTATTATCTTAAATGGCTACCATGGCTTTCTTCTTGAATTTATTGAGAAATAGGCACTTTGATCTTATATGGCTAGGCTTCTTGCATTCATAGCATATAGTTACCTCTTTTTTCTTCTTTTGGTTTTTAAGATTTCTACATTTTCTTCACTCACTAGATTTCTTTAAAAATTTTCTGAACCTCTATATAAGCATAATCATCTTTTAACCATCTCGCTTACTTTCCTTGTCACTCTCATGTTTTAAGGCTTTGAGAGCAGTATTTTTCTTCTTCTTTTCATTGCTTTTTTCCACTATCAATCTTCCTTATAACAAATATGAAAGCCAATTCAATCATCAATAGGTAAAGTATTTAAATCTTTGGCTTCCTCAATGGCAATTCTCTTAGGTCTTTATTCTTTTAGTAGTGACTTAATAATTTTCTTGACTTTCTCATTATTCGAAAATTCTTTTCTAAAACTCCTAAAGTCTTCACTATGTTCGTAAATTTAGTATACATAGAATACACACTCTTATTTTGTTCTATTTGAAACAATTTATATTGCCGAGTGTATCCATTAATTTTAGATTCTTTTACTTGATTTGTCCTTTCATAAATTACTTCAAGTTTGTTTGAAAATTTATGAGCACTGTTATTACTAGACACTCAATAAAATTCTTTCTTATCAAATACGAGAAACAAGGTATTCATAACTTTGAAATTTAAAGAAACTTTTCTCTTTTTCAATTCATTCCATTCGTGTGAAGGTTTTGAAATATCATCTTCTACTTCATTTTTAGTCATAGACATAAATGAACTATAGCAAACAACTTTTCAAATTTCATAATCAAGTACTTAAAAATAAATTCTCATCCTAGTTTTCCAATATAAGTATTCATTTTCATCAAAGATTAATGGTCTAATTGTGGTTCGTCTATCCCTAAAGATAAAGTCATTATGGGTTGCTATGGTTCTTTACTTTAGACAGATAAGTCTTAATAAGAGAACCATGCATTGATACTAAATGAAAAACTAGTTATACGACCTAAGAAAGAGGTGAATTGAGTTTTTAAAAGCTTAATCTAAATAAATCATACTAACAATTCAATCTATCACATTTATGAACTTAAAAGCTATAAATTTAATAAAGTGCAATAATAAAAGAGTAACGAAAGAGAAATCAAATATGAATATTTTTACATGATTCGATAATTCTCGCTTATGTCCATACTTCAAAGCATACCAACCATGAAGATTTCATTAACCAATCTTCTCAAGACTTCAAATTCTTTACAATTGACTTTTAAGATATCAATGAACCTTTATACCAATAGATTATTTTTTAATCTCTTCACTCAAATATTTCTCACACTTATACACTCACAAATGTTACAATAAAGTTGATAATATATAATAAATACTCTGTATTTAGAGTTGATATACAAATGATAGCTCAATAAAAATTTAATATATGAAGATTTGTAAATTGAAAGTTCAAAATATGATATATTTACTTGTTTATGCTTGCTAGAGTTTCTAAAAATTAGTTTGATTTCATTTTTTATAGTTTTGATAAAAAAAAACTAGATGTTATATGCAAAATTTCAATAATCAGGTGGTTAGCCACTTAATTTAACTGACTACTCACTTGTTACAGTGAAGTTGCTGTTAAAATTTGAAATTGCTATAGTAATACTATTCACCATAATTATACTTTTTTCTATAACTTTTTATAATTATACTATAATACAAAAAGCATAAAAATTTTCAAACAAGTCCAATTTTAGAATAGTTTAAAATTATTACAGTACTACTGTTCATTAAAATTATAATATACCTAAAAATTTTTATAATTATACTATAACCCAACATTTCATAAAATATTACAAACAAGTCCAATTTTAAAGCTTCTATATAATACTTGTCATTTTCACAACTTTTTAAAATTATCATATGGCAAAAAATATTTTTGGTTTTATAAATAAATCTAAATCTATAAATAAAATAATACTTATTAAAATCAAAGATTGTAAAACTTTTCTATTTTAGTCCACATTTTGAAATAAATTAAATTGCATAAAATACTGGGTTTATAATTGTAAAGCCTTAGATTTATGAAAAATAATGATTTGTTAATAAAATCTTAAGCTTCTCAAATGTTAATGCATACATATATTAAATCATACCGACTTAACAAGAATTATCACAATAATGAGTCTCTTGAGCACTAAACTTTTATTCTTGAGCACTAAACTTTTATTCTTGATGAGTCGTTATTCGTTGAGTGTCTTGAACTTGATTTCACTTGAATCATTTATATAAATATTATCTTTCAAGAACTAATGAAAATATGAAATATAATATTTATAAAATTAATTAAGACACATATTTGTTATCATTAAATTATATTATGTGTAGTCCTTTAAGCTAACAATTTGAAGCAGTCATCATAGAATTATTCATAGAGCAACTATTAACAGTTAGCTTAACAACTTAGAAGGCAACCTTATCTAACCTTAAAGGACAATTGATTCCTTTAATTTAGTGCTGTTAGACTATGGTTTAGAGGATGCAAGATTTGTTGGCAATTTGTTTACTTGGACTAATGGACACACTTGGAGGCTATTCAATAAGGTGGTCAATAATGCCTAACGGTCTAATTTTTTCTCTATTTTTAACCTAAATCATACAGCTTTGGATCATTCTCTTTTACTTTTGTCTTGTGATAAGATGTCTAGAGGGCCTTATAAGTTAAAAAAATTTACCAACAGAGAAAGTTTGCATGATTCAACGATAACTCAAACTTTTTTAAGAAAAAAATAAACTAAATGTTCACCCTAATGAAAGAGTACAAGCTTAACTAGGGGGTTGAAAAGTCGACAATGACATTTAACAAAGGACTTAGGTAGTCATATAGATGTGATATAGATGTGGCTGGGTCAAGATAGATGTTGGGTTAACCATAAAGGTATAAGATGGTTTAGACAAGTTGTGAGATGAGATATTTGTAGCTATTGAATAAACTAGAGTAGTAGTCGAAATAGGTATAGGCTATCAAGGTGTGGTTATAGCCACTCCCTCTAAAGCAGCTGAAGGACTTATTAACAGCATAAGAAAAATAAGAGAGGATAAAGACTGTGAAAGGATAGCATAATTTAGTCATGAAAGAATGGATTACAGTTTGGAAGTGTAAAGCATATAGGTTAGGGTTGGATGAGCTTGATGGTAGTTGTAGTTGTTAAATCAGTAAACCTTCCATTAGTGGCTATTATGAGATTTATAAGGTCGAGGTTACATGGGAGTTGATAGAGGGATTGGTCAATGGTGATAAGATACCATTATTGGGCAAATAAAATGGCGACAGAAGTGGCAGTAAAAGAGACAAAAGCCATGATATAAGGTTTTGGGAGTCATGAGATGCTAATGTATGGTGTCAATTAAATTATCTGTTAATGTGTTAGCAAGAGACTCATTAGCTAATTGAGACTAAGGATGCTCTTTAACAAAATTCATAAATTCTTAAGCACTTTTGATTTTAGGAATTATAGACTTGATGTTGTTTACTATAGAGTCATTCACATATGCATATGGCTTAATCTATTTGATTTATCCCAAGCTTTATGAAAGTTTTCTCTCCATTGTTACTAGAATCAGTAACAATAGTCGGTTTCTCAGTGAATAGTGCTAAATCAATGTCCTATTCAACCAAGTGAAATTGGATTTTTTCAAACCAATCATAGAAATTAAGTACATTAAACATTACAATAGATAAAGCTTACGAGTGAAAGGAAACAGGAACAAATATTGCAAATATAAGCCAGATCCTCACACATTAATGCTTTGAGTTTTAAATGTAGACACATAATACAAACTCATATAGTCAACACTAAATGTATATTGACATTCTACTTTGGTGACACAATGACACACAAAACAAACATAATTGATACCCAATTTAAGAATGTCGAAAAAATAAAGTGTTGTAGGTTAACAATAATATAAATTATGCAATAATAAGAAAAAAATTTAAGAAAAGAAGAACCAAAATAGAAGTAGGGAAAACTCGAGGCCTGTTAAACCAATCTCCTTAAAACAGATTTACCACATATTCTTGTACTTTAAGTTTGCTAGTATTTATTTCTCAGGATACAACGGGAATCAAATTATTTCTGGAACACGCACAAATAATTCTAGCGAACTACAATGGCAGAGAATCTCAATCAAAAAACAAAATATCAAAGGGAGAAAAATATTATAGTGCTCTCTGTATGTTTTTTTGTTGTATTTAAAATAGAAGGAAAGCTGCCTTTTTATACACACGAGGGATGTAATAGTTGGAACAAAATTGAATTTCCTAATTCAATACATGATTTAAATTTCTTATAATAGCCTATTTAATTTAGTTTTAGTTCAATAATAGCTAATTGAATTTAAAAAATTCAATTCTGCAATAACTGAAATTTATTCACAAATCAAAACGGCAACTTTTGATTTAAATCGAAAAACTGTTACAAAAATATTTAAAAGAAAACCACAAGTACAACTGAATTAGTCTTGGATTTACACCCCTTTGCCCACACCGTGTAGATAGAGATTCTATCTTTAGAATTCTTGTTTATTTATGGGTAAATATCAATATATAAACAAGTCTTTAGCTTATTTTTTCTTTCAAATTTCTAACTTTGAAGGTGTATTTTGAGAGCCAATTTCTCATTTACCCTAGCATCATTTTAAGTAAATAAATGTATCATTTTAAAATGTTCACGGAATAGAATCCAAACCACTCAGAATATTTCACTTTTGTTAAGTAGATTCCACTCAAAATATGCCCTCAAGATAGCATTCTGATATGATATGCTATTTTTTTCAACAAAGAACGCATAATCGATAATTATATATAATCTAACTAGACATGTCAGTCATCTTTGAAAATATTAAACATATCAAATTAAGCATAATAATTGACCACAATAATGTTTCATTGATTATAAAAATAATTAATCAACCTTTTAGTGGTTCTTAAATATTTTATAACTGGCAGCAATTAATAAGTAATTTGAAAATTGTTCAATTCATAGCACTCTCGCACTTTGGTGACTAATAAACAAACATAATATGAATTTCAAATTGGACAACTATAGTAAAGTATAAACATAATATGAGTTTCAAATTGAACAACTATAATAAAGTATAATTTCCTTAATAAAATAAATAAAATTACGGATATCATTTGATATTTTTAACATTTCAAACATTAGAATCGGCACTTTAAGAAATTTTAAAAATCATTAACTAACGAGCATGCAAAAGCATTCGAAATTATATGAAAAAAAACTTATTAAACTTAATGAACATAAAGTCAATAGCTTTGTGATACAAAATTCAATCAATTACATCTGTAATTTAAGGAAATAGAACATCAGCGACTAAACTGAAACTCCACATACAATTACTCCATAAATTTCGGCTGAATGAACAGTAAGGACAATCAATATGCTATACAATATAGCAATAATATTTGGCAATCTTATTTTTCTTATTGGTGAACTGATTATAGCAAATATTAGGCATTGATTCGGTATGTTTATAAATATGCGCTGTTTAATAACAGGCTTTACACAAAAATTTTCAAATATTATTTTTTTAAATTTATAATATGCCAACAGTTTATCAATATATCTATTATCATTTATCAATTCATTACAAAATGCGAACCAGAGTGCTGCATGTTCGAGTTGTGACAAAATAGTAATTATGAAAGAGAAATGCATTGAATGGGGAAATATCGGCCCAGTACCCACCCAAAAGGCAAGCCCACAGGCCAGAGCCACTGGTAAACAAGCAGAATAACCAGCCCACAGGCCAGAGCCACAGGTAAACAAACAGAATAATCAGCCCACAGGCCACAGCCACAGGTAAAAGAGGAGAATATTCGATTTTCCGAAATCTCGTCCTCTAATTCCCATTCTATGACGATCAAAAGATCCACACGGAACGTACCATACTCCTCCGCGCACTCTCTCAGTCCCCATAGGGGCCCTACCTTCCTTCACCCATAAGTGACGACCTATCCACGTTTCTCTTCTTCGTAAAGCGCAACGTTTTTCGTTACGATTAGCCTGCAATGGACGATACGACGTTGTTCGATGACCACAAACTCTGCGGTTTCCTCTGTGCAGTTCTGGAAGCCAACCCCCCTCTCTCCAACTTACCTGTCAAAACTCCATGCCAAATCTTTAGCGGCGGCTTCAGATCCGATAAAGGCGTCGTTTTATCTCCTATCAACAGCAACGGCGACATTTCGTCGGCGGAAGGTTCAAGCGCGAAGATGAGGCGGAGGAGGAGGAGGATAGGTTTGGTGAATGGGAGCATGAGCGTGGTGCATCAGCTACAGTCGTTGGTTAATCAGAAGTGCGTGAAGATTGAGGCTCGAGTTTTGCGCGTGGAGATTGGAGAAAATGGGGCGGCTAGAGCTGCCGTGCTTGTTGATATTTATTTGCCTATAGCCGCGTGGACCGGTTGGCAGTTTCCAAAATCCGGCGCCATTGCCGGTTCTCTGTTCAGACATGTGAGGTACGCAATACAATACATACTTTGTAATTGTTTAAATATTTAGATATTTATTACTCAGTTAAAAGTAACTGTTTGAAATATTTTATGTGGTACAGTTTAAAACAATGAAATAAGGAAAAAAATTCAGAAGTTATTGAATTTTGTCACACACAAAATTATTTACTCATTACGTAGAATGAAATCTATTGAGATATCACTTAAGAGGTGTATTAGTAGAAGTAATATGGTAGTCTGGTGATGAGTCACTTGACTCAGTATCTCTTGGCTTTAGTCATAGGATGTTTAGGTTTTGAGTAGTTATGCAGGGTCTTAGTTTGCTAAAATCAAAGTCAAGGCCTGGTACTTTTTGGATGTACAGTTGCTAAAAAATTCATGCAACTCTCCGTACCAAAGATGAGCCTTTTTTCTTTTTTCTGTTTAAAAATGATTATTTGTACTGAAGACCTTTTAGTTTGCAACAGGAGGAGCTGAAGAACAAATAATTTTCCCCATCTCATGTTTATATTATAAATACAATGAGTGGCAGTTCTTTAATTTTTTCTTTCAGTATGTCTATCTTGCTAATGCAGCTTAAGTCATCTGCAGTTGTCATTGGGAAAAAAGGAGGTCCATGCTTCTTGATGGTGGAGACTGCTTTAAGGTTGGTTGTGATAGTAGCATCTGGAATATTTCTGATTGTCACGTTCTTGATTGCAAGTTGCTTTGTGGTGCTCCTGATTCCTCAAAGAAAATGCAATTTGAACTTCATGAAGTTTTTAAGACCTTGCCTAATGTGTTAAATAAAGGAAAGCCTGACTCATCTAGAGTACAACCAGCAGATAACACTTGCAGCACTGGCATTTCAGACACAGCAGATGATATTTTAATATCCATACTAACTAGGCTTGGCCCAATGGACCTTGTCAGAACTGCAGCAACTTGTCGCCATTTAAGATGCTTGGCTGCATCAATCATGCCATGTATGAAGCTCAAACTTTATCCTCATCAGCAAGCTGCAGTTGAGTGGATGTTACATCGCGAGCGGAATGCTGAAGTTTTGCGACATCCTTTGTATATTGATTTTGAAAGTGAAGATGGGTTTTATTTCTATGTAAATACTGTTTCTGGTGATATTGCTACTGGGACTGCCCCGACTATGAGAGATTTTCATGGGGGAATGTTCTGTGATGAACCTGGCCTAGGTAAGACTATAACTGCTCTTGCCTTAATTTTGAAGACACAGGGAACGTTGGCTGACCCACCAGATGGAATCAAAATTATTTGGTGCACACATAATGGTGATCCAAGATGTGGCTACTATGACCTTAGCGATGACAAACTCACATGTAATAATATGTGTTTAGGGAAAAGAACTGTTGGTCAGAATGCTCGTAGGAGACTATCTGTTGGTAAATTCACTCCCATGGAGGATTTGAAATGCCCATTGCTTAAAAGAGCCAGGTTAGTGGATCCAGGAGATGAGATTAAGGGATTTAGTTCCCTCTCTGATGTAGATATGATATCACCCTTAATTGCAAGCTCTGAGCCAGCAACACATTTAGTTCGGTGCACAAGGAGCTTAGGTCGAGTCAAGAAGAATCTTTTTCATACTTATGAGCAAGAATCTAATATTTGTAATGATAGAAAGGCTAAAGGAAACTCAACAGCAAAGAAGCGTGCAAATGGCTGTAGACAGGAACCTAAAAGGAATCAGGTCGGTTTGTCATATGTAGTGTCAAACAGTTGTGAGAGGCCTGAGAAGGTTTCCACTGATCATTCTGCGTGTAATGAAACTTGGGTTCAGTGTGATGCTTGTCATAAGTGGAGGAAGCTGTCAGATGCAAGTGTAGCAGATGCTACAGCAGCATGGTTTTGTAGTATGAATTCTGACCCCACTCATCAGAGTTGTGGAGATCCTGAAGAAGCTTGGGATAATTGCCACTCTATTACCTACCTACCAGGATTTCACGCTAAAGGAACTCCTGATGGGAAAAAGCAAAATGTGTCATTTTTCATCAGTGTTCTGAAAGAGCACTATTCGCTGATAAATTCTATGACAAGAAAGGCCTTAACTTGGCTTGCTAAACTTTCTCCTGATGAACTCTCGGAGATGGAAACAACTGGCTTGGCTAGTCCAATATTAGGTGGTTATGCAGCCGGAGAAACCCAAGGGTTCCATAAAATATTTCAAGCCTTTGGTCTTATAAAGAGAGTGGAAAAAGGCATTACTAGGTGGTATTACCCACAAACTCTTGACAACTTGGCATTTGATTTGGCTGCTCTCAGACTTGCATTGTGTGAACCGTTAGATTCTGTTCGATTGTATTTGTCCAGAGCAACTCTAATTGTTGTTCCGTCATATTTGGTTGATCATTGGAAAACGCAAATCCAACAACATGTCAGACCTGGACAATTGCGTCTACTTGTCTGGACCGATCATAAAAAGCCTTGTGCTCATAGTCTGGCTTGGGACTATGATGTTGTTATAACTACATTTAACCGTTTAAGTGCAGAGTGGGGTCGGCAGAAGAAAAGTCCAATGATGCAAGTGCATTGGCTTAGGGTTATGTTAGATGAAGGGCATACTCTTGGTTCGAGTTTTAACTTGACAAACAAATTGCAAATGGCCATTTCATTGACAGCTTCAAATCGTTGGTTATTAACAGGAACCCCGACTCCAAACACACCTAATAGCCAGTTGTCACATCTTCAACCAATGCTTAAGTTCCTCCATGAGGAAGCATATGGACAGAATCAAAAGGGATGGGATGCTGGCATTCTTAGACCATTTGAGGCAGAGATGGAGGAGGGTCGATCCCGTCTGTTGCAGCTACTCCATAGGTGCATGATCAGTGCAAGAAAGACAGATTTGCAAACCATTCCTCCTTGCATCAAGGAGGTGACATTTTTAAATTTCACTGAGGATCATGCAAGAACTTATAATGAATTGGTAGTTACAGTGCGGCGTAATATACTAATGGCTGATTGGAATGATCCTTCACATGTTGAAAGTTTACTGAATCCAAAGCAGTGGAAATTCCGAAGTACAACTATCAGGAATCTAAGGCTATCCTGCTGTGTGGCTGGCCACATTAAAGTAACAGATGCTGGGGAAGATATTCAAGAAACAATGGATGTTTTTGTTGAAAATGGCCTTGATCCTTTATCACAGGAGTATGCTTTTATTAAATACAACCTCCTTAATGGTGGTAACTGTTTCAGGTAATACCTTGCTTTTGGGTACTTTATGGGGCTTTCTCTGAATTTCTATGAAATGTCTGAAATTTTTATTAATACTAGTTTTAACTCTTATTTTTGGCTTAGGTGCAATGAATGGTGCCGCCTACCCGTTATTACACCCTGCAGGCATATCTTGTGCCTTGATTGTGTTGCTTTGGACTGTGAAAAGTGCTCTTTGCCTGGCTGCGGTTTCTTATACGAGATGCAGAGTCCTGAAATATTAACCCGTCCTGAAAATCCCAACCCAAAGTGGCTGGTCCCTAAAGATCTTATTGAGTTACAACCTTCGTATAGGCAGGTAAGCGATCTTCAAAATTGAAATACTTCTATCTATGTTCCTATTAATACTGGATTAGTTTTATTTGTCGACATTCATATGTAAGTAATGTTAACAATGCATGTGTTTACACTTATTTAGGATGATTGGAATCCTGATTGGCAGTCAACATCTAGCAGTAAAGTTGCTTATCTTGTAGAGAAGTTGAAAGTATTGCAGGAGGCTAATTGTGAGATTCGTTATGCTTTTAACGAAGACAGCAGTGTCAAACACATTGAGGAGCTACCTTTCACCCCTCAGTGGAGCAATACAAACACATGTTTGAAGCAAGATTTATACAGATCAAATTGGTGGTCTAACAAGGCATTTCCTGAGAAAGTTATTATTTTTTCTCAATTTCTTGAGCATATACATGTCATCGAGCAGCAGGTAGCAGTACTTTCTGTTTCTAGGCATGCCTTTTTGTGGTTAATTTCATACAGACAGTGGATTACAAATTGCTTGTCTTTCGCAGTTAACAGTTGCTGGTATCAAATTTGCTGGTATGTACAGTCCAATGCATTCTAGTAACAAGGTACTTGTCCTCAATTTCCTACAACTAATTTTTTTTTTTCATTTTTTTCTTCTTTTGCTTTAAGTTAATTTGCTTCTTCTTTAATAGATAAAGTCACTGGACATGTTCCGGCACGATGCTAGCTGTCTGGCTCTTTTAATGGACGGAAGTGCATCATTGGGTCTTGATTTGAGCTTTGTAACTTTTGTGTTTCTAATGGAACCAATCTGGGACAGAAGGTAATGGTGTTTTATCTTCTTCTTCTTCTTTCATTTTTTTTTTTTAATATTTATTTGACAAGGAAGGTAATACTATTTTATCATGATCAAGGATAATTGAGATTTTGCTTATATGAGTTTCTTCAATGCCACAATGTTAGATTAGTTACAAGTTTGAATTTCATACAAATTTATAGTTTAGGGAATTGGAAAGAATGTGCTATTATCTACTATTAATATAGTTTTGCTTCATACAACCCACTGTTTGTTCGAAACCCTGTCAGCATGGAGGAACAAGTCATTAGATTTTGCTTATTATTAGGATGGGTGCTGAACATCTGTTTATTCATTGAAACTTTTCTTTTAACCTAATTGGTACAGTTGAAGAGCAAATGCTTGAATTCCTACAGGTATAGTCTAATTCTAATATTATTTCTTTTGTCAAATCAGTGATTGTGCATCAGGTAAATTAAATATGGAGAGAACTTCTTGTTTGTAGTGAAAATCTAGTAATAAATATGCATTTGATGGATTTCAGTAAAATAGTTTCCAAATATGTGAGCAGAATCTCAATCAAGTTTTTCATAACTGAAATTAAGATACATTCCTTTAACAATTACCCTTCCTTCTAATTGGGGGAACCCCACCCCCCCCCCCCCCCCAACCAAAGAAACCCCCAAAAAAAAAAAAAAAGTGAAAGGAAAGAGATCTGAGGTTGTGGATACTGACTTGAATTAAGTATTCATGGATTGTGAAAATGATAACAAAAGAGTTAAACAATTCTAAATGGAAATAGGTACAGCAGTCATTGTCATGCCAACTTTTACATAATAAACGTGTTGATAGATGAAAACCATCAGAGTGGCATGCAATATATGATTTTGTATGAAAACTGCATTTAGTTATATTGTTTCACATATATTGCCATGTGTCAGCATATAGGAGCCTGTGGATCTATCTTGCCCCAGTACTAACAGGTTTGGGACAAAATGTTTGATTCTTGTGAGCTTGATGAGATCCCATAGCAGTACAAAGATTCTCTGGTGCTTTTATCCAGTCATCTGTACAGCACAGAGAATATATACTTGTTCTGAGAGAGAGGGAGGGAAGGAGAGGATGGAAAAGTTCTGCATTATTATGTTTAACAATAATTGGCTTTCAATTGATCACTCTCTTGTAACATACACAAACATTTTGGTCCTTACATTATCTATTAATTGACTCAGTTTAATAATTTGCCGCATGCTTCTCTAGGATACTGATAAGCGTAGAAGATTGTTGAAAGAAGAGCTTGTTAAACCTGAACGTGAAGGGGCTCGATCTCATCGTACGCTACATGACTTTGCAGAGAGCAATTATTTATCTCATCTTAGCTTTGTGCGAACAAACTCATAGGCAAAAAGGTACAGGAATACACATACCCCATGTCCCTTAATCTGCAGTTAGTTATTAGTTTACAGAAAAGAGCAATTTACATTTTTCATTGTGGAGAAAATAAAGCTCGGAACTTGTTGGGTCAAAAAGTTATCTGGAGTTTACCTCATTTTTATTCTCTGTAACCCATGGTTAAGGATTGAGAAACATTTATTAGGATATGAATTTTCTTATTCTATAGTAGATATTTATTTTAATTCCTATTGTTGATTTAAAATATTAGATTATGCATGCTTGTAGGGTAAGACATTAGCAAACTTGTAATTATGAATGAGCTTGGCCATTCTTTCAGCATTATTGAATTGGGTGATGACATCTCTTGAAAGAATCATTATTTATTTATTTATGTTTTGTCCTTATTTGAAATTGAATTAGTTATCATTTTTGTGATGTTCATCATTTGCAACCTGGGCAGGGCTTTAGTTTGTGATGTTGGAATTGCATGAGAATGAGTTCCTATTCCACAAAGTATGATAGAGCTTTCAGTTGAAGTTGCAAGTTCCCAATTGGATGCTGCAATCTACTGGTGGTTTGAATTTATGTCAAGGATATCCAAGGTCCCCATCAAGGTGCCTATTCTTTTGATTAATTGGGTTGTTATCTCAGTTTCAATAAGAGTTTCAGTAAATTACTTCCCAGCACCACTGTGCTCTCTTAGGCCTGTGCAGCTAAGTTTGCTTGTTAAAAATGCCATCCATTTTCTGCAAAGGTCTACTGTTGGTTGAATTTTCAATCCCAACGACAGAGCACATAGGCCTTGAAAAGCTGGACAGAGCTAGTGGTTAGATGCACAATCCGCTGTTTGCTGGGTTCCATTCATGTTGAGAATGGATAATAAAGATTGTGTTGAGCAGGCGAGTTTTGAATCGAACATCTATTTTCCCCAGAATCCACAAATTGCCTGTACGTATTTGCAACCCTGTAGATTTCATCTGTAGAGATGTTGATTTAGGATAATCTATTGTTAAGAATTTACTGGATGAGTTACTTTTTATCCACCAGGCACTGGTTTTATTTTCTGAAGATTATTCATGGCTGGCATGCAAGATGGCAATGGAGGATGAGTTGGGTATGTGGATAAGGTATCGTTCCTTTGTAGAGCTGGTTAAAACTTTTCGGTTTTAGCCATGTATATATATTTGTTGTGATAGCAATGGGATGACTGCTAATGTTTCCCAATTCAACATTCTGATTTAACGCATTCTTTGTATCCCCTAGATCAAATTTCAATACGAATCATGATTGAACTGTTGTGTTTCATTGTTCGGTTAGTGAGTTTTATGTTCTTTTAAAGCATATTTCCGTTTTGGAAATTAGTATATAAAATTTGAGAGGATAATAAATGATGTAGATTTCTTTTATTTATTTATTTGATTTTCTTTTAAAACTCGAATAGATAAAAACAAGTTGATGCTATCACTTATTACAAATAGTATGTTCAACACTAGTAAACGGAGAAGAAGAGAGGGGGTGGGGTTGGTGAGAAATTGTTCAATAAATTCCAGGCTTGGTTAGTTCATGAGCTAATTTAAAAGAAACAAATGCATCGAAGGTCATGGGTTTTGGCACTGCAATTATCTCCTTCTTTAGCTCAATAGCTAACTTGAAAGAAACAAATGCATCGATTGCAGCATATCGAATCTGTTGTTTACTCAGTTTGTTTACATCCCATTTACTCAACGTAATGCGTTTGGATTTCTCCATCTCTACGTCAAGAAATTTTAGAACCAATCTCTTTAACCCAAATCTCTTCAACTCTTCATCATCATATTTTGCTGCAGCCATATCAGCAACGTCCATTGTTCTTGCAACATTCAGTCCATGATCTTGGTAAAGTTTATTGGCGTCATTCTCGATTCCTTTCCCGACGAACGTAAACATGTCATTCTCAAGAAAATCAACTAGAGATTGCGCCATCCTGTCTTTGTGACATAGTTGAAATACAAGACATCTTCGGCCTACACAAAGTTGAATGATTGCTACTTTCTGGTGTTGATTTGTCTCGGCGGGCAAACACCATTCCGTATCAAGACCTAGAACAAGTTTGTGAAGCCTCCAACGATGAACATTGATCGTTCGAGCTATCCAACGATCAACATCCGAAGCACGACAAGTCACCGTTGTGACTAAGTAATCTTCTCCGAAGTTGATACCCCAAATGTTATGGCCTAAAGGCTCAATACTAGAAGAAGAGCTGTAGGCTAAAGGTTTGATTTCGGCAGGTTTTGGTGACAAAGTTAGAGCCTCCACAGCCATAGAAGGTGGTGATAAAATTACAAGAAATGAAATGTGTTTATGCACAGTGAATGAAAGGGGAAAAAAATAGATAAATAAAGATGGCAATGTGATGGTTCTGAAATGCATGATATTTATGGCATGGTAAGCTTATTGATGCATAAACAATATTCCAGTTATAACATCCCACCAACGCTTAACAACAGACAGGACAAATTTTAATTTATCTTTCATTTATTAGTGAATCTGATCACAGGTAACTAGATAGCTCTACACCTGTAAAAGGTTGGTTTTTTTCGTGTTTTTGTTTTAAGGATTTTTTTGGGGGCTCTGTTAAAAAAATATTCTTGAATTAGATAAAATTAGCGGAAAAATAAGGTTAAAATATTTCAAACAACAATTTGTTATATTTGGATGCATTTAAAGAGCATTATTATAGAAACAAATTATGACTTTTATCTCAAAATTACTATATATTTTAGTCATTTTCAAATATTATCAAACAGGGAAAAAAAAATAAGGAATCGGTCACCTTGCACATATATATGAATAAAATAATAAATGATGAATAAGAGCAGTAGAGATATGAATTATTTTAAATACAACAGATAAAACATATTTTTGTTACAAAAATAAACTTATCATTGTCTCCATTAGCAATCTCCTCAAACATGCTACCAATGGTAATCTCACCGGTTAAAAGGATGTAAAAACAAGGAAACGAAACTACAGTGGAAAATGGCATTTAAATAGAAAATTTGACAAGTATAAACAATGGAACTACCCTATCTTATATATAATGTAATATATAGCAAATCCATGAGTTATCACTTATAACAATTCAATTATTTCGCATACTGTATTTTTTTTTTTTAAAAAAAAAGCAATAATTCAAGCGTTGCTGTACATTAGATATGATGTAACACATATAGCATGGCTTTGAACAATAATAAATATTGTCGGTCTTTTCATTCAATAGAAAAATAAAATAAAATAACACCCATTTATCCCTATTTCTCTTAGTACAATAACTATTTGACTAGTTGAGTGAATACATCCTATTCATTATCACGATTTAAAAGTCCAATAGTTGTAGAGTGTTAAACTTTGGATTTCGCACAGTCATTTTAAACTAAAATACGAAGCATTTTATTGGTACAATATTTTTTTACTAACTTTAATTTTCACGAAAAGAATCAGGCAAGCCAAGCCATGAATCGATGTAATCGAAGTACTGTGCTAGATATCTTCATCGCAGAAGTTCTAAACTTCTCCCTATCATCGCTGGCAATTCTGATTTTTGGGGCAAGGCCGCTAATATTTGGTCACGTTGTCCTTTTTTTTTTTTTTCCATTTTTTCCCCTAATTTCTCATGGGAGAGCTAATATTTCAGTTTGGTAATTGGGTAACTTTGACATTGCAACGGACAAAGTTCGCGAGTAGTCTGTAAAGGTTGGGTAACTTTAATTTGTAACCTTTGTTGTCGTGCTTAATAGTGAATTGTATTTCTTTAATTCTGAATATGTAAAAGTTGAAACTGAACTTTTAAATATATTATTTTAAGAAAAATATTAATTTTGTATTATATTATTAATAATAATATTTCATTTGTGTTACTTTATCAATAATTTTTAATTTACATAATTAAATTGAAACTAATAAAATATTATGATATATAATTGGAAATATTAATAATTATTATTAAGTTATATAATTACAATTAATAATAAAATAAATAGTATATTATATAAATATTTTTTATTAACTTTGTAACTGAAAATTATGATTTTTTAAATAAAAATAAATTATAATTTAAAACAATTCACTATTAATCCAAGACAATATAAATATATAAATAAGATTTTGATTCTTATTCCACACTCCTATGTAAATAAACAACCTTGTAATATACGTACTTTTATTTTTCTAATAAAGTGTATTATTTAATTTTTTTCTTCGATATCAATTTTATAAATTACAGACTTATTACATGTTATCGTAATTAAAATTTGACGCATTTATTAAATTAATTATGTATGAATAATTTTTAAATTTTTCATGATATAAAATCAAAATAATTTAGACGCAATTACAAGGTAGATTAGTCAGATTTCATTTTGTCACGAATTCGGTATTAGTTTAACTATATTAAATTAAAAAAAAAGAAATTCTATAAATGTAAAAGAGAGGGCCCCAAAGATAGAGAAAGAGAGGAGAGAGAGAGAAATAGAAGGAGAGAGAGAGAGTTGATCAACTCATTAATCTAACTCATCGACCCGTAACTTGCGATCATGACCCGAGTAGATCTCATGATTTTGGCTACCGTTTTTAGCAAACTTGATACCATTGTGAAGCCCTTGGGACATCGGTTATACCTATACCATGCTCGTCATCAGAAAACGGCCAGAACGGTGCCGATGAAGCTCGAAAGTTTCAGCCAAAAACTTATTTTTTGCTGCCATCGATTTCGTTGGAATTTGGTCACGCCACTGGTTGAGTTCCACTCCTCTTACCTCCAACTTCCATTTCTGACCAATCCTGTCACCTAAAACAGTTGGATTGCCGGCGAACGACAAATTTCAAACTAGTGGCTTTGGGAGCTCAATCCGCAGTTGTCGCCACGCATGGGAGGTCTCCGCTACCACCGTTGTACTCACCATGGCTGGAACTACCATACCTGAGCTTTCTGTCACCATTGACTGAATTTTGATTACCGTTGACCGATGAGGGGTAATATGATAATTTTATTAAAATTTGAGTTAATTCTATAATTTCTAAAAGTTATGGGTAATTTAGTAATTATGGAATAGGACAGTTAGGTAATTTGAGATTTCGAGGGTAAATTAGTAATTTATATTATTAGGAGTAATTTGGTAATTTTGTATCCTCGAATAATTTTATCAATTCAGAACTCACAGATTATTTTTGTAATTTAAATTAAGAACATTTTCGTAATTTAAGATTTTAAGAGTAACTTGATAAATTATGATTCTGAGGGTAATTTAGTAAAATTTGATATTGAAGGTGTTTTGGTAATTTTCAGACATAAGGGTATTTTGATAATTTTAGCTATTCGAGAGTTATATTATGTGGGTTTGAATTTTATTGAGTATAATTGGTCATATTTTATGTTATTAGTAATAATTATATCGTTTATTTGATTAAGAGGATTCATGAATGAGAATCAACTCGCAAATGTCGACGATATTAGATTTGATCATTGTCACTATGAATGAAATATATAAAATCTATTTTCTTTATGGATTATTATAATTTTTAAATATGGTAAAATATGTTGTAAAATAAATTTTAAAGGCTTTGATTTAATGATTTTCTAAAAATAGATTTATCAGCAGAATTAGTATTTATTGTTAAAGATATTTATGATTTAATAATCTCACTATTGGTTTTGAATGGATACATAATGATGATATTTTAAAGAACAGAAAATGGATTTAAAGTTTGTTTAATGAAAAAGAAAACGAGATTTCAAATATTATCAGTTATTCACGGACATGTTTGTATATGGTTTTTTGCGAATCATTGAATAGTATCCTTCCCCATGTACAATGATACTGATGAGATGAGATGATATAAGATAAGGCTTTTGGGGCCTATTTGAGTACACACGAGGCATTGGGCCGTGTACTTGGATGCTTATGTCTTTTAGGGACTAGTTATGCATGCATAATTATGATGATGAGATATGATGAGTTATAATGAGATATGATGAGATGTGATGAGATATGAGATGCTATTTTATCATCTTTCTGTGTAGCTCCAGGATATGATAATTTTTTTATTGTCCATCTTTTGAGATTTGGATTATCTGTGTAGCTTGGGGGCATGATGGTTTCTTGGTTACTCGTCTGTTGAGGTCTGGATATGATGAGATTATTTCTCCTGAGTACTTGTTTGGTGATAATTTTTTAGTATTTGGTATTTGATATCATATACTGTGAATTTTCCTTGGTTTTATGTAGTATTATGTGATTTTGTTAGATCAGTGCATGGTTTTGAATTAAAAATATTTATTTAAGTTATTATGACATTTTCATGAATTTACTTAGAAATGATTAAATTAAAATTATTTTAAAAATTATTATCCACTCACTGGGTTCACTAAGCTTTTATATTTATCCTGTTTTTATTATATTTTCCTCCCCCTAAGAGATTTAAAGGTACAACAGTCGACTTAGTAATGATAGTTATTTGTATTTTGGTTACATGATGGTATTAAGAGTCATAGAATTTTGGAGTTGAAATATTTTTTATTGTATAATTTTATAATTAAGGATAACTTACTATATTTAGTATTAAAATATTTCAGATGATATTTAGAATTTGTTGGGATGTTGGTTGGTGGAGTTCGTTGCATTTTAAAATATTTTGAAAGTGTTGTTTTATTATTTGCAGGATTAAAAATGTCACAACTATAGGAGAAACTCTGTCAAAATTTCAGTAGAATTCTTATTTTTATAGAATCATTATTAGTTAGTTTCATGGATTAAAGAGACTCGTTATAGATTTCAGGGCGGGTCATGTCAAACCTACTCATAATCTCACTATATACTTCTAATCTCAGGATTCTCATTTCTCAAAATTTTAAATTAAATCTAAAAAATAAATGCTACCTTAAATGATTGTGAATAATGTAAGAATTAAAGAGGAAGATGCTCATCAAATGTTTCGCCATTATGTGAATGCAAATGGGATAAGGCATGAATCAAAGGTTGCCTGTACGAAGTTTAAAGAAGCGCATGGTGAGAGATATTGACAAATCACACGCTTAATAGGTATAAAATATAAAAATAATAATATAATTACAAACTCTTATATAAACTTAATTTATACAAATTGATTTGATATTAATTCATTAGTTAAACCAAAATTTAAGATAATAAAAAATAAATCATTTAGACCAAGATATATTTAATTCAATTAATTTAATTTTGTCATATCAATTTGTGTAAAATAAAATTGTACAAGAGTTTGTATATATATCTTTACTCAAAATATAATACCTCAACTGTTTGGGTTAATTCTATTTATATGTGCTTGAATGTCATTGTATTGGAAAGGAATTTTGTGAGATTAATAAAAGGTGCCAAATTGCCAATGGTTCGACCCTTTATGATTTTTTTAATATACTTTATTGTTTGAATAATCCACCAATTGGTATTACCCTTGCACTCTAAAAAACAAAATTAAAATGTGAGCTAAAAACTTATACAGAATAGTCTAATAAATCTATGAACTCAAAACTGATATTACCCCTCAAATTCCTCATTAAACCCCTATTCTTATGATATTTCATAAAAAAATAATTATACTAATTCAAAAGATGGAAGACGGGTAGTATTCCCCCCCGCGCCCCCCCCCCCCACACAAAAGTCCTCGTAAAGCACGTTTTATTATGATACCCCTTTTCTGAAAATAACCATTTTAATTAGAGATGGCAAAATATTTGTGTTTGGCTCAAATCCACGAAGGTCTAGATCCACATACTAAAAAATGTGGATTTGGTGCTAAAACTTAGAATTTGATGCAAATGTATTTGAAAAATTAGATATTTAAATTTGTATTATTTTTTAAATAAATTATTTATTAAATGAAAATTTAATAAAAAATATATTATTTAAATGAAAAAACATAATAGGAGTAATTAAAAAAATACAAGTTAAATTAATTTTTAAACATATGGGAATCCACATTATTTTATGTGTATTTGTGGTGTCTTTATAATTTTATTTGTGGAATTGAGGTGATATTTTAGACTATTAATTTTGTTATAATTTATGTTTGATTTATGTTGTGATATTTTTACTTGTGAATCGATGGTGATGTATTGTTGACTGTTGAATTATGATTGAATTTTATTTAATATTATTAGATAAATTATTAAATTTTTAATTATTGACTTTAATTTATGTGGATCTAGATATTTGGGAAATCCCCTACATTTTGTACATATATTAACAGCATCTGAATCCTTTTCTTATATATGTATATTTTGCAAACCAAATGCTTATGGATTGAGATATGGAAATATCAATGCCAATTGGATTTGGATGCACATCCATTTAGATCCAGCATTTGACATTTCTAATTTTAATTTAAAGTAATCCAATAGGTCCATACTTAGCTATCTCAATAAGGTCAATAAGATCTAAACCTTTCGATAGAACTCTCTCAAATTAATATGTAAATATTATTTCATTTTAGACTGCTTCTTAAATAAAATAATTTACACAATTATCATGTTATCAAAAAAGTTGTTTTGATGGTAATTCACTCTTTGTATTGAACTCTTTTTTTGGTGGTTTGATTGATCTTTATTGTTCATTTTGTTTGACAATGATATTGATGCAAGTTTCCTATAAAATTAAAAAGATAAAAAAAAAAATAGTTTAGAGCAAAGTCAAAACTGACGGCTAAGGAAATGACGTGTTCTGGTATAAAAATTCCAATGAGAAATTCACCAAGAACCTATGAAAATTATTAAGGCACTCATGTGTCACGTTCACAACCAACTTTTAACTCTACCTCGGAGCTGATTTCCAATTTGTACTTTACCTTAGCAACTTCAGGCGTGGCCCCCTTAAATTTATTTGTGCCATTAAAGATAGCGTGGGTCTAATAAGATATTTGTTTTCTAATATAACTGAGGAGGCTAAATGGTAAGTTGTAACGTTTTATGAGATTCCGGAAGGCTACAAATACCTGCAGTCAGAGTGAAATTTGAATAGCCCAAACCACTATGGGTGTTTACCATACTACAATTGGATCGGTAAGCCTGAGCACAATGCCGACCTCCCGAGCCTAGGCTTCTTTCATCGCAGTCCACTTAACGGAGACAACAGTTTAATCCACTAAGCCGGATTAACCAGGCAGACGCGCAACCGACTCTCACACGATTCACGCCAAAATGCGAAGTCAAGTAATATTAGACTACCGTTTTCTGGGATCGACGACAACAGTTCCCCCCTTTCGAATCTTCATGCAAGCAGCCGATCCATTTTGTGTAAGTGAGCAAAGAGTCCTCCTATACTTGTGTATATTTAGCTGGTAAAATCTGATCGTGTGCCGATAAACGCAGATTGCAATTTTTTCTTTTTTTCTTTTTTCTTTTTCCAGGGCCGGTTTTGCATCTTGCGTCTCTGATATCATCTCACCAGCAAAGGAATTAAAATATGGTAAGATGTTTATTTTTTTATTATTTGAAATAGAATTTTTATTACCAAAAAAAATGTTTTATTTATTTGCATTTCCTATTTAACGAAGGATTCAGGTTTTCCAAGTTAATTAGAATAAGACGTCTTATTGAAAAATAGGTAGGCCTTCCTCATTTTCGGTGGTTATAAATAGAGGCCGTGATTCCAATATATTTTGCAGACTTGAGAGGGAGACAGAGCAGCAACCTGAAAGAAGAAGAAATATTTATGTGCTTTGATGGCATTCGACAGGTCAGAACGTCGAGCCAGGAATGGACATCATTATCATCTGCAGACAAATCCAGATCCTCTTTCATCATTAACTTAGCTAAAATGCAAAAGTATGACTAGCTTTCCGGAAAATGAGACGAAACCAGCTTTTTCGAAATGATCAACATGCGCTAAAAAATACCTCCTAAACCACCCCCCCCCGGCCCGGGCCGCAAAGAGTGATTTTCTTTCATTTTTTCTTTTACATTAATTATTTTAACCACTAAGTACTGTTGTTTATTCTATTACATCTGTAAGAAAATGCTTAGGCTGCCTAGAACATATTTTTTAATTAATTTTTTTGTGAATACACTAAATAATCTTTAAAGACTATACCCTTTTTCACTGTACCTGTAATGGTTTTCTTTAACAACTTTTAAATGTATTCATTGAAAAAAAAAATTAAAAATTAGGTAACAACTAATAATATTAGCAAAGTCAAACTATTCTTATGATAAAATAATAACTAGAAAAATATATAGTCATAATTTTCTCAATTATATTTAACTTACTAACCTGTTATAACTTTTATATTTCTTTTTTTTCCAGCTTCCCCATTTGGTGAACTGTAAAAATGGTATTTTTTTTCCTCTATTTGTCTCTCTTTTTTTCACTCATAAATAGTTAATAGGTATTAATTAATTAATTTTTTTTCTTTACACGAGAATTAATAATACTATATACATGTTTAGTGAAATAATTGTTTGTTTATAATTATTTTTTACATTTTTGTTTGGAGTCAATAGTCAAATTAATGATATTGAATTGAGACATTTAGAAGTTTGTTACTTAAAGCAATAAATCTGGGTTTGGGTTAAATTTATGAGTGTTATTTTGTACTTCTAAGATTTTATAGAAATGGTTGCAGATGGAACACATTAATTTTTCTATTTATGTTATTGAATTTCAAACAATTCAATTCAAATAAAAATTTTGAAGGTTAGAAAAGTAGTTTGATAATTTCATGAAATTATTATTTTATCATTTAAATGATATATACCACATCAATTATGACTAAATATTAGAATCATTAGCATTATTCCAATCACACATACAAATCTATCACTTTAATAGTCAATTACATTGTACAATATAGTCAAGAACACTTATACATTTAATTAAACCTTTTGTATTTAATTGTTTCCTTAAAATGCCAAATATCCAGATTGATACTGAATCCTTTGAGTCAAATATGGTTAGTTCATGTTCAAAAATGAGCCGCCTCTTTTAATTGTACCTCCTGCATGTGAATTATATATCAATTAAATAAAACTACCACAAAGATTAATTGGTCTATGAATACAAACAGATGCTAAAACATGTGTCTACTAATAATTCTTAAATGGGTCTGAGATTTCAAAGCATGTATCAAAAATTAAAGTGACAATCTTGAATATCTCCATATGTAAATGGCATAAATTAGACAACCAAAGATTATTCAAAGGTTTTTCTTTCTTACCTTATGCTTTTTTGCAAACAAGTAGATAGTAGCAATTGTAAAGATAAGTGACCAGTAATCTGTTAAGACAAAGTAATCCAGAGTTAATGAAAATGAGAAATAACATTTATGTTTAAAACTAAGTTTTCATGATAATGAAATCAAGTAAACTTATTCGATAAGGATAAACAAATAGAACACATTGACAAATTGGCTTCAAATTAAATTAACGTAGAGAAATTGAAACACGAAAATTTGATTACGTACACATTGATTTTCAAAAAATTAATCCACTCATTATTTTATAAAATATTTGCATCATCAACATTAATATTATAAATTTATAATATTTATAATAGGATGCTTTTGGAGTATTTTATTTTTTATCACAAAATTTATTGAAATTATATCAAATAGAAAACAAATCTAACACTGTATAAACACTAATATATAATAGCTTCTTCAAAATTATGAAACATTTGTACTAATATACCAAAAATAAAATTATTTATAGCCTAATTAGATTCAATAATCAAATTTCAAACATGCCATACTCTAGAGAAATTAAAACATGTTAGTCTGCCTAATGTGCTTGACATATTCAAGTAAATTTTTGATGAGAATATGTGATTATTAACTTTAGCATGTTAATCAACAAGACAAGACAAGCAAATTTACCACCTGAAAACCAACTAAACTCAGCAAAACCACAACCAACTACATTAGCCAACTTAACTGCTTACTTCCCTAATTTCTAACATTCTCTTCACAATTACAAATGGTAGGTGGTCCTATAAATCCCATTCAAGAATGAGTAATTTTCTTCAATTCCTGGTAGTGAAATTTCTTCCTTGTTTACGAAAATTTTTGCAGCATCTCCCCATAGTTCTCCAAAGACACGACCTAGATTTATGCATTCATCTAGTATGTACCCACAGAACATGAGGAGCAGCTATCAAAATTATCTTCTACATGTAAAAAAAAACTTCATCTACTTGGAATTGAAAAAAATTATGCATTCTCAAATTGTTCAAGTCGAGATAATTCAAGAATTATTAATAGACATATGATCCTCTTGTCATCATAAAATGACACTGATAGAACATTTGTCTGCTAATAATTCTTAAACGGGTCTAGGCTTTCAAAGCATGCATTGAAAAAAATGTAAATCAATATATATATAAATCAATCGATATATATATATGAAAGAGTTGAGTTTATTAAACTACTTCTGTTTAGCAGCGAAAATATGATGAAGAGGTTGGCTGGGCAAAAATTAGAGGGTTCTGATTTTGATTATCGATCAATTGAAGTAGTAGAGTAGTGGAGATTCTCAGCTAGATCCATGGATGTTGTTGACAAATCTAGAATTTCTTGTTGGCAATTAACATTTACTAAAGAAACCATCTTAAGTTTTAATTTTTTAAATTAATGTTAATTAAATTGAAATTGAAGTTAATTATTCACTAAAGCTTATTATATTTATAATACATATACAAAAGGTTTCATAATTAAATATATGATTATGACATTAAAATTAGACTTTAGTAGTGGTATTATTAAGGGAAGATGAAGAAACCTTTCTTTTTATATTAATTAGTTGATATATTTTAAGCCACTAAAATTTAATTGATGGCATAATAAAAGAAATGAATATTTCAAGGCTTATAATTAATTATTATTATTATAATTATTGTATGTACCATAATTAGTTGATATAATTATTGAAATGCACTCGCTCAGTATTTCTTAGATCTAGTAAACTCCGCTTAATCAAAACATAGCAAGCTAATCAAACAAAACAAACGATGGACAAACAAAAGTGATAAGGAGCCACGTAAGTCAAAAAGAACACCTGAGCCTAACAGCAACTATGAAGACTATGCTTGAGCATGCAAGCCATGCATGAAATATGCATCACGTAGAAATAGCATGAGAGCAAGTACTAGAGTAAGTTTCGGTTGGTTTACTACGTCAGCTAATCGTACTAGATTTAGTAGGGATTATCTTTGGTTGTTGCATTTGTGTTGTGTACTGTTTCGAGTTTATAGCTAGGTTGTTTGCTGGTTCTTATTAGTTTTGTTTATGTCGTCTTTCACTATTGTAAAGTAGAGTTGTTTGTTACACTTAGAACTATTAATAAGCTCCAGTGATGAATAAAGAATTATCCAAAAAATTATTCAAACTCTTGTCATGTGGTTATTCTCACTCGAAGAAGAAAATCATAATTTTATTCATCGATTGTTAGCTAACTACTGACTGGGACAGCATCAGAAAGGCAATGCTCCTTTAAGATGAAAAAAGTGACAAAACTTCAGAAAATGATAGCTCTAGGTAAGATTGTAAGCCATTTCCACTTTATTGAGTTTTGCATTCACAAGATTGTTGACCAGTTTTCATTTTATCGAGTTTTACATTATGTTATTTGTGGTTTTAATTCATTATTCTTACTCTTCTTTTCACAACGATGACGAACAATTTGCACCAGTGGTGGCACCACAACTGATAACGCACAATAGGTGAGTTAATTATTGTTTTCGTTATTTTTCGAAATCACTTTGTCCAATACTAAGCTCTTGAAGTATTCCCATGAACACTGATGCGCCATGTGTGAGTTATTAATTGTTTTTAGTGTTTTTGAAATCACTTTTTTCGAATACTAAGCTCTTGAAATATTCATGAACTTTGATGTGTCACAATTATTGTTAAATCACATACAGATTGTATGTATGTGTGTGTGTTCATGTGTATGTATGTATGTCTGCATGCACGTGCGTGTGTTCGTGTGTATGTATGTATATGTGCATGCATGTATGTATGTATATGTGCATGCATGTATGGTGTGTATATGCACGCTTGTGTGTGTGTGTGCCTGTGTTTGCGTGTATTTGTATGTGTGTATGTGCATGCGTGTGTTTAGATGCATGTGTGTGAGTGCATGCGGGTGTGCTTGTGTGCGTGTGTATGTATGTGTCATATGGCACATTCATATTTATTGAGACAAACCTTCTCTGTAACAACAATAGTTGAGAAGCTTGGAGGGTAATTAACATGATATGACTTAAGAAGCTTGCAATTTTGTTGGTTCATTTGCAGTTTTTGTTTTATGTTTTGTTTGGAAAGTTACTAGTTTGATAATTAAATTATTCCAGAGTTATGCTTTGGTTTAAATTGATGATGGGTCCTTTCGCTTGCTATTCTCAATTTACACTAGTGTTACAGTGAAGTTATCCGTTAAATTTGAATATTGCTATACTAATACTGTTCATAAAATTATAATTTTATCCAAATCTTTTTATAATTATCCTATAGCCCAAAAAAATAAAACTTTACAAATAGGTCTATTTTTGAAATAATTAACTTACTACAGTATCACTATTCATAAAATTATAATTTTACTCAACATATTTCTATAATTGTACTGTAGCTTAAAATGTCAAAAATCTTTATAAATAAGTATAATTTTAGAATTTTTGAATAATACTTCTCATTCCCATAACTTTATGAAATTATGATATGACTAAAAATATTTCTGATTTTATAAATAAATCCAAATTCATATTTAAAACATTACTTATTAAAATCAAAGATTACAAAACTTTTTCACTTTAGTTCATATTTAGAAAATCAATTAGTTTGCTTGAAATACTTGATTTATGATCAAAACTTTAGATTAATGAAAAATAATAATTAATTGATTAAAATCTTGAGCTTCACAAATTACTAAATCAAGTATAAATTAAATCATAACTGTTTTACAAGAATTTATCGTAATAATAAGTTTGTTGAGTTTCAAACTTTGTTCTTGATTGAGTAGTTGTTCGTTGAGTGTCTTGCAATTGATTTCACTTGATTCACTTGTATAAATATTATCCTTCAAGAACTTAGTAAAAATATGAAATATATTATTAATTAAAATAATTAAGATACATGTTTGTTATCATTAAAATTACATTATGTGTAACCTTTAGGCTAACAGTTGTGGTAACATTTCACTTACTGATTTCATTTAGACTTAGGTGACTTTGTGGTAACATTTTGATACTCATTAATTAAAATGCTGTACTCTAATATTTTAATGCTGTGAATTAATTTGAATACAAAATAGGTAATTTGGAATCTAACATTACCTATTACATTTTTCTTTACAGACATATTCTTTACAAACTTGATATGTAAACCTTTTCAATGCAAGTACAATAATGTGCTAACATCATTGCAAGATCTAGTGACACAATTAACTTTCCACGGATTCGTTAGCATAAACAAATTGTTGGAATAATCTTTTACACTCTCAACTTGTCCTATAATAGAGCAGTATCGGCAATAAGATTCACCACATTTATGCAATAAGATTCTATGGCGGTTGGAATGATTGTTTGAGAGGGTACTTGCAAAACTTTCTTAAACGTAACAATTTCTAAGAATTTCCACAACTTCTGTGAAACTCTCGATCAAGCAGCGTTTCCTATTGTTTGATTTCTCCAATTGTTAATTGTACATTATGCATTAATAGGAATTTAGTGGAAGCGAGGCGAATAAATATATAATAAATTTGAATTTTTATTTTTTATGTTTCATTGATTTTTTTGACATCGGTACATATATTGCAATTAGAACTCTATTAATATTTATAATAAAAAATATAATCAAATAACTTAGATTATGTCTAGTATTCCTAATCTAAATTTTTCTATTGTATTTACAATAAAAAATTTATTCACATATCTTAGACTAAATTTATTATAGCACAACTTAAATTTCTATCATCATGAATATTAGAGAGAAATCTACTTGTCCATATTAGTGGGAACATATCTATTCCTTTCTAATTTTAAAAGTAAGAGAGAAAACTTTTAGCACATACTATGATTTAGACTGATGCCCTAAAAAATTTATTGATTAAGAGACCTTTTTAGTATATTTTTTTAAAATATGCCAACAAGTTGCTTTATTTACAAAAATATTTTGCCTATCGTATTTGTTCATTTATATACAAATTGATCTCAGTAAAGATCAAAATACCATTACTCACAAAATAAAACTATTTTAGCCTGAGCCCATTTTCTTCTCATATTTCTTCATCAAAAATCAAAACACTCAAAATCATCTTCTTTTCATCTATGAAGACATTGGATGAATCTTGATCTACAAAGGTAATTATATGCTCAAATTTAAAAATTTATAGTTTATTTTCTCTCTTCAAGTAACTAAATTATTAAAGAGGCATGTTTATTAAAATTATGGTTTATGTGTATTATTTTTGTTTGGCTAAGTTAAATGTGATGATAATGAGGTTATACTATGGAAATATCAAGCTATTATTGTGAAAAAAATACATGTTTGTAGCTATAATTTGTGGGAAAAAATATTATTCGTAAAAAAAATCAGATAATTACTAAACCCAATTTAGGTAATGGTTAGATTACAGTAATGGTTGCATAAATACATAAGGGTCTGGTAGGAGCGGTTGTTAATTATATAGGTGAGGTAATAAAGCCAAAATATGATCTTTATGCCTTTTATATTATGCTTATTTCTCTATTTTAGAAATATGGACTTCATTCATGTAACTATATAGTTCAAAGGAAACAATTCATATCAAGAACATTTGAATGACTTGAATGTTTACCTAAGCAAAGTAGCAATGAAGAAGAATTTTCAGTTTAGGATGATTAAATCATATGCGAAATACTAAATAGACAACCCAAGAGGGGGGTGAATTGTATTTTTGAAATTTTAGAAAACAAAAGATTAAAAAGAGGATATAAATTAAGTAATTAATTTGAGATAAATAAATAAATGAACAATGAAACTAGAGAGATACAGTAAGAGAGATCAAACACAATAATTTTTACATGGTTCGGCTATCCCCGCCTATATCCATGCCTCCAAGCACACCGAACTTGAGGATTCCACTATGTAAACCTCCAAGGCTTCAAAGTTTACAATTGACTTTCAAGGTGTCAATAAACTTTTACAAGAAGAGATTTTTTCAATTTCTTAATCTAAGTGTATCTCAACACTTACAATCACTTTAGAACCAAGATCACAAATTGATTTTTCTCTCACATAATTTTTTAAGATTACAAATCAATGCTCAATGCCCAATGTGTGTATAGATAAAGTAGAAAAAGAAAATATTCTTAAGCTCAATTGAATATCTGTGAGTATGCTCAGTAGATGTGTTATTGTTCCTGTGTATATCTGACTTGGATGAGTTTATTTATAGTTGGAGTCGAAAAATAGCCGTTATTCAACCTTTTTGAAAGAAAACGGATTACAGTTAGCCGTTAACGAATAACCGTTTTCGCTGGTCAATGTTACTATTGGCCTTGATTTCAAATTATCGGTTGACCGTTAATAATTGCTCTTTCGCTGTTAAAATCCAAGAACCTGCATAACAAAAATCCTCTAACCGTTTTTGTTAAATATTTAAAGATTAACAAGAATGTCAGTCTGGATATTATCGGTTAGCCGTTATATGTTAATGGTGTATCGTTAATTTCCAGCAACTCATAAAACAGAAAGCTTAACCGGTTTCCTTTAAACGGTAAGAGATTAACAAAATAAGAGAATCTATATATTATCGGTTAGTCATTATATGTTAACGGTTAGCCGTTTTAATTCCAGTGTTTGATTTGTTAAAGTGCTTAGAAAAACAACCTCTCTGTATTTTATCGATTAACCATTAAAAATTAACGGTTTGCCGATTATACCCAGAAAATTATATTTTTATGCAGAAAGTTTCAAATTTCTCTAAGACTTGTAAACACATGCAGAGAGTTTTAACTTTTAAGAGAAATATCTGAAATTTCAACAAATATTATCAATAGAGATTAATTATTTGTTATCATCAAAATCAATAAACAAAATATGTATATGTTAACATTCTCCCCCTTTTTGATGATGACAAACAATTAAAAATATTGTACTCCCCCTAACTATATGTTCCCCCTACATATATGAATTAAAACATTTCTGTCAAAAGAACATGCTTTAGATGCACAAGATTTTTATGGTTTTTTTTTATATTTTTCTCCTCCTTCATCATTAAAAGAACACGGTTTAGAGGCAGAACATAATTTTAGGAAAAAAATTTAGGTAGAGTCTACCTTTAAGATTTTAGAAATCCTTAAGTACAACATAAGAGCAAAAAACTTCCAAAAGCAAACATACACATCCCAACAACTCTAATGCCATATAAAAAACACTCCTAAAATCAAGCATACACATCCAACAACTCTAATGCCAGACAATTCAGAATAATATAGGCAGTCATAAGAAAAGTAAATATGTATAAAATCAAATACGCATCCATAACAAATATAGTTAAGAGAAAATACAACCAAAATATGAACTATTTATGCAAAACAACAAAACAAACTGAAACTAAGAAGCTCTTTGCGAAGAAGGAGGTCGCGTAGAAGTAGGTCGCGTAGAGGAAGGTCGAGAAAAGGTAGGTCATGGAGGAGAAGCTGCTGTAGAGGTGCTTTCAAGTTCATACCAAAAATACCCCAGAAGTTGTCGATGTCCAGCAATGATCTCATACTGATGATCGAAACTATCCTCTTGAAGGATCTGAAGCTGAGTCTAGAGCTGCTGCTGATCCTGAGAAATAGCATTTAGGCGATCAAGGATCCTCTTCTGGGTCTCAAAATCTAGTGAACATCAATAACCAACTGATGCAAAATATCAGTGATAGGGGGCTGTGTTGGAGCTGGAGGCTGCTCAGGAGCATAGCTCTGCTCAGGAGTTGGAGGTACCGCGGAGACCGAGGGATGATCAAAATCTATCTCAGGCATGGCAGGATTAGAGGGGGTTGATGATTGAGGAACGCGACGAGGAGGAGGTGGAGGACGAGCTCCAAGTCAGAAATCAGGAAGTTGATCGGGAGGATAAATAACATTAAGCATTCTATCATCCTCACGAGCAATTAAAGTATCCTGATTCTTAGTATTGGTAATCTTGTGTCATTGGTCGTTCCTTCTAGTGAAACCAATACTACTCATTTCATCTCGACCAATTTTCTTGGGCTCTTTGTACACTACTTCCCGTAATAGAACATGAAAATGTCACAATATCCTAGTTATAATACTGCAGTAGGGAAGTAAATGATGGGTGACTGCTGGAGTGGTTAACATATGACGCACAATAATATATCCTAAGTTAACAGATCACCCTCTAAGTAAACTATCCAACAGTCCAATAGTCCAACATCCATATATGTAACCTTATCTGAATGACCCCTCCTAGATGTGATTATATGCTACAAAATGCTATGAAGAATGCGAACCTGAAGAGGCAATAACTAAGCCCGAAAAGGTAAGCCACATATCTCGTCACTAAGTTCCCTACGACGACATATATTTCTCACACCTTCATTGTGGACAAAATCATCAAAGGACAATATTTTTCTGGAGATATAAAATGTAGTACCCTCATCCTCAATCCCAAGAATAACGGTATTAAAAAATTCAACATCAAAATCAATAGATATACCACCAACCACAGTGACTATTCTATCCAAATGATTAGTTGATAATTCCATATTGGAATAGAACACCTGAACTAGATTGGGGTAGGATCTATCATCAACATTAATGGCTAATTCCCAAGGTCTAAACATGTTCTTAACACTTTTACCACATACAATGAGGTCCTGAAAATCATCTATGTCCACAAAGTAAGAGTCTAGTACCTGTCTACCCATAAAACGATCCTTAAATCATTTGCGCAATGTGGCTGTAAGAAAGTGTAATCTTTCAAATTCAAAAGTTTACCGTGGTCGTGTTGGGTTGACAGAGGGTGTATGTTTCCTCCTCTGTTGTCTCCATGATGACTTAGCCATGATGTATAGAAGAAATCTTTCGAAGTATGGATTTTGGAGTAAATGAACCGATTATTATATGAAAGAGAACCAGAGAAAGAAGAATTTTGGGTCAATATGTCAAGAGATTGTGAAAGATTTGATCAAAATCATCAATCTCCAGCAAGCTGCTCTTAAGGTTTTGATTTGGAATTTTTCGACGATTTGGAGTTTTGAATCGATAGAATCTTTCTAAAGATGATTAAAAAGCTTTTTATTGGTGTAATATGTTGCGAAAAAGGAGAAAATCTGAGAAAAAATAAGATGAAAAGCTTTGGTTTCGCAACAATGGCGGAAACAGTGAGAGGTGAGTGAGAAGGAAAGGGAGAACTATGATCAGTAATATAGTTTGCAATATCGGTGAACCGTTTGGAATAAACGGTGAGAGATTAAACTCCCGAGAGTGTGTAATGAATAATCGGTCAAAGATTAAGGATAAACGGTGAAGGGGTAATGTTAATGTAGCTCTCTGTCTTTAATCGGTTTACCGTTAATGGTAAACGGTGAGGGGATAATAGTTGAGATACTTCCAGTCTTTAAACGACTTATCGTTATCTTCAAACGGTGATGGGGTAAAGAGTACACAAAAATATCTTAGTTTCTGGAGATAAACGGTGAACCGTTTATAATAAAACAGTTATCCGTTTATTTGTTTCGCATATTAGATTCAATATCTGACCATTAAAGATAACATATCAAGATCATGACTTTGATCTGAAAGTATTTTAAGGACATTTTAATGCCAAATTCATACAAAACAAACATAAACATTACTACGATATTAAAACATCATATCATAAGTTCAGTTGTTGAATAAACATAATAGCATTTTTAGAAATGTCAATGTGAAATTTCATCATCCCAAGTTCATGTCGAATTTTTGAAAATTGTTCTTCGCAAAGAGGTTTTGTAAAAATATCGGCGAGTTGTCTTTCTGTAGAAATAAATTCTAATGTAACATCACCCTTTTGAATATGATCTCTTAAGAAATGATGTCTAATCTCTATATGCTTAGTTCTAGAGTGTTGGATAGGATTCTTCGAAAGATTAATAGCACTAGTGTTATCACATTTAATATGAATTTGTTTAAGTTTAATGCCATAATCTTTAAGTGTTTGTTTCATCCAAAGAGCTTGTGCACAACAACTGCTTGTGACAATATATTCCGCTTCAGTAGTTGAGAGTGCAACTGAGTTTTGTTTTTTTACTAAACCATGAAACAAGAGAGTGACCTAGAAAATGGCAAGCTCCACTAGTACTTCCTATCCACCTTATAACCAGCAAAATCGGCATCTGAATAATAAGTTAAATCTATAGGAGTTTCTCTAGGATACCAAAGGCCAAGATCTATAGTTCCACTTAAATAACGAAAAATTATTTTAACAGCAAGTAAATGAGATTCCTTAGGACATGATTGAAATCTTGCACACAAATATACACTAAACATGATATCAGGTCTACTTGCGGTTAAATAAAGCAAAGAGCCAATCATACCTCGATATTTTTTAATATCAATTTCTTTACCTTTTTCATCCTTGTCAAACTTGATTGTTGTACTCATTGGAATGCTCTTGGTGTTTGATTCACCAATTCCAAATCTCTTGAGCAAATTTTTGACATATTTAGCTTGGTTGATGAAAATTTCCTCATTGTTTTGTTTGATTTGAAGTCCAAGAAAATATTTCAATTTTCCCATTATGCTCATTTCAAATTCCTTACTCATACATGATGAAAACTCTTTACATAAGGACTCATTAGTAGAACTAAAAATAATATCATCAACATAAATTTGAACAACAAGTATGTCTTGATTTTTATGCTTAACAAAGAGTGTGGTATCGGCTTTTCCCATTGAAAAATCGTTATCAAGCAAGAAATTTTTAAGCCTATCATACCATGCTCTAGGTGCTTGTTTTAATCCATACAATACTTTTGATAGCTTATAAACATGATCTGGAAATTTTTCATTTTCAAAACCAGATTGTTGTTTCACATAAACTTCCTCCATAATATAACCATTTAGAAAAGCACTTTTGACATCCATTTGAAATAAAATGAAATCTTTATAACATGTATATGCTAGCAACATTCTAACAGATTCTAATCTAGCTACAGGTGCAAATGTCTCATCAAAATCAATTCCTTTTTCTTGGTTGTATCATTGAGCCACTAATCTAGCTTTATTCCTTATAACTACACTGGATTCATCAATCTTATTTCTAAATACCCATTTAGTTCCTATGATGGATTGATGTTTTGGTTTAGGAACTAATTCCCACACTTTATTTCTCTCAAATTGATTTAACTCATCTTGCATTGCCATAATCCAAGATTCATCATTTTCAGCATCCACAAAGGATTTTGTTTCAATTTGAGAAATAAATACAGCATGCTCATATGTATTCCTAAGTGATGATCTAGTTGTAACACCTCTAGATGGATTTCTAAAATGACACCCTTTGGATGAGAAGAAACATACCTCCACTCTCTGGAAAGTGCTTGAGAAGTATCTTGATTTTGTTTTGCACTTGTTTCTTCATGTTGCTCCACTTGATTTTCTACATTCTTTTGGCTGTTCTTTGATGAATCTTCTTGAATATTATCGTCTGCATCATCACTAATGGCAAGTTTCTCTGTAAAGAACGTATTAGACTCATCAAAAGTAACATGTATAGATTATTCCACAGCCAAAGTTCTTTTATTATAAATTCTATAAGCTTTGCTTGAGTTTGAATACCCAAGAAAGATATCAACATCAGATTTTGAATAAAATTTTTCAAGATTGTCTTTTGTGTTCAAAATAAAACATTTACATCGAAAGACTTTGAATAGGGAGTTTTATTTAGATGAGATCTAATCAACACCCGATTTAAGACATAATAAGTGGTGTTAATGGCTTCGGCCCAAAAATATTTAGGTAATGCTTTTTCATTTAACATGGTACTAGCCATTTCTTGAATAGATTTATTCTTTCTCTCAAGAACTCCATTTTGTTGTGGAGTTCTAGGTGATGAAAATTGATGCTCAATTCCAAAGTCATTATAAAAAGTCTCAAATGTATGATTTTCAAATTCTCTACCATGATAACTTCTAATACAAGAAATAAAATATCTTTTTTTATTTTGAACTTTTTTACAGAAAATTTTAAATGCATCAAAGGCATCATCCTTATTAGCTAAGAACAATACCCATGTGTATCTAAAGTAATCATCCACAATTACAAAAGCATAATACTTGCCATTTAAGCTAACATACCTAGATGGTCCAAACAAATCCATGTGAAGTAATTGAAGTGGTTTTAAAGTAGAGACATGATTCTTGCTTTTAAAAGAAGTTTTAATTATTTTCCAAATTGACAAGCTTCACAAATTTTATCCTTTAACAAAATCATTTTTTTAAATTTTTGTAATCAAATCCATATTTGCATGACCTAGTCTTCTATGCCATAACCATCCATCATCATGCAAGGCAGAGAAACATTTATCAATGGTATATGCACAATCTATATTAATAGTATAGGCATTAACACATCTATTTCCTACAAACAAAATTTTTCCATCACATGCATTTTTAATAACGCATCTAGATTTATCAAAAACTACTTTATAGCCCTTATCACATAATTGACTAATGCTAAGTAAATTATGTTTTAAGTTTTCAACCAATCACACATTTTCAATAAGAGTAAAAGATACATTACCGACATTCCCAATATCAATAATCTTTCCTTTTGAATTATTTCCAAAGGATACATCTCCACCATTTTCGATCTTGGTAAAACTTGAAAACCAAGCATAATTTCCTGTCATGTGTTTTGAACATCCGCTGTCCAGGTACCATTTATTTTTTTTTCTTTAAGTCTTGTAGAGAAAATTTCAGTTTTTAGGTACCCAAATCTTTTTGGATCTTTGAGTATCAGCAATAGTTGCGTTTGGAATCCAAATATATTTTACACCATAATAAGCATTTCTTTTTACAGGACATCTATTTTTCATATGACTATTTCTATTGTAATAATGACAAGTAATTTTGTAATCATTTGTGGTTGTAGCTTTAACAAAATAATTCTTATAATACTTTTGCTTCAAGTTTGACCTATGCCCAAGTCCTCCTTTATCAAAAACACATTTTTGAGAGTTAAGTAAATTATCTAACATTTTTTGGCCATTTGTAAATTTTATCACAATTTCATTTAATTCATTATTTTTCTTCTTAAATACTTCATTCTCTTTTATCAATTCTTCAATATATGATTTCTTATTTGAGGATGTAACTTTATCATGCAACATTCTATTTTCTAGTTCTAAGCATGTAATCTTTGCGTTTAATGATTCATTTTCATTTTCGAGATCTATCAATTTCTTTTTAAGATATACATTCTTTTTACCTATTTTCATCAACTCATCATGCAATTCTTTAAAAGCATCATGTAATTCATCATAGGTAGGAAGATCATTTATCTCATCTAGTTCATTATTTGATTCATCTCCAATCGCGATGAGAGCTCGATTTTTCATTTCTTGATGCTCTTTATCATCACTTGTTTCTTCATCGGTGTCATCCCATGTGGCCACCATTACTTTCTTCTTGAACTTGTTGAGAAGAGGACATTCCGATCTTATATGGCCAGGCTTCTTGCACTCATAACATTTAATTACTTCCTTCTTCTCTTTTTGATTCTTGAAATTTTTAAATTTTCTTCACTCACCAGTTTTCTTAAAAAATTTTCTAAACCTTCTAGCAAGCATGGCCAACTCCTCATTATCAGGCTCACTTTCTTCATCACCTTCAAATTTTGTGACTTTGAGAGCATTATTTTTTTCTTCTCTTCATTTCCTCTTTCAACCACCAAATCTTTCTCATAAGAAATAAGAGAACCGATTAAATCATCAATAGGTAAGACATTTAAATCTTTAGCTTCCTTAATAACAGTTCTTTTTTATTTTCATTCCTTAGGAAATGATCTAATGATTTTCTTAACTTTCTTGCTATTTGAAAAAGTCTTTCCTAGGGCTCATAGAGTGTTCACTATGTCCGTAAATCTAGTATACATAGAATATACACTCTCATTTTGTTCCATCTGAAACAATTTATATTTTGAATGTACCTACTAATTTTAGACTCTTTTACTTGATTCGTGCCTTCATAAACAATTTCAAGTTTGTGCCAAATTTCATAAGCACTTTCATAACTTGACACTCGATGAAATTCTTTCTTATCTAGTGTACAAAATAAGGCATTCATAGCTTTAGAATTTAGAGTAGCTTTTCTCTTTTCTAATTCATTCCATTCCCGTGAAGGTTTTGAAATATCTTCTCCGACTTCATTTTTAGTCAAAGGCTTAACTGGACCATCAAATTTCATAATTTAGGGCTTGTAAGTAAATTCTCATCCTAGTTTTTCAATATGAGTAGTCATTTTCGTCAAAGAACGGTGGTCTAGTTGTGAATTTCCTTTCCTAACGATTGAATCATTTTGGGTTGCCATGGATCTTTTATTCTAGACGGTTAAGTCCTAATTAGAGAACCAGGCTCTGATATCAAATGAAATATTAAATAGACAACCCAAGAGGGGGGTGAATTAGATTTTTGAAATTTTAGAAAACAAAAGATTAAAAAGAGGTTATAAATTAAGTAATTAATTTGAGATAAACAAATAAATGAACAATGAAACTAGATAGATACAGTAAAAGAGATCAAACACAATAATTTTTACGTGGTTCGACTATCCCCGCCTACATCCACGCCTCCAAGCACACTGAGCTTGAGGATTCCACTAAGCAAGCCTCCAAGGCTTCAAAGTTTTACAATTGACTTTCAAGGTGTTAATAAACATTTACAAGAAGAGATTTTTTCAGTCTCTTAATCTAAGTGTATCTCAACACTTACAATCACTCTAGAACAAAGATCACAAATTGATTTTTCTCTCACATAATTTTTTAAGATTACAAATCAATGCTCAATGCCTAATGTGTGTGTAGATGAAGTAGAAAAAGAAAATATTCTTAAGCTCAATTGAATATCTGTGAGTTTGCTCAGTAGATGTGTTATTGTTCTTGTGTAGATTTGACTTGGATGAGCTTATTTATAGTTGGAGTAAAAAAATAGCCATTATCTAACCTTTTTGACAGTAAACGGATTACCGTTAGCCGTTAACGATAACTATTTTCACTAGTCAATGTTACCGTTGGCCTTGATTTCAAATTATTGGTTGACCGTTAATAATTGCTCTTTTGCCGTTAAAATCCAGGAACTTGCATAACAAAAATCCTATAACTATTTTTGCTAAACGGTTAAAGACTAACAAGAATGTCAGTCTGGATATTATCGGTTAGCCGTTATATGTTAACGGTGTACCGTTAATTGCAGTAACTCATAAAACAGAAAGCTTAATCGGTTTCCTTTAAACGGTAAGAGATTAACGAAATAAGAAAATCTGAGTATTATCGGTTAGCTGTTATATGTTAACGGTGTATCGTTAATTTTCAGCAACTTATAAAACAGAAAGCTTAACCGGTTTCCTTTAAATGGTAAGAGATTAACAAAATAAGAGAATTTGGATATTATCAGTTGGCCGTTATATGTTAACGGTTAGCCGTTTTAATTTAGTGTTTGATTTGTTGAAGTTCTTAGAAAAACAACCTCTCTGTATTTTATCGGTTAACCGTTAAAAATTAACGGTTTACCGATTATGCCTAGAAAATCATATTTTTGTGCAGAAAGTTCTAAATTTCTCTAAGGTTTGTAAACACATGCAGAGAATTTTAACTTTTAAGAAAAATATCTGAATTTCCAACAAATATTATCAATAGAGATTAATTGTTTGTTATTATCAAAATTAATAAACAAAACATGTATATGTTAACAATATGCAAATACATATGTTTTGACTAAATTTTGTTTTGGTCAAGATCTAGTCAAATAATAAATTTGTAAATTTGGGACATGTGCATAGTAGTAGTTGAGATGTGCTACCTATGGATATCTATGATAAACTTTGAGAAAGATATAAAGGCGGTGAATAATGGTAAGAGTGTGGATCTGGTGAGAGTTGTTGTTGGAAATTTAACTAACTTATAAAAAAGGATAAATAGAGGTAAAGTTAGAGTCAGTAATGACTGGCAACCATACGTCAATGATTGAGTTAGTTTATGGCATATTTTGGTGTCAAAGGTTTTGCCAATTTTTTACAATTGAGAGAGAATAAAGTAGAAAATGACCTCAACTCCCCCCTTCCCCAATCTTTTGTGTGTGTGTGTGTGTGTGTTGCTTAGTTAAAGAGAGAAGCTTTGAACATTTATATATATAGTGCACTTGAGGTATTCTTATCACTATGCCACATGTCATTATTCTATTGGTGCATTCCCTCTTTAGGTAGATATATTGTTGTTCTTTTGTACTTATGGCTGTTTAGGTCCTTGTACCATACTTGAAGAATAAATTTACTCATCATTCATATAATTTATCGACACCTACACATGTTAGAACCTAGCACAATGGTCCAGGTACCTCAGAGGGAGTAGCCCTTGTCAAACTATGGATCAGAGAATGAAGTTTGTGTATTTTCCCGTATCCAATTGTACAAAGGTTATAGCCCTATTATATACAATAATACTAATATCTATATATGGCAAACCTAGCTAATCAAGGAATACAAATAGGAAATATACAATATGAATCCCAAAATATTAGGAGAGATTTTCTTCCTTAATTATTTGTAAGGTCGTCTTCATTTGACATCCCCCCTCAAATTGATGATAGTAGTCAACAAGCATCAATTTGCTCACAAGATACTCATAGCGAGCAAAAGGCATAGGTTTAGTGAATAAGTCGGCAATTTGATAATAGGAGGAGACATGAACAGGGTATAAAACTTTATCCTGAACCAATTCACGAATGTAATGGCAATCAATTTCAATATGTTTGGTCCGCTCATGATGAACTATGTTGGTTGCAATGCTGATAGTGCTAGTATTATCACCAAATAGAAGAATAGATGTATGATCACCAGTAACACCAAAGTCAAGGAGAAGTCTTCAAAGCCATATAAATTCAGAACTAATAGAAGACATAGAGCGATACTCAGCCTCAGTAGAAGATTTGGATACCCTGTCTTGCTTCTTACACTTTCATGAAATGGGGGAAGCGCCTAGGAAAACACACCAGCCTGTCGTGGAATGGCGAGTGTCAACGTACCCGACATAGTCAGCATCAGAATATACTTTTAGAGTAAGAGGTGTGTTGGAAGGAAAGAAAAGACCACGGTCACAAGTGCCCTTAAGATAGCGAATGATTTGATAAAGTGTTAAAAGATGAAGGCGTCGAGGCTGAGAAATAAATTGATTGACAACCTGAACAACAAAAGAGATATCAGGATGTGTAATGGTAAGATAAATAAGGCTACCCACTAAGCGTCGGTACAAAGTAGGATCAGAAAGAAATGCACCATCATCACGTTTTAATTTCAAATTTTGTTCCATAGGAGTTGAACAAACTTTATTATCAGTCAAATTGGCTAATTAGAGGAGATCTTCAAGGCACTTGCGTTGTGTAAGAAAGAGGCTGTTAAAGAAGGATGATACTTCCAAATTCAGAAAATAAGTAAGAGTCCCAAGATCCTTCATATGAAAGAATCATAAAGAAACCTTTTAAACTCAATAATTCCTTATTGATTACTACCAGTGATGACCATATCGTCCACATAAAGAAGCAAAATAATAATGCCATGAGAAGAGCAACGAGTAAATAGTGATAGATCATTAGAACTTTGCTGAAAACTAATTGAACAAATAGTAGAGTGAAACTTCTCAAACCATGCTCGAGGTGCCTATTTGAGACCATAAAGAGATCGATTAAGTTTGCAAACCACATTAGAATCACCAAGAGAATAATTAGGGGGACACTCCATATAAATAGTTTCCTTTAAATGGCCACGAAGGAAATCATTTTTGACATCCAATTGGTACAATGGCCAATGTTGACTAGATGCGATTGCAAGAAGAGTTCGGACAGTAGTCATTTTTGCAATTGGAGCAAATGTTTCTTCGTAATCAATCCCATATTCCTGCTTGTATCATTGAGTTACCAATCGGGCTTTATAGCTGTCTAGAGTACCATCAGGCTTAACTTTAATAGTATAGACTCATTTGCTCCCTATGACAGATGTATTAGATGGTCGGGGGACTAAATCCCAAGTATGATTCTCTGTTAATCTGTCAATTTCCTCATCCATAGCCTTTTTCCAACATGTTTGCTCTATTGCCTGTTTATAAGTAGAAGAAATTTGGACAGAATTAAGGTTGGTAAAAAGAGTTAAACGATCAGGTAGTTTACTAAAATTGACATGAGTGGATTGTTTTGAAAGAGGCAAATGCGATGGTAATGCAGGACTGGGAATGGTAGTGGAAGGACCTTCAAGCTCATGATCAGAAAGAGGTACAACAAGCATCTCAGAACCAACACTAGATGAATTAGAAAATAAAGGATCCAAAAAATCATACAACATGGAAATGGTAGAATTTAGAGGCAATGCAGTGAAGGTGAGACATAAAAATACAAGTACTAAAAAAAATGACATTACGAGATACCCGTAGGCGATGAAGCTGAGGATCATAACAAAGGTAACCTTTTTGTGTATCACTATACCCAATAAAAACACATTTAGCAGCCTTTACAGATAATTTGTGTCGTTCATAGGGTGGGAGTAAAACAAAAAAAAACACAACCAAAAACACGAAGATGCACGTAATTTAGGGATTTATGAAAAAGAGAAAAAAATGGAGATTGATTACCAAGTATAGGAGTACTCTCTCTATTTATAAGATGAACAGCAGTATGGATAGCCTCAACCCAAAATTGAGATGGAACACAAGACTTCAGTATAAGAGTTCTAGCAATTTCCACAACATGATGATTTTTACGCTCTACTACCCCATTTTGTTCGGGAGTCCCAGGATAAGATTGTTGAGCTAAAATACCTTTTTCATTGAAGAATTTAACAAGTTTAAACGCACAAAACTCTCTAACAGGATTAGACCAAAATATTTTTATTATTTTCTCAAATTGTGTTTCTATCATAGTGATAATGTTTTGGCAACTTTGGCTAATTTAGATTTAACACGTAAGAAATACACCCAAGTATAACGTGTAAATTGATCAATAAATAGAACAAAATATTTATAACCAAGTCTTGATAAAATAGGTGAAGGTCTCCACAAATCACAATGAATAAGATCAAAAGGTGCATCAACTTTAGTAGTACTAGAAACAAAAGGTAATTTAGCAAATTTGCTAAGAACACACGTTTGACAATGACGAATAGTATTATCCTTATCATTCAATCTATCTAGAAGAATCTAAGATGCGAACATATATTCTAACCTACTTGCATATGGGTAACCCAAATGAAGATGCCATAGATCTCAAGTGTTTTGTTGAGGTGAAGTAGATGAGGTGATGGCAAGACAAAAAGGAGAAGCCTTTTTCGGATCAAGATTAAGGTGAAACAAACGCCCATGTTTATGTCCCTTCATGGTCACTTGCTTCATTTGAAGGTCCTGCACATCCAACCACGATGTGAAAAGTTGACAAAACAACTATAATCGATTAGTTGTCCAACAAAGATCAAATTGGCTATCAATCGAGGAACATAAAAGGTATTAGGAAGGCAAATGGATTTTGAAGAATTATTTGACAAGCAAGCAGTTCCAATTCCTTGAATGGGTAATTTTCTACCATTTGCAGTAGTGACATATTGATTTGAGAGACAAGGTTTTAGATTAGCAAACACATGTTTTTTATTAGTCATGTGATTAGAGGCAGTGGAATCGAGAAACCAAGCATTTGATTTATTTGGAGTACTTGATATCCCAGCAACAAAAAATATAGAAGAAATAACACCTGGAAGTGTGGACTTCATGGAGTCTTAAATCATTTTTTAAATGACTTCTGGTGTGAGAGACAGTGCATTTGAATTTTCTGTTGTTGAAGTCGCTGGCATTTGATGACAACTCATAGTAACAGAGGCTGGTTGACTTTGCTTATTCTTCAAAATTCTGTACTCCAAAATAACATGGCCAAATTTCTTACAATAGTTACATATATTCCGCTTCCGACAATGAGATGGTACATGCCCGAGTTCTTTACAATAGTTACACTGAATATCTTCTTTGTTTCCGTTCCTTTGTTTTGATTAATATCTACCACGTGAAGCAAGAAATACAGAATCAGTAGTATTATTTTTCGTGTCTAATTGAGCTTGAGTTTCAGGCGTGTTTCATCATGAATAAGTTCATCCAAAATAGATTCCATATTCAAATCACCGCGATTGATCAAAGTACCCCTTACCGTCTCAAATTCAGGTCGAAGCTTCATAAGAAATTACATCACCCTTTCGCGATCTTGTTCTTTCTTTACTTCAGCGTATACAGTAGGTGAGATTGTTGAGGAAGAGATCAGGTCTTGTTCTATCCATAACTTTAGCATTGCAACATAGAAACTGTGAATGTCTCTATCCTCTTGGCTGATATTTGCTATTTCATATTCAATTTCAAATTGTCTTGACTGATTCACCTAAGAATAAATTCCATTGAGATGATCCCATATAGCAGCAGCAATTTTGAAAGATTGAAGACTTAGAGCAATGTCAGGTTCAACCGAATTGAGTATCCAAGTGACAATCTGTGCATTCTTCGTTTTCCAATTGCTTTTTGTCTTCTCATCACATTCTTCTTTTTCAGAGCCATCAAGAATTCCAGATAAACCTTTTCCTTCAACAAAAATTTAAAAATGGAACTCCCACAGTGCAAAATTTTTGCCATTAAATTTGACTGATAGCATGTCAAATTTGTTTGTATCCATGATGATCGATCACAATAGTTTAAGCTAGAGCAGATCCTCTAAAGGATAATCACAAAGAATAAAGAAAGAAAAATTCTCAAAAGAATGTAAGCTAGAACGTAAAAGATTTTCTCAATGCTCTGATACCATGTCAAACTATGGAACAAAGAACAAAGTTTGTATATTTTCCTATATCCAATTGTACAAAGGTTACAGCCCATTATATACAATAATACTAATATCTACATATAGCAAACCTAGCTAATCAAGGAATACAAATAGGAAATATATAATATGAACCCCAAAATATTAGGAGAGATTTTCTTCCTTAATTATCTGTAAGGTCATCTCTATTTGACAGCCCTAAAGTTATTGATGTGCAAAACTTTGTTGTGTACTTTTAATAGTTTGCTTGCTTATTGGTTTCCTTTTTTTAACTAAGGAGATAATATTCTCTTTTTACGATAGTGAACTTGTTACAAGATGATTATTAGGAGTAGTAACACGTGCGGCACATAGGTAATTTCTAGCAAAAGAGTTGTTAAGTAAGGTTATTGAACTTCTTAAATTAGTTGGGTAAGGATGCTTGTGAGAAAGATAAAGAGAAAAGAGAGAGCACAATGTAGCCAAAGATGATTTTATTACTCGAAGGAAAGAATACAATCGAGCTTTACAAGTATGTTCAAGACATGTTGATGGTAGCTCCGTGCCACTATGATAAATAATAGTCCATGATTTCAGATTCAAAAGCACCACCCTAGTCACTCATGTTCTCTTGTTAATATTGAAAGAGATCATCATCAAGCTTTCTCAAAATTGATCGTTAACTAAATAAAATATAAATTTGAAAGAGAATATTCATTTTCTCGGTACTACAAAATTGGTTAATAATAGCGGTTTAAAATGATATAAGATAATGGTTTTAATGGTAGTTTTTAAAAAACAACCGTTGTTAAAAAGATACATTTAAATGACGGTTATTTAGATAATAATAATGTATTACACTTTTTCATTAAATTTTTGTGACTGTTTATACTCATAATTGTCATCAAAGTTTTTTATTCATAATTTTCATTAAATGTACCTTTTCACATGGTTTTCTTGACATTTAATGACTCTTTTTAATCATTACCGTCATCTTATCTACAATTGATTAAATAAGAACCATCGTCTTTTTGAATGAATAAAAAGAAAAAATAGCAATTTAAACTTACTATGCTTCAATTACTTTTTAAAATTAAATTTTCACAACAATTTAAAATTTATAAATCTTTTATCATCCATTATCCATGATTGAAGCCACATTTGAAATTCAATTTACATTACCCGTTGATATAATTATTATCAGTTACATATAAAGTACCTTAATACATACAAGCTTAATTATAACAGTTTAGCACTTAAATAACCTTGATCCAACTAACTCTTAACAATGAAAAAAATGTACTACACAAATTCTCAATTGGAAATCCAGTATTATATAACTATACAAACAAACATAAACCAAAAAGCAAATGGAGACCATATTTTGTGCTTACATAAGGTGGTATTGGCACTTGGAACGTCTATACCCAGCCAGTAAGCTTGCCCTTCAGAAACTAAGTCCTTAGTGCTCACAGTTATGCACATAGCATGCTTTCCGAAGCAATTCTTGTCTCGCAATTAGGTTTACCAATGTGGTTCCTATTAAATCAATGCTTATTGGAGCATGAGCATCACCATTTTCATTGGTTGGCTGCAAATAATAGAAACAAAAAATCAAAGATAAAGCTAAACAAATTAGCTTTTAAAATAAATATAAAGACTCAAAAAATCTCAAATATCACCATTTTCACTAATTGATTCAATCTGGATTTTATTTTTGCGGGCACTCTATTTAATACATGAAATTATAAAAAAAAAAAGTTCATCATTTGTTGCGTACTAGCGTAAATCTGAAAATTCTGTCAATCTTACAAGTATAAGGAAAGGAAAAAAAAATTCAATTAAAAGCATAATTCTGTCAATCTTACAGCATCTCAGTTTGTTTCCAAGAAGGCGCTAGAAATTTGGTCAAAAATAAATTTAAGAGAAATAAATAATTAATAATTATTATGAAGACATGTTTAGAATGTCAAGATACTACATAAGTCAAATTACATTATCACAAAAAATGCAAACTGTTTTCAAGGTTTACCTCTTGGGAAGTCCGGAAGGTTTCCAAGAGATAAAATTCGATTTCCATAACAAGATATAGTTGCTGCATTACTGATAAATATCAAAAGCCCTATTTCATTATAACTTCAACATTCTCTTATGAAAAATGAGAGATAAATAAACAAGACAAATCTACAGGGGTTAGCAATTCTCCAGAGGTTCAAATTTGGCCCTTTAAACTCATTTAGACTCAAATCTAAAACCTGTGTCTAATCAGAACTATAATTTCAAAGTAAAAAATTGAACAAAGAATTAAAAATTTAACAGATAGAATTTGACGATCTAATGTTCAGAAATTGGATTCCCGTTGTCTTTAACAGTAAACAACAACATGGCAGCACCCAAAACTTTTTTAGGCACTGACTATCTGCTGTATTTGGATTAAAAATGGCACCAGGTGCTGTCATGCTGCTGCTCTTTCTAACAGCAAACAGCAGCATGATGTTTGAGATGAAATGAAAATCATTTTCCTTTAACTCTGCATACTGGTGTGTATAAAAATTAAAGTAGCATCAAATCGTCTGCAACCATAACATGATTAATCATCCCATAAGTCATTGGCTAATGTCCATACCATTACATATATAAAAGATTCAATGGACAAGCTTTTGGACACAAATAACAATCAAATCACACATAAACAATAGATGCACAAAAATTAAAGCAGCAACAGCCAACGGTTGCTTAAATCGAAGACAGTGAATAATTTCCCAACATACAAGTGATTAGCTACACTCAAGGACAAAACTCATGTCATTCCATAGTCATAGGGTTTAGTCATTTTAACAAATTAGTTCATTTTAGAATGAAATCCCCTTTCCAACACAGTACAACAATCGACTTTAGGGTTCTTAACTGCTTATTTTAGGAGTCAAATTTTACAAAAAATTTAACTAAAATTGATGTGGAAGAGAAGATAACTAAAATTACCCATTTTAATCGTTTAATCGACCTTAATCAATAGTGAGTTCTTAGTTAGGTTTTTGAAATTCAGTGGCTGCAACACGCGCTCGGTGGGTACGTAAAAAGGGTCATTAAAAATAAATAATTTTAATGATGATTTTTTAAGAACCGTCATTAAAATTAAAATTATTTTTATCATACATAAAATGACCATTGTATATAATAATGGTCATTAAAAAAAATTACTTTAGTAGTGACGATTTTTAGGAACTATCATTAATTTTAAAAAAATTTGTTAGATATACAATGATTATGCTTAAAAACAATCATTATTATTTTTTATTTTTAGTGATGGCTATTATAAATGAACCATCATTAAAATTAAATATAGATTTTACTTAACATTTAACAACAGTTCCAATACATAACGGTCATCATAAGCGATACATATTATGACTATTCATAATAACTATCATCAAATATCTTTAATGAATATTGTTAAGAAGAACCATCATAACATATGGATCATTATCTTACATTTTTGTAGAGTGTCTTAGGCACCAGCATCAATTTAATAGTATATTTTAAAAAAATTTGGGTACTCTCCATAAACTAAAACTAAAATAATTGACCAAATATTAAAATTGCCCGACCTTGGATTTTGAATTCTGAATTTTAAATTTTAAATACTCACTACAAAAAAAAAAAGGCTTTTAACAGCTGAGTAAACATGTTATCAAAAGGTTATAACAGTACAATTTGACATGTCATGGATTCATGAGCTGTGAAAAGTCATCTAGTTTTAATATTATAGGTCTAATGCTGTTGTTTACATTGTTAGAAAGAATCCATGGCAGAGATTGTTGGTCGTGGATGGTGACTTTAATGGCTAAAATTACTCTTCTGTGATGACTAAAATGATAAATGTGATTATTTTATTACGATATGCATAGAGTTGTCTTGATAACTTAAGCCGTTAATTTTATTTTTCAGAAGAATCTCCATTTATTCTTTATTTTGCTGAAATAAATTCAAAATGTTGTTGTGTTTATACATATCATTTGCTATCATATCCACTGAGTTAACTAATACACATACTAAAACAGAAATTATATTATAGGATTTCACTACTTTATATTTAACTTAAGGTACTTTCTCTCACAAAAATGAATCATGGGCTCTACTTGAACCCATGCTAGTAGAGTGGGTTATACCTTACTTTAAATATAAGGTAGCAACTTCTTAAAAAAAATTGTCAATGCACATTTAATAGATTAAGTTTAATTAATGTGAGATAACACATGAAAATAAACACAAACTTTCTTGTACAAAGGGAAATAAAGTATTTATTTTCACTCTTAGATACTATATATTCCTTAGCCCCTAATAACTATTTTTCTTTGTAGCTCTAATAAATCCTTGAAGAAAAAAGAAATTATAAATTGAAAACTTCTCATGATAAACAACTTGGAATAAAATAGACAATCTATTGACAAACTTGCAAGAAGTTCAATCTCATTCTAGATTTTACGAGCTTGTAATCTTAATGAAATAATTTATACAGTCTTTTGAATCATTCGTCACATGCAACATATAATTTAATGATTATCAAACAGCAAATATAGACCATGCAATTCATTTTCCCATTACTCATGCGATTAACATAAAATTTTTATAAGACATTGCTGAATTTAATAAGAATAGTTCCGTAGATTGCTTCTACCATTCATACTAAAAGCTTCAATTTTCATTAGAAGTTTTTTACAATAACAAGATTGAATTCTTAAGTAACACTAATCAACTTGTAAATCAAACCATTCAAAATTATAAACTCACCTTTGGAATTGTTGACTTTGCCAATTGAAATTTACTTTCGTTTGACTAAGACGAGTAACGATTCCTCTTATGACATTCAACCCTAATAAATTTTAAAAACCCAGAGTCAATTAACATTATCCATCAATACTTCGAAACTTTTATACTAATGCAAAATCCAAACATCAATACTTTCATATTGTGCGCTTTTACTAAAAGAAATTTTGATGCATCAAGAAAATCAACTTACAAAAATCAAAATATATAATAGGTAGGAAAATGTAAAAAATTTAATGTTGGAAGCCTCGATAAACACATCCAAAGCTCTGATAAAGATAAACCCATATGTTATTAGTGGCTGGTTTCATACAAAAAATTTGATAATTACAAAATCATATTTTAAAACTTCTCTAAAGAATAAAGATTCTCCAAACACAAGAAGCCTAAGAAAATTATAGTCAACAAACAAATACATAAACTTATTACGATCAACAAGCTGAAAAAGAAATTAAACAAACAAACATAAGAAAAAAAATCAATGACAATAACCAAAAAACGAAAAAAAATCAAATCATGTAATCAAACCAAGTTGATAAAAATATAACTAGGTATGTGACAAATAAAAAAGTGAAAAGAAAATGAAATTATCGATAATGAATGAAGCAAAGCCCCACAAAAAGAACAATTGCAAGATTACAAAGGAGATTTCATTATGATGGAACCATATACTACCATGATTCTATAAGGCAAAGCGGCCTTATTCGTTGAAGGAAGGAAAGAAAAAAGTATGAAAGAAAATAAAGAGAAAGAACAAAATAATTTCCATAGATATGAGATTTACTTATTTATTTCTATAAATAAAATGAAATTTTAATGGCATAAATTTAATACCGTTTTAGATTGACAATTCATGGCAAGATGTTTATGCCATTGTAAGTACCATAATCAACAACAAAGAAAAGTCACACCATTAATTGTTGTTTTTACTGCAATTCTAGCTCCAATGTCTACTGTAAAATAACATTTCTCATAGCATAGAAAACAAATATGCTTTCTTTTCTACCTTTCAACAACACTGATATATTATATGCCATGAAATCGCGGTCGTAAAATGTTCTTTTTTTTTTTTTTGACCAAACTTTGTGCTGTAACTTTTGACCTAAAATTGTAAATAGTCAATCTAATGAATAATATATTATCTGCTTTTACATTGCTTGACCTAAATACTCAATTACTTGATCTAATATATGTATACCCGACAATGGCAAATCCCAAACCCTAACTCAAATTTCCATAATCTATTAAGGAAGCTCATGATGCACACAAGGGAGTCACTCAGCACGTGTGAATGGAGGAAAAGTCAACAAAGTTTGTTAGCACTAGGCTAGCTTAGCAAGTTCGTTAACATGCCTTACATTATGTTTTGGTTATTAAATTAGTAATAGTATTCTGTTTTTTTGAAATGAGTTAGTATAAATAAATGTGTAAATCTCATTTGTGCAGTGAATTAAAGCATAAAGAAATTCTAGAACATTCATCTTCATTTTCTTATCTTATAAACAATTTTACAGTTTTTGTAAACTTTACATTGTAATTTAAGGGCCACAAAATAGAGCAAGTTCTAGTAACTAGCAAGCAAATTTTAGAAACTTAACAACTAGAAATGCAAATCAGAATCAAAATCAACAAAGTCACATTAATTTATATTTCAATACTCTTATCAAACTAGATAGACCCAATGAACATCTTCTTCTTACTAGAGCTAATAGATCTACTTAAGAAATTGCAAATTCGGTATATTAGAATTAGAGATCATAGAAATAAATTTTGCTTGGATGGCTCTTATCATGAATAAGTAAAGGTGCTCTAATCTAATTCTTATTATAAAATGTGCTAGCTCTTTTGATGTTTGGTGAACTCTTGAAAGAAAATAGGTGTGCAATTTGAAGTTAGGGTTTTTCGACTAAGATATGAGTTAAATATATTTAAGAAAGGGTCATGTTAAGTATTATTATATTAAGATGAAATCAATAGCTAATAAACTTGTAAGTGCTAGCAGTCTTATAACTAAAAAGTATTATGGTTAACAATCTTGAATGGATTAGGACCAAGCTACCATGATGTTGCTACTTTTATAATTGGTTCTAGAATGGAGTTTAATTATGTATATGCACTATTGCTGACACATGAACTTAGCTTTGACAAGAGCAAGATGATAAAAGTATGCTTAATGCAAATTATACACGAGTAAGCTTTATGGTAGAAATTATAATTTTAGAAGAGGAAATGTAAGTCATTATTTAGAGAATGATCAATGGCAATTTTACAAATGGATATAGTAGAGATCAATCTTTTAGTCAAAATAATCCTTAATATCACTTAAAAATTTGTCTTTACTTATCAGAGGTGAAATTATTGAAGCCAAATTTTAAGGAACCTCAAGCATTATAAGAGATTTGGTTTGTCAAATATGATCACATTGCTAACATTTGTTGGCATAGAGTTGTTGAGAATTATATCCCTATCATAAGAGATTTAGTAAAGGCAAAAGACCAAGATCATATTACATTGCTATCTTTGATGATTTTTCTCCTTCATGTCAAAGTTTTGATGATTGTGACAATTTTAGTTACATGCCATAAAGCTTTTGTTTTGCTTTTGGAGCTCACTATTACTTTAGAATTTATGTTTGTACTTCTAGAGTAGCCTATATGGCTAATTTTAAAAGAACTGCCAATAAATGGTATCTAGACAGTAGAGCAACTTATCACTTAACCAACAACACAGATAATATACAGCTCAGAGAAGAATATAATGGTACTAATCAGCTCATTATTGGAAATGGTAAAGGTTTGTCGATTTTTCATATTGGAATGCTTTTTTGTCATTTAAAACTTCAAGCTATCCACTTATATACACTGCCAAAATATAAAAGACATGTTAGTTGTTTCTTTAATAACTAAAAATTTATTAAGCATTTCTGAACTCACTTTTGATAATTCTCTTTTTGTTAAATTCTATAGAAATATCTATTTTGTAACATACATAAAAAGGTAAGTTCCTGTACAGGGTCTTGTTGAGAAAGATTTTTACAAGTTGTAATTCAATTCGATACCCTCATCAACCTTATCACTTACATTTCATCTATCACAATTTCAATGGAATAAGCCAATTTCTATGTTGTCCTATGCAAATATGTCATCTTGTTATTAAAACAGCAATGTCTTTACTAAGACCTGTTATCACTATGCTTCAATTGATTATAATCATAAACCTAATGAAATAATCCTATTGTATAGAAGGTTTGGTCATTCAAACATAGCAATATTGATGTATTTGCTTAAGACTTATAAATAATTTAAAGTCTCTCATAAAACTCTTTTATCTTCTATGAATTCTATATGTGAAGCTCGTCAATTAGGAAAGGTTCATAAACAACATTTTTTCGCAACTGAGATCAAAACCACTAAGGTATTAGAATTGATTCATATTAATCTTTGGGGATCTTCATCTATTGTGTCTGGTTATAAATATTACATCAGCTTTGTTGATGACTACGATAGATATACCTACATTACCTACTTATACTCAAACCTCAGGCCTTTAAAGTCTTTAAAATGTTCAAGCTTTAGGTAGAGAATCAATTCAACACATCAATTAAAATGTAGGAATCTAACTAGGAGAAGAGGAAGAATATAGAGTTTTTATAGATTTCTTGAATCAAAATGAGATTATCTTCAAACATTAAATCCATATACTTGTTAGGGTTATAGGGTCCTAGCATTCTTCTATGGGCTTATAGGTGTAACACCCTTCTGTATAATTCTATTAAGTGGTAGTAAGGTTACTTAAAGTGTAACTGCTCAACCCTTTAGCACAAATGTATAGCCCTTTATATGCACCCACTGCTTAGTATGAGGCTCTATACTTCTATAAGAAAGTGCATCTTTGTTGGATATAGTTATTCTCACAAAAGGTATGAGTGCCTAACAAGTTTAGGATAAGTCCATATTCTCATTTATGTCATCTTTGATGAAAACTCATTTTTATATTCTATAAACAATGACTTTAATTTATTTGAAATGTCACAAAACTTGAAACTCTAGTATCAAACTTTTCTCAATAGTAAATCTATATCTCAACCTTATCTTTGCCTAACAATAACTTTGAAGACACTTACTCAATAAGTTTAGCAAGACAATAACAATAGCTTTATCTTTTACATATACAGATAATCTACATCAACAAAAACAACTTAATCACTCAACTATTAGAATTCTCAATTCCTTATATACCTTTTTATTTTTTTAAACCTCTTCAAATGCAATTTGAATCACTAACAGCCTGTTATCAACAACAAAATACAAACCTTAACTAAAAAAAAAAACCTTATTTCACAACCTTGTCATAGATGATTACTAGATCAAAATATGAAATCCTTAAACCAAAATTATTTACAACTATCCAAACCAATATAGAACCTAATGTAGTCTAAGAAGCTCTCAATTATCAAAACTAGCATCAAGCTATAAAAGATGAGTATAAAGCCTTAATTAAAAACAAAACATGGACTTTGGTATCATTTTCACCTAAGTACAAAATTATTGTGTTAAGTGGATATTGAGAGTCAAACAAAAAACTAATAGAAGCATAGTCAAATACAAGGCTAGACTAGTTGTAGAAAGCCTTCAACAGACTAAAGTTATTGATTATTTTGAAACTTTCAGTCTTGTTGTAAAGTCTTATATGGTAAGGGTTGTATTAAGTTTGGTTGTGATGCATAAGTTTATGATTAGATAAGTTGATATGAATGATGCTTTCTGAAATTGAGTCTTGTTTAAAGATGTTTATATGTGTTAACCTGAAGGGTTTTTTGATTTACAAAGGCCTAACTATGTGCATAGATTGAAAAAAGCATTATGTAGCTTGAAACAAGCTTTTAGAGCCTATTATGATAAATTAAAAAATTACTTGATTAGAAATTAAGGATTCTAGAACTCTAAAATTGATACATCTTTATTCTTCAAGGGAAAATTAAATTCAATTATCTCGATCTTAATCTATGTTGATGATATATTGATTATTGGTACTAATAGTGATGAACTAGAAGAATTTATGTTAGAGTTCAGCAAAGCATTTGCATTAAAGGATTTAGGAGAACTATCATACTTCTTTGACATTGTGGTTTCTTACGCCAAGGATAATGTTTATCTATCTGAAAAGAAATAAATTAAGAATTTGCTTAAAAAACTGGTATGTTAGAGTGCAAAGCGTGTGATACTCCAATGGTTATAGGATCAAAACTTCATAAGAAGGATAAGGGTTATTTAGGATAGTATATTGAAAATGTAAGAGATTATGAGAGCTTAGTGGAGGCTTACAATATTTGATTTTAATTATATCAGAATTGCTTTTGTAGTACACAAACTAAGTCAATATGTAGCAACTTCTACACATCAACATGCCATGACTTGCAAGAGCATTCTTAAATACTTGAAGGAGACAAAAGATTATGGATTAAAGTCCTCAATTAATGTGAAATAAAGCTTACATGCTATATTGATGTAGATTGGGCTTATGACATTAATGATAGGAAATCAATAAAAGCTTACTGTATCTATTTGAGATAGAATTTGATATCTTATTCATTAAAGAAATAATTAGTCATTAAAAAGTCAAGTGCAGAAAGTAAATACAGGGCTCTTGCATTTGCAAGTGTAGCAATCACATGGATTCAATCATTGTTTAAAGAGCATTACATTGAATGCACTTCATTACCCATAATTTAGTGTGATAACATCAGTGCAACAATGCTGGTCAAATACATTGTCTATCATTCAAAACACAAAGCATATTTAATTAGATATGCACTTAATTAGAGATAAAAAGTTAGCAAAGAAGCTGGAAATCAATTACATTCCCAATGAAGAGCAGATTATAGACATTTTTGACAAAACATCTCACATTCATCGACTTCAATTACTTTGAAGCCAAATTCAATGTGCATCAATGTCCTTTTAATTTGGGAAGGGCTGTTTAGAAAGCTTATAGTGCATATAAAAGAGTCACACACTCAGCACATGTGAATAAAAGACAAGTCAACAAAGTTAGTTAAAGGTTATGCTAGCTAAACAAATTTGTTAAGCATACCTTACGTTCTATTTTGATTGCTAAGTTAGTAGTAGTATTCTATTTTTGTGATATGAGTTTAGTATAAATATGTGTATAAATCTCATTTGTAAAGTGAATTGGAGTATAAAAAATTCCAGAACATTCTTCATTTGTTTAGCTTTCAAACAAATTTTACGGTTTCTATAAACTTTAAGACAATCCCCAGCTGCTTTTTATATTCGCATAACTATAAAAAAATTAATCAATCAAATGTAAATTATGAGTTTTAGTGTTAATCTTAATAGATTTTTTTTAATTGACCAATGAATGGACAGTGACGACAGTAGAAGAGTAAATGGGAAGAATTATATGGATCGGGTAGTAGTTAGATATTATGAATAATGTAAGTTAAGGTTAGACTAATAGGTGGGTAGGGTGAGTAATTGAGAGTGTAGGGAAGGGGGTTGAAGATGGCCAAGGTAAGATCAGGACATTGGGTTATGGGTGAGGAGGGTTGGGAATGATAGAGGACTATGGGTAATTTAAAAATATTCCAAAATTATTATCATATTAGTGGAAATCCCTCAGACTTTATAATTTCAAATTTCCCGTAATATGATGCTCGACGACAAAGTATAGCAAACGGCCGTAGCGCGGGAGATGATGTGACAATTGAACGGAATGGGGTCAAGTAATAGTTAAAATTTTGGGAGATGGTCGGGTAAATGACATTAATACCCTTACCATTGTGCAAGTTCTTACCATTGACGGACACGCACTGCTGCTACGTCACGCTCCTCGGATGTGGCTGCGAGCGAGAGCCTAGAGCCGAGCAATAAAACGAAAAGAAAAGAAAATCACAAGGCTTAATTTGGGAGCCAGTGCCCGGAGCCGAGCAGCCCCCAAAAAAAAAAAAAGGAAAAAAAAGGAAAGAAAATCACAAGGCATCCGTCAGTGACCGTCAGTTGTCTAGAGAATACAAAGCCAAACCGTAGCCATGAGCCTTGTTTCTGCCGGAGGTTACTCACTCGGTTTATTGCCATGTACGTCAAGAAGAAGAGCTAAAGCAATTGCCAAAGCGGCTCTGGTGGAAGCGAAGCCAAGAGCAGTACCGGCGCTGAGGAAAAGCTCCGGCTCTGGTTCCGGTTCCGTGCAAAAAGTTTTGGTTGGGGACAGAGCGGATGACCTTCAGGCGGAGGCAAGAGCCATGGCACGTGCTGCAAACGCCTCCGTGTACAGCCCTGAACTTCTTGCCCGCAAGTACAGTTCACGGCCTGTTCAGGTTGTCTGAGCATCAATAATACCTTTTCACCTCTTTGTAGAAAAAAATAAAAAGATTTTTTTTTTTGTCTCTGATTAAATGATTAACAATAATATTTATTCAGTTGTTGCGTAGAACCCTACAAATATTGGTAGCCTTGGGTTCATTTTCCCTAAAACTATTAATTGACCAACGAAATGGAGTGCTCGATCAGAACAAGAGAAGGCGTGCAGCTGAGCTGAGGAGAACCTTTATACGATTGGGTCCTACTTTTGTGAAATTGGGTCAGGGCTTATCCACCAGACCGGACATCTGCCCTCCTGAGTATCTCGAGGAGCTCTCTGAGCTTCAGGTACTATTAATCATTTATATCATAAACTTGTTGTGGAGTTATTTATACTGTTAATGTGCAAACGCTAATTCTGGTGAAAGAACAAATTGACAACCTTTATTATTGTTACAACTGAGCAGGACGCTCTGCCCACATTCCCAGATGCAGAAGCCTTTTCTTGCATTGAGAGAGAGCTGGGACTAACACTAGACTCAATATTCTCTTCCATTTCCCCATCCCCAATTGCAGCTGCCAGTTTAGGCCAAGTTTATAAAGCTCAGCTTAAGTACTCTGGTCAAATTGTTGCTGTAAAGGTTCAACGTCCTGGTATTGAAGAAGCCATAGGACTGGACTTTTACCTTATAAGAGGTCTAGGATTTCTCATCAATAAATATGTTGACATAATTACCAGCGACGTTGTTGCCCTTATTGACGAATTTGCAAGCAGAGTTTATCAAGAGCTTAACTATGTGCAGGTTAGTTTCTTCTTCTTATATTGATGGTTGTTTATAAGGTATAAATTTTCATTGCAGCATGATTCTTTCTGCAATAAAGTTTTGAATCGAAATTGCTATTGTTACTATAATTTGCATAGGATTTGTTTCAGTTTGGATCTTAAATTAACAAGTCCCTGCAGGAGGGACAAAATGCAAGGAGGTTTAAAAAGTTGTATGCTGATAAAGAGGATGTCCTTGTCCCTGATATCTTTTGGGATTATACCAGTGGCAAAGTACTAACCATGGAGTGGGTTAATGGAGTCAAATTAAACGAGCAAGTTGCCATTGAAAGTCAGGGTTTGAAGGTTTTGGATTTAGTGAACACAGGTATCCAGTGTAGTCTCAGACAGCTTCTTGAGTATGGATACTTTCATGCAGATCCTCATCCTGGTAATCTCCTGGCAACACCTGAAGGAAAGCTGGCTTTTCTTGATTTTGGAATGATGAGTGAAACCCCAGAAGAGGCAAGATTTGCTATCATTGGTCATGTCGTTCACATGGTTAATCGAGATTATGAAGCTATGGCCCGTGATTACTATGCTTTAGACTTCTTGTCACCTGATGTAGATGTTTCTCCAATTGTACCGGCACTTCGTAACTTTTTTGATGATGCACTTAATTCCACTGTGAGCGAGCTAAATTTCAAAACAATTGTTGATGGTCTTGGTGCTGTTTTATATCAATTTCCATTTAACGGTGAGTCTTTTTTTTTTTTTTGGTTATTGAATTCGGAGCCCTATTTCGTAAGCTTGTGTACTGATGTTTATGCACTGTAATTCTCACTGGGCGTACTGAGCCATAGGGTTCTGTTGCTTGTGATATGTAATTGTTTCTTGTTTGTGATATATAATTATTTGTTGTTAATATAATTCCATCGTGCCTTTATCTATCATCTTAACTCTTGATGGTTATAAATTCATTTCCTAGCTTTTATTCTTTTGTTATTTTTGTATCTATGTTGGTTAGGTGGAGATTGGAGGAAATGTTATCTATCAATTGCGCACCTCGTTTCTTCAACTTAGGAATATTATCGTTACTCTAGAGTACATTATATTCAGTTCCTTCTGTGGACACCTTCTTCATTTTACATGTGTTCTTCTTAATGCAAGTTTTCTTTGTTTCCTTTAAAAAAAAAAAAGGAGCACATTACATTCTGATGCATTCTGTTATTTGGCTTGTGAACTTCCTTGCAGTCCCAGCATATTATGCATTAATATTGAGATCACTTACAGTACTAGAAGGTTTAGCTCTCTATGCTGATCCCAACTTCAAGGTGTTGGCTGCTTCATATCCATATTTTGCTAAAAGGCTGCTCACAGATCCAAATCCATATCTCAGAGATGCTCTTATTGAGTTGCTTTTCAAGGATGGGAGATTTAGGTATGTACTTTATTCACCATTTACTATTAACTTAGTAGATTTTAAGTTTGCAGTGTGCGACATTTCCATTCGGGGCTGTTAGTCCTTTTGTAAACCTCTTTAACTTGGTTTGATGCAGGTGGAATAGGCTTGAAAACCTACTTGTTCAGGGAAGAAAAGATAGAGATTTCTCTGCAAAAGATGCTTTACAACCTGTTCTGAAGCTTTTATTGGGTCCAGAGGGTGAAGAGCTCAGGAGTTTAGTCATTAAGGAGTCTGTCCGTGTAACTGAGGCTGTTGTTCTGGGAGCTGTTATTGATACTTACAATTATATGCCTGATTTTATGCGCAGTCTAGTTTTCACTGGCAGCAGAAGGGGCCCTCTTTTGATGAGTGATACTGAAATAGAAAAAGTGATAGAGCTTCGGGACCAGGTTTTTAGAATATGGGGGCTTCTACGATCATCTGAAAACTTTGATCCAACCTTGTTGCAGCCTATATTACAGGTAAGAACTATTATTGTTTATGAGAGATACTGAATTTGTACTATCATTGATAGCATACCATTTCTTTTATTCTTTCTTCTAGTTTTGAAGTGGAAGATACTGTTGAACATGAAACTAGTTTTAACAGTTTTTATTCTGTTGACATTTGTGATAACACTCACTGCAAACATTTTTAAGACTCGTCACTGTAGAAGTAGAAGTTCAGATTGAACTGAACTCTCTCATCTGGATGTATCTGTGGCATGACAGTCCGCATTTAATTTAACAATCTTTTTAGATTTATTTTCCCAAATTGTTTATTTGGCTTTCTAGGAAGCAAGAGGCTAAGAAAGAAGTTATCTGAAAGCTTACCTTCAATATTAACTATAATTGACAGAAAAACACATTGCTAACAGTAGAATCTGACCAAGCAGGTTCTTCAACAACCTGAGGGACGTAGTCTAGGAGGTCGTGTTATGGGTGGAATCACACAACGTCTCGCAGCACGACTTCTGCAACAAGTTCTCCGAACTCCAGCAGCAGGCTCTGCTTCAATTGACTGAGCACTTTTAACAACTATTGGTCAGAACATACATGTATGTTAGGTAATTGAGAATTTGCTTGAAGCAATTCTTTACCATTCTTTGTTCAAGTAAATGTTTCATAGAAAAGAACAGTATATAATATCCAAATAAATATCATACAACTTGAGGATAGATGGATGACTTGAAGAGCCCTTTTCCCTTATTGTTTTTTAAGAAGACTAACCAGATTATACCACTTAATTAAATTATTCATTCTTAAGATCTCCAAGTAAACTTGATCTATTCCAACTTACATCTTAAATAGCATTTGGATTGGGTTGTTGTTTTTCGCTGCTCCGCTTTTTTCTGGGTGAGTGGGAGGGGGTATAGGGCCGTACAGATTGCGGCTAGGCAGGGCTGTGGGTTACTGTAGAGGAAGTAAATGGTGCATTTAGCAATGGGTAATCGGAATAGAGAATTGGCTTTAGAATAAATTGTTTATTTAAATAATTTTTAGCATATGAATCAGAATTTGAGTGAGTTGTATTGTAATTAATGTATTTATTTTGTTTTCAAATTAAAATGAATTATTACAATTTAAAATGATCTTAATTGAATATTATCATTCATTATAACAACAACAATTAAAAAATAATAATATTAATTTATTATCCATTATTATTATTATTATTATTATTATTATTATTATTATTATTAAATGGGTAAAAAGAAATTTTTAATTTCCATAAAAGGTACAAATATTGATTTATTTCTCATTCTCTTAATTATTTCTTCACATTGAATAAAGATGGCACGGATGTGATGCCTTTCGCTTACAAATTCATGGCTATTTCTAGTAGAAATGCATCGGGTTTCATTAACAAATCAATGAATTGCAGGCTCATTAAAACTAAGCCACAAATGAGCCATGTTGTAAGTGGTTGTAAATCCATTGTTACATAACACTTTGCTTTGGATGTCCTGGACTTCAAGATAATCATAAAATGACATTGGATTTGCTATAATATTGTCTCATAAAAACCTCAATTAGTAAAAGTTCAATGGGAAAATCTAGTCATATGGAAGAAGGAAGGGCACAGTTACGGAGGGTAATGGACATTGTTTGAAGTGGGTTTGTCATTATCAAATTCATACTCATATAAAATTTAAATTACTAAATTCATGCATAATCTGCCGTGAGTTTTGACAATTAGCAAACTCGCAATAGTATTCGATAATTTTTTTGTGGATTTTTACATATAAAATCATAAATGTTCTATATGTAAATTTACAACAATAATTTAAACTTTCACATAATGTACTTACTTCTAAATTTAACTAATGTAAATGAAAAATTAAAATTTAAACATTAATCCAACACAGATTCTCAATTTTAAGCATAAAATATAAAAAATTTTTAAAAAAAGACACTAACTAGTATATTAAAATAATAATTATCATTTCATATTATCATTTAACACAAGATTTAAGAGAAAATCTTTATTTCATCATCACCATTAACAGTCATCCAACACGATTCCTACAATAATGGTTAAGATTAATATTCTTTAAAGAATAATACTTTTTAAATATTAATCTGAAGAGTAAAATTATAATAATAAAATAATCAATATATTAAAACAAAGGAAATGCAATAAAAATTATAAGAAGTATATAAGTATAGTTTTAGATTTAAATATTTTTTAATTAAAATAAAATTAAAAAATAATTAAAAAGAAGTTATGGGTTTGGTAGATACCCGTCGGATATTTAGCTAATATCAAATCGACTCACAACATAATACAATATCAAACATACCTGTAACCTATGAAATAAACCACAATAGGTAGGTTTTGGCAGCAAGTCTATACAGATTTATGATTCTATAGGTATCATTGTCATCATTATGTAGAGTGCACATGTGTTCAATTTTGTATAAGTTGCTCTTGTAAATATTTATGCTCTCGTAATGAAATGCTCCTCCTCAAGACAAAAATGTCAATTTGATAATCTACTAAGTCAACACATATCAATGCTATAGATTAACTTCTCAAATGTTGAAGTGGGCAAAGCTTTAATTAAAAAGTATCTATGAAATTATCAATGGAGTATATATTTGACATCAACTTTCTTGCTTTGCTAAGACTCATGAGTGTAGAAGCACTTTGGTAAGATGCGTTTGATGTTGTATGTTAAAAAATATATATTTATAAATGAGAAATTTATTATTTTACAGTCTAAATTTCACTAGCATTCCTATTTTTATGTATTTAAATTTCTTGTGATTTTAATTATGTGTGTTTTATTATAATTAAGTATTTTATGTATCTTGAGGTCATAATGATTATTTCATAATAAACGAGATACCAAATGACAAAATGAATAATAAATTTGAACTCAGAACGGTCGAAAACCTTAGGAAGAGTATAAAAATATGAACGTTACTATTCACATATATGATACCGTTCATGATATTATTTAAGATACTGTTCATATATATTGTACGATGACGTGGCATTGACCAATAATTTAGCACCAACCAATGACGTTGCAACATTTGAGTGGATTGATGATGTTACTTTGACTGCTTATGTGACGTTGACTGATGATGTAGTATTGACTAATGATGTGTCATAATTCTATTGGACTAAAATGCGTATATACTATTGACCGATGATGTGCCAGTATGTTAATTAATTAGAAAAAATATGTGTACGGTACATGCATTTACAAGATGATAGCTTTGATGATGTATTCAATGTAATCAGAACTTGGCATGTTGTACAATTCTATGCCTCCAAATTATTTTAATCAGATAGCCAAAATTTACTCATTATATCTATAAAAAAAAGGTTCTCCCTTACTAATTGGACACTCCTGAATTCATTTTTTAATTTAATTTTTTGTAATTTCTTCTTCATCTTATATTTTCTACATATTTTAATAAAATTTTCACTTTATCCCTAATTCAAATATAAGTAGCTAATTTTCTTTCAAGTTTGGATTGAAGGTGAAGTCCTCAACATGTCTCATGGGCTTAATTTGATAAATTTATTTTCTCTTCCCCTTTAATTTCTATGGATATTTTAATTTTTCATTGACAGATAGTAATAACAAAATTATTACTGTTTGGCACGATAAACTCTTAGCACTATATTAATTAGAATATGATTCATGAGGAGTGAATATTCTCCTCATGATTTAATTGATACTAATAAAGAATATTAAGCTCTAGTGCATGTTGATATGGATCTAGATACCTAAAGTGTCTCATTATATTAGTTGCTACTTTAATTTATTCCCTCCATTCTATTTTGAATTTTAAGATCATTTAAGTTAATTTCACCATAATTCAACCACATATTTAGAAAATTAATTCAATACACAATTAAAATTCATCTCCTTATGTAATCAATACTCGTCACCATTAATCTATTTTACAATGGATTAGTATACATGTAAATTCAGTAAAATTTGCACAATAAATTTTTGGTATTGTTGCTGATAAGGTAAGTTATTTTAATTCGTTGAATTAAATTTTTTTATTTTTTTTGTTTTCTTGAATTTTTTTGTTAAAAAATAATTTTTTAATTTGAATTTCTTTAAATTTTTTGTAATTTAGTTTTCAATTTATTTTTCTTGGTAACTTTTTCATTTTATCTTGTTAATTTATTTTAATTAACTTGTAGAATTATTTTTTTAAGTAATTATTTTTAGTTGTTTTCTTTTAAAATTGTTATTAAAAATTAAATTTTTTTAAAAAAGTAAATCTACAATTCTTGTAATTTAATTTCTTTTCTTTTTCTCTCTTTATATTTTTGTAATTAATTTTTAAATTATTTTTTGTTGTAATTTATCTTGTTATTTTATTTTTAGTTAATCTATTTCTTGTATATTTTTAACACTTGAGTTTATTTTCATAATAAAATGGTAACAACGTGATAAAATTAGTATCGTAATTTCTCTATCTTTTTTATTTTTATTTATTTTATTCTCATTTTTTGTTATATTTTTTATGCATAGTCGAAAGTCACAATTACCTAATTTTGAGTCTATCGACTTAAAATTAGAAAAAATAATTCACACACAAAAACAACTTATAATTAAAGGTAAAATTGAAATGAATTTACAACATCAACCACTACCGCCACAAGAGAGGATAATTTAAGGACTATTCCAGTCCCTTAGTTAACTTGAGCACATCATGCATAAGATACCTAAATATAGTTGTTAGGAGTTTTGAATTAAAACCTAGTGTGCTAAATTGTCTCCCAACATTCTATGGCTTAGAAAATGAGGATCCATATAATCATCTAAATGATTTTCATACTATTTATTAAATTTTTAAATATGAGAATTTTTCAGATGATGATATTAAACTTAGATTATTCCTATTTTCATTAAAGGATAGAGCTTATTAATGGTTCAATATACTATCTGCTAATAGCATTACATCATGGGAATTGGTAACAAAATTTCTAAATAAATACTTCCCTGTTCATAAAACCAATTCTATTTGTAGGAAAATTGCATAGTTCATCCAGAGAGAAGATGAGTAGTTTTTCAATGTATGAGAGCGATTCAACGGGCTACTCTTGAAATGCCCACACTATGGATATGAAAAATGACATCAATGCTAGTACTTTTCGGAGGGATTATTGTCAAATGTGCAAGAATGCCTAATGGCAATAAATGGAAGAGAGCTAATGTCCAAAAGTGTATTAGAGATTTGGGATTTATTCCAACGACAAGCTGATGATTCTTAATAGTGAAGTTGATTATTTAGGAATGTGAGAAAAATCAAGGGAATAAATGAAATTCAAATTGGCTAGTCAAGCTCAAGAATAAAAAAAGTCATGGTTGAAGGACTCTCGACAAATCGCAACTTTAATATCAACTAAACCAACAGAGTCACATGACCATGACTTATATATAGAACAAGCCAATGCCATAGGTGTAATGAGAAAGCTATCAAACTATAACTCTTACTCCAACACATACAATCTTGGATGGAAAGACCATTCTAATTTTTTGTAGTTTCAAGGATTCCAACAGAATGGACCAACAACTCCATCTCCACTAATGCAACCAATTCCTCAAGTGCCTCAAGCCTTTTAGCTATCATTTAAACCATAAAATCATAAACCGAACTACTCTTAACCTAGAATGTAGAAGGATACATTTCAAAATTTCAAGAATTCTACTCACTCCACGATGGAGCAACAAAACTAAACCATTCATGAACTAAGAACTGAGATGAGAGCAAACTTTAACTTACAGACCCAATCAGTTTCAAGCCTTGAGAATATGATAGGCCAACTTGCCTCTTTTATTCAAACTTTGGCGATGAATGTTGAGAAAGGTAAATTCTCAAGTCAACTAGTGCCGAACCCTAATGAAGTGCATGAAGTAAATACCAATTCACCCCAGCAGCATGGAGAAAAGCCTTCATGACCTTACAAAAAAGAAAAGAGGTCGACAACAAAGTGGACATTTCGATGATAAAAATAACTCAAGTTGTACTTACAAATGTTAAGGATTCATCATCAAAGGAGAAAGAAGAAACCAACCCATGAGAGTATATTCCTAAAGCTTTATTTCCCCAGAAGTTAGTTAAAGTAAAAAAGAAAAAATCCACGAGTGAGATTTTTAAAATCTTTAAACAGGTAAGTGTTAACATTCCTTTACTTGATGCTATAAAATAAGTGTCAGTTTATGCCAAGTTTCTTAAAGATTTTTATACTAAAAAGAGAAATATTCATGTTCAAAAGAAGACATTTTTAACATAAAATGTTAACTCTATATTCTAATACAAAATTCCTTTAAAATGCAAAGATCCAAACTCCCCCACTATCTCATGTAGTATAGGAAACCACATAATTGAGAATGCTTTGTTGGATTTAGGTGTTAATATAAATCTATTGCCGTACTTATTGTTTATGAAATTTAGATTAGAAGAATTACACCCAATTCTAGTGGTGTTATACCTTGCAGGTCAATCTATAAAAATATTCCGTGGTATTGTGGAGAATGTACTTATTCAGATAGATAAGTTTTATTTTTCTATTGGCTTTATTGTAATTGAGACTCAACTAATGCAGTGAGACTCAACTAATTCAGGATTCAAGGAAGCATATCCCTATTATTCTAGGCCGACCTTTCTTGGCAATTATGAATACTCATATACAGTGCAAGACTAAAAATATACAGTTGTCCTTTAACAATATGACCATGGAGCTAAATATTTTCAATATTACCAAATAACGTCACAATGTAGATGATGAAATTATTGATGTGAATTTAATTGAAGCATTAGTTATGATACTTTTTTTTTCAAACCTTAGTGATGATCCTTTACAAATATATTTAATTCACTTTGGTTTGAATTTTGATATTGATAGTTGATGAGGTTAATGCCTTAATTGACTCAGCATTATTCATGGACACAAATAAATAAAAGTCAAGAATTGAATAGATAGCACCATCAAAGAAGAAACTTAGTCCATTATTAGAATTACTACTAAAACTTGAGCTCAAACCATTATCTAACACTTTAGAGTATGCATTCTTAGGAGAAGAAAGTACTTTGCCATTAATTATTTCATCATCCCTAAATGATAAACAGGAATGTAAGTTGTTGAAAGTTTTAAAAGAGCATAAAGTAGCATTTGGATGGACCATAATAAACATCAAAGGTATAAACCCAGTAGACTGTATGCATTACATTTACCTCGATGAAAATGCTAAACCTACTAAGAAAATATAACGTCGGTTGAATCCTAACATAAAAGAAGTTGTTAGAACTGAAGTCATTAAACTATTAGACGCAGGTATCATTCACTCCATTTTTAATACTTCATGAGTCAGTCATGTATAAGTTGTTCCCAAGAAGTCAGGAGTCACAGTAGTTAATAATGTTGATAATGAATTGATACCCACTAAAGTGACTACAAGGTGGCGTATATGCATTGATTATAGAAAGTTAAATTCTGTCACATGTAAAGACTATTTTCCTTTATTATTTATCGATCAAATCTTGATAGATTAGCAGGTCATGAATTTTATTACTTTTTAGATGACTACTTAGGACATAATCATATTCCCATAGCATCAAAGATTAAAAAAAGAACTACTTTCACTTGCATTTTTGGTATTTTTGTATATAAGAGAATGCCATTTGGATTATTTAATGCACCTATTACATTTCAAAGATGCACGTTAAATATTTTTATGATATAGTTGAATGATTCTTTGAAGTCTTTATGGATGATTTTTTTAATCTTTAGTGATTTATTCGATCAATATTTATATCATCTAATACTAGTTCTATAGAGATGTATAAAGAAGAATTTGGTCTTAAATTAAGAAAAGTGTCATTTTATGGTGCAACAAGGTATTGTTCTTGATCACATCATTTCAAGCAAAGGTATTGAGATTGATAAAGGCAAAGCGGACCTCATTTTAAATATTTCTCCATTTAAAATAGTTAGAGAAGTAAGATCTTTCCTTAGGCACACTGGTTTTTATAAACGTTTCATTAAAAATTTTAGTAAGATTTCTAGACCTTTATGTAATCTACTTGCTAAGGATATATCTTTCGTCTTTAATGATTCATGTCTTGTGGCATTTGAAAAACTAAAGAAGTTGTTGACATCATCACTCATCATTCAGCCTTCAAATTAGAACTTACTATTTGAACTTATGTATGATATATCTGATTATGCAGTAAGATGACTATTAGGACAAAGAGTTGATTGAATCCCCCATGTCATTTACTATGGTAGTATGACATTGAATGATGCACAATTGAGCTATTCAGCAACAAAATAAGAAATGAGAAATTTTGATCTTATCTCATTATTTGTAAAATAATTGTGCTCACAAATCATGCTACTCTTAAATATCTTCTCACAAAGAAAGAAATAAAAGCTAGACTAAGTTGTTGGGTGCTACTATTATAGGAATTTGACTTCGAAGTTAAAGACAAGAAAGATAAAGAAAATGTTATGGCAAACTATATTTCTCACCTCAATTGTGACATAATTATAGGACCATACCATTGAATAAATCATTCTTAGATGAACAATTAATGAGTGTGGAAGTATTACCATGGTATGCTGATATAGTTAATTATCTTATTGTAAGTCAACTTTTAGAGTATTGGACTAAGTAGGATAAAGTCAAATTCTTTGTGAAAATAAAGAGTTTCTCTTTGGATAGTCTTTATTTGTTTAAATATTATGCAGATCAAATTATTGGATGATGTGTCTCATAAAGTGAATTTCAAAATATCCTTTCATTCTTCCATGAACAAGCTTGTGGAGGCCATTTTAGTGCTAAGAAAACAATAACTACAATTTTACAATGTGGTTTCTATGGGCCAACTATATTTCGAGATGCTTTCATATTTTATTCTTCATGTGATAGGTGTCAACGAACGGGGAGCATTACTCGGAGGAATATGATACCACTAAACCCAATTTTGATAGTTGAGATTTTTTATGTACAAGGTATCAATTTCATGAGACATTTTCCCTCTTCTTTTGGCCATCAATACATACTGGTTGCTATTGATTACGTATTGAAATTGGTAGAAGTAATTTCATGTAGAACCAATGATTATAAGGTGTGATAGGGTTTTGAAAAGCAACATTATTTCACGCTTTGAATTCCATCGAGCAATAATCAATGATGGTGCTGCCTACTTTTGTAACAAATCATTCAAAACTCTTTTGACAAAATATTCTATCACTCACAAAGTGATGGGTGACCCTATATCATCCGCAAATCAGTGGTCAAGTTGAGATCTTCAATCGAGAAATAAAACACATATTAGAAAAGATGGTAAGACTAGAAAGAAAAGATTGATCTTTGAGATTTGATGATGCTTTATGGGCATATAGAACAACTTTTAAGACCCCAATTGGGATGCCACCATATATGTTAGTGTATGAAAAAGTTTGCCACTTACCTGTCGAACTCGAGCATTGTGCATACTAGGCCATCAAGAAATTCAATTTTGACATGCAGCAAGCCAACTCAGAACCAACCATGTAGAAAGGACACCAAAATAAATTTGAGTGACCTACAAATTTGAATTAAGATTTTTACTTTTTGATGATTTAATTTTCTTTTTTGTTTTTCTTATGATTATTTTGATTATTTTTACATAAGTGCTTTTAGTTAACCCTAAAGTTTTCTTTTATCATTTTTAATTATGAGTGCCTCAACTAAATAATTCTTCTTCAATATTTTTAGACAATTTAATGTGTACAATCTCATCTTAGAGGTTAGGGTACAATTCTGTAAAACACATTTTATTTGAAAGCTACAACCACTAAAATTAGTATCCCATGTTGAATATTTAGAAAACTAAGTCAGAGAAATTGAAAGAGGCATATATGACATCCAATTGGAGCTTGAGGTAAATTCAATATGAGTATGATTTTGACATTAATTTTCTTTGTGTGTTTTAGTTTGTTACCTCGGTTAAGTGGCAAATAACAATACTTTGTGATAATTAATATCGGTTACTTTAGTTTTCTATAATAACTGATATTTTGAGTTGAAGGCATGGACAAAGACACGATTGTAGCAAAACTCCATAAGTAATTTCCTTCACTTTCTCAGAATGCCCTCCTCACTATCTATAAAGCTCGATTCGAATGAATGCGATTGCTTATGAATAATAACATCCTTACTGACATCCAATGGATAATTGAAGTCAAAATATAATTGGCAGGTGAGTTATCTCTTAAATTTATTGCATATATGTCTGATTGTAGTAAAGAAAATTATTCAAGAAAATGAAGAGCTCAAAAACTCTCTAATATTTATCATTAGTGTGACAAAAAAAGATGTGCGATAGAAACTCATGTGCTTTAGGAATGGTATTTAATAACAGAAAAGACAAGATTCAATTTATTAGGGATAACTTGAATAAAGAGTCATTAAATAATATCTTTTTATCTCTTGAAACACATTCTAGTTGATACGTGTTAACATATACATATTTTGGTAATTGATTTTGATGATAACAAACAATGAATTTAAATTAATAAATATGTTTTAAGACTCACAAAATTTCAAGTATTCTTTTAGAGTCAAAACTAGGTACGTATTTAACATTTCTTAGAAGAACTAGAACAATTTATAAGTTAAATGAAATTCTGAGTGTAAACGGCTAACCGATTATATTAAACGGTTAACCGATAGGTATTTTGTGAGATACTGAAAGTAATCGGCGAACCGTTAATATATAACGCTAACTGATATCGTCAACTCTTTAAGATTCTTCAAAGTTAAAAGGTTAACAACTTAAGTCTTAACCGATAGACATTTTGTGAGATACTAGAAGTAATCGGCGAACCGTTAACATATAACGACTAACCGATATCGTCAACACTTTAAAATTCTTTAAAGTTAAAAGGAACCAGTTATAGAGCTTTATATTATGAGGATACTGGACTTTAACGATAAACCGTTAATATATAATGGCTAATCGATAAGTTCCAGAATCGACATTCTTTGTAAATCCTTAACCGTTTAGTGAAAACGGATCGAGTGTTTTATTGTGCAGGTTTCTGGACGATAACGGCAAAAGGGTAATTCTTAACGGTCAACCGTTTATTTGAAATCATGCTCAACGATAACATTGACCAAAGAAAAACGGCTAATCGTTAACAACTAACGACAAATCGTTTTCGGTCAAATAAAAGAATAACTGCTAGTTTTCAGCTCCAACTATAAATATGTTCAGCCAATTCAAATCAAGGACTGACGACAACAAAACTACTGAGCTTATATACGAGTTTACCATCTACAGAAAGCTTTAAAACAGATTTGTACTTCATTCATTCACACATTGAGCATTAACTTGTAACCTTGAAAGATTGTGTGAGAGATAAATCAATTTGTATTCCTTTACCTTGAGTGACTGTAAGTGTGAACATACATTTGAGTTAAGAGATTGGGAATAATCTATTGTTGTAAAGGCCTATTGACACCTTGGAAGTCAACTGTAATTTGTTGAAGCTTTGGAGGCTTGCATAGTGGAATCCTCAAGCCTGAAGTGCTTGGAGGCGTAGACGTAGGCAGGGATAGCCGAACCACGTAAAAATCATTGTGTTTGCTTTCTCTTCCCTATCTCTTAATTTATTTATTCAATTATTTCGAATTTACTTGCAGTGATTGAGCAATTTATTTCCATAATTATTAAAAACCTAATTCACCCCCCTCTTGGGTAGTCTAGTTAGGATTTCAATACCTATAAACTATAATACTCTAGTTATGGTCATTATTTAAGAAAGAGTGTGCATGATATAGTCTCAGGAATCTGACTATAAATGACTTTGTTTGCCAGTTTGTAAGAAAACTAGATGGGAAGCCTATCCTTGACCCATAGAAAGTGTTCAAGCTGTTTCTCGACTAAAACTAGAGAAAGATGTGAGTCACAGTCGCAACTACTTGTAAATATCCTTTTATTTCAATGTTATTTTATTTTATTATTGTTTGATCATTTGTATTTTTGTCTTTTATAATTTCATATTATCATTATTTATTTTCTATTTTTATTATTTTTTTGACTCTCGAACCATGTACTTCATATGTTATTTGACATAGACATGCTACCTCATTTATAACTGTGAACAATTATCACCAAGAGCATTAAATATAACTTTTTTAAGGCACTCACTAATTATTTTTAAAGTATCCTAATGGCAGCTACTCACAATAACTAATTAAAAAATATTTGTGTGTTCTCTAGGTTCAACTATGGCAAATATAAATAATTTATTAAGGCAGCCTTAGATCTTGGTTGAAGCATAGCAGCAAGAAAATTACACTAGGTTTATGGATGAGGTAATCGAGGGTTATCAAAACTGGTCTTAAAAATTACTTATATCACAGGAAGGTAAGTGTTATATATAATCCCAACAACCCTAAAATCTTTGGGTTGTCTATCTGACTCACCAACTAGAGAAGAATTAGTCCTCTGAGGTATGCAAGAGAGAATAACCAAAATGCTGAATCATACTGATACTTTTATTTTTCTACTAGGAGATTTTACAACTCTAGAGGCACTAATCACATTAGCATCTTGGACCCATCTAAATATTCATCAGAAACCCATCGATATGTTAAATGTCAATAACTTTTATGATGGTTTTATCGCATTTTTTAAGTATGTAATAGAAAACTATTTCATTCCTTTTACAGTGAAATAAATTTTTATTTGTATTCATACTGCTAATGATCTACTTGATCTGTTACAAGCTTATAGGCCAGAGCCATATCCCAAGACCTTAGTGTTGGAGTGGTCAACTAATAATGGTAGCAGTAGATGCAATAAAAAGTACAAATTAGATTTAACTCTCCACTTGTAAATATTTCTTTTTGTATTACAATACCTAGATAATATCTTCTAAACTCTACTTCTTTCTTGTAAAATATTACAGACAATGTTTCATTTTGGTTGAGGGGAGGGAATAGTTGATAATTGTGGAATGTCTCAATCTTGATGAAGTTTTTACTAATTTTTATTGTAGAATAACTGTGGTTAACTTTGTACGTCGAAAATGGCTGAATATAGAGTGTAGTGACTCTAGAAATGCATCTTCTTAGTTTGAAAAAAATTTTACTTTTCAGTCATTTCTTTTATTATTCTCTTTTTCTTAAGCTTCATTTTAAATGTAATTTTTCTAACTTCCTGTTTTTAACTTCTCTTTTATAAATATATATTTTCTAATTTTTAGGTTGAAGTTGGCTAAATGTAGAGTGTAGTGATTCCGGAAACGCATCTTCTTATTTTTTAAAAAATAAAAAAATTTATAATCTTTCTGATATGATGACTTTTAAATTTTAATATTTGTATTATCCTTGGTCTTGAGTTTTGTTATACTATATTTGCTACTCTACATGTTGATGTCAAAGACAAATATGAGTCACTTGAAGGAATATACATGTCATAATAAATTCTAAGTTTTTAAGCCTATTATTTTTCTTAAAAAGTAATCCTTTTTGTGCATTCTTTATACAGTTTAGCAATTTATCAATTTATATATGATCTCTAGATTTCCTTCTAGTTAATCAATTTAAAAAAAGAAAATAATGTATGTGTTGCTACATCTAAAGTTCCATCTAACTAGTAGACATGAAAGATTATTTAGAATCCTAAGAAATAATGGAAAAACTATTTTTGATCCATTTGAGCCTTTTTAATTATTCTTTTTGTAAAATATCCATAGTTAACTCATTTGAGTCTTTAAAAGAAATTATATTTTTTTTTTCAAACGTATCATCTTAATCCACTTCAGTTTAGAAGATTACCTGATGTCTTACAAGTTCTATTACCTATTCATATTTGAGAAAAATATAAATAATTACTTTGTTCAATAAAATTTCTTTTTATTAAAAAAAGAAAGAAAAAGAAAAAATTCAACAATATATATATATATATACACTTTTTCTCAAACATATATTTTATTTTTCTTTCCCTATTTTTCCTTTTTTATTTGCCATGTTCATAGGCAACGTTACATTCTAATAAAAGTCATTCTTGATTTAGGGAACTATAATCTAAAATAAAAGCTAGTTATACGGGATAAAAAGATGTAGTGGTGTACAAATAAAAAAATAATTTTTTTAAAAAAATATTGATTTGATTCATATTTTGACTTAAGATCATATTATTTCAAAATTATGTGCATATTTATTTCATCATGATAACTCTCTTTAAAAGTGGATAAATAAATTATAGCACAATAATGATTCAATCTATGATAATTTGTAAGTTAGAAGCTCAAAATGTGTTGTATAAACTTATTAAGGCTTGTTAGAGAGCTGAAAAATAAATTTGATTTGAATTTATATAGTTTTAATTTAAAAATTAACCGTTATAAGAAAATTCCAGTACCCAAGCGGCTAGCCTTTATATTATGCCAGCTAACTGTTTGCTAGAGCCTGTTGATAATTTAGGTCCTATAGATACTCGCACAACATCCCCTATTCATAAATTCACGCCTGCTTTATACAATTAGTGAAGTCACCATTAAAATTTGAATTTTGTTACAGTGTACTATTCACAAAAATTATAATTTAATCTAAAATTTTCTATAGTTATACTATGAGCTAAAGGTTATAAAATTTGTAAACATGTCCATTCTCAGAGTAGTTTGAAATTGCTTCAGTACCACTGTTCACAAAATTATAATTTTGTCCAAAACATTCTTTAATCTTACTCTAGCTCAAAATATCAAATATCTTTGCAAATAACTATAATTTTAGAATTTTAAATAATATGATACGATCCCACAACTTTCTTAAATTATGATATGGCAAAAAAAATATTTCTAGTTTTATAAAATAAATCCAAATCTATATTTAAAATGATAATTATTAAAATCAATGATTGTAAAAATTTTTCGTTTTAGTCCACATTTTGAAAAGTAATTAGTTTCCATGAAATACTTTATTTATAATTATAAAATTTTAGATTAATGAAATATAATGACTAATTGATTAAGATCTTAAGCTTCAAAATGTTAAATCATGCGTAAATTAGATTATACTGGCTTTACAAAAATATGTCATAATAATGAGTTCATTGTGCTTCAGACTTCGTTTTTTTTATCGAACCATTGTCCATTAACTATCTTAAACTTGATTGCATTTGATTCACTTACATAAATGTTATCCTTCAAAAAACTTAATAAACATGTGAAATACAAAAATTATCAAATTAAGTAACACACATGTTGTTATCATTAAAATTATATTATGTGTAACCTTTTAAGCTAACAAATACTTTATTAGTTTTATGATCGATTTGCTGGCAAAGACAATTTTTTGTTTTTGGTAAATCTTTTATTTCAAATTCTCTTTTCAAATATTCAGCACTTTTTAGAAGCTCTTTAGGAGTTTCAGTTAAACTTATGTGATCAACATATACTACTACAATAGCAAATCCATATTTAGAATTTTCTAATGGATACACATAGGCAAATAAGATCATTTATATTTCTTTTTAATAAATATTCACTTAAGTGATTTTATCACATGCGGCCAAATTGTTTTAATCTATGCAAGACATTCAATTCCTATAGGGATTTTCATATAAATATTAAAAGATTTTTATATAAATATTAGAATTAAGTGACCAATATAAATTTGCTATTGTGACATCCATAAGACATATATCAAGATATTTTTTAGACTACTAAATTGATTAAAACTAAAACGTAATATCAATCACTGGATAATATGTTTGCTTATAATTAATATCAGGTCTTTGCAAGAAATCTTGTGCAATTAGTTATACTTTGTATTCATTAAACTTTCTTATAAATACCCATTTTTATGCAACAAGTTTGACATCTTTAGATGTCTAAACTATAGTCAAAAGACTTTATGTTTGGTTAAAGAAGTCAATTCTGCTTGAATTACTTTTTTCCATTGAGGCCAATAATGCTTTTGCTACATCATCGAAGGTAGTAGGCTCATAGGGGTGGGCATTATATTTTTTTTTTATTTTCAATTTGGTTTGCAGGTCATTTAGATTTAAGAATTCAATCCAAATAGGTTGAAAAATTATCTCGGTTTAATTTTGATTTTGGTTCAATCGATAATTCAGTTTGGTTTGAGGTTGTTAATTTCAATTAATAATTTGGGTTGGTCAATAATTTTTTTATAGGCTTTTGTGATTATGAATTTTATATGCATTCTAACCTCAAAATAAAAGGCTTATTAGAAAAGTACAGAAACTAGTATCTATTATGATAGATGACAAAGAAAGCATTTTTAACATAATTGACCTAATAAAAAATAAAATAAAATTCATATCACCCAAGCATGGTAAGCTATTTTTTACCCTTGTAGAAAAGATTGCAGAAGCATTATTTATTTTTCAAACAAAAGTGTGCACATGATAAAACTCTAGTGTCTTTTTCATCAACTTCACCAAAGACCAAATCTTTAGCATGAAAAAGGACTGTAGAGGTACTTCAATAGAGACTTGGCTTAATGACTCAACTGTATAAGCAATTTGTGGCTCTTTGACTTGGTAGCAACTGATTTAATGTCATGTGCATACTTTTGTTTGCATCTAAGAGACAATATCAATGGTAGCCACATGATTAAATGTTTGAGGAGAGTGAGGTTGTGCTCAATGCCATGGTGCTTCTGATTCGTGAGGATATCGAACATCAAGGGCTTTGTCATAGTGGGCTATGCTAATGTAGAACAACATGAAAGAACCGCCGAGTGGTTGAACTATGTGGTAGCTATTAGAGTTTGTTTTGTTTCATGAAATTGAAAATTTAGGGATAGCATTTGAGACCATTTATTGCTTTGTCCTTGTTTGCTTTTTACCCCCAAAGCATGCATGTAACTCGATCGGTTTTGTAAACGTAATTTGTTTGTGCTTTGGTGTTAACTCTAACCAAATCGAAAACCAAAAAAATTCAAGTTTGGTTTGATTTGGTTCGATTTAGGTTGAATGTCCACTCCTGTAGACTCAAAATCATTTGTAATGTTAGTAGTAACTATGAATGAGAATACACTATCAATGACAATTTCATTATGGTCCTAGTGACAAAATAATTAAACCAATCGAATTCGAATCGAATCATAAATGAATTAGGTTAAAATTCTACTAATTTTGAATTATTTGTTTAATAAAAGAATTAAAATCTTAGGATTCGAATTCGATTAGTTTATAAAAAGGAATATTCAGTTTGATTCGTTTAATTCATTTAATAGAATTAATAAACAAATCGAATTGAATCTAGATTTATTTATTATTCATTTATCCTTTAGAATTCTTAATGAATTGAATCGAATTTGGATTTGTTTACAATTCATCTATAAATTACAATGTTATCCTTCAAATTTTAAAAAAATTTCAAATAAATTTAAGGATAAAAAAGTAATTTATTTAAATGAATTTTAAATGAATGGACTATATTCAATTCGTTTATGACCCATTTATTAAACGAATAAATGAATCAATATCTTCAAACCTATATTCGATTAATTTAATTAATGAATTGAATCGAATTCATCTATTTATTAAATGAAACAATTTTTTCAAACTCAAACCCATTTAATTTGCATCGATTCCAATAAGTAAATCCTAAGTCAAGTTGCCATCCCTAATTTTCTTTGTGTAAGTGTTATTTCTATACTTTTCTTTAATTTTAGATTTTTGTGCTTCTTTAGGGACCAATGTCTCTTTATGAACACTCACTGTAGAGACTTACTGACGTGAATTAAAAGTAATTTCTTACTCTCAAGTATAAAAGTATCTTATTATATTATAACTCGATGAGTTCGAGGTTGATTTACAGAGAAATGTTTAATTTGTTTACTTAAGTCTATATAAAAAATGAAAATAAAAATTAAAAATATGCAATTTAATTTTAGAAAAACTATAAATTGAATTAGCTAGGGTTATGAATCCACTCCTAGTAATAAATATAATTTAATATATTCTTTTGATTTTATTTTATTGTCCAAAAGATTAATTATATAAATTACAATTATTTTCCCATTAATTTATTATGGATTAAAAACTTAATGCGCCAAAGCTTAACTTGTCTAAAAGAAGTCAAAATACTATTTACCATACTTTATACTAAGATATTAAGAATTCATTGTGCCCAATTCCCATGTTTGTCTACAATAAATTAAAATTTTAAAATATAAAATATGGTTAAAATTAAATAAAAAATAATTTAATTTATATAATTAAAAAAAGATTTGATTAAAAATGGTATTTGAAATTGAAAATAAAACTAATTATATTTTATAAAAATGTATTATAAAGAGAGATGAAAAGAAGAATTTAAGGGAGAAAAAGAGAAGCGAAAGTGTGAAAAGGTGTGTTCCCCCATCTCTGTTTATACTAACACATGATTAATCTATATCATACAAATTAATAAAACTAATTACATTTTAGTCTTACATTCGTTCCATTAATAAAATATAAAATTAACTTATTATATTTGTCCCACTAATAAAATATAAACCTACTAATCCAACAAAGCACATCTAACACATTTAATTAAAATTACCATATTTAACATGATAAAAATTTATAATTTCACAATTACCACATTTATCATGGTAAGACTTATAAATTTATAACAAAAGTCTCAAATCCTCCTCGACAATAATATAATTTCTCGGACTTTTGAAATCCAAATTTGACATCCGTACATTTGTTTGAAACCTCAAATTGCATAAATTTATTATTTTTACTTGATAAACATACAAAAATACACAAAATTAAATATTCAGAAAAATAATTAGAAATTCATAATATGTTACACAATCACAAATATAAATATATTAATAGCACAAAATAATATTTTTACTCCTTAATAAACATATAATTTTTAACACTAATCACTTATGTCTCTTCAGGGATATTTGTCTTTGTTGTTACATAAGTCTCTTTTAAAGTCTCTCTGTTAAGACATGAGTCAATGTTCTAGAATTAGTGATTCAAACAATGTGGAAATACACATTGCTCGAGCATTATTTTTATTTAGATTTTAATTTTTTATTCTCCCATTTGTGGAATAGTATCTTTAGAAACAAGTGATCTATCATTCTTTTGGCATGCAATAGATAAATCACTAGCTACCTTTATACTTGATTGTTCAACAAGAAAAATCACCTCACTACTATTAACAGCTGGTTTATGTAATATGGTTACTTTTGATTCTTCTATAAATGCATATGGCAATTGATTTATAATTTGTTGCAAATAAACTATGCTTCACATTTTAGTTTCACATTAATTAGTGGAAGGATCTAAATGAGATATAATGAAAACTTTATAGGAAAATTCATACCTTACTTTAGGAGGAATTTTTTATTCCGTAAAGATGGGAAAATGTCTTATCAAAGAGACAATCCATAAATCATGAGGAAAAAATATCACATATCAAGGGATAACAAGTCTATTATGATTGAAGGTAAATGAAGCCCAATATAGATTCCTAAACAATGTTAAGGCCCTATCTTTGTGCATTGTGGGGATATAGAACATGTACAACACAAACAAAAATGCGTAGATGGAAAATATTAAGTTGATGACCAACCACAAGTTGTAACGGAGAATATTGATAATAAGAAAAGGATCTAAGATGAATTAATGCTGGAAGATGTAAGATAGCATGACCCTACATAGATATTGGTAATTGTGTGCTCAACAATAAAGTTTGTAGAATTACCTGAAGTCATTTAATCAATCATTCTGCCAATCCACCTTATGTATATATATGAAATTGGATGTATTACATAGATTTCAGTAGATGTCCAGTAGTAATAAAATATTTTAGAAGTAAAATTACCAGCATTATCAAGATGTGTAGTTTTCATTGGATAATATGAAAATTGTGCCTTCAATCTTATAATTTAGGCAAGTCACCTAGTAAATGCAACATTACATGTGGACAACAAACAAACATGTGACCACTATTTAAATACATCAATCAAAACTATAAATTAATAAAATGGTCCATTTGATGGATGGATTAGCCTACATATACTCCTTTGGATTTATTAAGAAATGTTAAAGATTCAAAACAAATCTTAGAAGAAGATGGCTTAACCACAAATTTGCTCTATGAGCAAATAGTACAACAAATCTTATTAGACAATAGGATCTTTTAAGTCTTTAATAAGTGGCCATAAGAATCCTTAATGATTATACACATCATCATAGGTCTTAGATGATCCAGGCCATTATACCATTAAATAAACATTTTTGGATAAATAAGCTTTTGGTTCATTATTGCATGGCTTTCAATTAGATTTGTAATTGTATAACAATCCAAATGAGAAAGTTAGAAGCTTTTCCACTATTTATTTCCTATTAGAGATGTTTGTGGTAATCAAGAGGTATTCTATACTATTTTTAAAACTCAACAAATTTCTTACGTAGCATTAGTAATGCAGAGATATTCTACATTAATAATGCAGAAAATTTTCCAATAAGTCTTAACAAGACATCTTTAAATTCAATAGATTTTTTTCTATATCTTACTGGATATAAGATATTTGGAATACATAATTTGTTCCATATACCAACAACAAGAGTGGGCAATTTCGGATTCGAATTAATCTTATTGGATTTTAGATAATTCAGATTGGGAAACAATGCATCCAATTTCAATCCAACTTTAAATTTGATATAAATTAATTTGGATTAGATAAATATTTCAGATAACTTTAATTTATATTGGATTAGATGAGTTTAGATTTTGTATTATATTTTAGATTCAGATTAATTTAGAATTTGGACCTTTTTGACAATTCTCACAAAAAATTGATGAAATCTATAATTTATGAAAACTAAATAACCATTTTTAAAAAAAAAAAAGAAAAGGAAACAAATTGACAAAGTGACAATATATTGTTTTCTTGACAATATGGCATTGATATATGCTCTAAGAAAACAAGCTAATAAAGACTTACAAAGTTTCCATTCACAAGAAATATAAACCATCAAAATGAAAACATTAAGCAATGAAATCTAAAATTAACGGACCATTTATATTTTTTGTATGCATTCATTTTGTAAAACACTCCCTTTCACAAGTTTATACCTTATCAAAACAATGATCTGTTAAACCATTTCATTTAATTAATAATGCTCTCTTAAGCTAGGTGCATAAACATTGCTCCAATCCAAGCCTCCAAATAAACAACACAAAATAAACATTACTTTAAGATTCCAAATAAACAACATACAATAAATTTAAAATTACTCCAAGTCTCTCAATAAATAGCACAAGGTCACAAAATAAATATTATCACCCAAAAACATTTAGAAAATAGGAATTAGACAACAAGTTCTTCAAACTAAAGTACAACAACATCAAATTAAACTCAACATACTTTAATAAGTCCTTAACTATTGCTCTCCAACTAGGCAACTGCCGTCTTCAACTTTTTTAACATAAGATCACAAACAATTCTCATGTAACAATTAAATTAAAACTTAAAACTAAAATTGAAACAAATTATAAATATAATAGCTTGAAACTAAAAGATCTATTAAATTTAAAAGTTATCTATTCAAATATCATGACGAGTACCAGCTCACACCATTGTAATTGTTGAAGCTTGTGCTTGTATATACTCTTTAAAATTTAAAAATAATAATAACTTATAATTAGTACATGAGTAATATAAAAAAATGTCTTGTAATAAATTTGAAATGTATTATATATAAAATGTTATATAAAAAATGTCATCTTCTTATAACTTCATTTGATATATATGATCTTTCAACCTTTGATTAAGATCATAGATCGAAGTGCTAAAAATTTCAGATTATAACCAATTTCAATACAAATCAATGCTTTAAGCATAATAGAAGTCGAAGAACTCTTATATTCATCAATAATTAGCCTTTAATGCTAAAAGTGGAATCAGACACTACAATAGGAAGTAAAATTACAAGGATATCCTTTGTTATTTTCTTCAATATTAGATATTTCGACCCATGAACCTTCCACCATGGCAAAACATCAAGTCTATTATTGCTAGAATCTTTAATCAGGTCAAGTAAGTATCTTTCCACCTCAGTCTTCAAGCGCTTACCTTTATTATAAACAAAAAATTTCCTAGCATATTCAATGAAAAGGTGAACAACTCGTAGGGCGTCATCACCATGTTCCATTATGTACCTTTGTTACCAACTTGTGTCATCTACAAGATATAGAGAAGAACTAGAACTACCAATATAGATACTGGCACTAGGAAAACTCTCATTACATAATAGTGGCGAGGATTTACATCTACTATGTGCATCAAAAAGTGAATTTGACAAACCTTTATAATTGCAATCATATATTTGATCTTCGGACTATCATAAAAAAAATCATACTAAAAATATATTTAGTAAAATTTATTTTACAACATGGATCAAGAATTGGGGCAACAAACAAGATTTTGTTATTTGTCTTTATGCACTCCCAATATTTATCATATTTTCTCTTCATACAAGAAGCCATCAAATTTAAATAAACCTTTTTACTTTTTCCCTATGCACTCAATAAATTCTCAATTAAGCCAATTATACCATAACAAAAATTAGAAGTGTGACACTTAAAGAGGCTGAAAAAGTCAATGTAGTTTCATAAAATATCTTTAGAAACCTCACAATTTGTTTAGTATTTTTCCAATCTTCAGGTCCATGTGGCCCCATCCTTTTTTTATATCCTTTTTTCTCTTTAAAGTATGCTTTCTAAAGTTTATTCACTTACCATCCTCTCAAATGTCAAATGAAATTTCAAAGCAGTAATCAATATCAAATAGGTGGAATTCCACTTATTAATGCAATCTAAAACCACAATTCCATTAAGGCCTTTCACATGACCCATGCACTATTTAAATGCTTTAAACCTCGACGTGAATGATCTCACATACTTCATAGCATTTTGAATATTGAAAATTGAGGCATGCAACTTTTTCAACCCTTTAGTGACAATTAAATTTAAGTTATGTGAACAACAAAACACACGGATGTAATCACCCTGCAACACAAATGCATCAATATTCTTCCGCATAAGCATTGCCTGATGCATTATCAAAAGTTATTGCACACTATTTTTATTCCGCATTCAATTCAAAAACCTCAATTTTTTTGCCAATCAACTTCCCTTTATGGTCTTTAATCGCATTAAAATAGATAATCTTCTTATATAAGGACCAGTTATTATTAATAAAATGAGCTGTGATCACTATATAAATCATGTTCTGAATTGAAGTCTATATGTTAGTTGTAAGAGACACTCTTTGCTTATTCTTGTATATCAAGCTCTTCAAAATTCTCTTTTCTTCCAAGAACAATTTTATAACATCTCTAATAATAGTTCTTGGAGATGGCATAATAAACTAAGGAACAGCTACATTGTACATTTGCCTAAATTCCTTTGTTATCAACAAAATTAAACAGAAACTCACCCAAACCTTCCATAAGCTTCTTAACTCCATCATTTGGCAAAAACTAAATTACTTGCATTTCCCTCACCAATCTTGGCTGCCAACTTTTGTTGCCTTTCATTTTGCTCTTCCTTCACTTTTAAGCATGCTTTGATTAGTGTTAAAAATTATATATTTATTAAAGGGTAAAAATATCATTTTGTGTTATTAATATAATTTTTATTTTTAATTGTGTAATATAATGTGAATTTCTAATTATTTTTCTAAATATTTGATTTTGTGTATTTTGTGTGTTTATTAGGTAAAAAAAGACAATAATTTCATGTAATTTGAAGCTCCAAATAAATGTATGGATGTCAAATTTAAATTCTCAAAGTCCAAAAAATTGTGTCACTGTCAAGGAGGATCTAAGACTTTTGTTATAAATTTATAAGTTTTTACCATAGTAAATATAGTAATTATAAAATTATAAGTTTTTATCATATTAAGCGTAGTAATTATTAGTGAAATGTATTGGATATGCTTAAATAGATTAAGTTAGGGATAAATGCAATGGGTTAGATCTATATTTTATTAGTGAGACAAATGCAAAGTTAAGATGTAATTTTTTTATTTGTATGGTATGGATTAATTATATATTAGTATAAATAGAGTGGGGGGAACACACCTCGCCACAACGTTTCTTCTTTTCTTTCACCTCAAATTCTTCTTCTCATCTTTTTTTATAATTTATTTTCAATAAATAAAATTAGTTTTATTTCATTTTTTAAATATCATTTTTAATTATGTGTTTTTCAATTTTAATAATTGCCTTTATTTCAAATATGTTTAGTTAAATATTAGGAGTTAAAGAGAGGTGAAACTCATAGTAGAATAATATAATTTAATCAAATTCTATTTTTTATTTTAAAAATTAAAATATTTTCTATTTAGTTTTATTCATATTTTAAATTTTAAAATTTTGATTTATTATAGCCAACATGGGAGTTAGGCATAATAAATTCTTAATTTCTTAGTATAAAGTATGATAAAATGGTATTTTGACTTATTGTAGACAAGCTAAGTTTTGGTACCTTAAGTTCTTAATCCATAAAAAAATTAATGGAAAATTTATTTTAATTTATATAATTAATCTTTTGGAAAATAAAAACAAAAAGAATTTACTAAGTTGTAATATTTTTATTAGGAGTGAATCCATAACCCTAAGTAATTCAACTTGATAGCTTTTCGCAAATTAATTGTATTATTTTTAAATTTTCTTTTTAGTTTTTAATTAAACTTAAATCAAAAAATTAAATCCTTTCTGTGTGGATCGATCTCAGACTTACCAAGTTAAATACAACAAGACACTCTTATACTTGGGAGTTAAAAATTACTTTTAAATTGTATCAAATTTTTAGTGTCATTTTCGGGGAAAGTTTTTAATTTTGTATTATTTTTATGTTTTCTTTTTTCTCTTTCTGTAAAGTTTCATTACCCCCTTCTTCTCTTCTTAAATTTTGTTTTGTCTATGAAATCTTTCATAATCCTCACTTTCATCCCACATGACTTAATTCTAAACTTCTAAAAATTGCAGTGTAGCCATAAAATTATAAAAGATTTATAAAAAGACTCTTGGATGAACTTTCTCATAATAATCAGACTTGAACTTGCATCTTAGACTTATTTAGACTTAACTATTTGACTACTAACCCTTAACTAACTAACTACTAACTTTTAAGTTTTTTATTTTTGTTATTTAATTTTTAGTTATTTATATTTTTGCATTTAATTTTTTGCTTTATTTTATATTGTTAATTTATATGGTGGATTCAACCACCAAAATTCTTATTTAATTTTAATTCTTTTTGTACATTTCTATTATTTGCATATTTAATTTTTATTTTTATTTTTATTTTGTGCAATTTTCATTTAGGTCTTTTATTAGTAATTTGTTTGAATATTACCTTTGTGAGATAATTATTTTTTCTTTTCTTTTCCTTTTATTTATTTCTATGATTTAATTTTTTCATTTATTTTATTTTTTTGGCATTTACTTTGTTTACATGTTTGGTTTACAGTCTACTTAGTTATTTTAAGTTTTAATTAATTAATTTTTAGTTTATTTATTTTTGTCTTGTATTTTTTTGTACATTTTCTTGTTTATTTGATTTTCATTTGATTTTTAATTTTTGTAATTTTTAATTTTATTTTTTGTTGTTATTTATTTGTTTGTGTATCATCTATACAACATAATTTCTCACACACATCATCATCATCATTGCATGAGATGTTGGTCTGGAGCTTTAAATGGTAGTTTAATTCGTAAATCTCAATCACCGCCATCAATTATAGAGGGGATCCAAGAGGAAAAGGAATAGTAGAAGATATTTTAATACAAGTTGATAAATTCATATGCCCTGTGAATTTTATTGTCTTAGAAATTGAACCTGTTATGAATAATTATAAACCAATTCATGTAATTCTTGGCCAACTATTTTTAGCAACTGCTAATGCTTTGATTAATTGGAGGAATGGTTTAATGAGATTTGTCTTTTGAAAATATAACTCTGAAATTGAATGTCTTTAACATGTGTAGGCAACCTAATGAAAAAAATGAAAATAAAGATGCAATTGATGAACAAAAGGAATTATTTATAGAGGAGAATATTCAAAAAAGAAATTTTTCTAAATTCATTCATATTTGTTTGGTTAATTCAATTGAATCAAATAAGTAACTTGACCTTGATACTTCTAATATATATTTATTGTTTGATTCTACTCAAATTTCACAAAATGATGATAAGAAACCCAAATTTGATAAGCTAGAAATCATTAAAAAGGCCAAACAATAAGTAGTATCTAAAATGGAACTGAAACCTTTGCCAAAGGGATTAAAGTATGCTTAATTCGGAGAAAAACAAACTTATCCTATTGAAATTTCTTCTATCCTATCAAGCGATCAAGAAGGTAAGTTACTATCTATTTTTAAAAGGCATAAAAATGAAATCGGATAGACTTTAAATGATATGAAAGGTATTAATCCTTAAATTTGCTCACATAGAATCAATTTGGAAGAAAATGCTAAAACATGTCAATAATCTTAAAGAAGATGAAACTCATATATGAAAGAAGTAATAAAAACAGACGTTCTTAAGTTACTAGATGAAGGAATTATCTACCCCATCTCTAATACACAAGTTGTGCCTAAAAAATCTAGAATCATTGTTGTTAAAATAAAAAAGATGAATTAATTCTAATACGAATTACATCTGGTTAACACATATGTATTGATTAGAGAAAGTTAAATGAAGCCATTATAAAAGATCATTTTCATTACCATTTTTGACCAACTCTTAGAAAAAGTTGTTAGACATCCCTACTACTACTTTTTAGATGAATATTCAGGTTATTATCAAATTTCTATAGCACTTGAGGATCAAGAAAAGACCACATTTACATGTCCCTTTGGAACATTTGCATTTAAAAGAATGCTATTTGGATTTTGTAATGCTCTTGCAACATTTCAAATATGCATATTAAGTATTTTCAGTAATATGATTGAACATTATTTGCCAAACAAATCTAATTCAATGCCCACCCTTAGCCAACAAGAAAATGGCTCTTCTAAGGCCTTCAATCAAGACTCTAGGATCCAATATAATGCTCAACCTTTCTTTAAGAAATTTTAATTCTAAGAGATTTTTTTTATCTCAAAGAATAGCATATGTGATTGCACTATTTGCCAAACATACACCCTTAATTTTTCTTCTTAGAATAGACAATTCATTTCTAAAATTCTATATCCTTGTACATTAAAAAAAGGTTCATATTAGATATTAGAGTTATTAAAACAAAAAACATAAGGTAAATCTAATGTGATAAACAAGGTATAATATGAATGAGACATAAGCAAAGCAATAAATAAAGCTTAATTATTATATATATTTTCATCATTAGTTAGGTGATCGATTCTCCATGGTTGGGTTCTCAATAAAGTTAGACACATCAAGATGAATGAGATTACAAGATATGATTCGTTGATAAAATCAGTTTGAATTTTTTTTTTTTTTGGGGCTTTGCTTGTTTTAGATGCTTGATAAAGGTCTATCTCTTATTTACATTGCAAAGATTTGACCATTGCCATTTTTTCTATACTGATAACAAATATCATCATTGCTTTTATAGTGTTTCTTTTCTAGACCATTGTTTTACCCTCTTTTATATACATTCCACTTCTTGAGGAGTTCATCTTTGTTATTTTGATTCTTTAATTTTTTATAACCACCACAAGAGCGATTATCACTTTTTTCTACCTTCATGACTACGTCTCTTATTTCTTTATTCATTTCCATTCACTTCCAAGAATGGTTCACAACCAGATGGATGTGATTGATAGTTCTTCATCAAGAGCTCATTGTTTTGTTCAATTATCAGAAGATATGATATCATCTTTGAATATTTCTTGCATATACACTTTTGACACTATTGTTGTAGGACTACATTTGATGAATATTTGCTATAAGTATTAATGTGCAAGTATATACAACAAGTAATATAATAATAAATATTCAAGATCATCTCTACAGAAATTGATGTTATCGAATTTACTATAACAATTTTACTAAGGGAAAAGGATAGTGAGACCCTGAATGTTTAAGAAAAATGAGAAAAAACCTCTTAACATTTCAAAAAAGGCATATAACCTCTATTTCTATTATTAAATTCCATTTGTTTTAGTAATGAATTTATTTTTAATTTATAATTACTATTATGTCTTTATAATAAATAATTCAATATATTGATTCAAGACATGTAATTGATAGTTAATGTATATAATGAAATCAATAATTTTTTATTTAAAATTTAAAATTGAGTTGTAATTATCTTTTATTCTAATTATTCAATCTAAATTATGAATATACCATTCATAATGATAAAATGATAAAAAAATAATGAATAATAGGTAAAATTAAAATCAAATTTACCATTGGAAATGGTATGTTTATAATTTAGAATGAATAATTTGGTGAAAAAATAATTATATCTTAATTGTAAGTGTTAAATAAAAAATTATTTTTTCATTACCCCATGATATGGTTTAAGTTAATAAATATATTTATTTATTTATTATAGGGATATAATAATAATTTTAAATTAAAAATAAATTTACTATTAAAATAAATGAAATTTAATAATGAAAATAAGGGTTATGTATCTTTTTTAAAACATTAAGGAGTTTTATGTCTTTTTTTTTTTCAAATGTTAAGGGTCTCATTATCCTTTTCTCTTTTAACAATGTAATTTCGATCTAAATTAAAATAAACAATTAATTAAATTAATGAACTAACTAAATAAAATATGTAAATAATTTCTCTTAAGCCAAACACAAGGATGAAATCAATAGGAAATAACCAGTTGAGTAATTAAACTCATTTAATAGTATTGACTATTTTGTAATTAAGATTTTGCTGTTACAACATCTATTATAGCACTGAACAGAACGCCTTATGAACCCTTAATTTTATTTATTGCATATCTTATATCTAATGTAACTTAATAGTGACCAATTGTCACACCACTATTAAATATAATATTAATCATCCTAGGATCCATTTATCCTATAAGGTGAATGTCTGTTTCTGGTTCATCACTAATTATAGATCAAGGATGATTTTATTCAAATTGGCATTTACTCAACTTAGGAAACTCAATCTAAAACTAAATATTGTCTTGATGAGATTTACTAAGTCAGAATTTTGTGAGACATTTCTTAGCTTGTATCCACTAAATAGGTGGTTAGCCAAAACAAGGAGTTGTAGTAAATAAAACTAAGATAAAATACTATAACAGACATATATATATATATATAACACTCAACAACATCAAAGTTTAGTTCATGGTATGCGATAAAACGGTAACAAAATTTATTTTTCCCATTAAATACAATCCCATAAAGAAAGAAAAACAAGAAAATAAAGAAAAAAGATTGAGTTCCACTAAGCCCAATTATTATCTATTTCTTCACCTTTGTAATCCCTTGTCACAGCCCTCAAGCATCTTTTATTTTTCTATTTCTTGTGTTTCCCTCATTATTTTCCTTGGTTGACCACCCTTTCTCTTCTTTTTCATGTGTGCTTCTTTTATAACTTAGAATTAGGGCAGTCAAAAGCATATGGCTCGCGTGTCTTCTATATTTGAAAATTTTGGATCACAATCTTTCAGTAAACACTCTTGAAATCTTGTTTGCAGTTGTTACAAGATTGTTGCAACAACAACCACAACATCTTCTTTGTTTCAAACTTGTTTTAGTTCTTCTGCAGCCAAGTTCTTATGTATCTCTACAAGTTAACCACTATAGCATTCCATCTATAAAACTTGAGCCTTTTTGTCACTTATAATCATGCACATAATTAGAGAACTAAATGATCCAAAATAAAATTAATTTATTAAAAATAAACTTAAATAACTACGCATGTAGCATATAACTAAAATGTACTAAAAATACATTATTTACTGTCAAAATAATATTAATTTAATTCTAAAAATGCGACGATAAATCTCATTTCATGGAGTTATTAGTCACATTTTCACTATCCTATTCCCTATACAATTTTAGCTATAAGGTAATGTGAAATAACTCAAACCATAGTTAGATATTCTTGAATACTCTTGTAGCATCAAGTTCATCCATTCGTACTATATTTAAAGAATATATCCCTCTAATGGTCATATCTTTCCTTTAGATTATCCCAAAAATTCGATCGGTCATCTATTGTCAAATATTGCGCTTTTAACATTTCACGTAAATGACAAAGAAAAATCAAGGTTTTCCTTTAACTTATTAGGATGCATGCATGATATGTTTACATTATGGCATCTAAAGCCCACGGACAATAGTTACTTCTAGAGACCTTGAGAGCAAGAACTTGTAAATTTATGACATTTGACGTGTTTTCAATAATGCCTTGTAATCAGTAGCTCTTAGATCAGCAATTCATGTTGATAATATGTAATAAATAAGGTAACAATAATTAATAAGAAAGCAAATTTAAAAGAGAAAAATGTGGACTCATAATTTTTTGTTCATATTGAATTAAGATAATAAAAATGGGATGCCTTTTGCCTAGAATCTTATGGCTATTTATAGTGAAAAGCTGCATCAAGTTTAATTAACAAATCAATGAACTATAGACTTATTAAATTTAAGCCATAAATTAACTTGTTAAAGTGGTGGTAAATCCAATAAATTAGCTGTGTGACAGTGGTGGTAAATCCAATGTTATATATCCTGTACTTTTCACTAAAATGAGTTTATTTTTATTAGTGTGAGTAGAAATTATGCATTAACTATAGTTCTAGCAAAAAATAAATTTACTTCTTTTTTAATTTTATACTTGTGTTTAAAAAAAATCAATATAGCATTATTTTACCATTTTTAGACCTCTTTGAATTAAACGGATAGTAACCTTTTGGTCTTTACATATTTAATTTTATGAACTAAATCTATTATTTATCCCTTCTTATTAAATTGGTCCTCAATTAACTCTGCCACTTAGTAACTCTTATATAGATAATCAAGTTACCCTCACAATATTGACTTTAGAGGTTTTGAGAACTCTAAAAAATCAGTTTATAAAACTAAAAACTTAAGAGTATTTGGTTATTTCAATATGGGTTATTTGAAGATGTATGTTTAATATAAATAAATAGATAAACTATTCGCACTTGAAAAATTATCAAAATTTTAAATATTATGTGAATATTCATCAAGCATACTTTTTATCTACTAAACACCAACCTTTTTATTGTCACATAACTCCAATATTCTCTTTAATTTAAGGATCATCGTCTCTTACATTATAATTTATTTAATTCCATTTTTATGATTTTATTACTATTAAAGAAGGTTTTTACTCTTATTTTTACATAATTGAGATTAAATAATTTTTTTCTCTAGATTATCATGTCTGCTTTTAGGTTTTTCTCTTTCTTATAATATATTAGTATGTTCTAAATTGATAAATAATTTAACAAGTCATCAACCCAAGTCTCTAGCCACAAGAGAACATTTTGTCCTTATTGAAATATGGTAAATCTCTCTTTTTTTTATTTTTTTCTTTAAATAGTTTTTTCTTCATATATGACTTTTCCTTCATATGTTAACTATCTTCAAAATGATGTAGTTATACTCTTCTTATCATATCTTCTATAGTAATTTATTCATCATCAGCAATGATTTTTAACTATTCACCTAAACTATGAATACTAAAATCTATCAAGTTTAAATTTTACTAAAACATACAATGAAAGAAAATTAAGAATAGATCTTTGAAGGATTGCAATAAATATATTGAATATTTTCTTTTAAAATATTATCCTAAAAACTTGTTTTAAAATTTTGATATTATTTACCAGGGAAACTCTAAGGTACTACTTGCAGCACCTTGACCGGATTCTATTTACTATCTTGCTCATGAAAGATTAGCTATAATATACGCCTATATTTTACCATATGTCCCTAAAGTGCTATACAAAAGGGCCTTGACTATGTTGCCTCCTAGGTAATGTATCCTCAAAAAAAAAAATTTTTTTTTTTTTTTTTTGGATAGCCAATTGAACGTTGGATACAAATTAATTAGAATCTTACAATTCAGAAAGCAATCACGAAGCAATTGAAGTTTACTCACTTTTTGGATAATTGGCAAGTGAACTACAAACAAGCCAACTAAGCCCATTGAAATTCAAAGTAATGGGTTGAGCTTGGCAAATGATCGGTACTTAATTTCACATCAGTTTTTATTACTTTCTTCACAATTCTTCGATATTTTTAATGAACTTTTAGATCTTGATTAGTGTTTTACACTTTGTAAGAGTCATTGAGGTGAGAAAAAAAAAAGAATAGAAAAGTAACAAATTGCCGTGAAGAATACCTAGTTGTGATTTCATGGGTTTTGATTGCTTTTGGACGTAATTTTTAGATTTTGTTCATTTTATTGGGCTACGATAGACGTGTTGAGGTTGTGGATCAGATTACCCAAAAAGATTGATTTCGAGTTTCCTAATTAGGCCTACAATGTAAATTGATTTTGAAGCTATCTAGCCACGTGGGCCTATTTTCCAATCCTATTTTTATATGGGAAAAGAGGTAAAAAGCAAGTTTCACTAGTCCTACAATGATTAGGACAACAACTATGTATAAAGGCAAAAAAACGTGAAGTGTCAATTTCGAAGAAAGAAAATGCAAGAAATTGAGGAGTAGGCAAATTGGAAAAAAGACTTGGCTATGACAGCTATAATTAAATTAGTAAGTCTTCCTCTCTCTTATCTTTTGTTAGTTTTCTTTTATGAATTTGATATTCTATAATTCATATATATGTGAGAAATCTTTTTATTAATTAATGTTGATTTGAAGAACCTTAAATATGGATTTTTAATAAACAAATTTTCAGAATTTCTTCATATTTTTCCCGAGAATTTTATATTTCATTGATTTAATGTTAAGAATTGATATTTTGTTTGTTTAGGTGGCCAACTCAATGAATTTGATGGTCATTCGATTGCTAGTTCAAGGTTTTGGTTTGTAATTATCAAAAGATTGTTATCAAGATGATGGATATTGTCGTTTGATAGCATGTGGAATATAATTCGACATAAATAAATAGAGCTTGTGGGTTTGTTCGTTAATTCAGCCTATATCTTTATTGATTCTAATGTTACAATCAAATTAAATCTTGAAAGCTTGTTCAATATTGTCTCTTAGAAATAAATTAAGCAAACAACTTGTTTTACTTGATAGCTAAGGAAATTATCCTAGTGTTGTTCTCAAAAGAAAGCAAATGATTATTTTAGTAATTGACTTAAAATCCAATGTCTAGTGTTTGTGAATGTTTCCTTAGCCATCACACAATATACAAACCTCTTTGAAATTATTTTGCTGTAATTGTTGATTTTCTTCTTTAAATTTATTAGTTTAGTTCATTCATTTATTTAAGTTTGTGTGTTTTATATTAATAACATATTGATTGGCAATAATCCTTTGTGAGAATAACCCTTGCTTACCTCTATTCTTATTCTTAACGATAGTAATATTCAAGGTAAGGATTTAAGTGATATGCTTTATAGTGGTATGAATTTTTGGGCCACTTGATCAAGGAATGTTTTACACTTATTAATTGGTAATTGGCTTTTTCTTTCTAGTTTAGTTTTGTTTAATTAGCTTTTTTTAATCATTTTGAGTTTTTTTTAATTAGTGTTATATAATATTACTTAAGAAGAGATGGCAACAAATGGATGAATGGTCAAGGAGTTGGTAGCACTAGCTTTAGAGCAATAACTCGTTTGCATTGAATATCCTTAATTTAGGAATGCTTTTTAGAGTAAATCAAGAAAGATACATCTTCTAACAACTTTCCATGATTTTACTACAAAGATCCAAATAAGCAACTTAAGTAATTTTACATAGTGTGTGACACAACTTAAAAATTATATCCAATCTTTAAGTATAAGAGTATCTTATTATATTATTTAATATTAGTGATTAATGATAATAAATATTTTATTCTAAGAAAATATTAACTTTGTGCTATATTATTAATAATAATATTTCATTTGTATTGTTCTAACTAATAATTTTTTATTTAAATAATTAAAATTAAAATTAATAAAAATTTATGATTTACACAATTAATAATATTATTAATTATTAATTTATAAATATAATAAAATAAATATTTTAATTTTTATATATATTTTTTATTAATTTTATAATTAAAAATATAATTCTTTAAATAAAGATAAAACTGTATTTTGAAATAACTTACTCTTAATCTAAGATAATATAAATACATAAATTAAATTCTGATTTCAATTCTATACTCTTATTTTAGTATAAGTAAATAATCTACTTCCACTCCTATTCCCACTCTACACTCCTAATTCTAAAATTCTCACCTCTCATAATTTTTCTTCCAATCCAAATGTAAATGAATTTTTCTTCCAATCCAAAATGTAAATGCTTTAATTACATTGTTTATGCATTTACCAAATGCTTTTCTAGCGTCTGTTTGAAAGCTATTAATCGGCTGCTTTAGAATGTGGCAGTGCTGAAAAAATGCTAGTAAAGGCAATTTGGTAGCGATTTTTAGTGTTAACAATCATGTATTTGGTAGCATTTTAATTATGCTGAAAAAGGCAATTTGATAGCACTTGTAAAATGCTAAAGGTAATTTGTTTTGTAGCATTTATCCAATGCCATCGTTGAAAGAATCATAGCGTTTTGAAATGTTACATATAATACAATTATAGCATTTGCATACGTTACTGAATATGCATATTCACAGCACGATAGGTGTTACCGAATCTATATACTTCTAGTAACAGGGGTTATCATAGCATTAGTTACGATAGGTGTTATCTGCTGCAGTAGGGTTATGATTTTGACTTGTCGTTAGCATTGTATTTTTTAATAAACTTGCATGCTCAACCTACAGCTTCTCTCGCTGTACATTCATTTGCAATCATTTGTTCACTCATCTTTAATTTGCGTTTATCATATGAATAAGGAGAAGATTGACTTGTCACTAAGCTAAATGATTAAAAAATATTCAAGTTAAAAAAATTCTCAAAACTTCAAAAAGTCATCAGCAGCAGCACACCACTAACCGCGTTACACATTTATAAACCGTTTCAATTTTCCACTTCACCGTTAACAAGGCTAGAAATCTATTTTAGGAAGAGATTTCATGTAAAATTAGATTCGGAGCTTCTTGTTGTGCTTGCATAACAGAGAAGTAAGATTTAGTGTATGTTTGGTTGGAAGAAATGTTAGGAGAGGAAAGGAATGGAAAGAAAACAAAGGGAGAGAAAATGAGTGAATAAAAATATTAATTCTATTTTCTTTGTTTGGATGAACGAAAAGTTTATTATTTTTCTCTTATTTTTTTCCTCTTTTCCTACTTTCCTCTCCTCTTCTCTCCTTATATTTTTTCAAACTAAACATGCCATTAGGCTATATTTATATCTACTGTACTTTTTGTTTAACAAAGAGTAACTTGATGCATGAAAATGAAAAACAGAATATTGAATTACCGCTTGCTTGACTTTTGACACAAGTAATTCAATCTTACATCTACCTAAAAAATACGCTTATGGTGCATCTGGTTACAGGATAAAAGTATGGGTTAGACTATTCTTTGTTCAATCCCGTGTTTGGACTAACTTAGAATTGAAATAGAAAGAGTGCTGAGGCCCACGATTCATCTAAATATCTGTACCACTGGAGCCATATACAGGATAAGTAGCTTAGAATAATAATTACTTAATTATAAAATTAATAGAAGTTTAATTATTTTCCTAAAAGTAAGCACTTACAATAACAGGTATTATATAACATTATAATTTTAAATATTATTTTATTTATTATTATAAATAAATTATATTTATAATATAAGAGACCGCCTAAGTTATAATTTCTATAACTTACGTAATTTTATCTTTCCCTATAATATAATTCAATTATGTAATACACCAAACAAATTACAAAATAATACTAAACATAATCTCATCCCAATTCAGTCAATTCAATCTAATCGCCCGCACCAAGCAGCTTAAGGTTACTCCTCCACTATCCACGATATTTGGTCATGATTTAGCTTTCCATTTCATTAAGAGGAAGTTAAAAGAGCCACCTTCAACGTTGGCAGGATAAAGGCTATTTATATTCCTATAGTCGTTCAATACCCATCACATCCCTATAGTTTGTGAAACGTCCCAATACATCCTTTGCTTGTGGAAATTTTTTTCCTTTTAAGAAAGATAAAAATATATATATTTTTTCACTATTATAACTATTAACCATGTTGAACGTATTTTCTATCATGGAAAATATTTGAGTACTAAAAATAATTTTTTTGTGCTTATCTTTTAAAATTCTTTTGGTACATTAGTATTTAAAATTTATTACCTATAAATTCTTAATTTCTTATCCAATAACTACCAATATCACAGCATTCTAATTAGACTAATAGAAATTTCATATCACTACTAAATCCTTACATTTTGTAATAAAATAAGGGTGTGACTACTTACACTCAAATACTTTGAACACTCTTATTTTAATAAAGGATGGACTATTTAAAGATGTTAAATAACTCTCTACCTGTATTAACAAAAATTGTAAATTAAAATTTTTATCTTTAAACCCTTCATAATTTCAGAACTAATCCTAATAAAAATATCAATATTTCATTTCTACACCCAAAAATTTCATCTACATACATGAAAATCAAACTTCTTCTTCGTTTTACTATCTACCTTTATGTTCTTAAGATTCCTTTCTTTTTTTATTTTAATTTTTTTATCATGACCTTTTTTTTTTTCATAGACACTGATCATTAAAAGGAAATGACCTCTATTATATACAATCATATAGGTTATATATATGTATTTCCAGACATGACAACAACAGTTTGATTCACTCGGTAGGCTTTCTTGTTTTGACTGTACTTAGAAAATCTAAATTTTGTTTCACCTACCTTTGGATTGTTCATGATTTCTTTTTTTCTTTCCTTTTCCTTCTTTTTTCTTAAGTTTTCTTACTAGAATATCTTTTTTTAACTATAAAAATGAGAAAGGTTGAACTATACTATCAATTAAAATTTATTACCATAAGTAACTTTTGTGAGTCTTTCAATTCCATTTATATTGTTGTTTTTATAAGGCTTTAGTTGCCATGAATGATTGACATATTATTTTAATTTACAAGATAGCATGGATGTGGGGAAGAGGGCACTACTACAACATCGTTAAACAATGGCGATCTAACAGGGTCATTAAATGAATAAAGATGGCAGTCTTGAAAGAGTCATTTTTAACAGGGTCTTTAAACGAAGTGTTATTTCCAAAAACGGTTTATAAACCTCATATTTATTAACTGTTAATGATTTTTTTTAACCAAAATGCCGTCTAATTAAAAAAAAATTTACTTGGGCACTACATTTAATGTGTTTTTTTTAGTAGGGGGTATTTATGTAATATAAACTTTTATTTTAAAAAATGGGTGTAAAAAGTATATTTATGGGTCCAAATAGCTTGGCCTTTATTTTTGTCCTAAATGGTAATTTTATTAATAGGTATATATGTGATAGAAAATATTTTTATTAAAAAAATAGGTGTAACAATATATTTAGGGTGGACTAGAACCCATTAACTTCCTCTCAACAAGTATTTTAAAAAATAAATTAATTATAAAAAATTTAAAATTTAAAAATCTCAAACTTAGCCTTCGCTAATGTCCTTCTCTCTATATCTTACAATTACATATTCTCCCTCTACTATTATATTTTGCAAACTAAACACTCAATTTCACTCTCTTTGGAATTCTTTTCTTTTTTTTCTTTTTTAGTAGATCATGATCTATATTTCATGATTTTTCTATGTAAGAATTTTTTTTCTTGATATTAGTTTTGATGTTTGGTAAAAATTAATTTCTTGATATTTATTAACTTTTATGACTGAAAAAAATTGTTGATGTTCATTTTTAAATAGTGGATTTGTTTCCCTTAGTTTGTTATATCATTACATAAGAATGAATTGATGAAAATTTTGTGAAATTGAGAAGATAAAGAGAAGAAATGGTTAATTAGATAATTTTCACAAAAAATATTTAGATAATAAAATTCTTAATAAAAAAGAAAGTATAAAGAGGAAATTATTGGGTTCAAATAGCCGCACCCATATATTTATGAGTTCAAATACCATGACTCTTTAAAAAAATTTAATATTACTAAAATATTCTTAAAGTAATTTATTACGAAGGACATCTTAGTTTAATTGAATCAAATAAATCATCCTTAACAATTAACATGCATTTATATGAATTGCCTCTTGTCTTGATAAGATGGAGAGATAGAAAGCAATTAAAGAGAAATGATAGACATTTTAATTTTTTTATTCAAAATTTTATTTCAAATGAGATATTGATTATTAATTGATTTATAATTATTTACAAAATCTAAGTGACTTAATTGTATTATCTTACTAATAAATTGATGAATACCAAATTTAAGATAAATTTTTTGGATAAAAAATTTTAGGATTTGTAGGACTAATTATTCATCAAAGATAGTTTCTAAAAAGTTTCAAGTAGTTTTTTAAATAAAAAATAAAAATAAAGATAAAAGAATAAAAAACAAATACCATAAAAAATCACCATAAAACCAACCACATGGAAACCCCATTGTTGGTAAGAGGGATGGAAAGTTAATTATATGAAAAATAGAGTTCTTATCTTCTGTTTACTAATTGAGAACGTAAATAAGATTTATTAACTTGTTTACTTTCAAGATAAGAAGGAGGAATAAGAATTAAATTTGAGTGAGCCCACAAGTTTGGAAATATGAAATAAGAATCTCATTCTAAGGGAGAGGAGAGAATGAGAATGGGGTGAATTGATATTTTACATCCTTAGTGAAAATCTTTAAAAAAAATTTAACCCCATTTAGTAATTTATAATAAAAAATTATTTTTATGTATTATTAGTGATTATAAATAGCAATAATAATAACAACACCAACAATATTAATCACTAGTATCAAAATAATTACTAATATTTTATTGTTATAATAACAATAGTAATAATAATAATTATTATTATTACTATTTTTAATAGCAATTTACCATTACCAATAGTATTATTATTGGTAGCAATAATAATAAGTATTAATCATAATAATCAATAATTATAATAGCAATTACTATAATATTGTAATAATAACATAGTAATAAAAATTATTGTTGTCTTTGTTGTTAACAATATTTATTTTTAATAATAATAATTGTAATAATCATCATCATCATCATCATCATCATCATAATTATAATAAGTAATAATAATAATCAACTAAGGTTAGTTTAGTAACCTGTAACAACTCAATCTAATTCTAAGACAGTGTAAGCACATCAATGACAATATAGTTCATTCCTATTTCTATTTATACTATTAGAGTAAACAATTAATTTTTATTCTTATTCTTCATTCTGATTTTAATATATTTTGATTACTGATTGGTAAATGCATCATTAAAATATTAGAGAATTTTGTAGATCAAAATTCAGAACGTAATTAAATATCTTTTATTAGAGCGAGATGTTTTATAAAACTCTTAGTGTACAACGGAAAAAGGAAAGAAATTAGAAACAAAAGATTTATTGAGAGTATATTTGAGATTCTACTGGGTGTAAAAAGTAAAAATTATAATTTAAATTTGATAAATGGATGTGATGAGTATTAGAGTGTTCATAATATTATTTAGAGTACCGATAGCCTCATTAAAGTTGGAAAGTTAAAAAATTACTTTAGCAATAGCGTTTAGTTTTTAGTTCTAGTAGTCTTAATCCTTGTGACTTAATCCTTGTGAATTTAATTACAATGAACTGATTTGTATAGAGCAGAAACCTATTACAAGTTACCAACAATATACAGAAGTCATACCTACCTCTATTTCAAAAAGAAAATGAAAATTCGGGGAAAATAAATGGATACAATTGCAGGAAATTTAAAGGATAAACTGGATGAGGGAAGAAATTAACACTCCTACTGCGAAAGCAAAATCGGGAGTTTCCATGATTTCTTCAATCATAGAAGCTAAAATTTTATTTTCTTTTTTTCCTAGACCCCGAGAGTAAACTTCTTTTCGCTAAGAAACCGAACAACAGATTGCGGCATTCTATCTTCGTGACATAGACTGACAGAGTTGAAATATAAGACATCTTTTTCCTACACAAAGTTGGACGATAGCTACCTTTTGGGGTTCGTTTGTCTTGTTGAGCAGACACCATTCTCCGTCAAGACCTAGAAGAAGTTTGTTAAGCCCCTCTGTGGAATCGTTTTGTTTCTTCAATCCAATAACAAACGTTCAAAGCTTGAGAAGCCATCATTGTTTCAAATATTCATCGGTGAACTTGATATGAGTTATTAGGGTTTTTGTGGTCACAAATTGAGGAATGTAATGTGTTTTTTAAGCAATTAAAGAAAAGAAACAAGAGAAAATTAAAAGAGCTAGGAAGTAAATCTTTTGGAATTAAGAAAGGAAGATAATTCACTTCAGCAAACGAGGAGTCTTTCGAAATAGTCTCTGTCCTTGTGAATTCACAATGAATTGATTTATATATAGGAGGAACCTACTTAGAATTTACAAAGTCATACGTACTTCCATTCCAAAAAGAAAAAGAAAATTCAGGAAAAAAATGGATACATTTACAGGAAATTTAAAAGATAAACCAGAACTGAGGGAAGAAATTACCACACTCCCACTTAAAAAGCAAAATCGGGAGTATTAGATCAATGCTTCCTTCAATCGTAGAAGCAGAATATCCAAAACACTGGCTTCTGAACTTTTTTCCTAACAGCAGAACTTGTATGTGGCAAATCAATGAGCCAACCCTTCTCTGCCAATGCTTACGCTAGATTTGTCAACCATGGATACGTTGTACTGCTGATATACTCTAGCTCTGTTTGCTGCCCACCACTGTTCGGCTTGTTTCTCGCTGAATTTCTTTCGACTGCACACAGACCAGGGGATCATTATTGATTGTAGACAAGAAGGATGGTTAATATTGATGAGAAGGCTAGAATATAAAACATTTCATAATGAAAGCAACAAGCAAAAGTAAACTGGAGGAGGCTTAGCGACTATCTATGTTAACTATTTTCTCAGAGTCAGATAAAGCCAATAAAGGTGCATGCGTAGCTCTACAAACCACAGAAATGCATACATATCCGGTGACATGAATGAGCCATCATTACCCCTAACTTATAGTTCAGTTGCAAATTTTACCCAAATGTCAAACAAAAATCCAGATCTGGGCATCAGTAGATTTTGAAATACCTGAAGCGGACACGCTTAAGATCTTTGAGGCCTCCAGGCAAAGCAACAAGGGTAATATACACACCAGTCTCATCTTGTTCAACCCATTCATCACCCTGGGAAGGTTCAGCTTTCATTGTTCTACTTTTGTTCTTTGTTGTCGCTTCACAATGCGATGCTTCAGTTTGACTTGGCGAGCGATTATCACCAAAGTCTGACCCATTAGAAAGTATCAGGCTGTTTGATCCATTCGGAACTGCTCCCTGGAAAGTCAAAGGGCTGCTAGGTTGCTCAATGGCTACAGAAGAAACATCCCAAGCAGGAGTCGGGCTAGAATGAAAAGAACTGCTGTTTCTGGCTGCTCCAACTGGTAACATTTCAGCCATGTCCTTCAACTACCAAAAGTCAATCAATGAGTACATTCAGAGGAGTTGAATAACCCTAAACCACAAAATTATCTTAGAAACAATCAATTTTAAATAACAGTACCATCTGGTATATTAGCAAGTGATTCGGTAGTAAAACAAATGAAGGGACATGATTACTGGACCTCCCCTCATTATAAGTCAGCAAGTCAGGCTGTCTTCAAGAGACATTCCTCAATGTGACATAAACACACAAACTCCGGCAAGTCTCTCTTTTGATTAAAGAAAGGATAAGCTTCTGGCACTCCAACCTAGGCTTCTCTGTCCAGCACTGCCCATTTCCAAACCCAGATTTCGGCAGATCACAGCCAAACCAAGAGCAACTGCACCACCTTATGTAGTGATGCCAGTTTGACCCAGTTTTATAATTTAGTACCAAGCATTTCATTTCTAAAAGGTTGACGTTAGTTACTGTTAGCAAAAAGGCCATTACCTACCTATCCAAAAGCAGAAGACCTAGCCAAGAAACTGAAGTTTTGAAAACATACAATATAAGCTATCCATATAGGTTCATGTACCAACAGTATGGTATTCCTCAACATCAGTTAGGTTGCTTACGCCTGAACTCCACAGACGAGCAGTAACTTGCCAAATTGAAACAGGAAACAGAATTTCCACTATTCATCATCTCCTTGATTTCGTAAACAAGGGTGAAAACAATAAAAATAAAGTACTGCCTTGAGGAATACCAAAAATATGAAACAAGTCTTATCTCTATCACATAAATATCTGTCAGTTGATTGAACAAACAAGTATAAAAAACCTCAATACCAAAAACTTTAAACTGAACTTGAGAGGGAAGAGTCAAAAGAATATTAGAGTTAGGATCATTTTGTTGTCACTTCTTCAGGTAGATCTTTGGGCCCGTTTAAGGCTCCTGTACTGCCACAGCACAGCTGCTCCACCCTCTTTATTTTAAAAGAAGCCTCCTAAAGTCAAGGAGGCAGAGCAGCTGTGCCGTATGCTGCCCCAAACTGGTCCTACTGTTTAAAAAAATAAAAATGAAAATAAAAGCAGATCTTAGACTAATGGTGCTTTGGTGACTAGAGCATCCAAAAAACATATTTGGCATAATTACCTTAATAATCAAGTTTTGTCAGGTTATGTTCGGAGACAAATGACACAGAATATTTTAAATTGAAAAAAAAAAAAGGTATTTTAGACAATTTAAACTTTTCAAAATGCTGAAGAAGAGCTTCTCAGTTCTCACATAGACATAAAACTAAATTTCTATCACCATCAGCCTTCTATTAAGTAAAAGAAAGCAGTTGCATCTAAATTTTAAACCAAAAATTATATTTTTCAAGGAAAAAATGAAAGAAGAAAAAGTTCGTATAATAGCGGGTATGTATTCAAAAAAATAGATGGTTCTGGCTCAAAACAGAAATCTTAGACAAAATGGCACTTTCATCAAATGCAAAATGCCAATAGATGGTTCTGGCCAATACAGAAATCTTACCAAAATGGCACTTTCTCAACAAGCCAATGAATGTGAGAGGTCAGTAGTGGAGAATAGAACAGCAGCCAGTGGGAGGATGAGATATTGGAGTTTTGTGTAGGGCTTTCCAAACTCAAAGAAGTTGTGGCAGAAATGAAAGAAAGGCAAAACCAAAATAAAGATGATAAAAGACTAGTTTCAAATTAAAAAGGAGTACTTTAATTGTTTAAGTTCGGAGACAACTTAGAGATAATCCTTCGAAAGCCAAAGAAAACAAATTTAAAATATTTCATTAACAAACAGGTTTTCTTAAAACTCCTAATATCCTTTATACTTTAAAAAGAAAAAGGAACCTTTTAGGGTTCAAACAAACATGCCCTTCAGAGTCTTAAAAGTTATTACTTGAATCATTTGGCAAACTATCAATATCACATCATTCACCTATATATGATGCAACAAAAACAATACAAACAGATATCTGTTTTGCTTTTCACAACATAAATAATGGATATAATACTGATGACAGTTTGTGTTGCCAAACACTTCTGAACAAAATCCATGTCCACATTTCATGTATAATATAATTCATCAACTCCTAACATAATGCATAAGACAAAGTAAAATTTAATCTAAGTAAACATTCCAGTTTAATTGTAAAAATCTTACTTTTTAAAGTTAGCCAAATTTGCTTGACTGCACCCATTTTCTAAGAGCAACTCAGGTGCAGTCAGAGAAACATGTCTTCCTGTCGCAAAATACTAAACTGAAAGAATACGCAGATAATTTGTATGACTATATGAACAGAAAAATTGAACTCACTTGGGCAGTAAGGGACTTAATCACATCTTTTGCTGCTCTGCATTTTGTAGTCTCTTCCCCAGCTACCGCAAGAGCCTCCTTCAGCTGTCTGGTTGTTCTTTCAAGCTCAATTTCTTGAAGTTGTGATTTACGAGTAAGTTCTTCAACCTACATAACACTGGAATTAGCATGGCACATGAATTTAGCACCCGCTACAGAGTGCTTTCCACAAATGAATAGAAAATTATGAGCCTTTGCTGACAAATGATAGTTTAGAAATGCAAATACAAATCCAAAGGTAAAACAAATTTTCCATATCGCTAAAGTGAACTGTATCATCAAAAAGATTTAAGTTTGGATTTGCAAATTTCCCAACTTTATGATGTTAGACAACAACATTTGCAAAATAATTTCTCGCCAATATTAAGTTAACAAAATATATAAACAAAGTTTCTAGGAAATGAAAAAAGCAGGAATTTTCAGGAACTGAAAATAAAGCAAATTAATCAAGAAGAAGAGTATATTTGAACCACAATTCCCATGAACAAAGTGTTCAATTTCATTAGTCAAAATCTATTGAATCAGCTTTCGGATGCTTCCTTAGGAGGGAAATACACTCAGTTATTGTCAATAAATCACATGCGTACATGTATTAAATGCTTTTATATTAATGTATGTTTTGAGGTCAAACTTCTGTACCAATTCTCGGCTAAAGTGGCAAGTTCTCTTAACTGAAGAGTGAACAACTTCTTAAGGAAATAGCACAGGCATCATACAATCAAAAAATTTTCCGAAGATAGATGATTGAGATTAAAAGGATAATCCGCATACCTGAGCCCTTAATTTAATAACTTCTTCGCTTGTCCTTTTAGCATCATTTACAACAATTTTTGGTGATGCAAGCCCTGAAAGAGTAGGGGTTGGCGTCGTGGCACGAGGTGGACTTGATCGTCTTGAAGTAGGAGATGTTGCACGAGACATAATTCTTGATCCAGGAAGAGAAGCTGAAAAGAACTTCTTGGTTGACCCAAATACCGGGTTAGAAGATTTAGAGTTATTAAGAGCATTGCCCTGTGAAACTCCATTCGGAAGGGGCAAACCCCGTGTACGATTAAATTCTGGTTTCTTGCTTCTTTTGGAAGATCCACTCTCCACTTTTTTCAGTGATTCCATGGAAGTTCCAAACTGGACATGGGATCTTGAAACAAAATTTTCACCATGTTCAACAGCCTCATTGAATCCCCGATTCATACTCCCTCTTCTACTCACAGTAGAATGTGATGAAGAGCTGGTTTCAGTTGCTTTTGTCAATTTGCCAAAACAATTGTCACAGACACGATAAGGTTTAGTGGGATTTGGTGCCATGGAGGCCTTGACAGACTTTTTACTACTGCACGTGTGACAATATACAAGTCCGCAATTATAACAATTGTGACGTTTCCTTTTGAAATTAAATGGAATACGGCATCCAGAACACATTGATTGATCAACACCAGAAACCCATTTATGAAGACATATTGCTGCGGTAAAATTAGAGCCACAAACAATACTTTTGACTTGTTTGTCTTTCAGAGCTTCAACCAATGATGGGGAATTTCTATCATCAGTGTCACCATGACCCAACCGACCATTTGCACCCTTTCCCCAGGTGTAAACTTCAGTTCTTGAAGTTAAAACAGCAACATGATAAGCACCACAAGCTATTTCTTCAACAAAATTCTTTGTAAGCTTCCCTTCTACATGAGTAGGGAGCTTCCCATCGGATTTAGGATCCCCTAGCTGACCATAAACAGGGCTTCCCATCGTGTAAACATGGCCTGTAGTTGTTAGTGCAACAGTGATGCTGTGTCCACAGGAAACTTGACAAAAGTTGGGTTCTACAAGAGCAGCAACACAAGTGGGGACTAGTCTTGCTTCTTTGTCACCATGCCCTAGACGACCTCTATCTCCATCTCCCCATGTAAAAAGCTTTCCCGAAGAACAGTTGCTAGAACTTGAAGACCCAACCATTACCTCAACAACAGCAGCAGTGTGCCAAACACCACAAGCTGCTCGCACAGTGCGGAGGCCCTTAAGGGAATCCACTTCCCTTGGTGTGGAGACACTTATACGATCCCCATGGCCTAAAACACCAAACGTGCCATCACCAAAAGTAAACAATTGCCCTGCAGAGGTTACAACAGCTGTGTGCCATGGGCCACAAGAAACAGAAGAAACATGTATTCCCTCCAGAGGTCCATTTAATTTTTTTGGAAGCCATAGACTCATTTCATTTCCATGTCCAAGCAGCCCAAAGTTGCAATTACTACCGCCCCAGGTGTACATATCACCTGATAGCGTAACAGCACAAGTATGGTGCTCCCCACAAGCTACAAGTTCAACATTGATGTTTCTAAGAGCATCTATGAGCTTCGGATGTGAGATATCTGAGTCTACACCGTGTCCAAGTCTGCCACCTAACTCTTCTCCCCAAGAGAAAACTTCTCCTTGCTTGGTTACTAAAGCAGCATGTTGCCCACCACAAGCTATATTCTGAACGTCCAATACAACTGCGGATTCAACAGCCTTGGGAACAAAAGAATCCATCTTAAAACCTGCATAACTTCCAGACCGATGTATACCCCCACCCAAAATGCCATCACCAGTGCCCTCCCCCCAAATGAAAACATCTCCTAAAGAATCACCATCATCATGACCGGATCCTTGACTTGATGAACTAACAGCACTTGATAAACTAACTCTAAAAGTATCCCCACTCATGCCCTTTAAGTGACCAGTTCTTCCATCAGAACCTCCAGATGACAAAGAATTAACCGATCCACAAGCTGATTCTGAAGGAAGTAAAACCTTGGGAGGCACAGCATATAATACAACATCAGATAATGCTTTGTCCAAAATATTTTTAGGAGGACTTTCGTATGACGTATGAAGATGAAGGGGATCCAATCCGTCCTATATCAGCAGCAAGAAAGTTCTCTCACAAAATGTAGACAACAATGCAATATTCCTTTTTCACTTTTTCCTTTTCTCTCTTTTTAAAGAAACATACAAAACTGCAGTGTAATACAAAGGGAAGAGGACAAAAAAGAAAACCTTCTGTGAGCTACCACCACTACCAAAGGGAGAGCTCAAAGGAGAACTCCTTTGTGTGTGCGCTCTGGGACTAGTTGCTACAGATGATACTTCATCACTTCTTAATTCCACTCTCCCTTTCCGATAATGGCTGCGGGATATTAGTGCTTTTAGACCCGTAAACCAGACCTCAGCTTCATCTTTGTCCTTGCAAATCTAATAAATAACATAGGAAAATCATCAAACAGAGACCACACAAGTTTTGTGAGAAAAAAAAAAAAAAAAAACAACTAATTAATGGCTACCAAAAATCAAAATTGCTTACCAAATCTAAAGATCTATCATTATAGATAAGAGAAAAAGACTGATATTCTTTCTCAGGTCTAGGATATCTCTGAAATATTGGCTGCAATAACATAAATTGGCTAATAAGTACATCATAATGCTACAAATTTTGAAACTGCTTTACAGAAGATGAGCAGCATTTGAATCCTTTATAGATAAAAGGTTGCATAAATGAAAAACAGATAAATGTACCTCCCTCATTTTGGAGCATCCTTATCGCAAGCAAAGATAAATAATGAAGTAGATAAAATTACAAACATTTGTGACACTGCCCATCATGGGAACATTTGTGTAGCCAGAAACACAGTCATCACATCATTCATGAATCTAATGATGGAATATAATAAGAAGCTGACACAGAAAATAACCATTAAGCCTCAGCGTTGCTCTTTTTAGATTAGACTCTTCTCATTGATGATTTTAAAACCAAAGAGAAAACAATGGGAGACAAAATTACGAACACAATAATCAGAACTTAATTCAGTAATATTTGGTTAAGAAATATGCAAAGAATAATAATAATAATAATAATAATAATAAATAAATAAATAAAAGTTACCACTCATTAACCACAAGGCAACAACAGAAATAACTATTACAAATCTTCATCCATACACTCCCTGAATAGTATCTAATTTCCTTTCAGTTTCATATTCAACATATTCTGGTGAAAGCAGTGACGAAAAACTATAACATGCTCAAAGTCAACCATCTAAAGACCACATGAATTTCCATACTGTCAAGCAGAAACCAAATGGAGATGTAAATTTTTTCTCCACCAAAGTTGAAAATCCGTTGACTTTTTCCATGCCCACATGCGTGGACTTACCGTGCGCTGACCAGGTATAATTCGAGAGACATGGCTTAGTTTAAGGTGTTTCTCTTCTTTTCCCGATATCCATATCAGAATTGATTCATCCTGAACAAAGCATAAAGATGACATACAACATATGATGCTTTAGTAAAGTCAAATTAGAGCAGATTTCATTTGCAGAAAACACCAAAAGGCAACAACAGAAATAACTATTACAAATCTTCATCCATACACTCCCTGAATAGTATCTAATTTCCTTTCAGTTTCATATTCAACATATTCTGGTGAAAGCAGTGACGAAAAACTATAACATGCTCAAAGTCAACCATCTAAAGACCACATGAATTTCCATACTGTCAAGCAGAAACCAAATGGAGATGTAAATTTTTTCTCCACCAAAGTTGAAAATCCGTTGACTTTTTCCATGCCCACATGCGTGGACTTACCGTGCGCTGACCAGGTATAATTCGAGAGACATGGCTTAGTTTAAGGTGTTTCTCTTCTTTTCCCGATATCCATATCAGAATTGATTCATCCTGAACAAAGCATAAAGATGACATACAACATATGATGCTTTAGTAAAGTCAAATTAGAGCAGATTTCATTTGCAGAAAACACCAAAAGTGTGCACACATCTATATGATAAATGATTCCTTGACATAAAAGTGCCAGATGCCTTGAATGATTCAAAGAAAGTGGGCAAATTCCAAAAGTCTACAAAAAATATTAGTGAAACTATGTAAGAGGATTTGTAGCAAGTAAAGACAAAGCAACAGTGTATATGCACAATCTGGCACTCAGGCACGCTCATGCATGAACCATATAAGACGATCACTTGATACTCCGACAGAAGGCAATCCCTTTTCTTTCATTAGGGAAAGAGATATATAACAGGACAAGTAGGAAATAGTTCTTTGAAAGCACTTACAGGCCAATCCCAAAAATTTTGCCACAATATCATGATCTTTTCTTTTCCGTCTTTTCATTTTTTAGCATTCAGTTACAATTTTATAACCACAAAAAGTAACAGTCCATAATTTGTAATTTTTTGTGGCCTCACATATTACCTAGGGCATCCGGCATGGCAGTCAAAATTTATACAGAGACATGATTAGCCTTAGATTCACAGTAAAACAAAAATGCTAACCAAAAAGTTCCTAGAAAGCGTTCTGGAACTCAAGCATGGTTGTATATTAACCAAGGTACTTCCTTTTCGCATCAATAAAGTAGCTAAAGTTCTTTCCATGCAGAGAGAACTGCATGGTCAAGAAGCCCTTGTCCTTGCCACAACCTGAATCCTGTATGCTTATACATAGTTTCGACCATTTTGCCTAACAGAGAAAATGATGCTTGTTAGAGATAAATAAGTTTTTTTTGTCTATAACTTCAGCTCTGGAGTGAGTTGTAAGTTAGCATAGTATTAGAACCACTTTGATCCAGTTGTCTTTTGTTCAATTTCGCCCCTTATTTGATTTGATTTGATAGTAAGGACATGTAGTTGAAATAAGGAGTCATCACTCAGGCACAATGTTGAGCAGCGCAGTTACTGCATGAGTTCTAGGAGTCAAATAAATCCTGCATTGACGCTATCATATTTCAAATTATGAAACACACATGTGACCTATAATTTTATCAAATTTATAACCTCTTTGACACAGTAATACAATGGAAACCAATTAATTAGCATAAATGATTTTTATGTGCTGATCCACATAAGAACGGAATGAGTGCCCATTGATACACAGTGGCCTTCTCCTGCATCAAATCCTACAAATGAATGACTTATGCAAATCCCTAATATGATTTCTGTTTTTCAGAAAGTAAGAAAAGCAAAAAGGTTAATGGAACTCCAAAATATTCAATCTTACATTGGCCAGTCTGAAGGGACAAAATTTTGGCTTCCCTCTACGCCCATACTTTAGCAAGTGTGCACCTTTTTTAAGTGCAGTGATGGCCTATGACATGGGAAAAAAATAAAAAATAAAAAGGGAGAGAAAGAGAGGAGGCCAAGAATTCGAATTAGCATAAACTGAGAACGCAGCAAGCAGAATCTTAGATAAAAGGCACAGCAACTAGAGTCATATATTCGATAAGAAGAACTTAATTTAAAAGTTAGACACTAGAAAGTTATAGGGGGAAATAAAAACAAATGGAGTAAGTATCACACATTTCTTATCTAGACAATTCTGCTAATGAAACAAGCAACGGAAAAATGTTTCATGTACAGAGGCAGACGCTATTACTAAGTTCCACCTAACATGATCACTTCAAATCCTTTATCAACTATTAGAGAGTTTGAAAATATTATCCATCATAAATGAATCAATTAATAATACCAAACGCTACTTGCTTGATAGTTACTGGCTGCCCCACATTGTCAACCAACCAATCAGCCAAGGAGTAAACATAATTAATATTTCAAGCCAACATTGTACACTTACAATCACACAGACAAAATTAAGCTTTAAGTAGCAAACATCAATTATCTCTCTCTCTCTCTCTCTCTCTCTCTCTCACTTTTTAAATTTTTTCCTCTCACAGGCATCAAATATAAACTCAACTTTTTTAATAAAAAATCAAATATAAATTCAAATTCAGGGCAACACAAAAATAAATACAATCACAAGCACTTTTAAAAAAATAAAAAGTTAATTTACCAACTCAATGTCCCTCTCCACCGGCACCGCCGCCGCTCCAGTAGTAGCCATCAAACCCTAAGATCAATCACAAGCACTTTTATAATAGAGTAGACATTCCACATTTATAATTACTTACTTCTCCATTCACGATTTTGCTTAGAACACGAAAAACAAAACCAAAAGCAAAAAACAAATTGAAGCTCAGAAATTGTGAAAAGTTTAATTTGAATACTAAATTTTTGAATTCGCACAAAGCTAAGAGATAAACAGGGCGGTGGTTTGCCAATGTGTGTGCAAGACGACAAAAGGAAATGGTTAGAATGTGTGATGAGGCCGAAGAGGAAGAATGTTTGAGAGGTCCGTTTGGTACGAGGGATCCTGAGGGAAAGTGAGTGAGAAAACTATAGAGTGATGAGGTGTAATTTTATTATTTGTTATTTCTTTTATTATTATTTATTATTTAGTAAAGAGAGAGTGTGTGTGAGGGGAGTGATGAGAGAATCTACTGAGAAAAGTGATTGAAAATGATTGATTCTGTCCAAAGAAAAATGGCATATGCTGTAGCCAATGAATTTTCAATTTGCCTTTGCTGGCTTTTTTAGTCCACGGGTATTGCGTTGACCTTTCACTGTTTTGTTTCGTCTGTCAGGCAATGAAATTGCGTCACGTACGCAAAAGAGTTGTGCTTTGCTTCGTTCGAACGTGCTAGGGGAGCACGCAGTCGGGTGCACCATTCGGCTTATGATGTGGGCCCTACGGTCTTTAGTTGTAGCATGACACGTTTACAGTCTCTTGCTTTTTTCTTCAAATTGAAAAAGGCCCAAAACAGAAAAAAAAAAAAAAAAAGACGGTGTTTGTATGGTATAAGGATGTATTTTAATGAATTATACCATATTGTATACAATATAGAGCGTGTTTGGGCAACGTTGTATTGTGTTAAATTGGATTGAACTGTAATGTATTAGTAATAAATTTAATGTAGTATTATGTTTGGTGTTGTATGTATTGTATTATACATAAATTTAATATAAAAGATGATTTTATTTCAAAAGGAAGGTCATTACAAGTAGAGAATATAAAATTTAATGGTTCTAAGATTTTATGATCTAATATACTACTAAAGAGTTTCTTTTATAAGTATCAAGGAAATCTACTTTTACTATTTATATCAATACAACTTATCCTAAGGAATTTACTTTACAACTCGTTACTTTATTTTATTTTATGGTACATTCTTATCCTTAGAGAGTAGTACGTTACAACTCATACTATATGCTACATGTGACTTACACATTTATCACTTATTTATTAGTTATTATTATTCACCATTGCTTCCATTGTTAGGGTACACTACGCTTCCATTCAACTGGTACTACTCCTTTCTATAGACCAAGTGTGATGTAGATCCTCTTTTGCTCGTTGAGCTGGCTGCTGTTCAATAACCTCATCTTCATCTATAACTATCTTTGGTTATGTTAACCCTATATTTGTCCATTCTTCTCTAAGCTATGCCCACCATGTTGGGTCTTTTTCTAATGGTGGTAGGATCTATAGAGGTGTTATTTTTAATTTTTTTCATGGTTTTTAAGCTATTCATAGTATAGCTCTATTATCCCAAGTTTATACCCTTCATCTTTATAAAGTATACCATTTTGTATTTTTTTTTTTGTAAAAAAAGATCTGGTGTCATCATGTTATTGGTTAAGAAAGGGCTATGAATATGTATGATGGCTGCACATTGTAAACTTTTGCTAATACCCTTCGAACATGTAGACATCTATTCATATTGTATGATGATTATCTCTGATGTGATCATGGTCTACAACTTGTATTAAGGGCAGTTTTTCTCATCCCTAAATATTACTTAACTTGATTATGATAATAGTAGTTTGAGATATCTGATAACCATTGATTAGCACTAATGTAAAGAGTATTGAGTATTGGAGAATGCATATTTATAAAAGATAAAATTTTCACTTCATGTTTAAAGTCTCTATAACATTTGTATTTTTATGTATTTAAATCTTTTAATCTTTTATTATGTATGTTTTATTATAATTTAAATATTTTATGTATTTTAAAAATATTTTAGTTATTTTACGACTAATGAGAAGTCAGACAATGAAATAAATTGTATTTTCAAACTCAGGACAGTCGAAAATATTAGAATGAGCGTAAAAGGATATTTGGTATTGTTCATGTATAAAATATTATTTACATATATGATACTATTTATATATACAATATTATTCACGTATAAGATATTATTTATATATACGGTATTATTTATAAGTATGGTAGTACTCATATATATAGTACGATAACGTAGTTTAACTAATGACATGATATTAACTGATGATTTGTTAGCATGCCAGTTGGACCAATAATATGGCATTGATTGATTATATAACGTTGACCAATAAAGTAATATTGATTGATGTGATGGCGGGATACTATTGAACAACACTGATATGGCATTGATCGATAATGCGACAACATCTTAAAAACCTAAATGTTGATGTAGTGTTGACTGATAATGTTTAACAACCAATCAAAACTTGCTACGTGATGCATGTTGTACAAATTTTATTGAATTCGTAAGTATACGAATCCATTGTAGAATAGATTAATGGTGACGAGTGTCGATCCCACGAGAAGGTAGATTTTAATTATGTGTCGAATTAATTTTTTAAGTGGGTGATTGAAATTATGGTGAAATTATCTTAAATTTTGAATTGGAATAACAGGAATGATTAAAAATGACAATTATTATAATAAAACACTTAAGTATCTTGATCTATATCAACATGCACTAGGGCTCAATATTCATTAGTAGTACCAATTAAATCATGAGGAAAAAATTTACTTATCATGAACTACACTCTAATTAATATAATGTTAAGAGCTTATTGTGCCAAACAGTAATAACTCTGTTATTACTCTCAGTTAACGAAAAGTCAAAGTATCTACATAAATTAGAGGAGAAGAGAAAATAAATTTACCAATTAAGCTCATGGAACATGTTGAGACTTCACCTTCAACTAAGCTTGAAAGAAAATTAACTACTCATATTTGAACTTTGGATAAAATAAAAATTCTATTAAAATAAGTAGAAAATACAAAATGGAGAAGGAATTATAGAAAATAGAGTCCAAAAATGAACTTAAGAGTATCAAATTAAGAGGGAGCCCTCTTTTTATAGATACAATGAGTAAATCATGACAATCAGATTAAAACAATTTGACACACATGGTTGCGCCATGTGACAAGTTCTAATTAGTTTGAACGCATCATCAAGGTATTTATCCTGTGTATATACATGTACCTTATGCACATTTTTTGGATTCATTAACATACTGTCGTGTCATCGATCAACAGTGCATAAACATTTTAATTCAATAAAATTGTGACACCTCATCAGTCAAGCCATGTCATTAGTCAATACCACATAATCAGTTAATGCCACACCATTCCTCCAATCAAATATTGTCATGTCATCGGTCAATACCATGTCATCGATCAGTAAATATAAACAGTGTCATGAATAGTATCATAAACAATATCATACATGTGAACAGTGTCGTACATGTGAACAGTGACATTTATAATTTTATATTCTTCTTAAGGTTTTCGAACGTTCTAAGTTCAGATTTACTGTCCATTTTATCATCTAATGTCTCGTTTATTGTAAAATAACTATTATGTCCTTAAAATATATAAAATACTTCATTATAATAAAACATACATAATTAAAATCATAAAAGACTTGAATACATAAAAGTAAGGAAGTTAATGGAACTTGAAGTGTAAAATGATAATTTTTTCCTTTATAAATATACATTTTCTAGCACTTAACAATACAATCTTGAACATCTGAATTGTTTTAATTCGGTAACTATAATTTACTATTATATCTATAAATAGAGGACTCTCCCCTTATTTGACACCCTTAAATCCATATTTTAGCTCTATTTTTTGTAATTCCCTATTATTGTATTTTTTAAGTATATTAAAAAAATTATCATTTGACTCTTAGTTCAATTATGAGTGGCTAAATTAGTTTCAAGTTTAGATTAAAGAAATAGCCTCAACATGATCCGTGGGTATAGTTAGATAAGTTTATCTTCTTTTTCTCTCTAATTTATGTGATTGTTTTGACTCATTGTCATAGATAGTGTATTTTATCTTGAGTTTTCTCGGTATATTGACTCACTAGTAAAGAATCGTTATTGTCTGGTATAATGGGCACTTAACAACTTATTTATTAGAAACAAAATTTTCCTCTAGTATATTATGGGTAATCTTGACTCAGTATTGATAAAGAATATTTAAGCTATTTAGAAGATGGTTTTACAACGTCAATAAAAGAATTATTATCGTCTGACACAGTATATTGTTGATACCACACTTAGTAGAAGATCATTACTTCTGGCATACTAAGTGTTGATACCATATTTATTAGGGTAAGGATCAAGAGGAATGGAAATACCCTTTCATGAATTAATCAGAATTAAAAAGGAAATATTAAGCCCATGATGAATGTTGAGTGTCAATATAAAGATTCAAGCATTTTATTTACATTGTTTTCATCTTTAAATCATTTCTACCTCTTTATCTTAAATCTTAATATAAAAAAATAAAATTCACTTCAAACTAACTCACATTTATAACTAAAAAAATAATTATATGCACAATTAAATATATCTCCTCGTAAGTCGACATTTGTCATAATAAAATCTATTCTATAATAGATTTATACGCTTACTAGTATAATAAAATTTACATAAGAAGTTTTTGGCACTATTTTCAAGGAGGTAAGTCATTTTAATTTAGAGAGTTAATTTTCTTTATAAATATTGTGTAAATAATTTTGTATACAGGTTTTAAGTGTGTTTTCGTAATAAGTGTGTAGCAATGTGATAAGATCAGTATCGTAACTTGTCTTTTCTCTTTATTCTAATTAGCTTTATTTTTAATTTTTATGTGTTCTTTGCATGTATGGTTAAAGGTCACAGTTACCTAATCTAGAACCTATAGACCCTGAACTAAAAAAATACTTCACATATTAAGGCACTTTGAATCACAAAGTAAAATTAAAGATAATATTAAAATAAATTTGTAACAAGCACAAACACCACAAGAAAGGCTATTTACGAATTATTTTAGTTCATTAGTTAATTTAAGTACATCATGCATAAGATACCCAAATATAGTTGTTAGGAGTTTTGAGTTAAAAGCTAGCGTGTTGAATTGTCTTTCATCATTCTATGGCTTAGAAAATAAAGACTCATACAATCATTTGAATGATTTTTATATTATTTGCCAAACTTTTAAATATGAAAAATTTTCAAATAAAAATGTTAAGATTAGATTATTTTCATTTACTCTAAAAGATAGAGCTTGTTCATGATTTAATACATTACCTGCTAATGGTATTACATCATGTGAATAAATAGTAACTAAGTTTTTAAACAAATAATTCCTAGTACATAAAACCAATACTATTCACAAGAAACTTTTAGAATTCACTCAAAAAGAAGATGAGTAATTCTTCAGAGCATAAGAGAGATTCAATGAGTTACTTTTGAAATGTCCATACCATGGGTATGAGAAATAGCACCAGTGCCAATATTTTTTAGAAGGGTTATTGCCACATATTTAAGAATGGCTAATGGTAACAAGTGAAGGTCAACTAATGTCAAAAAGAGTATCAAATGTTTGAGATTTCTTCCAGCGACAAGTGGATAATTCCTAATAGTAGAGTCAATCATTGTGAAATGTGAAAAAAATCAAGGGAGTAAATGAATTTAAGTTAATGAGTTAAGATCAAAAATCAAAGAAGTCAAAATAATAGTTGAAGGACTTTCTCACCAAATAGCATTATTGACGACTACCAAGTCAACAAAGCTACAAGTATACAATCAATTTGACCAAGATTCATACCCAAATTAAACCAATGCTATAAATGTAATAGAAAAGTAGTCAAATTGTAACCCTTACTCCAATATCTATAATCTTAGGTGGAGAAACCATCTCAACTTTTTATAATCTCAAGAATCTAATAGAATGGATTAGCAGCTCTAACTTTATCAATGCAACTAGTTCATCATGTTTCTCAAATATTTCAACTACCATTTAGACCATATAATTAGAACCAAAGCTACTTATAGCTAAAACCGTGGGAGAAGGTATTTTAAAATTTGAAAAATTCAACCTATCATACCATTGATGAGTTACGGAATGAGATGAGGACTAGGCTTCAATTTACAAGCCCGATCAATCTCAAATCTTGAGATTATGGTAAATCAACTTGCCTCTTTAGTTCGAACTTTGGTAATGAGAGTTGAGAAATGTAAATTCTTTAACCAACCTATGCCCAATCGTAAAAGAATGTATGAAATGAGTACAAATTTATCCTAACATCATAAAGAGGTCAAAAAATCCATGATCGTGTTAAAATGCAAAGAAATAGATAACAAAGTGGGGATATCAATGACAAAAACAACTCAAGTTATACCATTAGAATTTAAAGATCCATCACCAAAAGAGAAAAAAGATAGTAGCCCATGAAAGTACATTCTAGAAGCTCATTTTCCTCAAAGGTTAGCTAAAGTAAAGAAGAAAAGTACCACAAATGATAATATAAAAATTTTCAAACAGGTAAGTATTAATATCCATTTACTTGATGCTATTAAATAAATGTCCTTTTATGTCAAGTTTCTTAAAGATATTTACACTAAAAAGAGAAAATTCATATTAAAAATAAGGTATTTTTAATAGAAAATATTCATTTCATAACCCAACATAAAATTCCTCCAAAATATAAGGACCCAAACTACCCCATATCTCATGTAGTATAAGAAACTTGAGAATGCTTTGTTGAACGTAAGAGCTAGTGTAAATATTATACCTTATTCAGTGTTTATGAAATTTAAACTGAGAGAATTACACACAAATTTAGTTATATTGTACCTTGTTGATTGATCTATGAAATTATCTCACGGTATTGTAGAAGATGTGCTGATTCAAATAGATAAATTTTATTTTCATGTTGATTTTATTATGATTAAAATTCAATCAGTGTAGGATTCAAAAAAGCACATCTGTATTGGTCTAAGTCTATATTTCTTAGTAATTGTCGATGCTCATATTCAATGTAGGACAAGAAATATGCAATTGTCCTTTGATAAAATAAATATAAAATTGAATATCTTAATATTGCCAAACAAGCTCATAATGGAGAAGATAAAGTCATTGATGTTGATGTAATTAAAGAATCAGTTGATCATATTCTATCTTCTAACCTTAGCGATAACCTATTACGAGAATGATTAACTCACTTTGGATAAGTTTTTGACGAGATTAATGCCCTTCTTGATTCATAAAATTAAAAAAAAAAAGAGCGGTTAGCACTATTATGGAAAAATATTAATCCATAATTAAAATCACCACCAAAGATTGAGTTCAAACATTCACATAACTCTTTGAAGTATATATCTCTGAGATAAGAAAACACATTGTCAAAAATTGTCTCATCCATTGACGTCAAACAAAAGAATATAAATGTCATTTTACCCCATCGTGGTACAAAAAGGAGATCTTAATTGCTAAAACCTAAAGAGATTGGCAATAATAAAAATGCTAAAGCTTATAAAAACCGAATAAAAATCTTTTATGATAATCAAATTATGAGAAAATCTTTCAAAATAGGTCAGAAAATATTTTTATTCAATTCTTACTAGTACGTCTCTCCAGGTAAGTTATATTCTCGATAGTCGGATCTATTTATTATTCATATAATTTTTTCACACTATTAGACTTAAGAATCTAAAGAATGATGCAATTTTTATTGTTAATAATAAGATAAATAAAGTCATATCATTAGTACCAACCACATAGAGAAAACAGAATAATAGATTTAAGTAACATCCTAAATTTGACCATTTTTCTTTTTTTTTTCAATAATTTAATCTTGTGTCATTTTATTATTATTTTCTTTTTGAAGTGTGTTTGAAAGTTGTCTTTTTTTACTTATCACTTATGTTGTACATCATGAGTTAACACATTTTTTTCTTACATTATATGTTTTTATTTATCTTCATATGTGCTGTGTTTTTCTAGAATTCTTCTTTTCTCTGGTGTGTTATCATTGGTCCGCTTGATTAAGTTGCAGATAATGATACTCCATAACTACTGAAGTCAGTTCCTTCAGTTTCTCATAATAACTGATATTTTCCAGCCAAGGTATAGATAGGAACATAGCTCTTACAAAGTTTCATAAGTGATTTCCCTCTTTTTCTTAGAATGCACTCCTTATAATCTATAAAGCTCAACCTAAATGTATGTGTCTACTTATGAAGTATTACATCCCTTTAACTATTTATTAGTTAATCGAAGCCTAGGTACGATTAGTAGGAAAATTAACTCTTAAATTTATGACCTACATGCTTATTTGTTGGAAATAAAATTATGTAAGAAAACGAAGAACTACATACTTATTTCTTATCATAAATGTGCCAGAATGCAATGCTTTAACAATTATTGTAAATATTTGGGAATGGTGTTTGATAATAGGAAAAACAAAATTCAATTTATTATAAATGACTTGAATAAGGAGTCATTGAATGATATTCTTTTAATTCTTGAAACACATCATAGTTGATGCATACAGAGAGGAATTTTCCATTTATGGCCATTATTCTAATAAGAACGTGCATGACACTATCTTGAAAATCTGACAATAAACGACCTTGTCTATCAGTTTATAAGAAAACTAAATGACAAGTCTATTCTCGTACCATAGGGGGCGTTTAAGTCATTTCTCGATATGAAACTAAAGGAAGATGTGAGTCCTAATCACAACTACCAGTACACCATTTTACTGATTGGTTTATTTCTTTCAATGATGTGATTTTTATCTAATCATTGTTTGTTGCCTTTTACTATTTATTTTTGAATAATTGAGCCATGAGCTTTACGCAGCATTTGACAAACCTAGCCTATTTACAGCTATGCATCATTATTATCAAGATCTTTAAATATGAGTATTTTTCAAAAGCATTTACAAATGGTTTTTGAGATTTTACATATGATAGCCACTTCAAGCAAACAACTTAAAAATGTTTGTGTGCTTTTTGGGTTTCATTATGGCAAATATAAAGAGTTGGTTCAAATAGCTATAGATCTTAGTCGAGTACTAGTAGAGAGAAAAATACATTTAGTACATGAAGGTAGTGACTAAGGGTTATCAAGACTTATCTTACGAGTTATTTTTACTAGAAGGAGCCCAGTGCTGAAATAATCCTAGAAACCCTAAAAATATTAGGATGCTTACCTGACCCATGAATTAAAGAAGAGTTAATTGTCTTATGTATACAAAAAAGAATAATCGAAATACTAAAACATACTAATGCTTTCATTTTCTTACTAGAGGATCTTATAACTTCAGAGGCATTAGTTACATTTGCAACTTGGCCACATTTAAAAATTCATAAAAAATCCATCAATTTATTAAATATCAATAATTTTTATGATAGCTTGACAGCATTTCTCAACCATGCAATAAAGAATCGTTTTATTTTTTTCATAGTAAAGCAGTTCTTTATTTGTACTCTTACTGTTAATTAGTTACTTGATCTTTTAGAAGTTTACAGATAGGAGCCAAATCCTAAAACTCTTATGTTGGATTGATCGATTGATAATGGTAGAGCTAGCAATAAGAGATACAAATTAGGTTTAACTCTCCATTTGTAATTATTTTCTATTGCAGCATTCAGATGATATCTTCTAAACTTTACTTCTTTTTTTTAGGAAACCGAGGACAATGTCTCATTCTCATTGGGAAGAAGGAATAGTTGATAATTTTGAAATAAATAATAATTGTGTTATTGTATTTTTACTAACCTTTTCCAAAGATGGCATAGTACAAAAAAAAACATCATTTTAAACGATAGCTGAGTACAAAAATGCATCTTTTCAGTTATATTGTTGTAGTTACTAACTATTTCTAAAATTTTATGTTAAAGCTAGTAGAATATGGGATTTAGTTACTCTAGAAATGCATCTTGCTAGTCTTGGTGTTTAGTGAAAATAATGAATTTTTTGTGATATTATTGACTAAAGTTTTTTATCTATCTTGGCTATCTTGAGAGATTTAATAAACTAGTCTAAACACATTCATGACAAGTGGTAGTAGTGGTAAGTTAAGATTTTATAATGCTAATCCTTTTGTTTTATTCATGAGTGACAAATAAAGGTAGTAGTTATAATACCAAAAAAAAGAGAAAAAAGAAGAAAAAAATATATGAATAAGAATAAACACTCTCACTTAGTAATCGGGTCCCCTGCCTTAATAAATAGAAGTATTCATGTCAAACAATAGAAGATGATTAACATTGTGTGAACTCTTAGTTAGTAACCAGGCCTCTTGCCTCAGCAAGTAGAGAGTGTTCATATTAAATAGTGAGAGTTCGACTTATCTAATCTATCTCTTTCTTAATAATCAAGCCTCTTACCTTAATAAGTAGAGAGTGTTCACTAAAATGAATAAATTTGGTTAAAAAAATAATATAAATAAAGTTATAGTCTATAGAAAGAATTCCAATGAGACGGTAAGAATGAAAGTATTGCTTTAATTTGACCGAACTCCTTAATTATTATGTCAGATATTGCTAAGCACTATAAATAATTTGCTGAATTGTTGATTGATAGTTGAATAGCAAATAGGGAGAATGCAATTTTTTTAAAAATGTCATTTATTTGGCAAACATATTTCAGTTTTAATTTTATTAGATTTCATCGCTTAATTTGCTAAGAACTAGCAATAAACTAATTACAAGGTGTATTGAGTATTAGAGTATGCATATTTATCAAGGGTAAAATTTTTATTTCATACTCCACGTCTCGATAAAGTTTGTATTTTTATGTATTTAAATCTTTTAAGCTTTTTTTTATGTGTCTTTTATTATAATTTAAATATTTTATATATTTTAGGAATAGTTTGGCTATTTCACAATTAACAAAAAGTCAAACAGCGAAATGAATGATATTTTTTTAACTTAGAATAGTTAAAAACCTTTAGAAAAGTATAAAAAGATATTTGGTACTGTTCATATATGGTACTATTCATGTATATAAAATTATTACAAATACGATACTTTTTATATATACTGTACAATGATGTCATTAGTCAATGGTATTAATTGATTACGGGGTATTGACTAATGACATAGTCAATAATGACATCATCAAAGCTTGCCAAAATTAGTAAGATGATTTGTAACCTTGTCAAAAATAATCACATCATCAGAGGTTTGCCAAAATAGGTAAGATGATTTGTAACCCTATCAAAAATTAACTTCTTGATTTATGGTAGAAGCTTTTTAATTATTTCAAAAGGGTTATAAGAAAATAGTATCAGAATGGTAGTAACCTCCTACTTGACTCTTGTGGAGGTGAATTTACTATAATTTGAAAAGATATATCATTTCAAAGATTTCTTTGGAGACTTGATGCACTATGTTCATGAGTTTGTTACAAAATTGGACTCTTTATTGATGTATTTTACTTCAAACTTGAATCTTAAAATAGTCTCAGACTACCTTGCCAACTAATGATTTAAAATTCTTCCTTCTTTTCTTTTTAATAAGCATTAGAGATACTTATAATATGTTTCTATTATAAAGGGAATGAAAGAGACAAAGAATTAGAACTTATTAATTTCTTTAATAACTATTAATAATTCTTTCTTTGATGATAGGTAATGATGCTGAGCTTTGTTAAACTGCCCTAATTTATAGCCACAGACTTTGCTGTTGCCATTGGATTCATCAATCAATAGCATATCCAAATAATGATCACTAGCATTTTTTAGAGGATAAAGTGTCAATTGTTAGGAATCTTTAAAGATGGAAGTGATTAACATTTTTACTTTAGTTCTTTTATGGCATTTGTCACTTCTATCAACTATAATAAAGATTCTTTGTTTAGATGTTTTGAGATATGGCTTGTTAGCTTTGAGAGATTCTAAATATGATTAGCAACATAGTTGATAATATCCAAAAATTATTGAATCTGCTTTCTACTTGACAATTCATCAAGGAATTAAGATATTTCTTCTACAATACAGCTGAACGATGATGTATCCATTTTTGATATAAAACTATAAAAATTAATTTCTTGGAGACTAATCTTCATTTTTTATTCTGATAATATCAAGCCATGCCTGTTAGTCAATCCTTTAAATTTTAAAAGATGTGTGGCATGTTTTTCTTCATTATTATTGAAGATCAAAGCATCATCAATGTTTACTAATAGAAATTTGAGATAGGCCTGTACACTTCATCCATTTTATGTTTAAATTTTAATGTGGCATTCTTGAGTCCAAATGGGATGATATACCACTTTATTATCCATGTAGTACTATGAAAGTTGTTTTGTGTCTGTTCTCATCTTTTACGCCTATTTGTTAAAATCTATACTTTATATCGAACTTCTAATATAATAAATGCTATCTTTTTTAAAAGATAAGTTCTTCTAGTTATAGGATACCTAATGTCTTGTAGGTAATCATTCAACTTTTTATAGGCAATGACCATCGTCTTTTTGCTATAAACCTATTCAATGTACTTTTTGACATAAAATGTTTGGCTAGTCCAACGAGACTTGAATGGCGTAATAAGTTTTTGGTCCAAAAGGGATTGGATCTCCTATTTATATAATTTTTCATCATGAGGCATTCTTGCATAAAAGATTGTTTGATGCAACACGACTCATCTATTTTTTTATGGGAGAAAAATAAAATATAGTTCTCTAGACTAAAACTTATTTAGAATATATACACAGCACTGTAGAAGTTCTTGATGTTCAAATTTAAATTTCTGGATTAGAGTTTTCTGAATTTTAACTTTATTACCTCCCAAACAAAGATTGTTGTTACACTTATGGAATCAGAAATAAATGAGGCTTATTGTTAAAAAGGTTGACCACATTGTAAGTAAAACCTTCAGGATAGAGAATGAATAGAGCAATAAAGCTTAGAAAATATGCTCTAAGCAAAAGTTCTTCTCTTAATCGGTCATAGGTAAAAAACTATGTCTTTTACTAAAAGGTAATACCTCAATTGCTGCTGTAATTATGACTATAGAACTAGTCTCCACTTGCTGCTGTAAAAGAGACTTATATGGCAACATGACAATGCCTTAGTAGATATTCTCCATAAATAATCGAATATACAACTTCAGTACTGATGAAAGCAATAAGGGCAATCTTTTTTATCATCTAAGACTCGAAGAATCACTTTTGCATATAGTCTAAATGATGGTTTGGACTATATAGTTAGGTTAATAAGTTTATCTTCAGAGAATATGAATATTGGTTCATCATTTAAAGAATCTTTTGAATCATATGATTCAATAAATATATCAACTTCTAAGATTACGAATCAATTGCGAGTAATGCCTATTCAAGATCATTAGACTAAGTATAAAAGTCATTATTAAATTTTGGATCTTTAATCATCTGCAAAAGCCTTATAGGAACCTTTTTCTTTTATCTGTACTCCCTCGTATAGTGTCATTTCTCGCTACAGATGAAACATTCTTTGACCTTTTTGGAAACTTTTATTTATTCATAAAATTATACATGCCGCCTTTATATGGTCTTCATGATTTTTTTCTTCTTGCCTCCAAACTTTCTTTAATAGAAGCATGAATTTTGAGTCATGGCATCCAAATTTATTGGGCATTTCATTATAATATTTAGAAAGAGAGGGTTTCTTTACTTACTTCAAATGCTTCTTAAAATTATGGTTCTTCCAATGGCTTTTGGATCAATTTTACTACTACCTGATAAAGTTGTGCAAGGTTGAAGTTTGATAAGTCTGTAAGACTTTCTGTTTTGAATTCGGCTTTAACCAGTTTCCAACTAAGCCAAGCATATTAAGAATAAATGTCCTCTTGATTGTGTTTGTAAGTTTAAAAAAGACAAAATAAAGACGTTTTTGCTTAATATAAGTAGTGTTAAAGTGTTTGACATTGCAACATTTATTTTGAAGAAATTATTTTTTTACTATTTTATATTCTTTTACTCCAGCTTCCATGAAATTTATAGTTAGAGCTTCTATGATTACACCAAAGGGATTTTCCTAGTTGAAAAGATACTCTTTCTATGTTCAAGTTAGAGTTTGTCCCCACTATCTTCTTAATAATCTAGTAAAGCCTGCAATAAGTCTAAGCATGGCAACTTTTTGTGTCAGCTGTAGAGCCTTCTGATCCTTTATGCAATGCTTGTATTTGTTCGATATATGCAAGTCTGTCTTTTAGCATAATATTATCAATATTCCAAAGTGCCTTTCTTATTGGAGGCATAAGTAATTTGCACTTGTACTTTCTATTCTTAACCTTGTTCTTTCTGTGGATCTTCCATTTGATGGTTATATTGTTGGCATTACTGCTGAGGTTGTTGGGATTGTTGTTCTTGAGGATCTATTGATAAAGCTACTCTTGAATATTGGACTGTCTCAAAGGTAGACTGACAAAATCATCATGTAGTATCCATATACGTTTGATTGGTAGGAACATATAGCCTTTCTTCCATCATGATTAGTCTGTATAGAGAGTAAGAGGATATGATTTTTTAGTTTAATCTCGAAGAACTGCCTGAGTCATCTATCTCTTATCAGTGGCTTTCATGGGCCACAGTTGAAACTTGAGGTATCTCATAACTTCTCTAGAATGCTTTACAATTGTTACTCAAAGAAATTTCTTTCAAAACATGAGTTGGTTTGAAAGGCTTGTCTTTCTTCCAGAAAATATCCCTTTGCCTTTTGTAATAGTCTTTATAGCATTGCAAAGTTCTCATTCTTTTTTCATCATTATCCACTCTAATTCTTAAAATCATTATCACTATTCTTGGTAGCCCATGCAATTCTGACTATTGTTTGCTCAGGAATCTCAGAACTTTTAGGATTTTCTAATTTACTTTTGTAGTTTTATCGGATCTGTATTTTGGATAATCTATTTGATAGCTACATAATTGTCAAATATTCTCCCAAGAGATTCTTCTCTAATTTCTAAAACATTAATGACTCTAATTGGTCCTATGTGTTTGACTGAATGCGATCTTTTAGGCATATGTAGGTAAGATTTTAAATGTCTACCTTCACTTTTTTCACATAAACACAAAAATATAATTTCTCTAGTAAAAAAAACTAAGATTCATTTTTATATAAGTCTATCAATTTAGAAATATACTTGGATCTATAGAGATTTATTATTCTATTTGCATTCATTGATCCACCTGGGTGGAAAGATTAATTGATTGTGTTTAAAGACTCAGCGTTGTATGATTCTTCCATCTTCAATAGTAAAGCTGGTGGCAAGAAGGTTATTATGGCTCGTGAAAAACATATGTCTGGACTTTATAGATCATGGTATAATAGACTACAAGGACTAAATTATCTGGTTTCATAGTTACTCTATTTAATTGGATTATGACTTTTATGAATTCTATGAGAGATGGCTTATATAGATCTAAGGTAAAATTTAGTTATACCTAGATAAGACATGTCCTTGGTTAAGCCTTATTTTCATTGCTAAGCTTAATGCCTTTTTAAGGATTTTCCATCTTGTATAAAGGATAGATATGAAGCATGTGACATTTTTGCCTACAAAGAACAGGGGACTAGAGTTCCACTCTAATAGCATTAACATTTAATCCTTCGTAGCCTTCTTTTCTTTATCTGTTGATATCTTATAAATAGATAATAAAGAGATATGTTTTTTTAGAACTGGAAGAAAAATAATGTACAAGGATTTCAGAAAATTTATATATTGATTTAAGTTTAGATTGTCTAAAAAGTAATAAAGATTTGAAGGAAGAGAATATAGTATTTACATGGTACTATTTATAAAGATCTAAGAGATCTAATCTAAAAGGTTAGAAGGCTTAAACTAAATGTAAGAAAGATTATTTGAAAAAAGAAGAGGGACCTTCTCTATTAGAAACATGCTACTTAGACTGAATTATATTATGGTTATCGATGGTCCTTGATCGCCCTAACTATAGGTCTTAATATCCAAAATGATACACAATAGACTATTCTTGTTGTTGATAAGCCCTAAACACACGACTCTCTTTGGCCTAACAAACTAGGGCTACATCATTCAAAAAACCTCTTTTATGTATCTCTTGGCAAAATAGCTTAGTTTGAAAAACAAGTTTCCTTTAATTTCCTGTAAAATTTCTAATAAGGAGGATCCGATAAATCGACAACACAGAGTACACATTAGTATAGAAAATTATAGAAAACTCTTTGTCTTGACAATAACCCTATTGCAACACTTGATGTTTGTCCACTTGTTGGTAAAGTGGGCATATATTCGGTTGTAGATCAACCCAATCTAACCTATCAACCCCAAAAATAAATTAATTAATTAAAAAACTAAAAAAGCACAAATACTAATATCCTTACAACAAATCTAACATTACAAAGTTTAACAGTCAAAGTATTATTACATAATTAATGAAAAAAAAGTCCATCAATATAAAGTTTTGTTTAATTCAAAATATTGAAGTCTAAAGAGTAAGACCAACGAATAAAGGAAAAAAGGAATTAATTTTCCCACGGCTCTTTCAAATTCCATACAAAGAAAGAGAGTTTTACAAAACCATTGCTCAATACAGCAACAATTAACAACTTATTTAAAGTGTTGAAGGAACCCTAATATTTATTATACTTCTCTTTTATCTTCTTTGCCATCACACTCAAACAAGAATCATTTAGTATCAATCACTTTAAATTTGATTCAATAGAATGCATCTCATGAAAATACAAATGTGATGTAACAGACAAAAAGCACTAAATTTGTTTTGTAATTTAATAAAAATTCTCCAAGAAAATGTTAACACACTAGCATTCATTTAATCTAGAAGCTCAGGTAGCCCAACTCTTTTTTTCTTCCCACCCTCTTTCTTTTCAAAATAAGATTTATAAAATCCATCATCATTCTCTAATCAATTAAAAGCTTTCTAATATATAAGAGCACTCTCTAATATCAAATAGGTGAAATTCCACCTAGAAAGAACATCCATCACAACAATATGCTTAAAATCAAGTTTCTTATCCTTAACACATTTTCTAAATCTTAATAGTCTAGACGGTGATGATCTTATATATTTCACAGTATTACGAATGCTAGAAATAGAATGAAGATAATCAAGATAATCACCATGGAACACAAACCCACCTCAATTATTCAGCTTTCTTTTTTCAAATAACAAATATCCAAATCATTCGAACTTGCATTATCAACAACAAGTTTAAGCACTTTATCAATACCCCATTCAAATAAGTAAGAATCAATCAATTTTTCAGTTGTATTCGCTTTATGATAATCAATCTAACAAATGTTGATAATCCTTTTATGAAGTTGCCACTCATCATTAATAAAATGAGCTATAATAATCATGTAATTCAAATTTTGTATTGAAGTCCAACAATCAGTTGTTATACAAACCTTATATTTATTGAGGCAAACATTTTTTTCAAAAATTATTCTTCCCATCTAAATGCAACTAATACACATCTCTAACAGCAGTTCTTCTAAAAAGAACAATCAAGTTTTAGACAAACTTTGTTCATAAGTTTTTGAAATCTTTCTTTCTCAAAAAAACTAAAGTGCAATTCATCAATAATTATCATCTCAATGCATGCTTTTCTAATTTCCTCTTTGCAACGAGATATTGCCACGAGATTATTACTACTACCAATTGTCTTATCCTCAAACACTAAGGTATTTTGTTTAAACCAACTTTCCTATCAACATAGGTTGTGCATGCTAACAAATGATTCCATAAAGTATATATTCCAATAAATTTAGAATGATACGCATACATTTTGAAATATTAGTTACATCAACATTTTGTACCATTTTGTATAATGCTTCCATACTTTTGATACTTTCCCACCTTTTTTATTGCCTTACGTGTATTAATAGCACTATCAATTGTGCTTTGAGTTGTTAAAGATGTAAAGATATTAACTCCTCCAGGATTATTAGATGAATTTGCTTCGATCTAAAAGGAAAAAATTCTAGGACATGAAATTTGTCATTATCTTATTAATAATTAACAAATAATGGGGAAAATGACAAATAATAGTCACAGTAAACTTAAAGTAGCCTTATGGAATACTTTTAGCCATGTTTGGAAATGACAAAAGGATATGATTAAAATAATTTTATGAAAAAAAAATCTCATTTAAGGTAGAATACAAATGTGAATTTGAGAGCATGAATTAATAAGAAGATTTGCTAACAAAATTATTACAGAACAATGCCTACCAAATGCCTGTCGAAAAGCCTTTTCTTTTTTTCCTAAAGATAGCGATAACTATTATTATTATTATATTTATGTTAATCCGATTGAGGTTGACACCTTAAAAACAATTAACCAATTTGTCTCATAAACAAATATTATAAAGCACAAAATCAATTCAGCTTGACCTTTTGACAATTGAAAAGAGACTAATTTGTTTCAAAGCAATAATAAATTAATAAATTGAAAAAAAGTAAGAGCCTATCATTTGGGAATCATAGGGTTAGGCTACTATTAAAAAAAACTTATGAGTTGTGATTTTGTTGTGTTCCATGTACAAGTAAAAGGGCAGCTAATTTTGAACAAAAGAGATTTAAGTTTAGTGTTTTGAGAAGTCGCAGCTATAATGAGATGCCTTTTATATTTATTTTTTAATTTTTATATAAATATATAAATTTATATAATAATTTATATATACACATATGGGTTGACGAGTTGGGTTGGGCAAGAAATTTTTAACCCAACCCATACTGTAAAAGATGACATGGGTATAGTGTGTTGTTAGCAGTGTTCATACCACTTTTATTCACTGTGTCATAAGTTAGGTTGCTTTTAGTGGAAGGATTTGTAGATGACGGTTGTAAAAATCAATAAAATGATACAAGACATTGAAGATTATTGTGAATAAGCAATAAGTAACAACCCAAAACTATACAATTATATTCTAAGGCCAGATTTTCCCTTGTTGTTTCTAGTTTCTTCATGTTCATCTAAAAACCAAAATTTTATTAAATCAAAGCCACTTTGTTAAGATCACTCCAACCTAAACAAGATCAAGAAAGTCATTACCTTATAATGCTTTGTTTTCTTGGTTTAATTTACTATATTTTCTAGACATACCTCCTATTATATCCAAATTTTGCAAAACATTTACATTGCATCTTTTATTTTCTCTTGTGTGGTGACACCTTATTAGTCTTGGGTTTCTAAAAATTAAACAAATAAAGCTTAACACAAATTGAACAAAGCAACTAAATTTGAAATATGTAAATTAAAGTACAATGAAAAATAAAAAAATAAGATAAGAGAAAGTAAACTAGGCCAACCTCGCTTACATCTAACCCCCAAGTACACTGAGCTTAAAGATTCTACTATTTAAGCCTCTAAGACTTCAAAAAATTTTACAATTGACTTTATAGGTGTCGATCAACCTTTAAGAGATTGACTCTAATCTCTTAACCTAAGTGTATCCTAATCCTTACAATTTTCTAAAGACAAAAAATTACAAATGATTTCTCTCTTACATAATGTGCTTAATTATAGAATGAAAGTCAATGTGTGAATCAAAGGAACAAAAACAAGTTTAAATCTCAATAATAGTTGCATACTCAATAGCAAGGTCAATGATAATTGTTGGATCTATACTTTTGTTTAAATTTGAATGATATAATTTATAATCACAGTTGAAAACTAGCCGTTATTGACTTTCTAATGATAACCGACTTGTAATTTTATGGTAACTAGTTTGCCGCTTTATATTACTGTTATGATAAAAAATTTAAATTTTTACACAACCAATTTGCTTCTTTATCCTGAGAGTTTCTACTTCATAACCAGTCTACCGTTTTTGGAAATCGAATTTGCCACTTGCATTCAGAGGCTTTCTACTTCATAACTAATTTGCTACAGGGCTAGTTTTCAATAATTATAGTTTTATCCTAAAACTTTATATAATTAAACAATGGCTCAAATATTAATAAAACTTTACAAATGGATTTTTTTCATAATTTTAAAATAATACTTGTTAATTTTAAATTTCTCAAAACTTTTCAATTTAAACTATAAACTTAAAAGCCATTAATTTTATAAAATCATTTTCTTGTTTCAAAAGCATAGTATGCAATTCTTTGATTATCTAAAACATATGGTTTGTTATCATTAGAATTAATATTTTATAATCATATAGACCAACAACCTTTCACTTATTGATAATGAAAAAACACATTGCAAAATATTTGATTTAGTTATAAAAGCTCCCCCTTAATAAACACAAGATTAAAAAGCTCCTGCATAAATGCAAATGAGTTTTTTCATAACAAACATTTTCATTTGATTTCTCCCCTTTAATCATAAAAAAGAGCAAAAATGTTTTCCCTATTTAAACATTAAAAAATTCTAGACAAGAACATTAGTTCCATATTATCTAAAACAAAAGTAAAGATAAACAACCACGGAAAATATATAAAACATAATGAAAATTATAATAAACATCTATAACCATCTTCATATGCTAAAATAGAAAAGAAAATAACATAATGTAGTAAATGTCGGTATGTCCAATACGAGTATAAGAGAAAAAATCTACTAAGGTGTTGATGATAGTGGTGATAAAGTAGAAACAGATATGGAATCCCAAGTACTCAAAGAAAAGATGTTATCCATGAATAATCTGTTGAGCTATTGTGAGAGACATTTGTGCTCTTTAAAAATGTGCTGCTGAAAGCTAGTTTATTGCACAAAAAGCGCCTTTACCTCATCTATAAGTTGTTGAAGAGTAACCTCTTCAGATATAAGAGGCTCTGGAGGTGGTATACCAAAAGTAGAAGCATCTCTATTAGATATTGATGCAAAGTTAGGTATAAATGCTGAAGGGTTTTGACGTTGACATGGAACTCAAAAAGGAAGCAAAAGATCTAGAAGCTAATCAGTAGGAATCACATCATTCAGAGGACGATCATTACTCAGAGCAAGTAACGTATACTTATTGTCAGTGATCTTTACCCATGCTTTAATACGTTACTCAAAACCTAAAGCAAATACCATTTCATCTCCAATGCCCTTGCTAAGTGTACAAAATGGTTCATTGATGAGTACTGTAAAGTGTTTAAGAATTTAAATGATGAAATGACCACATGGAAGGGAACAGGTGATCAAGTTAGGTGTGAAAAGCTTAGTACAAATAATAATATACCCAAGGTTAATAGGATGATGTCTAAAGATAAAATCAATCAAAGCAATATCCATGTGAGACACCTCATTTAAGTGACCCGATTTGAGAAGAACAATATTTTAAATAAAACGAAGTAATATCCAAGATTGAAAACATAAACATTGAGTACAAAAGTAAATATTACAAACTTCATCAAAAATATCAATATGCCTTTAGATGTTTCTAACAATATCCATATGAACAAAATCATCAACGTCAGGGGCTTTTCTAGAATAATAGAATTCTAAACCAGTATCTGGAGTTTCTAGTATGGAGTTTAGGTATGTATCATCAAACTCAATCAAAACGTCTCTAACATTAGTGATTACTCAATTCTCTTTCCTTATGGAAGCGTTCATATTTAAGTAAAATATTCTCACCAAGTCAAGATAAACATTTTCATCAATAATAAGGGCATTAATCCAACAAATTTCTTCCAATAACAACAATAAGTTTCTATTATTAATACTAAAACTACGAAACCAATTAGTGAAAATAAAATAGATTAGTAATACAATACAGGTCATGAATTATTGACGAAAGCACTTAGCCAAACCCTTGTCCGAAAAATGCCTGGATTCAAAATCAATCTGGTTAGAATTTATTGCTTCTTGGTGTGGCCTTTTACATAGAGGAATATGCTTTTTTTCCTTTTCCTCTATTTTGCCATGAATTGGACATTTTGGAATAAATTTAAAAAGAGCTAAACTAAGTAGAAGAAAAAAAAAGAGGATAAACGTTAAAAGAGATGTATGGAAATAATTTTGAATGAGGATAAATTGAAAAAAAAATAGAAAGAGAAAACTTAGATGAAAACCTAGGTTAAATTTGGGATTGTGTAATTTTGACGATGAAAATGTGTTTGAGGGATGATTTTGGGTATAACAAGTGATGGAGAATGACTTTTGTAAATCAATTTGATGTAAAAACATATCAAAATTGTGAAATTTAAAGTGAGAATGAGAAAAGAACAAAATAGCTTTTAGAGAGAGAAAGAAACGATTTGCCAAATGATGAGAAAGACGATAAAGATACCATATAGTACCAATTTGGCTTACAGTTTATTGTTATCTAACTAGCTGGATTTGTATAGTAAGAAAAGGTTTCGAAAAAGGAATATCGTTTTTCTTAACTGGCTCACCAGTTATGTCCAGTGTGTAATAAACGTGAAATGACTTACCAATTTTCCTAATCGGCTATCCAGTTTATCCAACATGTAAGGATTAATGAAACAGCTTGTTGATTTTCCTAATCGGCTATCTTGTTACTTCCAGGGTGTGAGGATCAATCAAATGGCTCACTGGTTTGTTTTAAAAGGTATGTTGATTCTCCTCGAAAAATAATTTCCCTTTCATAACTATACTGTGCACACCAATTTAATTTTTTACTTTAAAAATTGACCAAATTTTAAATCATCTAGTGATTCAAAACTTCTCAATAAACTATTTTATGCATGAAATATGAATGCATACATGAACAAACATATAAAATATATCAATTAATAATGCCATGCAAAGAAAAATCACAACTTAAGAAGCAACGTTCATCATTCCAAGCTCATGTCTTATCTTTATAAACTACTCTTTACTAAGGAATTTTTTGAAGATATCTGCAAGTAGATTTTTAGTAGAAACAAACTCAATCATGACATCTCCTTTTTTAATATGATCTTTTAAGAAATGATGTTTGACCTCTATATACTTAGTCCTAAACTGCTAAATCGAATTTTTTGATAAATTGATAGCACTTGTGTTGTCAAACTTAATCGCAATATGATCTAGGTCAATGTCATAGTCTTTGAGATTTATTTCATCCATAAAGCTTGTGCACAACAACTGTAAGTGATAATATATTTTACTTCAGTGATTGAAAGTGTAATCAAATTTTATTTCTTACTAAACCAAGAGATTAAAAAGCAAGTTAGAAAATGACATGTTTCACTAATACTGTTCCCGTTAACTTTGTATCCAACAAAGTCTGCATTCGAAAAGTATGTTAAGTCTATATACGTTCCCCTAGGCTACTAAAGGCCAAGATTAATAATGCCAATCAAATACCAAAAAATTATTTTAATAGTAAGAAATGAGACTCTTTCAGATAAGATTATAATATAGCACATAAGCATATATTAAATATAATATCAGGCCTACTAGTAGTCAAGTAAAGTAAGAACCTAATTATACCTCGATATGTCTTAATGTCAACTTCTTAATCCTTCTCATCTTTCTCTAACTTGATGGTAATACTCATTGGAGTACTTTTTACTGTTCCATTTTTATAGCCAAGCCTTTTGAATATATATTTCACATACTTGGCTTGATTTATATAGATTCCTTCTTCGTTTTATTTTATTTGCAGTCAAAGAAAGTATTTTAGCTCTCCCATCATGCTTATTTCAAATTCTTGACTCATATAAAATGAAAATTTCTCACACAACATCTCATTAGTAGATCCAAAGATAATATCATAAATATAAATTTGAACAATGAGAATATCTTAATTCTTATGCTTAATAAAGAGAATTATATCAGTTTTACCTATTGAAAAAATATTTTTCAATAAGAAATTTTAAACCTATCATAATGAAAATAAAAATTTTTATTACATGCAAATGTTAGTATCATCTTAATAGATTCTAAGCTAGCTACTAGTGTAAAAGTTTTATCAAAATAAATTCTTTGTTCTTTTGTGTAACCTTTAGCTACTAATTTAACTTTATTCCTTATTACCGTTCTAGATTAATTCACTTTATTCCTAAACACCTATTTAGTACCAATAACTAATTGATGTTCAGGTTTAAAAACTAATTCCCACAGATTATTCCTCTTAAATTAGTTTAACTCTTCTTACATTATCATAATCTAAGATTCATTATATTCCACACCCGCAAAGGATTTTTGGTTCAATGTGAGAAATAAATACAGCATTCTCACATGTATTTCTAAGGATGACCTAGTAGTTACTCCTGTCAGGGATTAAAATTAAATTCTTAGGGTAAGAAGAAACAAGCCTCCACTCCTTGGAAAATGTTTAAAAATTATCTTTATTTTGCTTTAAATTTGTTTATTCTTTTTTTATTTTCATGTGATGTATCGTCTTGTTTATCTTTTGATAACTTTTCTTGTAGCTATCTACATCATTATCAACAATAATTTTCTCTGTAGAGAAGAGTTAGACTCATTAAATGTAGCATATATAGGTTCCTTCACAACTAAAGTTATTTTATTATATACTTTATAAGCTTTGCTTATGTTTGAATAACTAAGAAAGATGTCAAAATCAAATTTTAGATCAAATTTATCAAGATTTTCATTTGTGTTTAAAATAAAAATTTTTATCCAAAAATTTTGAAGTAATCAACGTAGGGTTTTCTATATTTTCAAAGTTTATGAAGAGTTTTATTAAAATAAAATCTAATCAATTTCCTATTTAAAACACAACAAGTAGTGTTAGGGGCTTCGACCTAAAAATATTGTAGTAAAACATTTTTATTCAACATGGCCTAGTCATTCTTGAATAGATTTATTCTTTCCCTCCTCAACTTCATTTTGTTGTGTAGTCCTAGGTGATGAAAATTTATGTTCGATACCAAAATTATTACAAAAATTCTCAAATGCATAATTTTTAAATTATTCACCATGATCATTTCTTATACAAGAAATAACATGTTCATTTTCATTTTGAACCTTTTTACAGAAAACTTTAAATGAATCAAAAGCATTATCCTTATTAGCTAAGAACATACTTATGTGAATCTAAAATAATCATATACAATCACAAATGCATAAAATTTGCCACTTATACTCACCTATCTAGAAGGTTCAAACAAATTCATGTGAAGTAATTGAAGTAATTTTGAGGTAAAAACATAATTCTTGTTTTTAAAGATGTTTTGATTTGTTTACCAAATTGACAAGTTTCACAAAATTTATTTTTCTGAAATCCGATCTTTGAAAGACCTTTAACTAAATCAGTTTTTGAAAATTTTGAAATTAAATCCATGCTTGTATGACTTAGTCTTTTATACTATAATCACCTATCATTGTGTAATGCAGAAAAATATTTATCATAAGTAGATGTACAATTTATATTTATTTTGTACACACATTTATACACCTATTACTAACAAACAAACAAGATCTTGTCATCACATGCATTTTTTAATAATACACTTTAATTTATCAAAGATAACTCCATAGCTATTATCATATAGTTGCCTAATGCTTAGTAAATTGTATTTCAAATTTTCAACCGAACATAAATTTTCATGTGACTATCTTGAGTACAATAATGGTATACAACTTTAATAGAAGTACTCTTTATAAAGTAATTTTTATAATATTTTTATTTCAAATTTGGTTTCTCACCAATGTTTCCTTGTCAAACACACATTTTTGTGAATTAAGTAAGTTATCCAACATCTTTTGCCCATTTGTAAATTTTAAGACAACATCATTAAGTTTATTATTGTTTTTCTTAAGCATTTCATTTTCTTTTTTCAAATCATCTACATGTAATTTTATATGTTCATATAAAGCGCTAGTTTTCTCATTTGATAATGCAACTCCATCATGCAATGTTTTATTTTTTAATTCTAGATATGTAATCTTTGCACTTAGAGAATCTTTTCTATTTGTGAGCTCTATAATTTTCTTTTTAATACATGTATTCTTTTTATCAATTTTCGTCTAATTATTATGTAATTCTTTAAAAGTATCATATAGTTCATTATAAGTAAGATTACTTACCTCGTCGAGTTCGTTAAATGCTTATTCCCCAATTGTCAATGAGTGAGATTTGACCCTTCTTATGGCTCTTCACCCTCACTTGTTTCCTCATCATTGTCATCCCATATGGCTACCATTGCCTTTTTGTTGAGCTTATTGAGAAGACATTTTGATTGTATGTGTCTAGACTTCTTACACTTATAACAAATTATTTACTCCTTCTTCTCCTTTTGATTCTTGCAGTTTTTTAATATTTTTCGCTGACTGGTTTTTCTAAAACATTTTTTAAATGTATTTGCCATTAATACCATGTCTTTATCATCAAGCCCACTTTTTTCATTACTCTCATGTCTTAAGGCTTTAAGAGCAATATTTTTTTTCTTTTTCTCATTATCTTTTTTAACTGCCAAGTCTTCCTGATAAGAAATAAGAAAACTAACAAAATCATCAATAGGTACGGTGTTTACATCTTTAACTTCCTCAATGACAATTCTCTTAGGTCTTTATTCATTTGGTAATGACTTAACTTTCTTGCTATTCAAAAAAGTCTTTTCTAAGACTCCTAGAATGTTTACTATGTCCATAAATCTAATATACATAGAATACATACTCTCATTTTGTTTCATTTAGAATAATTTATATTGTTGAGTATACTTACTAATTTTAAACTTTTTCACTTGATTTGTGCCTTTATAAATAACTTTAACTTTGTTCTAAATTTCATAGACACTTTTACAACTAGACACTCTATGAAACTCTTTCTTATTAAATGCATAAAACAAGGCATTCATAATTTTAGAATTTAAACAAGCTTTTCTATTTTTCAATTCATTCTATTCCCTTGAAGGTTTTGAAATATCATCCCCCTACTTAATTTTTAGTTGCAGGCATGAATGGACCATCATATACAACTTCTCAAATTTCATAACCGAGAGCTTTACAAATAAATTCTCATCCTAATTTTTTAATATAGGTAGTTATTTCCATCAAAAAATGATAGCCTAGTTGTAGACTGATCTTTCTTAAAAGCGGAATCATTTTGAGTTGTTATTGATTTTTAACTCGAGACGATTAAGTCTAAATAAGAGTACTTTGCTCTGATATTAAATGAAATACTATATAAGTAACACAAGAAGGGGATGAATAAAGCAATCAAATTTGAAATAAGTAAATTACATGCAGTGAAAAATAAAAAAAAATAAAGTAGAAGAAAGCAAACAAGAGATTTTTACGTGGCTCAACTAATCTCACCTACGTCTATGTTTCTAATCACATTGGCCTTGAAAATTTTACTATCTAAGCCTCTGAGGCTTCGAGAACTTTTACAATTGACTTCACATGTGTCGATTAACCTTTAAGAAATTATTTTTAATCTCTTAACTAAAGTATATCCTAACACTTATAATTTTTCAAAGATAAAAATTATAAATGTATTATATCACACACAATGTATTTAATTATAAAATTAAAGCTCAATGTATGAATCAAAGGAATAAAAAAAAATTCAAGACTCAACAACAGTTGTATGCTCAGTAACAAGCTCAATGAAAATTATTGGATCTATATTTTTGCTTAAATTTAAATGAACTAATTTATAGTTGGAGCTGAAAATTAGCCGTTATTTACTTTCTGCTAATAACTAACTTGCCATTTTATAGTAACCGATTTATCAGTTTATGTTACCGTTATGATCAAATATTTAAATTTTGGCACAACTAGTTTGTCATTTTATAAATTTGGTTTGCCACTTTTATCCTAAGAGTTCCTACTTTATAACCAATCCACCATTTTTAGGAATTCAATTTGACGTTTTTATCCTAAGAGCTTATGTTTCATAATCGGTCTGCCGTTTTTATGAATTTAGTTTGCCACTTGTACTTAGAGACTTTATGCTTCATAGCCGATATGCCTTTTTAGGAATTCAATTTGTTGAATTTATCCAGAGACTTTTTGCTTCATAATTGATCTGTCGTTTTTGCTGTAGAGCTAGTTTTTAATAATTATAATTTTATCTTAAAACTTTATATAATTAAATAATAGCTCAAATATTAGTAAAATTTTATAAATAGGTCCATTTTCAGAATTTAAAAACAATACTTATTGATTTGAAATTTCTCAAAATTTTTCAATTTAAACTATAAACTTAAAAAACCATCAATTTTATGAAATCTTTTTTTTATGTTAAAAGCACAGTATGCAATTTCTTAATTATTTAAAAGATGTGATTTGTTATTATTAAAATCAATATTTTATAATCTATACGCTAATAATCCTCTCTTCTTCTATTCATTCTTGTCCTTTCTGATGGTCTTTTGACTAATAGATAGCATCTCATTACCCTTCCACTTTAGACTACAACTTCTGTTTAGAATAGGATGAATCATACTAGTATATCACTAAATTTGTTTTTTTTTTAAAGCAATCAGAAATAAAGTCTTTTTTGTCTCAATTCACTATTAATGATACATGAGATGGCATGTTCAAAGGGGTATCCACTTAGTTCTCATATACCACACTTGCAGGCTTTCTTCTAAAGGTTAACAGTATAAGTCTTTCCTTATCATCATTTCAAACAGAATCTCACTTTCTTGCAATAGTGGAAACCTTCTACTTTTTTCTAAGTTTTTATTGATTTTCTTATAAATGACTATTTATGTTATATTGCCACATTTGAGCCTTTGTTCTTCTGAATTAATTTTTTTCTTTAATTGCTGAAGTATTACAATAAAATCCTAAACAAATATCCCTACATCTCTTCTGTCAAGTGAATTGAAAATTTATCTATGACCCTGTACATGAAAACAAAAGGGAAAAAATTCAGAGAAAAATGTAGTAGGAAATTAATTAGATTAATTCCTACTAAAATCATAATTGTAAAAAATGGCCCAAAAAATTATTAGACAATTTCCAAATCAAGCAGGCCATCATTATTAATATTAATATTAATGGTATCATTTAATCTTGTTCTCGTTCTATCAGCAGAGTCAATTTCTCCTAAGCCTTTTCTTTTGTTGTTAATATCGTTGGGTTCATTAATCTCCTTTGATATTCCTTTCATGAGACGAGGTTTCAGCTTGTTCACATCTGCTAATTGAACTGGCTTCAAGAAGAATTCTTCAGCTCCTTCTTCCAAACATCTGGTCATTAAATTGAAAAAATATATAACTTCATAATCTTTAAATTACACACTTTATAAAAAAAAATCCATTAACGAGGGGGAAAAAAACTATATCTCACCTGTTAATTCTTGACGGGATATTTTCTGAGGACATGATCACAACTGGAATGTCTTTCAAAGATGCAGATTCCTGCAAGATTTAGACAAAATTTTTGTTTAGATTTTGAATTTAATGTATATGAATTATATATAATTTTTAAAAAAATAAATTTAAATAAATGACAAATTAATTTACCTTGATCTTTCTGAGAAGATCATAGCCAGTCATCCCCGGCATGCAGTAATCTGTAATAATCAAATTTACTTGTATAACTTGTGAATTTGTTTCCTCATCTTCATTCAATAAACCCAAAAATTCCAAAGCCTTATTACCAGAATCTACTGCAGTAACTGCAAAAAGTTAAAAAAAAATCATTAAACATTTGTGAGTTTTATCAATAAATTTTGCCTCTGATACCATATTGGACGAAAACAAAATTTGTAAATTATTACCTTGATAAGAAGATGTTTTAAGGAGTCTTTCAAGCAACTTTCTGTCAATGATACTATCGTCAACAGCAAGAACATGAAACTGTGAATCAGTTACCATACCCATAACTGAGGAAAATATATAACAAGTGTGTGGCTTGATTGTTTGGAAGCAAAGGGCAACAAAGAAGAAGATGATATGGGCAAAAACAAAGAAAGACCAAAGGGAGTTATAAATGGGGAACTGAAGCAAAGACAAAATCTTTAGAATATCTGTACAGTTTGGAAAGCAAGATCCTGCAGATTTCGTGAAGAATCTTCCGGATCTTCCACGTTGATTATTGAATTAGACAACAAGCAAAGAAGGTGCCATGTTTTTTCCCATTTTCTTTTATTAAAATAATATTGAACTTTTTCTTAATATTCTTTGATAATAGATTAATACAAAAAATATTATTATTTAGCGTTTAGCTCCACTGTTGACCTTTTGCTTAAGCCTAAGGCTATCCCTACCGTTGGCCTTTTGTTTAAACTTAAGGCTATTTCTTCACAGCCAAAATCTCTCTTTTGTTAAGTTGGTCATATATTTTGTTCCCCTTTTAATGAGATTGATCAGAGTTCAAATCTCATCATGTCCGTGAAAGTATGTTTATTTTATTCCAAATTTCAAATGTTCAAACGGAATTTCAACGGTAATTCGCCAAGGCAGGATCCTATTGAGATTGGGCTATAATAATTGTTTGTATTGTATTGTCTTGTATAATAGCAAGAAAAAGAGAAAAGAAGAGGGGTGCAGAAGGCTACTACTTCAAGTCCCATGCAAGTGCATGAACAATACCAACTCTATTGTTATTGAAAATAATACAATACTTGATCTTTTCCTATTTTCTTAGAGAGCAAGTTAATTAATTTTTTTAATTCAAAATTTTTGGAAGGGATTTTAATGAATTAACTAAATTATTTAAAAGTCAAAGTGCATCTAAATTTCTTTTTTCCTCTCAATTTGGATATCAATTGAATTTGGACAGTCAAATGAATGATATAATATCGAATTAGAAGTCTATGCCAATTGTCAAATTAGATATCAATTCAATTGAATTAATTTTTCTTAATTTTTAGTTGAAATTGTATGTATGATCTTTTTTTATTGTTTTAATTTTTTTCATAAAGAATGCTGGTTGTCAGAGATTTTTCTAACTGCAAATTGGCATAAGAATAGGAAAGCCTTTAAATTAATAATCATGTGACAAATTTCGGTCAACACATGCTGGCAGATCCTTTTTTTTTTTTTTTTTGAGCAGCTGCGGGTTAAATTATTCTTTCAACATCTTTTACTTTATTCATCCCAATATCACTTCTTGATTACATTTTGAGATCTTGTACAATAAGGTAAATATTGACGCTTGATTTTTTTTTTTTTTTGTTTAGTCTATTCCCTATATCTTAATTTTAATTTTTATTATTATTTTATTATAATACATTATAATTTTACTAATAATGCATCATAAGTATGTCTGAATTTGCCTCAATGTCTCATAATTGAAATCCAATTTAAAAATATCTATCTACGAAAAAATTCAATACATGTAATAAGGACTCAAACCCTTATCTTTAGATACCCAATACTAGATTAAAGGCTCGTTTGGGATTGTTTTAAAAGATTCAAAAATATTTTTAAGAAACTAAGAGTTAATTTTATTGTTTGCTAACTTTTTTAGAAATCACTTTTAATAAAATCACTTTATTTTATTGTAGATTTTGAAAAGAAGGAAAGAGTTATTTTTCAAGATTTGATTTTGAGAATCAGTTTTCTATTTAATATAAATTTGTATGTATCCTCATATATATTATGAAAATTTAAAATTATCCTCATTAATCAAGAAATAATATCATTAATTTTGAAGAAATCACTATTATTACCAATTATATAGAGATAACGAAATAAAAAAATTAAAATTAATAATAGAAAATATTTATTTTAATTATCAGTTATTATATATAATAATAAAAATACTTTATAAGCATATTTATAAATATATAAATAAATTTTATCCAACATTGTATCCAATGTGTCATTTATATTTTTACAACAGCTTAATAATAAGATTTACTAAATATATATGATTGTTTTTAAAATTCACATCACTTTTAAAACTCAAATTTACCAAATATTTAATTGATTATTTTTACAATTAATTATTTCTACAACTTAATTACCAATAATTATTTTAAAATTTAAATAATTATTAAACTGGCCCTAGGAAGTGATTTCCTATTATCTTTGAATTTTAAAAGTACAAATAACATATACTTTTGTTTCGAAATTCTAACTATAGTTGGAATTTCAGTTGTATAAATATTCTCTCCTTAGTGTCACGGCATCAATTTATATTACTGTTGAGTAAGGTATGCTTTCCTTATATTTAGAAGCTTGAATACTTTAAAATCAAACACAAAGCCGTCCAATTGACTATATTTTAATTATTTTTTTACTACTTCTCGGTGGAATAAATCCAAAATTTTAAAATTCTATCCCTTGGGCTCATTAATTTGTTATTTTTGAAACAAAAGGTAAAAGAATTAATTTATTAATGGTCTCCTTTTTTGTTTTTGTTTCGTTTTTCATTGCAGAAAATTTGACTACCTAACAACATTGTTCCAACAATTCCTAAAATCCGACCTTAATATTATTCGAGATAACAATTCTTAAATCCGGAATCCAACGCATCACTAAGGTCCTCTATTGAAAAAATAAAAATTAAAAAAATTAAAGAAAAAAAAAACCTCACTGCACAAGCTGCACAAACTAGGGGGAGGAAAGTGTAGCAGCCTTATTGAGTTTGGTATAAATTATTTCTTGGCCAAAATACAGGGGGAATTTGTAATTTTTCCTAATTTTTTAATAAAACTTATATGAAAAAAAAAAAAAGAATCACAGCACTCCAAAGTCTAGAAAGTGATGATAAGCCCTCAATTTTTTAAAAAGAGATATGCAATTTTTTTATCATAATATCATTGAATATAATAATTAAAAATTTTAACTTCAAAATTTTTAATGAATACAAATAGAATATAAATAATATAATCTATCTAGCATACTAATATTATTAAAATATTTTTAATATTTAAGATAATTTCAGATACGTAAATTATTATATTTATGTTAATAATGTATTTATATTTATTATAGAGGATTTAAATAAATCTTTAGGTTAAACAAATTCTACAGTTAATAAAACATTTGAAGTATTAATAATATTAAAATTATGATCTTACATAGTATCCAAAATAATATAAATTTTAATATATTTATTTTAATATTATGTTTTCACTTACATAAAAATATTTTTTAATACAATGTCTAAGCATGGAACCACTTGCACTTTAAAATTTACCTTGAATACCCTAATTTTAATAAAAATTTTATTAAAAATATATTAATCATGTGAATTGCTATTGAGGACAATTTACTATAAGTCATCATTAGATAATTACTTTCTAACATTCTACAAGAAACTCATTATTTAATGTATAATTCTAATGTTCAACCTCTTAAATTTTAATTTCCAACATATTAATTAATATTTAGATGAGTAATGAGGAAATCAATATTTTGAAAATAAAATTTAACTATAAAGTATTTATGATATTTTTAAAAAAAATAAAACAAAACCACTTTAAATAGTCAATTCTTTTGGGGGGCTTCGGTCCTTCTTATTCTTCTCCTTCTCCTTCGTGGTCTTATTTCCCCCCCCCCCCTTTTTTTGTAATATTTATGGAATAGTTTTATTACTCTGTTCTCATTATAGGTCATTTTAGGTGTAAAATCATTATTGAACATAAATATACAAAAAAAAATTAGTAAATAAAATTGTGTTAAATACCTATTTACAACTTGACTTATTATTTTGTTGTAAGTATGTGCTAAATCTCTTAAAATTAGGTGTGTTAAATGGTTTAATTTGTGTTTTAAGTAAATAAGGTTAATTAATCTAAATGGTTGAAGTAAGAATTTATTTTTTAAAATTTACAAGTGTTCAATGTAAAACTTAATTTTTTTAAATTAGTATATGAGCTTATAGATTCTTAAAATAATTTTTAGAGTGTACATAGCCCTACTCTATGTGTAATACTGTAAAATATTGAATATTTTTAATGTTGAAATTATTTTAAATTGTATATATTATTATGTTTATTTTAATGTTATATTATATTTATTATAAAGCATTGAAGATAATCTTTTTTAGATTAATTTAGTCAAAAAGTACTGTAGTCAAAATGAAATTTTAGTGTCTTTGCTAAAATTTTAAAGATTTTCATGAATATTTTCTCAAAATTTTAGGAACTTAAGGATCATTTCCCTAACTTATTTATGAAACTTTTGTTGTTGCTGTTGTTTCAAAAGCACAAAATTCTAAACTAAGAAGTCCATGCTCCGTCGCCAAATCTCACATACCAGTTCTCCAGTTCTGATCGTTATTATTTTTTTATAATCCTTACGAACTTAAAAATTGAAGTTTGAATAAAAATTGAACTCTAAGCTCCGCCACTAGCAATAGCTTGTCTTATATTAAAATATTTGCCTAAATTAAAAGAAAACTAAAAAACTCCTCGTCCTTGTATTAGGGAGGGATGTACTTACAAGCTGGATTATGCAATTACAAAAACTTTATTTTTTTCTTGAATATTTATTTGTTTAGAATTCTTTTTTTATCATTACCACATTATTAGGGCATATTATTAGTTTACAAAAATTTCTCTCAGAATTTTTTATTCTTTTTAATATTTCTTACTTCAAATTTGATATGAAAATTATTTTTTTTTAAATATTTGATTAGATAAATAAGGGGTATTCAAAGCTTACTTTACCTCTCGGAGATTTATTGGATTACCACAAATCTTTTTCATGTCACAAGGTTCTTAACAAAATTTATGGTGTGAAAAAGTATAAAAATTTAAAAAAATTATATTTTTTTTTATTTGAGAAAAAGAAACTTTGGTGATTGCTGAATAATAAACAAAATAAATATATAAAGCAACAAAGCCGTCATAGCATTTTTAACTCCTAAAAAAAAAAAAAAAGATATGAAATGAAAAAAGGACTGGTACAGGATCATTTACCCATCCGAGTGCAGTAGAACCCCTACCCCACCCCACCTCCATCGTTGCCTGATAAAGGGTGAAAGCAAATTCTATTGGCAGCCTTATTATCTTTTCACTGTGCTAAGTATTATGAAACAATAAACCACTGTATGCATGATTAAAATGTAACACTTCACTACATTAACTTATGAAAATAACAATTTACTATCTTCCCGTCACTTTCACTAGTTAACCTATAAAATATCAATTTTACCCTTAATGAATAACTCTTAAAATAAAAAGAAAATAATACAATCATAGCAATGTGAATTTTCTACCTTGTTTCTGGTGCGAAATTGCTCAAATTTAAAATAATTAAATGATAATACTGTTCGCACATTAGATGATCAACTTTAAATTGATGGAAATGTCGAAAACTAATATTTTTTTTAAAATACTGTAGTAAAATATTATCTTTCAATAATTTTTATGGTGATTTGTTATGTTGTAGTTACTATAGTAAGAAGATAGTAATCCTAATACTTAATTAAAATTTTAAGTTTTATTTGATGAAAATACGATTTTACCCAAACGATGTCAATATGACATCGTCATTAGACTAATAGCAGCGATGAAAATATAATGAATTATTATTTTTAAAATACTAGTCTGGTGAATTACTACTTTTTCATAATTTGTGCAATGTTAGTTATTTCATGATACTTACTGCAGTGAAATGATAATAACCCTATATTTTTTTTAAATGAAAGCACAAACTAAAAGAAATAACTCAGTTGCTCTAAAAAATTTGTATTTCCTTTTTCCGATTGTTAAGACTTTGTTTAGTATTATGGCTGCACAATTGTAGTTTAAAAGATATATTACTAAAGTATTTTATAATTTAGAAGTTGAGTTGATTTCAAAATTTGTATGATGAAAAATTTTATTATATCTTTATTATACTTTTATCAAATTATTAAAATTAGATTTATTACATCTACCAACTTTTATTTAATAACTAATTTTTTTCCTAGTATCAGTGCTTTAATACCATATAAGTCCTCAAATAATTGATTTTTTGTTGTTTTGTTATATTGGCCCATGTGAGTCAATTTCTTGGTTCTATCCCTGCTCAGATTGACACATTGTTACCTTGTAAAACTCTATAATGATAATGTAAACTCTTGATTCTTGAATAACAAGATCAAAATAAAAAGAAATGAAAATAAAGAGATAATGGTAGATATACTATAGGGTAATTTGGGCAAAGTTTCAAGTACCTAGCTTTCCAGGTGCTTTAAGTAAACATTTGGACAAGAGATTGAAATTCCAAATAAAGCCACCATTTGTTGAATCAACATCCTTAAGTTATTAAATATTGTGAAATTCAAAGTTGAATAAAATGCTATTTGAAATATGCATTTAATGTTTGATCATCAGAACTTATTCGTCAATCTACTAGGTGATTTAATAAAACAGACACAATTTTTTAAAATTAATAATAAACAAGCTAATGAAAATATTTTAGATTCGTTTTGAATATTTAAAAAAAAATATTTGAAAATTATTAACATGTCAAAAAATTATTATTATTCAAATTTGTTTCACATATATTAACTAAATTATTTTCATTTTAAAAAAAATTCAAATGCGTACTATTTTATTTGTAAGACTTATTTTAGTATAACATTTGCATTTATTTTATACAACTAATTTCAATTTTTAGGTAAAATATTTAAAGGCACAATTTTTTTTTTCTTTTTAGTACAAGAGACTATTTGATATTTGAAAATCATATTGGGGGTTAATTAATCCAAATTTGAGCTGAGAAGAACCGTTAGGGTGTCAAATCTCTTTCAATAAATATTTAACGGAATTGTATTTTCTAGGCCTCGAACTAATCTCTTTCAATAAATATTTAACGGAATTGTATTTTCTAGGCCTCGAACTAAGGAACTTAATTAAAATAAAACAATTTCATACCAACTAATTTACGTGCTTGTTGATAAATGATACAATTGTTAAATAAAGAAATACATGACCTTTTCAAAAGTAAGGGGAGCTGTATACAACTATACAAATAATGGGATTTAGATGTCTTTATGCATACACACAATTACACACAAACAAGAAATGGTTCCAATCTAAAATCATGAGTTTGTTAAAGTTGAGAAAGTTATACCATGGAGTTTAATAATGTAATGACCAAAAGTTATTAAACTATAATAATTTTTTTGATCTTTAATAAAGTCTAAGATCTTTAAACACGTAACTAAATATGTTTTTTTTTTAATTTCACAATATATTCAAAAATAATTAAATAAATATTTCAAAAATAATGCCAAAAGCTTGTACTCATTATCCTCATATACACAATTAGTTTCGGCAGTCTGCACTCTTCCTTTTTATTATTGACTTCTATTGCTTACAATATTGCAACAATCCATACAATTTCATCTACTCAGAAAAGTTGTCGATGCTACCTAAATTCAACTTACTTCTTCTTTTTCCTAAATTTATCTCATAATCTTATCGACTTCTAGAACTCTTACAAGGACAATAAAGAAAAATCTAACAAATTTTTATTTCAAATATTTGAATTTCCTTTTCACAAAATATTAACTTAACTTTGATTCACAATATAATTATTGTCTTCTTAAATTTTCTAGCAATCTTCAAATTTAATTTATAAACCATGTATCAGCTAAACGGGGGCACTTCTCCACCGTATTCTTAAGATTGGCCTGATTCTTTCATTGTATATGAGAAAATATATTTTCTTAGTTTCTTTTAGAACGGAATTTCTAAACTAAACTTCAATTTTAATAAATCAAGATAGACCACGGCAATCATTGGGCTATACCATATCATGTTATGGAATATTTGAAAAAAAATTATTACAAATTAATTTAGTTTTTAACAGTAATGCCATGCCTTATTGTTGTCACGATTTTCTTATTTCTTAATATTAATTTTAGAAGTTCATCTGTTGAGGTTAAAAAGACAAAAAAGATCTTAAAAAACAAAAGTCCAGGCTGCCAACCTGATGATTTTGACTGCAGCCATGGAAAATGAGGGACAAATCAAATCCGGCGCTACCACACAACTTTCCCATATATTTTATTAACACGATTTTTTCGTGCTTTATGTAGTTTGTCGGTTAGGTAAGCATTTGATATATATTTGATTGTTTGTTGGCATCTTGCCTTTTGTTTTTAGCAGGTAAAAAAATTCCGTGCCCACCATTTTCCTTCTCATATGAACTGGTATTTTGATTTTAGTCCTCGTTGTTTATGGAAATATTAGATAAATGAAAGGTTTAAAAAAATTAGCACTTAAATTTCTTCAATTTGGGGAAATAACTAAAAATTAACTCATTGTTTAAATACTATTATGAACATAAAATGGTATTGTTCCAAAACGATTTGGTGTTTTATAGACTTGTACTAAGAAACAAGATGTCAAAGGTTCAAGCCTAAGAAGCACATTTTATTTGGATTGGAAGGAGTGAGGTACAGCATAATAATAATAATAATAATAATTTAACCTTCACACTTGGGTTAAGTTTTGAAGTTAACATCTCATACATTTTGATAAAATATATAAGACACTTCATAGAAGATACTCGAAGAATAACTATTGTCATATTGGTCATTAGTCAACTTATTCAAGAAATTCAATTAGTATTTTTTTTATTATTATATAGTAGGGGTGAGCAAAATCAGATTCAGATCATGTTTGGATCAAGTTAATTAGGTTTCTGATTATTCAAGTTGAATAAAAATTAATTCAAATGCAACCCAAACTTATAACTCAATCCAACTTGATATAAAATTGAATTAGATCAGATCGAGTCAAAAAATTAAATTGAATTTGGATAAGATCAAATTCAGATTAGATACGAATCAGATTGAGCTCAAGTTAGTTCGAGTCAATTTGGATCGATTGAAATTGAGTCACTTCGGTTCAAATCCAATTAATGTAATTTTGAGCCTTTTTTTTCTATTTTTTGCAGTCTTTAGATTGGTTTTAAGTTGTTTTTCTTAATTGTAATCCTTTTTACCAATTTTCAGCCAACCAAAAAAAAAAAAAAGCTATGATATCATATGAATAAAATTAAAATGTTAGAATAGTATTGCCTATTGAATTAAAATGCTATAAAATTAACTATATACACCATCAAAGAGATAGATTCAAAGGACAAAGCTTTGACAGCCAAAACTCAAAACGGGAGAAGCTTCATTCGGGTAATAGAATCGAGTTACACTTGCAAAAGTTGTCGAGTTGGAGGCTTGGAACGGTAGATGACGGATGCGCAACAGTAGGTTGTTTGGCACCTTCCGTAACCGTGACCGTGATCTATGAAGACTTCTTGAGATGTGTATGTGCCGTGTGCGCGAAAGGTGAAATCATGAGTGTGAGGGGCATGAAGAGTGTTGTTGCTTCTTGAGATGAGAAGTTGAGTGGGGGAGAAGGCTGTGGTTATGGCTGGCAACAACATGCTACAAGGGTGAGGCTATGAGGCTATGAGCGTTGGCTCCCATTAGAATTGAGTGTGTTTTGTGTAATGTGTATCACTGTATTGTTTGTGTATAATGTAAGCTAGGGTGGTAACATGTGTGTGTTTATTGTTTATGTTTATTTCTTTATTTATTCTTTTAAGTAACTTGATCATGTTTAAAAGATTTTATCCGATCGGTTTTATTAACAATTTAATCCGATCCAAACTTGAAATTTTTCTGATCGAATCAAGTCCGGTCAATTCGGATTAAATATTTTACTCATCCGTATTATAGAGGCACACATATGCATTCATAGTGACAATCATATACTCATATCCAGACATTTTAAAAGGTGAAGTTGAAAGATAAGAAAGATACGAACTAATACACTATTCGTATATCTTTTAATTAATTAGAGTTTGTATTTTTTGTATTTAAATTTTATCTAAAATATTTTAAAATATCGAAGTTCGCGCATAAATATGATTATACGTATGCTCTTGCTAGCGGTGGACTGATCCTTTTACAATTCTGCAAAGGATTTAACATTGACATACTGCTCAAAAGAAAGTCCGGTCCATACTCTTGCAGGCCTCGATTGCGGACATTTGAATTATTTTATTAACTGAAACTTCAGGGACTTAAGTGCAAAATTTGCTAATGATGTGATTTATCTGATTTTGTTGATAAAGAGTAGGACTTAAAAGTTAAGACTTCCCTTTCTCAATTGTATTATATACACCCAGATCACATGTTGACATTCACGTGGGAACCAAACCCACCTCACATTCGCATGGGACCAAAATAAAAAAGGAGAAAAGAAAGAAAGCAAGAAGAAGAAATGAAAGATCAGATAAGGAAAATGGGAGTCATAAAAGCAGCCATTGGAGATGCAGTGTTGACATCTCTGTGGGTGTTCAACTTGCCATTTCTTGGGGTTTTAACGGGAATAGTGTCAAAATTCCTTGGAGTTGAAGCCCTGTTACCAGTGACTCTACTGATCACTACAATTTTGGCCACCATCAATGTGCTAGTGTTCAGTTTGTTAGGCCATGTACTTGGCGGTGCAAGCTTCAACCCTTCAACCACTATCGCTTTCTATGCAGCAGGCCTTAAACCGGATACGTCTCTCTTGACGATGGCGGTGCGGTTCCCCGCTCAGGCAGCCGGCGGGGTTGCCGGTGCCAAAGCCATATTGCAAGTGATGCCAAGTCAGTACAAGCATAGGCTTAAGGGCCCAAGTTTGAAAGTAGACTTGCATGCTGGGGCAGTAGCTGAGGGAGCTGTAACATTTGTGTTCTGTTTTGCTTTGCTTTTTATTATGCTGAAGGGACCTAAAAGGCCAATTTTGCAAGTTTGGTTGCTGTCTGTTACAACTGTGGGATTGGTTTTAACTGGCTCTGCTTACACTGGGCCTTCAATGAATCCAGCAAACGCCTTTGGGTGGGCATACGTCAACAATTGGCACAATACTTGGGATCTGTTCTACGTTTATTGGATTTGTCCATTTTTTGGAGCTTTTTTGGCGGCTTGGGTGTTCAAGTTTCTGTTTCCAGCTCCTTCAACTCCAACAACCAATAAGCAGAAGAAGGCATAATCAAGCTTCAGCAGCAGCCAGGTATATTTTAGATTAAATTTCATGTTGTTTCTTATTACTGGTTGATAAACAAAATTGAGATCTAATGTGGGTTTTTTAGGCCCTTTTAGTTCGGGGCAATATAGACCACACTGCAGCCTCTAGCCTCTGGCCTTATCCCTCCAGCATCCACCATCCACAAAGTAAACTCTGCTGCTTAAATTTGACGAAATCTTGTCCTATTTAAAATTTTCATATGAATAATATGTATGAATTAAGCATATATGTGAAATTTGGCTGCTATCAATGTAATTATGGTGAGATTAGCTGTTATCGAATGTTGCTAAACTGCTTAACTTTATAATTGTTTATATTGTGAGATCAAAGAAAGATCTCTGTTCGGTTCTAACAAGAGCCACGTTTCCAAATTAAAGCCTCAGATTTCGAACATCTAAATTAACTTCTTCTTCTTCTTCTTTTTTCCCCCTGAAAAGATCTAAATGAAAACTTATTTTAAAACATGTAACTTAAATATTAAATTTGTCTGCAAAACATCCTCATGTCATGTGACTCATCCTCCTTTTCAACAGCTCATTTCTTGTACTTAATTCGCTTTGTAATCAATATAAAATTAGACACATAAATTCAAAGCACTTAATCCAGCCAGCACCCAGCAACGAGATGGGCCCAATTGCGATTGTTACCGAGCCGATGGCCCCAGGCGAAGATGATTGCCTCAATAACATTAATTACACCAGTGTTGCTAAATCTTCCAACATTAGTGTTTGTTGTTTCTGGCATTCGATCGTAGAACAATTCCTGCAATCCCACAACTATAAAAACATCAAAAATTGCAAGTAAAATGTATTATGGAAGTGTATTTTGATCTAATGTAAGCAGTTGCACATCATATGTTATGAGCGCACATGTGGCTAACTCTTATTGGGCTAACTTTGCTGCAATAGCACCACGCAAGCAATGTTGGGAAAGGAACTCACCCAAGCAGCTGTAAATTACCCAGAAACTAATTTTTTTCCTTTTTGTGTAATTAAAGTGAAATGTGTACTAAAATAAATAAGTAGAAAATAAAATAATATAATTAATATAAACCAATAAATCAACCACAAGAGATGCAAGCTTTTAGTGAAAAATTCAAATTAGAAAAACTATGAGATCTAAGACTTTTAAAACCTTTCACTTTATTAATAGTGGGATTATAGTATAAATTCTTCTTTAAATAACACTAAATATTAACAATAATAAAAATCTCAACATCAACAACAACATAATATATGTCTTTTTATCAAATAGCAAATAGTAATTAATGAGAGGATACAATAAAAATAAGGGTTAGTAGGAATGTAGTGGCTGATGTCAGGAACTTAAACACTTAATTTAAAATCTAATCAATTCACAGTAAAAATAATCAAGATGTCCATATTGCAATTGTTACCGAGCCAACAGCCGCAGGTGGATACAATTGCCTCAACAACTTTAATTATAGCAGTGTTAATAAACGTTCCAACACTAGTGTTTGTTGTTTCTGGCATTTGATAATAGAACAATTCTTGCAATCCCAAAACTATAAAAACATCAAAAATGGCAAGTAATATGTATAGTAGAAGAGTATTTTGATCTAGTATGCGTAATTGCGCACCATATGATATGATTGTGCATGTAGCAAGCTCCCGTTGGGGGTTGCTCTACTGTAGGGCTTATTACCCACCAACGAGAGATCACAATGTAAGCGATTGCACACTAAATCAGACCTCTTGCGGAAGAGTCATCAAATGCATTTTAGCACAATTTGTTTAATGATAAACCATTGGTCAATTATCTCTTGTAGTACTGATCCTTTTGGTTTCTAACAGAGCTACTTTTATCATAGTAAGAATTGACACAAATATACCTATGCATGTTGTTTGTAGCATGGTTATACTAGAACAATATGTGTTTGATGATTTTTCAGGTCCAAATGAACAAAAATCCATTCATACATGGGAAGAAAACAAGAATAGTGATGACTGAAGTTGGGCTACTTGAAAGCTTGGGTGAATGGATCTTTTGATGCTATTTTTCCAGACGTAAAATGTACAGAGTTGAACCAGTTGAAATATTATCACAATTAGTAAGTGATATACTATCTACTTTATATGTGAAAAATATATTAATTAGTCTATTAAAAAAGACTAAAGGAGTTATAAATAGTTCAACTTAAAATTCAGACTCCTTAAACAATGCCTATAACCTTTGTGGTAGAACATTTTTGGGTATTTAACTTACTAATAAGTCTCTTACATACTTACTATAAGTTTATAATAACAATAAATTTAAATGGTAATAATACATAATAAGACAAAAAATACAAACTCGAAACCTGTAAAGATATAATATACTTAAATAGATCGCCAGCTTCATAACAATGTTTAATTATATTGGCATCTACCTTCTAAAATACAACGGATCCAAATAGTGTTGGCAGCACAACGTTAATATTTGAATGAACTTCCAACAAATATTTTGGATTCTATCATATTGAAGCCTAAAGCTTTAACATATTTATTTGAGAGGAAAAATTAGAAAATTACTTGGATTTTAGTGTGTTTTACAAATATATTTGGAAGCCAATTTATAGGATGAGATAGAGGACATTAGTTAGTTTGGTTCCCATTTGAGATTTTTTTTTTCTTTTTTTATGACTATTGGTGATTCTTTGGGATTCAATTTCTCATTTGCTCAAACATGAATTTGAGCATTCAATGATTCATTGCAAAGAGCTCACGAAGTAGGTTCTATATCATTTAAGTATACTTTTTCAATATTTTTCTTATTTAAATTGACCTAAAAATAGTCAGTTTATGCCATTTTATCACATACATAAATTAAAATTGGCTGTAGAAGAAAAATGATTGTTTGGATATCAAAATTACTTTTCCTTTAATGATAAAATTCAATGGATCAAAATAACTATAGGATAGATAGGTCTCAACCTTTGAAACTTATCCCATGAAATATATTTACTTTACTAACTAGTAGATATAATTATTTTAAACTATTCTATTGTTTATGTAAACAATAATATATTTAAATGGGGATTTTTCCTAACACTTTTAAGTTCTCATGGTTAATTATGTCTATTTTGGCTTTGAATATCTACCTGGTTCTGCAAGCGCTTCTAAGAAGTGAGCCATTGACGATTCTCTTTAAAGTGGTGTCGCATCTCTCTTACATCAATGATTTTTTTATTAAAAGTAACTCACCTTACTCGACTTCGATTTCCATTGCATAATAAATCATTAAGAGCATAGCATACTTTTTTTTTTTTCTATTTTGGGCATTATTGTTTTCATCATAAGAATAGATAAGATATTAGTCCTCGATGGTGATCCAACAAGTATTTTATAATTATATTATCCATTTAAACTTAGTTTTTGGGATCTCTAGTCAACTAAATTGAGTTTTTCTTCATAAAATAAATCTTTAACTCCATGGTCTTCAATAACACTCATGTTGATTATTTTTTTTATCAACTCTCTATTTAACCCTTCAGTTGGTGAATCCATAATATTTTCTTTTAACTTTACATAGTTAATAGAAATAACTCCAATGGAAAATAGCTGTTTAACGGTATTATGTCCACAACATATATGTCTAAATTTGCTATGTCCTTCCAATTACAGATTGATTATCACAATTTATAAGCTAACTTTGGACTTGTACAAGTTATTAAGTACATCATGACAGAAAAAATTGGCATAAAATGACTATTTTTATATCAGCTTTGAGTAAGATGAATATATATATAAAATCCTTCGTGAGCTTTTCGCATTGAGGTAGAGAACATTTAAATTGATTTTTGGGTGAATGGAAAATTCGATTCGAAGAGCACCCATTTATTTAAAAAAAATGAAGAAAAATCTCACGTGGGAACCTAACGAACTAATGCCCTCTATCTATCTTATCCTATAAATTGGCTTCCAGTTCATTTGCAAAACGCACTAAATCTAAGTGATTTTCTTACCTTTCCTCTTAAATAAATAGTCTCAAGCTTTAACTTTTAGTGCGATAAAATCCATACATTTATTTGAATTTCACTAGGATAGTGAGGTAGTGTTGAGCTTTAACTTTTAGTGCGATAAAATCCATACATTTATTTGAATTTCACTAGGATAGTGAGGTTGTGTTGTCAACACTAGATTCATTATATTTTAGAAGATAGACACTAATATAATTTAAACACCATTGTAAAGTTGATGAATTTATTTTAAGAATATTGTATCTTTACCAGCTTCAAGTTTGTGTTTCTTGTTTTATTACATATTGTAAGAGACTTATTAATAAACCTAAGAGCACTAGAAAAGCTCTGTCACAAATGTTATATACATTGCCTAAAGATTCTAGCTTTTAAGCATTATGTCTCCAATCTTTTCCCGAAAATTAACTAGTGTCTTTTTTGCATATAAAATAGGTGGTCCTACATCACTTGCTAATTGTAATAATATTGCAAAATTTGTTAAACAAATTATTTATTGAAATGGCAACTGATATCAACCAACAAGCTGGAACTTTTGACCATCCTCCTGCGTCTTATATGCTAGTGTTGTTATTGATGTTGCTACCTCTGTGGTTGTTCCTCATGGGAAAAAAACACGAGAAATTCATCGGCCAAAATTTAAACAGTGCAACAAAAAATGTTGTTATACATGACAACCTTGAATCTTGCAAGACTCTATAAAGAAAAGGCTTCTATACCCATTAAAGTGAAGCTAATGTCCAAGTGGTAAATGAAATCGATGCTTTAAATCATTGAAATTTCTTTTGCAGAAATGATTCATTGAATGACTTGAGTGACTCTTTATACCATGTGCATGCTAGAAGAAAATAGTCGAAGAGCTGTAGGAGTCCTTAGAATTAAAATATAAAACTAAAGATGTTGGCACTAAGAAACTTGCCGTAGGCCATTTCTTAAGTTATAAGATGGTAGAGTCCAAACTATCACAAGTCAAGTTTAAGATCCAAAGATAATTCTATTAGAAATTCATGCTAAAGGGATGGACTAAGGGATGGATTTGAGTAAAACTTTCAAGAGATTGCTATCATTGGAAAGCTGCCACAAGTATGGAAAGATTTGAATAGTTATCTAAAGTACAAGAGAATGGATATTAAACTTTAAGTCAAAGAAGGCAACAAAAATATGACAAGAAAAGTGTCATTTATGTGGCCAAAGCTAATGTTGCGGATATAGTCAAAACAACGAGAATAAAAAGGCCTACCAGAACAAGCCAAGTCCAAAAGGAGGCGTTTCCAAGGAGGAAACCAAATTTTAAGGGAAATTCTTCAATTGTGATAATATTGGTCATAAGGTTTCGAAATGCAGATTGTCGAAGAAAAAGAAAAACTAGAAAGTTAATAAGATAAAAGACATCTCGCAAGATGTTTCAAATATTGGTTTCTGCAATGGCTTTTGAAGTGAATTTAATGGGCTCTAATCCGAAAGAATGATGGATTGATACCGGTGCCACTCGACATTTATGCTCAAAAGAGAAAATGTTTGTCTTCTTTGAACTTGTTGGAAATAGTACAAAGCTATATACGGGAAAGTCAGCCATGTTTCAAAATTAATTTTATAATTATTTCTGTTATAAGTAAAGACCTATGTTAGCTACTAACAACAGCCACGTCTCCAAATTAAAGTATCAGATTTCGAACATCTATATTAAAACTTATTTCAAGAGATGAGAACTTAAATGTTCAATTTGTCTACAAAACCTTCTCATGTCATGTGACTCATCCTCGTTTACTACGACTCCATTTCTTGTACACAAATTTGTACAAAAACCTCCTCATTCTTGCTTGCTCATTATTATACAGTTAATTACATTAGTCCAAAATAAAAATAATTGAAACAACAAGCATATAAATATAATTTAATAAAATATAATAAAATAAAAATACCCAAATCCTATAAAGATACAATATCTATAAAATATATTCACTACTTTTATAATGGTGATTGAATTATATTAGTATCTGTCTCTCAATATATAATGAATTCAAATAATACTAAAAATATCACCTTACTATTTCAATAAATTTTAGATAAATATTTTGAATTATATCACATTGAAGCCTAAAGCTTGAGAGCATTTATTTGAGAGAAAAGGTTAGAAAATTACTTTGATTTTGGAGAATTTTACAAATGAATTTGAAAAGCAATCATAGCTTGAGATAGAGGGCATTAGTTAGGCTTTCACATGGGACTTTTCCTCATTTTTTTTTTAAACCATTGAATGATTTTTGAGATCTAATTTCTCATTCATCTAAGTATGAATTTAAGGTTCTATGATTCGTTACAAAAAACCTAATCTGAGTATATTTTTTGATATTCATCTTGCTCAAAATTAATATAAAAATAGTCATTTTGAGCGGTTTTCCAAATGGAACCTGTACAGAGCTGAAACTTTAAGCAACTTGGCGAATAGAGATCAAGTCAAAAAGCAGTCAACTCAGCGACTCAAGCCATTTTGAACATTTTACATCAAGTTAAAGCAATGTCGCCTTCAATTTGGCAATGATATGATGCTTGTATTAAATACTAATTAGTTGACTTGAAAGCCATTAGAATTTGAGAAATTGACACATATCGAACATGATTAGTACCAGCCATACTAATCCTTCTTTCTAGGTTGACCAGACTTGTCCGCGGTCATCATCATCAAATAGTCCACAGCCATAGTAAATACCCCGGCGCACCAGTGAGCGTGTCAGTCGCGCGCCACTTTCGTACTGTGGCCACGAGCACTTTTGCCACCGTCGTAAATGAGTTGCCGATTGAGAGCCTACTTCTTTTACCTTTTGGTCCCGATCAAAAATATTATTAATGCTACTGTTAAAATTCTAAATCTTATTGCCCACCCAACATTATCGTACATAAAAAAAAAAATTTTTACTAAATAAAGGCAAAAAATCTTACTTACTAAACATTTAACTCTTACTTATTATTTATGGGCATATCAAACGAAAAATTAATTATATTATATATTTAGATATTATCATGAATCGAAAAAAATTAGTCATTTAATTTATTTTCATTTGAATATTTAAAATAAACTAATATTTTTAAAAAAAGTATGTCATATAACAAAATAGAATATATTTCATTATTGATAGATATTATATTTATTATTTACATCTCAACTAAATTCTTCATTACATATTTCATCACTCTTATTAACAGATAATAAGAGAAGGTGGTTTAGGTTCAACATGGTATTTCATCACATCCGTTGGAAAGCGCCCCCCACCCTCAAAAAAAAAAAAAAAAATCATAGAGTCTTACAACATTGCATACATGGTTTCCGGACTCCATTCAAATGCTGATTAACAGACCTCCTCGTATGATTCATCCTCTAAAACTTTCTTGTACACAAATCTCTTAGCGATCCATATAAAAACACATAAGTTCAAAGCACTTAATCCTGCCAACATCCAGTAAAAATAATCAAGATGTGCCCGATTGAGATTGTCAACTAGCCAACTTCGGTGGGTAATTGCTTCAACAACTTCAATTACACCAGTGTTGATAAAGCTTCCAACTCCAATTATACTAATATAAGCTGCAGCCCCAATGCTTCTCATTGCTTCTGGCATTTGGTCATAGAATAATTCTTGCAATCCCACAACTCCAAAAACATCACATATTGAAAGTAAAATGTATTGTGGGAGTAGCCACCAAATGCTTATTGGCACTATTGCTTTCGGAGAGTCAATTAGGCCATTTTCTCTTGCAGCGCTGATCCTTTTCGCTTCCACTAGAGCAGCGACAATCATAGTAAGTATTGATGTGAACAAACCAATGCCTATTCTTTGCAGCATGGTTATACCAGAACGATGTCCGGTGATTCTCTGGGCCAATGGGACAAAAATCCGTTCGTAAACGGGGACAACGACGAGAATGGAGAGGCCTACAAGGCTTTGAAGTGAAGCTGGGGGTACTTGAAAGTTTGGTCCAATGGATCTTCTCATTGTACTGCCTTGCTTGGTGTAAAATGTGTGGAGTTGAACAAGTATGCAACTGAACATTAGGCAACTCAGCCATATGGGGATCAATCGTATGGCAAGCTTCACTTCTTCTACTTGGTTTAGTGAACATAGCCTCCAAGGATTCCTCTTTCTGCTTGCCAAATCAATTTCATCTATGATCATTGCCTTGTCCAAAAATCTGCGAAGTTTCAGTAATACTTGTAAGATTTGGACGTATATAATCTTATAAAATATAAATTTCTTCATGATTAATCATACTACGCCCAAGTGCTGGCTTGAGCTATAATAATTTGACACTATTTTGACATTGAATTACTATAAAATGAATTGGACCTAAGTTGACTTGAAAATTCTAAGAATTCGACATGTGAGACATACCTAAGTTGATTAGTCCGTGCAATAGTCCTTTTAGATTGACCAATATCAGTCCTTTCATAATCATCATCTAGTTCATGGCCATGGTAAATGCCCCGGCCACCACCGTGCGTTTCACTCACACGCCACTTCCGCACTGCAGCCACAAACACTTGCGCCACCGTCGTAAATGGGCTGCCGACGGGGGCCTGCTTCCTGTACCTCTTGATTCCGATCAGAAATATTGCTAATGCCAATGCCAATGCGCCCGCCATTACTCCAAACCCGACAGCCCACCCAACTTTTTCCTACATAATATTTCATTCTATCAATATAACAATTATTTATAACTAGCACGCATGACCATTAAATTGTAATAGAATATTATCCTTAATTTTAAAAAAATATTGAATTAAAATTATTTGTCATCAAATACATATATTTACCGGGAAAATTGATCAAAAACTCTTGTAGTGCTTTACTAAATTAATCATTTTGTATCTCGTGTTAAAAAGCTCTCACGGGCTGTATTAAAAAGTTAAAAAAAAAATATTGAGACTTTTACTATATTGTATATCCCTGATGTAGTGAAACACATCGTCAAGTAATAAAAAATTCAGGATAAAATAGCAAAAGACACAACAGACGGTTTGCAAATTAATAATTGTTTTAATAGAATTTTGAACTGATGGGGAATGATTAATTTCGATGACCAAGGACAGTGAATTTTTGACCATAGAATAAAGAATAATCTTCAATTTAAACACACAGTTTATTAAAATTAGATAAAGGTCCAATTATTAGTCATCATAAAATATATATGTATTTATTAGGCGTGGACAAAAAAATTGGCATCTACTAAACAATTGAACTGAATCAGTATTTCAGTTTCAGTTTGGATTGATTCTGTTCTAAAAAATAATAAAAATCAATATGTTTATAAAAAAAATAAAAAAACGAAAAAAAACTACAAAATACAAAGGAATTAACTGAAAAAAGAAAAAAGATCGAACCAATAAGTTTCTTTTCGGTTCGATTTATATATTAACCAAAAATCGATCACTTCAGTTGAATTTGAAACTGAAATGAATCAAGCTATTTACCTGAAGGTAAATGGCGACCAAAACAGCAGCAGAAGCGCCAAACACAATTCCTAAGTACCACCAGTTAAAGAAAGAGCTTTTGGCATCTTTGTCCTTTGGGTTTCTTTCATCAAATTGGTCTGCTGCAAATGTTTGTACACAGGGCTTGTGCCCACCTTCCCCCATCGCCAATATGTAAAGCGCTGTGAAAAACGCAGCTTTCCGATAATGCACTGGAATTACTGAGACTGCTAGTGACAGCAGAACCATTCCCTGTTACAGAATTAAACAGCCGTCCATACATAGCCTTGAATGTTAGATAAAGGTGACGAGATTGCGCAAAAGCGCATATCAATTCGGGCGGCCAATGAAGTAAAATTGCTTTTTGAAAGCTGGATTAATAAACGATGGTGAGATAACTAACGGTGATCCAAGAGTTAATATAACAAACTGACCATGAAATAAATAGAGGATGAAAGAAGAATGGTGTTGAATCGACCAAGGTAGGAATCGGCAATGAAAGCTCCCAGTAACGGAAAAATTGAAGAGATGCCAACCCAGTTATTAACATCTTGGGCTGCAGTTGCTATGGGTTCATTTAGAACATTTGTCAGATATTGTATCAGATTGCCAGCCAGGCCATAGTAAGCAAACCGCTCTGCCATCTCAACCACTGCATGCACGCAAGCAAATTCATAAATTAATTGCATTAAAATCACATAAAATAGAAAATAACAAATTCAAATAATGAAGGCCGTTGATTTTTATGCATACTGATGATGAAAATGGCAGCGTTCCAGCCACCCTTGGAGGATATTTTGTGTTGGGAAATTTTGTTTTCGGTGTGTTCAATACCATTTTCAGTTGCTATTGGAGCTACAGCTACTGAACTATCCATGGGAGATAGACTTGTTTTGGGGAAAACAATAATACTGAAAAGAAAAAGTGTTGAGACTTTGAGCATCTTAGTCCATGCCTTTTATAGGGAGTAAACGTACTGTACAAGTCAGAAAGTGTGGGGGTGACTTATTACTTGCAAGTTCAGCAAAGGTGACGACATCAATGCTTTCTTTGCTTTTTACTAATTAAACTCGGTTATATTCTAGTTTGTAACAAGAAACAATGAAAAAGTAGAAGAAATACGGTTGTTTGTGAGAAGCGTTCTCTACAGTAAAGAATTTAGTGAATAACAATGAAACTACTTACAAGATAATAATTAAAATACAAATAATATGTTTCACTAACTCGATAACTGAAACTTGGTACTAATACAACACCTGCACAATTCACAAATTAACAACATGCATGAATAAATTATGTGAATAAATTATAAAAATTAGGCATACATCAAACTCAAACCACTCCATTTCAAATTAAACTTAAAATTTTGATCTAGTACATGACATTATGCATGTTATGGTACACATAGCAAATCAAGATTAGGGGCTCAATACCGTGACCCCACATCCTCAATCATAATTTATTACATGCAATTTCACATATGATCAGCCCTAAATTTCTATTTTCTTAAGTTTAAATTTTATCCTTGTGTTTATTTTGCAAGAAGTCAAATTACCTGGAGTATCTTTGAGAAATAGCATCCAACACTAATATACATAAAAATCAATAGTAGATTTATTAGTTCAGACGAGTGTATCTTAGTTTTCTATATATTTTAACCCAAATTTATATATCTTGGATTGTTATTACATCTGCAAGAACTAGTGAATTGTAACTCTACCCTAGTACAAAATAAAAAAGTTTTAGGTGATGCTTCACCACCACTTTAGCAGCCTACCATTCAATTGGATGGCTCATGTACCATTTAATTAGATATCACCACATAATATACACAATGTATTTACGGTAATTTTAAATTTAATGATCAGTGTATATACGTCGGGATCCAATAAGATAGCAAGATGTTAACGTGGTGTCATCGTCCTAAAATTTTCCTAAACGAGATTCTCTCACAAAACAGGCTTATTAACCTGAACTGATTTTACGTTTCTGTAAATATTTCCTTATTTTATTTGATTTAACATCTTTTTTTGGCACTAAACATATTTCTTCTATGACTATTATAATGATCTTACAGCTATGCAGTTACTTTTATTGAAAGGGGTATTTGATGGTACCTGTAGAATTAATTGTTAGAAAATGATTTTTAAATCATTCGTGCTAATCCAAAATCTCTCAACCGTGAGTTGTGGACATTCAGGTGTTGCAATCTTTACAAATTACGTGCGCAAGTATCTTCTGTGCCACTTGACTTTGATGGTTTCCATAATTTGTTTGATAACTATGCGAAGAAAACTAAAAGCTAAAAGTGAGTGTGATAAGGTCCAACTCCCAGAGGTAGTAGGGCCAAACGTGAGAGCAAATGTGTTTTATTTTATTTTATTGTATTCTTGAAATAATTGAAAGCAGAGATTTGGGATTTTCCAACTTTGAAATCTTGATTAAGGAAAGCTCTGTCGAATCCCTTATTGAAAACAGATGATGTTAAAATGTCTATTTATTTGACTTTTTGGAGGTGAGATACTGTCCACAAATAAATATCGTGACGCTTTTGAGAATTATACCATCTTTAAATATTCAGGTAAAAAGTCACATTTAAATTAGAGTATCATATATAATTCTTTAATTGTTAATTTAAAACCAACACCTAATAGAACGTATTATCCATCACATTGATTTGTCTAAACCGACATAACAATTCTTAATTCTCTGCCACGTCAAATTATTTACCTATTAGCATTTGACAAAGCAATCCGCAAGACCGATCATAGAACTCGCATTCTTCCCTTTTATGCATAGAAAATGCATAAATTTAAATGAAGTTTGCAAGAAATAGATGAAAAGGACAAAATTTGTAGTTTACATTAGGGATGATTTTGTTGAGCCCAGAGAACTTTGTAACATAATGCCAACCATGGCAGATTGGCAGCCATCGAGCATCACCTTACCAGCTGTTGAAAATCAGGTTAAAATTGCGTAAGAATTTTTCATTAAATAATACAATTGATCTGTTAAATATTTCAGTATTGTCTAATTTTTAACTCTTATGAATTTGAGAAAGAAAATGAAACCATTTTGTTAGAATTTCGTATAATTCATACCTTTTAAAAATAAAAATTATTTATTGTTAATGTTGTCATTTAAACTCAACATAAGCTGAATTACTAAAGAATAATATACAACTGATGGGTGTCGAAGCCAGCAAAAATATAAATATTTATTTTAAATAATTTGTGTATAGTGATTAAGTAGAGTCGTATCCATAGATATTGGTAATTGTTTAAATCCTTTTTAAATATAAAATGTAAAAATTGGGGGTTGATGAGAATAATAAAAATCAAATAAAAATAACAAGAATGTAAATTAAAATTTTAATTCAAATTATGAAAAGCTCTGGTCAAAGGAATTAACTCAGCTTAATTCGATTACTGATCATTGATTCAAATATAAATCATTACTACTTATGAATAGATTAGTTATAATTACTGAGACCCTCTAATAATCAATCTCTCCTTAACTAGTCGATAACCAAGGTACGACCATTGGTAATTTCCCTAATTAATAGACAACCCTAAATACGATCATAGGATTTAGTCAATTGACAGCCTAAAAACCGAGAGAGACCTAAATCCTAATCAACAAACATATACGATAATTTATTTAAATTAGATTATTTATTTTCATAACATAATGCACTGCTATGCTATTTGTCACAAACATTAAAATCTTCATATGATGAATCTTTTAATTAACAATAGATTAAGTTGATAACTAAATAGTGGCAAATTATCTAATTAACAAACATGATCATGAGAATAATTCAGAGAATAAACAAATATCCAAAAAGTAATAAAACAATTAAAGCATAAGAAAGATTTCACAGTAATGATACATCCAAGCTTTGTTATCCTTAAATCAGAAAATAAATTTAGTTTTTAATGAAGACGAGAGAGAAATTTTGATCTAAAGTTTTTTCTTTTTCTGCAAGTCTAAATCTCCATGTGTTTTCCCTCTTTTTCCTCTTATGGAGTTTTTCTCAAAATAAAATACTAGTATCTGAAATATTATTTAAATATTAAATTCAAGATTACAAAAATAACTAAAAAGATAAAACGCGTTAAAATAAAAACTGCAAGTTCTTATTTGACAGTACGCGCCTACGCCTTATTAACAAAGTTCTTCTGAAGATCATGATTTTTCTAAGACAGCTATCATCCTTAAACATCATCTTATAGCTCATTTTGATATCAATCAATAGAATTGCACCTACAAAAATAAAAATATAAATAAATCACTACTATTAAGTATAAAACATTAATATTAAGAGAAATAAACAATGTAAAACTAATACATAAATTGCACTCTAACAACAACACCGAAAGCAGGCATCCACACGGAAAATTGAGTTCGTTTCTTCAAGGGAAATGATGAGCTAAAATACACAAAACCTTCAAGAATTATTACCAGATCACTTTTAAGTTTCGAGATTATATTAATAACTCGTTTTCTTAGTTACCACCGTTAGGATCTTTACAGAATCTGTAAGGAAAAAAATCACCATGCCTAGGGACAACGGCTGAAAACTTTATTTATAGGGGCTGTGTGATTAATGGAAAGACATGAAGCTAAATTCGTCAAAGAATGGAATAATCTAACTGTAGAAATGAGTTTAAAAAATGGATTTTAAAATTAAATATTGAATTAGAGAAGAGAATTATGACATTATATTGTCTATAAGAAAAGATAAATTATAATAAAATCATAATAAAAATAGGATTTAGGTATTATGAGGAATTAGACCATATATATATATATATATAGTGAATTCTAATTAGTTTAGAGATAATTTTTAGCTTCTATCATAATTTAGGACATATCATGTATATTTTAAAAGATAGAAATTTCAAAATTTTACGGGGTCCGTGGGCCAATAATGTCTCCATGTAGTTCCGCCCTTGACTGTGTTCCCGGAAATATATTATTATCAGTGACAAACCTGGGCATTTCTTTCAAATGGGGCTACATCGATCTATAATTAAAAGCTATAATGTACAAAATATATAAGATTATTAAATTTATATGATATATTAAAATGAAAGAGTGGTATTAAGGTTCATTTAAAAGGTTTAACAAGGAGAGTAAAAAATATTATTTAAAGGTAAAATAAAAAATAAAATAAAGATAATAGAAAATTCAATATTTTTCGTGTAATTTTTAAAATTTTTTAGGGCATTGTTAAGGGACTAGCCTCAATCAAACTCTGTCATTCAACTCAAAGAAAAAATAAATAAATAAATAAATCATTGGGCGCTTAGTTAACAATTTACCGAGGGTTCAAATAAAATTTTGCACAGATTGTAATGAAAAATTATTTTCCATCCGGTCAATGACTATTTGGCAAATCCAATCTAGTGCTTATTTAAATTTTCTCTAAAAATTAGGTGTTCAAATTATAATTCTCTCAAAATGTAAAAAAATAACATATAAATTACTATTTACCTTTGTGATGTTAATGTACGCTAGGTGAATTTAATGGAAAAATGAATTAGCAAATTTTTGCTAAGATTTTTCTTTCTTAGAAGTATAAAGAGTAAATGTTCATTTAGCTCTTACGATTTGAGTCAATTACTTATTAGTCCCAATAATTTTTAAAATTATCCAAACATCTTTTGTACATTTATTTTCAGTAAATTTTATTTTATTATTTTATATTTTTTACATGTTGCATATCAAGCTTGTTTAAAATTTTAATTTATATTAAACAAAAAATTTATTTTATCTTTGAAAAGTTAAATCCAACAACTATAGAGATAATGATGGAGATGTTTTTAACTAAATCTTACTAACTAAATAAAATAATGACAGATATATCAAATTTTTTATCTCAAATTTCATCCAAAATAATGCCTTGTTTATTAAGTGATTGTCAATTGTTTAAAAGATTCAAGCAAATTAATTATATTTTCTCACCAATTAATTAATGAAATGCTACATCACTTGAGTAGAATTTGGGGTTAAAAAACTTGGAATGTATAGCACTAATACCTTATGAAAATGAAAATTTGCCTAAATTATAAATTTATACTGTGTTTCTTAAAGCCAGAGAGGTAAAGAACAATTGTAGCAAAGCACTTCTTTATAAGCATAAGTTAGAATGGCTTTGCTAGCCAACGTACATTACTTGTCAAAGAACTTCCAATTATGGAAAGTTGATATCATACATGTCATGTAATTATTTTAATGCATGCTTGCTTGGTTAGCACAAGAATTTTTTTTGAGCATATACGTGTAAGATCAAAGTACTACTTGGCACGTATAGACGCTGTCATTAGATTTTTAGCATCAAAAAGCTATATGAAGATGGTTAGAAATTGAAGTTGTGAAAGTTGGCTTACGAAAGTAAGGTTAATTATTAAGCAGCATAATTGCAAGTTATAGCCTGCTTTTATATTAATGAACCACTGCATTTGTCTAATATGCTAGTCACAAGGTATAATTCTTCAAATTTGTTCGTTCTGACGTTTTCCTATTCAATATTGTATTAAATATTTAAATTTTTTAGTAGTTACTTATTTGATAATCTAATACTCAAATTATATTTAAAAATTAAACTAATTCCTAAGTGATCATCAAACAAGGACTAGTGATTTCAAATTTCCTAATTGATTTTCAAATTTTCCCTTTTTCGTAAAATATCAAATAGATAGCATTTTTCTTATTGTATCGTAGACCTCCCACTTTAATTTTTAAGTAGTAATTGGCAAATGGAAATGTAAAGAAGATAAAAGATAAGAAAAAAAAAAGTTTTTCAAAGTCTAACAATTTATTAAATAAAAGCCAGAATAACAAATTAGGGTATTGAGGTCCTTTTATACTAATTCTAAATAACGTGAATTTATTAAAATTGGTAAATATTGATTATTAATATATAATAAAATTATACCTGCTGAAATTTTTAAAAAACAAAACAAAACAAATAGATGTTAAATTTAATGCTTAGAAAAAATTAGAAGTGTCAATTGAATGAAGACCGTCTCTTTATAAACTTTGAAACCATACATTATGGGTCCAAAAAGACGCTTTACCATCAAGTATGGCTCTGGAAAAATACATTGCTCATCTTACGTACTCATTGACATCACTTAAAAAAAATTGTGCTTATTGTATTACAAAACACTTTTCTTTTACCCTTTTACACCCTTCTATTTGATTATGAAGCACACCCAATTTTTCACCATTATTAATATTGGAGAGATATTTGCCCAGTTCATGACTCTCAATAATATTTTAGAAATATTTATTCTACTTATATTTTATGTAAGAAAAGATTATTCCCACTTAATTAATTTTTAATTGAGAGGAAAAATTTAAATCCCTATATTTCAAATGAGAACATAAATAATATGTGAGTAGTAGTCCATCGTTTCGCCAAAGGCCGAATGATTATTGCATATGCTACTTATAATATACTTTTCACATATATAATTACTCTAAAATAATTATTTTAAAAGATAGAATGGGGATCTAAAGGAAATAAAGACTAATTAAATTTTTTAATTCCTAACAATTTATGATTTAAATTCAGTAATTAATTAAATAAAATTAGATAAAAACTACTTAATTACACTCATAAGAACACCTATTTAAAATTTTAAATCCATTAAAAATTACTCTTCGAATGAATCTTTTTAATTGAAGCAAATATCAACCACAACTTATAAGTCGCTTACGGACTCTTCAGAGACTACTGTAGGATGATTGTGTCGTCTTCAGAAGACTTTACACTCGCTGTGATTTATTTCTTTTTTTTTTTTAATTTGACTTTTATAGTGAGAGTGTCAGGCATGTCCATTATTTTGAACCCATCTCACTACAATAAAAAATCAAAGGGCTAAGACAAAGCGGCAAAACCCATAAATTAATCACAGCCAGTTGACACGGATAGAAATAAAAAATTAAAATCAAAATATGATAAGACTTCTCTGCCATAATGATGTCCTAGTCAATTCCCAACCCATTATTTATGGATTCTCCTTTTTTTTTTTTTTATTCTTTGCAGATCACTCGACTCAAAATTTTATGTGAAATTTTTATATTAAAAAAACATTTGAATAAACATATAGTCATTTATTTATTTTGTTTTTTTTAAACTCTTTATATCCGTATATTGCACACTTCTTGTATCCATATATTGTTTCCGACTAGAGGTGATCACATAAAATCCGGCAAAAACGAAATATATATTTTTAGAAGGTTTAGTTAAAATGTGATATTCATGCAATCATGCACATCTAACGGGATAAAATATTCAAAAAAGTTGGTGGATCCCAACCAAAAATTTGGCCATTGATCAATATTAGTGGACAACAAAATCAAACTTCAAAAAGCAAGAAAAAAAATTGTCAATCTTATGACAATCTTAATGGTGGTAAAATAATCGTAGTCGGCAGAGAAAGTGGGATTGGACCCTCTTGTTAGAAACTATTAAAATATATATATATATATATATAAATTAAAAAATAAATAACTTGTGGAATGTGTTTTTACTGTGAATTGTCAAAAATCTATTGTGACTATTTTTTACGTCATGTCAAATGGAAAGTGCGTCAGTATATAGCACAGTCACTGTTATATTAAAAGAATATATCCCTCCTCATCATTAAAAAAAAAAAAAAAAGAATATATCCCTCATGTATGTGTTAGAGTATGGCAGCATTATGTCATATAATTTAGACATCGTTAGATGCTTAGTAAGAAGATTGAAGTCAATAAAATATGATGATTTGACCTGCCTACATAGTGAGACACGGTACCTATGAAATACGATAATCGCAATCAATATTACACGGATGTCTTCACTTTCTGAAAAATTGAATGCAATTCATGAGTTCATACAAAGCAACGAAAAATTAAGAAAATATAACACCGAAAATTTGATGCAGTGTAAAAAGTTATAACACTTACAATATCGTTTTGTCCACTATTTAGACATAATTCATTTCTGCAATTTCCCTGCTTAGTTAGATGCATCCTTCATTATCTTTTAATCATCAATCACAAACTTCTTCAATGGCTGCGATTACAATATAAGTATACACTGGTATGTTAGTTGTATAATTAACCTAAGTTGCTAAACTTCTTCTTCTTCTTCTTCTTCTTATTATTAGTATTATTATTTTACCTTCTTCTTTTCACCAATTTGCATTCTCCCTTGCCCTACGTAATTTTTTTTTTTTTAAAGAGTGTTTTGGGTCTGTATCTAGCCTTACCCATTATCAAAATATTACTATAATCGATTAATCAATTGTAAAATAAAAAAATGAATGTATACGAGGAAAATTTAATTATTTAGAATTAAAAGGACGTGCCCATCCATCCCACCAATTAAAATGAACTTATATATGAAAATTTCCATTTATTATGTGTATATAAAATTAAGAAGATTTTAAATGTTTTAATAGTACTGTTTTTTATTCTTTCATTACTTGTTCGTTATATGTGTATATATATTATTATAATTAATTGAAATATACACATCACAACGAGTAAATAAAAAAATAATAAAACGATTGGCCTGCCAAAGACTCTTCCAGACTTCACCATCGATCTATGATGGATGCGGTCTATATAATGGCAGAGCAAAACGATTTCGAAGGTCCATTCTCACATTAATAGAGGCTCTTCTAGAGTATCAGCAGCAGCTGCAGATAACCATACACGTTTGCTTTTTGATTGACAGAAATGGCATCAAATAAGTGAGATCATGCAAAGTTCATAATTGCATATTTGTGATGGCTCATTGGCTTGGGGACACAAAATAAATAATGTAATAAAGGAAAAAGATAAATATAAAAACAAGTCCAAGGACGCAGAACAATATTGGCTTCCAATGCAATAATTAATCTGAAAAATGGCCTGGCCAATTAGATTGAGAGGGCCACGAACTAGCAGAAAAGATTAATAAGTTAAGAGTTTGTTCTGAGTGGATTGGCTTAACCAAATTCATGTAATGTATTCAGTATATACAGCCCGGCCGCTCTATGAATGGAAACATGGTCGATACATTACCATCATTTCAATAAATTAATCATTTCTCCCGTCATCTTTTAAAGCTCATCAAAATTCACTTGCTGATAAGAAAAACATTTTGAGAATAAAATTATTTGAATTTATTAAATTATTTATTAACCTTATTTTTAAAAATAATTTTTTATTATTAACATATCTCTAAAAAAAATTTTGGGCACTAAAATGTATAGAATAATAAATTTAAACTTTTAATTATTAATTTTGAAGAGTTTAAAAATTGATCATATGAAAAACTCAAATCAAAAGCTATTTGCTGTCATAAATACCGAACAAAACGTGAACGTATTACAATAGAAAATTTTTTAAGTTGTTCAAAATTTGTTCGACAAAAAAATTTTATGCAATATTCAGCTGTACAGATAGAAATAACCAATTGACGCCAACAAAATGCGGTATTGAGCCCTAAGTAAAGTTAAACAAAAGTCTTTTTAAAAAAAAAAAATATTTCTTAAAGAATTCTTAAATATTGTTGACGTGATTGAAGGACTTGAAATTACAGTGGAAAATAATACTCAAAATTGATTAAGGTAGTTGAAAAATGAACTGAGTCAATGGTGGATGGAGACATTTGGACACACAGAAGCAGTCTCTACACCTGCCACTTCAAACGGGTAGGCTATTTGGATCTATGAATTTCCTCTCTATTTTTTTTTCAAATTAATAATTATATTATTCAAATAATTTTTAATAAAATTACTTAATTAATCATTTCTACTCTTTCTCATTTCAATTTCACAATTGTCAAAAATTACTTCATACGAATTCCTTTAGCTATAAATAATTGATACGAAATTAAGAAAAATAAAACTCACCATTTAAAATTGAAACATCAACAAATTTCTATCAGTCATAAAGTTGATAAGTATCAAGATATTAATTTTTATCAAATACAAAAGATAATGAATATCAAGCCAAAAACAAAATTCTTATATGTAGAAAGCTTGAAATAAAGATAATGATCTACTAAGACAGATAAAAAAAAAGACCAAAAAATAAATTCAAAAGATAATGAAATTGAGTGTTTAGTTTACAGATTGTGCGAATAGAGAGAGAATATGCAATTGTAAGTAGAGAGAGAAAGAAATTTATGAATAGTAATTTTAAGATCTTCAAATTTTAAATTTTTAATAAGAAATTTATTTTTTTAAATGGTGTCGTGAGGAATTTGATGGATTCAAAAAATTCAACCCCTCTCATAATATATTTTATTACCAAAATATCCATTAAGACAATTACTTTATAGACAAATAATATGTAGATAAGAAGAAAAAAAATCCCATTGCTAAGAATTAAATGAAAGTTTTGTATAAACTGATAAAAAAATTTCTAAGTCCTTATGAATCACTAAATAATCAGAAACTTAAATCAAGTAATATAAAGAAATATATTGGGTGATTTAAAACTTTTAATAGGAAGACAAATATACTTAGAAGTTGATTTGACTCTGCCACAAGTCCTCCGTTTTATAACTTTTCATGAAGGCCAATGGATAACCAATATATATATATATAGTTATTTTTATTGTAGACTCATCTGAGTTTTGACAGTTACAATAACCAATCTTTAAGTATTTTCATAAATTAATTTTGCTAAGAATTTTAACAAGATTGATCGCGGAAAACACCCTTATTGGATGAAAAAAAAATAAAAAGAATGAAGAACCAAAAAAAAAAGGAAGATGAAGAAGAAAAAAAAGATTGAGAAAAATAAATTCAGGGTATTTTAGGATTTTTGGAGGGTTCATATAAAGTACTATCTTATTTTTTAAAATTTATATGGTGGGTTTTTAAAAAATGACTGTAAAAAGAAAAATTATGTGTTCAAATATTCTCGTCCCCTCTCAAATTGTTAACTTTCAAAATTTTTTTAGTTTCTTTTATTAATTTACCCTTGATGTGATAAAATTCACTAAACCAATGACAAAAATCTAGAAATAAAATAGTTTAAGAAAAATAAAAATGTTGATAGTTAAACATTTTTCTAACCTCAAAGATGTATTTTAAAACATGAGATGAAAATGATATATTTCAACAAACAATAAGAGAATTTTGATCTTCCACTCCTCTGGGAATCTCAATTTGCTTCTTTTATTTTTATTCTTTTCTTCTTTTGAAAGAGAGAGAGAGAAACGAGAGATATGGACTTGTTTAATAATTAGTTTTAATAAAAGTTAATGATATAGTAGGAGAAAATGTCAAAGAAAGATGCTGCTGTAATTCTTGAAGCAACTCTCGATTTGAACAAAGAAAAATTAAAGATATTTGTAATAAAATTTGACGAGGAAGAAGAAAGAAGAAGAAAAAAGAAAAAGAAAGAAGAAAGAAGAAAATTTTGATAAGAAAAAAGAGTGGCGGTGAAGGAAAAAAAATTTAATAGCCAAAATTTAATTTTAAATAGAGGAGTTCGTCCCTCATTTTTAGCATCCATTTTCTTGTGAAGCAATTTAATTTTGTGAGAGAATTTTGAGGGCTTAAAATAAAAGTTTTAGACTAATTAATTATTTGAGAGTTTGAATATATTAGAATTTTGGGTGGTGAACTAAAATATTATAATATTTATAATTTTTTTATTAATAAAAATATTTTTTTATCTTTATCTGTAAATATTGGTTAAAAGTCGAACCACATAATTCTTGATGTCTCTATTTATGCTTATTCTTTATTTTTCTTCTAATTTCATTTTAATTATAACCATACTTCATCCATTAGTTTTTAAAAAATAGTATCAGAGTTACTGGTTAAGTTAAAAATAATATTTATGTAAATATACTGTTTATGTATACAATACTATTTATTAAAGAAACGATGGCAAGGGGTTATGATAATTAATTGTCTTAATCTTACTTTTTGCAATATAAAAATCTTTTGTTATATTGTTCCGTACGTCTTTGTCTAAGTAATTATCTTCTGTTAAAAAGTAAAACTCTTGGATGGTCTACAAAAATTAATTAAGAATAAATAAAGCATAAAGGACGCATGAGTTGGCTTGAACTCGAATTCCATTGTGAGCACGATTGAGAGGGCCAACCGCAGACTACAGACTGCAGTGTAGCTTAGCTACTTGGTATCGTGTAGCGACCTTTTTGCCATTGTGCGTTTTGATTGACACGCATTAATATAAGCAACCAAGACTTTCCACCACTGTATCATTGAGTTCTATTCTAATTTCTATCTAATTTTTTTTCAACTAATATTTCATCATATGCTTACATTATACAATTAGATATCAGATAATAATTATTAATATTTATAATTAAATAAATAATTAAAATTATAAATTTATATTAAATTTTATGAATTAATTATCTAAATAAATAACCATCATAAATATTCAAGAGATATATCTCTTCACTTACATTTTATAAAGAAAAAAGAATACAAATTGACTCTATTCCTACTTTCTCATTCGTGAAAGCAATTTTAAAGGTCACGATTATATACACACACACACACACACAATATGACTAAGCCATGAAGATATTCTATAGAGCTCTAAGCGGATTAAGTTTTGTTTAGCATTATAATTAGGTAGTTATACCTTAAAAGATTGAATAATGATATAGCCAAATAATTTTTTTACAAATTTATTTTATATAAACTAATATGGTATTAACTCATTAGTTGAATAAAAATATAAAAAAAATTAAAAAAATTAAGTGGGTCAAGAGATATCTAATCTAACCAATCAAATTATGCCATAAAAAAATTTGGTAAATGCTTGTTGCTGTAATTTGGAAGTTCAATTGATTTGATTAATCACTTTATAATGAAAAATATATAATATCTTTATTATTTTGTTAAAAGTATTTTTTAAAAATCATATTTACCATGTACTATTAGCTTTTATTATATAGTTATAACTTTTTTCATAATTATAATTTAAAAATTACAGCATCCCAATAAAAAATAAGGATAAGTCATAAATGCATATCCCTTATTGATAAATGTATCTTTTTTTAAAATTGTCTCTAACGTATTAATTTATTTTTTCTTCTTAATCTTTAGTGTAAAAATATAAACTTTTAATCAATTATTGCACGTATATTGATAAGTTAAACTAGTTATCCTACCAATAAAACATAGCATGCCTTAGTTTATCAAACATTAAAATTTCATTAAGTTCACTCCAGAGTGAAATTAAAACTATTCAATTGAGTAATTGTATGATGCGTTCTAATCAATGGCTATCTTTTTTTTTTTTTAATAATTGACTTTTTATACTATTATTATTGAGATAATTTCAACATTACTAATAAATATATGGCATGTTTATATCTCAACTTTTTAAATAAATCATTATCCTTTCCAATTTCATAAAGATTGCACCTTCTCATCTCATGTATTGTCGCCCATTGCACAATGCAAAGCTCTGTGCAATGGAAAAAGCAAAAATTATAGACTTGTGAACTTGTTAGAAATCTCTACAAAATTTTGCACTATAAGTTTATTATTGTTCCACTGCACAAATGTTAGAGGTCTCCTTTACTGCCATTATAAGTTGGCATGCCTGCCTATTTCTCGGCAATCAGCATTGGAATTGCCCACGATCAAGTTTTATTTCATGCCCACTAACCAGCCAATAACCCCACTTCAAAATTACCCCCAATACCAGATTCATATTTCTTTGGTTCTCTCTCTTCAACATCACATCGTGTCGGATAGATAGGGCAATCAACAGGGGCAATATTAGTAGAACAAAAACATTATGTTAATGAGAAATGATATTAGGAACAAATTGGAGACAAAACGGCATCCAATATTTTGTTCTTTTGGGGGGTGGGGGTTGGGAAGAAAAACTCATGTCTAACCGAAAAGTGAATTAAAAAAAAATAAAAAATGTTCTTGTTTATAACAAAAAAATAAAAAGATTGTATTTATTATAATAAAATGTTTATAACATAAAAAAGTATAAAAAAATTCATTATTAATTTTTTTCACATCAAAACATATATTTCTTATTTTTAATACTTAATTTTTTTATTTAGTTTCTATTAATATGATTTATTTAATTTATAATAAATATAAATAAAAGTATATTTGAAAAGAGAGTTAGTATTATAAATTTATACTATCAAGGATGTTATTAGTTATTATAAAAATAATAGAGCATAAATAGTATGTATTAATTATAGTAGGAAAAAAAATTGACAATCTCCCATTAATCATTTTCATTTCTCATTAGTTTTGACATCAACCTACTTAGAAATGTTGGAAACATGAGTAAAAATTGCCAAACTAGCCAAAACAATAACATCAATCAATAAACCTTGACTAACAATAGACTGAGAAAAACATGAAACATGAAGAATAGAATTTCAAAAATAGTAGTTGTTAGTATAGTTCACATCACCATTTGCTAGTATTGTTCATTCAATCGTATTTACAACATTGTTCATCTGGCAGCAACTATAAGTTTGTCAAGGCTTGTGTGAAGCATTATCTTCAAGATTAATTCTGCTCCTATAAGGAGGATTTCTCAATGATAAAAAGGACATAAATAAAGCAAATTGATCTTTAAGATTCAATGATATTGTTGTGAGGTCGCACTCGAAGTGTAACAATTTAAAATAGCAAGAAAAAATTGATAAAAAAATATGAGATAGAAAAAGAGGTAGTAGTGGTGCCTTGAAAGCTTTATATCTCTTATTTATGTAGAAAAATCTTCTATAATCCTTTTTTTAATTCAATTTAATTAGTCACCACTTACCTTTTTTAATTTGGATTAGTCATCCATATGCCTCCTAATTTAATTCAACTTAAATAATTTAAATCACATCTAAATTTGACTTAAGAAAAAGGACATCTATACCCTCACAGTTTGAGAAAATGGTCATCAATATCCCCAAGTTTTCAAAAAGGAATATCAAGACCCATTTTAACCATTATATCTTTTACCTTTATTATTCTAAATAATTGACTTTAAGACTTTTTGTAAATACAAATACTATAAAAATAATGTAATATATACAGTAGACTAATAATATTAAAATATTTTAATAAATTTTAATATGTAAATTATTATATTTATTTTAATAATATATTTTTATTTATTATAGAGATTTTAAATAAATATTTACATAAAATAATTCTACAACTAAAAATATTCTCATATACTAACATTGTTAAAATTATTATTTTACATAATATTCAAAATAATTTAAAATTTTAATACATTTATTTTAATTTATGATTCTATTTATCATAAAATTTATTTTAATATAATAAAATATATCTAATAGATTATAAAATATTAAAATATTTTTTAATATTGAAATTATTTTAAAACATATATATTACATTTCTTTTAATATTACATTTCTATTTATTATAAAATATTAGAGTCATTTTTTATAATAATAAAGATAAATAGTATAATGGTCAAAATAAACTGTTGGTGATCATTTTCTTAAATCTTAGAGGTCTAGATGTCTTTTTCCCCTTGACTAATTCAATTCTAGTTTGTACTTAGATCAAACATATGACTAATTTTAATTCAAATAAAAAAAAAATGATTGCTCTCACTTCCTTCTAACGAGGGATATCAATGTTTTGAAATATTAATAAAATTTCAACACGAAATGCCATAAAATCTTTTAAGGAGGGGTAGAATAGTAAATAGATAAAAATATTAAGTATGTTAACTTTTAATGAAAGGGATAAAATAGATAATTAAAAATTTAGTAGAATTGTCGATGGTAAATATGATATTTATAAAGAATGAAACTTATAATCTTCTTTTCTCTAAAAGATTTGTAGTATGTTCCCAAACCAAAAGTAAAAAGATTCATTTTGAATCTATTCATTTCAACATAAAAAATTTACAGAAAAAATAATTTTTAAAATAGAGTTTTATGTATCTCTTACAAGCATGGTGATGATTCCACCCCATATTTTGTGTAATCACACCCCATTAGTAATACGAAAATTTATATTATTATCTTTCATGTTTTCTTAACATTCAAATAAGTCATTAGTTTTTATAATTAACAAATTAAATCTCTCAAATTTTTCTTTTGACTTTTATCATGTGCTTAGGTCTAATTTTTTTGGACAATTTAGTCATTTTACGATACAATGATAAAATAGTTAAATTAATTTTTTATTAAGACGGTCACAACAATTAAAGATCGTTAAGGATCCGAAGTGGTGGAAGTTAAATTAGAGAGGATGCAATGATTTTTTTTTTTTTTTTGGTCCCTCTGTTGCGGGAAGGACTAGTGAATTTCATTGTCCAAATTACTAATCTATCCCAAGTTTAGGAGAAGAAAACGACAATTTTTAATGAGCAATTCTATTAGTGGGATGTGATTAGACATAAGATGGAGAGTGAAATGCCATCGGCTTACATTGTTTCAAACCCAATTGTTTTAGGCCCAAAGCTCTGCTTCATGAACTGCACTTGAAGCGTTATAAGCCTACAGCTATAGAAGGCCCCAACTTATATAAATTATTATTGACTCGAAGGAGGAGGCAGGCCATTTAATCTCCCTATAATTTTTTCTTTTAACTGAAATTATCTAAACAAGCAAAGATAATTAAGCATTTGATTTTGAATGAAAATCAAATTAAAAATTAAATAAATTATTCTTTTAATGATCTTCTTACATTCATTCATTTCATAATTTATATTTATATTTTATATTTTATATTTTAATTAAAATTTTTTTCAGGAACTTTAAGAATTTACAATTATGAAGATATAAATAGGGTACTAAGAAGAAAATAATTTAAAAGTTTAAGACTTCTATGCATTTGTAAATAAAAATTTGAAAGAAATGCTCTTTTTAGGTGAACGTCAATGACAAGATGATTGATTTTCATTTATTGGTTAATATTTTTATAAATTTATTAGTAATTGAGGGAATAAAATTCAAAAGGGTGTCATAGGAATTTTTTAGGCATGTTAAAAGCTCCACTCAACTCATAATATTTAAATGGGTTGATCATTTTCTCTATTATTTAATGTGTTTGGTTGAGGAAAGAGGAAGAGAGGAGTGAAATGGAGGAGAGAGAGAAGAAAAGAGAAAAAAGAATGATAAAATTAAATTTCATTGTTTATTTGAAATTAAATTTCATAAGAAAATGAATTATAAATTCTTTTGGACTAGTTTACCCTTTGCCTTGAATAATAAACTATCAATATTAGTAATTAAATATAATTTAAAACTTGCGTCCATTAAAAAGAAACTTTGGTTAACTAATATTCATATCTATAATTTAAAAATATATAAATTCTTAGGTACATATGTTCTCTCTCTTTTTTTTTTCTTTTTATTTATATATTTGTGGACATACCATTAAGCCATTTGACTTAATAGTGTATCCTTATAAAAAAGAAAGTGAGAACATTTGCATAAGAGAAAGATTATATATATTAGAAATATTTCAATTTAAAATTTTAAATTGTAGGATCATCCGATAAAACACATAAATCATATGATATAAGTGTTTTAAGTTTTAAGTCTTTAAAACCTGTAATTTTAAAGTTTTCCCAGATTTTTTTTATACTTTAAGATCCCAAGAAAAATTTAAATGATTTTAAATTTTGATGATGATGAAAAAAAAATCAAATTATCAATATGCAGAAAATGAGTATATCAAAACAATAACAAGATTAAAATGAGTTAAGTTCCATAAATAAAGTAAGTTAAAATGAGGGCATCAAAATAATAATAAGCCTAAAATTACATCATCAAAACAATAATAAACCTAAAATGAGTGATCAAAACAATAATATACATAAAATTATTCACTGCTAAGAAAAGTTTAACCCATACTTCTCACCCTCATCATATAAATGAAACACTTTGAGTGCTTAATTTTCAAGAGTAATTAAAATGGTGGCTCTAAGTCATTTTACCATTGTAAGACCATCAATCTTCTTCAACTTATCACTTGTTTGTCATTAATTTCTTGCTTTATAGCTCCACTTAAGTGACTAGAATATTCTCTCATTTTTGTGACAATCGGCATTATTGGCTCTTAAATGACTCTCTACTCAGATGAATCTTAAATTCTTCTCTTTTTTCATGATGAGCTATTTATGAGCACTTTTGTAAAACATGTAAAATAGACACATTATCATCCAAATCATCTTGCTTGCCTTCAATATTCAAATTCTCTCTTTCATTTTCGTTGCTCACTCTTATCCTCTAAATTATCTTTATAACATCTACTGGGATCTTTGTAATTTTTTTAATTGCATGATCTTTATCATTAATCAAACACAAATTCTCATAAAAAAGGAAAATACTTTATGCTTGAAATTTTCTGTCCCTTCATGATTGCAATTATTTAAAGTTATCAATTTTAATGAAAAAGTTCATGTCAAATACATATTCGCCTTTTAGCAAACATGTACATATCTAGCAGTTAAGATATTACATTAAAATATAGTATTGTTCAAAATTTAAAATAACTATAAATCTAATTATAACATAACAACATTAAACATGGTAGTTTATCTTATTTTCTATAGGAATTTAGTTAATTATCAAAATCATATTATATTTTTCTAATTATTAGAACATTATATATATTAAAAATTTATAAAATTTATAAGAAAAGAAAATGAGATAGATGAGTCGAAAATCAATATATATGACTATCATCTCTATAGTTATGCTTTTCTTATTTAAGTCCCAACCAAAGCTGTTACGAGAGGTGCTAAAGTAAAGTTAAATGACCTTTCTATAAACCCGTAATAACCAATTCTCACATGAATTGCTAAGGATCTAATAAGTCTAACATTGACTCCTTTGGACGTGTCAATCGGATAAATGCAACTATAGTAACTAGGATGGATATCTCGTACTTAAAAACTAACAGTTTGTTTTGTAAATCCTTTGGGGCAAAAAAATCCAAAAGAGTTTTGACCAGAAAAAATTTTTAAATTATGAATAAAAATCTTTGATGAAGGAATTAAGAATTCTTATTATTTCGACACCTAAAAGAGATGGATCAAGTTTCACAAGAATTTCATTCTTTGAATTGAGGCGAGAGTTCGTTCATATTGTAAGAGATCCATGTCCGGTACAACTGTGGTACCGTACCACAGTTATCCTGAGCCGTTGGATTTTCAATTTTATTTTTTATTTCATGCATCCAATGACTCAGGACAACTATGGTACGGTACCACAGTTGTATCGGACATGGACCCTATTGTAAGACTCATTTACTCTTATTTATTAATTGCTAAATTTCCTAATCATGGTCCTTATAGGTTAGATCATCCATAAAATATACATAAACAAACTCCAGTCGTAGTTCACCTAGGCTTTGGTTACTAGCTCCTTTGTCATCAGGTCACTAACTTCCTTGACCTTTCATCGTTAGGCTAGTTTCAGCCCTACTTTTGTAACATATATAGGCAATTTTGCGTCTAAAGCAATATCAAGAACCTTCAAATAATCATTTATGAAGTTATTATTAAAATAAAATCTCCCATTACATTGTAAATCAAGAAATGGCTGCATGATTGTGATATTTTCATTTTTGCTTCAAAATCTTGATTTTGGAGCTTATGATACTTGTCATTCAACTTACGTATTAAACAAGAATTAGACATTAATTACAAATCTAAAGTCTATTTAGGAAAAGATAAAATCATAGGTAATAATCATGCAAGTTATCGTATTATTTTGCATATACAGACATGGATGATAGTGTTAAGGTTAAACATAGAATTAAAACACTAGAATAAGTTTGGACTGGTGTGCTGGCAAACTACAACATCTAAATTTTTTTAGACATCTAGCATATACCCATATTAAATTGAGTAAACTTGATGCAATAGCCTTGAAAAGAGCGTTTGTTAGATATCCTGAAAGAATCAAAGTGTATAAAGCCTGGTTTGGGACTATTCATTAGTGTATTACCAATGAAGATGTGGTGCTTCATAAGGAAGCAATGATAAAAAAAAATAGTACTATTATCTTTGACACTAGTCTTTATATTAATGTATCAAAAAGAAGCAGTTGACTACTATAAAGGATTCCGAAGTTAAGGTGGAGTCATCCAGTAATAGTTATAATAAAATACAAAATTTTGATATAACATGAAGCTCTGAAAGAAGATTCAAAGTGGATAAGTTAAAAGCACTTGGATTTATAATATTAACAGCTACAAAGAGATAAAGCTGCAAACATAATTTTATATACACTTACCAATTGTTGAGTGTTAGAAAGTATATATTTATAAAGGAGAAAATTGTCATTTTATAGTTTCAGTCTCACTAACATTGCTACTCTCATTTATTTAAGTATTTTATTGTTTAAATATTTGTGTTTTATTATAATTATATATTTTATGTATTTTAAGGGTATTACGATCGTTTCACAATGAACGAGTAATCATATATACGGACCGATGGTACTGTTCATATATACGGACCGATGATGTGGCAACTACATAGGACGTGGCAGTATCTGATTGGACAAATTATGTGGTATTGACTACTTATGTGGCGTTGACCGATGACGTGGCATCGACCGATGATGTGTTACGATCTTATTGGGCTAAATTTCTTATGTAATGTGGATCAATGACGTGACAGCATTTCAGTAGATCAAATATCGTGTGTACAGTATATGCGCATACATGGAATTATTTACTATTCAAACGGCGTTATTGTGCAAATAGCGATTGTTACTGTTCAAACGTTGACTGTTGACTTTGACTGATGACGTGGCGCAATCCTGAGCATCCGAACTGTTTTTAATCTGATGGTTATAATTTACTCAATATATCTATAAAAAGGGTGCTCTCCCCCTCTAATTCGATAACCCTGAATTCATTTTTAAGCTTAGATTTCTAAAATTCCTTTTCTTTCTTGTAGTTTCTTTGTATTTTAATAAAATTTCCTTTTTATCCCTAGTTAAAATATAAGTAGCTAATTTCCTTTTAAGCTTGGGTTGAAGGTGAAGTCTCAACATGTCCTATGGGCTTAATTTGGTAAATTTACTTTCTTTTTTCCTCTAATATTTGTGGTTTTTTGACTTTTCATTGACAAATAATAATAATTTTGTCTAGATATCGCCCTGGTTAAACCGGCACCTTAGTATAAGGTTATTATTATTTGGCACGATAAGCCCTTAACACCATATTTATTGGAGCGTGGTTCATGAGGTGTGGAATCCCCCGTTATGATTTAATTGGTATTAATATGAAATATTTAGCCCATGGAATATGTTGATGCAGATCCGGATATCCAAGCACGTCATTTCAATAGATTTCAGTTTAATTTAATTCCTGCCATTGTAATTTAAATTTAAGCATAGTTTATATCAATTTCACCACAAATTCATTCACAAATTAAAGAAAATTAATTCTGCACATGATTAAAATCAATCTACTCGTGGGATCGACACTTGTCACCATTAATCTATTCTACAGTAGATTCGTGCGCTTGCGAGTTCAATAAAATTTGCACAACAAGTTTTTGGCGCCGTTGCCGGGGAGGTAAGTATTTTAATTTATAGAATTAATTTTTTTAATATTTATTTTCTTTATAGTTGTTTTCTTGTAATTTTTTTTCTCATTAAAAAAAAAGAAATTAGATTAGAATTTTATTTCTTTCTCTCTTCTTTAAACTTGTATAATTTAATTTCCATGTTATTTTTTTGTTGTAATTTTTTTAATTTATCTTGTTATCTTTCTTTGTTATTTATTTTAATTTTAGTTAATATTTATTTCACGTAATTTCTTTTTATTATAGCTATTGAGTGTATTTTCATTGTAACAACGTCACAAGGTTAGTATTATAATTTCTCTCCCTTTTTATTTTTATTTGTTTTATTTTTATTTATTTTGTTCTTTGCATGCATGGTCGAAGGTCATTATCACCTAATCTTGAACCTTTAGACCTTGAATTGGAAAAAACACTTCGCACGCACAAACACACTATTTTTAAAAAGAAATTTGAAATGGATTTGCAAATCCAGCAACCAGAACCACAAGAGAGGCCATTTAAGGATTATTTTAGTCATTTAGCTAATTTGAGCACATCATGCATAAGGTACCCAAATGTAGCTATTAGGAGTTTTGAATTAAAACCTAGTGTGCTAAACTGTCTCCCCACATTCTATGGCCTAGAAAATGAAGACCCATATAATCATCTGAATGATTTTCATACTATTTGTCAAACTTTTAAATATGAGAATTTTTCAGATGATGATGTTAAACTTAGATTATTCCCATTTTCATTAAAAGATAGAGCTCGTTTATGGTTTAATACATTGCCTGCTAATGGCATTACATCATGGGAACAAATGGTAATTAAATTTTTAAATAAATATTTCCCAGTTCATAAATCCAATGCTATTCGCAGGTAAATTTTAGAGTTTACCCAAAGAGACGACGAGCAGTTTTTTGAAGCATAGGAGAGATTTAATGGGCTACTCTTGAAGTGTCCACATCATTGGTACGAGAAATGGCACCAATGCCAATATTTTTTAGAGAGATTATTGCCACATATGCAAGAATGGCTAATGGCAACTGGTGGAGGAGAGCTAATGTCCAAAAGCGCTTCAGAGATTTGGAAATTCTTCCAGTGACAATTGGATAATTCCCAACAACGGAGTCGATCACTCAGAAATACCAGGAGAATTAAGGGAGTGAATGAGGTTAACATTGGTGAGTTAAGCTCAGGAATTAAAGAAGTCAAAGAGATGGTCGAAGGTCTTGCTCGACAAATAGTATTTTTGACGACTGCTAAATCAACAGAGCCACATGACCATAACTCATATTCAGATCAAGCCAATGCTATAGGTGTCATGAGAAAACCACCAAACTACAACCATTACTCCAACACATATAATCCTAGATGGAGAGACCACCTCAATTTTTCATGGTCTCAAGGATTCCAACAAAATAGACCATCAGCTCCACCTCCACCAATGCAACCAGTTCCTCAAATGTCTGAAGCCTCTCAACTACTATTTAGACCATACAATCAGAATCCAAACCATTCTCAACCCAAACCATGGGAGAATACATTCCAAAATGTCAAAAATCTTACTAACTCCAAGATTGAGCAACAGAACCACACCATTGATGAGTTATGAAATGAGATGAGAGCGGGCTTCAACTCACAAGCTCAATTAATTTCGAGCCTTGAGAAAATAGTAGGACAACTTGCCTCTTCAGTTCAAATTTTGGCCATGACGGTTGAAAAAGGCAAATTTCTAAGTCAACCAGTGCCTAACCCTAAAGTAGTGAATGAAGCAAGTTCTAGTTCACCACAACAGCAGAGAGAAGTCAAAGCAGTGATGACCTTGCGAAAAGGAAAAGAAGTCGACAACAAAGTGAGATGCCAAAATCAACTCAGATTGTACTTGTGAACATTGAGGAATCATCATCAGAGGAGAAAGAGGAAACCAACTCAAGAGAATATGTTCCTAAAGCTCCATTTCCTTAGAGGTTAGCTAAAGAGAAGAAAGGAAAATCCACAGGTGAGATTTTTGAAATTTTCAAACAGGTAAGTGTTAACATCCCTTTACTTGAAGTTATAAAACAAGTGCCATCATATGCCAAGTTTCTTAAAGACCTTTGTACTAAAAAGAGAAATATTTATATTTAGAAAAAGGCCTTTTTAACAGAAAATATTAGTTCTATACTCTAACATAAAATACCTCTAAAATACAAAGATCTAGGCTCCCCCACTATCTCATGTAGTATAGGGAACCACACAATTGAAAATACTTTGTTGAATTTAGGAGCTAGTGTAAATCTGTTGCCTTACTCTGTATTTATGAAACTTGGATTGGGTGAATTACATCGAACTTCAGTGGTGTTACAGCTTGCAGATCGATCCACAAAAGTACCTCGTGGTATTATGAAGTACGTGCTTATCCAGGTAGACAAGTTTTATTTTCCTGTTGATTTCATTGTAATTGACACTCAACCAGTGCAGGATTCAAAGAAGCATATCCCTATTATTTTGGGTCGTCCATTTTTTACAACTGCTAATGCTCACATTTAATGCAGGACTAGAAATATGTAGTTGTCATTTGGCAATATGACTATGCAACTAAATATTTTCAACATTGCCAAACAACCTCACAGTACAAATGATGGAAGTGTTGATATGGATTTAATAGAAATACTAGTTGATAACAATTTTCTTTCAAACTTTAGTGATGACCATTTGCAAACTTATTTAACTCACTTTGGTTTAGATTTTGATATTGACAGATCAATTAATGAAGTCAACGCCCTACTTGACTCAGCACCATCTATGGACACTAATAAATGGAAGTCAAGAGTTGAACAACTGGTGCCATCAGAAAAGAAACTCAGTCTATCATCAGAATCACCACTAAAACTCGAGCTCAAGCCATTACCCAACACTTTGGAATACGCATTCCTGGGAGAAGAAAGTACTTTACCAGTAATTATCTCTTCCTCCCTCAATGACGAATAAAAAGGTAAGTTGTTAGATGTTTTGAAAGAATATAAAGGAGTATTAAGATGGACCATAGCAGACATAAAAGGTATAAACCCAGTGGATTGCATGCGTTACATTCACCTTGATGAAAATGCTAAACCTACTATGGAAATGCAACGTCGGTTAAACCCTAACATGAAAGAGGTTGTTCACACTGAAATCCTTAAGCTATTAGATGCATGTATCATTTATCCCATTTCTGATAGTTCATGGGTCAGTCCTGTGCAAGTTGTTCTTAAAAAGTCAGGAGTTACAGTAGTTATCAATGCTGATAATGAATTAGTACCCACTAGAGTAATTACAGGATGACGTGTATGTATTGATTACAGAAAGTTAAATTCTGTCATACGTAAAGACCATTTTTCTTTACCATTTATCGATCAAATACTTGATAGATTAGTAGGTCATAGTTTTATTGCTTTCTAGATGGCTATTTAGGATACAATCAGATCCCTATAGCACCAAAAGATCAAGAGAAGGCTACCTTCACTTGTCCTTTTGGCACTTTTGCATATAGGAGAATGCCATTTGGATTATGTAATGTACCTGCTACATTTTAACGATGCATGTTGAGTATTTTTTCTGATATGGTTGAACGATTCCTTGAGGTTTTTATGGATGACTTTTCTGTTTTTGGAGATTCGTTTGATCAATATTTACATCATCTAGCACTAGTTCTGCAGAGATGTATCGAGAAGAATTTAGTCTTGAATTCAGAGAAATGCCATTTTATGGTTAAACAAGGTATAGTTCTCGGTCACATCATTTCAAGCAAAGGTATTGAGGTTGATAAAGCCAAGGTAGATCTCATTTCCAATCTTCCTCTACCTAAAACAGTCAGAGAAGTAAGATCTTTCCTTAGACATGCTAGTTTTTATAGATGTTTCATTAAAGATTTTAGCAAAGTTTTTAGACCTTTATGCAATCTACTTGCTAAGGATGTACCTTTTGTCTTTGATGATTCATATCTTGTGGCATTTGAAAAACTAAAGCAATTGTTGACATCATCACCCATCATTTAGCCCTTAAATTGGAACTTACTATTTGAACTTATGTGTGATGCTTCTGACAATGCAGTAGGAGTATTATTAGGACAAAGAGTTGATTGAATTCCCCATGTGATTTACTATGCTAGTATGACATTGAATAATGTACAGTTGAATTATTCAACCACTGAAAAAGAAATGCTAGATGTTGTGTTTACATTAAAAAAATTTCGATCTTATCTCATTGATTGTAAAATAATTATATTTACAGATCATGCTGCTCTTAAATATTTTCTCATAAAGAAAGATGCAAAAGTTAGATTAATTCGTTGGGTGCTACTTTTACAAGAATTTGACTTAGAATTCAAAGACAAGAAAGGAACAGAAAATGTTGTGGCTGATCATCTTTCCTTTCTCCATTTTGACACAATAATAGAACATTTACCTTTGAATGAGTCGTTTCCAGATGAATAATTAATGAGTATGGAAGTAGTACCATAATATGCTGATATAGTTAATTATCTTATTACAAGTAACTTCCAGAGCATTGGACTAAACAGGATAAGGCCAAATTCTTTGCAGAAATAAAGAATTTTTTTGGGATGATCCTTATCTATTTAAGTATTGTGTAGACCAAATTATTAGACGATGTGTCCCAGAGAATAAATTTCAGAATATCCTTTCTTTCTGCCATGAACAAGCTTGTGGAGGTCACTTCAGTGCTAAGAAAACAGCTACTAAAATTTTACAATGTGGTTTCTATTGGCCAACTATATTTCGAGATGCTTACACATTTTGTTCTTCATGTGATAGGTGTCAACGAATGAGGAGCATTACACGAAGAAATATGTGCCACTAAACCTAATTTTAATGGTTGAAATTTTTGATTTATGGGGTATCAATTTCATGGGACCTTTTCCTTCATCTTTCGGCCATCAATACATATTGGTTACTGTTGACTATGTTTCAAAATGGGTAGAGGCAATTCCGTGTAGGACCAACGATCATAAAGTGGTAATAGGATTTTTGAAAAGCAATATTATTTTTCGTTTTGGATTCTCTCGAGCAATAATTAGTGATGGCAATACCCAATTTTACAATAAATCTTTCAAAGCACTTTTGACAAAGTACTCCATCACTCATAAAGTTGCGATCCCATATCACCCACAAACCAGTGGCCAAGTTTAGATCTCTAATCGAGAAATAAAGCACATTTTAAAAAAAAAGTAAGGCTTGACAGAAAAGATTGGTCGTTGCAGCTCGATGATGCATTATGGGCATATAGAACGACTTTTAAGACTCTGATTAAGATGCCATCCTACAGGCTAGTGTATGGAAAAGTATGCCACCTACCTGTGGAACTCGAGCATCTTGCGTATTGGGCCATCAAGAAATTCAATTTTGACATACAGCAAGCTGGCTCAGAAAGAAGATTACAGTTGGCAGAACTTGAAGAAATTCGAAATGAGGTGTACGAGAATGCCAAAATTTACAAGCAACGAATGAAAGTTTTTCACGACAAGCAAATTATGCAAAAATCTTTCACTCTAGGTCAGAAAGTGCTTTTATTCAATTCTCGCTTGCACCTATTCCCAGGTAAGTTACGCTCTCGATGGTCTGGCCCATTTATTGTTCACACTATTTTTTCACATGGGGCAATTGAAATTAAAGATCCAACGAATGGTGTCACTTTCAAAGTTAACGGTAAAAGATTAAAGCCATATCTCGAGAACCAACCATATTGAGAGGACAACGAAATGAATTTGAGTGACCCACCTATTTAAATTGAGACTTTTCGTTTCGCTGATTTAATTATTTATTTTCTTTATTTCTTTCTTTTTATTATTCTTTTGCTGATTGAAATTATTTTTGTTTAAGTGTGTTTATTTAATCGTTAAAGTTTTTTTCTTATCATTTTAATCATGAGACAGTTCTTCTTAAACATTCTTAGACAGTTTCCACATAGATAATCTCATCTCAGAGGTTAGATACAATTTTGTAAAACACATCATATCTGGCAGCTACAACCACCAGAGTTAGTAACCCATGTTGAGAACTTAGAAAGAGATCTTACAGAAATTGAGAGAGGCATCTACAACACCCAATTGGAGCTTGAGTTTGTAAACCCGGTCAAGTGGTGGATAACGGTACTTTGTGACAATCAAGTCGGTTACTTCAGTTTTCCCACAATAATTGATATTCTGAGACGAAGGTATGGACAGAGAAGAGATTTTAGAAAAACTTCACAAGCAATTTCCTTCACTTCCTCAGAATGCTCTTCTCACCATTTATAAAGATCGGTCCGAACGCATACAATTGCTTATGAAGAATAACATCCCTGCTGACATCCGTTGGTTAATCGAGGTAAAAGTTCGCTCAGCAGGTGAGTTACCTCCTAAATTTATTACATACATACCTGGTTGTGGTAAAGGAAATTATGTGAGAAAACGACGAGCTCGAAGACTTTCTGTTGTTTGTCATAAATATGCCAGAATGATATGCAATAAAAAATCATATTCTTTAGGAATGGTGTCTGATAACAGAGAAGATAAGATTCAATTCATTAGAGATGACTTGAATAAGGAGTCATTGGATGATATCTTTTTATCTTCTGAAACGCATCCCAGTAGATACATCCAAAATGCAATACTCCAGTTATGGCGATTATTCTAGAAATACTGTGCAAACTATAGTCTCGGGAATCTGATTATAAAAGACTTTGTTTGCCAGTTTGTAAGAAAACTGGATGGGAAGCCTATTCTCGACCCATAGAGGGCGTTTAAGCTGTTTCTGGACGTAAAACCGGAGGAAGATGTGAGCCACAATCACAACTATCTGTAAATATCCTTTTACCTTTCTGTTTTTTTATTTTACTGTTATTTTACTATTTATATTATTGTTTTTAATAATTTCATTTACTTTTTTTTTTACTATTTTTTTTTACTTTTGAGCCATGTGCCTTACACATTAATTAACATAATGTACCATACACAGCTGTAACCAACTGTCACCAAGGTCTTTAAGTACGATTTTTTTTTATTGAGCACTCACAAGTTGTTTTTTAACAGTATCTTAATGGCAGCTACTTCTAGTAAACAATTCAAGAATATTTGTGTGCTCTCTGGGTTTCATTATGGCAAACATAAAGAGTTCATGGAGGCAGTCATAGATCTTGGTCTAAGAATAGCAGAGAGAAAATTGCACTTAGAGTATAGAGGAGGTGACCGAGGGTTATCCAAAATGATCTCAGAAGCTGCTTTTGTTAGAGAGAGCCAAGTGTTAGCCATCATCCTTCAAATCCTAAAACCTTTGGGTTGTTTGTCTCATTCACCAACTGGAGAAGAGTTAGTTGTCTTAGGTATGCAAGAACGAATAACTGAAGTGTTCAACATGACGATGCTTTTATTTTCCTTCCAGGCGATCTTACAACTCTTAAGGCACTAATGACATTCACATCTTGGTCCTATCTGAACATTCATCAGAAACCCATTGGTTTGTTAAATGTCAATAACTTTTATGATGGCTTTCTCGCATTTCTTAACCATGCAATAAAAAATTATTTCATTCATTCCTCAGTGAAAAAAATCTTTATTTGTGCACACACTGCTAATGCGCTACTTGATCTGTTACAAGCTTATCAACTAGAGCTAGATCCTAGGGCCATTGTGTTGGAATGTTCAAATAATGATGGTAACAGTAGCCGCAGTAAGAAGTACAAATTAGATTTAACTCTCCGCTTGCAAATATTTTCTTCTGTGTAGTAGTACCCAAGTGATGTCTTCTAAACTCTACTTCTTTCTTTTCAAATATTGAGGACAATATTTTGTTCTGGTCAGGGGGAGAAAATAGTTGACAATTGTGGAATGTTAAACTAACCATGACTAACTTTTTGAGTAGAAGATGGCTAAATATGGAGTGTAGTGACTCTAGAAAAGTATCTTCTTAGAAAAAAAATAAAAAAAAATTGTGTGTTTTTTTTCTAACCTTTCATTTTTCTCCTTTATAAATATATGTTTTCAAGTTTTTAAAGTCGAAGATGGCTAAATATGGAGTATAGTGACTCTAGAAATGCATCTTCTTTAAAAAAAATTTATTTTTCTTTAATTTTTCTGTATGTATGTTTTCTTTTTATGTTTAGAATAGGTTGGAGGGAAGAATTCCGTTAAAATATATATATATATATATATATTTTGTGTGAGTTTTTTTTTATATTGAATGATATGATAACTTTCGAATTTTAGTATTTGTATTATCTTTGGTCTTGAGTGATGTTACACCATATTTGCTATTCTACATGTTGATGTTGGGGACAAATATGAGTTGCTTGAAGGAATGCACATGTCATAATAAATTCCAAGTGAGTTTTTGAGCCTATTAATTTTTTTTGGAGAGTAACTATTTTTGCCCATTTTTCATGTAGCTTAGCAGTTTATTATTTCATACATGATCTCTAGATTTTCTGAGTCAACCCTTTAAAAAAAATAATAATAAAATAAAATTAAAAAAATGTGCGTGTTACTGCATCTAAATGCCCATCTAATTAGTAGATATGGAAGATTATTTAAAGTCCTAAAAGACGATGGAAGACCATTTTGACCCGTTTGAGCCTTTCTAGCCATCCATATTATATAATATCCATAGTTAGCCTTTTTGAGCCTGTTATTTAAAAAAAAAACCTTTTTTTTATTAACTTATCGTCCTGACCCACTCTAATTTGGAGTATTATCCGATATCATATAAGTTCTATCCACCTATTTATGTTTGAGAAAAGGATAAATAATTATTTTGTTCAACGAAGTTGTGCTACATATAAAAAAAATTTAAAAAAAGAAAAAAAGAAAAAAAAGATATACAATAGCAATAAATAAGTAAAATGCATCTTGTAATTTTAAAAAATTCTTGAACTTTTTCTCAAACATATATATTTTGTTTCTTTATTTCTCTTTTTTTGTTAGCCATGTCCCTAACTTACGTTACGTTCTAATAAAAGTCCTTCTTGATTTTAGAGAACTATAATCTGAAATAAAAGCTAGTTATATGAATAATTAAGATGTATTGATGCATATAAAAAATAAAAAAATGAATACATTGGGTTGACTAATACTTTATTTGAGATCGCATTATTTCTAAGTTATGAACATATTTTTTTATTATGGTGAGAGTATATAATATTTTTTAATTATTTTTTCTCAATTTATTATTTATTGTAATGATAAAATTTTATTGGGATTAATTTTTTTATGAAAGTATCTGAAATAATCCAACCCCGTTTGAAATTATAAAAAATTAATGGTATCTGAATTCGGTTCCAAATTTGATCGAATGGAATACTTGTTAACTGATGAATTGTGTCCAGATTGAGTCAAATCGAATTGAATTGCTCGCCAGAAAATATATATCACGTATGCGCAAGAGCGCGCGCGCACGTACGCACACGCATGCATACACACAAAAGAATAACGAGGGTGAACTGCAAACCTTTTAACACACAAAAAGTGTGAGTAACACACCACAACCTAACCACACTACCGGCTGCGCGCCTTCAACCACGGTTACCATTAACTGAGGGAATGAGTTTAGCAGTGCAGTCAGTGAGTCAGTGTTTCGCTGAGACGTTTTTTTGAAAAATAATAGTACCTGAATTCCTGTATTAGCCTCACACGAGCACCAAAACCAAGGAATATTTCACACAAAACTAAATGGTCATAAGGATAGTCTAGCCATTTCAATCCCACAAAAGCCCCACGAGCTGTACGGTATGAAAAAGTTAAAACCCGTAGGAAGAAAAAAAAAAATAATAAAATAAAATAAAATAAAACCAGAAACATTTTTCACTTGCATGCAGAGAGCTCAAATTTCAGTCGCTTAGAAGGGAGAGACAAAGAAAATCAAAAGTCACTCTCTCTGTCTTCTTCGAATTATTTTGAGTAAGAATACTTTAATTTTTTGGTCCTGTTAAATGCTACAGTAAAAAGTCCATTACTTTATCTCAATTTTGCAGTTAATTTTTGTTTCTTTTTGTATTTTTGGGGTAACAATCAGAGTCAAAGTACAGAAGAAAGCAAGGGAGTTGGCAAAATTTTGGTAATTTTTTTATTCTCGTTGTGTTTGCATTTGTGTTTGTTTATTGTTTGGTTGCCGAGATAGTGAAGGAAAATGAACGAACATGAGGGAAAGTAGTGACATTACGTTTTGGGTGTGTTTAGTTTTTTCACAAAACGTTGAAAATATCAAACAAAGTTCTGGGTTTTGTGGCGGTTTGGTGGTTTTGAAGAAATGCGGGTCACTGTTCCACCCCCCCTCTCTCGGGATACAAACAGAGTTTTAACTCTTGCTTATTCTTTCTCTTGTGGTAAACCCATTTTCTATGTAGTTTGTTTGATGGGTTTTGACTCAAAGTGTATGTATGTGTGTATTTATTGTTAAATTTTACTTTTCTTGGCACTTAATTAGGCGTTTTTGGTTCAGTTTTTCTCAAAATTTTGTTGTAAAAAGTGATGGAAGAAAACTCATCATCAACAATTTTGGAGGGGAAAATAGTTGGAATCAGATTTGGTTTGGCAACTCAAAAGGAAATTGTAAGTGGATTTATGTCCTCTTTTTTTTTTTTCTTTTTTTTGCAGGGAAAGTTTTGGATAATTTATTATTTGATTTATATTTGTTATTCTTCACCAATGTTTTGTAATCACTCGTGTAAGTTGCCATAGTAAATATTTGACAAGTGTTGGACTTGCTAATATGATAACCCTGTTAAGAACTTAACCAATTGGCCTCGTATGTGAACCAATATAGCAAATGGGGGTAGCTGTGAAGAATGTTGGCAAAGGCAACCCAAAAGCTTAACCCATTAGCTGGAGGAGTTTAAACTGGTGTTAGTAGCCTTATGACGTATCTGACCAATGGTGAGATAGTGACTCATCACTGGAATTGCTATGGGGATGACAAATTTTATGGTTTACCAAACAGTGGTTTGTCTTTTCTGTATCAATGAGATTGGTTTGTGGTACATGTTGATGTTGATTTCAGAAGAGGTAATATTGGTGGTTCCAGCCTCCCGTTGATCCTTATTCACAGATTTTTAGATGCTTTTAGTAAAGTATACTTCGTAAGATTCTTCCGGAAGTGTGCTGTTTCAGTAGTTTTCTGGTCTTTGGCGTGGGTTTAATTGTATGATTTTTGAAGCTAAAGGCAGTGAAAGCATCGACTCTTTGTGGGATGGAGTTAGTTATTTGCCTATCTTTAGACTTTTATCTCAAGATAATTTCAAGATAGTTGTTTCTTTGTATGCCTACATTTGGTGGAGATTTTGCTTAAATTTTTAGATCTTGGAATTGTTAATTTTCTGTTAACCTTTTGGGTATATATGGCTTGTTTTAGTGGAGTAAACATATCGGAAAGTTCCCTTGCTTTCTCAGGATGTCCTGAGTTTTGTGGACAGCTTGTTCACTCATTTCTAAATTTTTCCTCTATTGATACAACTTTCACTGTTGTTTAATCAAAATGACCATCTGCTTTTTTTTTTTTGGTTATCAATGAATGATTCTTAATAATGAGCAAGCTAAAGGGATCATCAATTTCACAAATCTTGTCATTTATTTGTAAGCAACCATTCTGGAAGTTTTATTGATGTGCTATTTGTTATCCCCCCCCCCCCCCAGTGTACAGCATCAATCAGTGATTGTTCTATTAGTCATGCAAGTCAGCTTGCAAATCCCTTCCTTGGCTTGCCACTTGAATTCGGTAAATGCGAATCTTGTGGCACTTCTGAACCTGGTAAATGTGAAGGTGAGTAAGTTTTTGTTTTGGATCTTTTTTTGTGTATAAAGTTGAGGCTAATATATAATCCAAATTTATGTCATTGTACATGACTGGAAAATTAAATGTGGACCTTTGTCCTTTTCAGGTCATTTTGGATATATTGAGTTACCAATACCAATATATCATCCTAGCCATATTAGTGAGCTGAAGCGTATGTTGAGCTTATTGTGCTTGAAATGCTTGAAAATGAAGAGTACCAAGGTAATACACGTGTTTGCTCAGGCTTTATTTTATATTGACTGAAGAAGGTAAAATGATTCATAATCCTTTTTTTTCACCCAAAAAAAAAAAAAATTGGAGCTTATCTTTCAAAGACTGAAGTGTGAAATGAGATATATGTTCCATGAGCTTCGGTAAAGTAGACAAGTCTCTTATGCCTCAAATTGACATCTTCAAGGGATTGGTTCTGAAGCCCCTGCAGAAACGATGATGAAACTCTTGTGATTAGTGACTAATTAAAATTACTTCTCTGTGTTACCCTATCTTTTTCTAATTTTTGTTATGGTCTTATACTCTTATAATGCAGGCAGTTTAGTAATTTTATAGTCTACGCACATATTCACCATGCAGTATGAAATCAGCAGATATATTAGCGTAACGCATGTTTGAGTTGACAATCATTTATTTTATACTTGTACTATTTTTTCATGTGAAAATGCCTATGGTAATATTCTTTTAGTTTACAATATTTATTGCTTTTAATTTCTGTTTATTTCGTGAAAAATTGTGGTTTAGTTTCTTATTCCCACCCTATTATGTGCTTCCATTTTATATGCTTAATAGTTATGGTGTATGGTTTTCAGTTTCAGATCAGGAGTGATGGCGTTGCTCAAAGATTGTTGTCTTCTTGCTGTGAGGTATATAACTCTGTCGTTTGGTGATCTATGTTTAATATGTTATGCATTCTTACCAGTATATATTTTTTTCAGTTCAGTGTTTTTGAAGAGTTTGTCAATAACTCTTTTTTCCCCTTACTTTTCTGTACGTTGAACTATTTGAGTAATTAACTCGGGGTAGAGGTGCTGCAAAACCAAGGCAATGTGCATGCGCTAAACCTACTGATAAAATACCACCTCTATTTTGCATTTTCTTTTTGAGGGTCTTTACAAATTTAAATTACATACAAATTATTGTCCCTATGATGGGGATTCTTTCTGATGTGTCCCGCAATTTGCTGGGTTCTGATGGATGGGTACATCTGTGTTTATCGGCTTACGTTGAATAGAGAGAGATGATTGAATTTATGTGTGAGAAAATCAAATATAAAAATACTTAAGCAGTTATTTTATTCATGACATGGTTCACAACTTAAAACCATCTTGTTGTATGCCTTGAAAATGCTGGAGGTGATTCAATGTGACTGCTTATAGGCCATTTCCTGTGTGTCTTAAAATGTCTCAACACTATTTTTATGAGAAAGTTAGAATGATAAAAATAGTAGGTGGACTATAAATCCACACAGGCATCCAGGAAAAGCCCCTTCAAAATTTTGAAATTCTATAGAAAAACCAGTCCATCCTACATATGCCCGAATACTGTTAGTGGTACTTTATTTTTAGAGTATAGAACTTATAACTTATAGAAAGGAAAGAATGATGGGTTTACTAGTTTTTTGTTAGACTTTGGAAAGAATCTTTCAATGATTTCCCTTGGTGTCCAAGTCCCTTAATGTATAATTTCAAAAGTTTCTTTTTCTTCTATTAGAAAAAGTATCTGCTAGTTCCAGAAGCACTTTATAACTGAGAGGATTTTGCTAAAGGGATTGATTTTAAAATGGATGATGAGCTTTTAATTAGCATTGGGTTCACTTGACACTATAAAGTTGTGTGCCTTTGAGTAAATGCTCATAAAAATCCTCTGTATCTACAACATATCCAGTGCATTTTGGCCATATTGGTTCATGCATGTTAGAATTACCAGGGGCCTGAAAGAAGTTTCAATACAAGGGCAGTTCTTAGATCTATAGTTGCACATATCGTAATTTTTTGCCCAACTATGGGAAGTGACGGTAGAGATTGATTAGTTTTGAACACCTGGAAGAATATCATAACCTTTTTGCTTTTTTAATTCATTGAAAACTATGTATATATGCTTTCCTTGGATAAGTGTTGGAGGTAAAAGGAAGGATACAATCATAGATGTGTTAATTTTTGCGCTCATAGATTAGGTAGTTTGTTCATGATTACTTAAATTTGAGATGTGTCCTAATTTTGATGAGTTACTTAAATTTGAGATGTGTCCTAATTTTGATGATAGCCTTTCTGCCAGGACTATATTTGCTTATAATATTGGTCAAGGGTTGCAGCTACCTATGGCTTTAACATTGCATATATTTGGAAGAATTTGTATAGTACTAATTTTTTGTTTTTTCAGTTACAAGATTTAACTTTCTATTATGCTTTCTCCTCACCTGTCCAGGAAGCCTCACAAGTTTCTATTGTAGACGTCAAGACAACAGATGGTGCTTTTTACTTGGAATTGAAGCTTCCGTCAAAGTTTAGACTGTATGCTGGCTTTTGGAACTTCTTAGAAAGATATGGTTTCCGTTATGGTGACAGTTTAACTAGAACTCTACTTGCTTCGGAGGTTTCAAATTTATTGCTCTCCTGTTTCAAGCTTGATTTTTGCTATTACGATGAATTACGAGGCTTTTTTCAGATATTTTTTTTGAAACCATTGTACATAAGTTGAATAGTTTCTCTTAGTTGTCTAGTCTATTTAATTGATGGCACCGTACATATGATCTGATTGTTCTATGTTTCTTTCTTCATTCTTTATATGTCTTTTTGTGCTACTGTGGCACTTGTTTTTCTGTTTCTTATCCCTAGATCAATGTTTAGATTCAAATTCTGTGTTCAGCGATGCCATTTGGTTGCTATGGACTTGTACTGCTTGAATTATTAGATGGCATCAGTGAGAAGTGGCTAATGTCTTTGATTGTATCATCTGTTAGCTAATGTGATTTCAGAAAATGATATCTTATGAAGTGCTCAAGCATAACAGATGTTATCACGTCATACAAAACAGTTAGATCTGAGAAGATATTTTGGTGTGAGCTTTCATTGATTGATGATATTATCAGTGCACTATTGTAGTTTTGTCAACATAAAAAATTGCTTCTTTGTACATACTTCATTTGACTGCTTTTTCGTTAATTAATTGATTATATTTGGTGTGGGGGACAATAACCGACAGGTGAAGGAAATGCTCAAAAGAATTCCTGAGGAGACTAGAAAAAAGCTGGCTGGGAAAGGGTATTTCCCTCAAGATGGATATATTCTGGAATATTTGCCTGTCCCTCCAAACTGTTTGTCTGTGCCTGACATTTCTGATGGTGTTAGCACTATGTCCTCGGTAAGTGAATCAGTTTGTCTTTGTTGCTGGTTTGATGTTCACTGCTAACCTGATTATGTATTTTCAATCTATCTTGTACTCCAGGATCTCTCAATAGCAATGCTGAAAAAAGTTCTAAAGCAAGTTGAGATTATTAGAAGTTCCAGGTCCGGAGCTCCGAATTTTGAATCTCAGGAAGTTGAATCTAATGATTTACAGCTTGCAGTTGGTCAATATCTGGAAGTACGGGGTACTGCAAAATCGTCCCGTGACGTTGATGCACGTTTTGGGATTAGGCAGGATCCTAATTCAACAACAAAGGCATGGCTTGAAAAGATGAGGACATTGTTTATCAGAAAAGGATCGGGTTTTTCTTCCCGCAGTGTGATTACTGGTGATGCGTACAAAAGGGTAAATGAGATTGGTGTGCCATTTGAAATTGCTCAACGTATTACATTTGAGGAGAGGGTTAATGTGCACAACATTAATTATTTACAAGAGCTAGTGGATAACAAGTTATGCTTAACCTTCAGTGATGGCTCTTCTTCATATTCACTGAGAGAGGGTTCTAAGGGGCACACTTTTCTAAGGCCTGGTCAAGTGGTACATCGGAGGATCATGGATGGGGATACTGTTTTCATTAATAGGCCGCCTACTACACATAAGCATTCATTGCAAGCACTCGCTGTGTATGTTCATGATGATCACACTGTCAAGATAAATCCTCTTATCTGTGGTCCCTTAAGTGCTGATTTTGATGGTGATTGCATTCACTTATTCTATCCTCAGTCCCTGGCTGCAAAAGCGGAGGTTCTGGAGCTTTTCTCAGTGGAGAAGCAGTTGCTTAGTTCTCATAACGGCAATCTCAATTTGCAATTGGCCACTGATGCATTGTTGTCTCTCAAGGTTATGTTCAAAAAGTATTTCCTGGACAAAGCATTTGCACAGCAATTAGCTATGTTTGCCTTGTCCCCTTTGCCACGACCTGCTTTATTGAAGGCTCACTCCTCTAGCCCTCATTGGACTGCTTTCCAGATTCTGCAGTCTGTTTTGCCTTCTTGCTTTGACAGTTGCGGGGACAGATACCTGATCAAGAAAAGTGAAGTTTTAAAAGGTGATTTTGATAGGGACACTATACCATCAGTGATTAATGAGATTGTGACATCTATTTTCTTCGAGAAGGGCCCTGAAGAGGTTCTAGAATTCTTTGATTCTTTGCAGCCTTTGCTTATGGAGAATTTGTTTGCTGATGGTTTTAGTGTTAGTTTGGAGGATTTTTCCTTATCCAAAGCTGCTCTACGGAATATTCAGAAGGAGATTCAAGCTGTTTATTCTTTGCTTTATCATCGGAGGTCTACTCAAAATGAGCTGGTGGATTTGCAAATTGAAAACCACACCCGACATGTGAAAATGCTGGTTGCAAAATTCATTTTAAAGTCATCTACACTGGGTTACTTAATCGACTCCAAGAGTGATTCGGCTGTCAGCAAGGTTGTGCAGCAGGCTGGCTTCTTAGGCCTGCAGCTTTCAGATAGGGGAAAATTTTATTCAAAGACCCTGGTTGAGGATATTGCTTCTCATTTTGAGAGGATATATCCTATGGATCTAAATTACCCTACGGCAAAATATGGATTAATCAAGGGGTGTTTTTTCCATGGCTTAGATCCATATGAGGAGATGACTCATTCAATTTCTACCCGGGAAGTTATTGTCCGTTCGTCCAGGGGATTGTCTGAACCTGGTACCTTGTTTAAGAACTTAATGGCTGTTCTTCGCGATGTTGTGATTTGCTATGATGGCACCGTTAGAAATGTTTGTAGCAATTCCATAATCCAATTTGACTATGTGGTGAATGCTAGGAAGTCTCATAGTTTATTCCCTGCCGGTGAGCCTGTTGGTGTCCTTGCTGCAACTGCAATGTCGAACCCTGCATATAAGGCTGTTCTTGATTCTTCTCCTAGTAGCAACAATTCATGGGAGCTGATGAAGGTAGATGGCATTCTTACGATGAAAATGAGCTTGCCATGAATTCTACCCAAAAGATTTTCCTGTAATTAAGGGCTTTTACATGCTTTTTTTTCCCCCCAGGAAATACTACTTTGTAGAGTGAGTTTCAATAATGACCCCATTGATCGCCGTGTAATTCTATATCTGAATGACTGTGGCTGTGGGAGAAAGTACTGTCAAGAACGTGCTGCTTGCATGGTTAAGAACCAGTTGAAAAGAGTCAGTCTTAAAGATGCTGCTGTTGAGTTCTTGATTGAGTATGTTTACTCAATATGTTTTTCTTCTTTCGAACTTGTCTTTATTAGGCAGTTATGCTTTTTTTCATATGATGCTAGTCATGTAGTTGCTTTGAATGCGCTGTTTCTAGTTTGGTTTTATTTTTATGTTTTATATTACACATGCATGCACATGCTAAAACTGTTAAGATCTACAATTTTTATGCATTATTTGTAGCACTCAGGAATTATGTTTTATATTTCTTTAGTTTATTCTATATTTAAAATAACTGGATATTATTGTGAGTGGTTGGCATAATACTTCTAAGATCTAATAGCTTAGTTTCTTTCTGTACAGATACAAGAAACCCGAAACTATATCAGATGATGAAGGCCTTGTTGGTCATATTCATCTCAACAAGGTCAGAATTATGTTACTTGGTTGGCAAGGATGTTGTTTCTGTGACTGATTGGTACTTTGTGAAACAGATTTTGTTGGAAGATTTGGGTATCAGCATGCATGACATTCTTCCCAAGTGCCAAGAGACCCTCAAATCTTTCTGCAAGAAGAAAAAGATGAAAAAAGTTGTTCAATTTTTTAAGAATACAAGTTTGTCTGTCAGGTTGGTTTTGTCAGTTTGTGATTCTTTGGTATTATCTACTGTTAGCCCCTTCTATATGCATATGTATCAATATAAGATATACATACTGGAACAATCTGCCTTCAGTTCTCCTTCTTGAGGACTCCTATTGAAGTTTATATGATGAACAAATTTACAATGTAATAGTTAAATTTATTATAGGTTAGTTGTGTTTCAAATTTGTAAAAGAAGTTTAAAACTCACATTTTAAGAATCCTGCTACAAATCAAAGTTCTTTTAGTGGTTTTCATGAAGCTAGGAAGAGAAGATGTTGTACGAAGCACTCAAGTAATTTTTCTCGACTGCCTGATCTTATTTGGATTCCATTAGTGAATACATAGTAGTGGAACAAATGTGGATTTGCCGCACTTATCTTTCACTTTCTTTATTGGTGTTTTAGCATCCCATTAGTATCTGTCTCTATATCTCTCTTTTCTTTTTCCTCTCAGAAGTTCACTCATGCTTTTCTGGTCTAGGAACCCCATAGATAACGACATTTCAAATTGAAAAGAGATGATATTGAAATAAACATTATCCCTGTTGGATTAGTTTTGATTTGGACACGTCTTGATTGTTTATATGATGCGACAACATGATTTGGTGCAAGATTTTCTGTTCTTGGGCACGTTGCTCTTCTCCTGAGCACTTGAAATTGCTTTAATATTTAAAGTGACTTACACCAGCTGATTTATGCTTGTCCCTTGGCAGTGAATGTTGCTCTTTTCAGCAATCCTGCACGGATAAATGTTCCAACCTGCCATGCTTGATGTTTGTTTTGAGAGGAGCAAGTGATAGTTACTTGGATAAACTTTCAGGTGTTCTTGCCAACATGATTTACCCAGTTCTGTTGGAAACCATAATCAAAGGTACTTCAATAACTGAATGCATTATAAAGTATTCCAATTTCTGTTGACTATGCAGAAAATTGGTGGTTAGACAGATAATAAGAATTTGGTTTTTTGAGTTAATTTGCTGGATGGCTGAAAAACTTACCGTGTAGTGTTTACAGCTGCATTTTTACAGTAAAAATCAGTGATTCTGGGACTCAATTAACCAACGACCAAATTATTTTTTTGATATTCTGAGCTATAAATATTTTGTAACAACTTGTATTCAGATGCTAAAAATTTTTCTTTCATAGATGGATCAATAATTATTTTGGGTAATGCCCTGACTGTATGGCAGTAATAAACTTTTGAACGATTCTTTTATTTCTTGACTGTTTATTTTTACATGGTATCAGCAATTTCAATGTGATAGATTATTCCTTCTCTTTAATGGATAGGTGACCCTCGTATTTGCTCAGCAAATATTATCTGGATCAGTCCGGACACAACAGCATGGATTAGAAATCCTATCAAGAGTCGGAAGGGTGAATTGGCCCTGGACGTGGTTCTTGAGAAATCAGTAGTTAAACAAAGTGGGGATGCCTGGAGGACTGTCCTTGAATCTTGTCTTCCTGTATTTCATTTAATTGACACCAGGCGTTCTGTACCCTATGCAATTAAACAAGTTCAGGAACTGCTGGGGGTTTCTTGTGCTTTTGAACAGGCAGTCCAGGTATCAAGGAAACTCTTCTTTCTCTTTCTTATGCGCAGATTCTTACTTTCTGAATCTGCTATTCTTAAATTGTTTCTAGTGAGGTTAGTATTTCTAGTCGGTTTGAAGATGTAACATCGTTTGCTTCACGTGTATATTGTTAGTATTTAGCATCCATGATATTTCCTGTTTTATTAAGAGTTAATAGTTTGGGCCTTTGCTTCTCTCTATGGTATGTTGAAAGCATTTCTACATCCAGCTTTTTATATTTTCTATTAATTTCTTGTGATAACTTGTTTATTTTTCTAACTTCCCCTCTATGATAACCGGCCTTGTATGCTGCAGAATTTCTGTAGACAGTGTGCCCGTGTTTTTAATTCCATTTGGTCACCTATTCTAATTGGTGGCAGCTTTTGTAATTCATGGTTTATGTTATCATGCTTAATAAGTATACTGCAGAAACAATTTTCTTGTTTTCCTAAAATAGAAAACCCGCATGACTGTTTATTCTTGCAAATGGACCTACAATGTCATCCCCCTCTTCTGCTCTTAGGTTCTTGTATTTTTTTAATCCTTTCTAAACTATTCAATGAGGCAGAAAAGTGACTGCTAGTATGACAATAGATGCAGAACTGATTTCTTTTTTCGATTTTCCTAAGGATTTAAAAGGGCTTAATCCTGTGGCTGATTTTGCAGCGCCTCTCAGCTTCAGTGACTATGGTGGCAAAAGGTGTTCTTAAAGAACATCTTATTCTACTGGCAAACAGTATGACATGTGCTGGTGATTTGGTTGGCTTCAACTCTGGTGGTTACAAAGCATTATCCCGTTCGTTGAATGTCCAAGTACCATTCACAGAAGCAACATTGTTTGTAAGTGATTTTTTTCTATGAGATTTCACATCTTTATCGTCTCTAAGATAGATATTGCAATCTATCTAAACTGATCTCTTCTTGTATTATGGTTGTGCAGACGCCTCGGAAATGTTTTGAGAAAGCTGCTGAGAAATGTCATACTGATAACTTATCAAGTGTGGTAGCGGCTTGCTCCTGGGGTAAACATGTGGCTGTTGGTACCGGATCAAGATTTGACCTCCTGTGGCAAACAGAGAATGTATGTGGGTTAGAGCTCTGTTTCTAGCTTCTCTTTGGGCCTCAGTTTCAAAGGAATTTCAAGATACTCTTTTTTTCCCCCCCTCTCTCTTTCATACATGTAAAATAGGTAGGAGTTGAAGTGATTTTGTTTCTTGGGAAGGTTTTTGCCTTCTGTTTCAGATGTTGATATTTTTTAACCCTTTCAAGATAGAAACTTTATTTTCGGGATGCTTTCTTATTTGTAAATTCTTCGGGTATTTTTGGGGCTATCGGACACTTGTTATCAATCTACTTGAACTTTTTCTCAAAAACAGATTCATAACTTAATGTGCTTATGGAATATATCCAAAGATTTACAATTTTCCTGAGATGTTATTTTAATGCGATTGTTTGCTTTTCCAGGAGGAATTTAATCAGGATGACGGGGTAGATGTATATGACTTCCTTCACATGGTGAGAAGTAGTACTGGCATTGAGGAATCAGATACTGGTTGTCTCGGTGAGGAAGTTGATGGGTTAGAAGATGAATTTGATTGGAGCCTATCTCCAGATCGTAACTTATGGTCTGACAAGCCAGTCTTTGAGGACCTTGTGGAAGACCAGAATTGGTTAGAAAATAAGCAAGAAAATACAAATTGGGATTCTGAGGCTGCTGGCAGGAAAAACTCTGAAGATAAATGGGAAAAATTGGGGACTCCTCCTGAAAAGCCATCATCAGGATGGGGGACAGAAGGTGTATGGGGGAAAAGCAGTGATGATAAATTGAAAAAGGTGGCTAGTCCTGGTAGAAAGCCTTCTGGATGGGGGATGGAAGCTTCCTGGGGGGAAAGCTCCAGTGATAAATGGGAAAATGTGGGTAGTCATGCGGCAAAGTCTTTTTCAGAATGGGGTACTAATGCTCCTTGGGGAAAGAGCTTTGGGGATAAACCGGAAAATGTGAGGAGTCCTGCTGCGAAAACTTCTTCAGTATGGGGCTTGGAAGCTTCTTGGGGGAAAAGCTCTGGAGATAGACAGGAAAATGTGGGGAGGTCTGCTTCAAAGCCTTTGTCAGGATGGGAGGCAAAAGCCTGGGGAAAAAGGTCTGAAGATAAATTGGAAAAGGTTGAGATTCCTGTTGCAAATTCATCATCAGCATGGGGGACTGAGGCTTCTTGGGATAAAAGCTCTGAAGTTACATTGGAAAAGTTGGCAGCTCCTGTTGAAAACCCATTGTCAGGTTGGGGGACAGAAGCTCAAGGTTGTGGCAAATCCAGTGACTGGAATGAATGGAAGGACCATGCCAATGCTTCTGCTTCTTGGGAGAGAAATGATTCAGAAGAAAAATCTGGTTGGGATACCAAGGCTTCGTGCAAGACAAAGGCTCTAGATAAACTTGATGATGTTGGATCTGCTGTGGAAAATTCATCTTCAGTTTGGGGTGCTCAAGAAGACTTTTCAACAAAAGGTTGGGAGGATTCATCTAAACCAAGTGCTAATGAAAAGTCAATTATTCATCATATAGGTGGTTGGAATGTGCCAGATGCCAAAGGTACAGATGATGGCTCCTGGGGAAAACAGAAACGCACCGAGAATGCCAGAGGTACGGATGATGGCTCCTGGGGAAAACAGAAACGCACCGAGAATGCCAAAGGTACGGATGATTGCTCCTGGGGAAAACAGAAACTCACCGAGAATGCCAAAGGTACGGATGATAATTCCTGGGGGAAACAGAAACACACTGAGAATGAGTCTCCCCAGCCAGCAAATTCAAATGCTTGGGATCTGCCAGATGCAACGGGTGGCAGTGAAACTGAGATGCAAGTGTGGGGACAGTCAAGGAAAGAACCTTTCAAGAAAAACCGTGGTTGGGCTTCAAGTTCAGGGGAATGGAAAGGCAAGAAGAATCGTCCTCCTAGGTCACCTGGGGTGATCAATGATGATTCTACCGTGAATGCGATGTATACAGTGACCCGACAGCGGTTGGACATGTTCACTTCCGAAGAACAAGATATTCTCTCAGATATTGAACCAATTATGCGGTCTATCAGGAGAATAATGCATCAGTCTGGGTAGGTTTGAAGCTACACATGTTTATAATTTTTTTTAACCCTTGTTTTATTGATAGCATATGCTACTATTACATTGCATGTCAAAGCTTATTATGTTGATGTGGTGACCGCATTCACCTTCTGTGAAGCTGCTTTGCTGTAACTGTAGCCTATTTCAGTTTTATGTGGCCCTGGCAGTTTCTGGTTTCGATGGCAGCAAGTTAATAGTTGATCATGGTAGCCCATGAGCTTAACTTTATGACAGTGACATTGACTGCGCTACGTTGCTGAATCTTTTATACTTTTATCACATTGTCTTTACTTTCTCATTGTTTGTAATTTTATGGTGTGCAGTGATTCTTTGTCGGACTTCCGACTTTCTTTTTCTTCCAAGTTTGTAGATTTTATTTTGACTTCAATATTTTGTCTTCTATTCTGCAGCACTCCTGACTTATCTAATTTCCACAATTGAAATTGTTTGTGAAGGTACAATGATGGGGATCGATTGTCAGCTGATGATAAATCATTCATATTTGATAATGTTTTTAATTACCATCCAGATAAAGCAATGAAAATGGGTGCTGGCATTGATCATTTCAAGGTATGATGGATAAACCTTTCCATTCGGTGGCTTTTGTTTGAGTTCATTATGGGCTTTCAATGAAAATGTCTAATGTTTGTGGCCGTGAAACAAGAGATCTTGAATAGTTAGACCTTGACCAGGACTAGAGAAACATGCAATTGTGTAACGGCATTTAATCCAGGCAATTTTCTTTATTGGCCTAGTATTAACCTCCGTCTGATCACAAAATTCCATGATTTTGTCAACAATTTATGCATTCAATGAACTGTATATTTCCTGTAATTGACCTAAGTACTTGGATTTGTGACAGGTCGACAAGCACGGCAGTTTCCAGGATAGCAGATGCTTGTTTGTTGTCTCGACTGATGGCAGCCAACAAGACTTCTCCTACAGGAAGTGCTTAGAAAGCTTCATTAGAGGAAAGTATCCCGATCTTGCTGATGAATTCGTTGGAAAGTATTTCAGAAGACCTCGTTCTGGAGGGAACCGGGAGCCAAGTCTTCCTCCAGTTCCAGAAGAAAAAAACAGGGATCAAGATTAGTCATTTTAGACCTTGTCTTTTATCTTGTAGGGCGGAAGAGAGAGTTGGTGCTTCTGATTCAAACCTTTATATAGTCGGCTATTTTCATTTGTATATAAAAAGCAGGTGTCTGATCACAATTATGGCATGCCTTTTTATGAACTGCCAGCTTTTTGAATGTGAGTGCAGTTCATAATCAATCGTATTTGATGTTAACAGCGGTTCAACATCTACATTGTTTTTCATTTTAGGGTATGTAGTTAGTTGTTTCAATTGTTGCCTTATTGCTCTCTTCCCATCTGGAAAACTGAATGTGGTGGGGATTTTTTTGGATGAACAAAATCATTACTGATGGATTCAGTTTTTTACGTGGAATGAGATATTGAGATTAAGAGCTCAGTTCATCCACATCTCCATTAGAAAATTTAGGTAAAACGACCACAATGACCCTACAAAAAATGTGAAGAAGAAACAAAAATAGCTTCTGAATGTGCGCAAAACCAATGGGCTGCTGTATCAACCCCAAATAGTTTTAGTAATATTTCTGAAGTTTAATATATATTCTATAAGCAAATAAGAGGAAACAATAATTAAATATAAAATATATTTAAATTTTCTAATTCATAGTAATTGAAATGAATTTCTTTTTCCCAGAAATTCACTATGAATTATGTATCGTTTATCTTATATAGTTAAATTTGTATTTTTAAAGCAAATAAACTTTTCATAGATTTGCATATTCTAAAAATAATGCAAACTTATCATAATTCTAAAAGTAGGGAGGAAATGTTCAAAAATCAATCAACTGCATCGGTTAGAACGATAGAAAGTGGGATATCATTCTTATAATTTTTTTTATTATTTGCTTTAAAATAAATTTTATTTAACTATTTGATCCTAATATTATACAATGATTAAATTACCCCAACAAACATAAACTCTCATAGTTAATAGTTTTAGTGTGGATATTTGTATTCTTTAAAAACGTGGATTTAAAATTTTACTATATTATAAAATAATTTTTTAATAGTTTATAATATTGTAAAAACATCTTACGATATTATAAAAATCTAAATTCACATTTAAAAAATATAAGTATCTATTGATTATTTGATATTATGAAATTAAAGTATCAAGCTTCTTCTTCATGTGAATTTATTATAATTATTTGTGGGAGTTGGGTAGATTTACAAGATTGTGGATGGAAATAACACAATAATTTAGTTAGATAGTTATGTGATAAAAAATTAGGGTAATTATGTGCACTTTTGCTATAAATTGAGTGGTTAACTAATAATTATCCTACATAGACGGAATTGTATACATTCTAATATTTTATATTATTATTTTTCTTTGTATTAGATTAATAATATTTTAAATTTATTAATATTTTATTTTATTATTGACTTTCATGAATAAAAATTTTATTACCTGAAAATTACAAATCTCACACACACGCACGCGCACGCACACGCGATTTTGAAAGTTAATTAAAAGAATCTAATAGCAATTTTTAGAATCTATTCAGAATCACTGCTTGAGCTTTTACCTGCTGGAGCATGAATATTTACGTAGCCATCCCAGCCACCATCGTCCTCGCTCTTTCAATCTTCTCATTTCCTCTTCTCAACAACTTTTGTGAGCATTAAATCAATTAATTTTGCACTTTATTATGTATCTCCAGATTGTTTGTTTGTTTTTATTTTTTTTTATTTTTTTTTATTTTGGTTTTCTGGTTACATAGATTTGCTGAAATTGACACCAGCGACAACAACAATAATAAACTCAGAAGCCGACTTAGTTGTAACTAATGGAGTTATATTCACGGTTGATGACTCTCTGCCGTTTGCTGATTCCATGGCCGTAAAAAACGGCAGGATTGTCAGCGTTGGCAATTACTCTGCTGTTCAGAAATTGGCCGCTGATGGAACAAGCGTGTTGAATCTTCAAGGAAAAGTTGTGGTTCCTGGCTTTATCGATTCTCATGTTCACTTGATCTCTGGAGGGCTTCAGGTTTCCGCTTTCTTGTTATTTCTCTGAATAAATGTTTTATTTATGCACCAATTGACATGTCTGATGATGTGGTCTTTTAGGCTATATAACGACTAATTATTAAACTTTATCATTTCTTATCAACTTTATAAACGTTTTACTACTAATTTGCTTTTAAGGCACATAGTTAGACGGTTAGTCTATATTATCTGTCATTTTGCCCAGTACAAGTGAGTGTTTGATATATGTCTTCACATTGCAAACCTTCAACTATGTTACTTCGAGGCTGTTTTGACAGATTTCTAATGCACCTATCATTTTATTTGTATTTTTTAATATAATGTTAAAGACAAATGGACTCTTTTGCAGTTGTGCTTATAAAATTAAGTGGAGGCCTGCCAGTTGTATGCTTACCCTACGTTTGATAGCGATTTTGGAATCATCAAAAGCAATATTAAAAAGTAAAATTTCTTTTTTTTAAGAAAGGCCTTTTGTTATCAATCTTAAAGTGTTTACTTGATACAGGTAGAAGTGCTTTTTGGTATTAAAAAAAATTTAGGAGTTCTCTTGACATAAGTAATTGATTGATGCTTTATTGAAACGGGCATTTTGTAGAAGAGAGTATCTTGCTATAAAGCATTTTAGATGGTTTTTGGGGATGTTCTTTTGGTCATAACCGTTTGCTATAAAAGTACTCACAACCATGATGTAAATTTATTTGTAACCTTATCTCAAAAATATTCTTTCTACTGTTTCTTGATCATCTGGATGAAGTTTGATTGATAGTGACTAATGTGTTTGTTATGCTCAAGATTGAAAAGTTTAGATAGATCATAGATGCTTCAATGTTTAACTAGTAACAATGTTGTTGCAAACCCTATTCATTTGGACATCAATTTGAGTCTTATTATGAGCTTTGGAGACTATACCTTGGGGCCCGATTTGTGAAGTACAGTTGAATTGATGAGTAAGCATCATCTTTGCACATTTGATGGTGTCCGTTGATTAAAAATTATGGCTTTACTCTGTTTCAATGCTTAAGTTATTGTACATTTAAGCTGTTGTTACCCACATACATTGGCCTGAAATTCTAACAATGGATACAGATGGCACGGGTGAAATTGCGAGGTGTTAATCATAAGGATGAATTTGTGAGAAGGGTCAAAGAAGCAGCGAAAAGTAGTTCCTGTGCTCTCTTGTTCTAATATTATAATTTCTAGACATGATGGATATTATTCTTTTCCAAATAACATTAATAGTTACTTGGTGTTCTATTTGGATGTATTTTGTGATAAGTTTAAAAGTTAAGTTTTGTCTCGACTGCTTTCCCTGAATAGGATCTGAAAAGTTTGTTTCAGCTGTAACAGGTACTTAAGGAGAGTTGAATCTTCAGTATATAGATTGGTGGTATTATTTTGTCTGTGCTTTATGTTTTATCTTCATTTTAGATGCACTGAACTGATTCCAAGGATGAGAATAAAGTATCAATCACAGTACCCTGAGTTTGAAAACTTTAATACAGTTCTGCCTCAATGACATACAGGTTCTCACTCGGTAATCGGTTGCTTACTCCACTGAGCATAGCACTGGTTGTGAAGAGTGAAACATTATCAGCTAGTGACAGAGTCAAATTTATGGCAGTTCTATACAGTTTCTTTGCATTACATTGCTTGCTTTAGGCAGCATCACATTTTATGGAAGTTGATACTGTTGTCCAAATATATGCAGACTCAAAAAAGGGCTCCTGGATTTTGGGTGGTGGATGGAACAATGACCTCTGGGGAGGAGACCTGCCAATGGCATCGTGGATTGATGATATTACACCTCACAATCCTGTAAGAAATCCTAAGGTATTTGAAATGGCTGCATTTAAAAGCATTGGGATTCACAGTTTTAATGCATAGTTCTGCAGGTCTGGTTATCAAGGATGGATGGTCATATGGGCTTGACCAATTCAGTGGCCCTACAGCTTGCTGGGATTACTAATTTATCTCAAGATCCAGATGGTGGAACTATAATGAAGACATCTAATGGAGGTAACTTTTGGTTTTGATAAAGTTCTGAAATGATTTATACCTGCCATATCTTTATTTATGCCTTGGTATGCCACATTACTAATTAACAGAACGGGAGAGGTGAATGGATGTAATATGTATTTATGTATTTAGAATTTAAGTGATGTCAGGAGGCAGGGTGGCCACCTCTCTCTGTCTTTCCACCCTCATGTGTGTGTGTGATATGTGGTAACATGTTTCAATGAGAATATTATTATGATTCAAAGAACCACCTGTAATTTGATAAGGTTCACTTCTAATAGTGCTTTAAGCAGGACTATAACTATTTATGTGATGGTAGAGGCTTTAATTTGACTGTTTGGGTTGCCCTGCTTGGTTTGACCATCAAATTTTGAGCCTAGGTTATGCAGAACCTGTCAGAGCACCTTAAAATTTACTATACTCATGATGAGTAGATTAGTACATAAATCAGATTGTAAATGCAATCAAAGAGAGGAATTTAGAATGAAAGGATTAGCTGTACTAATGAAGATAGAAGGGAGATATTATTGCTTCTTTATAGGCCTCAAATTCTAAGGCTTTCTGAATTGCTTCATTTACCTTCATTTAAATTGTAATGGGTCTTGGTCATGTTTGTATATTTTGCGACTTCTTTTGAACTCGGTATCAGTATTTTTAGTTTCCACTGCATATAGGAATATAGAATGGTGTATATTCTTTTTGGTGGCCTTTTGCATAGACTTGTGCTGGGGCTAGTTTTGGCTCGCTTCTGGGCCTCTAGTTACAGAACTGTTGGGTTGTTTCACAGAACTCGTGGATCATAGCTTTCCAAATCAATGATGAAATTTAAATTTGTTTTTTATACATGAACTTAGTACTAAAATGACTTCAACCTATACTGAAAGTTGCTTGACTTGTTTGTTACTGTAAGTCCAAGCCAACCAGTACTCATGTAAGTGTCCACCACGCTTCCCAGGCAAGAATTAGTTAGTTTTCTTGTTAGAAAAATGAGGATATATATAGAATCCCAAGATTTTACTTAGGCATCAAGTTGAGGTCCATTCTAGTTCCACAAACTGGATTCAACCTTTTAAGTCAAACTCCTTTTCAGAATTTTATTTTTTCGATAGAGCCCCTTCTTTTTGGTCTTCTTCAAATTGTTCATCCCTGCAAAGAACCTTTAATGTTGCTTTTCAATTGTTTACATTTTGAGAATTAGTAAACTACATCAATTTATGAACAAAAAGTATAGTCATTATCCTACTGGAGGGAAAGTAGTTAATGGTACCTAGAATCCTGTACATAAGTTGCATGATGTGATTTTTCTAATTTGATTATTTTTATTTTTAAACGCTAATATTGATTAAGTAATTCTTCAGACCCTAATCCTAATAGTTATGTCTGCGTATGAATTTGAATTTTGTTAAGGTTCTGTAATTGTTAAGTTATTGAGGTAGTATAAGTAATAACATTGACCTCATGCAGAACCCACTGGACTGCTGATTGATGCTGCAATGAAACTTATTCTTCCATGGATTCCAGAGGTCTCGGTAGATGAAAGAAGGGAAGCATTACTTCAAGCTAGCAATTTTGCCCTGTCAAGGGGAGTGACAACTGTTGTTGATTTTGGAAGATATTTTCCTGGGGAATCAGTTCAACTCTCCTGGGAAGATTTTGCAGGTTGCACCAAACTTATGACTTGGAATTCTTGAGTGTCCTGCAGAGGTCAAGTTTTTCATTGCATTTAATGGTTTGGGCATCACTTGAATGTAGAATTCATGTAGACTAGAGTTCATTGTCATAAATGTTTCAAAACCTCAATAATTGATGCTAATGCTTTGAGAAAACTCAATGGATTAAGTTCAAGTGGCATCCATACATTATTAAATAAATTCAGATCCGGACCAGGGATATGACTGCAATCCTTCTTGACCGTCTAGTTTAATCAAATAAGAATTAAAGTTGATAAGATCTTTCCAAAAATTTAAATTTCTGCACTGATCCTAAATGGAATCTTTTAACAGTGTATTATTATTTTCCAAACTTTTAGTTACTTGGTCCCTCTTTTCCTGATTTTTAACAGATGTCTACCAATGGGCGTCTTATTCGGAGAAGATGAAGATCAGGGTTTGCTTGTTCTTTCCACTGGAGACATGGTTAAGTTTAGCCGTATGACTTCTACAAAATTTGTGAGCTATGGCTATTTGATTATTTTATATTTTTCTAATTTTGTCAAAGCAGAAGTTATCTTGTCTTTTCCCTAAATTTGGTCATTAGAACAGATTAACGAATACATTTGACAAATAATAAAACAAAATGTATCACTAACCTAGCTGAGGAAGTGCCTGCATAGTAACACTAGTTTTATATTTGATTAGTAAAGATAAACGATGGTTATTTGCTGGATTCAGATTTTACTGGTTCTCAATTAAATTGTAGTTTGATACGCTTTAGCTTGATAGAAATTGTAGTGGACCAAATAAGTGTAGCTTAGTGATCAGGCTTTTCTGCCATCTTACCCTTCAGTATGCAAAAGAAATGAACCATACAGTACTTTTCAAGTGTGCATGTATTTCTGCTATTCTTTTATTTACAACAGTGCATGACATGCTTTGGTATTGCTGTTTTTCATGGCATGATTGCCTTGATCTAGCTGACAGCTCAAGTTAATCTTTCTGTTCCTCTATCTGCCTATCTATCTATCTATCTGTCTATTTATCTATCTATCCATCTATCTATATATATATAGTCACTTATATATGAATTTACTTTGTCAGGATCTAATTAACAAAACAGGTCATGTTCTAAGTGATTGGGTTTACTTGTGCGGTGTTAAGGCTTTTGCTGATGGATCTTTAGGTTCTAATAGTGCTCTCTTTAATGAGGTTAGATGTAACACCCCTTTTTTGTGTGTGTTTACTGAATATTAGTAATTTGGAATTTTTTTCAATTTAAATTTCTTATATTGCATCTATTTATTGAAGTCTAAAACTTCTTCCTGTGTCTACCATTTTGGCACAATTTATAGTTCAGAATAAACTCTCTCAAAATAAAAGCATCAATCCAGAGAACTTTCTTGCTGAAAACAAACCATTGGCCAAGAAGTAGCAGAGGTTAAGAATAAACTTTTAGAGTCTGAGCATCAACAATGTCGTTCTTTATTGGGATATTATCATTTTACCACTTAATGTTTTCTGATATCAATTTACCACCAAAATTTTCTGATTATCATTTTGCCACCAAATCCTTAACCCCTTTAATAAATTTCTAATGTCACATCAGTCTTTTAGGAATTTCGCTAGGTATAATATTTACAATTTTATCAATTAATTATATTATATATATAAAAAATAATCAGTTGGTAAAAATATTATTTCTTTGCATATAATTAATGTTGTATTTTTTTAATTTAAAGGGCTAAATTACACTTAAACAATTTAGGGGTAAAATAGATTTTTAATATAATTTCTGTTAAAAATTCTATTAACTGTATGGTGGTAAAATGATAAAACTGAAACATTAAGTAGGAAAAAGTAATTGTCAGAAAACTTCATTAGTAAAGTGATATCTCAGAAAATATTAAGTGGTAAAATGACAATATCCCATCTTTATTTTATCTCTTAGTTTGTTGTGAAAAGAAGGCTGTAGTCAGTTGCTTCCCTCCATCTCTATTTTAAAATGAAGCTTAAGCTCTGAATCTGAAATTTCCCCCCTGCTTCATAGTAATTAACAGTAGTTAATTATTTAATAAATATTATAAACTAAGTCCTTATTCAATACAAGGTGAAAACGTCTTTATTTAATAAAATGTGAAAATCAAGACTCTAGATGATAAAATGCTAGATGATAAAATGCTATACACTTATCATAGTGATAAAATAGAACTGATGTTGCCAAGTGGGAGCAAAATATGAGCTGAAAAGAAATGATAAGAAAAATTTAATAACCCTATTCCATTTGCAAATTAAAGCAGATGTTATATCACCACAGAAATTTAACATATTGAGTTCAATTTTTTATTTCAGGGGACATAAGTTCCTCCTGAATTAAGTGATAGAATTTTTTTTTTCCTCGTTCTTAATCTTACTGACCAAGGGCCAAAAAGTTTTGCTAATGCAAGGTGTAGAATATTTTCATGAGATTTTGTAATTCAAAATTTAATATAATAATGGAACATCATCATGATTTTAAAGGAGAAAGTGTACTGTGAAATTAAGTTTATAACATTAACACGTTGGTAAAATTAACTCCCTTCGAAGGTTGACATGAGAGGCTTTCAAACCCTTGATTTCTTGCTTGCTTCCACAAGAGGCCAAACCAACTAGGCTGTCCCATTGGGACACACGTGCATCTATTTTACTAAGATAAGTATAGGTTTCTATTTCTGTAGCCATATGCCGATGAGCCTCATAATTATGGCCTACAAGTAATGGAACTTGAAAGTCTTTTGAACATGACCTTGGCATCCGATAAATCTGGGCTTCAGGTATTTCCTTGACTTCTTGTAGATCCCTACTCAAAACAGACACATACAAGTCTGTCAATCATACTTTACAGTTCAATTAATGGCTTTATTGCTAATTCATGCAGGTTGCTATTCATGCTATAGGTGATAGAGCAAATGATTTGGTTCTGGATTTGTATAAATCAGTTGTTGCAACAACTGGAAAGAGAGACCAAAGATTTAGGGTAAAGTTCGTTGGAACTACATGAAAAGACAGATCAGTAATTGTTCATTGTTTTTATGATTTTCATATTATAGGATGACAACCTTGTGTTTGAAAATGCTAATATTTATGCATCAATATTTTTCATGATTGGAACAAATTTTTTCAGATTGAGCACGCCCAACATCTAGCTTCTGGAACAGCTGCCAGATTTGGCGATCAAGGGATTGTTGCTTCAACACAGGTTTGGACTACCTTTTGGCAGTCAATTGTTAATCCCTTGCTTATCTTTACTGATGTTTGGAATTTTAGGTACACTGTTGGGCTGATCCATAACATTGCTGTTCTTGTTTCTATCTTTGACGGGCTATTTGGTTATTTGTTGGTTACATGTAGACCCAGAAACAATTTTTCATGTATCTTTACAATCTTTATGAAAAGAATTAAAAAAGAAACTGTAGATGCTTAATTTGTCCTGACATTGTGGTATTTCTTGTCATTCTGATGGATGATGTTTCCCCTTGTTTTGTGTTTATGTTCATCTTTCTTTAAATATATATATATATATATATATTTATGATGGCGACATGAAGTAATGCCAATTCTGAACAGCCGCAGCACCTTTTAGATGATGCTGATTCTGCAAGAAAAAAGCTTGGAGTGGATAGGGCCGACAGAGGATCTTACTTGTTTCAGTCACTTTTAGCTAACAATGCACTATTGGCACTAGGATCTGACTGGCCAGTATGTATAATATGGCTGACTATGACACTTGTTTTTAACTTGTGGTTTAGGATGCATCACCTTTGGATAATATAAATAACACTTGTTATTTTTAGGTTGTAGATATCAATCCTTTAGGCGCTATCAGGACAGCAATGAAAAGAATACCTCCTGGTTGGGACAATGCTTGGATTCCATCAGAGAGAATTTCATTGACTGATGCTTTGATTGCGTAAGAATTTTGAAATACATGTTATTCAGATGTTACTTCTTCATTTGCTTCGTGCTTGTACTTCAGTTTTACATATTTAGAAGCCTTGGGAAGTTGTTTGCATATGTTTTGAAATGGGAAACCTTGGGGGAAGTTGCAAACGACCCATGTTTTTATTCTCATTTCTTGTTTCTTGGTTCAAATTTTGAATGAAAATAGATAACAAGTGGTGAAAAGAAGTATAAGGCTCAAGTTTAGGGTACTCTCTGCATGAAATCAATTGTAAATCCACGTTTTCTTGTTGATCGACTGGTTCTTTCTGCTATACTCTTACGTTTTTCTCTTTTCAGTGTTTTTAGGATATTACTAATGCGCTTTCCTTTATTTCAGCTTATTGTTTTTGTCATCATTAGTTTAGTTCCAGCTGCTAACAGTTTTGGCATGACAGGCATACACTTTCGGCTGCTCGTGCATGCTTTCTTGAAAATGAAGTGGGATCATTGTCTCCTGGGAAAATTGCAGATTTTGTCATCTTGTCCACTTCCTGGGAAGAATTTGCAGCCGAAGCGTCTGCCTCTATTGAAGCAACATACGTCTCTGGTGTGCAAGTGTATCCTTAAAAGCATGAATTTTACCCTATGTAGCAAATATCGAAGAGAGAATAGGTCCACACTTGGGTCAATGGTTTGAATATGAACAATAAGTATGTGTAAATTATGTAGTTATAGAAAGAATAGGCGCAAACTGTATTTGTTAGTTACATAAACATGCATGTGATGCTATCAGCTATAAAGTTGTATGCTAAACTGGTATTTGCTTTTACTCTACTCTTAATATTGAAAAACCCATGGTCCAATCTCATCTGTTAGTTTTTCTATTAATTTAACCATTGACCACTTTTACCATATAAAAATATAATTATATCCTAAATTTATATGATTAAATCTTTGAAAGATCCATTTTAGTTTAAAAAGTGCTCATTTAGTATAATGTCAAAAATTTCATAATAATCAACCATGCTCTAGGATCCAAATGTAAATAATAGAAATGTGTACGACTTATATGCCAAATTTGAATCCTATAATATTTTTAATATTCGGTCGATATCTTGGACAGCAATGTAATTAGTCAAAAAGGAGGGTAGGATGCACCCAGCGCACCATAGCGTCTACCTTTTGGTTAAAAACATATTCTAGTTAAAGCAATGTTTTCTTAGAATTGATTATGTACAGAAAAATACTTGTTTTCCACTAGTTGTTGTAAGTAGAAAATTTGAAAAGATTCTGTAAATAAGATCATTTAAAAGTAATTAATTTAATGTCTTATAAGATGGTTTTTAATTGAAAAATTTTGGAATCATCTTGAAATTTGTATTTAAGGTTTTCACTATCCAAAGTTGCCGATCCGATACTATTACTGATTCGATTGAATAGCTCACTGTATTAGCGTGGCACAGGCTCACAATCAACGTAGGGTATGGCACCCTGAATCGATTTTTTGACCAAATTACAGAGATTAATCTTTAAGAAATTTGTATTTAAGGGCATCCTATTTTGTGATGATCTTCCGGTTGTATTGAAATTTCTTTCCAAGCATATGCATGAAGCTACTATCAACCCACTTGTTGGAACTTTCATCATTGTGAATGCAACCATAAAAGTTTTGTTATTCTTGTTAATTTGAGGGATCCTTGCAGTATGGAAATATTGCTGCTTATTGAAAAAAAATTCCTCAAACTGCTTTGGATCACTTGTTGGAAAATTTCATTCTCTACGCTGTGAGCCTATGACCATAGAATTTTGCTGCTTGGATCATATTTTATTACAAGATCCGTTTTTATTGAAAAAGTTCTTTAATCATCTTCTTCAAACTACTTTGAATCGCTTATTGGGAATAACAGCGTGGTTCTAGAAAAGAATATTCTTTAGTGAAATTGACGTAGTGAAAGGATAAAACAATGCAGTGGAGGATAAAAATATAAGGTAACAGACAGATAGGAATTGTAACACCTTAGACAAATATAACAGCGGTAAAGTATAGAAGGGATGTCATGTTTATAAGAAGGGATCCGCACCTTAATTGGTAAAATGTGTTTTAAGGTATATGAGTGCCTTAAAAACAAAACCATATAAGTCTTGTTAATGTCTAAATCAGATAATATCTTGTCAAGTCTGAGTTTGATCATAACAGATGGTATTAGATACCTTAATTCAGCTAACAAGGTACTAAAATTAAATTAAAGTAAAATTACATTTCATCAATCTCATATCTAAAACTTTCCAAGTAATAACCAATAATAAATGTTCTAAGCCTAAAAAAAAATTTGAAATAACTAGGGATGACAATTTTATCTGGATCCGCATTAATGTGGATCTGAATAAATTTTATTTCAAATTAAAATATGTATTAAAAATCAAATTAAAAATTAAAAATAAATCTTACTTGTAGATTTATGATGTTTTTGTACATTATTCATTTTAAATTATTAATTATTAGATTATGATTGAATTTTATTTGATATTATTAGGTAAAAGTATTGAATTTTATTTTAAATACAAAATACAAGTTAAAAATAAATAAATAATTAAAAATTAAATTTATTTATGGATTTATGATGTTCTTGTGTTTTATTCATGTTGAATTATTAATTGTTGGATTATGATTGAATATTATTTGATATTTTTAAGTAAATTATTGAATTTTATTTTAAATTTAAAAATACATATTAAAAATAAAAAAAAATTAAAAATTAAATTTTATTTGTAGATTTGTAGATTGTTGGAATTCATGTTGAATTATTAATTATTGAATTATGATTGAATTTTATTTGATATTATTAGTAACTTATTAAATTTTATATTAAATTATTAAATTTTAATTTTTTGGATTCAGATATCTGGAATATCTGTCCGCATCTGTTGCAGATATTATCTGCATCCGAATCCATAAAAAAGATGCAAATCTATAAAAAAAGATGCAAATCTAGATATATAAATATAAATGTGGATTGGATCTAGACATTGATGCATCCGGATCCGATTTCGAATTTTGCTAGCCCTAGAAATAACACATCTTTAGATAAATATAATTCCATAAAAAGCTAAATATTAAAAACTTATTAATATAACATTACCGAAAGGAAGCTAAATATTCATAGCTTATTATCGTAACATTATCCCTCAAAGAAATCGAGTTTTTATTCTTCTTCCTAAGACCACAAGCTAATATCATCTAACTTTATCTGTAAAAATATTGTGACGAGAGGTGAGTTATTAATTTAGTAATTAACTTTATGCACAATATTTAAAATTATGAAGATATAATTGATTGAATTTCTTAGATATACATAATAGTAGTAAGAAAAATTACCTTTGTAAATCATTATTTAAAAAAAATAAATCAAAACATCAAAAAGTCATTTAAATCTTTTAAATGTAACAATAGCATTTGAAACACATAAAACATGATTAATTCATACCACATAGTATCACTTATACATCCGATAACCTAGTCATATAATATCATTCACTTTATTATACCCCGTGAGAATCATTGACTTTAACACCATATGTGTACAAAATCCGGGTAGCCTTAAGTGCCATAACATAACTTTACTATAGACAATGAGTTAAATAATTTAAAATTATCCTTTAAGTTTTAATAATTATAAACTTTTGTAAATTACATTTAAATAATTAATAATTATTTCAAAGTATTTAACTTAAAATAATTTAATAAATATTTGCATTTTTAAGACAATTTATAACACAAGTTTTTAATAAATAAAGTTTCCTTATACATAATTTTAAAGAATGATTTTACTTAATAAAATATTGTAATAGACTAAACAAATCAGTTTTATATACTTTTCGTTTAACAAAGTATATACTTTGAATTAAAAGTAATTTAATAATGAAATACTTGTATTATGCATTAATCTACTTAAATCGATCATTAATAATAAAAGAATAGTAACTTCAAGCATGAGCTCACTCTCGTCTTAAAATATCAAGATACATTCTTATCAATATTATTGCTATCCTATACAAGCATTAGACTATTAAAACTAGTCTAAACTTGACTATCCTATACAAGCTGATTTTTATCAAGTTATTCTTATGTCAAAAAATTATAAAAATCAAAGAAAAGAAACCATAAACATATGTAGCATTTCATATAAAAATTCAAAAAAATGAATAAAAGTTAGAAATATAATGCAAAAAGAATTTTACATGCACATATCCACATTGTCCAGTAGTGATAAAAATAGAGACCCTTGAATTAGAGAATTTGTAAAAAATTTAATAAAAATTAGAACACTTGATTTTACAATATTAGAAATATCAAGAAATAATATATCAACTTTCTGGAATTCTTTAAAATGTAAAATTATTTTAAATGAATTTATATTAAAAGACCACCAAACTTGTCCAGAAACAATCAGGTTTAAGTTTTACACTTCAAAAATTTATAACTTAATGCTAACTCAATAAAAATTAATGAAATAAATTTCATAGAGGATTCATAATATTGTATGAAAGTAATTTTTGTAGGTCATTCTAAAGTATTTTAATAGCCTAAAATAATTTTATCATCAGTCATCGCAATTCTAGAAAATAGTTTTCAGAACTACAGCAGTCCAATATAATGATTTTTAATAATTTTTATTCTCAACCAAAAATTATGAAATTATAATAAGTAGAAATAATGAGGATTAAACAAAAAAAAACCAACATAATTTTAGAAATCATTTGGATAAGTAGAAAAATTAGTAAAATCAAATGTGCTACTTGAAGTCAAAGTTTTACAGCACCATTATTCCAATTTGAAAATTCACAGCAAATTGGTTATTTAGAATCTCTTTGTACAAAATACGTCATTGGAAACCTTAGGATGTTTAGTTTAATTATATTAAAACTTTTGTGCAAAACTTGAACTAAAAATGGGGGAAAATAGTAATAAAATCATAGTGCTTATGCCTCATAATATCTATCCTGACCTAACTTAAATCGCTAAGATATTGTCCGCTTTGAACCTTAACAAAGTCGGTATAATTTTTTCTCTAGGGTGCCCATATACTCTAAAATACATTTTACTAATTAAAGCATAGATCATCCCTTATAAACCTAACATTTCTATTGTGCTTTTTCGATGTGAAATTCACCTAAGGTATTACATATGCTCCCTTAGGAACTAATCGTCCTCAGTAATACTCAAGAGGACATACAGAGTTGCTTTGATACTACCTGTCATGACTCAATACATACCAGGCAAAATAATGTCCACCCATACGGTTTTGTTTCTAGTGCACCTATACACCCTAAAATGTATCTTGCTAATCAAAGTGTAGATTGCCTCTTATAAATTCAGCATCTATCACATATTTTGTCAATGTAAGATTCACTTAGAGTGTTACAAGAATATTTTAGAACTTCATTGATTCTTAAGAATATCTAATAAAGAAATAGTTTAAATCCTTGATTTTAAGAACACCTGTGGATCTATATGCTAGAAACTCGTTAACTTCGCAGAATACTAAGAAATAATAAAACTAAAATTCAAACCAAAAGTTAATTCCAAAGAAGGTGTGGATGCGAATGGCAGCAACTATAGTGGGCTTGGGATGGCTAGGGTTTGACTAGGCCTTGATTTTTTTTAAAAATGAAATAAAACAAATAAAAAATAACAAAAGTAAAATGGTACGGATGTTTGTGACAACTACTAACAGTTATGATATAGGGGTTTAACTCTGATACTAAATTGATGCAACACAATTCTAAAAAAGAATGCTCTATAGTGAAATTGACATAGTGGAAGGATAAAATACCTTAGTGGAGGGATAATAGATGTAGGGTGATTGATAGCTAGATAGGGATATTTTCAATACTCCATTTATTCTTGAGAATATTAGAATAAAAAAAATAAATTCATGTTAATTCTAAGAATACCCAGGAATTTAAGTGTTAAAACTTATTGATTTTCCAGAATGCCTACAAATAATAAGGTGAGAACTTACCGAGAGTTTATTTCAAGAAATAATGAATAACAAATAATCAAAGCCTCCTTGTAAAAGCTACAAAAAACTTATTCATACTACCTATGATTTATCCTAATTTGATTAGAAAACTTATTGTAATAAGACTGATACCTAAATTAGGAATACAATTCAAATAAGCTATTCTTAAAAAACTAGACTTTAAATAGGTGACCAAATTAAATCAAAATGCAAATTAAGTAAATTATTCCTCAATATTATGAATTTCAATTACTAAATTAGAAAGTATGATGGGACTCCCCCTTAATTAGCCCTAATATTTTTATTTGACGTAAACTCTAGTTATTTAGTCTCCTTTTAAAGAGAGAGTCCTTGTTTTATTAAAATAATGACCAAACTAAAAGATTAAAAAAAAAATTCTGATGTACTCAACCACAAATATCATTATAATGAATTTCGAGTTTTCTCTATTTTTCAATTTGGTCTTCATTTTATTAAAATTAGGGATTCTTTATTACAAGATTATTCTTATTCTTTTCCTTTAATGTGTATAGGAGAATGTAGAATAATTTAAAATAATTAGTCAAGCTGCCAAATCCCAACTAGTAGGTGTTACCAAACACCTTTATAATTGGGCTTTGACAGTGTAGCTGCCACACAACTCTAAACAAACAAGACCTTGGTGAATAACCATTGGTGCAATTACAAATCTACTTCTCCGTTCATTCGATAGGTAGGGTTTTGAAATACTTTTAATCTTGCTTAAATATTTGCTCTTGGAAGGAAATTGTGGTTGTTTATGAAGGTATTTTATAATACCTGCACATTTTGAAGGTAATATGTAACACCTGCATATTTTTGTACATAGTTTTAATTATTTGATTATATTGCTTTTGATGAACAAATTAAGTAGGCTTCATTTCATTTTAATTATTTAGTTATTCACAATTTGAAAAAGAAGAATTTGATTTTAAAAGAAGAGTAGTTTTAGGGATCTACCTTGAAGTTTGGTTTATTGAGATCTTAATATAGGTCTAACCCTAATTACAAAGACCACAGCTGCTGTCTATACACGGTTTCGTATAAAATCAATATAGGAGGGTAAATTAGTAAAAGTGAATTTAAAATTAAAGTGAGCAAAGAGCTGCTTTGAAGATACATCCCTGTGAAACACTAAAAATTCCTGATGAAAATTAGTAACCATTGAATATTAGAATGCTTATTTTCTTTTACCAAGCTAGCTCATCATAAAACCATTTTCTCTTTCAATCAAACGAAGCATAGAAAATGCTTCTCCATCCCTAAATGCTTTGAAAATGAACAAAAAAAAAAAAAAAACAAATTTTTATCGCCAAATCCTGCAAGTTCAACTTAGATTTATTAACGATAAAAGCGTCGTTGTAGCTCAAAGATGACTTTAGGTGAGAATTGCCGGTGTCCAGCATCAGACATGACTGTCATTAAATTGAATCGAGAAAAAGGTTAGTCTTTCCAAAGGTTCTGAACATAATTTTTTTAATATGTATTTTATTTTAAATAAAATTCAAATTTTATTTTATTTTATTTTTAACCATATATTGGGCATTTTATATTATTTGAAAATGAAAATGTGCTTGTTGAGGTGTTGGTGAAACTGCTGGCATTTTGTTGTTCATTAAAATATGAAATCAATTTGTTTATGTACTGAAGAAGATGCTTGTTGTTTGTTACTTTCGGACTTTACCTGATTTGTCAAGTTATGGGCTAATCAAGACATATGATGTTAGAAATTAGCATTGTTATAAAGAATACTGATGCTGTTTGGAAGAATTGACTTATTAACATGTGCTTGAACTAAATATGGTAATGTACGTTAGGAATTAGTGAAGTTGTATGTATTTATAATGTTGGAGAATATGGGCTTGTTTATGATGTTTTGAAGAAGTTGAAAAGGATATTGCTTGAGCTCTTGAATATGGAGAATTCTCTATCACTTGATAAGAAAAGTATTAGTGACAAATGCAACGAATATCAGATGATTTTTGTGTAAAAAATCCATGTTATTTGTCTTATTGAAACTGCCCTGTGTTTTTATTTGTTATTTTACTATTAAAATGATTCTGTAACGTTGATTAGAAGCTGCATGTACTTGTTTTTATAAAGAAAGCAGTAGCGTCGTTCCTAACTTTTGAATTATGTATTTGCTTTAAATTGAGGTGACTATAAATCCTGAGTTTCTTAAAAACTTACACAAAGTTGCTTTCAAGATGTAAAATGACATTATTTCCTTTTTAAAGTGACCATAAGCATAGGCGAAGCTAAGAGTTGGCTAAGCCGCGCTACAGCCTGGGCAAGCTTTTTTGGAAAAAAAAATAGTTACTTATAATTTATAATTTTGACTTTATTAATACTTATAAAAAGATAAAAATAAATCTAATAATTACGAGAATCTTTATTTTCCCCAAATCACACACAATACTCCCAAAGTATCCTACTGAAACTAAAATCTAAATTCACCAAAACTCAATTGCTCGAGTCTTTTGCCAATGCTGAATGCCAAGTCTCCTGCACTCGAATTGACCACCAGCAGATGGCTCATGAGTGACGCCGAGCCGCTGCGCAAGGCCTATACCCGCAGGCTCAGTCTCTCACCACACCCGAAGTCCCTAATTTGGAAGCCTAGTCTCCGTCTCTCGGTACAATGCTTGGTACAAATCACTTTGTATTTTAAATTTTAATTTATAGAATAGAATATGATTTATGATAATGACAGCATATTGGCATAAAAAGTGGAACTGTGGAAGTTGTTGATTCAGTGATTCATCCTCTTAAAATTATAAAATAATAGAATATGGTAATAGATCAATAGAATATTAGAATATGATAAATGGTATTGATGGCATACAAAGTGGAAGCTGCCGTTTCATTTTCTTGAAATTAAAAAATAATGATGGCATACAAAGAATGAGTGAATACAATAGTAAAACAATTAATTGTTGACTACTAACTTTTTTCTAATTAGTTTTTAACTCGTAATTTTCTCAAATTTTTGTATAAAACAATTAATAATTTTCTAATGTATTATTATTACAAATTCAATTTTAAACAAGTCAAGAAAAACTTTACTTTCTTTTTTCAAGAGAGTGGGTGAAAATAAATCATCCACCAAGTCTTTATCCCCATCTCAAGTTAATGTTCAAGATTCGAGCGAGCAACATACTTCTAAGTATCAAAGGATTAGAGTTAAAGAAACTAGAAATACTTATTTGGAGCGTGATTTTGGATTATGTCATCAAATAGACACATATTCAGTGACTCAACATGATGACAGTCGAAGAAAGTACATCAAAATGGGACCTTGTCAACCTTAACTATGAGATTATTCGCTAACTAATAATAGTATACAAAAATGTAGGTTTTAATATCACTAATTTAAAAAATTTCCATGACTTAAGTACTCTAGGGTAAAAGATAGTGAATTTAATTTTCGACACTTTCTCTTTAATGAAATTCCATCTGACAATTCAAATTTATTATTGAAGGGTTTTCTAGTTGGAAGAGCGTCAACAATGAAAAAAAAATGTCATTTTTTATAGCATGAAGGGAGTCTACTTCTCATAATAATAAGAATATACATAGTTCGAGTTGTTTGAGGAACCCAATTCAACACGTTGATAGAGTAATTAATGCTCAAACTTCACAACAAGTTTTGGAGAATAGACTACAATTAAAGACCTCAATTATCGTTGTTAAATGGTTAGCAAAGCAAGTTTTTGCTTTTAGAGGTCGTGATGAATCAGTTAATTCAAAAAATCAGGGAAATTTCATACAGTTGATAAAGCATTTAGCAAAGTGTAGTAAAGAAATTGCTGAAGTTGTCTTAGAAAATGCTCCATCATATGCTAAGTATACATCATCTAACATTGAAAAGGAGATTTTAAATATTCTCGCAAACAAAGTGTGAAACAAGTTATGCAAGGAACTTGGAGATGGTAAGTTTTGTATTTTAGTAGACGAAGTACTTGATGAATCTAATGAAGAGCTAATAGTAAGGTGTGTTGATTGTGATGCGTATATTCGAGAATTTTTTTTTTAAAGTTGTCAATGTTATGGAAACTACAACAATAACATTGAAAAGAGAAGTATGTAATATTCACGATATGATCTTTTAGTTGAAGAGATCTGAGGGCAAGAGTATGGTGGTGCTAGTAACATGTGGAGTGCAGGGAATGGATTACAAGCATTATTTTTGAAAGACTGCCTATATGCATATTATATACACTATTTCGCACATCACCTACAACTTGCTTTAGTTACAGCATCTAATGATGTGCCAAATGTATGGCTCTTCTTTTCAACATTGGGTTCAATTGTAAATGCTTTGATTTCATCTCGTAAACGGCCTTTTGAGTTAAAATATATTTGGGAAGTGGAAAAATAGATTTGATAGCTTCAGGAGAAATTCAAACTAGTACACGGGCCAATCGAATTCATACTTTGCATTGATCTGGAGCTACGCGGTGGAGCTCTCATTTCTGTTCTCCCAGCAGGTTGCTTGATTTGTTTAGTGTTGCTCATAAAGCTCTTAAGAAGTTGGAAGAGTGTGGGCCCAACAATAGCATACGTGGAGAGGCTAAAGGTGCCTTTTGGTCAATGACATCTTTTAAATCTGTGTTTATTTTGCATTTATTAAATAAAGTTTTAGGGTGAGTGATTTACTTTGCCAATCATTACAAGTAAAATCTCAAGATAGTTTAAAATGTTGTGCACTTAGTCTCAACGATGAAAAAAATTTCTTCAAAGGATGTGAGATAATGGTTGGAAAAATTTTACTGAGAATGTAGTTTTATTTGGTGAAAAGAATGAGATAGATATTGTGCAAATTTTAATGAACTCGCAAGCGTACGAATCTATTATAGAATAGATTAATGGTGACGAATGTCGATCCCACGAGGAGGTTGATTTTAATTATGTACTGAATTAATTTTCTTTTAATGGGAACAATTAAATTATGATAACTTTATCCTAAATTGTGAATTAAAATGGCGGGAATAATTGAAAATGTAACTGTTATAATAAAGCACTTGGGTATCCGGATCCGCATCAACATGCTCCATGGGCTAAATATTCCATATTAATATCAATTAAATCATAAGGGGGGATTCCACACCTCATGAACCACTCTCTAATAAGTATGGTGCCAAGGGCTTATCGTGCCAAATAATAATAACCTTGTACTAGGGTGCCGGTTTAACCAGGGCTGTAACTAGACAAGACTATTATTATTTGTCGACGAAAAGTCAAAACAACCACAAATATTAGAGGGAAAGAGAAAGTAAATTTACCAAATTAAGCCCATGGAACATGTTGAGACTTCACCTTCAACCCAAGCTCAAAAGAAATTAGCCACTCATATTTTAACTAAGGATAAAAAAGAAATTTTATTAAAATACAAAAAAACTACAAGAAGGAGAAGGAATTTCAGAAATCTAAGCTTAGAAATGAATTCAGGGGTGCCAAATTTGGGGGGGAGAGCCCCCTTTTTATAGATACATTGAGTGAATCGTGACCATCGAATTAAAAACAATTCGGATGCTCAGGATTGCGCCACGTCATCAGTCAACCGTCAACAGTCAAACCGCCTGAATAGTAAATAATCCCATGTAAGCGCATGTACTGTACACCCGATTTCTACTCCACTGAGATGCTGCCACGTCATCGATCTACAGTACATAAGAAATTTAGTCCAATAAGATCGTGACACATCATCGGTCAACGCCACGTCATCGGTCAATGCCACATAAGCAGTCAATCCACATAATTCGTCCAATCAGATACTGCCACGTCATAGGTAGTTGCCACATCATCGGTCCGTATACATGAATAGTGTCGTGAACAGTATCGTGAACAGTTCCGTATATGTGAACAGTAACTTTTTCCTTTAATGCTCTCCTTAAGGTTTTCGACCGTCCTGAGTCCAAATATGACGTCCGTTTAGCTGTTTGATTACTCGTTTATTGTGAAACGATTATGATACCCCTAAAATACACAATTATAATAAAACACATATAATTAAATAATAAAATACTTAAATAAATAAAAGTAGCAATGTTAGTGAGATTTAAAGTGTAAAATGACGATTTTCGCCTTTATAAATATACACTTTCTAACACTCAACAATAGATATGCCTAATATGAGAGCTCGTCATATGAAAGGCATAGGATGTTCTTGTTAGCATAATGATTATATTATAGTTGAGCATTATTATCATTATGATATATTTAATGTTGTGATAGATTTTTAGTTGATAAAATTGAATAACAGATTTATTAAATAGAATTTAGAACTCCTCACTCTCAGTTCAGCTTTAAATTCTATTAATGCATTTAAGTCATTTAAAATTGAAGATATTTGTAGTCTTGTTCAAAGATTTTATTCTCAAGATTTTACTAAGATCAAGCTACAATCTTTGAGAAGACAATTAGAATGCTTTGAGACTGATGTACACTCTCTCAAGAGTTTCAAAATATTAATGCCCTTTTTGAATTATGTCAAAGATTAGTAGAGGCCAAAAAGGCCCAAATTTATTTCTTGTTGGAAAGATTAATTTGTTTAGTGTTTACCCTTCTTGTTTCAATAGCAACAACAAAGAGAGCATTTTCTGCCTTGAAACTAATTAAGACAATACATCAAAACAAGATAGAGAATGAATTTCTTTTAGATTGTGTGATTATTTACATTGAAAAAGAAATTATAGACAATATTGACTTAGATACAATAATAGATGAATTTTACTTTTTGAAGAATTACAGGACACAGCTTCATCAATAGTGTTTTTTTTATTTACATTGTATTTTTATAGTTTTATGGTTATTTTTTTGCTTATGTAGTATACTTAATAATTTCATTTGTATAAAAACAAATTTTTTGAGAAGTAAATTTAATTTTTTAAAAAATCTATCCCACCCCAAAAAATGACGCTAGCTTTACCACTGACTATAAGAATGCTTCAAATGGAAGTTGGTGTGGGTTCTCGTCAAAATTTTTGTTTAGCAAAATGAAATGATTCAATTTGCATTAAATATGCAAAAGTTCCTAAACGAATAACTTGTGATCTCATGTTATGTTTTTTTAGATGATGCTATTGTGGAGGTCAAAAAGGAAAACAGAGTCTTTGTGAAAAAATAAAAGCAGAGATCAATTATGCCTTTCTCTAACTGTCTTCCTTTTAATGTGTATGCTAGGACTAGTGTGAACAAGTCCCCTTTATTGACTAAATAATTTAACCATGAATGAGTAAAGATATAATTTTTTTAATGCTTTTCCTACTGATCATATGTCAATTGAATCAATTGTGTCCAAAATGTTGATCAAGGCAAAAAAAGCTCTCAATCATTATGAAAATTGCAAGAATGAATTTATAAGCTCAACTGAAAAGGATTGAGAGTACTTGACTCTTCTTGTTCGAGATATTTTTTTCTTTCTTTGTGTGATGTCCTATTTCATCTTCAACACATTCAGTAATTGATAGGAATAATTGGAAAGGAAGAAGGCAAAATATATTGAAAATTTGAAAAATAAGGTAGGTATACTTCGTAAAAAAGTAGAAAAGAAAAAAGCAAAGATTGAAATTAGAGATGGATAATAAGTCCTTAAGCCAAAGGAGATGGTTGAAAAATAGTGTAACTGGAAGTACTTTAAAGATCAATGGAACTAGACAAATGTTAAGAATGGGTTTTTGTGTATTAGAAATATCAAATTTGAATTTGAATTATTATATTATGTTAAATGTTTAAGTTTTATATTATAAATGATGAATGTTTGATGTCAAATTTTTATTTTCTAACAGTGTCAAAGTGTGATGATTAATTTGATATTTGGTTCTAAGGGTTGTTTTAAGCTATTACCACTCAACCAATGGTCAAGGAAACTGAGTGCAAATGGCTACTAGAGACGTCTATAATTACAATTATACTTTCTATCTAAATGTCAATACCTAGATCTTAGGGGAGCTCCCTAAAAATTCTCCTTTAAAATATTAAAAAGTATATATATTTACTTTGGATATTTTTTTAACTACCTTTGGTAGCTTACTGTAACTTTTGTATCTAATAGAAAATAAACTACAATTTTTTAAAAATCAATACATATTTACTCTCTCTTTTCACAATTAAAACTCTTAAAGAAGCTTTTGCATTTTCTTATGTTCCTCCACCTCAAATGTATCTGGTGATGTCTTGAATTAGTAAATGAAAGGTTAAAATTTACTTTTTGGATCGATGTAAGTAGAACCATTTGTGATGATCTCTTTTGTTTCCTAAATGTTTTTCAATTTTTTTGGCTTTAAATATGTTTTGCAAATATATTTGTGTAACTGAATAAATGTTTAAATGATATTTATTTTAATTTTAGAGAAAGCATGAGTTTCAAGTTTGTATTAATAATCACATTTTTTATATTTTTAACTTATTGTTGCTAGTTATATGTGACTTCTTTTGACTGGGTCATTGAGAGTACAAATGATGATTGTGACATGATATAATCTATTCTGGTTGGACTAGTAAGTACATCTGCCTGTATAGCAGATACCATTCGTGAGTACCATAATAGATTCTTATGGTACTCACAAAGTTGACAAAAATTTACAACAAATGTTACATTAATTAGTTTTCGCGACATCATCGAGAAATTGCACTTTAATCTCCTGAGCTTTGTTGCATCAATTGTCGTATGTACTCTCTCATCAGATGACACCATACGAAAATCCAATGCCAAATTCATTATGCTTAATAAACAATCCATTTTGGCAAAAAAAAAAATGGCTCTTGTCACGCCAAATTTGAGTCAACGACTTCAACCAATCTGCGAGGTAATGATTGATTTACCCCATGCTTTAAACTCATTTCTTCCATAAACATATCATCTGTAGGCTTCTTTCTTGAGAAAGTCTCCAACAATAAAATACCATAACTATAGACATCACATTTCGTTAAAACAATTCCCTCTGATCTGTACTCGGCATTTTTTTTTATGAAACAAATACTAAACTAGTAGTCTTATTATAATAATGGACCAAAAATTTGCAGGTTCTTAAAATAATAAAGAACATAATTTGAAAATTGAAAATTTATGCGGTGCTGTATAACCAATGGCAGCATTGTCTTGGTTTGTATGACAGAATCATCTCTTTCACCTAAGAGTTTGGAAATACCAAAATCATCACATGTGCAACCATATTTTCATCCAAGAGAATGTTGCTAGGCTTCAAATCACAATGAACTATAGGTGCTTAATGCATGACTATAATGGAGATACCCAAGAGCCAAGCCCTCATCTATCATCATACTCAATCTCTCTAGGATATCGAGGAAATAGTTGTGAGAATACAACCACTTCTCAAGACTACCATTGGGCATGAACTCGAGTACCAAGGCTTTAAAGTCTAGATTACTACAACCGCTAAGGATTTTTTTGAGATTTCGATAACGAACGTTCCGCAATACTTCACATTCTGAATTAAAACTCATAAACGCTTTTCTAGCTATAAATTAAAACTCTTAATTGCAACATTAGCCCCATCAGAAAGGGTAACTTTATAAACCGATCCAAAGCCACCTATACCAAGCAAGTTGCATTCGTTAAATTCATTTGTTGCTCGTTGAATGTCTAGATACTATATTCTTCTCCATGTTGCAAGAGGGAAAAAATCTTTTCATTAGATTTTTTTGTACTTCTATTTTGGCATCTTATGTACACAATGATGGCAATCAGTAATAGCATAATGGATATCATCGGAGGCAAAATGTAATTCAAGATAAGTAGAGCAACTTTCTTAGATCCTTTATTGTTCTCTTCCTTGCAAGGCGGGACTTGGAATCTTGATGGACTGCAAAGTGCATAATTCGAAGAAAATGATTTAGTTGAAAAGTTTCTAAAAGGCCCTTCTACAGGAATTTCCCGTTCTAACCTATTTTGAGACACATTAAGTTGTTTGAGATATAAGAGCACCTCTAAAGACTTAGGAATTTCTCTGGAGAGATTGCTACTAGAGAGATCCAAAGATTCCAAGTTTACCAAGCTACCAAATGATTTAGGGATAGGACCGTGAAATTTATTAGCATCCAAGGATAAAGTTGCCAAATCTTTGAGGCCACCGATAGTCATCGAAATATCGCCTGATAATTGATTCCTTGATAAATCTAAATCTATCAAGACCTTTTAAGTTTTGAATATCCAAAAGAAGAGAATCGTTTAATGAATTTGATGACAAGTTTATCTGCAAGATGTACTGTAGACTCCAAAAATGAGTATTTTATACTAAAAGTGAGTTTGTTGAAGCCTAAGTTGAGTGCTATTAGAGATATCAAGCTCACCAAGCATTGTGGTACATGTCCGAAGAGCTTATTTTCATTTAAGAATAAAACAAACAACTGCCCTAAGTGGCAAAGATCATATGGAGTAGATCCTTGCCACTTATTATCAGAGAGGTCTAGAAGTTGCAGCTGCTATAATCTTCCCTCAGTTGTTGGAATAGTTCCAGTCAAGTCATTGTCAAATAGGCTTAAAAATATCAAGCCACGTAAATTTCCAATTCTCAGAGGAATGCTGCCCTCGGGTTTGCAATCATATGCAAAAAATTCTTGAAGAGAGGCAGAGAAATTTCCAATTGATGATGGGTTAGAAGCGAAGGCTAAACTTTTTAGATCTCTACAATTAGTCAAAGAAGAGAGAAAAGTCCACTCTCCTGTAGATTGTCGTCAAGTTATTATTTACTAGGCTACGCATATGGAGAAATCTCAAGTTGCCGAAAGTGTTTGGAATCAGACCAGAGAAAGAGTTAAAGCTCCAGTCTAGGATAGTGAGTTTGGAAGCATTGGTGATGGAGTTGGGAATTGTCCTTGTAAGTTTATTCTTTGCTAAAGAAAATAGCATCAAGTTTGGCGGCGAGTGGAATGGTAGATGGCTAGAGAGTTGATTGTTGAATAGATTAATAAGTGATATGGTCGAAATATTGAAGATGGTGAGTGGAATGGAACCACTTAAATTATTGGGGCCAAGATAAAGATTCTTCAGACTTTGTAGATTGCCGATCTTCTTAGGAATCTCACCTGTCAGAATGTCAAGATTGAGGTGAGGAGATATTAAGGTTTTCAATTTTCTAGCTCAGTTAAAATTAAGTTATGAAAGCAAATGGAATCACTAGTATTCCAAAAAAAAAAAAAAAGGTGAATAAAAACAAAGTTAAATAGGTCTGGTTTATTTATATAATTTTTAAACAGAGTAAAATGAGCTTGAGCTATTTTGTGAGCACTTTGTTTATCATTTTTCAAGTGAATATTGGTCAAATACACAAGAGTTTACAGTTACTTTAAACATGCTCATTCATTTACTCCATACAGGAAAAATATTAATCAAAACGATTTTTCTATTTTATTAGAAGAAGAAAATTTATTCGGAAAGAACACTGGATCTGGGATATGACTATCAGGGATATGCATTAATTGTATTCAAGCATTTACCGATTACTCTTGTAGCAATGACTGCTTCTTTGTAACATTGTCTAAGAAATATATATTAAATACAAAGTTTTATGAGTGGCTAGCTATTTGTATACTATAAAAAAGGGAAATACGCTCAGTATATAATACCCATTTAGTTAAAAAGTTTTTAAGTTTTCAACACCAGTCACATAAGTGGAGAGAAAATTGGGTCGCACTAGGCTATATGTATCAGTTTGAATTTAAGCATGACTGAATCAAAATTGAAATATTTTGCATTATACACCAGGGCCGGACTTTGATATGTCTATTTTTTAGAGCTTTTTTTTTAAAAAAAAAAACCGAAATTACTTGTACAAAATGGTGACATGCAAACACAGGTCTACTTAAAAATTAAAGACGAGGTATTGGACATACCCTGTAGGTTGTTTTTGCCAAGACCTAGAATCATAAGCATACTCAAGTTTCCAATATTTTCTTGCAGCCGTCCTGTGAATTGATTATCCGACAGCCACAAAGTTTGAAGTCGAGTGCGCTCACTTAATCTTGACGGAATCTGGCCCAAGAATTGATTTGCACCCAAGTATAGTGCCTCAAGTTTCGGCAGACGAATACACATCATTCGGCAAAGTACCAGACAGGCTATTGGAACTTAAATCAATGCTTTCCAAGGAGGAAATGTTGTATGAGCTCCGAGGTACGGAACCTGAAAGGTATGTGTTCTCCATTAAGAGCTTATTCAAATTCGAAAGCTCACCTATCTTGGAAGGAATGTTCCCATACAATAAGTTGTGCCCCAAGTCCAAGAACTCTTGCATTGACCGGTTGAAGAGTGAATCTGGGATGGGACCTCTAAAGCTGTTGCGATAAAGACTCAACGATCGGAGCCTAGATAAGACACCTATCCATGGTGGAAAGCTTCCGCTCAATGAGTTATTGCTGACACTAAAGAATCTGAGTTGGCGTAGTTGCCCTAGTTCATGGGGTAGATGACCATGAAATTTGTTATGGCTAATATTAAGAAACACTAGAAATGATAGATTTCCCAAGTGTGAAGGAATGGTGCCTTGAAGACCCATAGTTGAAGGATTTAAGGCTGTGACTCTATGACGGCGAGTGCCACAAGAAATACCAACCCAATTGCATACATACTGGGTATGTATGGACCAATTATTAAAGACACTCTGAGGATCTTTGATATGGGCTTTAAACGCAAGAAGAGTAGACTGATCTGTTGTTAAGTTTTTGATAGACCTCAAAGCTGTTAAGTTTTCGATAGACCTCACAGCTGAGCTAGGCATGAAATTATAGTATAAGAACAATATTGGTACTAAGTAGAGTAAGCGCATTTTGCTATAGACATAACAAACAGAGATGTGGTATTTTGTTTCTCCTCAAAATTTGATTGAGTGATTTTCAAGAGGTTTTATTTGGCTGGTTACTTGAGTTCGAATTTTAGGGTCAAGAGGAAGGGAGTTATAAATCGATTTGGTTGGAAGAATGTAAAGGAATGGAGAATCATGAAAGGATTGGGGAAAGAAATTTTGATTCCTTGGTTTGGTTTTGAAGGAATGGTAATGGGAAAAGGCAGGAAACAACTATATCTGATTTGAATGGATAAAATTACCGGCCATTCACTCAATTATGATTTACTTAACCTAGTTTTGTACAGATAATTTTAAAATTACATTCATTAGTCCCACTATTTTATTTTTTTCACTTTGTAAATATTTAAAAGAATGTTTATGTATGTATTAAATGATTAAGAATCAGTTGAGAAAATTTAATATATAAAAATAAATATGTAGTCTGCGGCCGGTAAACTGCCACCACCATTCATCATTTTGGAATTTTTGAAATAAATTACCTTACAAAACATTTCAATAATCAGAATACATTTCCGGCTGATTTACGTAGTAATCTTTGATGAAGTCCAACGAAAAGGAAGACTTGGTGAAAACTGTGTATTAAACCACTAGCAACTCATATGCATGCCAATTGTTAACTCCGAAAAGAGAAATTTTAGAATATACTAAAAGTGTATATATAATAAGTAAATAATATTATAATATTTATTTATTTATTTTAAAAAATAATAATTTTAAGAATTTTACTAATTGAGCTCAATGTTACGCGTCTCTCTCTATTAAATGATAGATTTCGTATTAATAAAATTACTTAATTATCATCCAATGAATGAATATCACATTAGTTGAGATTTAAATTAAGACTTAAATATAGAGATACCTACCACTGCTCTTTAAATAGAGAACAAATAAATAATAGTTATATTAAATTTAATTATATATGTCTGATATATAATAATTGATTATCTTATTGCTGATGGACAATATACTTTCTCGTTAGAAAGAAAGTATATGGTCCCATAACAATTTTTTTTTTTTTAAGGATGCCGGCAAGTTGTAACATAAGGCAGTTTCTTTCAAACCCTGCATCTGCGGCTAGCATCTATTGCAAGAAAACATCGAGTAATTAGACTATGTAACAATTCATACTACCACACATATTTTGACTACGCATGTAATGAGCCGGTGGCACATGTGAAAATTAAGTAATTTTAACACATAATAAGATAAGCCACTATTCTTCAATAACAAAGTTAAGGAGAGAAATACAGAACATAAATACCATCTTGATCAATAAAAGAAACTATTCGCTGGCAACAAGTAAAGTTGATCCAAAGAAATATTTGGAGAGCACGAGAGAGAGATAACATTTCACAAAAAAAATAGCATAGAGAAGTTCGATTTATATATTTTATATTACAATCCTCACGTATAATGTGGTATTTATTCATCCATTACGATGGTATGATTTTAATATATATTTTTTCAAATTACTTATTTAATCAACACACCTTCAAATTAAAACTGCCAACACATCAGCTGGGAGAAAATCTCTTAGGCTGTTATTAGGAAAACGTAGAATTACTCTGTCAGTTACATCTGAACACCCTTAATGATAAAGAAAATGGTGAAGCTACTTACACTTTAAAAATGCTCAGAACACTATTATTTTGTATGCTCATTTATGAATTTTAAAAAATTATTTTTACTAATACACTTTTTAAATTACTAGAAAATTCCTCACTTAGTCCCTTTAAATTAATTATCTTTATCTATTATGCGGACACATAAAAATATACTGCACATTCAGGGAATAATTCCTAACAACTAATTTTTAATAAAAATTTATTAGAAGGCCTGCTACGATTATTTAGCAAAGAGCAGATAAAGTATCAATGCGTAGGCTGCTTGGCGACTTCAACAAGGTTGACAAGTGAAGATTAATATTGCTGCCTATAGATGTAACCACCACTTTCGCACTTTATACACTGATTCACGGCTTTTGAAGAACCCCAATTGTCCGACTTGTCGAACAACGACTGATTCTCAAAGATTTGGTGATGATAGTGATTTTGATGCGAGCCTGCCAACAGAAAAGTAGAGAGTTGAATAATGATACTAGAATTGAGTTGAGTGATTCATTACTCTCTCAAGACGAAACTAAAAAATCTTGTTACGACAATTCACTAGATTTAAATCCTTTTCTTTTTTCCGATTCTCCTTTGTTAGGGGTGGACAAATTCGAGTTCAAATCAAATAGATCGAGTTTAGGATTATTTGATTCAGAAAAAAAAAATTAAATTTGTAATCCCATCCGGATATAGTTTGGAATGGATTAGATCAAATCAAAACGTCAAATTGAGTTTGGATCGGATCGGCTCATGATTAGTCAAAATTGGATGCAAGTCAATTACCATGGATTTAGATAATATACGGATTAGGTGTAATTTTTTATTTATTTCAAGCATTCTTACAAATTATTTTAACTACTAGATGATTGCTTAATATAATTATCTCATTTTAATCTATTTTTACCAATTTCCAATAAAAAAATTAAAATTACTATACTGAAATCAAATGAATACCAATTAAAATAAATTACTGCTATCGGGGTTGGTCAGATTGGGTTGTTTGCCCACGCTATCTAAAATAATTTTTTTGATATATTAATGAACTCTTGATTGATTGCTTTTAATCTCTTCATTTGATCAAGATAAGCCACAATTCATGTTAAATGGGTGTCAATTGTTAAGAATAATTTCACATCATTTAATTAAACAAAGTTGTCCGTTACAGTAAATTATTCTAAGGATGTTCTATTACTATTAAATTTTGTTAGAATTAAAGTAGTTAAAGTATTATTCAGAGTGCAATTAACTTACTCTTATTTATAATTATCCATGAATAACGATGTGTGCAATATGAAAAAAAATAAAGGTCGGACTGATATTCCAATTTTCCTATATAGCAATGAGAAGAACAGTGAACTCTGAAGCAATGCATGAGCACAAAACGAGATCTCTGAAGTATATATAGTACGTACAATTCTAGAAAAGCTTATTCTCAAGGGTATGATTGAGTGGCTTTCATGTAAGTAGTTTTATTTAATTGGTCGCAATCAAATCATGAGGAAGTAAGAAGTTAAAAATTCAATTCAGACATTGTCTTCCCTCTTGTACTACCAAAAAAATGGAACAATAAAAATAAGAAAAATTTTAAAAAATTCCAAGAAAAACTCACTACTAGCGTCGTGAAAATTGATGACTTAATTGATTGAGCCCAAAATACTTCGCTATTAAGAAGGAAAGAACAACCAAGGTCAAGCACAAAACAATCAGTCATCCAATTTAATTTACCAGTTACTCACCATTAGGTAATGAAGTTGGTGATGTTGCTTTTGCCATTTTTCTTTTCCGGCCTCTTTGAAGAACATTAAATATTTTGATAAATTAAAATTTTCTTTGTATCTCAATTAATTACTTGTTGCATTTCTTTGGAAATTTCAAGCATGGTGACCACTACTTCCGCTATGCAAAATGTTGGAAAAATATGCCCTTTAAAAGCATATAGATTTATTTAATTATAATAAATATTTTTTTATTAATGGACTTTCAAATATCTTATTTGCCTTAATTTTTTAGTAAAGTCCATTTAATCATATTATATGTATTTATGTAATTACTATGTAAATTCACAGAAAACATTATACAAGTTATCTTATAATTTAATAAATTGAGTCCGCTGTTAATAAATAAAGTTGGACACTTTCTTTAGGTATAAACTATAAAAAATTCATTGAATTTTTTGTCTTAATCATGTATGAATTTATTGATATAGTACGATTATATTAAACTGGATCACATATGAGATTTAATTAACTTTATAATAACTGTCAAACTTATTAAATTTCATAGGCATTGACTTTACTGTAATTTGAATCTTGAGTTAGTTATAATTCATGATTGTGATTGTCATTTCATTTGAGATACTAATGGACACGACACATACTTGTAGTCAAGATTATCCGGTATCTTGATGAGAGCAATTATAAGTATTGAAGTTATAAATTAACAATATGAAATTTGTACAACATATCTCTTTATGGATTTTCGGTACTTGATCATAGAATTCTCTGGTCAGAGTATATCGACATATGTAATATATTGAAAATGATCATTAGAGAAAACCAGTAAATATCAAGGAATAAGATGTTATTAAATTGATTGGACAGTTGATATATCAATTTAATTAACGATGTGGTGCAAAGGATTATACAGTAAAGAGATCAATGTGACTTGAGATAAATTATTATTCGAGTATATAATTATGGAGGTCAGTTTCAATCATATAATAGAGTGTAATTGGAATAAAATGTTTAGGCTTGTTTAATTAAAGACTTAATTATTGTAGTCACTATTGTATGTTCCCAATTAATTCTCGGGTTAGCTCATTTAATTGACTCCATCACTACTGGATCTAAAAATAAGAAAACTGACATATTAGGTGAAAAACCTAATTATAAATATTTATTAAGACCCTATGTGTTATATTAATGTGTAAATAGGGTCTTATGTTATTTTACAAGATAGGCCCTAAAATGATTACATATTATCTCTACTTTTACATAAGTGAAAAGATAATAATATATTAAATTTAAAATATTTAATATTTTAAATTATTAAAGGAAAGGAAAACATATGTTAGGGTTTTATTAGAAAATATTATATAAGTTTTCTTTTCTCTAAAAGAACAAAGTGACAGATGGCTTTTGAGAAAACACTGAAAAAAAGAAGTCAGTAATTTTTTGGAGTGGTGAAACTAATGCCTATACATTCAATGTAGATCAAACTTGAGTTATAGTCTGAAAGATTATTTGGTGGTGGATTTATTATTTCATGTCATTCATCTTCTCAGATTATCGAAGTATAATTTTCTAGATTACAAATTTCTTATATATTACGTAAGATCATTCCTAAAATTTTTTTATGTAAAAAATTATGATTTTCACCAACAATTGGTATCAGAGTTATCTGATATTCATATATAAGAATATCAGATGACATCAATAGTGATATTTATACATTAGAGTGGCATAATTTTATTTAAATATATATTATTTATTTAATATATGAATAAAGCATGTTAATAGTTTGTCTTAATTCATGGTTAGATTTTCTTTTATATTTTTCTTTTGAATATGTAACAAAAGAGGTGATTTTTTATCATCATATTTTTCTCTTGAATTAATTTACACAATAGATATTATGCAAGCTAAAAATTAGTCTAGGAAATTTAGCAGTTACTATAATGTGTTTGTAAATTAAGAAAGAAAGATTAGAGGCACAAAGCTAGAAATTTCAGCAGCAAGCATCGACCAACGCAAGCTGAGTAGGTTGGGTGTTGCATGTGCAGCAAGCCGCGCACTGCAAGCAAGCAGCAGCACGTGATGCAAGCTACAAGCGTGTGCCAGTAGTGTGCACTGCAAGCAGCCCACGCTGGGTGCGCAGCCTACGTGGCTAGCAACGCGGGCAAGGGCTGGTGGCGTGCGCGCGCAGGTTACTGGCCAAGGGCAGCATTTGATGGCTTTCGGTGTGGCAGCAAGTCTTGTTGATGGTAGTAATGGTAAGGGAAGAAGAAGAAGAAAAATATGGATGCTAGGGTTTCAAGGGTTTTTATCCTTTAAGTCCCCATGGTTCCTAAGCTTTTTTGGCAAAATGATTTTAAATTTATGTATTTAAGTCTAAAAATGTTTTTGGGCTTGGTGAACCCTAGTTTTAGGTCCAATTTAAAATGGGCTTAATGGATTAAAATGTATAGATAAAATTTTAATACATTAAATTTATTTTTGGTCCAAAAAGTTTATTTATTATTTTTAAATAAAAATATTATATTATTTTTTAAAAAAAATTAAAATTAGATCAATAATAAATTTAAAAGCTTAATTTACCCTAATCCATCAATAAAGACAAGCTTATAAAAGATGGAGATTGACAAGAAGCCCAATGAAAATTAAACTTAGGGTTAATGTAATTTTTTATTTTATTTTATTTTAGGAAAGTTATGAATTAAGATTATTTAATTATTTTTCTATATGCTATTTTTTGGATAATAACATGCCAGGATAACATGTCATATAGAATAGGTAGTGCCACTCTATGCATAATGATATATGTCACTCATTAATTTTGAATATCTTTATATTGTTTGAAGTTTGAGAATGTTTAATAATATTGAATATCATCTAAGTAATATTATAGGAAGCATGCAATTAATAATATATAATTAATGTTTATCTTAAAAAGAAAAAAATTAATTTTAAAATATTAAGTGGGAGAAGAAAATTTTTAAATAATTTTTTCCATGAGCTCCATTGTTAATTCAATAATAAAATTATATATATACCTCAAATTCATGATACGATAATGCTCCTTTCGGAAGGTATATAAATTGAAATATTTTTCAATCGATTATTCACCCCAATGATGACTGTTGATATGAGTAGTACATAGATTGAAATAATAATTATATACTCAACTAAAATTTATTATTAACCTTCCCAACAAAGCTCTGTTAACAAATTTAGACGCAAAATGATAACGATAGTTATTTATCATGTTTCTACATAAAAGTAAATAATTTAATGAATAAATGGGTCTACAGTAAGTGTAGACATGACTTCTCCAACACATAGTTTGTCAAAATAATACTAAATTATCGTTGTAATAAATTAAAATACTTTTATGGTTTTTTACATTTTTGTCATTTATTGTAAATATTTTATCAAATTATTTATACATGGATATTTTATTTTTTAGGAAATGTCTTCCCTAAGCCTAATTACTATTATTCTGAATTAAAACAAACTCACTGGAGAGAATTATATAGATTGAAAAAGAAATCTATTCATTGTCCTAACTGCTGAAGATTAATAATACATTTTAACCGAGCCATGTCCACAGTTCCAACGAAAGATGCTCATAGAAATCAGATGAGGCTTTACGAAAAATGGCAAAATGCTACATTTTAGCCTCGATTTCTAATATTCTACAGACCAAACATCAAAACTTGAAGACTGCTACTGAAATAATGAATAATCTCTAAGAGATATTCGGATAGAGTACTTACTCTGTGGAACAAACAACATTGAAAGATATTATGAACAGTAAAATAGGGAAAGACACGAGAGTTCGTGATCATGTCCTTAAAATGATGGAGTATTTGAATGAGGCTAAGATTCAGGGTGCACATGTAACGCCCACTTTATTTTTTATTTATTTATTTTATTTTTCCTCTTTTACACTTATAAAATTGAGTAGAAGAGTTATTATTAGTTTTTATTAAAAAAATAATCTTCTGAGAAACAAACTCATGTTTCTTACTTTTATTTTTTAAAAATATATATATTTATTAATTACTACGTATTTAAGATTAAGTCATTTTTTTTAAGAAGAATCCGTCTTTTATTATCTACGATGTTATAAAACCTAGAAAAAGAGAAGGAATAAACATAAACCTTTGGAGAAGAAAAAAGAAATTTTTTAAACCTTCTTTACTTGGTGTTTGCCTTAAGGTATTGAAAATATTTCTTGGACTTATGTGATTTATTTTTATTAGTTGTTTGTGTTTATTTACTTGTGGTATGACTTATGTAATGTAGGTGTTTGTAATGTTGTGATGGTATAAATAGTCTGTATTCCTTGCTTCAAATCATTTTTTTTATTTAGAATCATGTAAATACGTTTACATATCATGAAACTAAACACCCTAAGGTTTCCATTGATTGGTTTTGTGTTGAAATCCCCTGAGTATGCAAATTGTGATGGTTTTTCGAAATTAGGTTTCTGGTGCTGGAAAATTCCGATTTTCAGCAGCAGTTCTCACTTTGGGAAATTTTTCTGTAAGGTTACATATCCTTAAAAATTATTCCGATTTTTATATCAACCGAAATATGCCTCCTATGCTCGCATGTTTAATTTCGTAATTTTATTCTTTATGGTTAAATTATTAGAAATCGTAATATGTGGCTGCTGCAGATCTGGAAACTGTTTTCCAGAATTGCAGAAGCTGAAACGTTTAACAGTTAAGCTAGTTTATGAATATGACATGCCATGTTAGGATTTTATAATGAAATTTCAATCTTTCCTCTGTCTTTCAAAATTGGAATCTTGATTTTTGGGCATGTGAAATAAAAGATGTGAATTTTTGAATTTCTGTTTTCAAATATGGAAATTTCTGGACAAATTAGATGTTCTCAGAAATAAAACATTTTAAAATAGCTTCAAGCACCCAAAAAATTATGAATTTTATTTATATACTTTGTCAATGTGTCTTCTGTAATTAGGAAAAGGAAACATATTATTTCGATTGCTGAAGAATATTTTATGAATTTCCTAAATGATAAAGGTCTATTTTGGTTAATGCTAGACAGTTTTGTTACTTTGGTGAAAGATTAATATTTTGACTCGAATTTGACTTGTATTGATTTTTATGAAATATTGTACACAATGCTATGCATGTTCACAATGCCTCTGTAAATGTTCATGGTTTTCCGACATGTGTATAGGTTATTAAAAAAATCAGTAGGTGTAGGATACTTATAAATATAGGATATGCCTAGAATATGTATAAGTTGGAGTTAGTATAAGTGTCTATGAATTTAGGATGATTAGAATTATGTTTAAGGTTAGAGATGATATTGATAAGATATTTTTATGATGATTATAGGACGTGGGTGAGCTCGTTGGTTGTTCTCGAGATATTGAATTGGTTGCGACAGATCAAGGTAAGTAAACTCATGCATGATATGTTTTGTAATAAATGCAATTTATGTTATAAGAAATATGTTTAAATGAAAATTTTTACAAAAATGATTTCTAAAATTTTTAAAAAATAAAAATATTTTTAAATGAATTTATATAAATGTATTTTAAAATGAATTTTTCTTAAAAAAATTAGTTTTCTTAGACAAAATATTTTCTTAAAGAATTTTCTAAAAGAGTTAAATGTTTAAAGAAAAGTTCTTAAATGTTTTAGAAGACTTTAATTACTATTTATGAAAGAATGTAAGGTAGATTTAAAAATATTTTGACTTATAGTCCGTAGTAATGTATACAATGCAAATGTTATGATGCTATATAATGCAATGTCCAGCTTACTGGTATGATGATGATCTTGTGCACAAAGATGTTATGAACAATGCAGGGTATAGTACCCTAAATGATGAATGATGAATGACGAATGATGAATGATGAATGATGATGACTACAAGGCATGAACTATCAAATGTTTTACGATTTAATGCTTTTATGCTTTTAATTCTTTTACATGAATCTACCCCTTATGCTAAATGAAGATGTTATTATAAATATTGTTATAAAATATTTAAAGGTATGATGGCAAAGATTTTTAAATATTATGTATGAATTTACTTATCGAGTTAACGGCTCACCCCTCGTCTTTAATATTTTACAGATTGATTAAAAATATAGCTTGAGTACTTAGATGGAGATGTTTAGTGGATCTGTAGAGTTACTTTAAAGATTAAATCTTGGCTAGACTTTTTATTTTGGATTCGAGCATTTTCTTTGGAGGCCTTATTTTAGGTGTTTTATGTAAGAATTTAGTGGAGTATGAATAATGATTGTCTATCTTGAGATTTTATTAATAAGAATGAATGATGTGAGGTTTCATTCTAATTTTACCTTTGTATTTCATGGGTAATTTGTGGGGTGTTATAGTACAAATCTATAATAACTCAAAGATTGACATGGTACTAGAATCTCTACTAGAAATATTTAAAGAACTTAAGATTAACTATAATATGAATAAAAGAAATATAACCTTAACTGAATTCAGAAACGAACTTTATTCTACTGAAGAAATCTATCGTGCTAAGAAATCTCTGGTAAGCATAAATATTATTGAAAAACATTCTTCTTCTAGACCTAAGTCAAAAGGTAAGGATAAGAAGAAAGTTAGGAAAAAGAAATTGTCTATCAAGCAAGATGGCAAGCCAAAGGGCAAATGTTTCAAGAGTGGACAAAAAGGTCACTAAAAAAAGGATTGTCCTAAGATTGCAAAATCAGGTATGAAAAATCTTTTTTTAATTGAGGCCTATTTAGTTTAGAATTCTAGTGACACTTGGGTGTTAGATTCAAGAGCAACTATTTATATTTGTAATTCACTTTATTGGTTTCAAAAAACCAGAAAACTAAGTAAGGGAAGCATCAAGCTACAGTTAGGAACATGACAGTTCGTGTCAGTAGTGAAGATTGGATCTATTTTATTATCTTTTTATAATAAAACTTTAGTTTTGAATAATTATCTTTATGTTCCAAACATTAAGAGAAATTTAATTTCAATAGCTTGTTTGTCAAAGTAAATGTATACTATAAATTTTGGATTCTCTATTTCTATTTTTTATAATGAGAGACTTATTTGTTCTAGTACATTGAGAAATATTTTATATCATTTAAGTCCTATGATCCTTTCTATGTATAACACAATAATTAATAATGATGAGCATATACATATATCTAAGAAAATAAATATTTCTTCCAACCAATGTTACCTCTGACATTTATACTTGAGTCACATAAACCAAAATAGGATACAGAATGATCAAAAATGGACTCTTGGGTCCATCAAAAAATGAATTATTACCACTCTGTGAATTCTGTTTAGAAGGCAAAATGACCAAAAGGGCATTCTCAGCCAAAGGAGTGCGTGTAACAGTACTACTTGAATTGGTACATGCAGATTTATGTAGACCAATCAATGTACAAGTAAGGAGAGGTTATGAATATTTCATCACTTTCACTGATGATTATTTAAGATATTGTTATGTTTATTTAATACATCATAAGTCTGAAGCTCTTGAGAAATTCAAAGACTATAGGGTTGAGACAGAAAAGTAATTAGATAAGATCATAAAGAAACTTCGATATAATCGAGATGTTGAATTTCTCTCAAGAGATTTCAAAAAGTGTCTGGTTGAAAATGAGATTATATCTCAGTTGACTGCCCCAAGAATACCACAACAAAATAGGGTAACTAAAAGAAGAAATAGAACTCTTTTGGATATGATGAGATCTATGCTTAGTTATTTATCATTACCAATCTCTTTTTGGGGACTAGTAACAGAAACTATAATTTATCTCTTGAACTTAGTTCCATATAAGTTAGTGCCTAAAACCCTAATAGAATTGTGATCAGGTCACAAACCAAGTTTACGACATATCCGTATTTGTGTATCACCAGAAAATATGCTAAAATCAAAGGTAGACAAAATGAATTCATATTCTGAGGTTTGTATATTTGTAAGGTATCCCAAAGGAACAAGAAGAGGTTTATTTTATAGATCTCAAGATAGGAAAGTAATTGTGAGCACACATTTCACTTCTCTTGAGGAAAACTATATGAATAACTTTAAAATTAAGAGTAATGTAACACTTGAAGAACTGTCAGATGATCAAGTTGATGTTTAACTTTTAAAACCTGATATAGAACAGGAAGAACAGCAACAACCAGATGATCAACACAGGATTATCCTTGAGCAACAATTCATTTTAAAACCTCATCATAGTGGGAGGGTCACCAGGTGACCTGCTAGACATATGTTATTAGGAGAAACTTATATGGCTATCTCATATGAATATGTACAAGATCTCACTAGCTACAACGAAGTTCTAATAGATAGAGATGTTGGATTTTAGAAAAATGTTATGAATTAAGAAATGAAATCTATGTATTCTAATAAAATCTGAAAACTTGTACAAGCACCAAATAGGGTAAAACCTATAGGGTGTAAATAGATCTATAAAAGAAAAAAAGGAATAGACGGAATGGTGGAGATATTTAAAGTAAGATTAGTAGCTAAAAGATTTACTCAAAAAAAAGGAATCGATTATAAGGAAACATTTTCTCTAGTTGCTATACTTAAATCCATCAGGATTCTACTCTTCATTACTGTAATGATAGATTATAAAATTTGACAAATGGATGTCAAGACTGCTTTTCTTAATGGGCATATTAAAATAGACATATATAAACAGCAACCAGATGAATTCATACAAAAAGACCAAGAACACATAGGATGTAAGTTACAAAGATCCACTTATAAATTGAAGCAAGCATCCGATCATGGAATATTAGATTTGATCAAGCAATTAAATCATTTGAATTCATTAAGAATATTAATGAACCATGTGTGTACAAGAAAATTCAAGAAAAATCTATACCCTTCCTAGTTCTTTATATATACGATATTCTTCTAATTAGAAACGATATAGGAGTGTTGACTATAATAAAGAGTTGGTTAGCAAAACAGTTTGATATGAAAGACTTGGAAGAGGCAAGTTATATTCTTGGTATCAAATTACTATAAGACTAGAAGAATAAAACTTTAGCCTTGTCTCAAGTAGTCTATATTGACAAGATATTGGCTAGATTTAGCATGAAAAATTTCAAGACTAGTTTATTACCATTCAAACATGAAATTGCATTCTCTAAGGATAAATCATTTAAAACATCTGAAGAAATAGATAAAATAAGACGAGTTTCCTATGCAGAAGTTGTGGGAAGTCTTATGTATACTATACTTTGCACTGAGCTAGACATCTATTTTGCAGTACGGATGGTTAGTAAATATCAATCTAATCTTGTACTTGAACACTGGACTGCAGTCAAGCATATAATGAAGTATCTTAAAAGACCTAAAAATTATATATTTTTGTATTCTGGTAATGAACTTATTCCAATGGATTATACTGATTCGGACTTTATGTCAAATAAGAATTACAGAAAATCAACTTCCGGCTATATATTTATATTAGAAAGTGGAGCTATTAGTTGAAGGAGTGTGAAACAGTCTTGTATCACATACTCTACAACAGAAATTGAATATGTGGCTACATCTGAAGCTACAAAAGAAGTTGTATGGCTTTGCAAGTTCCTATAAGATCTTGAGGTGGTACCTATTATAACTGTACTACTTAAGTTATTTTGTCATAATAATGGTGTGGTAGCTCAATCTAAGGAACCAAGGAATCACAAGAAACAAAAATACATTGAGAGAGAAGTATTATCTTATAAGGAATATAATGCAGAGAGGTGATGTGGATGCTACTCAGATTGCATCACAGTAAAATTTGATAAATATTTTTACAAAGGTCATATCTAGGAAACTCTTTAACTTGCACTTAGAATCCATCAACATACATGAAATGCCAAATATGCTTTAAGAGATAGTGGGAGATTGTTGGGAAAATATGCTCTTTAAAAGCATATAGGTTTATTTAATTATAATAAATATTTTTTCTAATTAATAAAATAATTGAGGTATTTTATTTAAATATCTTATTTACGTTAATTTTTTAGTAAAGTCTATTTAATCATATTATATGAATTCATGTGATTACTATGTATATTTACAAAAAACATAAATATAAGTTATCTTATGATTTAATAAATTGAGTTCGCAGTTAATAAATAAAGTTGGACACTTTTTTAGGTATAAACTAAATATTCATTAAATGATTTGTCTTAATCATATATGAATTTATTAATATAGTACGATTACATTAAACTGAATTACATATGAGATTTAATTAACTTTATAATAATTGTCAGACTTATTAAATCTTATAGGCATTAACTTTACTATAATCTTAATCTTGAGTTAGTTATAATTTTATGATTATGGTTATTATTCCATTTGAGTTATCAATTGGCACGATACACATTTATAATTAAGATTACCTGATATCTTGGTAGGAGCAATTATAAGTATTAAATATATAGATTAACAATATGAAATTTGTACAACACATCTCTTTATGGGTTTTCAGTACTTGATCATAGAATTCTTTAGCAAGAGTTCTAAATTATAAGTATTAAATATATAGATTAACAATATGAAATTTGCACAACACATCTCTTTATGGGTTTTCGGTACTTGATCATAGAATTCTCTAGCAAGATGTGTCAATATATTTAATATGTTGAAAATGATTATTAGAGAAAACCAGTAAGTATCAAGGAACAAGATGTTATTAAATTGATTAGACAGTTGAGATATCAATTTAATTAATGATGTGGTGTAAAAGATTATACAATAAAGAGATCAATGTGGCTTGGGACAAATTATTATTCAAGCATACAATTATGGAGGTCAGTTCCAATCTTATAGTAGAGTAGAGTTAGAATTAAATAATAGGCTTGTTTAATTATAGGTTTAATTATTATAACCATTATTATATATTCCTTAATGATCCTCGGGTTAACTCATTTAATTGATTACACCACTACTGGATGTAAAATAAGAAAGCTGATATATTATGTAAAAAACCTAATTTTAATATTTATTAAGACCCTATGTGTTATATTTATGTGTAAATGAGGTCTTGTGTTATTTTACAAAGTAAGTCCCAAAGTGATTACATATTATCTCTACTTTTATGCAAGTGGAGAGATAATAATATATTAAATTCAAAATATTTAATATTTTAAATTATTAAAGAAAAAGAAACATACATGTTAGGGTTTTACGATGAAATATTATATAAGTATTCTTTTCTCTTAAAAAAAAAAGGTGATAGACGGCTTTTGAGAAAAACACTAGAAAAAAGAAATCAGTAGTTTTTAGGAGTGGTAAAACGAATGCTCACACGTTCAATGCAGATCAAACTTGAGTCATAGCCTGAAAGATCGTTTGGTGGCGGATGTTTTACTTCTTGTCATTCATCTTCTCAGATTATCGAGATATGATTTTATAGATTATGAATTTTTTATATATTATATGAGATCAGTCCTAATATTTTTTTATAAGAAAAATTATGATTTTTTACTAACACAAAACTCCTTCCATCACTAGATAATCGTTTCTGATTTATTTAAGTCCCTCAATAATAGTAATTCCAGCCAACCCCAGCTATAGCCAGAGGCATAGAGCCAATGTTGATCTGCAAACGAAAAAGCGCATTGAGTTCGTTAGTAAAAAAGGCAAATGCATGCTGAAGAGACGAAGGGTTAACAAAATACGGACAAAAATAGCTATAAAAATGGTATCAGTTTATAGTGATGGTACTTTTTTTTTAGGAATATAGTTGAAATTCTAAATAGACAGCCCAATAAGGGGAGTGAATTAGGTTTTTAAAAATTATGAAAATAAATTGCTCAATCAATGCAATCAAGTTCGAAATAATTGAATAAATAAACAGACAGTGATAAATAAATTAAGAGGTAGGGAAGAGAAAGCAAACACAATGATTTTTACGTGGTTCGGCTATCCCCGCCTACGTCCACGCCTTCAAGTACTCCGGGCTTGAGGATTCCACTATGCAAGCCTCCAAGGCTTAAACAACTTACAATTGACTTCCCAGATGTCAATAGACCTTTACAACAAGAGATTATTCCCAATCTCTTAACCCAAATGTATCCCCACACTTGCAGTCACTCAAGACAAAGGAATACAAATTAATTTATCTCTCACACAATCTCTCAAGGTTACAAGTTAATGCTCAATGTGTGAATGAATGAAGTACAAATCTATTTTTAAAGCTTTCTGTAGATGGTGAACTCGTATATAAGCTCAGTAGTTGTGTTGTCGTCAGCCCTTGATTTGAATTGGATGAGCATATTTATAGTTGGAGCTGAAAACTAGCCGTTATTCTTCCATCTGACAGAAAATGGTTTACCGTTAGCCGTTAACGGTTAGCCGTTTTCTTTGATTAATGTTACCGTTGGGCATGATTTCAAATAAATGGTTGACCGTTAAGAATTACCCTTTTTGCCGTTAACATCTAGAAACCTGCACAACAAAAACACTTGATCCATTTTCTCTAAACGGTTAAGGGTTTACAAAGAATGTCAATTCTGAAACTTATCAGTTAGCCGTTATTTATTAACGGTTTACCGATTACTTCTAGTATCTCACAAATTGCCTATCGGTTAAAGCTTAAGTTGTTAACCTTTTAACTTTAAAGGATTTTAAAGAGTTGACGATATCGGTTAGCCGTTATATACTAACAGTTCACCGATTACTTCCAGTATCTCACAAAATGCCTATCGGTTAAGGCTTAAGCTGTTAACCTTTTACAGAGCTAAGTCTTTTCACTAACGGTTAACCGCTTAATATAATTGGTTAGCCGTTTATACTCAGAACTTTATTTAACTTACAAAATGTTCTAGTTTCTCTAAGGAATATTAAACACATACTTAGTTTTGACTCTTAAGAGAATACTAGAAATTATGTGAGTCTTAAAATATATTTATTAACTTAAACTCATTGTTTGTTATCATTAAAATCAATTACCAGAACATATATATGTTAACATTCTCCCTCTTTTTAATGATGACAAACACATTCAGAATTTTGCTCCTCCTAAGTATATGCTCCCCCTGCATATATGACTTAAAACAATTTTGTTTTTCAAAATGTAATTTTCGTTCATCTCTCTCCCTTCATCATCAAAGAAGAGTTAATCCAAAAAGTAAATTGGAAGTGGAGAATTATGACTCTATTTTTAAAAAAAGGGCAAAGTTTCCACTTAAAATTTAGGAAAACCATAGATACAATAAGAAGAAAAACGCTTCCAAAATAGTCATATCCCAACAACTTTAATATGATCCAAAAACAGCAATATAATCAAACAGAATACAGTTTAAACAGATCATAGCCATCAACATCCATCAACAAAACACAGTTAATGTCAAATGTCAATACATCCATCAACACAACATATTAAACAAATCACTAAATCAGAAAATATTTAAATGTCAAAATAGTAGAAACTAAGAACCGCGTCGTGAAAGAGGAGGTTGAGTAGAAGAGGGTCGCCAAGAAGAAGGTCTCGCAGTGGATGGTTGTGTAGGACGAGAAAAGGTAAATTGTGGAGGAGAAGCAGCTGCAAAGGTGCTTCCAGGTTCATATCCAAAATATCCCAGAAGTTGTCTATGTCCAGCAATGATTTCATACTGATGATCGAAGCTTACCTCTTGAAGAGTCTGAAGTTGAGTCCGGAGCTGCTGCTGATCCTGAGAGATAGCATGTAAGTGATCAAGGATCGTCTGCTGGGTCTTAGAAATCTGGCGAACATCAACAACCAGCTGATGCAAAATGTCAGTGATAGGTGGCTGTGCTGGAGCTGAAGGCTGCTCAGGAGTTGGAGGGACTGCGGAGACTGAGGGAAGAGCAAAATCCATCTCAGGCATGTCGAAACTAAAGGGAACTGATGGTTGAGGAACACGGCGAGGGAGAGGTGGAGGACGAGCTCCAAGTCTGAAGTCAGGAAGCTGATCAGGAGGATAAATATCGTTGAGCATCTGATCATCCTCAAGAGTGATTAAGGTATCTAGGTTCTTGGCATTTGCAATCTTGTGCCATTGGCCATTCTTCATAGTAAATCCTATGCTACTTATTGCATCCTGACCAATTTTCTTAGGTTCTTTATACACGGCCTCTCTTAGTGGTACATGAAAATGTCTTAGGATGTGAGTGATAAGACTACCATATAGAAGCAACCTATGGGTAACAGCAGGGGTGGTTAACATATGGCGCACAATAATATACCCTAGGTTGACAGGTCTCCCACTAAGTAAGCTATCCAATAATCCAACATCCATCCGTGTACCTCATCTGAATGACCTTTCCTAGGTGTGATTATATGCTGCAAAATGCTATGAATAATGCGAACCTGAAGAGGCAGCAGCTGTACCCGGAAAGGTAAGCTACAAATATCATCGCTAAGGTCCCTACAACGACATATGTTTTTCACACCTTCATTGTGAATAAAATCACCAAATGATAAGGTTTTTCTAGAGGTATAGAACGACTCACGTTCATCCAAAATCCCAAGTATGACAGTATTCAAAAAATGTACATCAAAATCAATTACTATACCACCAACTATGGTAACTATTCTATCTAAACGAGTAACGAAAATTTTCATATTGGAGTAAAATACCTAAACTAGATTGGGGTAAGTCCTATCATCAATATTAACAATTGATTCCCAAGGTCTAAGCATTTCACTAATACTTCTACCACATACAATTAAATCCTCAAAATCTCCTATGTCTACAAAGTATGAGTCTAGTACCTGTCTACCCATAAAACGATACTCGAATCGTTTTCGCAATATAGCAGTTGGGAAGTATAGTCTTTCAAATTCAAAACTCTCCCGTGATCGTGTTGGGTTGACAGCAGGCGTATGGTCTTTCCTAGGTCTCCGAGAGGACTCAACCATTGAATAAGAGTAAGAAGATTTTTGGAAATGAGTATTGAAAGAAATTGACCGAGTATAATGTTGAGGGGAAGTAGAGGAGAAGAAATTATGCTTCAAAGTGTCAAGAATTTGTGAAAAAATTGAATAAATTTCTCAAATTTCAGTCGGTTGCTCTTAGGGTTTGAATTTGAGAATTTTTTATTTTGATCACGATTTGATGTTTTTAATCGGTGGAATTGCTTAGAAGGTGATGAGGAAGTTTTCTAATGATGTAATTTGTTGCAAAAAGAAAAGAATCTAAGAGAAAATTGAGATGAAAAAGCTTAGGTTTCGGAACAATGGCTGAAACGGTGAGAAGGCAAGTGAGAAGAAGAAGATAAAACCGTGATCAGTTATATACTTTGCGAAATTGGTTAACCGTTTTCTGTAAACGGTAAGAGGTTAAATTCCTGAGTGATTATAATTAGTAAACGGTCAAAGATTAATAGTTATCAGTGAGGGGGCAACATCAAGATAAATCTCTATTATTAATCGGTATACCGTTAATAATAAACGGTGAGGAGGTAGAGTGCTAACAAAACATTTAGTTTCTGAAAGTAAACAGTGAACCGTTTATATGAAAATGGTTATCCGTTTATTACATGACAACAGCTGACCGTTTTAATTTAAACGGTGAGAGAATAGAGTGCAAACTGAACAACGTTTAGTTTCTGGAAATAAACGGTGAACCGTTTATATGAAAACGGTTATCTGTTTATTACATGACTTTCCATAATACACTTAACAATTGCACCAATCAACTAAGGCATAAAATTAAGCTTCATCCAATGTAATTTAGTCAAGAAAGCACAATCTTTAGCATTAAAACTTAAATAAGGCATAGACATATAATCACAATACATCATCAAAACATTAAATAATAATAATCTCAATAACATAATTAATGATGTTAATGCGAAGACATCATCATCCCAAGTTCATGTCTAATTTTCAAAAATTATTCTTCACAAAGGGGTTTTGTAAAAATATCAGCAAGTTGCTTTTCTGTAGAAACAAACTCTAACACAATATCACCCTTTTAAACATGATCTCTTAAGAAGTGATGCCTAATCCCTATATGCTTGGTTCTAGAGTGCTGAATAGGAGTCTTTGAAAGATTAATAGCACTAGTATTATCACACTTGAAAGGAATTTTTTTAAGTTTAATGGCATAGTCTCTAAGTATTTGTTTCATCCAAAAGAGCTTGAGCACAACAACTACCTACGGCAATATATTCAGCTTCAGTGGTTAAAAGTGCTACTGAGTTTTGCTTCTTACTAAACCATGAAACAAGTGCATGACCTAGAAAATGGCAAGTACCACTGGTACTTTTCCTATCAACCTTATTGCCAGCGAAATCAGCATCCAAATAACATGTTAAGACTATATGAGTTTCCCTAGGATACCAAAGACCAAGATCTATTATTCCATTCAAATAACGAAAAATTCTTTTCACAGCAAGCAAATGAGATTCCTTAGGATTTGATTGAAATCTTACACATAAACATACACTAAACATGATATCGGGTCTACTAGCAGTTAAATATAGTATAGAACCAATCATACCTCGATACATCTTGATATCAACCTCTTTGCCTTTTTCATCTTTGTCGAGCCTGATTATTGAGCTCATTTTTGTGCATTTGGCCTTTGAGTTCTCAATTCCAAAACGTTTGAGTAGATCTCTTATGTACTTAGCTTGATTTATGAATATTCCCTCATCGTTTTGTTTTATTTGCAGTCTAAGGAAATATTTCAACTCTCCCATCATACTCATTTCAAACTCTTTGCTCATACATGTAGAAAATTCTTTGCACAAGGACTCATCAGTAGAACCAAAAATAATATCATTAACATAAATTTGAACAACAAGTATGTCTTGGTTCTTATACTTAACAAAAAGTGTAGTATCGGCTTTTCCCATTAAAAAATCGTTATCAAGCAAGAAATTTTAAAGCCTATCATACCATACTCTAGGTGCTTATTTTAATCCATACAATGCTTTTGATAACTTATAAACATGATCTAGAAATTTTTCATTTTCAAAACCAGGGGGTTGTTTCACATAAACTTCCTCCATAATATATCCATTTAAAAAGGCACTTTTAACATCCATTTGAAATAAAATAAAATCTTTATAACATGCATATGCTAGCAACATTCTAATGGATTCTAATCTAGCTACAGGAGTAAATGTCTCATCAAAATCAATTCCTTCTTCTTGGTTGTATCCTTGAACCACTAATCTAGCTTTATTCCTTACAACTACACCAGATTCATCCATCTTATTTCTAAATACCCATTTAGTTCCTATGATGGATTGATGTTCTGGTTTAGGAACTAATTCCCACACTTTATTTCTCTCAAATTGATTTAACTACTCTTGTATTGTTATAATCCAAGATTCATCATTTTCCGCATCCCCAAAGGATTTTGGTTCAATTTGATAAATAAATGCAGCATGCTCACATGTATTCTTAAGTGATGATCTAGTTGTAATACCTCTAAATGGATCTCCTAAAATGGCATCCTTTGGATGAGAAGAAACATACCTCCATTCCCTGGGGAGTACTTGAGAAGTACCTTGATTTTGTTCTGGACTTGCTTCTTCATGTTGTTCCTCTTGATTTTCTGCGTTCTTTTGGTTGTTCTTTCATGAATCTTCTTGTATATTTTCATCTGCATCATCGCTAATACCAACTTTTTCCATAGAGGAGGTATTAGACTCATCAAATGTAACATGCATAGACTCTTTCATAGCCAAAGTTCTTTTATTATAAACTCTATAAGCTTTGCTTAAGTTTGAATACCCAAGAAAGATACCAACATCAGATTTTGGATCAAATTTTCCAAGATTATCTTTTGTGTTCAAAATAAAACATTTACATTCAAAGATTTTAAAATAACCAATATTAGATTTTCTATCTTTCCAAAGCTCATAAGGAGTTTTATTGAGATAGGATCTAATAACACCCAATTTAAAACATAACAAGCGGTGTTGACGGCTTCGGCCCAAAAATATTTAGGTAGTGCATTTTCATTTAACATGGTCCTAGCCATTTTTTGAATGGATCTATTCTTTTTCTCAACAACTCCATTTTGTTGTAGAGTTCTAGGTGATGAAAATTGTTGCTCAATGCCTAAATCATTACAGAAATTTTCAAATGCATGATTCTCAAATTCTCTACCATGATCACTTCTAATGCAAGTAATAGAGTATCATTTTTCATTTTGAACCTTTTTATAGAAAACTTTAAAGACCTCAAATGCATCATCTTTATTAGCTAGGAACAGTACCTAAGTGTATCTAGAATAATCATCTACAATTACAAATGCATAATATTTTCTACTTAAGCTAGCATGTCTAGAAGGTCCAAATAAATCCATATGAAGTAGCTGTAATGGCTTTGAAGTATAAACATCATTTTTCTTTTTGAATGAAGTTTTAATTTGTTTACCAAATTGACAGGCTTCACAAATTTTATCTTTTTGAAAACCAATTTTTGGAAGACCTTTGACTAAGTCCTTTGTTAAAATTTTTGATAGTAAATCCATGTTTACATGTCCTAATCTTCTATGCCATAACCAACAATCATCATGTAATGCATAAAAACATTTAATATGAGTAGATGCAACTTCTATATCAATTGTATAGATATTACCACATCTACTTCCAATGAATAAAGTTTTTCCATCACAAGCATCTTCAACAATACATCTGAATTTGTCAAAAATTATTTTATAACCTTTGTCACACAATTGACTAATACTAATCAGATTATGTTTTAAATTTTCAACCAAGCAGACATTTTCAATTAAGGTTGATGAACTCTTACCAACATTACCAATTCCTAGAATCTTCTCTTTTGAATTGTCTCCAAAAGAAACATCTCTGCCATTTTTAATTTTGGTGAAACTTGAGAACCAGGAATAATTTCCAAGTACCATTTATTCTTCTTCTTCTTTGAGTTCTGCAAAGAAAATCTCAAGTCTTAGGTACCCAAACCTTTTTGGGTCCTTGAGTGTTAACAATGGTCCCTTTTGGAACCCAAACACATTTAGCTCCATGATATGCATTTTTTCTAACATGGCATCTATTTTTCATATGACCATCTTGATTACAATAATGACATACAATCTTAGGATTGTTTGTATAGGTAGATTTAACAAAATAGTTCTTATAATATTTTTGCTTAATACTAGGTTTATAATCTATTCCACCTTTGTCAAATATACATTTTTGAGTGCTTAGCAATTTCTCTAAATTATTTTGACCATTTGTGAATTTCAACACAATTTCATTAAGTTCAATATTCTTTTTCTTCAGCACTTCATTTTCTCTCAACAATTCATCAATATAAAATTTGTCATGTTCATATGAAGTACTAGGTTTCTCATTTGATGATGTAATCCTATCATGTAATGTTTTATTCTCTGATTCTAGACATGTTATCTTTGCATTTAATGAGTCATTACATTTTTGTAATGCATCTTTTTCCTTTGAAGTTCCTACCATCTTCTTTTTAAGGCAAACATTCTTTTTACCAATTTTTATCAATTCATCATATAATTCTTTAAATGCATCATATAACTCATCATAAGTGAGATCACTTACCTCATCAATTTCATTATCAGATTCATCTCCAATAACCATAAGTGCCAAATTTGACATTTCCTGAGATTCATCTTCATCACTTGATTCTTCTTCACTGTCATCCCAAGTAGCCACCATGGCTTTCTTCTTAAGCTTACTGAGAAGTGGACATTCTGATCTTATATGTCCTGGCTTCTTGCACTCATAGCATTTGATTGCTTCCTTCTTCTCCTTTTGATTGTTGAAGTCTCTGAATTTTCTTCTATCATTGGTTTTCTTGAAGAATTTTCTGAATCTTCTTGCCAGCATAACTAATTCTTCGTCATCTGACTCACTTTGCTCATCACTCTCAAGTTTTAAAGCTTTGAGAGCAATGTTATTATTCTTTTCTTCAGTTCCTCTTTCAGTTGCTAAATCTTCCTCATAAGAAATAAGAGAACCAATTAAATCATCAATAGGCAATGTATTTAGGTCTTTAGCCTCCTCAATGGCAGTTCTTTTTTGTCTCCATTCCTTAGGTAAAGATCTAATAATTTTTTTAACTTTCTCGCTGTTAGAGAAAGTTTTTCCTAGAGCTCCTAAAGTGTTTATTATATCCGTAAATCTTGTATACATAGAATAAACACTTTCATTTTGTTCCATTTGAAATAATTCATATTGTCTAGTAAATCTGCTGATTTTAGACTCTTTTACCTAATTAGTTCCTTCATAAACGACTTCAAATTTGTGCCAGATTTCATAAGCACTTCACAGCTAGAGACTCTATGGAATTCTTTCTTATCTAATTCACAGAATAAAGCATTCATACCTTTGGAATTTAGAGAAACTTTTCTCTCTTCCAATTCATTCCACTCCCTTAAGGGTTTAGGAATGTCATCTCCTAATTCATTTTTTATCATTGGCGTAATTGGTCTATCACACACAATTTCCCAGATTTCATAATCTAAGGCTTGCAAATAAATTCTCATCCTAATTTTCCAATAAGGATAATCATTACCATCAAAAAATGATAGACGAGTTGTGGATTGTCCTTCCCTAAATGTAGATTCATACTAGGTAGCCATGGATCTTTTACTCTAGACAATTAAGTCTTACTAAGAGAACCTTGCTCTGATATCAAATGAAATTCTAAATAGACAACCTAAAAAGGGGGGTGAATTGGGTTTTTAAAAATTATGAAAATAAATTGCTCAATCAATGCAATCAAGTTCGAAATAATTGAATAAATAAACAGACAGTGATAAATAAATTAAGAGCTAGGGAAGAGAAAGCAAACACAATGATTTTTACGTGGTTCGGCTATCCCCGCCTATGTCCACGCCTTCAAGTACTCCGGGCTTGAGGATTCCACTATGCAAGCCTCCAAGGTTTCAACAACTTACAATTGACTTCTCAGGTATCAATAGACCTTTATAACAAGAGATTATTCCAAATCTCTTAACCCAAATGTATCCCCACACTTGCAGTCACTCAAGACAAAGGAATACAAATTGATTTATCTTTCACACAATCTCTCAAGGTTACAAGTTAATACTCAATGTGTGAATGAATAAAGTACAAATCTGTTTTTAAAGCTTTCTGTAGATGGTGAACTCGTATATAAGCTCAGTAGTTGTGTTGTCGTCAGCCCTTGATTTGAATTGGATGAGCATATTTATAGTTGGAGCTGAAAACTAGCCGTTATTCTTCCATCTGACAGAAAACGCTTTACCGTTAGCTGTTAACGGTTAGCCGTTTTCTTTGGTCAATGTTACTGTTGGGCATGATTTCAAATAAACGGTTGACTGTTAAGAATTACCCTTTTGCCGTTAACATCCAGAAACCTGCACAACAAAAACACTTGATCCGTTTTCTCTAAACGGTTAAGGGTTTACAAAGAATGTCAATTCTGAAACTTATCGGTTAGCCGTTATGTATTAATGGTTTGCCGATTACTTCTAGTATCTCACAAATTGCCTATCGGTTAAGGACTAAGCTGTTAACCTTTTAACTTTAAAGGATTTTAAAGAGTTGACAATATCGGTTAGCCGTTATATATTAACAGTTTGCCGATTATTTCCAGTATCTCACAAAATGCCTATCAGTTAAGACTTAAGCTGTTAACCTTTGACAGAGCTAAGTCTTTTCACTAACGGTTAACCGCTTAATATAATCGGTTAGCCGTTTATACTCAAAACTTCATTTAACTTACAAAATGTTCTAGTTTCTCTAAGGAATGTTAAACACATACTTAGTTTTGATTTTTAAGAGAATACTAGAATTATGTGAGTCTTAAAACACATTTATTAACTTAAACTCATTGTTTGTTATCATCAAAATTAATTACCAGAACATATATATGTTAACAATAGTGATTCTACTTGAATAAGTAAAAACAGCATCAATTTTTCGTTATTTTGTCAATATTTTATGTGATTTTTTCTCTGAATACCACAATTCTTAGTAAAGAGATATCACATTAATAGGTTTAGCATATACTTGTCGTTTTCAAGAAAATTAAAAATTATAGATATTTCAATTATTTAAAAAAAAAGATGAATATTTATTATGATTTAAAATACCTCTTGAGATTTAAAATTTCGACTATAAATGCTGGATTCCTATCCTTCAAATTTGAAAAAATAATAATTGATTTGAAAATGCAAGCAAAATGAAATAGCATTCTCTATATTTTATACATGTCAAAGTCATGGGAAAATATCTCTTTTAATTATCGAGTAAGCTTATCATATTTTTTAGGAAAAAAAATATTTAGTAAAATCTCTTACATTGGTACAATATTTAAGATCATGAATTCACTAAGGAATGTTTTATAAGTTAAAGGATTAATTTCATATATATTACTCTCTCATGAAATAATAATCTTCAAAACACCTATCAAATTATTATAAACCTCATTTTATCCCTATTTCTGTAAAGAAGATTAAATTAAATAAATCATCAAAATTTGTTTCCCTATCTTTTGAAAAAAACAAAAAAGGATGAGTTGAAGTTGGCAATAATTTGATTAATATTTTGAACATTATCATTTTGCGCGAAGGAGATATATGATATGAAATTTTGACGAGGTTAAAAAACAAAGGTTTTCTGATAAAGAATTCGGCATTAATGGGCGACTTTGATGAGAATTTTATAGGGTGGCAATAGCAATGCCTACATAAACTGTTTGGTACATATCAGGCCCAAAAACTGAAGGTTAATAAGCCCAATACATGTTTAGTCTGGTTGGTATTACGATGTCCAGAAAGATTTTTCAGCAGATTAAGTTTTTCAACTACATTAGGATAAAGAACATTTTCATGCATATTTGTCGCTATAGTCTTGCCCTGACATATATAGCTAATTTAACCCTTAGGGAATTTTATTTGTTTATTTATTGGAGAAGCCTATATGGAATTCAAATTTTCACTCTTATATAAAATATTAAAATTAATAAGGAGCAAAGACAAGATGCAATACAATTATAACATGGAATAAACCTATTGAATTAGGCATTACTTGTCACAATATAATATACTATTATTGAATAGCTAGTTTATATATAAATTTGGACTCTAACATAAAATATCAAAAACTTCAAGTGTGAAATAATTTGAATTATCAATCAAAGGTTCACACGCGCAATCAAACAAAATTCAAATAAATAAACACAATTGAATTTGCACGTGATTTGCTTTTTTACTTTTATTTTGATTTATTCCAAAAGTCAAGTAACACATAAAGGACATTTTTGGACTTTACGTTTGACTATAAATTGATCAAAATTTTCCACGTGAGGACAAACAACAATATTAACGACTAATTACCAACAATTATGAATCTATTAAGTAAAAAGATTAAGTGAAGAATCTTGGTACTCCTCGATTGCATATATTTTCTTTGATTATGAGGAGAACATAATCAAAGAATATATGTAGTGAGTATTACCTTTTAAACGTAGGCATTGAAATAGAGACAAAAAAAAAACAAATAAAAATTGTAGGAGATTGTTATTTTTCTCCAACAAAAATTAATATATACAAGTTACTTTCTTATTATTTTTATAATAGCTAAAGCCCTTATGGTAACATAATTTTATAGTATTACCTTATTTTCAATTACATTGTTATTCATATTTATTATAAATTGAATAAATGATATAAATAGAAACTAAAATAAAATATTAAAATATTAAAATAGAAATATATATTTAGTGTAAAAAAATTAACAAAAATATTTTTCTTGTACTTTTGTTAATTTTTTAATATTTTTTTATAATAAATATATATTTTATATTGTCGAGATAAATTATTAAGTAAATAAAGTAAATGACCGATTCACACTTCTTTTTCTTTAAAATTTTTAGTATAAGGGATTTTTTAATATTATGAAAACAGTAAGAAACTAAGTGGTATATATTAATTTTAATAGAGAAGAAATTAATAATCTCCGAAACTTTAGTTAGGATATCAATAACATCAATAGTCTAATTGAAAATATGAGTAAATTAAACTACATGCAAAGTGTCATAAGATGCAAATAATTGTACCAATGATTAAAAAGATGCCAGCTAAGGGGAAATGAACTATATTTGAGTTCTTTTAACTGCTTAAAACTTTTTATGCTTGATTCATCATGTTGTTGGATAAATTATATGACTTCATATATATGCTAGATTTCGTGTTAGATTTCACAGTTACTAATGTGATACACTTCGATTTTTCAAATTTACATTTGTGATAGTATTACGTCTGTTGTTGTTATATTCAATGTAGAATTGCCAACCCTCAAGAATGAATAGTGCTGATCTAGCATTACAATATTAACTCAAACGATTTAATAGTTTTTTAAAAAAAAAAAACTTTAATAAAGTTCAAGGTTCCGAAAATCTAAGAGTTTAAACTTTGTTAAAGTATGAAAATTTATTAAATTCTATAGTTTTGTAGTATAACAGTATTATAGCATTAAACTATTAAACTAGGGCTTAATAATTTTTCTGGAATGGCTTAATAATTTATAGAATTTATTTTGGACTTTAATAAAGTACAAAATCCGAGTATGGACACATATTATCCAAACAATTAAATTAGTTCACTGTAGCTCTAGAAAGTATTAATCAATAATCTAATCAAGATCCCTTGTGTAATGTTCGAATGAATACATCTTCATTCACTTTATCATTCGTATGGTTACAAATAATTTATACATGATACCGAATGGAAGCAAACACGTGTTAAATGAGAAGAATATGTAATTTGATGCATATTGTATTAGATTGTAATATCAAATAGAAATGAATTTCAAAGAATTCAATTAACATATAATTGCAGTCTCAATTAATTGTATGAAAATCATAAAGTGAAGTCAAGAACAAGCTAGATGCTCCGTGTGTGAACTTATATGTTCATATTCATATGATACTAAATAATACTTTTGAGAAATAAACTGAGAGAAAAAAAAAAGAAAAATTAAAACCCAAAATAGGAACAAGAAAGCAAATAATTAATCTAACTATCTCAAAGCTTCAAGTTAACTCTCCCCTTTATTAAACTGATATAACATATATAAATAAACGATGAACGTACCTAACTCCTTGATTTGTAGAGAAATATTCTAGAAGAATTAAAACTGTGAATCTGTCACGTGTCAACATTGCATGAAATAGCTTAATTTATATTAATTATTACGTACGTGAAAGACCAACCAGAGAATAAGGGCAAAAGACTAAAATCGAGAGAGCCGTGTAGTTTTCAATCACCTAATTTCCCAAATTCAAATAAAAAAAGTCAAACAAAATGGGTCCCTATTTCTTTAAATCATTTCATTATATTCATATTATTCCCTAGTAGACCATTTGAGAATGTAGTACGTTCTATTATTATTTTATTTTTAAGATTTGCCCTATTGAATTTGAGTCTCCTAATTCCAACTAAACTTTTCCGTTTTCCATGCATTAAAAAAAAAACAAAAAGAAAAAATAAAATAAAATAACAATTTGTCCAACGTCTTTCATTCTCTAGGTAATTCTCTCTTGGTGGGTGCCAACTTTTCTCATGCAATTTCTTTTATTTTTTGAAAATGAAAGCAGCGACATAAGAATATCAAATTTCAAAATCACTTTTTGTTTCACACATGAAAATGTCTAGATGGTGTGGATACCACATTTAATTATCACGCCATTGTCCACCGAGCATACATTTATCACCAAATTTTAAATTATTATTTATAAATATATTAGATATAACGTCAGAATATAATTAAATAATAGTGTGATGTCGTATTGACTATGCAGTTATGATATCATTAGTTACTGATGACTGTAACTAATTTTTTCTTTAAAATAAGGAAACAAGTAAATATTAAATTTTTTTTTAGTCTCTTACTTTTTAAAAAAAATTGAACTCGAATGTCTAAAAAAAATACTTAAAATATCACTTACTTTTGCATTATGGCAAATCACTTTAAAAACAAACCATTATAACTTTTTGTTTGTTGTAAGTAAAAATTGGTAAAGATAAAGATTAGTAATTTTAATGAAATAGACATATGAATATGACGAATTCTTAATTAAATTGATTTATAAACATTGAATGCAGAAATCCGTTAGTTAACAAAACAGCGTTCTGTATATACTATTTATTCATCAACCTCAAAATGATTCTCAATTTTTTTCTCTAAATAATTTATGAACTTGCTCGTATTTCATAAAAACTAGATATATTGAGTTAAAAGCATTTCAGTTTCAAGTAACCACAAATTATGAAAATTCTGAAAAGCATTCCCTTTTACAAATTGATTGTACTTATAAGAGTCATTTTAAAATTTGATTATTACTATTTTAATTGAGTTGTACAAAAAGCATGCAAACCTTGAATTTGATAAATTCAACCATTATTGTGATTCCTTCACGTAAGATGTACATATTAAAAACAACAAATCCCTTTTAATTCTTGCTAACACAATAATTAAATTTGCGATTTGATCTATAATTTATTGACTAATTGAGTTGAACAATTCTAAAGCCAAATTTTAGGCGCATGCAAATGGTACGTGGGCAAAACGTCATGGTGGTTAATCATATGGTTTTATTTTGTCAAAATTTAACATCCACAATTCGATAATAATTAATATTAATTTAGGCTATAACCTGCTGACATCAATTTTTCAATTGTTACACGTAATAATTTGCACGTGATAACCAAGTAAAATTCATGCATAAACAAACATGTCAATAACTCTAGATTTTGCGAAAGCGGGACAATTCCTTATTTTTTGTTTTTTTTTTTTCAAAGGTCATTTCGATGAACATACAATAGGGATCCTTTTTGTAAATTAGCAAAAGAATAACACAATGATATGGGCAATCATGTTTGACATGAATTAATTATAATATGTATTTGGACAACAAAAGGCTAATCAATCGACGGAAGCGAGCACAATTATTCAAACTTTATACCTAATTCATTGCCTTGAGCTTCAAAAGTCTTGGTGGGACTCACAAGTGGCTACCCGGATTCTTGTTCAATCATTCTTCATTCCTAGATAATGATTTCCTTCATGTCATTCAAAAGTTGCAATTTATAATCTAACGGGCTACTATAAATTGTTGGATTGGAGGTTGCTATGTTACACAAACCCAATGCATTGCCTAAAATGATAGTAGGATTACGATATACTTAACAATTAATTTAAATTTTTAAATCAAATCATTACCTAAAATGATAGTAGGATTGAGGGATCATGTCATGAATATAATATTTTTATCTTGATCATTCATTGAAAATATACCAACTACTTTTTTTTTCCAACTACTTTAATTCAAATATATCAATTTATTTCATTTAGTTGCGAGGAATTGGGGTAATGAATATTATGTTTTTTATTTTAATATTACTTTTTAGTCCCAACATGCATCACCAAAAAAAAAAAAAAAACTACTTTTTAGTCCCTAGGTGCACCGTCATAATTTGAATCGGACGTCCACCAAAAAAAAAAAAAAATTGTTTGGTAATCACTAAATCAAGTCTTACGACCATAATGAATGTTATGTTTATATGTTATTGTTAAAAATAGAATGTCTTGAGTTCAAATGTTTAGTCTCAAACTAAGTCTCTGCATGCCCACAAAAACTCATATCCCCAACACATTGGATGCTTATAGCTTGGAAAGAGTTGCATTTTGAGTCAAAATTAACAAAAAAGGATGTGGGTCAAAATACTTCTGCAAATTAATTATAAAAAGGTAGGTAAAAATTTTCTATAATTAAATACATAACTAAAGTCTAACATTTGGACTCAAGAGAAAAGTTAAGGAATTAATATGTGATGTGTAGTGTACAAACGTTAATTCTATAATTCTATTGTCTCTTTCACTATGGTTCTTATCTTTTGACAAAATTGTTGAATGTTTAAGTCCAGGTAAGATGTAGAAATTAAATAACAAAATTAATACATAAAATGGGTATTATGTGGTGCTTTTAGATGACTCCCTTTTTGACGAAATCACTAAATATTTTTTCAAAGAATTCAAGGTGTAGTTGGTCAAATTATTAATGAAGCCACGTGGGTGGGATGTCGGGTCCTTGATACATTGAAAAAAGTTGGTCATATACACAGATACAATTTCTAATAAAATGAAAGGTGGGTGAAATGAAGAAATAATAGACCTCAAATGACGGGATAAAAGTAATGAATGTAATGAAAATATTTTGTCGCTAGAAACAGAGCTAGCTGGCTTATTCATGTGCTCGGAAAGTTTTATTATTAGCTTTATTTTATATACCACAAAATGCATTAACGTGAGGCCTGATTCGCCTCTTTGAATGAAGGGAAAATTACAGTAAAATTCGTTCCCCCTATGAAGTGTGCGTGCGTGCGTGCGTCCGTGTACTACTTATTTTCATTTAATTAAACTAATGAAACTTGATCTCAGACCATTTTATATATGGATGGAACTAATTAACTATAAGCTGAATTTCTTATATATTTGGTTATTCCATTAACTAAGCGCGAGTGGTTCCATAAAAATATTTATTAGTTTTTTTCACTTTATCCACCAACCTTCTTGATCACAGCTGTTTGGAAACCTAGCAGATAAAGATAATAAGTCTTACCAATGGTTAACTACTAATGATGATAACAAAATGGCTTCAAATACACATCTGATATGGAACCACTCACTGGCAGCGTCAGGAATTTGATACAGAATGGATAAGTAAGTTACACCACGTCATGATTTAAATTTTCCTTAAAATAAATATAATTTTTTTTTTAAATTTCATTCAACACATGATATTGCATAATGTTTACTTGGAAGTTGCAACTTTTTAGTGTTTTACTGGTTTAAATGTTTTATTATTTATCCTATGACATATATATTGAACCCATTAATTTTTTAGTATTTGAAATTTTAAAGACTTTATTTTAGTTCTCATATGAGCTTTGGCTATGGTGATAATTTCTTTTATAATAAAGGACAGATAAAACAAAGAAACTGTTGTTCATTGTCTTAAATTTGATAAGGAAATTAACAAATACAAAGAAGATAAGAGAAATTATTTTAGTATATAAATAATAACTTCTAAGTTTTTTAGAGAAGAAAAGAGTAAAGGAGGAACTAAGGGAAGATAAGCTTTACATATTATAAATTACATAAACTTAGAAGGGAGGGTAATTAATGATAAAAGAATTAGTTAAATAAATGTAATTTAAATTATTTTTTAAGTCACCAGGAGCTTCAATTCCTATTCGATACCATATTGCGCCGCCTACGAAACCACTCAATGGTCCCATGGTATGTAAATTTCTTTCTTTTCACGCGTATATAAAGGTAGTATGAATGGATATATGAGTTTTTTTTTTAAATGTTGAAAATAAAGAAATATGTTATTAAAATATTTATATTAAAATTTGAAAGCCTCTTAATTTATATTTTAATTTAAGTTATTCCACACACATAAATAATATATAAATTACTCTATATTATTCATTATTAATATGTGTAGAGTAATTTACATTAAAATATAAGTTAATGTTTTTTTTAAAGCCGATACACTCAGGTTTTGGTTGGATCAAACTTACTCAAATTTTAGATAAAAGAGAAAAATAGGCATCACAATTAACCTTTAATTAGACAGTTTTTGGGGTAATATAGTAGTAAATGAGACCTAGTGGTCAAAATATAATAACTCTAATTTTAGGGTCAAATATATTGAAGTAGTAACTTGAAGGAGCCTTTAGGGCAATTAATGATAAATAAATTATATTAACGAAAGCAATTTGTTTTTTTTTTTTTGACAAAACAAAAGCAATTTAAATTTGTTTTGTCAGGGCTTTAGTCCCTACTGGGCACCATATGGCATGGCCTATAGAATCATTCAAGGGTCCTATAATATATAAATCTCTTTCTTTTTCACATGTGGATAAAGAAAGCATGGATGAAAATATGACTCTTTTTTAAATTTTGAAAAAGAAATAAGTACATTATTAAATTTATGTTAAAACCCATATAGTTAGATTTTAGTTAATTCATATTTATTTAAATTTCAAACAAAAACAAAAATAAACATCATTATTATAGTAGTAAATGATAATTAATAGTGATTAAACATAACAACTCTAATTAGGGGGTAAATTTATAAAAGTATAACTAAAAAGAACCTTTTAAAGGCAATTAATGATAAATGAATTATTAAACAAACAAGTAAATTTAGTCTAAATAATAAATTTAGTCACTAAGGACTTGACGCAGCTGATGGAACTATTCAAGGGTCTTATGGTATGCGGATTGTTTTTTTTTTTTTTCACAAGTAGATGGAGATAGTATGAAATAATACATGATTTATTTTTAAATGTTGAAAAAGAAATAAATATATTATTTATATATTTACATCAAAATCCATACACTCAGAGTTTAGTTAAATCATACATATTTAAATTTCGGACAAAATAGAAAATAAATGTCACCATTAGCCTTTAATTGAAAAGCATATGGGGTTAATATAGTAAGAAATGAGGACTAATGGTGGTCAAAACATAAGAACTCTAATTGTAGGGTCAAACTTGTACAAGGACTAGTTTTATTGGTGTAGCTGATTTTGTGACACAGAAAGAATGAAAAATGATGATGATGAGTCATGGGGTAGGGGCACATTGTATTATATTATATAGCTAAGGCTGTGGAATAGATACAGCAGCCAAGCAGAAAGAATAGAGAGATATACTGAAACAGAAACACGTAGTCTACGTCACTTTGTTCTCTAGCTCGGCGATTTGACGAGACTTATCATCAATATTTATTTATTATTTTCATTTTATTTAAATATCAAATCAAAAATCAAATCAAAAAAATTCAACGGAAAAAAATAATTCTATCTATTTCTCTCTCTCCACATCATCACTGAGTAGTCAAAAGGCCGTGCCAATTGCAGCCAATCCGAACGATTAACAGTCATTATAATCAAAGTAGATTTTTGTGAAATTTTCTTTCACAATTATCGAGGCAAACATTTAAAATAAAATTTAAAGAATTGGTACTGCACACACGGCAGAGGTAGCCAGTGACATCGATCAAAGCAGCACAAGTTTTAACTCGGTTGTGTCCTCACTTCAACTTGGAAACAAAAGGACGTGGCAAGAAAATGCTCTCATTCTCAGATTTCGGACAAGAAATAAATTTAGGGTTAGGGTTTTGGGGTTCTTTTTGGACTTTATTGTGACAACTCTTTTTGGCTTTTTGGCAGAGATGAATCATTCCATTTGTTGCAGCATGGCAGCAGGAATTTCCCATCATTCTCTTTGCCCCCCCCATTATTATTTCATTTGTCCATGCAAAAAGGCAAAATAGTCATCATAATGCCTCCTTCAGAGATTTTCAGGGAAAAAAAGGGCAAAAAATAGCCCCAAAACCTGCATGCAGTTTCTGCTGCTGCCTACATCATTATTAAATTTTGTTACTGTTTCTCCTCAATTTATTTATTACATAGGGTTTTAAATTATTTGTTTTTTGTATTGTACAAGAGTGCTCACTACTGCTAAATTTTCATTTAATTTTTCATTTATGATTTTCGACCGTACCGCTTGTCTCCGTTATCTCTCTTATTAAATCATTGTTGTTTTCCAATCGGAATCTTTTTTTACCTTTGGCCCAAACGCCAGAATTGCGATGCCCCCAGTTTGGCAATCCCTATGGGTTCATGGAGAGTGATTTTTGTTTGTGATATAATGTTTTATTCATATATACAGTATAATGTTAATTATATTCTATTTAAAAAATATTTTCATTATATTATTGAAATAGTATTGTGGTAAGTTATTACATTTTATTTTATTTTATTTTTTATGCATTTACATTGATATTGTAATATGAAGCTCAACACATAAATCTGCTTCATGTTTAATATACAATCCAGCTTTGCACTTTGCTCAAAAAGACAGGTGCTCTATTTTAAATATTACAATACAATTATATTGAATATCTGATACATTTTAAATGCCACATAATAATTCTGCTGATATTAGAATCCACTTTGATAAAATTGGAAGTCTACCAAGCCTGTCCTGATATAACCTATTTCATCCCGAAAGAAGATAGAGAGACCACTTGTACAAGTCCACATCTAGGCATGAAAACTTGAATCCCTTCACTAGTGAAAATTATTTTCATTAATGCTAGCTAATTTTTAATTTCCAAGACATCCAAAGCTAAAATTTCAGTTCGACTTGAAAAGGAGAAAAAATATATTATTATTATTATTAGCGCTAACTAATAGCCAATGGCTCAATTGTAAAAGCTCGTTTAATCTCTATATTTTAAAATTAATACTCATTTAATCGTTATATTTTTAAAAATACCTCAAAATATCTATATCCTTAAATTATTTCTTTTGATTTACTTTTACAATATTATCCTCTCACAATAATATTTCTTTTTATTAACTTATAAAAAGAAAAAAACTAAATTATCAATTTAACCCCGAGAATAAAATAAAAACAAAAGGAATATATATTAATTTTTGTAAAAGCTTACGTGAGTAAAAAAAATTTTATTGTAAAAAAATTAAATTACCAATTCTTTTGGACATTAGTAAAAAAATTAAGATATTAACTCTTCCGTAGCTTGTTAAAAAAGTAACATATATTAATTTTGTTTTTATTTTATTTTTTGAGATTAAATTGATAATTAATTTTTTTATTAATATTTAAAAAATTATTGTAAGAGAGTCATATTATAAAAATTAAGTTAAATAATAAAAATATATAAATAATTTAATATTAAGAATTTTTTAAAGTATTTTTAAAAATATAAAAATTAAATAAATATTAATATCAAAATACAACAACTAAATGAAATTTTACCAATGTCCCGATGTCCGAAACGAAGTGTAGGTGCATGGGACAATGTAGCGCACGCGCTAGGCGAGTGAGTACGGCTGCCTAAAAACAGTTGAAGCTGCAAGGGTCACTTATGACAGCAGCAATTAGTAATTTAAATATATATATATATATATATATATATATAATTTTTTTTTTTTTTTTTGGGTGGAAGCAGCAGTTAGCATTTAGCAAGCAAGAATAACAACAATGAATGCGCGTGAGAGAAAGAGGAGCAGAGTAGGTACGTACAGTGGCGCGTGCATCGAGGAAATGAAGGCGAAGTGTGATGATAATTCCTTTCATTCTGCTTTTCGGGTCAGAAAAATATTTGGATATTTGGGATTTGGAGAGATAATGCACCTGCAAATGCGATCAGTACATGCCCAACTTAAATACGTTTGGCCCTTTCACTTGAGAGAAAAGAATACAAACAATAATACAAAAAAAAAAAGGAAAACAAGACACCTACATGTGGGGGCTTTGCCTAGGGTTGGGAACCTGAGTCATCGGATGGAATTTGTATACTGTCAAGTTTTATATCCAATTAAATTTAAAATTTATTTAAACACGATTTATTAAATAATAATATTAAAATATTAAAATGTTAACTAACTTGAAAAATAAATAAATTATTTAATAATTCAGTTAATATTTATATATTTAGTAAATATATAGATATAATTTATTGATATTATAAAATATATTTATCTATTTAAATATTATATATTTATACTATTAAAATTTAATTATTTATAGAAATAATATTATATGTTGATATTATAAAATATACATGTCTACTATTTGAGTTTTGATAATAAAAACTTACAAATTAATTTAGAATAGAAGTTATAATTGTGTCATTAGTCGAATAAATTGATGAAGAACTTTACCTCTACCTAACATAAAAAAAATTATATCGACTTAAACTCAACTCATTTAATAATTATGTCAAATATGATAACAAAGAACCGTTTGTTTATGTCGTATTGGTTTAGGGTAATCAGGTCATCAAATGACTATGTGTTGTCATATTTACTCGTACTAAAGGCATGTAGAAAATGAGCACTAATTTGTTGGAACTTAGTGTTCTATTTCTGTGTTTTAACAAGTAAAAATTAAAACTACTTCGTTTTTTCGCTTAAAAAAAGAAAAGAAAATGTTATATTATAGTGAGATTGCTTTCCCAAATGGAGAATGAGAAGTTCATATATGACATGTGCATATGAATTAGATTTGACTCATTTTTAGGTATTTAAGAACAAGCCCCTCTAGAGTACTTTGGTAAAGTGAGTCTACTTAGCAAATTAATAGAATGTAGAGATCAATTAATCAATATGAATCTTGAGAGTAGATTATTGACTATTGCTCTTTTCTCTTAGAGGTTTTCCAGCAGAAACTATGATGATCTTTTTAAAACAAATACACACGATGATAATTTTTTAAAGTAAATATACACATGTCATACATGAATTAAGTGGATATAATAAATAGGGAACTTGCATGTGGGTTAGATTGGGCTACAACCTAATCTAAACTAGAAAAAATCTTTCATACCCTTTATTTATCATTGATTTTGTAAAATAATAGAGTTTTTATTTTGTTTTAATATATGTTCCTAACTCAATTACCTTTTTATTTTCATCAATTTAGTGTAACGGTAGAGTTTTTATTTTATATTCAAACATGTTTCTAATTCAATTACCCTTATGTTTTCATCAATTTTATATCACAATAAAGTTTTTATTTTATTTTTAAATATATCCCCAATTCAATTATATTATTTTCAATTGAAATTAGTGACTTATTTTATAAAATGATTAAATCATATATTTATTAAATCGATTGTAAATATTAGGGAGCTAAAATTTTATCACTACTTTAATTTATTTTAAAATATTTTAATTGAAAAAAAGTATGTCAATGTAATATAACATCATCACTAGTATTAAAAATACTTACGAAAATAATATATAGTAACAATTATCAATATTTTCATAAACTTTTTATGTGAATTTTTAGAATTTATGTTTTAGTTACATTAAGTAGGAGGATAAGCTAGAAAATAAATTTGAGTATTTTAAGAAATTTTTGATAGAAGAATCATTAACATCTAATTCTTTAAAGAGAGGTAGAGCGCTAATTGCACCAAAATACCATTTTGCTTAATTGAGTTTACCTTATTATTGAAATTTTTGACTGATGATACTTTTATAATTTGAATGGATGAATAATTATTAATTGTTTAATTTGTTAAGCCTAGTAATTTAGTACTTGATTTTAAATATAAAACTCTTACTTGAACGTTTTAATTGATTGTAATTACATATATTGATCTATTTCAGTTTGAAATTCTTAATTGATTTCTTAATTATTATATAATTACATGTTATTATAGGTTGCAATGTTAGATTCCATAATGAAAAATAGTGTTTTGATATTTGAATTGTCTTTTATTCTCTACTCTTTTTATAATTACTTTTGTCTATAGTATATTTATAGGAATATAGTTCTTGGTATTTTACTTTACTTAATGTACTTCTTTTCACTTATAAATTTTTATGTTTGCTTCCAAATATAAATTTTAAAAATTAGCCCATGATAATATTAAATTATGGATCCACTCCTAGATGTAAGGAAGTACTCTAAAATTTCTCTTATCAAATGCTGATTTTCCTATATCTTAACCTATTAGTGGTTGATATAGTGCATGTTGCTCCTTTAGTTTCATATCTGTGAATGTAGTCTTATTATTAGTTCGATCTAAAAAAAATAGAGTCCAAATTATATGACTAATGTGTTTGATATCTCAATCACAATCTTGACTAGTCGAATTCTCAAGGCTTTTGATCGTCAATGATATCTGTCAACTCTTATAACATATACCGTAACTTATATAAAGTTAATTTTTGAGTTTACTATAATTTAAGGATACAATAGTTGTTATAACACTAATAGTACAGTTACTAATTGGTAATCGGAATGGGTTGAAATCATAATTAAGAATGGGAATCGAAATACATTATTTACTAGAGTTATAGGAATCTAAATTTAAATGGGATTCATTTCTATTGTTATGTTTACTTTGTTCAGGAATTAGAATAAATTATATTATTTTATTGAAATCCCCTTTGTTCATATTGTTCTATAACAACAACAACAACAACAACAACCATAACAAAATCAATATTATGAATAATAATGACATCAACAATAATGACATTAATAAATAAATTGAAGTAAAAATAATAAAGATACATAAAATGCATATATTAATTTAAAATGATTTCAATACAATATAAGTTCCTACAATGCTAATGAAAACATAAAATTAAAAATCCTTATAAGACACATCCTGGCAATTTTGGTTTGTAACATAGCAACACAAGCACAAAGTTTTTAATATCATAATCAGACTGTATTCCATGACGAAGTATTTGGATAACATATCTTTCTCAAAGTGATCAGGTAAGGTAAAAAATACATGTAATAAATCATATTTCATCGCTAGTATACAGGTTGCATCATATATTTCTTCATCACCCAAGCCTTCAATTTTGTACATTTCTTCATATAACTTAGTTTGCAAATCAGCTATATCTTTATTAGAAGTAGAAAGCAAATTAATTAGGCTATCAAGTTTAGGTATTATTGTTGCCACTAACTCAGCCATTGCTCCAATATTTGACCACATTTGATAAAATATTTTATCATTACTTTTTCTTTTCCTAGACTTGTTTGTTGAACAACTTGGAGTAGAATCAACTTACTGAGGAACAACATTTAAATGTGGAGTATTTGGCATATCATGAACAAAATCTTCAATAAAAGGTTCATCAATTGACCCACCTTTTAAATTAACACTCATAGCATCACCTTCATGTATCTCTTATTCATCATCATATGCATTGGCAACATTTGCTCGATCTCAACCATAAATCTCATATAAAGTGTAACAATGAGGGAATGGTTTGTTGAATAAGATGATTGCCTCCTTTCTTTTCGTTTAAAATAATAATATTAATAATGTCTTAGTAATACAATTAGAGTTAAGCAGTAAAAGTAATACCATGTAATTTAAAGCTTAACCTTGACATACCCATAAAAAACATTCTTTTCACATATTATCATCATGTTATTAGCATCCCAACCAAACCCATTAAGAGATAACATGTCGACATAACACACTATTTTTGCTTGAACCATTTAACTCTAGACTTGATATGAGGAGACCACGTTAGGGTAATTTTACTTCTAACTTATTTTTCAATTGTTGTAAATGTTCATTTTTAACACTGCAATCTGTTTGCCACATAGGATTCTGACTCAATTCCAACAATGATTCAATTAATGCATTATCTTGAGTTGTTGTCTAATATTGTTTGTTCATACCTTGACCTATAGTAATTAGGGTTGGAATGGAATTTATCATATTTATTCAAATAATAGAACGATACCAAATATTAAAAAATAATATAATATCAAATATTAAAGAATACCAAATAACAAAACAACTTCTAAATCCAAATAACAATATATTATTTAATGGTGAAGATTATTATTCGCAGGTTGTCCAATCATAATCTTCACAACTATTATTAAACAACAAATAAGCAAAAAGTGAAGATTATTCAACAAATCATGCTAAAAAATATTTTATAATTATGATATAGAATACAAATAATGTAAATTATATTTTGAAACAACTATTGTTAACTTTAACTTGAGCATGACATCTTTTTCAAACTCTATTTAATTGCAGCAACTAAAACCAAAATTAAATAATCATTCATACTTCGTATTAAAATGTCTAATTCGAGGGAAAAAAAAAGGAAAAAGAACTAGAGTATCATGCACTTTCAATGTTTTTCTTTATCAAAATAATAATTTCCACACAAACGATTTCTATCCTTTTGAATAAAGAAAAATCAAGAAGTCAAAATCACCTTTAAAGAAGTATAAAATTTACTCAATTAAGTTGGTAGTTGTGAAGCTAATAACAAAAGAAAGGAGGCCAAGTAATCATTTGATATTTTGGAAGCATAAATGCACATCAAACACCATGACTAATGGGTTGAAAATGATAAAAATAAAATAAAATTATGTAATGGGCAAGCTGTGACTCGGCAACTCTAGAAGCATAAATCAAGAGTAAGTACCATCATATCAACAACAAATGAGCATAAATAAAGTAAGCAAAAAAAGTGAAAACATACTTTCGGTGATGATCAAAGATGCTAGAAGTAATGAGCTATTAAACTCAGATTGCCACATATGAGAAAGCTAGATGGTAATAGGTTGCAATCAATGATGTAATCTGACTAATAGTTAAGGCAAGATCGATAATGAGTGGCAGTACTGAGTGATGCAAGAGAGAGCGCGGATTATTTCTAAGTGAGAGAGGTAATTAACTACTTATTAGGAATGTTTATTTTTTTCCATTTATATTTTTCAATGATAAAAAAGATATTTTTGGAAAATAAGAAAAATAGTGGGGATATTTTCATCATAACAAGGAATGAGATTGTGATTCTCAAACCCCCCCCCCCCCCCCACTTGAATGCCAAGCTTGGTAATGAATCCATATTTTATGTTGGGCCCATAAATTTTATTTCTATTCTCTTCTCTAATTAAGTAAACACTCTCTTCATATCAATTTCTCCATTCTAATTCTCATTGTTGTATAGTAAACAAGCTAGATTTTTTTTCATCAAAATAAATAGAAAATTCGATCAAGTACTATCTTTATGTGAAGATCCTAAATTATTATTAATCCTAGTGTTACATAATGACGTTTCAAGTACTTGCATATTGTTTTCCCTCTTAATATACTGTTGGAATTAATGGCCACGATGGACTGGACTGATCTAATAAAAAGAAATATCCAAAAGCTTCTTTTAATTTTTATTGAATTTTAAGAGTTATAGTCTTATGGATTGACTTCTGTCACCCTTCTGAATGTTTATATAAATCCACTATGTATGAGATATAAGAAATGCATAGAAAATAAAAAATACAAAAAAAAATATGTAGAATGTATTGAAAAAAAATTCGGTGAGTAAATATTAAAATAAAATTAGGTGATAATAAGCGATGCCAATAAATTTTATGTGGTTTTTTCAAGAGTCGGCAGCTAGCTGTAGCTAGAGCTCTACGCTAGAAGGGCGTTGTTGTGTACAAATACAAATAAATGATTGTAACGTCAATGAATTTCTCTGTCCAAAAATTCCATATACGGAATCATCATCGTCCGCTTGACGTGTTCCTCTTCCTTATGTTCTCCGCCGTCGATTTTTCACCGAGATCCGTTCTCATTGCACGGCGAGGAAAAATTTGACGGCTCAGACGTTGATTTTAAATTTCCAATTAATCATTTTAATAAAAACAACTTGTCTTGTTTGCCTTTTGAAGTTGACTTTTTAATTTGACCTGAACTATGGTTGTATAATTATCCCCGGCAATTTCCACATGCAAAAAGTTCTCGTGTTTTGACTAGATTTTGATATTTGATTTTCCACAAACCTGCTAATCCTGCGCACCGTTCAAGGCCACGTGGCTCGTAGTCCTTCACCAGAAAATCCCAGTTAGTAGTGAAATTTATGGATAATAAAGAGTAAATATGCCGCGACACGACAATACGGCATGGTAAAAACAGCTAACCCTATTGGCTTAAAGGGTTTACAACACGACTCCCATGATGCAGCTCCGCTTCATAATTAATTTATACACTTATTTATTTATTTTTTAAAACTACCGTATTTAGAATGGTTCAGTGATCCAATGGAGCAACAACAATACTTATTTTAAAGTTATAATATTATCAAATTAATATAAGAGTATTATTAAAAGACTTTTAAAATAGACAACCTTTTTTTTATTGTTGATCTTAATAAAAAAATTAGATATTTTAATTTAATATTATATTATTTTTTATCTTATTATTTTTTTGAGGAAGAGAAATATTATAATAATAATAATTATTTTAATCAAAGAAAAATTTTTAATTAAAATACTATCAACTCATTTTTATTTGGATAGTTTTTTTCAAACTTTTATTCGTCACATGAGTAAATAAATAAATATTTGAAAGAAAAATTAGAAAAGTCTTTTAGTGATGCTTTAACATAACTTAAATAATGAAACTAATTTACATAATTTTAACTAAAATAACCAAACAATTATAAAATAAAAGACTTCCTAATATTGTCCTGCATCATGTAAAATAATTTTGGCTTTGAAATGGTTTTGAAAATATATAATCTATAAATCATTATTCCAAAAAAAAATTAATGATTTTTACATTCAAAAGGGAAAAACAACCAAGGCATGTGCGCAAGTTGAATTGGTGAGAAGCAAAAGCCAAGAAAGGCAAGTGTTTGAGGGAATAAAATGGCATACAGGGTACTATCCTTATGTTTGCTATTTGTTTATCTCCAATTAATTATTATATTACAATTATTCTTGTATTCTCTGGATTAGGTTAAATAGTCAAAATGCGGAACTTTGTACAACTTTTGGCAGGTCTTTGCACTGTTCCTAGTCATCTTTTTGGCACCCCCACTCTCTAGCCCTAAACAGAACAAGACTTGGATTACAAGGAAAAGGGCAAAGCCGACCTATTAAAAATCAATCAAGGGCAAAATTGTCTTAGAGATTCGGTCAGAAGCCGACTCTACACGTTAAGCCCTTTTGTTTTGTTTCGATTTGTGATTATGAATGATGAAAAATGATGACAACGTTGGCGTATTTGAGAACTTAGAAAAAGAGGAGAAACAAAGGTCAAAGGAAGGCAGTTGGGTTTTGAGGACTCGGTTGTTGATGATATTAGAATAGTATAGGGGTGCTGGTTGTTATTTTGTTCGAGGTAGAATTTTCGATCGTTTAAATCATTTTTTTAAAATTTTTTTATTTTAGGCTCTGGCTCTGCAGCTGTGCGCAGCAGGTATTATCAGTCTTCTTTAAGGAATTACAGCTTCGTCTCTTCCTTTTCTCGTGATCTTTTCTCTCTTTCTCTTTCTCTTTCTCTTTCTTTCACTTGCCTCCTTTCTGAAAAACTTATATATATTTTTTGCTTGGAAAAATTTAAAAAAACCCAACAAAAAGAAAAAAAAAAAAACAGCCCTTTCGAAGATTTGGTGAAGGTAGGCATGGGAAGTTGCGGGAGAAGTGGAGCAGTGAGGCAGTACATAAGGTCAAAAGTTCCCCGTTTGAGATGGACTCCTGAGCTTCATCGCTGTTTTGTTCATGCCATTGACAGACTCGGTGGCCATCAAAGTAACTTTTTTCTTTCTTCTTCCTTTTTTTTTTGGGTATTTACAGAATCATATAAAAAAAGACTCTTTTTGCTTGTGCGTAGAAGCTACTCCTAAACTTGTGCTTCAGTTGATGGATGTGAAAGGACTCACTATATCTCATGTTAAGAGCCATCTTCAGGTAGGTTTGTTGGTTGCATCTTATTTTTATTTTTATTTTTATTTTCATTTTACTTCTCTCATATTCATATGTGCACCTTTTTTTTTTTTTTGTTTCTTTTGCTCTCATCAGATGTATAGGAGCATGAGAAGTGACTTGGGAAGACAAGGTATATTTTTCAAACCTTTTCATTTTTCATTTTTTTCTTTTTTACTTAGGTTGTAAAAAATTATGGCATTAAAGTCATGATATTATTGTTTGGAGTTTCCTCTATTGGTTCTTATCCAAAAGTTGAAATCAATTTTTATCAAGTTACATTTTTGCAAACGTCTTGGAAATGTGCAGCAACACTTCATTTATTGTAAAAATTCTCTTTATTAAATAACATCCACTTTGATATTTTACCCAAATAGATTAGAACAAATGTTAACGGGCTTTCTTCCAGATCATATCTTCTATTGGCATATTTTTCATGAAATTAAAAACTCACAGTTACCAATATTTTCCCTTTTTCTTTTTTCGTGATTTGTTTTGTTTGGCAATTTGTTTGTGATTACAGATAGGACCCAGCAAAGAAGACAATCATCTTCTGAACAGCATGATCGTGGTTGTTGTATTGATGAAGTAAATGATCTCAATCATAATCATCGTATGGGTTTTCATGAGCACCCATCCTCAGAATCGATTAAAAAATCAGATTCTCAGTGTATCTACACCAACATCAATACCCCTTTTCTTCTTTCAAAAAGGTCAGTTTAGCTTTTACACTTCTCAAAAATATGTCACAAAAAGTTGATAGCTATTGTGTGTCGAACAATCTCAAGAAAAGATTTTGCCGTGCATTATCTTTTTCTTTTATCTTTTGTTTTGATTTTGCTTTTATCCTCAGCAGGGCTAGAACTGAGACAAGGGGTTCAATATCTGATCAGAATCTGCAATGCAGCCAAGGAATATGTGAAACAGTTTCAAATCCGTACCCTTTGGATGATTATTTGCAGCAGAAGCAGAATAGCAAGGCTAATGAACATTATAAGGAGAGTTATGGGACTGTGGCTGCTTTCAGATACAAGCGAGCTCACTCTAATGCTCTATCCACACACTTCTCTTTGCCACGTGATGATGATCATTCTTACACTTTGAAATATGCAGTGGCAGAAGAAGAATCTGATGATATCCCTAAGGTACACATTTATCAAAATCCATTTCTCTTTTCCTTGTCTTTCTTTCTTTTGCCAGCTTTTTTAAATGTGGTTGAGTGTACTGTTGGTTATATTTTGATAGCAAGTTTCTTACTTATAGTTATACGCCATATGTAATGAACTTGGCCTTTTATGACACAGACCAGCGGATGCATGGAATCTCCATGCTTTTTAGGTCAACTTTTGTCAGCTGCATTGTTACACACTGTACTGTATTTTCACTTCACAACTTTTAAGCTTTTGCAGAAGGCATTTCCTCATACAGTTTTGATCTTCTTTGAAAAAAGGGTGATTGGTTCTAATTATTATTTTTTTCCTTTTTACCGCTTGTAACTAGCTGTAAAACTAACTAAATATAAATAATATATCACTACCTTCTTTTTCTTTGATTTATTTTATTTTATCCTTATGGGATGACGAAAATGTTGCAAAATGAACATCAGTTTGCATATTTGAACTCAGTCTATCTGTCTAATTTAGTGATCTTTTCTGTTGCTTTCTGAAACCCTAAGTCAAAGTTTCAGTGCGGTCCAGTATGGTTTTTCATTATGTTAATGAGGGGGGACCCCTAAGGAAGGTCCAAATAATGGAAATTCAAAATAAGCCTTTATTGCGATGGAAGGAACAAGCAGTATCTTCTCTAAAACCAACAGTCTTATTATAGTTTTCAGTGGTAGGAATACCCCTTTATTCAATAATAGCCCCTTCCCTTTGTCTCATTTTGTTGTTTCTTTCAAAGCCAAGTTTGAATTTTTAGATTGCAATTAATTGCTTTCCTTGAGCACAGTTCAAGTTCATGGACGGTTGTAGTTTGACTTAAGGGTTCATATGTTTTTGCACAAGAATGTCAATTGTTCCTTGGGTTGGAATATTTCAATCATTTTCATGATTTATTCATTCTGCATTGAGGCTTCACTTATGTTTAGTTTGATTTCTTTTTAATTGTTATTTTTTTCACTTAAATGGCATATAATATAAATCATTCCCTTCATTGAACATTGGTTAGGGCAAATGAAAACTTACTAGTTGGGGTAATCGGTAAACCATTGTTGCTTCACTAAAATTTGTGTGATAAGATATTGTAGCTCTAACCAATGTGTTTTGTTTGTTCAGGTTAACAAAAAAGGCTCGGATGAACTTATGCATATGTATCAGAGCAATATTTTGAGGGGACAGGCTGAAGATGAAGAAGCTGATGATTTTGAGTTGTCACTAGGGCTCTCATTGCTTCATCCTTCTTCGCAGAGAAGTAATGCTTCATCAACAAGCGACGTTGGCGCCGAGGCAATCTCATTATACTCTAGATCCAATGCCAAAGATTGCTTTGTTTCTTCTTCTAGGAGATATAATATCAACTTAGATCTATCTATTGCTCTCTGTGGTACCTAGTGTCAATGTAAATGCCCAAAAAAAAAAAAAGAAGTTTTTATCTTTTCACCCTGCGAGGTAGGTTGGTCTTGTTTTTGTGTCTTCCATTTTATTATTAATTTTATTTTACTTAGTTTGTAACCATTGGGTAATTATTACTGTTATATATGTTAAGCTTTGTTTAATGCGCTTCACATTTTAGTTTAATGTAGAGACTTGGAAGTCATAGATGCTATCACATAACATTAACTGGAAGTGGGCATTTCAATTTTGTGTAGAATGTAACAAAATGTTCGTGAATTTGAAGTTATAGAATGAATTACCAACAAAAGAATTTGTAGAATCAGTTACATTTAAAATAAAAATTACACAAATTACAAAAAAATTAATTTACACTTGCATTGAAACTTAACGTTATTAATATAGGTTTGTTAAAAAGAATAAATTGTTTTGTAATTTAATTATAATTAAGTTAAAAAATTAAACTATGAACAATTTCAAATTTTTGAAAATTTAAAAGCAACATAATTAATAATATAAATTTATTGTTACAAAAAAAATTTCAATAGAACTTAAAACCCAATCCATATTATGAGGTACGTATTTTGTAGCAAATCTAAGCCACTATAATGGGCCATCAACTATAGGTTTTAATTTGAAAGGCACAAATGTATATAATTAAGGCCCAATATACATTGAATCTTTAACCAAGTATAGTTGAAAAGAACTTGACTCGTAGCAATGGCAAAATGAGGATCCGAATCCAAATGTTGATAGATTCATATTTATATTAGTATTAGGCAATCTCTACATTATAGTTTTTATAATATAGATCGCTTATAACTACAGAATTATAAAACTCACACAGTATTATAATTATAAAAAAACGTATGTTACAAAAATTAGTACTATAATTACAAGAAAATGTATGTTATAAAAATTATAATATAGTGCGATTCTTAATATTAATATTTTTATATCTAAATTCACATTTAAATTCATAAAATTTTATGTGGATCCGAGTGCGGATAGTATCTGCAAAGATTGCAGAGGAATATCACATATATTTATATTCATAAAATTAAAATTTAACAATTTAAAAAAAATTAAGCATTTAAAATTTTGCTTTATATTGAAAATCATCGCATTAAATTAAAATAATTAAACCAAAAATCATAATTTTATTCTGACTAATTATCAATTAATACATCAATTAATCGGTCACAATTTTGCTAGTCTCAATTGAGATTCAAAGAATGAAAAGAGGAAAAAACCATTAAACTCAATCTTCAAAATCAGCAACAATAGCAAGAACACACTAATGACAGCCATTTGTCTCCATTCAAATTCGCCAAGTTGCTAGATCTAGACGCATGCTGGGACAAGGATCAATTAGGAATGTGCTCCTGTGGGTTCGACAAGTGGTAGCTCTTACTTTGATTTTGTATGGTTTCTAAGAGGAAACAAAAAGAAAAACTAACTAAAGTAATTGGAGTAATTTGCAGAGTTAAGGAAGAGTGCAGAGATGTAGCCCTATGCAGTGCGCTTAGCGAGCCAGAGATGCAACAACGTGCCGGAGTTTGATGATAGCAAAGTGCGGTCAGTGAGGCGAGGTAGGGTAGTCGGCATTCGACTACAGCAACACGTTCCCAGCTCGGTGAGGTAGCCGTGTTTGATGACAGTGACTATGAGGTAGATGGCTTTCGATGTGAGGGATTTGGGGTTGTTGTCCATTCCGGCTGCAGCGCTGGCTCATGAGTGGTGGTGAAATGCTTCGTGGGTGTGGCATTAGTTTTAGGGCTTTAAGGGTTGCTGGAATTAGGTTTATTTGTTTTCAGTTTTGGTTGTTATATTTTCAATTGAAAATTGATTAAAATTTAATAATTTAATGAAAATTAAGCTAGATTTAAATATCTGATTTTCAAGCACATTCGGATCTAGATTCAAATTTGTGTGGATGCTGATTTTCAGCTTCCGAATGCCAATTTTCAAATCCTTATGGATACGGACCGGATTCGAATTTTTTTGCCTTCCTTATTGAATAACAAAAAACCTTATGATGATGAGTTTAGCTGTTGACTAGCAGATGATAAGCTATTGAACAAAAAACCCTTTTATGATTAGTTGTGTAGGAGTAGATAAAGGAAAATGAATAACAAAAAACCTTATGATGGTATCCTAGGGTAAATATAATAGTAAATAATTAAAAACTCTAATTGTGATATTGACTATAGGGTTTGCATAAAAGGCTTTGGTAACTGAAAAAAGTTCAATTATAAGTTTTTAAACATTTTTCGAGTTATGGATAGTGATTTAGGAGAGATTCGTTGCTTACATTACTAATACTACTGACCTTAACTTGGTGGAGAAGGTATCATTTGCAAGTTTCAATGGATTTGACTAAGAATAAAAGCTTGTTCTTAACTAAGGAACCGTCTGTGATAGCACTATTATCTTGAATCAATGTTTTGCAAATAAATATGGTCGTAAAGAGAAATTTGTTGCCCAAATTAGCATTATGATATGGTAGGTGCAAATCCTGCTAACTTTTAAGTGATTTCTCTTGAATCAGTGCCTAGACTCTGTAGTTTGATGGTGATACTGTTATTGTCCCCATATTCAGATCTTTTTCTAATCATTTAATTGCCTTATGTGAATTATTGTTGACGCAGTTAGACAGTATACCTTATGAAAACATCAAATATCAACTAGAAGCTAAAGAAAATAGACATAACAAAATTGATCCTTCAGTGTTTAAATCCCTAATTTCTATGAAAAACTATTACACATAATTGTGTTTGTGTATATAAACTACAGGGCTCCATGCTACAACATAAACAAAATGTAGAAATCAAAATCTCACAAACTTCTCAAGATTAAATACAAATAGGGGTGAAAAATGAATAATCGAATTATATTCTAATCAAATCATAAATAAATTAGGTCAAAATTTTATTAATTTAGATTTGATTTATTTATTAATCGAATTGAAATCTCAGGATTTGGATTCAATTCCTTTATTAAATGAATAGGGTTTCAATTCATTTAATTTGTTTAGTAGAATTAATAAACAAATTGAATTAAATATAGATTCATTTACTATTCATTTATCTTATAACAAATCTATAATGTATCAAATTTAATATGAATTCATTTTAAAAAAATATAATTAATAAAAAAATTAAATAAAGTAAAATATAAAAGGCCATAAATTTAGCATCTTGGAATATACAAACTTACTATCATTTATAATTATTGTATTAGCCTTCAAACTTTAAAATCTTTTCATTCATATTTATAGATAAATAAGTAATTTAGTTAAATGAATTTTAAATGAATGGATCATATTTAGTTCGTTTATGATACATTTATTAAATGAATCCTAAATGAATAAATGAATTAATATCATTAAACCTAAATCCAATTCATTTAATAAGCAAATCAAATCATATTCACTCATTTATTAAATTAATCAATTTAAACCCAAGCCTATTTAATTTGTATTGACTCGAATTGAATAAATGAATCATGATCCAGATTGCCACCCCTAAATACATATCCATGAAGGACCATCTTTTCAAAGCATTCAATAAGCTTATAAATCATTAGGGCAATTATCCACCCACCACCTATTTTTTGTATTTTTTAAAAAATATATAATTCTTTTTTCTTTGGGCTGAACTCTACCTAAAATTATATTATTTTACACTTCTCTACTTCAATCTTCAAACTATTAAGAGAACTAACAAAAGATTGTATAGATAACTTTTTTACCCTTCAAACGTAAATGAACAATTATCTGCCAACCACCTTTTTTTTTACACTTTTTCAAAAATACACAAAACTTAATTGTGAAATGAACATTTTACCTTTATGACATCAGCAGCATTATAACAGTTCAAAAAGAAAAGTGGATAGGTGCAAAACAATATAACTTCAATTGGAGTCTAGAGAAAAAAAATTAAGAATTGTGTATTTTTAAACAAATGCAAAAAAATAGGTGGTCATTGGATAATTTCCCAAATAATTATCAAGTAGCATACAAATCAAGTTAATTGGATGCATTGACATTATTACTAAAATAGTTGTCCGTTTAACACCTTAGATCACTTTAGTATAGCATAAAAAATTAAGCCCACGGTAGTATCATAAATTTAGCACCTAATGAAATATGTAATAGGTATCACTACAGCCTTAAGTTCAATTTAGTTTAGAGTTAACCATGTTTCTTGCATGTAATTTTTAGACAAGCAAAGTTGGTTGTGTGATCTACTAGTTTAAAATCTAAATGACTAATGTTACTACCTAAAATAGACACTAGGTCAAATAGTCCATTCTAAACCATAAGATACGTATGTTAATGTGGACCCAAGGCACTTTACTAGGGGATGGATTGCGGGTTGTGATTTTGAAAGCGCATATATATGTATAAGTAAGCCTAATGTACATTAAAACCTTGGCTAAGCATACTTAAGGGGCACCTAGCCTATAAAGAAATGCCCTGTATAATGAGCTGCTAGAGAACCTATAACATAAAAGGTCCATAAGCAACAAAATATAGCAAAGTGGTACATAGGCCCATAGTCGGGTTTGTCGCAAGAACAATGCATTTGAACGAATGGTAATTTC